>CM038672.1:629887963-631375463 GCA_021605145.1 Aegilops bicornis
ACAACTTCTTGTGCCCTGCTACACACTAGTTGAAGTGACGGTTCAATAACCTCATCAAGTCTCCACCATCCTCCCACTCAATTCTTTCGAGAGAAACTTTTCCTCGAGAAAGGACCCGTTTCTAAAAACAATCACTTTTTCTTCCGGATCTGAAATAGGAGGTATACCCAACTATTTTGGGTATTCTATGAAGATGCATTTATCCGCTTTGGGTTCGAACTTATCAGCCTAAAACTTTTTCACATAAGCGTCGCAGCCCCAAACTTTCAAGAAACGACAGCTTAGGTTTCTCTAAACCATAGTTCATACGGTGTCGTCTCTACGGAATTGCGTGGTGCCCTATTTAAAGTGAATGCGGTTGTCTCTAATGCCTTACCCATAAACGATAATGGTAATTCGATAAGAGACATCATGGTTTGCACCACATCCAATAGGGTGCAGCTATGATGTTCGGACACACCATCACACTATGGTGTTCCAGGCGGCATTAGTTGTGAAACAATTTCCACAATGTCTTAGTTGTGTACCAAACACATAACTCATATATTCATCTCTATGATCATATCATAGACATTTTATCCTCTTGTCACGACGATCTTCAACTTCACTCTGAAATTACTTGAACCTTTCAATAATTCGTACTTGTGTTTCATCAAGTAAATATACTTAGAATCTACTCAAATCATCTGTGAAGTAAGAGCATAACGATATTCACTGTGTTCCTCAGCACTCATTGGATTGCACACATCAAATGTATTACTTCCAACAAGTTGCTCTCTTGTTTCACCCCACTGAAAACGAGGCCTTTCAGTCATCTTGCCCATGTGGTATGATTTGCATGTCTCAAGTGATTCAAAATCAAGTGAGTCCAAACGATCCATCTGTATGGAGTTTCTTCATGCATATCTACCAATAGACATGGTTCGCACGTCTCAATCTTTTCAAAAATGAGTGAGTCCAAAGATCCATCAATATGGAGCTTCTTCATGTGTTTTATACCAATATGACTCAAATGGCAGTGCCACAAGTATGTGGTACTATCCTTACTATCTTATATCTTTTGGCATGAACATGTGTATCACTACGATCGAGATTCAATGAACCATTCATTTTAGGTGCAAGACCATTGAAGGTATTATTAAAATAAATAGAGTAACCATTATTCTCCTTAAATGAATAACAGTATTGCGATAAACATAATCCAATCATGTCTATGCTCAACGCAAACACCAAATAACAATTATTTAGGTTTGACACCAATCCCGATGGTAGAGGGAGTGTGCGATGTTTGATCACATCAACCTTGGAAACACTTCCAGCATATATCGTCATCTCACCTTTAGCTAGTCTCCGTTTATTCCATAGCTTTTATTTCGAGTTACTAACACTTTGCAACTGAACCGGTATCTTAATACCTTGGTGCTACTAGGAGTACTAGTAAAGTACACATTTAATACAATGTATATCCAATATACTTCTGTCAACCTTGCCAGCCTTCTCATCTACCAAGTGTCTAGGGTAGTTCTGCTTCAGTGACCGTTCCCTCATTACAGAAGCACTTAGTCTCGGGTTTGGGTTCAACCCTGGGTTTCTTCACTAGAGCGACAACTGATTTGTCGTCTCATGAAGTATCCCTTCTTGCCCTTGCCCTTCTTGAAACTAGTGGTTTTACTAACCATCAACAATTGATGCTCCTACTGATTTCTACTTTCATGTGTCAAACATCGCGAATTGATCAAGGATCATCATGTCTATCCCTGATATGTTATAGTTCATCACAAAGCTCTAATAGCTTGGTGGCAGTGACTATGGAGAACCATCACTATCTCATCTGGAAGATTAACTCCCACTCGATTCAAGTGATTGTAGTACTCAGACAATCTGAGCACATGCTCAACGATTGAGCTTTTCTCCCTTAGTTTGCAGGCTTAAGAAACTTGTCAGAGGCTCCATACCTCTTGTCGTGGGCACTAGCCTAAAATCCCAATTTCAGTCCTTGGAACATCTCATATGTTCCGCGACATTTCAAAATGCCTTTGACGCCTCAATTCTAAACCGTTTAACATTATGCACTGAACTATCACGTAGTCATCAAAACGTGTATGTTAGATGTTCGCAACATCCACAAACAACGTTCGAGGTTCAGCACACCGAGCGGTGCATTAAGTACATAAGCCTTCTGTGCGGCAATGAGGACAATCCTCAGTTTACGACATCATTTGCAAAGACCTTTTGACTATGTTCATGATAATTAAGTTCATCTGGTTAATGAACTCCCACTTAGATAGACATCCCTCTAGTCATCTAAGTGATACATGATCCGAGTCAACTAGGCCGTGTCCGATCATCACGTGAGACGGACTAGTCATCATCGGTGAACATCTTCATGTTGATCGTATCTACTATACGACTCATGTTCGACCTTTCGGTCTCTTGTGTTCCGAGGCCATGTCTATACATGCTAGGCCCGTCAAGTCAACCTAAGTGTTTCGCGTGTGTAAATCTGGCTTACACCCGTTGTATGCGAACGTTAGAATCTATCACACCCGATCATCACGTGGTGCTTCGAAACAACAAACCTTCGCAACGGTGCACAGTTAGGGGGAACACTTTCTTGAAATTATTATGAGGGATCATCTTATTTACTACCGTCGTTCTAAGCAAATAAGATGCAAAAACATGATAAACATCACATGCAATCAGATAGTGACATGATATGGCCAATATCATTTTGCTCCTTTTGATCTCCATCTTGAGCGCCATGATCATCATCGTCACCGCATGACACCATGATCTCCATCATCGTGTCTCCATGAAGTTGTCTTGCCAACTATTACTTCTACTACTATGGCTAACGGTTTAGCAATGAAGTAAAGTAATTACATGGCGTTATTCAGTGACACGCAGGTCACACAATAAATAAAGACAACTCCTATGGCTCCTGCCGGTTGTCATACTCATCGACATGCAAGTCGTGATTCCTATTACAAGAATATGATCAATCTCATACATCACATATATTTCATTCATCACATCCTTCTTGGCCATATCACATCACACGGCATATGCTGCAAAAACAAGTTAGACATCCTTTAATTGTTGTTGCAAGTTTTTTACGTGGCTGCTATAGGTTTCTAGCAAGAACGTTTCTTACCTACGCCAAAACCACAACGTGTGATATGCCAATTGATATTTACCCTTCATAAGGACCCTTTTCATCGAATCCGATCCAACTAAAGTGGGAGAGACTGGCACCCGCTAGCCACCTTATGCAACAAGTGCATGTCAGTCGGTGGAACCTGTCTCACGTAAGTGTATATGTAAGGTCGGTCCGGGACGCTTCATCCCACGATGCTGCCGAATCAAGATAAGACTAGTAACGGCAAGTAAATTTAAAAAGTTGACGCCCACAACAACTTGTGTTCTACTCGTGCATAGAATCTACGCATAGACCTAGCTCATGATGCCACTGTTGGGGAATTTAGCAGAAATTCAAAATTTGCCTATGTGTCACCAAGATCAATCTAGGAGATACTAGCAACGAGAGAGAGGGAGTGCATCTTCATACCCTTGAAGATCGCTAAGCGGAAGCGTCGCAAGAACGCGGTTGGAGTAGTCGTACACGTAGCGATTCAGATAGCGGCCGAATCCGATCTTAGCACCGAACAACGGTGCCTCCGTGTTCAACACACGTGCAGCCCGGTGACATCTCCCGCGCCTTGATCTAGCAAGGAGGAGGGAGAGGTTGAGGAAGAGGGCTCCAACAGCAGCACGACGGTGTGGTGGTGATGGAGTGGCGATTCTCGGCGAGGTTTCGCCAAGCTCTTGCGGAGAAGGAGAGGTGTTGGGGGGGGGGCTGTGCCTTGGATGTGGTGCTGCAGCCCTCCCCTCGCCCCTCTATTTATAGGGAGAAGGGGGAAGGGGGCCGGCCCCTCTAGATGGGATCTAGAGGGGGGGCGGCGGCCAAAGGGGAGGGGGCTTGCCCCCAAAGCTAAGGGGGCGCCCCCTTTAGGGTTCCCCCCCAACCCTAGGTGCATGGGCCCTAGGGGGGTTGGCGCCCCAGCCCACTTGGGGCTGGTTACCTTCCACCTACAGCCCATAAGGCCCTCCGGGGCAGGTGGACCCTCCCGGTGGACCCCCGGAACCCCTCCGGTGGTCCCGGTACAATACCAGTATACCCCCGAATATTTTCGGCGACCGTATGATGACTTCCCATATATAAATCTTCACCTCTGGACCATTCCGGAACTCCTGGTGACGTCCGAGATCTCATCCGAGACTCCGAACAACATTCAGTAATCACATACAAATCTTCCTTATAACCCTAGCGTCATCGAACCTTAAGTGTGTAGACCCTAAGGGTTCGAGAACCATGCAGACATGACCGAGACAACTCTTCGGCCAATAACCAACAGCGGGATCTGGATACCCATGTTGGCTCCCACATGTTCCACGATGATCTCATCGGATGAACCACAATGACGAGGATTCAAGCAATCATGTATACAATTCCCTTTGTCAATCGGTACGTTACTTGCCCGAGATTCGATCGTCGGTATCCCAATACCTCGTTCAATCTCGTTACCGGCAAGTCACTTTACTCGTTCCGTAATGCATGATCCCGTGACTAACTACTTAGTCACATTGAGCTCATTATGATGATGCATTACCGAGTGGGCCCAGATATACCTCTCCGTCACACGGAGTGACAAATCCCAGTCTCGATTCGTGCCAACCCAACAGACACTTTCGGAGATACCCGTAGTGCACCTTTATAGCCACTCAGTTATGTTGTGACGTTTGGCACACCCAAAGCATTCCTACGGTATCAGGAGTTGCACAATCTCATGGTCTAAGGAAATGATACTTGACATTAGAAAAGCTTTTAGCAAACGAACTACACGATCTTGTGCTATGCTTAGGATTGGGTCTTGTCCATCAAATCATTCTCCTAATGATGTGATCCCATTATCAATGGCATCATATGTCCATGGTCAGGAAACCATAACCATCTATTGATCAACGAGCTAGTCAACTAGAGGCTCACTAGGGACATGTTGTGGTCTATGTATTCACACATGTTTTACGGTTTCCAGTTTAATACAATTATAGCATGAACAATAGACAATTATCATGAACAAGGAAATATAATAATAACCATTTTATTATTGCCTCTAGGGCATATTTCCAACATAACCTCCCGAAGGTTTTGACCACCGTATCACGCAATTGTCCTCTGTTTTTGTTTCGAGCTGTTGCTCCTGCAGATTAGAGCAAGATGTCGTCTCAAGAGTCAGTCGGGGAGAGTCGGGTGTCTCACCCGGCATCGGAACCAAGGGCAAATAGCGACACTGATCACTTTGGGCCAGCAACGGAGGAAGAGATGGAGGCTGATTTGATGAGGGTAGATGCCATGGAGGATCAATAAGTCACTTCTCGCTTCCGAGCTGGGTTCACGATGGGAGAACTACTAAGCTCAACCATTCCAAACTCGGTTATCCCTTCCAATGTCAGATTTCTTTCTTATGAAAATATGAAGAAGAGTGTCGCTTGTTCCCCCGCAGCTATGCAACACCCTTGGGTGCAAGGAGCTTTAGCCGTCACAGGAAAGCTTCGTAAGGAAATAATGGACCTCAAGCAGAAGTCAATAAGCTCGAGGAGGAGAATCGTATCCTGAGAGGAATCATCGCCAAGAATATTACACCATCAACAAAGAAGGAGACATAATCACATGGATATGGGCACTCCCCTTGGCAACTGCCAAGCTTGGGGGAGGTGCCCCGGTATCGTATCACCATCACACTCCTATCTTTACCTTTTTTTTAGTTCGATCCTATTAGTAGTATTTTGATCTAGTAGAATAAAGTCTATGGCTCTAATTTTGAGTTTTGCTTTATGATCTCTCTATGTAATCGAGTCCGTGAGCTATATAATAAAGATTAGTGTTGAGTCAAGGGCTTGATTATTTTGCTATGATCTTGAGTGAATAAAAGAAAAGAGAAAAAGAATAAAAAGAAACAAAGAGATCATATTAATCTTATCGAGAGGAATGACTTCACATAGAAAGAGTATGATGATTAAAAGTTGTTGGGAGTTGGCAAACATAGCTTTGGTCATCTTTGCAATTAATAGGAAGTAATAAGGAAAGAGAGGTTTCACATATAAATATATTATCATGGACATCTTTTATGATTGGGAGCACTCATTAAAATATGACATGCTAAAGAGTTGATGTTGGACAAGGAAGACAACGTAATGGGTTATGTTTTCTTATATCTGAGATAAAGTATATTGTCATGGATCATCCAACATGTTGAGCTTGCCTTTCCTCCTCATGCTAGCCAAATTCTCAGCACCAAGTAGAGATACTACTTGTGCTTCCAAAACCCTTAAACTAGTTTTGCCATGAGAGTCCACCATATCTACCTATGGATTGAGTAAGATCCTTCAAGTAAGTTGTCATCGGTGCAAGCAATAAAAATTGCTCTCTAAATATGTATGATTGATTGGTGTGGGGGAAATAAGCTTTATACGATCTTGTGATGTGGAAGAAATAAAAGCGACGGACTGCATAATAAAGGTTCATATGACAAGGGGCAATATAAAGTGGCGTTCTTTCGCATTAAGATTTTGTGCATCCAACCATAAAAGTGCATGGCAACCTCTGCTTCCCTCTGCGAAGGGCCTATCTTTTATTATTATCCTCTACCTTATGCAAGATTCATGGTGATCTTCACCTTTCCTTTTTTACATTTTATCCTTATCCTTTGGCAAGCACAGGGTTTTGGAAAGATCCTGATAGATATATCTAATTGGATATAGGGGAGCATGAGTTATTATTGTTGACATTACCCTTGAGGTAAAAGGTTGGGAGGCGAAACTATAAGCCCCTATCTTCCATGTGTCCGATTAAAACTCCATAACCACAAAGTATTGCGTGGGTGTTAGCAATTATGAAAGACTAAATGATAGTTGAATATGTGGACTTGCTATTAAGCTCCGACATAGGCTCTTTCTGATGTTATGATAAATTGCAATCGCTACAATGACTGAGATTATAGTTTGTTGGTTCTCAATAAAGTTTATGATTCGTACTTTTACATTGTGAATATATTATTACTTGAGCATAAGTAATCATATGACAATATCCATATATGTTGCTGTTATGAGAATAATCATGATGCCCTCATGTCCGTATTTTATTTTATCGACACCTCTACCTCTAAACATGTGGACATATTTATCCTTATCAGCTTCCGTTGAGGACAAGTGAGGTCTAAGCTTGGGGGAGTTGATACGTCCATTTTGCATCATGCTTTTATATTGATATTTATTGCATTATGGGCTGTTGGTACACGTTATGTCACAATACTTATGCCTATTCTCTCTTATTTTACAAGGTTTACATAAGGAGGGAGAATGCCGGCAGCCGGAATTCTGGGCTGGAAAAGGAGCAAATACTAGAGACCTATTCTACACAACTCCAAAACTCCTGAAACTCCACGAAAGTCATTTTTGGAAATAATAAAAAATATTGAGCGGAAGAAGTACACCAGAGGGGGACTGAGGGAGCCCTGGACTAGGGGGTGTCCGGATAGCCGAACTATCATCTTTGGCCAGACTCCTGGACTATGAAGATACAAGATTGAAGACTTTATCCCTTGTCCGGATAGGACTTTCCTTGGCGTGGAAGGAAAGCTTGGCGATATGGATATGTAGATCTCCTACCATTGTAACCGACTACTGTAACCCTAACCCTATCCGGTGTCTATATAAAGCCGGAGGGTTTTAGTCCCGTGGGGACGAACAACAATCATACCATAGGCTAGCTTCTAGGGTTTAGCCTCTCCGATCTCGTGGTAGATCTACTCTTGTACTACCCATATCATCAATATTAATCAAGCGAGTAGGGTATTACCTCCATCGAGAGGGCCCGAACCTGGGTAAAAACATCGTGTCCCTTGTCTCCTATTACCATCCGCCTAGACATGCAGTTCGGGACCCCCTACCCGAGATCCGCGGTTTGACACCGCCATTGGTGCTTTCATTGAGAGTTCCTGCAATGCGTCACCTATAGGCCCGATGGCTCCTTCAATCATCAACAACGACGCAGTCCAGGGTGAGACTTTTCTCCCTGGACAGATCTTCGTATTCGGCGGCTTTGCATTGCGGGCCAATTCGCTAGCCATTTGGAGTAGATCGAAAGCTACGCCCCTGGCCATCAGGTCAGATTTGGAAGCTTGAACAATACGGCCAATGTCCGCGGAGACTTGATCTTCGACGGATTCGAGCCACAACCGAGCGTGCCGCACTGTCTCGATGGGTACGATCTAGCTCTGCCGCTGAACAGTGCCCTGGAGGCCGCACCAGCGTCCGTTCCGACCCTTAGCTCGGAGCCGACTCCGCCGATCGAGGACGAGTGGTTGGACACCGCCTCGGGGGCTATGATCTCTACAGCGATTGAGCCGAACTCCATCCCTGTCCTTTGCGAAGACCGTGACTCCAAGGTGCCGGACTCCTCTCCGGACTCCGAACCCTCCGCGCCCTTAATCGAATCCGATTGGGCGCCGGTCATGGAGTTCTTGCCGCGGACATCTTTCAGCACTCGCCCTTTGGCGACATCCTGAATTCACTAAAGTCTCTCTCTTTATCAGGAGAGCCCTGGCCGGACTACGGTCAGGAAGGTTGGGATGCGGACAACGAAGAAATTCAACACCCACCCACCACCCACTTTGTAGCCACTGTCGATGATTTAACCGACATGCTCGACTTCGACTCCGAAGACATCGACGGTATGGACGACGATCTTTGGAGGCGACCAAGAACCAAGCGCCCTACGAACCTTTGGAAGGCCACCTCGTCATCGACATATACATGGTGGACATCCCAAAATATGGGAACAGCGATGGAACAACGGAGGATGACCCTCCAAGAAAGCAGCCTAAGCGCCCGGCGTCGGTGGCGCCGCTCTAAATCCCGCCAGCAAAAGCGGTGATTCCGCACGGAGACAATAATACCCCGGACGGTGCGAAGACGACCCCTCCGGCAGGACTCGGTGCAGGAGGAGGGATAAGCAAGTCCGCCTGACGGCGGTCATGAAAGAGAGGTAGAGGGCGATAATTATCGCCCCTCCGAAGACGAGGCAAGCCTCGGCGGACGAATTAATGCTGTGCCGGAGGACCCCGTCGAACAAGAGAGTTTTAAACGCAGGCTCATGGCCACGGCAAGCAGCCTCAAGAAAAAGAAGCAACAGCTTAGAGCTGACCAAGACCTGCTAGCTGACCGATGGACTGAAGTCCTTGCAGCCGAAGAGTATGAACTCGAATGCCCCTCCAAAAGCTATCCCAAACGCAGGCCGTTGCCTCGATCAGAGGAGGAAGCACCCAATTCACCAGCGCCACGACATGGCAGACCGGCCACCCGTGGCATGACAGAGAAGCCTCTCGGCCCTCCACTCAAGCCACGCCCGACGCCGCTCAAAAAGTACCGGGGCATGGGAAAAGCGCGCGCGGACTTGCGAGATATATTGGAGGATAAGGCAAAGCATACAAGATCGATCTACAGATCGGCGTGGGCGTAACGATTCGGGATGATTACCATCACGCCGGATACAACAAACCCGGCGGGCGAACCACGATGAACAAAGCTCATATGAGCTACGTCGTGATATAGCCCAATCTGAGGCGCCGCACCCACTATGCTTCACATATGAAGTAATGGATCATCAAATCCGCGAGGGCTTCAAACCCGTAAACATCGAATCATACGATGGTACCACAGATCCTGCGGTCTGGATCGAGGACTATCTCCTCCATATCCACATGGCCCGCGGTGATGATCTACATGCCATCAAATACCTCCCGCTCAAGCTTAAAGGACCAACTCAGCATTGGCTCAACAGCTTGCTAGCAGAGTCAATCGGTTGTTGGGAGGACCTGGAAGCCGCATTCCTTGATAACTTCCAGGGCACATATGTGCGACCACCAGACGCCGATGACCTTAGCCATATAATTCAGCAGCGGAAGAATCGGCCGGACAATTACAGGCGCGGTTCCTAACAAAGAAAAATCAGATCCTCGACTGCCCGGATGCAGAGGCGCTAGCAGCCTTTAAACACAACATCCGCGACGAGTGGCTAGCCCGGCACCTAGGACAAGAAAAGCCGAAATCCATGGCAGCCCTCACCACACTCATGACCCGCTTTTGCGCGGGAGAGGACAGTAGCTAGCTCGAAGCAACAACTTGGCCAAACACCACGGTAGTTCGGATACCAAGGACAGCAACGGCGGTCGGCGTCGCAACAAGCATAAACGCCGCGTGCGGTGATAATGCTGAAGATACGACGAAATGCCGGATTCGTGAGGCTCTAAACCCGGTCGTGGAAGAAGCCATTCAAAAGAAATACCCGAGGCCCGTCCAACTTGGACCGAATACTCGATCGCTTGTGCGGATACATGGCACCCCGAAAAACCAGCCAACCACACCAACAGGGATTGTTGGGTGTTCAAACAAGCGAGCAAGCTAAGCGCGAAAACAACGACAAGGGGCTGCATAGCGATGGCGAGGAAGAGCCCGACGCCCGAACAATAGAGGACAGAAGGGCTTTCCGACACAAGTGCGGACGGTGAACATGATATACGCAACCCACATACCCAAAAGGGAGGCGGAAGCGTGCGCTAAAGGGCGATATGCGATGGAGCCGATCGCCCGAAGTTCAACCCATGGTCCTCCTGCCCGATCACCTTTGATCGAAGGACCACCCACTAGCATCCGTCACGGCGGATTTGCCGCGTGGTTCTTGACCCAATCATCGACAGATTTCACCTCACTAGAGTCCTGATGGACGGCGGAAGCAACTGAACCTGCTTTATCGGGATACTGATGTGCAAAATGGGCATAGACCCTCAAGGATTAAACCCACAAAGACGACCTTTAAAGGCGTCATACCAGGTGTAGAGGCCAATTGTACAAGCTCGGTTACACTCGAAGTGGTCTTGGATCCCGGATAACTTCCGAAGCGAAGAGTTAATCTTCGACATAGTCCCGTTCGCGGCGGCTATCACGCCTTTGCTTGGATGAACCACATTTTCAAAGTTCAATGCGGTGCCGCACTACACGTACCTCAAGCTCAAGATGCCAGGCCCTCGAGGAGTAATCACGATCAATGGAAACACCGAACGCTCTCTCCGAACGGAGGAGCACACGGCGGCCCTCGCGACGGAGGTGCAAAGCAGCCTCTCACAGCAATTCTCGAGTCCGGCTATTAAACGTCCGGCCACCGTCAAGCGCGCCCGGAGTAACCTACAACAAGACCGCCTAGCACGATCGTCGAGCATCGCAGCGTAGCAATCCGGCCCCAACCCCAGCCCTCGCGGCTGCGAAGCCGATTACTACGCGTACATAACTTCTGATGCGGAGATACCATGGGCCTAAGGGAGGGCACGACCACGGCACGCGCCGAATGCGGCTCAACCGCACTGTGGACTCCGATTGTGTCATTCTTTTCTTTCTTCTTTTTCTTACTTTCGGGACTCCGTTTTCCGAAGTCTTGTACGTCACTAGAATTGTCGAACTCACGATGCAACAGCCGAGGAAGCGTAGCTTCGTCGAGTGTCCGGTGGTCTCTACTACGAGCATTATACCTGTTTTACATACCACACCGCAAACTTACCCCTGGAAGGGGACATGTCAAAGTCCCGTACCTTGCTTATCGCACAATTTGTATCATTCTGCTTTTATTTGCAGTTTCTTTTAATAACCAATATATAGCTCTTGCCTATTATTGCACTCCTTTCTTTATCTATATATATGTTCATTTCATGACATGTTGCACCCGTACACTTTGGTACGGCCAATACACCAGGGGCTTAAGTACCCCAAAAGTATGGCGTGATAAGTCCGAACACTTTCACAAGTGCGGCCCCCGAACTTATAGCATTATATGCATCGGCTCCGAATCATGTCTTGGGTCAATAGTTGGGTTTGCCCGGCTCCCATGTTTTGGTACCTTACGTTCCATTATATCGGCTAAGGTAGTGCTGGGAGAACCACTGCGATTGTGCCCCGGTTGAGCTGGGTTGAGCAATTCAGTGGAGAAAGCTAAAACTAACTGTCATGATAGGGCGAGAGCCGGTCGCTGTTCGAGAGGTTTTTTCGGGTCCCTAAAGACTTATGCCGCTTAGAGCGAGGAGTCGGCATTGTCCGGCCAAGGCGTGGATAGTGCCCCAAACTCGGTCTTCCGAATACTAGGGGCTTCGCCGAAATTTAAAATTATAGAATTCTATGGCTAAGTGAGAGTGTTCAAGCACTATAAGTCTGGTTGCCTTGTTCGTTGCGTTGAGCGCCTCCTCGGCGGACCCAAGAATGGGAACAAGAGCGCTCAAGTTTATTCCGAACACCCCAAAGACTGTGGCATGGGGGTGAAGCCAACGACTTGCCATCTCTCATATTTGATAAACGGCGGCAGAAGGTAATATTTTAAATTAACAAGCGTTGCTTAGCGCATATGAACAAGTTTTCAGCGTCTGAGGATAAAAAATGCGAGTCTATTCAAAACTTACATCTTTGGAGCACTCATCCGCTATCTGGCGGGCACCCTTGAGGGCGCCCTCATAGTACATTTCGGGCTTGCGATGCTCCTTGCCCTTGGTGGCCCGTCCGTCACAAGCTTCTCCGCATCCAGCTTGCCCCGATTGCACTTTAGCACGGGCAAGGGCCAACGGGCACCTTCAATGCAGATGGAGTGCTTGATGACTTCAATCCATGGACACGCGTCCACCAGCGCTGCACTAGCCCGAAGTAGCTCCGGGCATGGCTTCCAATGGCCACGGCCGAACTATGAGGCCCTTCATGGCTGTTCGGCGACCTTGTGGAGCTCGACCAGCTGCTTCAGCTGGTCGCTCGAAACTGCCGGACGTTCGACCTCGACATCACGAGACCAAAACACCTTCTCCGTCGAGCTCCCCTCCTTGGCGCGGTAGAACGCGGCAGCATCAGACACACTACGGGGCAGATCTGCGAACGCTCCTGGAGAGCTCCGAATCCGGGTAAGTAATAGGTAATTCACTTTCACATGCTTGCTTTGCATAAAGAATGCCTTACCCGCCGCTATCTTCTTTAATGATTCAATTTCTTGGAGGGCTATTTGGGCTTCGGCCTTAGCGGCTTTGGCACTCTCAAGAGCCGAGGCGATCTCGGACTCTCGAGTCTTCGAGTCACGCTCCAAACTCTCGTGTTTTTCCACGAGAGCACAGGCTCTTGCCGCTCTGCCACCCGCTCCTCCTGCTTCTCTCGCTCGGTGCGCTCCGCTGCCGCTTTGCTTTCGGCCGCGGACACCGCTTCCTTCAGGGTCGCCACCTCGTTCGTGGCCCCTACAATACCCACGTTATTCCTGTCATTTTTTGCAACCGAATCCTTTCTATAAGGTATTTCTTTAATAAGGTATTGCTTACCTTCCCTGTCCTCGAGCTGCTTCTTGGCAAGGCCGAGCTCGTTCTCGGACCGCTCGAGGCTCTTCTTCAATGCATTGACCTCCCGCGATCGGTCTGGCCAAGAGAGGTCGGCAGCTCGTGCATTCGCATATTGACATACTTATGTTAGACTCCTGCGTATATCTTTTTAGATCCTTAGTCCGGCTTTTCTTTCCGAACACCGAACTAAGCATCGAGAACTCTTGTCTATGCGGTAATATTTTTACATATTCTAAACTCACCTCAAAGCCTGTTAGAAGGCTGGTACAGGCTTCAGTCAGCCCGCTCTTGGCGACTGAACTTTCTGGATCACCACACTCATAACAATGCGGCGCTCCTCCTTGATGGAGGCGTGCCAGCGCCTCGATAAGCTATCCGGTGCCTCCGGTTGGGCGGAGGACACCGGCGTCTTACCCTTCCTACGAAGGGCCACTTGCGGACTTGAACCGCTGAAGGTTCGGTATGGAGTCCAGACAAGGGTCGGGCTTAGAGCCCCTGAGGGGTCTCGCTCCCCTCGCGCTGAGTCCGGGAGGCTGCCTTGCGGCGCCTCTGCGCCACCTCCTCTTGACCAGGCCCCCTTGGGGCCCCACCTCAAGGCGTCGTCGGCAGCGTGAGGTGAGGAGGCGGAAGTGAAGTACTCTCCACTTCCGGCAGATTCAGGGACCCGCTCGGCCAAGCGGAGAGCTCGTCCTTGGGCGGGCTGCATGATTGTTGGCATTAGAGAACACTATGCAATGAAAAAAGCCATGGGCATCCGGACACTTACGATCTCGCCGAGCTTGGCCCTTGTTGGCCACTCCTCCTCGTCGTTGTCGGCGTTGGTGGAGAAGTCCGGAGGAAGGGTCCTTCCTTCTTGGATCCTCCGGCCTCCCGGTTAGGCGGCCTTCCTTTTCTTCTCTCCCCGGCTGGGAGAGGCTTCTTCCTCCTCCTCTTCCTCGAGGAGGATTCCACCTCGTGGTTGTCGGGCGATGAGTCCGGCGGCACTGGCGCCGGAAGCTCCTTGAGTTCCCGGCCTTCTTCTTGGCCTTCTTCTCGGCACCACGTGAGGTGCCGGAGCCAGCAGCCGTCAATCGGGCGTCATTGGTCTTCGGCAAAGGGCAGACAGTTAATCTGTCAGGACGTCTTCAACCGATCTGTCAAAAGGTTAGGAAGTTTTAGATCCGCATAGAGTCAAACTATGAAAAAAGAGTCCCATAAATGGTAAAATAACACCTCGCTGGCTTGACGCTGCGCGAGCTGAATCCGCGATCTTCGGTGGCGGATGTAGAACCTCGGCGCCCTTGAACAGCACCTTCGGGCATCTTCGTGCGTAGTGTCGAAGAGCCTTTTTCAGAGATTGGGTGTTGTGCCGGATCGAACTCCCACAATTTGAAGACCCGTTGTTGGCATGGGAGAATCCGGCGGATGAGCATCACCTGGATTACATTGACAAGCCTGAGATTCTTGTCCACCAGGTTTTTGACGCAAGTTTGGAGTCCGGACAGCTCATCTGAATCCCCCCACGTCTGGCCCATCTCTTTCCATGATGTGAGCCGTGTGGGGAAGCCAGATCGGAATTTGGGGGCCGCCGCCCATTGAGAGTCGCACGGCTCAGTGATGTAGAACCACCCCGATTGCCACCCCTTTATGGTCTCCACAAAGGAGCCCTCGAGCCATAGGACTTTGGCCATCTTGCCAACCATGGCGCCTCCGCACTCAGCTTGGCGGCCGCCCACTACATTCGGCCTGACATGGTAGATCTTCAGCCATAAGCCGAAAGCTGGATCACGAAGGAAGGCCTCGCACCTGACGATAAACGCCGAGATGTTGAGGATAAAGTTCGGGGCCAGATCGTGGAAATCCGAGCCGTAGTAGAACATGAGCCCCGGACAAATGGGTGAAGTGGAAAACCTAGTCCATGGAGGAAGTGGGTGAGAAACACCACCCTCTCATGGGGCACAGGGGTTGGAATAAGCTGCCCCTCGTCGGGGAGCCGGTGCGCGATGTCGCTGGACAAGTATCCGCCTTCCGCAGCTTTTTGATGTGCCCCTCCGTGACGGAGGAGGCCATCCACCTGCCTCCGCTCCGGACATAGTTGGAGAAGGTTGAGGTGGGGTGTGCGGACTTAGTATTTGGAGCTCGAGTCTTGTGAAATGGATGAGCAAAGGAGGAAGAAGGCGTAGGTGAAAAGGTGGATCCTTATCCCCTTATATGGACGGACGAAGTTATGCGTCCCCCGCCAGCCTGGTAAAGCTCGCTTATCTCTCAAGCGCCGTAATCAATGGCGCGGATGGGTTACCCACGTCTGTATTGATGGGAATCCCGGAATAAGGGGGCACAATCTCCGCTTTGATAAGACGTGCCAAGGAAACCGCCTCGCTAAACGCGCTGAGTTGGACAGTAAAAAACGATTCGTATAAAGGCCTGGCCGTGGTGTGATGTCACGCCGCGGAATATGTCAGCAGATCTGTGCAAAGGTTATTCTCTCTACGGTAGTATGTGGAACTTGTTTTGCAGAGCCGGACACTATCCTTGTGTTCAAAATCTTCTATGAAGTATTCGAAGAGGAACCCGCCTTGCAATGCCGAAGACAATATGCGCCCGGACTCGTTGTCATTGAAGCCTGGTTCAGGGGCTCTTGAGGAGTCCTGGACTAGGGGTGTCCGGATAGCGAACTATCATCTTTGGCCGGACTCCTGGACTATGAAGATACAAGATTGAAGAGTTCGTCCCTTTTCCGGATAGGACTTTCCTTGGCGTGGAAGGCAAGCTTGGCGATACGGATATGTAGATCTCCTACCATTGTAACCGATTCTGTGTAACCCTAACCCTATCCGGTGTATATATAAACCGGAGGGTTTTAGTCCGTAGGACGAACAACAATCATACCATAGGCTAGCTTCTGGGGTTTAGCCTCTCTGATCTTGTGGTAGATCTACTCTTGTACTACCCATATCATCAATATTAATCAAGCGGGGTAGGGTATTACCTCCATCGAGAGGGCCCGAACTTGGGTAAAAACATCGTGTCCCTTGTCTCCTGTTACCATCCGCCTAGACGCACAGTTCGGGACCCCCTACCGAGATCCGCCGGTTTGACACCGGCGAGGATCCACACAGCCCACGAGGGTGGGGCACGCCCTACCCCTGTAGCGCCCCCTGCCTCGTGGGCCCCCTGCTGGCTCTCCGATGGCCCTTCTGCTATATGAGGTATTTCGTCAAGGAAAAAATCATAAGCAACCTTTCGGGACGAGACTCACGCCACGAGGCGGAACCTTAGTAACCAATCTAGGGCTCCGTGAGCTGTTACGCTGGGACACTTCCCTTCGGGAGGGAGAAATCATCGCCATCGTCATCACCAACGCTCCTCTCATCGGGAGAGGGCAATCTCCATCAACATCTTCACCAGCACCATCTCCTCTCAAAACCCTAGTTCATCTCTTGTATCCAATTCTTGTCTCCAAGTCCGGGATTGGTACTAGTAGGTTGCTAGTAGCGTTGATTACTCCTTGTAGTTGATGCTAGTTAGTTTATTTGGTGGAAGATCATATGTTCAGATCCTTTATGCATATTAATATCCCTCTGATTATGAACATGAATATGTTTTGTGAGTAGTTACGTTTGTTCCCGAGGACATGGGAGAAGTCTTGCTATCAGTAGTCATGTGAATTTGGTATTCGTTCGATATTTTGATGAGATGTATGTTGTCTAGCCTCTAGTGGTGTTATGTGAACATCGACTACATAACACTTCACCATTATTTGGGCCTAGAGGAAGGCATTGGGAAGTAATAAGTAGATGATGGGTTGCTAGAGTGACAGAAGCTTAAACCCTAGTTTATGCGTTGCTTCATAAGGGGATGATTTGGATCCATATGTTTCATGCTATGGTTCGGTTTACCTTAATACTTTAATTGTAGTTGCGGATGCTTGCAATAGAGGTTAATCGTAAGTGGTATGCTTGTTCAAGTAAGAACAACACCCAAGCACCGGTCCACCCACATATCAAATTATCAAAGTATCGAACGCGAATCATATGAACGTGATGAAAACTAGCTTGACGATATTCCCATGTGTCCTCGGGAGTGTTTTTCTCTATATAAGAGTTTGTCTAGGCTTGTCCTTTGCTACAAAAAGGATTGGGCCACCTTGCTGCACTTTATTTACTTTTGTTACTTGTTGCTCGTTACAACTTATCTTATCACAAAACTATATGTTACCACTTATTTCAGTACTTGCAGAGAATACCTTGCTGAAAACCGCTTATCATTTCCTTCTGCTCCTCGTTGGATTCGACACTCTTACTTATCAAAAGTACTACGATAGATCCCCTATACTTGTGGGTCATCACTCCCTTCCTCGGGCCACTCAGGTGGGATCCTGATGGGCTGTAACAGGGACATTTGTGACGTGCTGTCATGGGAACAAGGTTTGTTTTATGTCGCTGCCACGATTAGACACTCTGTATCTAGACTTATTTGGGTAGTGGTGTGTGCGTATGGCCCTGCTAATCATGCTCGTTCGGCGGACTTTTTGGCCGAATTTCGGCCTTGGTTGGGACCAAGCGCTCGATTAATCTGCCACTGATGGTGGCGGGGACTTTGACTTGATACGCTCGGGTGCGGACAAAAACAACGAATGGGTGGACTGGACAAGGGTGTCCATGCTCAACAACGCCATTGCGGCTGCTGCTTTACGAGAAGCGCCCGGACGGGGGCCAGGTTTACATGGACCAACAAGCACCTGGCCCCGGTCCGAAGCGTGCTGGACAGGGTGTTTTTCACCCCGGAATGGGAGGTCCTTTTTCCACTATGTACGTTAGTGGCTGAAACTCGTATTGGCTCGGACCATGTTCCTCTTATCTTTTCGTCAGGGGAGGAAAGAGCCCAGTGTAGTAAGCGGTTCTTCTTTGAGTCTGCCTGGTTTGAAGCAGAGGGCTTCATACAGATGGTGCAAGATCGATGGGTCCAGATTCTGACCCAGTAGGGACCCCAAAGGGGTTCCGTAGAGTGCTGGTCGGCGGCCGCGGCAGCTTTGCACGCCTTCTTGCGCGGGTGGGGTGCCAATCACGCCAGCTTCTCAAAACATGATCACGACAGGCTAACTGAGGAGTTAGCGGCCCTGGACGCTCAAGCCGACGCGCGGCAGTTTTCAGAAACTAAGTGGGCTCATAGATACGACCTTGAGCATAAGGTCCTTGCGATCCTGGGTGCGGAAGAAGAATACTGGTGCCGTAGGGGCGGTATTAAGTGGGTGACGAAGGGTGACGCTAACACGGCTTATTTTCATGCTTATGCTAACGGTAGGAAGCGTAAGAGCACGATCCTTCGCCTTCAGTTAGTCCAGGGCCTCCTCCTCTCTCGGGGAGACATTGCCCGCCACATTTACGAGTATTTCGTCGGTCTGTTGGGTACGACAGACGAGAAACATTTATGTATCCGCGAGGATTTGTGGGATCCCCAGGATAAGGTGTCTCCGCAGGAAAATGAGAGCCTGGCGCTCGCGTTTCTTCCGGAAGAAGTTGACGCCGCCCTAATGGGTATGAAAAAAGGCACGACCCCCGGCCCTGACGGCTGGCCTGTCGAATTCTTCTGTAGGTTTTGGCCTATGCTTCGGCCCATCTTCCTTGACATTGTGAATGGGTTTGCGTTAGGAACGGTAGACGTCTCACGCCTCAATTATGGGGTCATTAGCCTTATTCCAAAGGTTAAAGGGGCTGACTGCATCAAACTTTTCCGACCCATCACTCTGATCAACATGCCTTTCAAGATCTGCGCCAAGGCCTACATGACCCGTCTGGCCCCCGTTGCTCAGCGGGTCATTCTAAGAAGTCAAACAGCTTTTCTCAAAGGACGGAATATTCTGGAGGGCCCTAACGCCCTCCACGAGATTTTCCATGAGCTTAAAGTGAAAAAGCAGCAAGGGGTGCTGCTCAAGCTCAACTTTGAGAAAGCCTACGACCGTGTAAACTAGGAGTTTGTACGGGAGGTCCTCCTGAAAAAAGGTTTTGACGCGGGTTTTGTCCACCGTATCATGAACCTGATTAATTGTGGACAAACGGTTGTGTCTATTAATGGGGAGGTGGGCAGATTCTTCCGCAACAAAAAAGGTCTAAGACAAGGAGACCCCCTGTCTCCGCTCGTTTTTAATTTTGTTGCGGATGCTCTATCTGCTATGGTGCATAAGGCTTGCTCGGCAAGGCACATCAAAGGGTTGGTGTCCCACCTGATCCCGGGAGGGGTTACGCACCTGCAGTACGCTGACGACACGATGCTTCTTTTCGAGCCTGACGACAATAGCATAGCCTCGATCAAGCTGCTGCTCCTTGCCTTCGAACTCTTATCTGGGCTCAAAATCAATTTCCTTAAGAGCAAGGTCATAACCATGGGGATGGATGACCAAGAGAGTACGAGAGTGGCAAATCTTTTAAACTGCAAGCTAGGGAGCTTACCAATCAAATACCTTGGCCTGTCGGTTTCTCATAGCCGGCTTTCCATTAAGGAATGGGAGCCTTTATATGGAAAGGCCGCGGGTAGAGTGAGCCCGTGGTGTGGGAGGTTTATGTCTTCTGCGGCGAGACTTATCCTCACTAACTCTAGCCTATCCTCTCTGCCAATGTTCACCGTGGGAATGTTCTTGTTAGCGGATGGGGTTCATCGTAAATTGGACACACCCTGCTCTCGTTTCTTTTGGGAAGGAACCGGAATTAAAAGGAAGTACCACCTTGTCAAATGGGCTTCGGTATGCCGCCCAAAGAAATTTGGAGGTCTGGGGATCCTAAATTCCAAACTCATGAATGTGGCCCTACTGTCCCGTTGGTGGTGGAGACTAGCCCAAAACGAGTCGGGGCTTTGGGCTGATCTCCTGAAAGCTAAGTATTTTCCGAGTGGTAATGTTTTCTCTGCTAAACGCTCGGGCTCTCCATTCTGGAATGGGATCCAAGCGGTGCGACCAGCGTTTACCTTAGGGGCAAAGTTTCAGGTCCGGGACGGTCAGTCCACTCGCTTCTGGTTGGATGCCTGGATTGGCACCTCTCCGCTGTGGCAGAGCCATCCCGCAGCCTTCCAGGTTGCTGCAAACACGGAGCTGATGGTGGGTGAGGCACTCCGGACCTCACCCCCTTCAGTAAACTTTCTCCGAGCGCTTCTCCCACACGAGGAATTAGAGTGGAACGACATATTGGCCATGATTGGCCAGCACACCACTAGCCAGGGAGCGGATGAGGTCTCCTGGCAACTCTCGTGCTCCGGATCGTTCTCGGTCAAGTCTCTGTACAACAAGCTTACCGAGGGTGATGTGCTGAACATAGCTAGGGGGCTATGGAAGGCCGGCATTCCGCTGAAAATAAAAATCTTCCTCTGGCAGATGTTTCAAAATCGTCTCCCAACGGCGGATAATGTCGCGATCCGTAACGGACCATCCGATGGATCTTGCGTGTTGTGCAACTGCATTGAGGATGCTAACCACGCCTTTTTCCATTGCCACATAGCCAAATTTGCGTGGAGCGCAGTTCGTGTTGCCTTCCAACAGAAATGGAACCCGGCATCGGGTGCTGATCTTATACATATCTTGCGTTCACAAAACGGTACTAGTGCTCGGATTGTTTGGAGATGCGTTGGGGCGCTCCTTTGGTCCATATGGACTATCCGCAATAAGATGACGATTGAGAAGAATTTCCCTTCTCACCCTGCTGATATATTGTACAAATGTCATCTTTTCTTGCAAACTTGGGCTCCGTTGGGGAAACCACGTGATGAAGAGCGTATGACCGAGACGATGGCAAAGAGCCGCTACATCCAGATGGAAGCTAGACAAGCGGCTGGACATGATTGATGCATCGCCACCATCCTCGGCATCTTTTGTTCTACCTAGTAGCTCATATATCTTCGTTATGCCAGCCTGCGTGCTGATGTCGTTTGAACTTCTCGCGTTCTATCTTTTGGCCGTTGTGGTGGCCTGTCGTCTGATAACCTATGTCAACTATGGAGATTTCCGCCTGTTGGCTTTATTAATTTAAAGCCGGACGTCGTTGGTGTCTTCGTTCCAAAAAAAAACTCCAGCATTTTGGCCTGTGTAAAAGAAGAAACAAGTTGAACGCCAAATGTTACACTTTTCTCTCAGGAAAAAATGTTACACTTAATTTTGTTTTTTTCATCGACGAAGTCCCATATGGCATGAAAACTGTCAAGCACACTTGGTACACTAACATGAACATCTAGAAAAATATCAGAATATTTAAAATTTATTTACTATTTTACTTTTTGTTAGGGAGCATATGCTCCCAGAGCCAAAAATCCACGTCCATAAATTTTACCTCTATTTTGTCTCAGTGGGAGGTCGCATTCTCAGGCTTGCCAAAGAACACCTGTTGGGTGTGATGAAGGAGCTAGAGCAAACTAGACCGGGACCCTCCTCTGTTACTCTGGCCTACTTGTACTTTTCATT
The DNA here is from genome assembly GCA_021605145.1 of Aegilops bicornis. Classification (NCBI taxonomy): domain Eukaryota; kingdom Viridiplantae; phylum Streptophyta; class Magnoliopsida; order Poales; family Poaceae; genus Aegilops; species Aegilops bicornis. The sequence continues at coordinate 629,909,855 of CM038672.1, forward strand.
AACAAAACTTGGTTTCATTGATCAATGCAGTGGAGCCGGTGCCTTCCCCTTCCTGCCTTTTTCCTCTAAAACAAAAACCCCACATGTAAATGCCGACAGTGGATGATTATTGATCCCGACGCTACCAACCGCGACCAAAGGCCCTCCTACCTGCCAACAAGACATACGCGTGGCCCATCATTCTGGATTGAACCGACTAAAGCGCAGCAGATAAGATCACCCCTACCCTGGGCTTCACGAACCCACTAAAGTTTCTCATCAACCGGGTCAATAGACCCCTTTTCTACTAGTGCCGGTGCCTTCCTGCCTTTTTCCTCTAAAACTAAAAAATGGCGTTTATAAAATTACAGGGGATAGAGGAAAGGACATGATTGGCGGCTAATTAGGAAATGGAAGAGGCGATGATTACGTCGCGCGAGGAAGATTCGGGCGCAACCGAGGGCAGTTCTTGGCTGTTAGCTAGCTAATATGTCGCCGGTGCCGAGTTGATTACACTCGATTAGCTTCCCACTACTGTCGAGTGAAAGTGAAACCTGATGCATGATATATGCACTAGATATTCGACAGTTTTTCAACACTCACTCGATTGCATGCGTGTAGTGATGGTGACAATTTCATGATGCCAGGACCAAGCCCGATCGGGGATGATATTTTTCACTTCATTCTGGGGTTGGCCGCGCCGGAGTTGATGTTCGCTCCAGCGACGGATCAACGTACGTACGTCACACACCAAACCTCTGCTGGAAGATTGGCATCTCCATGACTACAATCAACCACCCTGATCAACATCAGGTCGAAAGCACCTTACAGTAGTTGCAATTATTGCCCGGTGGCTTCCAATCCGTTGCAAGCTTTGCATTTTGTTTGTGAGCAAAAGTTGACTTAGGCGAAATTAGCTCTCCTGTTTCCCGATCGTTTTAAACAAATGATGGGGAGCATCAGAACATGCATGGTTCCCATTGGCAGGCCAGCTAGCAGATAAGAACAAATTTTGTTTACTTGCTGCAATTGGAAAATTGCATATCTGTTCTTGCTTTACACTTCATGCCTTCTTCCTTTTCTGTGTGCAAGTTACTTCTTGTTTTCCACTTCAAGAAACACTTTGCACTTCAATTGAGGGCTTACCACAACTTCAGTTGGATAAATTTTCCACTTTAAGTAACTTCCCTGCAATGAACAACTTGTTACTAACATTGCTTTCTACTTGAAGTGGCTCGCACACCTGCAAGTTGCACTCTGATGCTACCGTATAAGGAAGCACAACAGTGACTCTGTTGGGTAGATGCATCGACCTGTCCGCGTGATCTGGAAAGGGTCTACTCGATTGTCGTGAATGATACTCTTCTAGACTATATATGCATATATAATCTTGCATTATTGTTGCTTGTAAATTTTAGAAGTACGGGTGAGAAAAAGACAGCTGCTATTAAAATGCCTTGGCATGCTTGTCTGAATGCCTCTGGCATATGCCAAATTCCGCAAAGTCTGAAGTCCCAAAGTGCTAGGTCAAAAGAAAACCCGGAATGCAATACCTTTGCCATTATTTGATTCAATAGTTTGACGTTTCTTAAATTGGAATTATTCGACCTCAGCTCCGTTTATACATTTTTCTCGTGTCATCTACAATGTGGTTTTCACTTCCATCATGGCATCAGATTTACACAAATAAGCTGAAGATATTACAGAATCGGTCTCCAAATTAAGCGTCCAGAAACTAAATATATGTATAGAAATACGAGAGCATACTGAATTGTACTGTAGATGAAGAGAATTTTAAGCTAGCTTCTGAACGAACAGATCTTCGATCTGCTTCAGGCTCAGGCCTCCTGGAACTCCAGCACCACCACGGCCTTCGCCTTCCTCCCGCTCTGGCTGCGGAGCAGCCGCCGCACCGCGGCGATGAGCCGCTCGGCCGCTGCGGGCGACGAACGGCAGAAGGCAGCATGCCTCGCGATCGCCGCCTCTACCTCCGCCATGGCCGATCCTCCTCCGCCGACGCCAGCCGCGGCGAGCTCCTCGCCCACGGCGTCGGCGCAGAGGCCGCACAGCCACCGCCCGGCGTGCTGCGCGCGCACGCCGGCCGCGTACGCCGCAGTGCACTCCTCCCTCAGCCCGCAGCACGCGCACGCCGCCCACTCCACCTCGGCCGCTGAGGCAGCCTCGATGGGCGGCGCCACGTCCTGAACAACCACCGCCGACATGCCACCACGGTGGAAAACCTCCCTCTTCTTGGATCCTGGTCGAGGACGGCTCTAGATCAAGGCCCTGACGCTGATTCCTGTCGCCTCTCGTGTTTGGATGGTGTCGTTAGAGGAAGACGAAGAGGCGGTAGTCGCCGCGGGCGAGGGGGAGGAGCGGCTGGTCGTCCATGGACGAGGTGGAGGAGGTGGGTGACATCGGAGGAGCTCGGGCTGGTGGAGCAGCTCGCTCCGCGACGCGTCTTTTGTATGCGACGAGCTGGACGGGGGGAGTGTGACGTGTAGTGCGGGTTCAGATGGCGCGGGCCGGGGCCGGGGGTCGGGGTGAGGTGGGGTGGGCCCGCCAGCCAAATCATTGAGGTATCGCTTTGAGTGTTCGATGCGGTGCTTCGTCTAGCTGGCAGCGATATGTACGTAGCACTTCCGGAGAGATGCTAATCTAGCCCACGATATAAAGTTCGAGCATCGTTGGATATTTTGGTAAGGTTATATAAATTTAATTTTTCAACGACCCTGTTAACCGGCGAACGTTTGTCGGGGAGGGCGACATTTGCGAACGTTTTAGCTGGATTTTAGTTGTGAGGGGATGTTAGTTTCTTACATGATAGTTTCTTCAGTGAAGACATTTTTCATTTTAAAACTGTCGACATTTGATCTTCCCACACAATTAAAACTGCCATCAACTGTAGTTCGGTTGCCACCCCTCTTCCAGTTGATGTTCGCTGACCAACGTTACCCTTTTTTAGGGCATTTGCTATTGATAAGTTGCCTAAAAATAAATAGGAATAAGTCGATTTTATGGGGGAAGAAAGTTAGGAAAGGTGGAGCTCGAAAGCCAAAATGGGGGCGTTGTGGTGCTCGCTGGCGAGGCATGAGGAAAGCAGAGAGGCTAAGCCGGGAACGAGCCAGAGCCGCCGCCATTGTGGTTCGTTACATTGTTACATGCGCAGGCTACTCCGAGGCTTAAGAGGTGCCAACATATAGTATAGATCTCCAGTCGGATCAGATGGAGCCATACGACGACATCACCAATGAGGACTCTGACAGGAACGCTGCTCACGGTGGCTAGAGTAGAGGTAGCGGGTCACGCGTTGAGCGGATACGAGAAAGAAGATAAACAAAATGTTTAGAGGAAGAAGATGGTGATCCTGCCGTCCTTGGCGAAATACATAGTGCAAATCGCACAAAGATATCGAGCCCGACCTTGGAGCCCAATCTATGAAATTTCAAAAACTAGGAGAGTTTCAGATAAAGTTATTTTTTATCACTAATAGTCCGCTGAACTTTGAAGACTCGTATTGTCCTCCCGCCTCGCCCTCCGTTTCATATTAGTTGTCGCTAAAATGGATGTATCTAGACATATTTCAATGCTCAATACATTTGTTTGAGCAATAACTAATATGAAACAGAGGAAATAGTATACCAAAGAAAAGAATCTAAATGCATTTTTTCTAAAAAGCTGAAATGTTAAAAACCACTTGAGCTCTGAAGCCAATATACATACTGCTCCAAAAGAGTCATAAATTGTGGAAAGCATGAATAGATCCCAGGTTACTTGGAGCCCACTTTTTGAGAAGTTTGAAGAACACATTTGAGAGTTTCAATAAATTATTCCAATTTTTACATGTATGTATAGATGTTCATCACCCCACTTGTAAAATTCACGATGAAATATGCTTATTTTAGGGCTACAGAGAAAGAGATACATATGTATATATATATAATTGATATACCACACTCTGCAAATAATAATAATAATTGATATACCATTTTGTATTACGGATCACTCATGTTTTTTACATAAATGAGTATTAATAAATTTTACATTACATAGAGAAGACCTTGATGTATTATGTACAATAATATTTTTTTCCAAATTGTTGGAAACTTCCAAAACTCTTTGGAGCCTCCTAAAAACTTCCGGGGTCCCCATTGATAAGCTCTCGTCTTATTTATGATCCATGTGGACCATAGTAAGTAATATGTCATCAACATGTCTGACGATGGTTTTATATTCATTGATGTCATCTCATTTATTTTTCGACTTGACACTTCTAGATTTTACACGGGCTACATGTGATTTTCACTCAGGTTATTCCACTCATTGGCTCAGTACTTGATCTACTCTGTAGATGCTGAAAAATTATGAAGTTCACTAGTAGAAAAGGGGGCAATGGTCCAGGCCGGGTCAGCCCATTAGTCCCGGTTCAGTCCAGAACCGGGACCCATGGGGGCATTTGACCCGGTTCGTGAGCCTCGGGGGCCGGCCGGGCCACGTGGGCCATTGGTCCCGATTCGTCTGGACCTTTTGGTCCCGGTTGGTCGGACGAACCGGGACCAATGGGCCTCGCTCCTGGCCCATCACCATTGGTCCCTGTTGGTGGCTTGAACCGGGACCAAAGGCTGCCCTTTAGTCCCGGTTCATGCCACCAACCGGGACCAATGAGGTGCCTATATAAACCCCCTCGCGTAAGAGCAGAACACACTGCGCTGTTTTTTCTGGCTGCCGAGGGGGAGAGGGCTTGGTGGTGCTCTAGCTCACCTCCTATGCACACAAGGTGTTCGATGGAATGCCCGAGCCACACTACTTAAGCTTTCTCCTCTCCAAGCTCGACCTCCAAGCTCCATTTTCCTCGATATTTGTCTAGGTTTAGCGGTCCGTCACGCCCCGTCCCCGTCTTCACCGCCGTCGATCACCCACGCCGATCTCATCGCCGGCACCACTGTGGTGAGTCTCTTGTTCTTATCTTCTTTCTGAAAAGAAAAATATTCTTACTTGTATGTTTAGATAGATACTTGTATTATTTTCTTACTTTTATTATTGCATCTTATATAGTGTGATGGTTTTGGTATCTGCCCTCGTCGTCCCTCGTCTTGTCTATGATTCGGATATGGTATATATTATCTTTTCATAACTATTGGTTCATTTATTGTTTATGAAAATTATGCCGACCAACGTGACATAGATTTTATTTATCTAGGAGGTTGTTGAATCGGAAATTCCAACCGACCCTATTGTCGAGAGGTTAAATTTAGTTGAAGAAGAAAACAATTTCTTGAAGGAAAAAATAAAAAATTGAGGAGGAGAAGATGATATTGGAGTTGCATGTTGCGGATGTCGTCGATGATCACAAGATCAAGATGGATGCAATGCGCTTGAAGATTAGAAAGATTAGAAAATATGCCATTCATACCGAGGCTTGGTATCATTATGCGATTGGATCAGTTGTTACCTTGGTTGCGATTATGATCGCATTTGTTTTCGCATTGAAATGTTTTACATAGTTTCAATGTATGGTTTAATTAATTAGATGCTCGGAGAGCTATATGTTGTTAGATGAGAACTATGTATGTACTTTGGTTTTAATGTGATGATGAACTTCTATTAATTTGGTCACTTATTTATCTATTCATGATGTTCTCTAATGATTTTTGACACACTTAATTATATATATAATGCACGCAGATGAACCGACAATGGATGTACGGTGACAGACACACCTCCGAGTACATTAAGGGCGTGCATGAGTTTCTCGAAGCGGCTGAGGCAAACAAGCAGAATGGTTTTATGTGTTGTCCATGCATTAAATGTGGGAATATGATGTCTTACTCTGACCGGAAAATCCTTCACACCCACCTGCTTTACAAGGGTTTCATGCCACACTATAATGTTTGGACGAGGAACGGAGAAATAGGGATTATGATGGAAGACGGCGAAGAAGAAGAGTACGATGACAACTATGTGCCCCATGAATACGGTGATGCTACTGAACATCAAGAGGAACCAGACGATGCGCATGATGATGCTGCAACGGGCGAATCTGCTGAAGATCAAGAGGAACCAGACGATGTGCCCGATGATGATGATCTCCGCCGGGTCATTGTCGATGCAAGGACGCAATGCGAAAGTCAAAAGGAGAAGCTGAAGTTCGATCGCATGTTAGAGGATCACCAAAAAGGGTTGTACCCCAATTGCGAAGATGGCAACACAAAGCTCGGTACCGTACTGGAATTGCTGCAGTGGAAGAGAGAATGCTGTGCCTGACAAAGGATTTGAGAAGCTACTGAAAATATTGAAGAAGAGGCTTCCAAAGGATAACGAATTGCCCGACAGTACATACGCAACAAACAAGGTCGTATGCCCTCTAGGATTGGAGGTGCTGAAGATACATGCATGCCCTAATGACTGCATCCTCCACCGCGGTGCGTACAAGGATCTGAACGCATGCCCGGTATGCGGTGCATTATGGTATAAGATCAGACGAGCTGACCCTGGTGATGTTGACGGTGAACCCCCCAGGAAGAGGGTTCCTGCGAAGGTGATGTGGTATGCTCCTATAATACCATGGTTGAAACGTCTGTTCAGAAACGGAGAGCATGCCAAGTTGATGCGATGGCACAGTGAGGACCGTAAGAAAGATGGGAAGTTGAGAGCACTCGCTGACGGGTCGCAGTGGAGAAAAATCGAGAGAAAGTACTGGGATGAGTTTGCAAGTGACCCAAGGAACGTATGGTTTGCTTTAAGCGCGGATGGCATTAATCCTTTCGGGGAGCAGAGCAGCAATCACAAAGACTGCCCGTGACTCTATGTATGTATAACCTTCCTCCTTGGATGTGCATGAAGCGGAAGTTCATTATGATTCCAGTTCTCATCCAAGGCCCTAAGCAACCCGCAACGACATTGATGTGTACCTAAGGCCATTAGTTGAAGAACTTTTACAACTGTGGAATGGAAGCGGTGTACACGTCGTGGGATGAGCACAAAGCGGAGGAATTTGACCTAAAGGCGTTGCTGTTCGTGACCATCAACGATTGGCCCGCTCTCAGTAACCTTTCAGGACAGACAAACAAGGGATACCACGCATGCACGCACTGTTTACTTGACACCGATATTATATACCTGGGAAGCCGCAGGAAGAATGTGTACATGGGCCATCGTCGATTTCTTCCGACCAACCATCAATGTCGAAAGAAAGGCAAGCATTTCAAAGGCGAGGCAGATCACCGGAAGAAGCCCGCCATGCGTACCGGTGATCACGTACTTGCTATGGTCAATGATTTACACGTAATCTTTGGAAAGGGTCCCGGCGGACTAGCTGTTCCGAATGACGCTGAGAAACACGCACCCATGTGGAAGAAGAAATCTATGTTTTGGGACCTACCCTACTGGAAAGACCTAGAGGTCCGCTCTTCGATCGACATGATACATGTGACGAAGAACCTTTGCGTGAACCTGCTAGGCTTCTTGGGCGTGTATGGGAAGACAAAAGATACACCTGAGGCACGGGAGGACCTGCAACGCGCTTATCGAAAAAAGACGGCATGCCTCTGAAGCACTATGAAGGTCCCGCCACTACGCTCTTACGAAAGAAGAGAAAGAAATCTTCTTTGAATGCCTGCTCGATATGAAGGTCCCGACCGCTTCTCATCGAATATAAAGGGAATAATAAATATGCCAGAGAAAAAGTTCCGAACCTAAAGTCTCATGACTGCCATGTGATTATGACGCAATCGCTTCCGGTTGCATTGAGGGGCTTCTACCGGAAAACGCCCGATTAGCCACTATGAAGCTATGTGCATTCCTCAATGCAATATCTCGTAAGGTGATCGATCTAGAAATCGTACCAACGCTTAAGGAGTGATGTGGCGCAATGTCTTGTCGGGCCGAGCTGGTGTTCCCACCATCCTTCTTCAATATCATGACGCACGTCCTAGTTCATCTAGTCGACGAGATTATCATTCCGGGGCCTGTATTTCTACACAATATGTTCCCCTTTGAGAGGTTCATGGGAGTCCTAAAGAAATATGTGCGTAACCGCGCTATGCCAGAAGGAAGCATCTCCATGGGCCATCAAACAGAGGATGTCATCGGGTTTTGTGTTGACTTCATTCCTGGCCTTAAGAAGATAGGTCTCCCTAAACCGCGGTATGAGGGGAGACTGACTGGAAAAGGCACGCTTGGAAGGGACTCAATAATATGCAGGGACGGATATTCTTGGTCTCAAGCACGCTACAGCTTCTACGTAACTCTACCTTGGTGACCCGTATGTCGATGAACACAAGAACGATCTGCGCTCCAAACACCCGGAGCAAAGGCGACGATCGGATTACATGTGAACACATCAGGACTTTCAGCAGTTGGTTGGAAACACGTCTCAGAGGTGACAAGACTGTTTGTGATGAGTTGTACTTGTTGTCCAGGGGACCATCTTTGATTGTATTGATTTACAAAGGATACGATATAAATGGGAATACATTTTACACGATTGACCAAGATCAAAAGAGCACCAACCAAAACAGCGGTGTCCGCTTTGATGCAAGAACCGAGAGGGAAAGGACACAAATTATGGTTACATAGTGGACATATGGGAACTTGACTACGGAGAAGATTTTAAGGTCCCTTTGTTTAAGTGCAAATGGGTCAATCTGTCAGGAGGCGGGGTACAGGTAGACCCACAGTACGGAATGACAACAGTGGAGCCAATGATGTGGGTACACTGACGAACCGTTCGTCCTAGCCAATGATGTGGCACAGGTTATCTATGTGAAGGACATGTCTACCAGACCGAGAAAAAGAAAAGATAAGGAAGCGAATACATCATACGATGAGCCAAATCGCCACATAGTTCTTTTCAGAAAGGGACATCGTGGGAGTGGAGGGCAAGATGTACATGTCCGAAGATTATGAAAAGTTTCATGAAATTCCTCCCTTCAAAGTCAAGGCTGACCCAAGCATCCTGATAAATGATGAAAATTATCCATGGTTACGGCGCAATAAGGAAAGGACACAAGCGAAGAAAAAGTGAACACTTTATCCACAACAATTATGATGATACCATGCCAACTTTGAACCTTTTTGTAGTTCATTTGAAATGCATGTTGTAATGCATAAGTTTCCGTGATGAAACTCGATTGTCCGCTTTGTACACGAAGTGCATCCAGTTTTGCCGTAACCCTCTCAACTTTCTTGCATATGCTATGTGGATGAAATGATGATACCATGCCAAAATGAAAGAGAGGCGCAATGCTCACCTGCACGTTGCTTAGCTTCGTGCCAACGCGTGTGAGCACTGCGCTTCTCCCTTCATCGTCTCTATACGCAGGGCTTATAAACCGCTGCGAGTGCCTCTCGCTTGGCGAGGTGGGACTAAAAAACAGCTACAGAAAGAATCAACTAAAAAACTCTTTTACCGTTCATGCCACAAACCGGTACTAAAAAGTGCTCATGGGGTCCCAGCCTTAAAACCTGTACCAAATAAAATGCCTTTGTAACAGCCTTAGAACTCGTACGAAAGGAATCAACAAAAAAGCTTTTATAAACCTCTAGTATTATTGAAACTAAAATTATATAGAATTTTGTTACAAACTTTAATAGCAAAAAGAATTATCATAAAAGAAAATAAATAGGTAATTAGAATTTTGTTCAAAACATTAAAAGCAAAAAGAATTATCATAAAAGAAAATAAATAAGTAATTAGAATTTTGTTACAAACTTTAATAGCAAAAAGAATTATCATAAAAGAAAACAAATAAGTAATTAGAAACAAAAAGAAAGCAAAAAACTGGGAAAAATTAAAAAAGTGCCACCCACAAGGCCACCACGGCCTCGTGACACGACTAGAAACCCATTACTAGGGCCAGGATGCAGGCTCGCAGAGGGCCCAATAGGCCCACAAGCACAGAGTGATTTTAGGCCGTAAGCCTGCGATGAGAGAGGAGCTCAAGTGGTTGGTTCGGCAGGGCTTATAAACCACTCCGAGCCCCTCTCGGCTAGCGAGGTGGGACTAAACATAGCACCGCACCGCGCCAGTTCCAGCACACGATCTTTGGTCCTGGTTCGTGGCACCAACCGGGACTAAAGGGACGCATTGGTACTGGTTGGTGGCACCAACCGGGACCAATGCCTCTCTTTTGTCCCGGTTTGTGGCACCAATCGGGACCAAAGGTCTCTGTTTCCCGCCCTTTGGGCTGCTGAAAAGAGGCCTTTGGTCCCGGTTGGTGCCACCAACCGGGACTAAAGGGGTGCATTGGTCCCGGTTGGTGCCATGAACCGGGACCAATGCTCTGCCTATATAAGCGGCACTCGCGAAAATTTGGTTCAGTTCGTTCTTCCCCGCCGCCCGACGCCGCCAGGCTGCCCGTCCGTCTCCGCCTCGCCGTCGTCAGCGCCGTCGCGCCACCCAGCGTCATCGCGCCGCCCGATCGGCGTCGTCGCCCGGCCCCGCCCCAGGCCCGTGCCCATGACGCCGCCCTGACCCGTCGCCGCCGCCGCGCCGCACCTCGCCATCGCCGTCGCCGTCCCCGACACTGTCGCCGTGAGCAACTAATTTAATTTGATATTAGTAGTAGTTAATTTAGATGTGTAATTGAGTTAGATTTTGTTAGATTTTTTTGTTAGATCTTTTTGTAGTTCATAGATTTTTTTGGTTAGATGTGTAGTTCATAGATTTTTCTGTTATATTTTTTTCACATTGTGTAATTAATTTGTTCATATTGTGTTAGATTTTTTTTCCATTAATAGATTTTTTTGGTGATATTATTGTTGAATATGCATGTTTGTATGTTCATTTATATGCAAAGATCGAATATGTCAAATTTTTATGATTTTTTCTGTTCATAGAATTTTTATGATTTTTTTCTGTTGTAATTTTGTTCATAGAATTTTAATGATTTTTTTGTTCATAGTATTTTCTTTGTCAATTTATTGTGTATGTATAGAAAAATTGTGAATGATAGAAGTCATTTATGAATATGTTCATATTTAGAATAGAGGAAAAAGAAAAAAATAAGAAGAGAAAGGGTTTAATATAATTAGTTAGAAAAATAATAGAACTATAGTTAAACTAGTTTATTTTTAGTAAGTACTACTTTATTTTATTTATAGTAAGTGATTCATATATAGTTGAACTAGCTAGTTGATTTAATAAACTACTTTATTTTACTATGTATAGAAGTAGTTTGTTTTTAGTAAGTAGTACTACTTTATTTATTTATAGTAAGTGCTTAGTAGTTGAACTAGTTGATTTAATTAATAAAACTACTTTATTTAACTATATATAGAAGTAGTTCCCGCATCGACGTCGGCGATGCCTATCCCACATCCTTGTCGCCGCCGACTTGGCGGTGGAGGCCTGCTTGATCGTGGCCATGTTCGGACCTGGGCTCCACGGGCTGGTATTGGGAGGTGCTACCTTGGGGGCGTGGGTTGGTGAGGAGGCAGCCCGTTGTTGACCCGATCCTTGTTTGGTGGCGGTCGCGTGGGCGATGTTGATTTGCCGAGGCTTCCGGACACCGCGAAGGCGGTACGTCACCGTGTCAGCGAGGAGGACGAGCACGTCCGTCGCTACATGGTTGCATTGGAGGGCAGGTTCGACAATACCTGGCAGGTTCTTCAGGGGATCTCACTAGAGCTATGATCCTGTGATGGTTCCTTATCTTTGGGTGTCCACCGCCCGCGACGATATCTGTCGGGCGCTATGGTTCTAGTTGTATTAGTGATGCTATATGTATGATAGTATTCGAGGAGTATTAGTGATAATATTCGACGATGTACGGACACAAGAGATGATGTACTTTTGCTTATAATTGAATGCATGCATGCTAATTTGAATACTACTTTATTTTATGATTTGGTTTTGCTTATTGAATGCTCATATTGGAAAAGTACTCCTACTTTGAATGCTAAAATTGGAGAGCACTATGCAGAAATCTAGGAGCCCCCTCCATCATCCACGCCGTCGTGGGGTAGCTTCTCCTTCATTCCCGTGTGCTAGACAATTTGGTGTAATAATGCACTCGGGAATGAAAGGAGGAGCTACGTACCATCACCGATAGTCAACCCGTGATTAATAATAATGATCTAATTTAGGTTTTTTACTACATATATTTAATTGTACAAGTTTAATATTTGAATTATGAACATAGGCTGGAAATGTCGAACTCGGACGACGAAAACCGCCCGGGGGAGTGCGACTGGTGCCACGACGACCGAGGTATGTGCGACAGGTTCATTGAGCTGGACGAAGATCGACGCTTCAGCATTAAGCTCGAGGAGACCTTCGATGTTCATACGATGCATAGCAACGACAATAGTTTTTTCGTAATTAAGCACGACTTCAACTATTTTAACGTGTATTTTCATCTTTTCCAATTCGACTAGCTTATCCCATGCTATGCAAGACGCTATGTCTTGGAGAGGATGGGTTTGAAGACCATGAAAGTATGGAAACCAAAAAATTCTCCTAAGGACCCATCATGGTGTGGATTTTAAAGTAAAGTTGTACAATGTGAGAGTGTAACCCATTTTGGTTGCAAAATTGGGAAGCACTTTGCAAGATGTATGGTTTTGATGAGGGTATGCTTGTCACCATGGATCTTGGTGATCCTACAATCGAGCAAGACAATATGGAGATTTGGGTCCTTGTGGATACACCTCCAATTCTTCCCCATGTGAGCTTAACATAGTTATTAAGTAATTTATATTGTTTATTTCAAAATAGTTGACAGCTTATTTCCATTGACAACTTATTTTCATTCTTCAAAGAATGTGCGGAAGATGGTAGACAAAATCCACTACACCGATGGCTCCGAATTAACTTATAAGGAGAAAAATCATCTGATCGCATTTTGTACTGATCTTGAGAACTACAATGTCTACAATCGAACTCCTCAACATTATGGTCAATACGTGCCACTAGTGCACATGTTGAACTATGGTAACTACCATGGAGATACCCTGGTAAGATTTTTTACTGTTACGACATCCGTGCATCTTTTTGCATACTTCTAAAACTAGTACATCATAGCTAACTACGAAGTTATTACTATGTTTTTCAACAGATAATCCCGAATGATTGTGTGCCTCATCTGATCTATACGCATGGTAGCCTTCTTGTTTTTAACATACAACCAGTTCGTCCTACGAATCTCAACTGTCCATACCAGATTTCTAAAAGAAGTGGAGACATGACAATCAAAGAATGGAAAAAATGTATGGAAAGTCGTAAGGAGCTTCTTGTAAGCAAAAGGAAGCGAAGCGCAAGAATTGGAGACAGGATGATCTCCATTCTTCATAATGGAGAGTCAGTGTCTATATTGTTTTGTGCTATTTTACCTTAAGGGTGTTTAGGTCCTACCTGATACTGATGATCATGTGCTAAGAACAATTATGTAGGGTTGGGTTCAATGACTATGAGGATGATGATCGTATGACTTATTATTAATAACAAGTAGAAGTTGTATGATGATGCATGATTAGTAGGACTTGTTATTATATATGATGATGTATGATGCGAGCATGCATGAGTTATTATATATCAGCGGTTGAAATGAACATAGCAAAGGCGTTGGTAAAACAAGGACGAAGATATAAGAGAGGACACTTCTCTCTATTAGCTAGCTAATAACAACCTAAAAATAACCCCCAAAACCCCTAAACCAGCCACTTTTTTTTTTTAAAAAACCTCAGCTCCAGCCAGCTGCTGACGCGTGGAAGCCTTTTGGTCCCGGTTTATGTCACCAACATGGACCAAAGGCCCCCCTGCCTGGGCTTCCCGCAGCGGCCACGTGGATGTTTGATCTGTCCCGGTTCGTGTAAGAACCGGGACTAAAGGGGGGAGGCATTAGTAACGACCTATTAGTCCCGATTCAAGAACCGGGACTAAAGGCCCTTACGAACCGGGACAAATGCCCTGTTATCTACTAGTGGTTGTTTGTACGATGTCTATCTAGCTGGAGCATACAATGCAAGGATTATGTTGTTACTCGGTATGGTCGATGGTTTAGTGTACGGATGGGCCTTTCAACGCCCTAGGTTTTTTTTGAAAGGGCAAAATGCTTGCCACATTCACTAATTAAGAGAGAGAGAGTTTAGAACAATTTTTGGGGCCAAAGGCTAGTAATCGGCCACAAAAACATAAGCCTACTCTCACGGCATCAAGTTACACAAATAAGTTGCACCCGCTAGCCCCCAAGTCTTGGCCTAGTAACGGATCTTGGACATGATAATTGCTGGCGTAGCAACCTTGTTGATTAGTCTTGTGTTGCACTTGCTCCAAAGTTCCCATGTTACAAGCATAGTAAGAGAAGCCATGGCCCTTCAGCTACCAAGGCCGTCGTGCACGATAACAAACCACAAAGATTTGATGTCTTGAAGACCTTGCCATGTGTCAGGGTGGAATCCCTGCATGTGCATCCAATCTTTGACCATGGCACATACCATTAATGGAAAATTTGCACTGGAAGAGAAGGTGTGTTGTGGACTTAGGCACTCTGTTGCAAAGGGGAATCCAGAGCTACCCAAGATGAATCTTGCACCTCCAAAAGTTTGCCCATGCACTTTGTCTTCAGTGGCCTTGGCTTGAATGGGAAGCTCCAGAGCAAACCTGGGTGGGCATGGGGAACCAATGAGATGACAAGGACCCTAGGATTTTAGTTTTCCTCTCTTAGTGTCATACCATGCCCTTTATTTCTTTTTCTTATTTTTGTTAGACTGGTCATGTTGTGTGCATCTAGTTATCAATAGGAGGGTGGGCTGACGGTGCGTGACCTCGTAGTCCAGAACGACTGCTTGCTTTTGAAGATGTTGAACCGGTTGCACAGTGCGTCTCCGTCGCATTGGGCATCTTGGGTGCAGAACTCGCTTGGTGGCCGCCTTCCACGTTCCCCAGCGTGCCCGTTGTGTGTGGCGTGCACTGACACCCACTGGCGCTCCTCCCCCACTTACCACGCTCTCTCTGAGGTGATCATCGGAGATGGGCAGAAGACCTATTTTTGGGATGATCACTGGCTAGGGTGGCGGCGAGAGGGAGCACGCGACCTTGCTGGCGCTCGTGGGCTCTCACGCCCCTCGGCCGTGGTGAGGATGAGTTCCTCCTGAAGCTCTGCGATGCTCGGCATTGTGCTCTCTCCGATCGTGCGACATACGTCATCTCCACCATGGGCAGTGTCGAGGGACCCACCTTCTCGTTCCTCTGGGGCTAGCGTGCCCCCTCCCGCGTGTGCTTCTTCGCGTGGCTACTCACGCAAGAGCGGGTGCACACTCACGACGTCGTGCTCCGGAAAACCATGGTTGATGTCGCAGGCGCCGCCTGACCTGAGCCTCTTGAGACAGCCAACCACCTCATCTTTCGCTGCCCGTTCGCCCGCGGTTTTTGAAGCAGCCTGAATATCTCGACCGTCGGTGCCTCTGCTCGAGAGCTCCACCTCTTCGACGCGTCCACATTGGTCGGCGGGGCCTCGCCCTTGGCTTCGTCTTGCTGTGTTGCTGGCATCTGCGGAAGTGTCGAAACGCTGTGCCGTTGTAGGAAGCGACGTCCCCTCTTGTCCTCATCCTCAAGGCCTGCCGCTGCGATGACGCACCTCTCTGGCGGGGGAGGTTCAGGACTGACCAGCGCGTGCACGTTGATGTTTTGCTGCGTGCCGCTGTGTCTCGTGCATGCGTTCGCTCCCCCCTCTTCCAGTTGGTTATAAATTTAATTTTTCAAGGACCCTGTTAACCGGCGAACGTTTGTCGGGGAGGGCGACATTTGCGAACGTTTTAGCTGGATTTTAGTTGTGAGGGGATGGTAGTTTCTTACATGATAGTTTCTTTAGTGAAGACATTTTCGTTTTCAAACTGTCATCATTTGATCTTCCCTCACAATTAAAACTGCCATCAAATGTAGTTCGGTTGCCACCCCTCTTCCAGTTGATGTTCGCTGACCAACGTTACCCTTTTTTAGGGCATTTGCTATTGATAAGTTGCCTAAAAATAAATAGGAATAAGTCGATTTTATGGGGGAAGAATGTTAGGAAAGGTGGAGCTCGAAAGCCAAAATGGGGGCGTTGTGGTGCTCGCTGGCGAGGCATGAGGACAGCAGAGAGGCTAAGCCGGGAACGAGCCAGAGCCGCCGCCATTGTGGTTCGTTACATTGTCACATGCGGAGGCTACTCCGAGGCTTAAGAGGTGCCAACATATAATATAGACCTCCAGTCGAATCAGATGGATCCATACGACGACATCACCAATGAGGACTCTGATAGGAACGCTGCTCACGGTGGCTAGAGTAGAGGTAGCGGGTCACGCATTGAGCAGATATGAGAAAGAAGATAAACAAAATGTTTGGAGGAAGAAGATGGTGATTGTCGGTATCAAAACCGGCGGATCTCGGGTAGGGGGTCCCGAACTGTGCGTCTAAGGCGGATGGTAACAGGAGGCGGGGGACACGATGTTTACCCAGGTTCGGGCCCTCTCGATGGAGGTAATACACTACTTCTTGCTTGATTGATATTGATGATATGAGTATTACAAGAGTTGATCTACCACGAGATCGTAGAGGCTAAACCCTAGAAGCTAGCCTATGGTATGATTGTTATAGTCCCACGGACTAAACCCTCCGGTTTATATAGACACGGAGGGGGCTAGGGTTACACAGAGTCGGTTACAAGGGAGGAGATCTACATATCCGTATTGCCAAGCTTGCCTTCCATGCCAAGGAGAGTCCCATCCGGACATGAGACGAAGTCTTCAATCTTGTATCTTCATAGTCCAATAGTCCAACCAAAGGATATAGTCCGGCTGTCTGGATACCCCCTAATCTAGGACTCCCTCAGTAGCCCCTGAACCAGGCTTCAATGACGATGAGTCCGGCGCGTAGTTTGTCTTCGGCATTGCAAGGCGGGTTCCTCCTACTTATACTCCATAGAAGATTTTGAACACAAGGATAGTGTCCGGCTCTGCAAAACAAGTTCCACATACCACCGCTGAGAGAATAATATTTACACAAATCTAATCTGCTGACGACCCTTCATAACGTGACATCATGCCATGTCATATTCTTTACATGAGCCGTTTTTTCCAATCATCCTGCCACCTCACGCTTCGTGAGGCGATTTTATTGGCACGTCAGGTCGGAGCAGAGATCGTGTCCCCCTTATTGCGGGATTCTCATCAACACGGACGTGGGTAACCCAACCGTGCCCGTTGGTATGACTCCCCGATTGTAGGCAAGTCCCAAACGGTCACGAGGAGGACGCTTGGTATTCACCCTCTTTATGAAGAGACCAAGGTCTATCCTTTTTTCTTCTCGAACTCAATCGAATCCTTCCCCCCGCCTCGAGTTCCAACACCTGAGGCTTAGGTCAGGCGCTTCGGACCTTCAACCATGTCCGGAACCAACCTTCAAGGTCGGTGGACGCCTTCCTCTGTCACAGAGGAAGACATCAAGAAGCTAAGAGAGGCTAGGTTTCTGACCGGCGAGATCTCACACAGGTTGCCTGCTCAAGGGCAGGTCATTCCCACTCCCGAACCCGGCGAGAGCGTCGTATTCATCTCTCACTTCCTCCGAGGGCTAGGCCATCCTTTTGTCAGGGGGCTCATGTACTATTACGGGCTGGATTTCCATGACCTGGCCCCGGATTTAGTCCTTCACATCTCGTCGTTTATCGTCGTATGTGAGGCCTTCCTCCGCATTACCCCTCACTTCGGCCCGTGGCTTAAGACTTTCAATGTGGAGCCGAAGATGATCGAGGGACGACACGCAGAGTGCGGAGTGATACGTCCATTTTGCATCATGATTTTATATCGATATTTATTGCATTATAGGCTGTTATTACATGTTATGTCACAATACTTATGCCTATTCTCTCTTATTTTACAAGGTTTACATAAGGAGGGAGAATGCCAGCAGCTGGAATTCTAGGCTGGAAAAGGAGCGAATATTAGAGACCTATTCTGCACAACTCCAAAAGTCCTGAAACTCCACGGAAGACATTTTTGGAAATAATAAAAAATATTGAGCGGAAGAAGTTCATCAGAGGGGGACCCACCTGGCCACGAGGGTGGGAGGCGCGCCCTACCCCCCAGGGCGCGCCCCTGCCTCGTGGGCCCCCTATTGGCTCTCCGATGGCCATCCTCTGCTATCTGAGGTCTTTCATCGAGGAAAAAATCATAAGCAACCTTTCAGGACGAAACTCCGCCGCCACGAGGCGGAACCAATCTAGGGCTCCGGCAGAGCTGTTCTGCTGGGGACACTTCCCTCCAGGAGGGGGAAATCATTGCCATCATCATCACCAACGCTCCTCTCGTCGGGAGAGGGCAATCTCCATCAACATCTTCACGAGCACCATCTAATCTCAAAACCCTAGTTCATCTCTTGTATCCAGTTCTTGTCTCCAAGTCCGGGAATGGTACTAGTAGGTTGCTAGTAGTGTTGATTACTCCTTGTAGTTGATGCTAGTTGGTTTATTTGGTGGAAGATCATATGTTCAGATCCTTTATGCATATTAATACCCCTCTGATTATGAACATGAATATGCTTAGTGAGTAGTTACGTTTGTTCCTGAGGACATGGGAGAAGTCTTGCTATTAGTAGTCATGTGAATTTGGTATTCGTTCGATATTTTGTTGAGATGTATGTTGTCTAGCCTCTAGTTGTGTTATGTGAACGTCGACTACATAACACTTCACCATTATTTGGGCCTAGAGGAAGGCATTGGGAAGTAATAAGTAGATGATGGGTTGCTAGAGTGACAGAAGCTTAAACCCTAGTTTATGTGTTGCTTCGTAAGGGGCTGCTTTGGATCCATATGTTTCATGCTATGGTTAGGTTTACCTTAATACTTTTGTTGTAGTTGCGGATGCTTGCAATAGAGGTTAATCATAAGTGGGATGCATGTTCAAGTAAGAACAACACCCAAGCACCGGTCCACCCACATATCAAATTATCAAAGTACCGAACGCGAATCATATGAATGTGATGAAAACTAGCTTGACGATATTCCCATGTGTCCTCGGGAGCGCTTTTCCTTATATAAGAGTTTGTCCAGGCTTGTCCTTTGCTACAAAAAGGATTGGGCCACCTTGCTGCACTTTATTTACTTTTGTTACTTGTTGCTCGTTACAAATTATCTTATCACAAAACTATCTGTTACCACTTATTTCAGTTTTTGCAGAGAATACCTTGCTGAAAACCGCTTATAATTTCCTTCTACTCCTCGTTGGGTTCGATACTCTTACTTATCGAAAGGACTACGATAGATCCCCTATACTCGCGGGTCATCACGGAGGTGCCGTAATAAGCAAAAGCTCCAATGCCCCATGGCTGGAGGGTTCCTTCCAGGAGGTGTCTAGCTTATGGCAACGGGAGTGGTTTTATATCACAGCTCCCCGAGGCACCAAGTGTGTGGCCACCCTTGCCTTTCGCTTGGCCCCCCCCTCCACGACTGATGTCATGGATCAACAAGGGGCTGGACTGGGGGCCAGTAAAGGACGTGCCGACATTGCAGAGTCGCATCCGAGATCTCCTCGAGAGACGCCGGTCCGCCACGGTAATGCAAGTCATGTTAGTTCGTCGAGTCCTGCCTAGCAAACGTCGACCTCTCCGCCTGTGGGAGTTCAACCCGGAAGGACCGCGAGCTATTCAGCACTTCCTCGGCATGACGCTCGAAGAGATGCACAAATTGTTCTTCGGACCACAAATAATGTGTCCGGACACCATCGAGGATGCGGGTCTGAGCTGCAATCGTCCAGATACCCAAGTAAGTAGTCCCGTAGACGAACACGTTGTCTTTTTATTTATCACAACATCATTCTGAAAAGTCGCTCTTTGACCAGGACTGGGTAACAAAGGCGAAGATGATCAGGTGTCCGGCCCCCCTTCCTGAGGTCTCACCGGATCCTGTGCTAGCCAGGATGCTGGAGCTTGCGCCTTATCAAGCGCCCTCAGGGGAAGATAAAGGGGGAATAAAGAGGCTGAAAGCGGACCTCGCTCACTGTTCATCCAAACCGGGGGAGTTAGCGCCTCCGCGAAGGAGGATAACCGGGGAGAAGAATCTGAAATTCCCTCTTCCCAGGGGAGGAAGAGGACCACCTCTGAAGACCCGGAAACAATGGTTTCCAAACGGGGGAAGAAATCTTCACCAGAGGGTCCTGCCTCGGGGGGCATCCTTGCCGCACAGTGTCCGCAAGGGGATCAGCCTCCCACCGAGCTGTAAGTAAACAAAAGGTGCTTAATAGTAAAAATATCCTGCTTTACCTCTGAGGACAATAACCGAAACATATATCTTGTAGTTCGGATAGTAGACCTTCTCGACAGAGTTCTTCTTCGGGGGATCTTCTTCCGGGGTTGATGGAGAGCGAAACACCTCCCCATGCCACCCCGCCTCATGAGGCAGGCGACCCTGAAGTGTCGTCGCGGAGGGTTTCTCCTGATCCGGCAAGGCTAGAGGGTAATCCTTTGGCCACCCAAAGTCCTTAGTATTCGGCTCCTAAAGAGAGAAACTGAAAGAGTCCGGCACCGTCCGGTGTGCGATCGGACGCACTGAAGGATCTGCTAGAGCAAGCGGCTATCTCAGAAGCGCATCGTACGCTAATGGGTACGGTGATTGAGAGGATTTCATCCGCCGAAAGCGGGTTGCATGAAGCTTTTATGAGTCTGGTGAAAGGCTTTGAGGTACGTAAAATAGTCTATGTTTTTGACAGTACCGCACACGTTAGGTGTGCCTGTGCGAATAGTAGTTTCGAGACTCGTTCTGTCGAAAACGGCGGCAAACAGAGGATCATAGTCCCAGGTAATAATCAGGCCGCCTTCATATGTAGGTGGCGGGAGGTCCGGTGGCTAGCCGGACTGTTGAGTTTGCCAAGCTAAAGTGGCAACTTGATGCGGCGGATGGCGACATCATGCTTGTGAACGAACGGCTCGATGAGGCACAGGGTATGTGATTTCTCCTGTGATCAACACATGGTAAGAGGAGCATGATGCTAGTATCTTTAATATGTTTGTGACTGCAGATGGAGCTGCCGCCGTGGAGACCCTTCGGGCGGAACTTGCCCGAGCCAAGCAATAAGCCAGAAAAAGCAATGCGGCCGCTCGAAAGGCGGCCGAAGAGCTGAGAGCCGAACATGCTACGCATTGCCGAAGCAAGGATGAAATAGCCAAGATGGCTGTGGAATTGAAGGAAGCCGCCGACCGTTACGAGCTTCTTGAAGGTGAAAGTCGAGCAAAGGTAATGGACCTGGAGAAGGCCACGGTGGCTGCCAAGGACGCCCGCTCTACAATCAGAGCGATGAAGGAGGAGCTGCGCCAAGCCGGGGATATCGCGGCTGGGAAGCCCTTTATGCTGCGGATGAAGTTCGGAGATCCTACGTACGCTCCTCTTGATCGGCTATGGAGTTCTGCAGACGCGTATCTGGATTTGGCAGCAAGTGCTGCTGACGCAGCCGAATACTTCAAAGATCAAAAAGATCGTGAAGTGGAAAAGTTGTTTTGGTCACAATTCAATGCTCCAGCGCGTCCGCTTCGGTTGAACGAGAGAATGGCCGAGTGGGCCGAGCTCCATAGGTTGTCCGGGCTTGCCATGAGATCTGTTGTGGATCATCTGTGGCCGGAAGGGCCAAGGTCGAATAGTTATTTTAGTTTGGTGCAGCAATTCCTTGGTGTTGTGCCGCGCATCGATGCTATGAAGAGGTTGGCGTGCATAGAGGGTGCGCAGATGGCACTTGCCCGTGTCAAGACATACTGGGCAGAGATGGAGGCCACCGCTATTGCAACCCAGGGTTCGGCTGTGGGCCGAATGGCCGCCGAGCACTACTTTCAAGAAGTCCTTGAAGGCTCTCGTTTAATAGAGGCTCAGTGCTCGAAGAATATTATGTTCTAATAACATGTATTCCCATTGTGAAAACAATGTTTTGTTGAGTTATAAAGGCTGTGTTTATACTTTTGCCTGAAAGTATTATGATGCCTCCTGTGCGGCCGTTTATGTATATATGTATATGACCTGAAAGTTTGCAGTCGTCGGCTTCAGCCCCCACGCATATAATGCGGGGGTGTTCGCAGAAGACGCGTGTTCACACTTGATCCAATGTCTTGGTCCATTAAGGAGGTGATAGCGCAGCGAACTAGGCAATCGGACTATAGTGCTTTAACACTTTCACTTAGCCATAGGAGTTTGACGGTGGGGCTACTATATAGCCCCTGGTGGCTCCGCGCTCGCCCGAATACGGGGCACGTACATGCCTGGCAGGGAAACGGCCCTTCGTTAATGGGGAGGAATCCTGAAGATTCCGGTAAGTCATCGAGTGGTTGACCAGTCTCGCGCTTTATCATGATCGGTTTCGGCTTTCTCTCGAGGTGCTCGTCCGGATGAACCAGGGCATAATCGCAGTAGTTCTGCTGGTGCCACCTTAGCCGATAGAGCGAAACGTAAGGTAGCAAAACACAGGAGCCGGGCAAACCCAACATTTGACCAAAGACATGATTCGAAGCTGATGCATATAAGGCCAAACTCGCGACGCTGAACACTCCCTAAAGTATCTGGTCTTTACAACATATGCTGGGCTAAACAATGCCCTTGATAATGAACCTCGAGTGTCCAGGTACGTGCAATATTCTGTAGCGACCAGACCTCAAACAGTCTGATCTCCGTGCTCAGGTGTCATCCCTGGATCAGTAATGCTGACACCACACAGTACTTGAAGGATTTATAACAGAGTAGCAATCACACACTTATTACATCGAGTGTCTCAAAAGAGAACTTATTAATATAAATATGGCTTAAGGCCATCTAATAACGATAACATCGGAATACTTGGAAGATAAGCGAGTCCATCAACTCCAACGGCATCACTGAGTATAGAACCACGACCTAAAAGCACCTTACTCGTCGTCTGAAAAATCTGCAACATGAAAGCGTTGTAGCTGAAACGGGTCAGCACATGGAATATGCTGGCAATGTAACACATAGAGAGTAACGAAAGAATAAGCTATACTACATGCATAGTTGGCTGGTGGAAAGCTCTATGGTTACAGTTTTTGCGTAAAGCCAGTTTTTCCCTACTGCAAGGGAATATATTTTATTTAACTATCATGGTGGTTGTTAAACATTGAGAATGGTTGACAGCATCCTCAATCCCAATTAAAAATAAACATCATTAAAACCCAACAATATTAATTTAAAAGTAACATGATGAGATTCACATGATATCCAAGTACTAGATACTCAAAACGTCCATAACCGGGGACACGGCTAACCATGATTAGTTTATACACTCTGCAGAGGTTTGCGCACTTTTCCCCACAAGACTCGATCGCCTCCGTTGGATTTCTCGCACTACATGATGTTTGAGAAACAGATGACCGAGACATAGTCTTTCAGAAGCGCTAGCACCTTACTATGGATAGACCGGTACACCTACTTTCCCCTACATCTGCTAGTCTACCCTGTAAGAGTTCGCACGACTTAATCAACTATTCCAGAGCCCATAATGGCTTGTGGCTGCACACGGAAGTTTCTAGTATGAATAATCTCATGATCCCTTTGGGACTGGGTGGCGGTCCATAAAGAAAAACAACAGGAAATCCTGGAATACCCAGGTACCTCAATCCACCCAGATGTGTGTTTAAGTTGCCACCTTACATAATCCCTTAGTTAACAATCTCACATCTGTTATGAATACACTCACCCAATCCACGTCTACTAGCATAGCATGGCAATATAAGCAAACGTAGAAGTAACTCCCAAAGGTTTGATAGTAAAGCAGTAATAGGTACTACCTCAACTACTTCCCATCCCACAATTTAATTAGATCCTAATCATGCAATGTTTGAGGATTGATCTAATGCAATAAAACTGGGTAGTAGAAAAGGTATGATCAAAGTGTTACTTGCCTTGCTCATGATCCGCGAAACCTAGAGACTATAAGTAACAGGCGGCGCACTCCGGGTATTCTATCGCAGACAAATAAACAAGCATACAATAAGTACTGATCTAATGCACAGGTAAAACTCCAATAAAAGATCTAACCAGAAAGTTCAACTTAAGAACTCTGGTTTGCAAAAAGAATCAAATCAAACGAAGCAACGAAAGTCAAACGGCGAAAGAAAACAGCTTCGTTTTACTAATATGGATCTAAGTCAAATTTTTACCGAAGCAAAAACTTGTTTAAGTTGGTTATACGGACAGAGGGTTTCGAGACGAAACTCCAGGCACTTGAATCGCCTGATGCCGATAAACGAGCGAAAAGTTATACTAAAACGAAAATCGGATCAGAAATCGCGATCAGAAAAATCGCGGATTAAATCCGAGAAAAAGAAAAACAACGAACAGCTTAACGAACGAACATTCGTTAACTGGACCTAATCGATGAACACGTTCGTTAAAACGAACGAATGAGCCAACGCTCGCTATTTAACCGAACCGGAAAAAAAACCGATCTAATATAACAAAACGGAAACTAGAAAAAAACCGGCGAAAAACCGACGGAAAAACCTAACGGTTTTTTGAGAAAAAAACCGGCGGCGCGGAAAATGAGGCAACCTCGGGCGTGATTGACTCCGTGGCGAGGCTCGGCCTGACTAGGGTTTAGGCGGGTGGGTGGCGTGGCGATGGTGGTGAAATTTGGGCGGCTCGGTGGCGGCTATTTAAAGGCTGCCCAGGCGGTGTCCCTTCGACGTCTGACGAAAGTCGGTTCGCGTTTTTCTTTAAATTAATTCCGGCAGAAAAACAAACAAAAGAAATACTAAACGGACTCCAAAAATCCCGAAATAAATTTTCCCCGACTTCTAAAATCAAGCCGGACAAGATGAACATTTATTTGGGGCCTAAATTAAATGCAATTTTTAAAAACACACATTTTTCCTAAATTCAAATAAAATTGCGAAAAACTCCAAAATAAAATCTTATTTGATTTTATTATTAAATCCTCAATATTTCTTTATTTTGGGAAAGTCGTTTTATTCCCTCTCTCATATTTTTGTAATAGAAATAATTGATGATAAAATAATTAAAATCAAATGATCCTATTCTCAAAATTTGAGAAAACCCAAATATGAAAATAACAAAATCCCCAACTCTCTCCCTGGGTCCTTGAGTTGCGTAGAATTTCTTGGATCAAAACCCAAAGCAAAATAAAATGTGATATGCATTGATGATCTAATGTATAACATTCCAAATTGAAATTTTGGGATGTTACAAACCTACCCCCCTTAATATGAATCTCGCCCTCGAGATTCGG
Source organism: Aegilops bicornis (assembly GCA_021605145.1). NCBI lineage: Eukaryota > Viridiplantae > Streptophyta > Magnoliopsida > Poales > Poaceae > Aegilops > Aegilops bicornis. Next base: position 629,935,043 of record CM038672.1, read on the forward strand.
GTTGGCTAGAAAATAGGTGAGGGTGGTTATTTAGCAAATCTTCCTCTCGCTCCCAGGTGGCTTCATCCTCGGTGTGGTGGCTCCACTGAACTTTGCAAAACTTGATAACCTTGCTGCGAGTAACTCGGCTAGCAAACTTGAGAATCTTAACTGGTTTCTCGTCATAGGTCAAATTATTGTTCAACTGTATCGCCTATAGGGGCACTGTATCTCTTAACAGTATATCTGCCATCTCAGCATGACACTTCTTCAACTGTGATACGTGAAACACATCGTGAACTCCTGACAATCCTTCAGGTAATTCCAGCTTGTAGGCAACTTCTCCCATCCGTTCCAAAACACGATATGATCCTACAAAACGTGGCGCTGACTTTCCCTTAACTCCAAAACGCTTAATTCCTCGTAGTGTAGATACTCGAAGATAAACTCGGTCTCCGACTTCGTAAACTGTCTCCTTGCGTTTTGAATCTGCATAGCTCTTCTGCCTGGACTGGGCTACCTTGAGCCTATCATGAATCAACTTCACTTTCCGTTCAGACTCCTTAATCAAATCCGGTCCAAACAACTGGCGGTCTCCAACTTCATCCCACAACAACAGGGTCCTGCACCTCCTTCCGTACAAGGCTTCGAAAGGGGCCATTTTCAAACTGGATTGATAACGGTTGTTGTAAGAGAATTCCGCATATGGCAAATTGTCGTCCCAACTAGATCCATAATCTAGTGCACAAGCTCGCAGCATATCCTCCAAAATTTGATTGACTCTCTCGGTCTGTCCATCTGTCTGCGGATGGAAAGCTGTGCTAAACTCTAGCCTAGTACCCAAAGTTTCATGCAATCGATTCCAGAACTTTGAGGTGAATTGGGTTCCTCTATCTGATACGATACTCCTCGGAACTCCATGTAAACATACAATCCTGGTCATGTATATCTTTGCCAACTTAGCACTGGTGTAAGTGGTCTTTACCGGGATGAAATGAGCTACCTTCGTTAACCGATCAACTATAACCCAAATCGAGTCATAGCCTGAACGAGTCCTGGTAATCCCGTGATAAAATCCATGCCTAGTTTATCCCACTTCCATTCGGGTATCGGCAATGGCTGTAACAATCCTGCTGGCTTCTGATGCTCTGCCTTTACTCTCTGACATACATCACAAACTGCTACATATTCTGCAATATCCTTCTTCATTCCGGTCCACCAGAAAGTATCCTTCAAATCCAAATACATCTTGGTATTTCCTGGGTGAATCGAATATGGTGAATCATGTGCCTCTTGTAGAATCAACTTCCTGATCTCCGGGTCATTGGGCACATAAACACGGTCTTCAAACCATTGGGTGTCATGCTCATCCTCACGAAAACCTTTAGCCTTTCCTTCGCTCATTTTCTCCTTTATAGAGGCGATCTCTTTGTCAGTCTTCTGAGCTTCTCTGATTCTATCCATCAAAGTTGACTGAATCTCCAATGCTGCTACATAGCCTCTCGAAACTATTTCCAAACATAGCTCACGGAGATCCTCGGCTAACTCCTTTGGTATTACTCCCGTCATTAGTGTATTGACATGGCTCTTACGGCTCAATGCGTCAGCTACTACATTAGCCTTTACAGGATGGTAATGCAATCTCATATCATAATCCTTGATGAGCTCCAATCATCTCCTTTGTCTGAGGTTTAACTCCTTCTGCATGAAAATGTACTTCAAACTCTTGTGATCCGTGTACACCTCAGAATGATTTCCAATGAGGAAATGTCTCCATGTTTTCAATGTATGCACTACGGATGCTAACTCCAAATCATGCGTGGCATAATTCAATTTGTAAGCTTTCAGTTGTCGTGAAGAATACGAAACAACTCTTCCCTCCTGCATGAGCACTGCTCCAAGTCCTCGACGTGAAGCGTCGCAATACACCTCATAATCTTTAGTCTGGTCTGGCAAAATCAACACTGGTGAGGTAACCAAACGTTTCTTCAACTCCTGGAAACTAGCCTCACACTCCTCAGTCCATATGAACTTGGTATCCTTCTTTAGCAACTCCGTCATAGGCTTTGCAATCTTTGAGAAGTTCTCAATAAATCTCCAGTAGTATCCTGCGAGTCCAAGGAAACTCCGGATCTCTCCAACTGTTGTTGGTGCTTCCCAATTGGTCACAGTGATAACCTTTGTGGGGTCAACCGCTATTCCTTCTCCGGATATAACGTGTCCGAGGAACCCTACTTCCTTCAACCAAAACTCACATTTGCTGAACTTGGCATATAACTGATGTTCTCTGAGCTTCTCCAGTACCAATCGCAAATGTTCCTTATGTTCCTCTTCATTCTTCGAGTAAACCAAAATATCATCAATGAACACTACGACGAACTTATCCAAAAACTCCATAAACACCTTGTTCATCATGTTCATAAAATAGGCAGGTGCGTTAGTCAGACCAAATGACATAACAGTATACTCATACAGCCCATATCTTCTGGTGAAAGCTGTCTTAGGTATATCCTGCTCTCGAATCTTCAACTGATGGTATCCTGATCGCAAATCAATCTTGGAAAACACTTTAGCTCCTTGCAACCGATCAAACAGATCATTGATCATCGGTAGTGGGTACTTGTTCTTGATCGTTACTTCGTTCAACCCACGATAATCAACAACCATTCTTAACAATCCATCCTTTTCTCCACTAAAAGTATCGGTGATCCCCAAAGGCGAAGAACTTGGGCGAATGTAACCTTTATCCAGTAACTCCTTAATCTGCTTCTTAATCTCCTCCAAATCATTTGCGGGCATCCTGTATGGTCGCTTTGATATTGGCCCTGTGCCTGGCAAAAGCTCAATCAAAAACTCAATAGCTCGATCCGGTGGCATGCACAGCAACTCTTCCGAAATACGCCGTGGAAATCCTTTACCACTGGTACTTCCTCCTGCACAACTCATGATAAGGAATTTACTTGTGTCCTATTTGGCGCATGCCGGGATACATACTTGATCCTTCTTCCTTCTGGTGGCGTAAGCAAAATTGTCTTACTGGCGCAATCAATGTTTCCTCCATACATCAGCAGCCAATCCATACCGAGAATTACATCCAATCCTTGGGATTCCAGAATAATTAAATCCGTTGGGAAAATATGCCTTCCTATACTTAATGGCACTTGAAAACATCCTTGGTGGCCATATACTCCGCTCCTGGTGAGCTTACTAGCATAGGTGTTTTAAGAATACTAGTGGGCAGGCTATACTTATCCACAAATCCCCTTGATATGTATGAATGTGATGCACCAGTATAAAAAAGAACGAGTGCAGTAAATGACTTAACCAAAAACTTACCTATTACTGCATCAGGCTGGGCTTCAACCTCCTCCACGCTTACGTGGTTCACCTGTCCCCTGTTGAAAGGGTTCGGCTTCTTTCCAGAGCTTCCATTACCATTCTGGCCTTCAGGACATTCATTTGCATAGTGCCCAGTTTTCTGACACTTAAAGCAGGTGACTTGACTTAGATCTCTCTTGGCTAGGGTTGATGGGGTGGTACGGTTCTGGTCGTTGCTTCCTCCATTCCCATTACCATTCTTGGGGCCATTATGGTTGTGCGAACTACCTCCTCCATGGGTATGCTGAAAATGAACTCCCGGATTAGGGGTAAGACGGGGCTTCTGCTGAGCTCAAGAATTGTACTTCCCCTGTCCATACTTCCTCTTGCGGTTTTCAATATGCTGCTGCTTCGCCTCAATCATAAGAGCACGATCTACCAACTCCTGGTAGTTATTGAAGCTTTCTACCATCAACTGCATACTCAGCTCGTCATTTAGTCCTTCCAGAAACTTCTCCTGTTTGGCTGCATCCGTAGCAACGTCATCTGGGGCATAACGTGCTAGCTTACTAAAGTCATCCACATACTGGCCAACTGTCCGTCCTCCTTGGCGCAAGTTGCGAAACTCATGCTTCTTCATGGCCATAGCTCCTGCTGAAACATGGGCAGTCTGAGCTTCTTGGCCCGATCCCATGTGACAGTGTCTACAGGATAAGTGGCTGTAAAATTCTCCCACCATGCTGCTGCGGGTCCTTCAAGCTGATGTGCGGCAAATTTCACCTTTTCCCCATCTGTACATCATGTAGTGGTCAACTCCCTCCCTATCTTACGGAGCCAATCATTTGCCACTATCGGCTCGGTGCTACTGGAAAACACCGGCGGATTCAGCCTAAGAAAAGCGGGTTAAATGATCAGCGGTGGTGGTGGTGGTGGGTTGTTGTTGTTGTTGTTGTTGTTGTTGTTGTTGTTGTTGTTGTTGTTGTTGTTGTTGTTGTTGTTGTTGTTGTTGTTGTTGTTGTTGTTGTTGTTGTTGTTGTTGTTGTTGTTGTTGTTCAGTTACGGACTAGCAAGCGCATCAACGCGATTCTATTCTTTGGATCAATGAGTGAGCTCCGGTGGGAAAGCAAATCCATTGTCACGTCTCGGAGGCATCTGAGGGTTTGTAGAAAAGACGAGAGTTAAGAATAGAATGAGGTCTAAAGAGAAAACACTACCCAAATGCACATGAGAAAAAAGCACACAAAAATCACTTCATTCAATCACGCAAGAGCATACAACAGTCTATCTATCGTTACTAAAGTGCTTGGACTAAAACTAATCTTTAATGGGGGAAAATTCTACTACTGTTATGGCGGTCAACTAGAAAAACTGCTCCGATGAAGATTCCATGATATCTGCTCCAGCTTCATCAACATAGTCATCATCACTATCGTCGGGATCCGAGTCGGTGTCGTCGATGATGATATACTTATCCGGGCAACTTGATTCGTCATCTTCTCTTTTGGGTGCTGAATATCCCATGAATACTTCAATCTTCTCATTAAGGTCGCCGTTCTGTCTCACTAGAGCGACGATCTCCTCCATATAGTCTTCACGTGTAGCCTTGAGTTCTTCTTCTAGCTCCTTGATCTTGGTCCTAGCCTTCTGTAGATCCTCCATACCTGCGCACATTTGGTTCTCCTGGCGTCGGATGTGCTGGTTTAATTCCTGGATGTAAGCTGCGATTGATCTGTCCCTCCTAGTGCTGATCATCTCCCATTTCTCATCTCGACGCCCACAAATCTGGTAGATAGTATTCTTTAGATCGTTGTGGTAAACTTTTCCAATACGTCCCATGGCGATGTGGGCTGCCATACTCTTTCCTAGACTCCAAGTTGGTGCATCAAAGGAAAAATCTATGGGCTCCGTGACTGGTGCAAATGTCTTTCCTGGAATTTGAACTTGAATCATCCAGCGCTCCTCTTCGGGTAAAATGGCGTTGTAGGTCCCGGTGAAGCTTGGTACTCCTATGTTCAGATATCTAGTGACTTCCTTCAAGTGATACCCAAAGGGTGTATCTTCATCCGGTTGTGTGAACTTGTTCCTTGCATCCGCCATCCTAAAAGAATAGAAAAGATGAGGAGTCAGAAATGAGGAGAAAGAGTAGTGATCTAGGGCTTTAGCTTAGTGGCCGTGTCCTCTGATCGGTGTGCTCTGATACCATCTTTGTAGCGACCAGACCTAAAACAGTCTGATCTCCGTGCTCAGGTGTCATCCCTGGATCAGTAATGCTGACACCACACAGTACTTGAAGGATTAATAACAGAGTAGCAATCACACACCTATTACATCGAGTGTCCCAAAAGAGAACTTATTAATATAAATATGGCTTAAGGCCATCTAATAACGATAACAGCGGAAGACTTCGAAGATAAGCGAGTCCATCAACTCCAACGGCATCACTGAGTATAGAACCACGACCTAAAAGCACCTTACTCGTCGTCTGAAAAGTCTGCAACATGAAACGTTGCAGCCCGAAACGGGCCAGCACATGGAATATGCTGGCAATGTAACACATAGAGAGTAATGAAAGAATAATCCTATACTACATGCATATATGGCTGGTGGAAAGCTCTATGGTTACAGTTTTTGCGTAAAGCCAGTTTTTCCCTACTGCAAAGGAATATATTTTATTTAACTATCATGGTGGTTGTTAACCATTGAGAATGGTTGACAGCATCCTCAATCCCAATTAAAAATAAACATCATTCAAACCCAACAATATTAATTTAAAAGTAACATGATGAGATTCACATGATATCCAAGTACTAGATACTCAAAATGTTCATAACCGGGGACACGGCTAACCATGATTAGTTTATACACTCTGCAGAGCTTTGCGCACTTTTCCCCACAAGACTCGATCGCCTCCATTGGATTTCTCGCACTACATGATGTTTGAGAAACGGATGACCGAGACATAGTCTTTCAGAAGCGCTAGCACCTTACTATGGATAGACCGGTACACCTACTTTCCCCTACATCTGCTAGTCTACCCTGTAAGAGTTCGCACGACTTAATCAACTATGCCAGAGCCCATAATGGCTTGTGGCTGCACACGGAAGTTTCTAGTATGAATAATCTCATGATCCCTTTGGGCCTGGGTGGCGGTCCATAAAGAAAAACAACAGGCAATCCTGGAATACCCAGGTACCTCAATCCACCCAGATATATGTTTAAGTTGCCACCTTACATAATTCCTTAGTTAACAATCTCACATCTGTTATGAATACACTCACCCAATCCACGTCTACTAGCATAGCATGGCAATATAAGCAAACATAGAAGTAACTCCCAAAGGTTTGATAGTAAAACAGGTAATAGGTACTACCTCAACTACTTCTCATCCCACAATTTAATTAGATCCTAATCATGCAATGTTTGAGGATTGATCTAATGCAATAAAACTGGGTAGTAGAAAAGGTATGATCAAAGTGTTACTTGCCTTGCTGATGATCTGCGAAACCTAGAGACTCGAAGTAACAGGCGACACACTCCGGGTATTCTATCGCAGACAAACAAACAAGCATACAATAAGTACAGATCTAATGCACAGGTAAAACTCAAATAAAAGATCTAACCAGAAAGTTCAACTTAAGAACTCCGGTTTGCAAAAAGAATCAAATCAAACGAAGCAACGAAAGTCAAACGGCGAAAGAAAACAGCTTTGTTTTACTAATCTGGATCTAAGTCAAATTTTTACAGAAGCAAAAACTTGTTTAAGTTGGTTATACGGATAGAGGGTTTCGAGACGAAACTCCAGGCGCTTGAATCGCCTGATTCCGATAAACGAGCGAAAAGTTATACTAAAACGAAAATCGGATCAGAAATCGCGATCAAAAAAATCGCGGATTAAATCCGAGAAAAAGAAAAACGACGAATAGCTTAACGAATGAACCGAACATGTTCGTTAAAACGAACGAACGAGTGAACGCTCGCTATTTAACCGAACCGGAAAAAAACCGATCTAATAAAACAAAACGGAAACTAGATCAAAAACCGACGAAAAACCGACGGAAAAACCGAACGGTTTTTCGAGAAAAACCGCAAGACGCAGTAACGAGGCAACCTCGGCGGTCGGCGACTCGGCGAGGCGACGGCGGCGCTGAGGCTCGAGGCGGCTGACTAGGGTTTGGGCGGGTGGGTCAAGGCGCGGTCTGGTGGGCTAGGCGGCTCGGGCGACGGCTATTTAAAGGCTGCCCCCGGGCGGTGTCCCGCTCGGGTACGGCCCGAAGTCGGTTCACGTTTTTTTTTAATTAATTCCGCGCAGAAAAACAAACAATAGAAATACTAAACGGACTCCAAAAATCCCGAAATAAATTTTCCCCATCTTCTAAAATCAAGCCAGACAAGATGAACATTTATTTGGGGCCTAAATGCAATTTTGAAAAATGCACATTTTTCCTAAATTTCAAATAAAATGGCGAAAAACTCCAAAATAAAATCTTATTTGATTTTATTATTAAATCCTCAATATTTCTTTATTTTGGGAAAGTCATTTTATTCCCTCTCTCATATTTTTGTAATAGAAATAATTGATGATAAAATAATTAAAATCAAACGATGCTATTCTTAAAATTTGAGAAAACTCAAATATGAAAATAACGAAATCCCCAACTCTCTCCATGGGTCCTTGAGTTGCGTAGAATTTCTAGGATCAAAACCCAAAGCAAAATAAAAATATGATATGCATTGATGATCTAATGTATAACATTCCATATTGAAAATTTGGGATGTTACATATTCTGACGTGGCCAATAATGTCAGCATCCTTCCCGGTTGTACTGAGAATCCGGAGGATGTGAACAACAAGAGACTGTAAAAAAGGTTTACGCAGGGTCTTAATCTAAAAACAAACCTTTGAGCGGGTCCCTGCTGCACGTCTGCACATGTGTCTCCGTTGTGCCGTATCCTGGACGGGTGTAGCACGATTGTCATCTGTAAAAGAGAGGAACTTAGTTAAAGGTTGTCGTGCAAAAAATTGTTTACTCTAAGTAAACCATTTAAAATTTAAGATAAGTAAGGTTGAGCCGAATTAGCCCTGTTTACACTTGGGAAGCCCCTGGTACCGTCTATAAGGGTATAATCATCAAACCAATCTCAAGTATATCTAATGATGCGCCGGACTCGTCTAACCGTGTCCGCGGTCTTAACGACCGGTCATTGTTCTGGTTGGTGAGGCCGTCTAGTGTTCGGTCATAAAGCAGCCAAGACGTTCTTCCGCGTGCGTGAACGCTCAATATTTCCATTAACTGTGATGGTGCCGCGCGGGCCCGGCATCTTAAGCTTAAGAGAAGCGTAATGCGGTATAGCATTGAAACGAGCGTAAGCTGTTCGTCCGAGTAGTGCTTCATAGCTGCTTCAGAATGGAGCGATGTCGAAGTGTAACTTTTCACTTCGGTAGTTGCCGGGTGAACCGAGTACGACTTCTAGTATTAGAGAGCCCGTGGAGCGGGCCTCTGGGCCTGGTATTACTCCCTTGAAGGTAGTATTACTGTGGCTGATCTTTGTTGCGTATATCCCCATTTTACGGACCGTGTCCTGATATATCAGGTTTAGACTACTGCCGCTGTCCATGAGGACTCTTGTGAGATTGTATCCATTTATTATTGGGTCTAACACCAACGCAGCCAATCCTTCGTGCCGGATACTTGTCGGGTGATCCCTGTGATCAAAAGTGATCGGGCAGGCCAACCAGGGGTTGAACTTAGTGGTGATGGGCTCTAGGGCGTGTGTGTCTCGGAGTGCAGGTTTGCTTCTCCTCTTCGTCACATGTACCACGTTCTTTGTTTTAACCTCGGTGGGAAATTTTTCATCCCCGATTGCTTTCTTTGGCGAGGCTCGTCCTCGTCTTCACTTGGTGTCCCCCTCCCCTTGTGTTCGGCGTTTAGCTTACCGGTCTGCTTGAAGACCCAGCATTCTCTATGGGTGTGATTTGCAGGTTTTTCGAGGGTTCCATGAATCTGATATAGTTTGTCTAGAATCTTGTTTAGGCCGGACAGTCCATCTCTACTGCCTTTAGAAGGCTTCTTCCTTTGACCTGGTCGAGAGCCACTGAATCCGGCGTTTACCGTTGTATTGTCTGGGCTGTCTTCTGTATTTCGACGCTTGCTTTTCTTTGCGTCGTGGTTTTCCATTGCCATCCCCGACTTCAGATGTGCTCAGGTCATTTGGTGCTACTGCGGGCTAACCAGCTATCCTCGCCACGCAAAGCGGGTCATGAGGCTTGTTAAGGCTGCCATTGTTCTCGGTTTTTCTTGGCGAGGTGTCTGGCGAGCCATTCGTCTCGAATGACGTGTTTGAAAGCTGCTAAGGCTTGGCGTCCGGGCGATCGGCGATTTGGTTCTTCTTAGTGAGGAACCTGTTCCAAAGTTTTCGGGCTGACTCTCCGGGTTGTTGAACTATATGACTTAAATCGCCTGCATCCGGAGGTCGGACATAAGTCCCTTGAAAATTAGCCCGGAAAGTGATACGTCTCCAACGTATCTATAATTTTTTATTGCTCCATGCTATATTATCTATTTTTTGGACTATATTGGACTTTATTTTTCACTTTTATATTACTTTTGGGACTAACCTATTAACCGGAGGCCCATCCCAGAATGCTGTTTTTTGCCTATTTCAGTGTTTCGAAGAAACGGAATATCAAACGGAGTCCAAACGGAATGAAATCTTCGGGAACGTGATTTTCTCATCAGATAAGATCCAGGAGACTTGGACCCTCGGTCAAGAAAGGAGGGAGGCGGCCACGAGGTGGGCGCGCCCCCAGGCGCCCCACTGTGGGCCCCCCAAGCTCCACCGATGTACTCCTTCCTCCTATATATACCTCGTAACCCCAACAGATCGAATCTGAGCCAAAACCTAATTCCACCGCCGCAACTTTCAGATCCACGAGATCCCATCTTGGGGCCTGTTCGAGCTCCAGAAGGGAATCCACAACGGAGGGCTTCTACATCATCATCATAGCCTCTCCGATGAAGTGTGAGTAGTTTACTTTAGACCTTCGGGTCCATAGTTAGTAGCTAGATGGCTTCTTCTCTCTTTTTGGATCTCAATACAATGTTCTCCCCCTGTCTCGTGGAGATCTATTCGATGTAATCTTCTTTTTGCGGTGTGTTTGTTGAGAACGATGAATTGTGGGTTTATGATCAAGATTATCTATGAGCAATATTTGAATCTTCTCTGAATTCTTTTTATGTATGATTGGTTATCTTTGCAAGTCTCTTCGAAATATCCGTTTGGTTTGGCCAACTAGATTGGTAGTTCTTGCAATGGAAGAAGTGCTTAGCTTTGGGTTCAATCTTGCGGTGTCCTTTCCCAGTGACAGTAGGGGCAGCAAGGCACGTATTGTATTGTTGCCATCGAGGATTTTATCATATTGCATGAATTTCCTCTACATCATGTCCTCTTGCTTAAGGTGTTACTCTGTTTTTATAACTTAATACTCTAGATGCATGCTGGATAGCGGTCGATGAGTGGAGTAATAGTAGTAGATACAGGCAGGAGTCGGTCTACTTGTCTCAGCCGTGATGCCTATATACATGATCATACCTAGATACTCTCATAACTATGCTCAATTCTGTCAATTGCTCAACAGTAATTCGTTCACCCACCGTAAATTACTTATGCTCTTGAGATAAGCCACTAGTGAAATCTATGGCCCCCGGGTCTATTCTCATCATATTAATCTTCCTACGCTTTATTATTGCTTTGCTTTTTTAACTTTGCCCTTTATTTTACTTTGCATCTTTATACCAAAAATACCAAAAATATTATCTATCATCTCTATCAGATCTCACTCTCGTAAGTGACCGTGAAGGGATTGACAACCCCTATTCGCGTTGGTTGCGAGGAGTTATTTGCTTTGTGTAGGTACGAGGGACTTGGCGTGGCCTCCTCTTGGATTGATACCTTGGTTCTCAAAAAGCGAGGGAAATACTTACGCTACTCTGCTGCATTATCCTCTCCTCTTCGGGAAAACCAACGCAAGCTCAAGGCGTAGCAAGAAGGATTTCTGGCGCCGTTCTTAGGGAGTCTCCACAAAAGTCAACATACCAAGTACCCATCACAATCCCTTATCTCTCGCATTACATTATTTGCCATTTGCCTCTCGTTTTCCTCTCCCCCACTTCACCCTTGCCGTTTTATTCGCCCTCTCGTTCCCGTTTGCCTTTTTCTCGTTTTCTTGTCGTTATGGCTAGTCTTATATCTTCTCCATTGTCTCCCGAGAATGAAGTTCTAAATTTTAAGCAAAGTGAGGGAGAAAATCTAAAAGACGCTTGGTATAGAATTTGCAATGCTCAAAATAGATCTACCAGGAAGCAATCTACTTCAGTTCTTCTCCGCAATTTTTATGTAGGTGCTAATCCTTGGTATAGATATATCCTCGATACCATTACCGGAGGGAATTTCTTGGGTAGCCATACTTTTGATTCTTATAATGCTATGATAGATTTATTTGGCTCACCACCTCTTTTGGTTAATGGAACTATGTTTACTTTGGAGCATGTAATGCAAAGACTTTAAATTATTGAAAATAAAGTTGCTACCGTTGAGTTAATTGAAAATCTAGATAAAAAGATCCACAATCAAATTACCCAATATGGATCTAAAGTAGGAGTAACTTTGAAAAATATTAAGGAGAAGGAACCCATAGTTAATGAGAAAATAAATCAAGATTCCTCTAGAATTGATAAAATTGAGGGTATCATTACCAACTTGGGAACCTCTTTTTCTTTCATAAAAAATACTCCAAGTCCACCTACTAAAATTGCTAAGCTCATGTATGTTCCTAAGAATAAGGGTGAATCCTCTAGTAAGGAAACCGCGGATCTTAAATCTATAAGTATTCATCCCAATCTTTTTGCTATCATTAAGGAACCATTTGCTACGAATGAATTTTTCGATCTTTTGCCTAAAAATTTGATAATTATTAGAAAGAAAGAAATTTCTAAGGAAGGTAGATGCCTCGTTGAATAATTGCCTACCAAAGATCGAAATACCTAGATCTATCCTTGCTTTTATGCCTAGCTAGGGGCGTTAAACGATAGCACTTGTTGGGACGCAACCCAATTTTATTTTTTTAGTTCTTGTTTTTGTTTCTGTTTAGGAATAAATAAAACATCTACCTTCTGTTTAGATGTGGTTTTATGTTTTAATTAGTGTTTGTGCCAAGTTAAACCTATAGGATCTTCTTGGATGATAGTTATTTGATCTTGCTGTAATTTCCAGAAACTTTCTGTTCACGAAAACAATTTTGAAAAATTACCAGAACGGGATAAAATAGTGATTCTAATTGCTGCTGATCAATAAACAAATTGCCTAGGTCTTACTATTTTGGCTGAATTTTTTGAGTTCCATAAGTTTGCGTTAGTTACAGATTACTACAGACTGTTCTGTTTTTGACAGATTCTGTTTTTCGCGTGTTGTTTGCTTATTTAGATGAATCTATGGCTAGTAAAATAGTTTATAATCCATAGAGAAGTTAGAATACAGTAGATTTAACACCAATATAAATAAATAATTAGTTCATTACAGTACCTTGAAGTGGTCTTTTGTTTTCTTTCGCTAACGGAGCTTACGAGATTTCTGTTGAGTTTTGTGTTGTTAAGTTTTCAAGTTTTGAGTGAAATCTTTTGATGGATTATGGAACACGGAGTGGCAAGAGCCTAAGCTTGGGGATTCCTATGGCACCCCCAAGATAATCCACGGACACCAAAAAGTCAAAGCTTGGGGATGCCCCGGAAGGCATCCCCTCTTTCGTCCACTTCCATCGGTAACTTTACTTGGAGCTATATTTTTATTCACTACATGATATGTGTTTTGCTTGGAGCGTCTTGTATTATTTTAGTCTTTGCTTTTTAGTTCACCACAATCATCCTTGATGTACACACCTTTTGAGAGAGCCATACATGAATTGGAATTTGATAGAATACTCTATGCGCTTCACTTATATCTTTTGAGCTACATAGTTTTGCTCTAGTGCTTCACTTATATCTTTTAGAGCACGGTGGTGGATTTGTTTTATAGAAACTTTTGATCTCTCATGCTTCACTTAGATTATTTTGAGAGTCTTAAATAGCATGGTAATTTGCTTAAAATAATAATATGCTTGGTATTCAAGATTTGTAAAACTTTCTTTTGAGTGTGTTGAATACTAAGAAAAGGTCGATGCTTGATAATTGTTTTGAGATATGAAGGTAGTAATATTAGAGTCATGCTAGTTGAGCAGTTGTGAATTTGAGAAATACTTGTGTTAAAGTTTGTGATTCCCGTAGCATGCACGTATGGTGAACCGTTATGTGATGAAGTCGGAGCATGATTTATTTATTGATTGTCTTCCTTATGAGTGGCGGTCGGGGAATGACGATGGTCTTTTCCTACCAATCTACCCCATAGGAGCATGCGCGTAATACTTTGATTTGATAACTTGTAGATTTTTGCAATAAGTATATGAGTTCTTTATGACTAATGTTGAGTCCATGGATTATACACACTTTTCTCACCCTTCCACCATTGCTAGCCTCTCTAATACCGCGCACTTTTCACCGGTATCATACACCCACCATAAACCTTCCTCAAAACAGCCACCATACCTACCTATCATGGAATTTCCATAGCCATTCCGAGATATATTGCCATGCGACTTTCCACCGTTCCGTTTATTATGACACGCTCCATCATTGTCATATTGCTTAGCATGATCATTTAGTTGACATCGTATTTGTGGCAAAGCCACCGTTCATAATTCTTTCATACATGTCACTTATGAATCATTGCATATCCCGCACATCACGGAGGCATTCAGCTAGAGTCATATTTTGTTCTAAGTATCGATTTGTAATTCTTTAGTTGTAAGAAAAATAAAAGTGTGATGATCATCATTTTTAGAGCATTGTCCCAAGAGAGGAAAGGATGATGGAGACTATGATTCCCCCATAAGTCGGGATGAGACTCCGGACGAAAAATAAAAAAAAATAGAAAAGAAAAGAGGCCATAAAAAAAGAGAAAAGGCCCAAAAAATGAGATAAAAAGAGAGAAGGGACAATGTTACTATCCTTTTACCACACTTGTGCTTCAAAGTAGCACCATGATCTTCATAATAGAGAGTCTCTCGTTTTGTCACTTTCATATACTAGTGGGAATTTTTCATTATAGAACTTGGCTTGTATATTCCAATGATGGGCTTCCTCAAATTGCCCTAGGTCTTCATGAGCAAGCGAGTTGGATGCACACCCACTTAGTTTCTTTTGTTGAGCTTTCATATACTTATAGCTCTAGTGCATCCGTTGCATGGCAATCCCTACTCACTCACATTGATATCTATTGATGGGCATCTCCATAGCCCGTTGATACGCCTAGTTGATGTGAGACTATCTTGTCCCTTTTTGTCTTCTCCACAACCACCATTCTATTCCACATATAGTGCTATATCCATGGCTCACGCTCATGTATTGCGTGAAGATCGAAAAAGTTTTGAAAATGTTAAAGTATGAAACAATTGCTTGGCTTGTCATCGGGGTTGTGCATGATTTAAATATTTTATGTGGGGAAGATGGAGCATAGCCAGGCTATATGATTTTGTAGGGATAACTTTCTTTGGCCATGTTATTTTGAGAAGACATAATTGCTTTGTTAGTATGCTTGAAGTATTATTATTTTTTATGTCAATATTAAACCTTTGTCTTGAATCTTTCGAATCTGAATATTCATACCACAATTAAGAAGAGTTACATTGAAATTATGCCAAGTAGCACTCCGCATCAAAAATTCTCTTTTTATCATTTACCTACTCGAGGACGAGCAGGAATTAAGCTTGGGATGCGATACGTCTCCAACGTATCTATAATTTTTGATTGCTCCATGCTATATTATCTATTGTTTTGGACCATATTGGGCTTTATTTTCCACTTTTATATTACTTTTGGGACTAACCTATTAACCGGAGGCCCAGCCCGTAATTGTTGTTTTTTGCCTATTTCAGGTGTTTCAAGAAAGCGGAATATCAAGCGGAGTCCAAATGGAATGAAATCTTCGAACGTGATTTTCTCATCGATAAGATCCATGAGACTTGGACCCTCGGTCAAGAAAAGAGGAGGCAGCCACGAGGGTGGGCGCCCCCCTAGGCGCGCCCCATGCCTCGTGGGCCCCAAGCTCCACCGACGCACTCCTTCCTCCTATATATACCCTACGCACTTCAACAGATCGACACGGAGCCAAAAACTTAATTCCACCGCCGCAACTTTCTGTATCCATGAGATCCCATCTTGGGGCCAGTTCCAGAGCTCCGCCGGAAGGGGAATCCACCACGGAGGACTTTTACATCATCATCATAGTCTCTCCGATGAAGTGTGAGTAGTTTACTTCAGACCTTCGGGTCCATAGTTAGTAGCTAGATGGCTTCTTCTCTCTTTTTGGATCTCAATACAATGTTCTCCCTCTCTTGTGGAGATCTATTCGATGTAATCTTCTTTTTGCGATGTGTTTGTTGAGACCGATGAATTGTGGGTTTATGATCAAGATTATCTATGAGCAATATTTGAATCTTCTCTGAATTCTCTTATGTATGATTGGTTATCTTTGCAAGTCTCTTGAATTATCCGCTTGGTTTGGCCAACTAGATTGGTAGTTCTTGCAATGGGAGAAGTGCTTAGCTTTGGGTTCAATCTTGCGGTGTCCTTTCCCAAAGTGATGAGGGGCAGCAAGGCACGTATTGTATTGTTGCCATCGAGGATAACAAGATGGGTTTTTTATCATATTGCATGAATTTATCCCTCTGCATCATGTCATCTTGCTTAAGGCGTTACTCTATTTTTATTAACTTAATACTCTAGATGCATGCTGGATAGTGGTTGATGAGTGGAGTAATAGTAGTAGATGCAGGCAGGAGTCGGTCTACTTGTCTCGGACGTGATGCCTATATACATGATCATACCTAGATACTCTCATAACTATGCTCAATTTCGCCAATTGCTCAACAGTAATCCGTTCACCCACCGTAAAATACTTATGCTCTTGAGAGAAGCCACTAGTGAAATCTATGGCCCCCGGGGCTATTCTCATCATATTAATCTTCCTATGCTTTATTATTGCTTTGCTTTTGTACTTTGCCTTTTATTTTACTTTGCATGTTTATACCAAAATACCAAAAATATTATCTATCATCTCTATCGATCTCACTCTAAGTAAGTGACCGTGAAGGGATTGACAACCCCTATTCGCGTCGGTTCGATGAGTTATTTGCTTTGTGTAGGTACGAGGGACTTGCGTGTGGCCTCCTACTGGATTGATACCTTGGTTCTCAAAAACTGAGGGAAATACTTACGCTACTCTGCTGCATCATCCTCTCCTCTTCGGGGAAAACCAACGCAAGCTCAAGACGTAGCAGAAAGCATCCTCAAGCTCCTCCCAACTTCCAATTGAGTTTTCGGGGAGGCTTTTCAGCCAGTGCCGAGCTATTCCTTTGAGCTTGAGGCGCAAGTACTTGATGGCGTGGAGATCGTCTCCGCGAGCCATATGAATATGGAGGATAAAGTCCTCAATCCAGACCCCAGGGTCTGTGGTCCCGTCGTACGCCTCTATGTTCACTGGTTTGAATCCTTCTGGAGATTCGTGGTCCAGCACCTCATCGGTGAAACATAGGGGGTGTGCGACACCCCTGTATTTAGATGTACCATGGCGTTCAGACGTTTGTGGTATTCGGTGTTGATTTTTTCCGTAGCGCGCTTCCTAGATCCATAGATGGATCTTGTCATACTGGATTTTTGGCGCAAGTCCTCACGTAGATCGTGTGTTGACTTATGTGCGGCCTTGTTAGCCGCTCTATCTCGGCCACGAGGTGGTTGATCCGACCGGTTGGCCGTTTTTTTTTCCGGCTGTGTGGGCTCTGAGGCCTCGTCGTCGAATTCGGGCAATAGCTTGCGCTTTGGATAGCTCTTCGTGTGGTAATTACCACCATATTTTTCTTCGTTGTCAAGCACGTTGTTCCATCTACTGTTGAGCGTATTCTGCGCGGCCTTAAGCCTTTGCTTCTGCTCCTTTAGACTCCTCGCTGTGGCAATAAGCATTCTGCGGAGGTTCTCTTGTTCCAAGTACCTTTCTGGGATGATGTGTGCATCTTCGTCCGGACTGTTTTCCTCCTCGGAGGGAGGTTGGTGGGTTTTATCCTCGGCGTCGCCATGTTCGGACATCTGATCCGTACTATGTTCGCCGTTTGCGCCTTCGTCGCGCTCTACCGCTGGGTCAGTGTGGTCGTCGTTTCCTCTGGAGTCGACCGGGGTGTTGTTTTCTCTTTCGATGTTATCGCTGTTTTTGCCGAGGCGGGGTTTAGCGCGGCGCCTACGTCGATGCTTTGTTTGCTTCTCGATGGAGTTGTTCTTCATTGCTTCTTTCCTTTCCTCGTCATTGTTTTCTTTGGGTGTGTCCACCATGTATATGTCATGTGATGAAGTGGAGGTCCAACGCCATGTGGGCGGTGGTTCCTGTTCGTCTCCTGCATCGTCGTCCATACCGTCGATGTCTTCAGAGTCGAAGTCGAGCATGTCGGTTAAATCGTCGACAGTGGCTACTAAGTGGGTGGTGGGTGGGCCACAAATTTCTTCGCCGTCCGCATCCCATTCTAACGGGACATAGTTCGACCAAGATTATCCTGACAAGGAGAGAGACTTTAACAAATTTAGCACATCGCCGAAGGGTGAGTGCTGAACGATATCCGCGGAGGTAAACTCCATGATCGGTGCCCAATCGGATTTGACAGGCACGGACGCAGGCGGTTCGGAGCCCGTGTCCGGGGATGAATCCAATGGTTTGGCAGCACAGCTCTCGCGAGGGGTAAAGTCAGTATTCGGCTCTATCGCCGCTGAGAGTGCGGCCTCCAAGGCGGGGTCTATCTACCCGTCCTCATATGGCGCAATTTGCTCCGGATCGAGGGCCGGAGTAGTTGCAGGTGCGATCTCCCGAACACTGTCCGACGACAGAGCTAAATCATGCTCGTAGAGATCGCGCGGCGCACCTGACATGGGCTCGAATCCGTCAAAGATCAAGTCTCCGTGGATGTCGGCAGTGTAATTCAAGTTTCCGAACTGACACGGTGGCGAGCGTAGCTCTCGATCTGCTCCAGATGGCCAAGCGAGTTGGACCGCAGTACGAAGCCACCGAATACAAAGATCTGTCTGGGGAGGACGACCTCACCCTGGACCGCATCGTTACCGATGATCGAAGAAGCCATCAAGCCTTAAGGTGACGGCACAGTGGAACTCTCAATGAAAGCACCAATGTCGGTGTCAAAACCGGCGGATCTCGGGTAGGGGGTCCCGAACTGTGCGTTTAAGGAGGATGGTAACAGGAGGCGGGGGACACGATGTTTACCTGTGTTCGGGCCCTCTCGATGGAGGTAATACACTACTTCCTGCTTGATTGATCTTGATGATATGAGTATTACAAGAGTTGATCTACCACAAGATCGTAGAGGCTAGACCCTAGAAGCTAGCCTATGGTATGATTGTTGTTGTCCTACGGACTAAACCCTCCGGTTTATATAGACACCGGAGGGGGCTAGGGTTACACAGAGTCGGTTACAAGGGAGGAGATCTACATATCCGTATTGCCAAGCTTGCCTTCCACGCCAAGGAGAGTCCCATCCGGACATGAGACGAAGTCTTCAATCTTGTATCTTCATAGTCCAACAGTCCGGCCAAAGGATATAGTCCGGCTGTCCGGATACCCCCTAATCCAGGACTCCCTCAGTGATCCTGCCTTCCTTGGCGAAATACATAGTGCAAATCGCACAAAGATATCGAGCCCAACCTTGGAGCCCAATCTATGAAATTTAAAAAACTAGGAGAGTTTCAGATAAAGTTATTTTTTATCACTAATAGTCCGCCGAACTTTGAAGACTCGTATTGTCCTCCCGCCTCGCCCTCTGTTTCATATTAGTTGTCGCTGAAATGGATGTATCTAGACATATTTCAATGCTCAATACATTTGTTTGAGCGATAACTAATATGAAACAGAGGAAATAGTATACCAAAGAAAAGAATCTAAATGCATTTTTTCTAAAAAGCTGAAATGTTAAAAACCACTTGAGCTCTGAAGCCAATATACATACTGCTCCAAAAGAGTCATAAATTGTGGAAAGCATGAATAGATCCCGGGCTACTTGGAGCCCACTTTTTGAGAAGTTTGAAGAACACATTTGAGAGTTTCAATAAATTATTCCAATTTTTACATGTATGTATAGATGTTCATCACCCCACTTGTAAAATTCACGATGAAATATGCTTATTTTAGGGCTACAGAAAAATAGATACATATGTATATATATAATTGACATACCACACCCCGCAAAATAATAATAATAATTGATATACCATTTTGTATTACGGATCACTCATGTTTTTTTTTTGCATAAATGAGTATTAATAAATTTTACATTACATAGAGAAGACCTTGATGTATTATGTACAGTAATAATTTTTTTTCCAAATTGTTCGAAACTTCCAAAACTCTTTGGAGCCTCCTAAATCTTCCGGGGTCCCCATTGATAAGCTCTCGTCTCATTTATGATCCATGTGGACCATAGTAAGTAATATGTCATCAACATGTCTGACGATGGTTTTATATTCATTGATGTCGTCTCATTTATTTTTGGACTTGACACTTCTAGATTTTACACGGGCTACATGTGATTTTCACTCAGGTTATTCCACTCATTGGCTCAGTACTTGATCTACTCTGTAGATGCTGAAAAAATATGAGGTTGTTTGTATGGTGTCTATCTAGCTGGAGCATACAATGCAAGGATGATGTTGTTACTCGGTATGGTCGATGGTTTAGTGTACGGATGGGCCTTTCAACGCCCTAGGTGTTTTTTTGAAAGGGCAAAATGCTTGCCACATTCACTAATTAAGCGAGAGAGTTTAGAACAATTTTTGGGGCCGAAGGCTAGTAATCGGCCACAAAAACATAAGCCTACTCTCACGGCATCAAGTTACACAAATAAGTTGCACCCACTAGCCCCCAAGTCTTGGCCTAGTAACGGATCTTGGACATGATGATTGCCGGCGTAGCAACCTTGTTGATTAGTCTTGCGTTGTACTTGCTCCAAAGTTCCCATGTTACAAGCATAGTAAGAGAAGCCATGGCCCTTCAGCTACCAAGGCCGTCGTGCACGATAACAAACCACAAAGATTTGATGTCTTGAAGACCTTGCCATGTGTCAGGGTGGAATCCCTGCATGTGCATCCAATCTTTGACCATGGCACATACCATTAATGGAAAATGTGCACCGGAAGAGAAGGTGTGTTGTGGACTTAGGCACTCTGTTGCAAAGGGGAATCCAGAGCTACCCAAGATGAATCTTGCACCTCCAAAAGTTTGCCCATGCACTTTGTCTTCGGTGGCCTTGGCTTGCACTGGCACCCACTTGGGTGCATAACTCGCTTGGTGGCCGCCTTCCACGTTCCCCAGCGTGCCCGTTGTGTGTGGCGTGCACTGGCATCCACTGGCGCTCCTCCCCACTTACCACGCTCTCTCCGAGGTGATCATTGGAGATGGGCAGAAGACCTCTTTCTGAGATGATCACTGGCCAGGGTGGCGGCGAGAGGGAGCACGCAACCTTGCTGGCGCTCGTGGGCTCTCACGCCCCTCGGCTGCGGTGAGGATGAGTTCCGCCCGAAGCTCTGCGGTGCTCGGCATTGTGCTCTCTCCGATTGTTGGACATACACACTGTGCCGTTGTAGGAAGCGACGCCCCCTCTTGTCCTCATCCTCAAGGCCTGCCGCCGCGATGACGCACCTCTCTGGCGGGGGAGGTTCAGGACTGACCAGCGCGTGCCCCCCCCCCCCCCACACACACACCTCTTTCAATAAGAAGATCCAGTTATCAATAGGCCGTGCTCTTGGTACGATGTACTATCTTGATACAAACGATTGAACGAAATTGTCTTTATCAGGTAGAAGAAAAACAAAAGTGCTAAGTGGTTCCAGGTCACAGGATAAGTGGAACTATGCCTGCACTGGACACACGTGGTTAGCTGCACCACCGTACTTAAACACGCTCGTGCTACTACGAATCTGGACAGCACCAGAGCCACATGTTCATCGCATGGCCTACTTAAACTCGCTTGCTTTTTTAAGTCAGTGTAAAGTGTGCAATGCGCACGTGCTGTGTCGTCAGTTTTGCGGCGACTACTGTTACTCCTACTCCAGTGCCACTGTTTTCCCTTTTATGTAGCAGTACTGATACAGATTTAATTGACCTGAACAAAGTACTAATCCGGTCGATTACGTTGATTGCCAAATTGTGGGGAGGGCGAGGTGTTTTAAGAAAAAAGGGTGATATCAATGACAAAAAATATGTACAAAAATCAGGACGCTCCTAAGATGGGGAGAATGACAAGCTCGACGTACAATGGGTAGCAATGCTTGGAGGTCGGGGCGGCAAAGAGAAGAAGGCCGCGGCCCACTCTGACGCCATCTTCTCCCCTCCGGTCGAGCCCACACCGTCGGCGGTCACCCCTATGCCACCTCCCCGCCCTCTATGGCCAGTGATGCCGGTGAAGACCATGATGCTTGCGAGGTGACCGACACAATGCTAGAGAGGTAAATTTTCTTGTTTTTCTTCTTCTTTGATGAATTTTGGCGTTTCAATGCAACAATTGTTGAAGAATCATGTGATGTCCATATATTTATTTTGAGCGAAATGTGATGTCCATAGATGGAGATGGTTTTGCCCATTGTAGTATGCAAAACGGTCATGATGACATGATGGAATTCATGACGCCGTTGGATGGTACAATACCGTTGGCCTCAACGACATTGCCATGTCTATGCATGGCGGATGAAAGCTAATTAAGGATGTTAAAATAAATTCGAGGCATATCATCGATCATCCGAGGATCAAGCAATCACATGAGCACGACACCGAGATTTATTAACGAGGTTCACTGATATGGCTACATCCTCGGGGCTTGACTACGGGCGCTCCTCCCCGTGACACCGCCACAATACCGCACATCAGCCACCCGGGCGCCGGCACACTCCGCCGGCTCCCCCTTGCGCGCCTGTGCTATTATGCTGGCATAGGTTACATCGTATGTCTACCCCTGCTATATATGAGAGGCCTAGGATACAAGTGTCCTACTAGGACACGACTCCATATCCTATGTAAACACAATACTACTCAGAGTCCAACTGTAACCTACCGTGTACACAATATTCGACACAACTCTAACAAACTCCACCTTGGCGAATATTCTCCACCATCTTGAATTCGTCAATGCGTCAAACTTCCATATACATTGGACTTGAGCTTATCCAATGAGTATCCTGCTACTCCAAAGACTCCATGTGACTCCACCTGCAACTTGTAGTTCTTTTTTTCTTGACCACACTCAACACTTGAGCAAAATTAAGTTCCTTGTTACTCTAGTTCGTGCTCCCAACTTTCAGAGTATCAGTCCAACGCCATCACACTGATTACTGACCTGCATGAAAGTGAACAACTCACATATTAGGTGTCACACATAAGAGTTACCTGAACTCAACATCACCGCTCCTTTCTTGACCGCCTGTCTGAAACTTGAAGGAATTTCACCATTGCTTGTAGTCATCACGAGTCAAATTCGCAGTTGTCTCACCACATGTATGACCACCAGAGCTCTGGCCCGTCTCCATGTCCCATGCATACCGCACGCCTCGCCGCTATTACCGCGTCGAGCCTCCGCTGTCCCTGTCGAGTCTCAAGGGTCGCGAACCCATACCACTCAACCCCCACTGCAGAGTACCACCGATCATCACCGACCGATGATGAGTTTCACACTTCCATCAGACCACTGGGCTCCAGTCCGAACTACGTGTCACTCGCTTTTTTCCAGCTGAATAGGCTTCGATTCTCTGGATCCTTACATCATAGCCCCTCAATCCAGCTCCACCTTCAACATGACTCCATGGTAGATGATCAGTCCACCCTCGCGTCCAGTTGACTTCAAGCACACATGCGTACGCCATCTTGAATCAACCCCGTGCCATAGTCTTGTCGAAGCCACACAAGCCCTCGGGGTCTGCGCCACGTGTTTCCACGCCTCGAAGTCGGTCACCATCAGCATCACGCTCCTATGTCGTCGTCGCCGATCCCACCACCGTCTTCTATACCAACCGACTCGCGTCGATCCCGTCAGATCGTTTAGTCCGACCCAAATTAACTCGCTCGATCAGATGACACGCTCAAGGCTCTCAAATCGTCTTCCACGAAATTTCCATCCATCACATAATAATTCCATTTTAGCTGAATTGGCTTCCCGCAACGCCTTCAAGCATCCCTGTTGTGCCAACAAAATTTTCACCATGTCTTTCATAACCTAAGGTTTTCAGTTCCGTAAACTTCTCTACCTCAAACCAGGTACCCGTTGATGTCATCGTTCTTTGTACGACTGACCATGTGAAAAATACGCGAGCTATCCCGCGACGCCGGAGTACACGAGCAAACCCAGCGTGGTCTTGCCTGCGTGCACTAGTAGCAGTCCACAAAAAAACTTGGCCTTCCCGTGATTTGCTCCCTTGGCCCAACTTCCAATGGATGTGAATCATGTATCAATGGATTTGATCTTTCCGGCGATTGATGCCTGCCTATCTCCGTGTCACGTGGAGACTCGGTCTCTCTTTTGGTCCAAACAAATCTCGTGTCAGCCCCTCCTGTCCACGCATGTGTTCCGGTCTAAACTCTGCCCAGCAGCCTGCTTCTGCTCGGCCTTGGGCCGCACGCTTGGCCCGCCAGGCGCCCATCCAGCACGTACACGCGCAGCCTGACGCTCGCCCGACCGATCCACGTGATCGATCGCTGCACGTCACGACAATTCCGCTGATTGCTGTAACTCGCCGAGATCGCCACGTAACTCTTCTGATTCGCTTTCTTCGATCACGCTGAGAACCACGCCAACCTGCTGCATCTCAGACTTGATCTTCCTCAAAATCAACAATCCATAGCCTTCGAACAACCTAGCTCATGATACCACTTGTTAGAATAAATTCAAGGCATACCGTCGATCATCCGAGAATCAAGCAATCACACGAGCACGACACCGAGATTTGTTAACGAGGTTCACCGATATGGCTACATCCCTGGGGCTTGACTACGGGCGCTCCTCCCCGTGACACCGCCACAATACCGCACACCGGCCACCCGGGCGCCGGCACACGCCGCCGGCTCCCCCTTGCGCGCCTGTGCTATTATGCTGGCATAGGTTACATCGTGTATCTACCCCTGCTATATATGAGAGGCCTAGTATACAAGTGTCCTAGTAGGACACGACTCCATATCCTATGTAAACACAATACTACTCAGAGTCCAACTGTAACCTACCGTGTACACAACTCTAACAAAGGAGAGTGAGGGAGTTAAGTTTCGTGGGGTTGTTCGTCTAGGGACTTAAGCCATCTTCAACGGGAGGAGCTAGGCCAGGGCCCTAGGATATAAATCCTGGTAGATTGTCACTTAGGCTGTTTATTCCCAGCGCTAAGTGTGACATCGATACAAAGAAAAGCATCGAGCGCTAGGCTCAGTCTTTCCCGTACGAGAGGGTTGGGCCCTTCCTTCTACTCCCCATGTAAAGAAATATAAGAGTGTTTAGATCACTACTTTAGTGATCAAAACGTTCTTATATTCCTACTACAAAGTAATAGGAATTGGAGCCTGTTATTAGCGCCTGACATTGGAAGAAAGGACGCTAGTGTTAGGAATGGGCAACTACCTTCACAGGAGGGCCAATGGCCAGTACATATACATGTGTGTGATATAGTGCAAGAAAGACTATACATGTGTGTGATTCGTCTGTTAATGTTCTTCACCGATGTGCTTGGTGAGCTCATGCTTCACCGGGTCACGCGCAATACTGATAGCACCAGTACTGTCTGACAATAAGGGAGTCGAGGTAGTAGCAGACACACCAAAGTCCTCAAGTAACCACCGTAACTAGATCACCTCAGCTGTCAGCATAGCCATGGCTCGCAACTCAGCCTCTGTACTCGAGCGAGAAACTGCAGTCTGTTTCTTTGTCTTCCAGGCAATAAGAGAGGCATCAAGAAAAACACAATAAGCAAACAACGAGCGTCGATCAGAGGGATTACTAGCCCAGGTAGCATCAGAGTAGGCCTGGAGCTCAAGAGAGCTGGAGCGGGGAAAGAAAAGGCGCTGAGAGAGTGTGCCACGAAGATATCATAGAACACGGAGGAGATGACTATAGTGGACAAAGGTGGGTGCTGCAACAAACTGACTCAGGATATGAACAGGATAGGAGATATAGGACGCGTAACAGCAAGATATACAAGACTGCCAACAAGGTGACGATAGCGAGTGGGGTTAGGGAGAGGGTCACCATCAGAGGCACGAAGCTGAACATTGAGCTCCATGGGAGTCACAACTGTGCGCTCACCACCGGGAGCAGCGCGAGCAAGAAGATCCTGAATATATTTTTCTTGGAAGATGTAGAAGCCATCAGAGGTCGAGGAGATCTCAATCCCAAGAAAATAGCGAAGTAGACCAAGATCAGTCATTAGGAACTGGTCGCGAAGGCGAGCCTTAACAAAGGCTATGTAGTCAGAGTCGTCACCAGTGATGATCATGTCATCAACATAGAGAAGGAGCAAAGTCCGACCACGAGGAGACGTGTGAACAAGCAATGCGGGATCATGATCACTGGGAAAGAAATCAGCGGCAGTCACCACAGAGGCGAAGCGCTCAAACCAGGCACGAGGGGCCTGTTTAAGACCATAGAGAGAGCGGCGAAGTCGACAGACCATACCATCAGTAGCATAGTATCCCGGTGGTGGCTGCATATAAACCTCCTCACGCAACTCGCCATTAAGAAAAGCATTTTGAACATCAAGTTGAGAGATAGACCAATGACAAACAGAAGCAACAGCTAGAAGAGTGCGAACAGTGGTCATGTGGGCCACAGGAGCGAATGTCTCATCATAATCGCGTCCCTGCTCCTGCTGAAAACCACGGGCCACAAGGCGTGCTTTGTAGCGCTCAAGAGAACCATCAGAGCGAGTCTTAATCTTGTAGACCCACTTGCAGGTGATGGGACGGGTACCAGAAGGAAGGGAAACCAGATCCCATGTGCCAGAGCGCTCAAGGGCAGCAAGCTCTTCGGCCATCGCAAGCTGCCATTCAGGCTGAGTCATCGCAGTCCGATAAGAAGTGGGCTCAACAATAACAGAAAGACCGTACCGATCAGGAGAGTAGCGATCAGGCGGGGGGCGAGGCCGAGCACGGAGGTTATGAACCGAGGGAGGCGTGAAAGGAGGTGCACCAGAGGTGGAAGGCGCATCAGGGGAAACATCCTCAGAGCGAGGGCGACGAGTATAGTGAAGAGGAAATGGTGAGAGAGGGCGACGGACTGGAGATGATGGTGGAGAGTTGGAGGAGGAGGATGGGGAAGATGGTGTCGATGGTGAAGGAGAAGGAAGGAGAGGTGCAGTCGGAGGAGGAAAGACATGAGGAGGCACATAGCAGGGTGTATCAGGGAGAAGAAGAAAGGAAAGATCATTCACAGAGAAGCTCGAGGTAGAAGGACGTGGGTAGTAAGAGCGAGACTCGTCAAAGGTCACATCACGCGAGATGCGCAAACGACGACCAACAGGATCCCAGCAGCGATAGCCCTTGTGCTCATCACTGTAGCCAAGAAAAACACACTCAACCGACTGAGCAGTCAGTTTGGTGCGTTCTCGCGGGGCAAGAAGGACATAGCACACACATCCAAACATACGAAGAGCGGAGTAGTCAGGAGAGCGACCAGTGAGACACTCCATAGGAATACCACCTGCAGAAAGCGATCGATGGATGTATGTTGATGAGATAGGTGGATGCAGAAACAGCCTCAGCCCAAAAGTGGGGTGGGAGAGAAGCGGCAATCATCAGAGCACGAGCCGTCTCAAGTAGATGACGATGCTTACGTTCTGCAACGCCATTCTGAGCATGTGCATCAGGACATGAGAACTGGGCAAGAGTACCCTCTTCCGCAATAAAACCACGTAACAGCTGGGAGATAAACTCACCAGCGGAGTCAGCACGAAAAGTGTGAATGGGCGTGGAAAACTGGGTGTGAACCATGGCAGCAAAACGTTTGTATATAGAGAGAACCTCGCTACGAGATTTCATGAAGTAGAGCCAAGTGTAGCGAGAGAAATCATCAATAAACAAGATATAGTAGCGGTGACCACCTTTTGAATCAAAGGGAGCAGGACCCCATACGTCAGAATGAACTAAGTCAAAAGGACGCTGAGCTACCGACTCACTGGTAGGATAAGGTAACTGGGTCTGTTTGCCAAGTCTGCAGCCATTACAATGTAAAGAAACATCTCCAGATACAGACCCTAAGAGGCCCTGACGAACTAAAGAAGACAAGCGAGAGCCACATATGTGACCAAGGCGATGATGCCACTGCTGGAAGGACGCAGACGAAGAGGCAGCAAGAGCATGGGAGCTGGCTGAAGTGGTGGCAGCGGAAGGAACACAAAGCCAGTCAACCTCCAAAGGCCCTCGGATTAATGACGCCGAGGGCCAGCACCAACCAAAGCCTTGGTGCGACGATCCTGAATGGAGCAAGAGTCGGTATCAAGAATGACACGACAACCAGAATCAGGAAGTTGGGCAGTGGAAAAAAGATTCATGGTGAGGCGAAGAACATGTGAAACACTAGGAACAGAAAAAGATGGAGTGGAAAGAAGACCACGGCTAGCAACAGGAAGAGGTGTGCCATCAGCGCTAAGAACATTAACAGGCGAATCAAGCGGTCGGAGAGAAGACAAGATGTAAGAATCAAGACATATGAAAAGAGGCTCCGAATCCGTAACCCACGAAGATGTACCTGATCGTAGATGCCTGCGGTGGTGGAGCAAAGGTTGCGATCCACGGCAGCGGAACCGGTCGACGAAGAGCCCGAGGAAGCTAAGAGACGCTTGAGCCTCATAATGTCCTGGTCGCGAGTGGACGGGTCGAGGAGGATCTAGGAGTCCCATCGAAGAGGAGCGCCTGGTGGCGCTTCTTCTCACGGCAATCAGACTCTGGTGACTGGCCGAGAGCAAGAGCCACGAAGGTGTCGCGCCGACCGCCCCTCTCAAAGATAAGAAGGACGACCCACCCCCCTGAAGGAGTAGGCAGGAGCGGTGGAGCTGTGAGGCGAGCAGGCGGCATAGGAGCTCGGGCGGCCAACACTGATGGAACCACAAGTAACCCGGCAGAGCGAAGGCGGGTCTCTTCAGCACGAAGCTCAGCAAGTACCTCTGAGATAGGAACACGACCACGAGCAAGCAAGTGAGCACGGCGAGGCTCGAACTCAGAGCGAAGACAAGATAAGAACTCGTGAACCCGCTGAAATTCCAAATCGGACCGTGTAGTCTGACAGCAACGACAAGTTCCACAAACGACGGCCCGAAGAGAGTCAAGCTGACGCCAGATGGCAGAGCACTGTGAATAGAACTCATCAATAGAGGAATCACCTTGCTGGAGTGCATGCTCCTAACACACTACAGATAGGTAGAGAGCATCACCAGAGGGCTGATAGCGCTGACAGAGATAAGACCACATCGTTGCAACTGTGCCAAGTCCCATGAACTCCGAGGTGAACTGAGGAAGGACACTCGCAGTAAGAACAGCAGCAGCACGAGCATCATCATTGCACCACTGAGTGTTAGAAGACAGATCATCACGATAGGCAGAAAGGGCATCCGAATAGGCTGACATCTGCTGATCATAGGCATCAACTGCAGTATCATCGAGAGCCTTGGCGGCATCGCGATCGGCCTGAGAAGCATCAAGAGCAAGAACCGGCGGTGTTTGGCGGGTAGGAGCCACAGGAGCAACAGGGCAAGGCGGACAGGGGACCTCGCCAAAGAGAACACCCCACAGAAGGAGACCGCGCATATGGATACGCATGAACCCCGCAAACTCGGCATAGTTGGTGCCATCGAAGATCACCGAGCACCGAGGAACGACGACATAGCCCGAAGAAGACATGAGCTCTTTTTTTGGTCAACTGCTACAGTAGACTACTACAGGAGACCCCGATCCAGATCGGGATCAGGCTCGCGCTGGCTCAATCCAGCCCCGATGGAGGAAGCGGGGGGAAGGACGAGCGTGGGAGGGGCTGCCTGGCAGCACCGGCCGCAGAAAGGCTGGCGGCGGCGCGGGAGGTTGTGGCCGGGCGCGAGTAGGTGGCTGCCGGGCGCGGGAGGCGCGAGAAGGTGGCTGTCGGCCGCGGCCGAGCACGGGAAGGTGCAGGGCGGCGCGAGGCGGCGACGGCAGACAAGCCGCTGGTCAGCAAGGACAGCGATGGCAGGCCACGGCCGAAGCCTGGGCAAGGTAAGCCGGGGCGAGACGGCATGGCGGCGGGGAGGGAGAGAGCCGGGGGCGAGGGAGGAGGTGGCCGGCGCCGGGGGCGAGGGAGGAGGTGGCCGGCGCCGGCGACGACGTAGAGGAAGGCCGGCGACGGTGGAGCGAGGCACGGAGCTGCGAGCGTGCGGGAGCGGGAGAGGAACCTAAGCATCTGATACCATGTTAGGAATGGGCAACTACATTCACATGAGGGCCAAGGACCAGTACATATACATGTGTATGATAAAGTGCAAAAAAGACTATACACATCTAACAGCTAGATCCCATTTTATTTTTTGGATATTTTTTTCCGCCAAAAGCGCCTATATAAGCATCCACCATTGGAGATGGCCTTAAAGTTTATTGCAAGGGCTAGAGATGCTCTAAGGAATACTCTGTTGTTTGATTTGAATGACAATTTTTTATAACATTGTTGATCCCAACTATTCTTTAGCTGAATACATTGATCTACAATCTACATCCACCGATTCAAATTTTTGTGCCAACTTCTTCCAAAATATTTATTAATATTTCTGCTAAATGAAAATACAATAGTTACTTAAATCCGCCCTGAATGGCCCCATTATGTTGATAAGATTACCTGGCTACTTTCTGAGTTTGCCAATAAAATGGTATCTCTAGTTCTTGACCATATTCAAGTTAACAAAACACATGGTGTGCTGTCTCATACATGCTATACCTTCTTAATGGCCAATTCTGCACCTCGGGCAGCTTAGCTGAAACTGAACTAGTACCAGAGTAAGGAAACCGTTTGCATCATATATAGCATCATGAATCCCACATAGGTTTGTCCAATGCAGTGGAGTCAAGCGATGATTCATGGTAAGAATACAGATGCTCCTGATTTTTCTGTTGCTCATCAGAATAGCTCAAAGCTGTGACATCCGTATTATAGGTCCCAGAGCTTATATCCAAATTCCCGTTGGCTCCTAACCCTAGAAAGTCCTGTGTTAGGCCCGCATCTCCTACCCCTGAAATGTTTTCCTGTCTGTTGTGCTGCGTCTGGATATCAGGCATAATCTGAGGGCTCTCCTTCTCTTGTCTCATGGAAAAAGGATTGTTCATGAGCCCAATTAAAGGCACGGTAGTCGGTGTCATCATGCCGCCACTGGTCCATGCTGAGTTGATCAAGATATTGTTGTGACCATTCATGCTCTCATCCTCGGCAGCCTTCATGCAAACACTGTTAGCTGCTGAATTCCCCATAGAATCTCCTTGGCTTCCAGAAGATATGCCCATATGGTCTCTGGCACTGGTGAAGTTGTTTGCGAATCCTTTCAAAAGCAATGGTGAAATGGGGTCTTGGCTGGTCTTTGCCCCCATCTCTGCAGCTTTCTGCAGCAGGGCTGTCGCCGACATGTATGGGGAGTTCATGGACATGTAAGGGTAGCCTGATGCACTTCCATCAAGTGGGAATCCTGGATCCTTGGGTGGTATCTGGTTCGAAAACAAGGCGGTGTTCCTTGTGATGAGAGCATAAGGAGATAAAGATCTTAGATGCATGTCTGAGTTATGGTCGTTGCTGGACATGTTTGCAACCATATCAGTGGGGCTAGGCACCCCATGTGAATACATGTCATGCTGACCATGCAGACTTCCCACCATTGTAGCAAGGCTGTGGTTAACCCTTGAGTTGTCTTCGGCTAATACATCGCAGAAGGCCCGATGCGTGATGAAGCTATCCTTTCTGCATTGACATAAAGTACGGCTAAATGTCGAGTTCCAAGAAACGTTGCATTTTAAACGGCATGGCTGCGGTGAGCTCCATGGCTAGCCTAATATGATACTCCCATCAGGGCCTGCCACAGATGCTAAAATATTGCGATGCATTGCTTCAAATAGTATGTAAACTGTGTGAATATGGAAAGCTAATCTAACAAACAAGATTTTCCTCGTAGCAACAGAGAGATAAGCTACATATAGCATGTGATTTTCAGTTGCAATTAGTTGCAGATTATGCATCTGTATTTTGTAAATATGATGTCAGTACTTCGGTCTACATGTACTGTTGTCTTACTGACTGACCTTAATGTTCATGTATCCTTGATAAAGATATTTGCTTTTCATGGCTAAATGCAGTTGCTTGAATTCTTGGTGTGATTATCCTAAGTGAAAAGCATACCTTGAGAAGATAGTTCCGCAATCACATCGGTACTCCTTGGTGCCACATATCTTAGTGTGAGCCTTCCAGTCAGATTGGACAGCATACTTCTTCGAACATCGGTCGCACTTCCACTTCTTCTCCCCATGCTTCCTGGAGAAGTGCTTTTTTATGCCCGTGAGATCACCCAAAGCTCGGGTTGCATCATGGTGCGGGCAGGTGACCTCTGGGCAGATATAGACCTTCTTCTTGGCGTCGGTGCTGCTTCTCTGCTTGAGCTTCCATGGCAGATTATGGCCCCTCCTGTGGAGCTGGAGGTTCTGGTCTCTCTGGAACCCCTTATGGCAGACTTCACATATGTATCTGTTTGTCGCAACGAGTGTCTTGGGTGATAAAGCTACTACTTCCACGTCTGGGTCTGCAAGATGGACATCATGAAAGTGAAACCAATGTTAGGTTACCACAGATTTGAACACTCTTTTTTTTTGTTCATCACTTCAGTTTCTGACCTGGCTAGTATGTTGTGGGTTAATTTAGCAATTCAGTATTGTAAATCGAAGTCTGTTCTTTAGTATCCATTTGCAATTCCTTTGTACCATTTGTGTGTTAAAATTAGAAATGTGATTGGCAGTTGGCAAATACATCATACTATGAGCTGAACTCATTCAGGTTCGTGTTTTTAATTTCTTTAAACTATAGAGCTACATGTTTTGAAAAACCGCAGATAAATATAGAACTAATAACATAAATTTCTGTTATGATACAGTAAAACATAACATCATGAGTTGGTTGGTCAAATCTATACAACACTGAACAAGGACAGTTTGATCTTCCATATCGATACCTTTTCAAAAAAAAAATCTCAGTTGCTAGGTACTAAGAAAGATACAATAGGGTAAACTTGAGACTTTCTAACAAAACATGTACGGTCGCCGTTTTAAACATTCATCTGGGGCATCTCATTGTTATATTGCGCTTGCACGTGTGTTCATAAGACCAGCAATAGTTGAAAGTTGAGTAGAGGCAACATACCTGGATTTCCTGGATGGCCTCGCCTCTTTTTCACCACTGGCATGGCCGCCGGGTCGCCTCTGCTCGGCCCTGCCGCGCCGACCTCGAGCTTGGGTTGCTGCTGGAAGCTGCTCAGGGACTCTTCCTCCGACGTGTGCGACATTGTTGGGGACTTGAGTTGCTGGCTGTTCCAGAGGGTGCCAGCGTAGTGAGGGGTGGATGCTGGATTTTATGCACAACGGTGAGACTGCAACCGGACAGCAGGTAAACGGCGAAAATCCCTTCCAGTCCGTGTCAAGGACGGCAATGCGCGCGTTTAGTATTAGAAAACAACGGAATCGGAATCTGGTTTCCCCCTTGGCACGGAATGTTCTGTTTATTTTACTTATTTCACATGAATTTCCCCCAGATCAGACATAAATAAAAATGAAGAGAAAAGTAGGCTTGAGCTACATGTTCCTACTGTCGCAGTTCGCTACTGTTACGTGCATCATGCAGATTGTACGTAGATAGGCCCCTGATTTTAGCTACCACTGGGATTACTGAGATCGCTGGTTTTCCTACTGAGATTAGCACCTTGTAATTATCGACGGGCGAGGACCAAGTGCATGTCATGTTTCACCCTGGGTAAGTAAATCAATTCGGCGGTCGACGTCGAGGACGATCTCCAAGATGCTTAACTGATAATGCAGTTTTCTAGGGACAATGTCGCCATCAGACAGACTGATTGATGAATGAAAATGGTTGTATCTATACTCCAGAGCAGGCAGGAGACGGTACAAGTAACAAAGGGAGAGATCCGGGAGAAGCGACAAACCGTTGGCCGCGTTTGTTCTAACCGGCAAGTACTATTAACCCTGCTTCTTCTTCGTTGGTGCAGCCGTTCGAGTTTGCTTGTTGCTTTAACATTTGGCGCTTTAGTCAGGCCGCGGCCTCAATTCGCTTGGTTGTGCTTCGTGACTGCCTGCAGCGTGTGTGTGTGTGTGTGTGTGTGTGTGTGTCTGTCTGTCTGTCTGTGTGTGTGTGTGAGCTTGCTGTCCGAGTGTGCGTGGGCACTCTGAATTTGTGGATTATTGGATTTTGGGCATTAACCCGCTTGCTTTCTGTGCGTGTTATGGAGGCGTTTGATAGTGGATTATTGGATTTTGGGCATTCTGAATTTGTGGCCCGACTCAGCCAGACTGAATGAAAACAAACCAAAAGTCATGTCATGCACATTGTTTGTTTGCGTGCATCCCCTTGAGTTTGGGTGAGCAGAAACATAAGCACTGATGTTCTACACAGATGCAAAGTGATGTTGTTTGGTTACATATAAGACACTGTGTTATGGCTCAAGTCCACCCAGCCACTACTATTACGGCCCAAGTCCAGCCCAACAAGAGATCGGTGTGGAGATGGCAAGGGAACGAAATAACTAATTAAGGAGTACCCCTGCTAATGTCAGTCGGGGTACTCTCCGCATGACAAGTGTCGCGCCGTTGGAACTCATTAGAATTTTTCGAGGCGCTGCGCGTTCGACACTTGTCGCGCGAGGGGATCTCTCGCATGATTTTCGGTTTTTGGTTTTCCCTTTCTGGTTTTTCCTATTACACTTTAGTCCTTCAACATTTTAGGTTTTGCATTATCCCTTTTGATTTGTTTCTTCTATCTGTCTTCTCTCACGTTGCCGTCCCCGCCGCTGCCGCCGCCGCTTGACTTGTTTTCTCTGGTTCCGTTGTTCAGTTGTCCCGCGCTATGTCTACCTGCTTATCGCCTCTGCCTGTCTACGGCTGCTCTTACTCGCCGGCAGTAATCGTGTTCGCCGTTGGTTCCCTATTTTCCTTTATTTTTTCCATTATATTCTGGGCAATGGAGATTCATGAGGTGACTATAGGAGGGGGCTTCCAATAGTATCAAATGTCAACTTTCAACTCGACTGTCCAATCAGTTCTTAGTAATCACTATGTTTCTTTACAGATATGGCTTGCCCTTTTTGCCATATGCCAAGTGACCCTTGTTCCTCTTTTGATGCTTCTGTAGATCTATTCACTATGGTGCTGGATCGGCAGTGTTCGAGGCATGTTGTAAGATTAATATTTTTGTTTGTTCAATTTTTGGTGTTCACTATGATTACATGAATGATATTCGAGTGAACGTTTGGTTACCATATGATATTCCCTTTGCTGCACGATACATTACAAAACCCATGGTGAGATATGTTGGTATCCCTCTGAGTCTCCCATGCTCACTATACCGATCTCCTTGTTGCCGGTTTTGTTCTTGTTTCTTGTTGTCATATTCCGATGCCAAACAATGACAGTTGTCGTCACACCGAGGTCCCTAAGAATATCTCTCCATCATTGGAGGAGCAAATCCCACGCTTGAGATATCTAGCCCCTTGTCATACTTTTCGATAAACCCTTTAAGTTGTCCTTATGATCACCGTGTTACAGACAACGTTGTAGCAACCCCAAAGTGTCTCATCTAGTATGAAGTGACTTTACTCTCATGGTCGTAGAAACTAAAGCATACATTAACTCTCTGTGTTGTAACTGTAGGCTTGTGACGTTAACATCTCAAAGTATAACAAACAAGTTGGGTCAATTCGATATGATCGTTCTACTAAAATCATACCCTCACTGTTGTTGGCATCCTTGTTACACTAAACAAATGCCCATGATCAAGAAAACATAATCATCACACAACAGTTGAGCTAGTCCTAGATGCCAGACTAGGAAACAAGTTTTACCGCTTATCATTTTACACGTGCTTATGAGTTTTCCTCCAAATCACATATTCAAGAACCATAACAGTTATAGAATAGAATATAAACTCTTAATTATAACTTTGGAATTAATAATACAAATATTATTGTATCTATGGCATATTTCCATAAGAGATTTGGAGGAAAACTTTGCAATCGGAATATTTTAGTCTTAGTTGAACTAAAACTAAGTACATGAGACGCGATTTCAGTACTACTTGGCACGTCTGGCCGCTGGGCAAAACTATTTGTGTATTTTTTGACAAATCTGCCCCTTTGAGCGACTTCACGCACGTCTCGCCGCTGGGCAAAACTATTTCGCAATCTAGCCCCTAGGGGTCGGCGCTGCACAACATGGCGTCAAACATGTACACCTCGGCGCCAAACTAAGTGGCCCGATGTGTACATGTT
Source organism: Aegilops bicornis (assembly GCA_021605145.1). Lineage (NCBI taxonomy): Eukaryota > Viridiplantae > Streptophyta > Magnoliopsida > Poales > Poaceae > Aegilops > Aegilops bicornis. Next base: position 629,971,036 of record CM038672.1, read on the forward strand.
TGGCACCATGCTGTGCGGTGCCAACCCCTGGTGAGCCCAACAGAAACCCTAGAGACAAATTTGCTCGCGCCACACCACATGGAACCGAACATGTACACCTCGACAAGAATATCAATCTTTATGACTTCAAAAATATTCTAAATATTAATGAAACAATTTCACAAATATATTCTAATCACTCCCTGTAACACCCCCAGTGTCATGCTACAGTAACCCTTTATGTTTAAACTAGTCATTTTTCCAAACAGTTCTTAATCACCTTTGTTCAATATCCCATTTAAAATTCCAGTCAATTCAAATTCAAGTGGAGTTTGAAGTTGCTAGAAAAATGTTCATCAGTTGTCAAAAATTCCATAACAATTATTTGTTAAGGAACACAACATCACTTTTGTGCAAAGATGAGCATTAGCAATAATAACAGCACCAATTCAGCATTTTTAAATGCTATCCTGTTTATGAAAAATACCAAATGAATTCTTCTGGTCTCCAAAATATTTGTGACACTGTCTAAGATCACCAGGGAATAAAAGGGGCACTTCCCATATTTTCCTAAGTAAATAGCATGCCCAATATTTTCTTAGCCATCTATGTTTTTAAAGAAGAAGCTAAGCTACTGTGCATGTGGGGCTCTAGTGCCTACAGGACGGCCTGGCCCAATTCGGCCAGCCTTTCGACCTCCTCCCGCAACAGGAGAAGGCCGAGGCGCCATGGCCGCAGGGAGCTCGGCTCCGCGCACTGTTGCACCGCAGAGGGGATAAGAGTAGCCCTGCCCTCTCTTCCTCTCCCCCAAAACCCTATCCCCCCGCAGATCCCCTCTCACTCGCCCCTCTCCTCGCTCTGCTTCGCTGCTCCCCACTGTCCCGAGCGCCACCGTCGCCGCTGCCTCCTCGCCCGTGTAGCCACCGGCCTCGCCTCGCCTTGCCGACCTGTCCAACAGCTCCGCCGTCGCCGACTGCCTCGTCCCCGTTCACGAGTGCAAGACAGGGAGCACCGCAGGCCCCGGATCGAGCCGTTCCCTTTGCTTCGGCCGCCGGTGATCCTCCTCCGTCTCCTGCGACTCTGCTGCTCCTAAACTTCCAAGGGCCATCAGCGTGCCTCTCGGTGAGCTCCTCCGCCTCCTGCTCCACTCAGTAGCCTCTTCGGGTGTCGTAGCTAGCTGTCGCCGCGTCCGTGCTCGGCTCGCCGACGACGAGCTTGTGGCCATCGTTGTGTTCGATCTCACCGCCGCCTGAGGCCACGGTCGAACTCCTGGTGCTTGCAGGAGCCCAACGAGCACTAGCCAGTGCTTCCCGTACCCCCTAGCGCTGGATCCATCGACGCCCAAACTCCGGCATCCGCTCTGCCGCTCACCACCGCTGTCTCCGGCTGTTTCCGGCCAAGCCCCCTCCCACCCACAGTTCGACGCGCCTCGACGCGGTCGTCTGTTCGGACCCAAACATGCATCAAACGGAGCCCCGTAGCGCGATCCCCATCCGTGCCCGAACTGCCGTCCGCCACGCTTGTCACAAGCGTTGTTTCCGGCCACCCCCGTGCGTTCCGACGCCGTAGATAGACGCGGGGCACTCTCCTCGTTCGAACGCAAGAAACGACGCTCGATTTGGTGCCCCGTAGACGAATCCCGACGCTCGCCGGCGTTCGGCCGCTGCGCGCGAGCTCGCCGGAGCTACTCCGGCGGCTCCGCTGAGCTGGCACACCTGGGGCCACCCCTGGGTCGCTGCCAGCGGGCCCCACGGGCCCCGTTGACTGGGTTGACCCAGTCAATGTGCTGACTGGGCAGCCCAGTGGCGCTGACATGTGGGCCCCATCGCATAATTAATTTACCTAAAATGTTTTTATAATTAAAATCATTTAGTTAGATAGAGACACTGACACGTGGGGTCCAGTAGTTAATTAACTATGTTTAGTTAAAATAGAACTCTACTAGCCCCTCTGTCTATGACAGGTGGGACCCACTGGTCAGTTTGACCAGTCAGCGGGTCTGTTGACCTGCTGATGTCATGCTGACACTCTGCTGACGTCATATTTACTTTTTTGTTAATTTAAATAGTTTCTGTAAATGCTAAAATCTTTGTATAATCATAGATAATAAACCGTACCTCAGATGAAAATGTTTTCTACATGAAAGTTGCTCAGAAATATTCAACGAATCTAAATGCGCGGTCCGTTCATCTGTCACATGCCCCTAGCATGCTAAACATGGAACCGTCCCCTCTCTTTCGTTTGCCCGGTCGCCTAACACCAGGAGTTCATCCTCGGATGTTTTCCCCCTCCGTCTGCAACGTGTAGTATGATAACCCACAAGTATAGGGGATCGCAACAGTTTTCGAGGGTAGAGTATTCAACCCAAATTTATTGATTCGACACAAGGGGAGCCAAAGAATATGCTCAAGTATTAGCAACTGAGTTGTCAATTCAGCCACACCTGGATAACTTAATATCTGCAGCAAAGTATTTAGTAGCAAAGTAGTATGATGGTAGTGGTAACGATAACAAAAGTAACAATAGCAAAAGTAATATTTTTGGGTTTTGTAGTGATTGTAACAATAGCAACGGAAAAGTAAATAAGCGGAGAACAATATGTGAAAAGCTCGTAGGCATTGGATCGGTGATGGAGAATTATATCGGATGCGGTTCATCATGTAACAGTCATAACATAGGTGACACAGAACTAGCTCCAATTCATCAATGTAATGTAGGCATGTATTCCGAATATAGTCATACGTGCTTATGGAAAAGAACTTGCATGACATGTTTTGTCCTACCCTCCCGTGGCAGCGGGGTCCTATTGGAAACTAATGGATATTAAGGCCTCCTTTTAATAGAGTACCGGACCAAAGCATTAACACATAGTGAATACATGAACTACTCAAACTACGGTCATCACCGAGAGTGGTCCCGATTATTGTCACTTCGGGGTTGCCGGATCATAACACATAGTAGGTGACTATAGACTTGAAAGGTAGGATCAAGAACTCACATATATTCACGAAAACATAATAGGTTCAGATATGAAATCATGGCACTCGGGCCCTAGTGACAAGCATTAAGCATAGCAAAGTCATACCAACATCAATCTCAGAACATAGTGGATACTAGGGATCAAACCCTAACAAAACTAACTCGATTACATGATAGATCTCATCCAATCCATCACCGTCCAGCAAGCCTACGATGGAATTACTCACGCACGACGGTGAGCATCATGAAATTGGTGATGGAGGATGGTTCATGATGACGACGACGACGGATTTCCCTCTCCGGAGCCCCGAATGGACTCCAGATCAACCCTCCCGAGAGGTTTTAGGGCTTGGCGGCGGCTCCGTATCGTAAAACGCGATGAATCCTTCTCTCTGATTTTTTTCTCCCCGAAAGTGAATATATGGAGTTGGAGTTGAGGTTGGTGGAGCGTCAAGGGGCCCACGAGCCAGGGGACGCGCCCAGGGGGGGCAGGCACGCCCCCACCCTCGTGGACAGGGTGTGGGCCCCTGACGTGGATTTTTCTTCCAGTATTTTTAATATTTTCCAAAAAGATGTTCCGTGGAGTTTCAGGTCATTCCGAGAACTTTTGTTTTTGCACATAAATAACACCATAGAAAGTCTGCTGAAAACAATGTCAGTCCGGGTTAGTTCCATTCAAAGCATGCAAGTTAGAGTCCAAAACAAGGGCAAAAGTGTTTGGAAAAGTAGATACGACGGAGACGTATCAACTTCCCCAAGCTTAAACCTTTGCTTGTCCTCAAGCAATTCAGTTGATAAACTGAAAGTGATAAAGAAAAACTTTTACAAACTCTGTTTGCTCTTGTTGTTGTAAATATGTAAAGCCAAAGATTCAAGTTTTCTGCAAAGATTATGATTAACCACATTCACAATAACTCCTAGGTCTCATGTTTACTCATGTTAATGGCATAATCAACTAGCGAGCGATAATAATAAAACTCGAATGACAACACTTTCTCAAAACAATCATAATATGATAAAACAGGATGGTATCTCGCTAGCCCTTTCTGAGACCGCAAAACATAAATGCAGAGCACCTTTAAAGATCAAGGACTGACTAGACATTGTAATTCATGGTAAAAAATATCCAGCATAGTCATACCCAATATAAATTAATAGTAATGGATGCAAATGACAGCTGCGCTCTCCAGCTAGTGCTTTTTAATAAGAGGGTGATGACTCAACATGAAAGTAAATAGATAGGCCCTTCGCAAAGGGAAGCAGGGATTTGTAGAGGTGCCAGAGCTCGATTTTTAAATAGAGATAAATAATATTTTGAGAGGCATACTTTCATTGTCAACATAACAACCAATAGATGGCGATATCTTCTATGCTACACACATTATAGGCGGTTCCCAAACAGAATGGTAAAGTTTATACTCTCCCTCCACCACAAGCATCAATCCATGGCTTGCTCGAAACAAAGAGTGCCTCCAACTGACAACTGTCCCAGGGGAGTTTTGTTTGCAATTAATTTGATTTTATTTGCATAAAGCATGGGACTGGGCATCCCGGTGACCAGCCATTTTCTTGTGAGTGAGGAGCGGAGTCCACTCCTCTTGAGAATAACCCGCCTAGCATGGAAGATACGGACAACCCTAGTTGATACATGAGCTATTCGAGCATACAAAACAGAATTTCATTTGAAGGTTTAGAGTTTGCCACATACAATATTTACTTGGAACGACAGGTAGATACCGCATATAGGAAGATATAGTGGACTCATATGGAATAACTTTGGGGTTTAAGGGATTGGATGCACAAGAAGTATTCCCGCTTAGTACAAGTGAAAGCTAACAAAAGACTGGGAAGCGACCAACTAGAGAGCGACAACAGTCATGAACATGCATCAAAATTAATAAACATTGAGTACAAGCATGAGTAGGATATAATCCACCATGAACATAAATATCGTGAAGGCTATGTTGATTTGTTTCAACTACATGTGTGAACATGTGCCAAGTCGAGTCACTTAAATCATGCAAAGGAGGATACCACCCCACTATACCACATCACAACCATTTTAATAGCATGTTGGCACGCAAGGTAAACCATTATAACTCATATCTAGTCAAGCATGGCATAAGCAACTATAATCTCTAATTGTCATTGCAAACATGTTTATTCATAATAGGCTGAATCAGGAACGATGAACCAATCATATTTACAAAAACAAGAGAGGTCGAGTGCATACCAGCTTCTCTCATCTCAGTCAGTCCATCATATATCGTCATAATTGCCTTTCACTTGCACAACCGAACGATGTGAATAATAATAATAGTGCACGTGCATTGGACTAAGCTGGAATCTGTGAGCATTCAATAAACAGGAGAAAACAAGGCAATATGGGCTCTTGGTTAAATCAACAATAATGCATATAAGAGCCACTTCAACAATTTAATCATGGTCTTCTCCTATCGACCCCCAAAGAAAAGAAAAGACATAAAACTATTTACACGGGAAAGCTACCAACAAGCAAAAGAAGAACGAGAAATCTTTTTGGGTTTCTTTTAATTATTACTACTACAGCAAGAAAATTAAACTAGCTAAAGCTATTACTAATTTTTTTGTTTTTCTTAAGATTTAACAAACACACAAGAAGAAAGCAAGAAAAGGAAAATAAACTAGCATGGATATTACAGTGAAAAAGTATGAGCACCGACATCTAGCTTTGAGTGTGTTAACATAAATGTAATGTCGGTGGGAAATACATACTCCCCCAAGCTTAGGCTTTTGGCCTAAGTTGGTTTATTGCCACGGATGGCCTGGCGGATATCCAAAGTGTCGTACTGAGATGCAGCGGCTATTGCCTCCTGAGCTGCAGCGTGGCGCCAAGCTGCCTCCGCCCTCCTCTCGTACTCATCTGCCTCCTCCCTGGTTATAAAATGTCTTCCTTTTGCCTGAAAGTCAAAGAGAGCAGGAGCAGGGAGAATAATATTGACAGGGCGACGCATGTCAAAGATTAGTCGATACTGGAGAGGTGATTCATTCCTCTCGACAAACTGGTGGTGAACCATAGCATTAAAGTCTAGATAAGTAGGAGGCAATTCAATATCATCATTACGTATGGTTACACCAAGAAAATCAGCTAAGCGGGTTGCATAAATTCCACCAAAGAAATCTCCATTAAATCTATTATGATGCAACCTACGTGCAACAATGGCTCCCATATTATAAGATTTGTCTCCTAACACATCACTCCTAAGAATACTGAGGTCAGGGACACACATATGGCATGCTTCATCTTTTACCATTTATGCACCTACCTATGAAGAGAGCTAAATAATGTATAGCAGGAAAACGAATGCTCCCTATGGTAGCTTGTGCTATATCTCTAGATTCCCCCACAGTTATACTAGCAAGAAAATTTCTAAATTTAGAAATGCGAGGTTCACTAGCACTACCCCATTGTGGAAGTTTGCAAGCGGTGGTAAAATCCTCTAAGTCCATCGTATAAGATTTTTCATAAAGATCAAACAGACAGTTGGAGAATTGCGTGAAGATGAAAATTCAAACCTCCTCACGAAGGAACTAGTGAGATAGTGGTATCGCGGCACTTTTCCTCCTCGAAGCTCACAAGATTAGCGTTACGCAAATATGCGTTAAATTCTTCCTTGATTCCCGCTCGATCCATAAAGTCCACTGAAGGCCATTCACAAGGCCGCACTGGAGCGTTCCTTGGTGGCTCATCGTCAGCATCACGCATTGCAAGCCTGGGTCCTTGCTTCCTTGAGGAACCACCTTGGTACATTTTCCTAAGCATATTTCTTCCTCTAAAAATTTCTGAAATTTTTAGTAACTTCAAATAAAAGTGAACTGAGCTCAACAAAATTGATAGCAACTACTCCTACAAGTGCCTAGAGCCTATATCATGCATTAGAACTACTTGGAACCATATAAATTTGACATGCAAGCTCAAGAATATGGTCACCTAGGCAGCAAAAATTTGCAATGAATAAAGCACTAGAACAAAAACTAATTGGACCAATGGAGGAGTCACATACCAAGGAACAATCTCCCCAAGCAGTTTTGTGAGAGGTGCTTTGAGCAAGGAGATCGAAAATCGCAGCAAAATGAGCTAGAACTCATGCTTGAGCTGGATGGTGATTTTTTTGGGGAGGAAGAAGAAGTGTGTGGGTGCAGGAATAAGTGGAGGGGGGCTACCGTGGGCCCACGAGGCAGGGGCGCGCCCAGTAGGGGTGGGCGCGCCCTGGACCCTCGGGGCCCGGTGCTTGCTCCCCCTGCTGTGGTCTCGGTGCAGATATTCTCAAATATTCCAGAAAAATTCATATTCCATTTTCGTGGCATTTGGAGAACTTTTATTTTCGGGTATTTTTATATTGTATGGATAATTCTGAAATGCAGACGGTGAAAATACTATTTTTACTTTATTTCAACTAAATAACAGAAAGTAGAGAGAGGGTATGTAAGGTTGTGCTTTCTAATTTCATCCATCTCATGCTCATCAAAAGGAATCCACTAACAAGGTTGATCAAGTCTTGTTAACAAACTCATTCAATAACATGGAACCGTAGAAATTTCGAATAACACTATGTTACCTCAACGGGGATATGCACATCCCCAATAATAAGAATATCATATTTCTTTTTGATAGTAGGAAGAGGAAATTCAAAACCTCCAAAAATAATCGATGGAATTTTTCCAATAGAATTGATACTATGAACTTGAGGTTGTTTCCTCGGGAAGTGTACCGTATGCTCATTACCATTAACATGAAAAGTGACATTTACTTTGTTTCAATCAATAACAGACCCTGCAGTATTCAGAAAAGGTCTCCCAAGAATAATACACATACTATCGTCCTCGGGAATATCAAGAATAACAAAGTCCGTTAAAATAGTAACGTCTGCAACCACAACATGAACATCCTCACAAATACCAACAGGTATAGCAGTTGATTTATCGGCCATTCGCAAAGATATTTCAGTAGGTGTCAACTTATTCAAATCAAGTCTACAATATAAAGAGAGAGGCATAACACTAACACCGTCTCCAAGATCACATAAATCAGCTTTAACATAGTTTCTTTTAATGGAGCATGGTATAGTTGGTACTCCTGGATCTCCAAGTTTCTTAGGTATTCCACCCTTAAAAGTATAATTAGCAAGCATGGTGGAAATTTCAGCTTCCGGTATTTTCTTTTATTAGTAACAATTTCTTTCATATACTTAGCATAAGGATTCATTTTGAGCATATCGCTTAATCGTGACACGCATAAAAGATAGGTCTAATCATTTCAAAGAAAGCTCAAAATCCTCATCATCCTTTTCTTGCACTACAAAAAATACACTTCCGTGATGATACGTGTTTGTCATAGTAGGTCGCTTTTTGTCATGCATGTACATCCATGACAAATTTATGATGTAATCAAGATAGTCATACCTGTCGTCAGAGAAGTGTTCCATGACATTACCAAAATTTTCATCACGGAAGTGTCCACTTCCATGACGATAAATCGCGTCACGTAAGTGCTTTTCGTCAAGGGTGACCGACGCGTGTCAACCACCTTAACGGAACGCCGTAAAGCTATCGGGTCGGTATTTGGATCCGATAACCCATTCACAGCCCCGAACAATGGGGATTATCCACGTGTAAAATCATCATTGGCTGGAGGAAACACGGTCGGCTCACCGTTGGGGATGTATGTCATCCGCTCATTGGACCGAAGGCGCCTATGATACGGGCGACACGTGGCACGGTCCAACACAGGCCCATTCTTGTGAAAAGGCCGCCCGTTTGACTTGGTCAAAGGTGACGGCCGCCCACGGAAGCTCGTTAACGGCCTGCTCGCATATAGCCCATTTACACCGCTAACCTGTGGCCCGTTCGCCCTATCCGAATTAGGCCCAAGATGGCGTCATCTGGGCCGCCCAATATGATTCCAAATTTCATTTTAACTTCCGGCCCATGTGTGGCCCATGACTTGTTTCGGCCCATATGAGGCCCTTTGTAACTCTTGGCCCATTAACGGCCCATGGTGAAACTGGCCCGTAATGAACAATGTATCACTTTATACCCATTGACAGCCCATTATTCTATTGGGCCGTTTCCAGCCCAAGTTATCTTTCGGCCTTCTTAGGGCCCATTGATTCTTGGGCTCATTTGCAGCATTCGGTTACATACGGCCCGTTCTTTGTCATTTTTACGCTTGTGGGCCAAATTCAGCCCGTTAGCATTCTGATCGGCCCGTTTGCGGGCCGTTAATACGTTTGGCTGTTTTCATGTCAAAAAAACCCGTTGGGCTGCTTTCATAGAGTTATCAAATACGACCTATTAACGACCCGTTATGGTCCACGAATTGTACGGCCCATGATTGGCGAAATGATGATACGCCCCATAGAAGGCCCTTTGGATCTACGGCCCGTATGAGGCCCATGGATCTATGGCCCGTAGAAGGCCCATTGGTCGTACGGCCCGTAGAAGGCCCATGGACCCTACGGCCCGTAGAAGGCCCATGGACCCTAAGGCCCGTATAGAAGGCCGATGGATCCTACGGCCCTATTGAAGGCCAATGGATCCTACGGACGGACGAAGGCCCATGGATCATACGGCCTGCAGGAGGTCCATGGTTACAACAGTCTGTGTGTTGGCATGATTATTTTGGCCTAGTTAACAAAAATAGGCTATTGTGGCCACTAGAAAAACACAGGAAAAGAACTGCAGTGACTACAAGCAAATAACTAAACAAGACAATAAGGAAATAAATAAGAAAGCAATTTAAGGCTAGCCTATTACCGCTATTACACATATTACATCCACTGGGCATCAAAGTTCACCACCAGTGCAAATATAGGGAACAAAGCAGCATATTACATACATCGCCGTCAAAATTGGCCACCAAAGGTAAATAAACGCTGCAAAGAAAACAAGAGCATAATCAAAACAACTTCGTAAGAGCTCAAGAAACGTTATCCTCGGTATCCACCATGTCGGCAAAGAAGCTTAGCAAGCTGATTAGCTTTGTCATGTTTGGCGCTAAAATCCTCCAACGCTTGTCGTTGCACCGTAAAGTATGCATCTGAATGCTCCAGGACTTCAGCAGTCTTTCCGCTTCTTGTCGCGGACGTATGATCGATGTCTTTCAAATTTTGTAGTTGAGACTCAAGAAACCGAACTGATTCAGACAAAGTGAGTTTGAATAGCTTGTGCAGGCGGTAGTGGCGATGAACTCGAACACTAAACCAAGACAGACTTTGGGGTTGTCTTGCGTCTTCAAGATAGTCTTCCTTAGCTGTTTTATCAGCTTTGTTGGAGACCAACAAGGATGTGTCACTATCCCGAACCTTATCTCGCATTACTTCCTTTACCATTGCTTAGTAAGGCACTCTTCCCCAATATTTTGTCAGCATTCTAAAAGAAGAAACAAGCAGACACATAACAAGTTTAGCATGTACTAGTATATGAAACTCATTTCGGTGAACCAGTTCATTAGGAAGGTGGACAGAATTAAACTACCAAGTCTTCTATTGCCAAGTACTAGTACATAATAAAAGCATTAAACAAACATATATCTATGTCCTATGGTCACTGCATTGTCTTGCCAAATCAAAATAGAGACACGGTTCAAATCATATCAGTTCAAGACAAAGCAGCAAAGTGAAAGAATACAAAGCGTGGGAAACTACACGGCACAACAAGATTTCAGATGGGTACCACAGTGTCTACATGTACAACAACACTATTGGCTCATTGTGATGCTAGTAATGTGCATGATATGAAAGTCAATCAGATACACAATTGAAATTGAAATCAAAAGAGCTATTGATAAGAGCAAACCTGTTAAAGAAACATGCGTGAACATACCTGCTATGCCATTGGAGTTTCGATTGGATCCTTCAATTTAAAAAAGTTTGTATCAAGAATACAAGTGATACAAGAGCAAAGCAATCATAGTTAAAAAGGCGCCTAAGCGAAAGCGCCCTAGGCTCTAGGCGTTGGCAAAACGCATTGCGCATAACTACACTTAATCATGCATAATTGTGCATAAGCATGCGCTTTGGTCAAGAAAGCACAAGGCGGTGGCAAAACGCACAATTAACGCCTAACGCTTTTGAACTATGATAGCAATGGAATCTTAAATTAGAACAGCTTGTTCTTCGTGTTTAGGCACATGTTCTACATGAGCAGTACAAGAAGATGCAAGAATATAATACTTAAAAATAGAAAATGAGCTCATATACCTTACCACATTCTTGGTTCGGGACCAGTACAGAACAAGGCATTCCCATTCATCGTCCAGTAAATGTGTCTCAGGAGAACATAAGGGAATTTGATGAGTTTCTTTGGCGGTGAAGTACGCTTTTCTGTGTAATTCCGATCGCCACCAAGCATTCTTGAAGATAGCATAGGTATTAGCACAGGTTACCTCATCCTGAGTTTCCAAATCGGTCCTTCTCTATAGAGAAAAATGGTAAAATTTGTTGTATTATAACCATCATGGAGGTAGGATGTATGGGACGAAGCAAAGTAATTTCCATGAATAACATTACTTACACATAACTCCTGGACAAACACCTGCAGCTGGCATTTTCTTTCATCTTCGTGATAATATTTCCAAGATGGGAAGATACGCATACGATTTAACAACATCAAATGCGATAGATGCTAAACTACGACTAGCTGGTTGTGCTTCCTCCACAGAATAGGCGTACTAACCGGTGGAGTTGGGGTTCGCCGTGATAGTATCGCCCTTTGGGCACTCGAGCTGCCTTACTAACTGCTCTTGTTTGGGAGCTCTGTGGTGGAGATGGTGTTGTGTCAACAGGAACTGGGTTACTATCGGTGGGGTTGGGGTTAGATTGGGTGAAGCTGGTTCTCTGTCCATCGCAGAGGGGTACAATCTGCGAGAGTTTGGATTATGTGTGGTAGGGCTGGTTCTTGTGCATGTACAACCGGGTGCTATCTCCACCAAGAGGTAGCACTGCTTTTATTTGAAGACCGTGTTTTTATTCCGCTAGATATCGCATCACCCGCTCCAATTCAAATGGCTGATAAACAGGAAACATAGTTGAATGTACGTACATTGTATGAGAGATGATGCAATAGATAGTGTGGAAAAAAGAGGGCATGCAATAGTTGACATGTATATTGTTTAACTAAAAGAGATAGCATGACATAATTTCACATATATGATGTCTATCTAAACTGGATAGCATAGCATAACATAATTTAAAGATATGATGAATAACTAAACAGGATCGCATGACATAATTCACCTACATGTTATCTAAGTAATCAGGATCGCATCATTTAATTCACATATGTGATTTATATGCTAAACAGAGGGCATTTGATATGATGTCTGAACTAAGAACATGGTGTTGAATATTGTGTATATGATGTCTAAACTATGCAATGCAAGACACCGTATGCATGATATGAGCAAGATAACCGTGCCAAGTTATAGCATACACCTCGGTGGGGAATAGGACTGGTCATCTGTCTCTCAATCCATCTCTCGAGGAGCTATCGGGACCCAACAAGAGATCTGCTTGACAGTAGCACTGCCTCGCTCAAGGCCTTGTTTTCACTCCAGATTTTCCATCTCCCACCCAAATGGATGATTCACAAGAAGAGTAGTTTAATGTACAAACATTGTCGACAAATGGAAATGTAATAAAGAAAAGGATGGGCAAGATATCATTCAAATATATGATGCCTGGTTAAACAGGATGGCATTGCACATTTCACATATATTATGGATGGCTAAAAGACATGAGACTGCATAATTCCCATATATGGTATAGAAACTAAACAGGTGGCATTACAGAACATGTCTAAACTAAGCAAATGACATATATGATGTCAAAAGTAGGCACTGCAAGGCAACATATGCATGATATGACTAACATCATCATGCCAAGGTAGAGCGAACACCTTGGGGGTAAATAGGAGTGGTCAGCGGCGTCTGAATCCGCCTCAGAACAGATATTTTCCTCTGGATTACAATCTGAAGAGGGGTGGGGAGGGTTTGCCATTGAACCCACCATGGAGCAATGTCTGCATGACATTGTATTGCCGCCAAGAAAACTCTTCTCTTTTTCTCTACATGTTCAAGATGATCTGTACAATATCCGACATGCATACAAAAAATATGGTGAGATTATGTAAGGAGAGCATGCAGAAATTTAGAGTGATGGTAACAACCAGTTGATGGATCCAAAAATAATGATAGCAGTCGATGATTGCTTTAAAGTAATAAAAAGATGTATGATGATTGCTTTACTATTTATTTCCCACCCAAGATGAACAACATAGGCATACCCTAGGTGAACCAGATATTAGACAGACATACTATTCATTGCTGCCTCGATATGTGCCCCCACAACTAATTTAGAACTCAAGTTTTAACATTAATTTGGACCTGAGTTGGGAGTCCAAGAGCTGAATAGGACGATAAAGTAGCAGGTAAGTTTAAGCAATACATAACATAAGCAGAAACAAAAGAGTGCGACCTCTCTTGTGGTCCCGTGTACTCCTCAGGTTCATCTGCTGAGTCGATGATGGTGATGCTGCTATGTGGGTGCCGCAGGAGGGAAGGAGATCCGAGGCGGCGAAAGACGGTCGAGTCGTGATGTCCGGGTTTGGTGGATGCTTTTGTCGATGGAGCAGCTCGTGTGAGGTGGACGACGTCAAGGCAGGAGCAGGACAAACCACACAAAGTTCCCTTCGACACGCACTGTGAATCAAGTAATTCTGTAAGGGCTCATTTGGCTTGCATGATTCTTAAAACGCAGGATAGGAAAAACACCGAATAGGATAGGAAAATGCACATGGTAAATGTAGCATTTGTAAACACATGATTTCTGTCAACTTGGGTGTTTGGTTTACAAGAATTGGAAGAGCAGAGGAATGCAAAGAAACATGGCCAAAATAAAGTGAAACCATATGAAAGCGCAGTACGCTTAGAATGTTATTCGCACTAATGCACTTGGTCTTGTTTTCATGCATAGGATTTTGAAAAGTAGGTCCAGGTGGATGTTTTGCTTCATACTTTCAACAAAATGCATGAATAATTGAATAGTAGAGTACCATTGGAAAATTCCCTATTGCTATGTTTTTCCGTTGAACCAAAATAGCCCTAATGGATCGACGTGAATGTATAGTAATAAGTGATGCAACAAGTGTACAACCTATTTTCCGTAGTCGTGTCGACCTCGGCATCATTGGGTTGGTCGCTGAAGCAGTTGAGGCGGAGGTGGCTGTCGGAGGTGTGGAGGAAGATCTGAGGAATCAGAGATCGGCGTCTGTGGCACCGCCTGTTGTGATGGATCGCTCGTCGTTGGAGAAGCTCCGGTGAGTCAGAAGACGCCAAGGCTGAAGCAGACAAGACGTACATCATCAATCTCAAGTGGGATTCTAATAGCATCTCCAATAGATGATGTAAAATGGATGTAAAATTAACATCACCAAAACTACCCGACTACAACAGTATGAGGTAAAAACTGTTGACTCTGAAATTAACTGTCAAACTGAAATTTACAATGGAATCTGAATGCTACCGTCGAAACTAAACGCAATGGTAGCAGAGAGGCACTTGACATGTAGTTTAGGAGGGCCTGCAGTTCATCTTCAACTCGCACCCCTCGAGCCGCCAGCCACCACCGGCCGAACTGGCTGCCCCAGCCGCCTCGCCGCCCAAACAACTCACATCGCCGCCCCAGCCAGCCCTCTAGGCCCCCCCACCCTGAACCCTAAGATAGATAGTGGGGTACCTCTCCGATGAGCCCCCGTCCCCGCTGCGGGTGGTTCTTCCTTAACTCCGGCGAGCCCCCTCCCCCAACCCCTGAAAATCAACTGACCCAAAAGTCGATTCAGTTGACTGAAGTGTGGCTTAATCAGAACAGAGCAGCAGCACGAGCGAGGGGGAGAGCAGCAAGAATAGCCGGGCGAAGCGAGCGATCGGCGAGAGCCGGAGCAGCAGCAGAAGCTGAAGCGAAGGAAGGAAGCGAGAGCCGGAGCAGCAGCAGCAGATCCGGCTGGTATGCACGCCGCCGCCGAAGGGGCCTCGCACTGGGGGAGAGCCGCCGTGGAGATGTCGCCCGCGGTGCCGGCTTCAAGGTAGCCGCTCCATGGGGGTGCGGGATGGAGGACCATCGGCGCGGGGAGGTCGAGTTAAGGAGAAGGTGCGATGCGATGAGTGTACAACCTCTCTGGTGGCGCCGAGTAGGCCTCGGGTTCGTCCGAGGAGTCGGTGAGGATGCTGCGGTTCCGGTGGAGCAGGTTAAGGCGGCGCTGTGGGGATGGAGCAGCCGTGATAGACGAGGCAATCGTCAGAGCAGCTCCTTGGAGGTGGAGGACGGGGCGGCTGAACCGGCAGGACGGCGAGATGGATGACAGATCCTCATCCGGGTTGGTGGACGAGGTACATCGAGCTGTTGCGGTGGACGACGTTGTTGGGGAAGAGGCTCCGGCTGGGCAGCGGTGACATGGAGAACGGAGGAGGGTGGGGTTTCGCGGCTGGAGCCGAGAGGTTATGGCGGCCTGGGATTTCGAATGGCGAAAAGGGGGCGATGGGAGGGGGTGAAGCATGACTTAGGGACGCCGCTTGTCCAAAATGTAGGGTGTGTTACAAAAGTACCCCCATCGATTTGAACTAGCGGCCCTTTCGCCTGTGGTTAGAAGGGGATTTTGCGTGTCGGGATTTGGCAAATGGAGGGAGTTTTCGCGTTGTAATTTCGGGATAGCAAGGCGGGTTGTGAAGGCGCCAGATTTGGGGGCACGATATCTGAATTTTCGGGATATAACAAGACGCGGGTTGAATTTTAGGGACAAGCCTAACGTGTAGTAATATTGTACTTGTACGTACCGAATCAATTCGCACTTCCCTCAACGAAAAACAAAACAAAAAAAATAAAACTATTCACACCACACAAAGAGAGAGTCTTGCCCCGTTTTACTATATAAATGCTATTCAAAGTTACTCCCTCCTTCCATCTATATAGGGCCTAATGTGTTTTTCGATTCTAACTTTGACCAAATATTAGAGCAATGTTATATGACATGCAACTTACACAAAGCACACCGTTAACTTCGTCTGTGAAAGGTTCTTTCAATGATATAATTTTCACATTGTGCATGTCATGTACTATTAATCTTGTCAATAGTCAAAGGTGGTCTTAAAAATCTCATTACGCCCTATATAGATGGAAGGAGGGAGTATGAATCCATGTTATGTCCGATTAAATTTTTTCGCTTTTGTATAATGCATGTAACCTACCCATACCAACATTTTAGTGCATTCCAAATGTCTATACTACCGCTGCAATTCGAACTAAATTTGAATTCGTTTCTCTATTTCAATAAGAATCTACAATCATGATTGTTGCCAACTTCAACCATCATTCGTGGTATTACCTTAATAACACACCACATGATTACTATAGAGATAGATATGAACTATGTGTACTACGTGAACTCAAATTTTATTTTTTGAATACACTTGATGTTGATTCCAAATAATAGTACATTTGATGTACTAACTATATATTCATAATCTAAACCATGTTCCATACGTACACCGTGTTTATCACACAAAGTATAGTGCCCCGCCCCCTACATTATGACAAGTATCTAGACCTGAGTTGCAAAAGCCACACAATAGCCCAAATTATAATCAATGTTCTACATTATGATATCTTCTTTCAAGTATCTCAGATCCACTTTTTTATAATGAATTATGATCTTTGTCTGCCTTTTACACCTTCACGATCCTCTTCTATTTGTAGCTAGCTAGCGCTTAAATTTCTATCGTGCATGCACACGCCTGCCCCCCCCCTCACACACCCTTAGCGTCCCCTCCATCGCAAGATCATTATTTCTCTTTAGGTCGTCCACCAGCGGTGTGTGTAGGCCCCCGGCTCCTTCTTTCTGGCACACACCGGTCGATATACCTCTCTAGCCAAGTGTGCCTACAACAAACACATATATACTTCCCCTCTTCTCTTCTCACCGTCCATGCCCACATATGTCCAGTACGATTCCACGCAGGTGCACACTCCCGCCCCTCTTTTCATTAATCACATGTTCGCACACTCCTCCCCCCTCGACGTGGTAGGCCTCTCGCACCACCTCCTAGCCACACCCTCTCCCCGCCCCGCCTCTCCCGACCTTATTTGCTTCTAACACATGCAGGCATGTGTATGAACTGATCTCCCTACATATAGCCAGGTCCACTATAATTTGTTTTCACCAAGCACCGATACACTTACCTCGGTAGTTATGTCTCTCCTTTTCTCGGACACACGACGGTTGATCTTCCTATGTAGTTACGCATGCTTACCACAACCATATCTTCTCCCCTCATCATCCTTCAATACCTCCCGACCCGTCTCTCACACGCACGTGCATAGACAGACAAATATCCCCCGCCCTCTCTTATTGATATTGCACTCATACCCTCCGTTTGTCTAGCAGGCCTCTCCCACCATTTGTGAGACGCCACTCCACCACCAACCCTCCGACGCTCTACCTTTGTCTTTTTCCCAACCTTATTCCTCTGCTACACATATCCATGGATGTCGATCAATCTCCCTCAATACATAGCTAGGTCTCTCTCCTTCCCCACACATGTACTAGTTGACCGGTCTGTACCTCCCCCCCCCCCCACACACACCGATAGTCGAACGTTGTAGGTAGGTATCCATGCCACGGAGAAGAACTGCACCTCTGCCCTCTCAAATTCCAGTAGGCCATCCGCCCCGTATCTTTGACGTACACAAATTCGATGGCACTCTTTATCGATTGCGCAGCCACACACTCCATCCCTATTTTCAATTCTATCGATATCTCACGTCCATGACTCCGTTTCACACACATTGCATATGTTACGTTTTCTGATTGAGATATCATCAACACATTGCCTCTGTTTCGCACAAACCAGCTCTCTCACACCCACCCACGCACGCATTCGCACCTAAAGAAGACGTGCACGCAGGACGCACGTACTCACGTCTCGTTCCCGGCCACACCCGTGCGGGTACACGGTGGAGTTCGTTTCTGTACAAAAGGCAGCCCACGTGATAATTTGACGCGTGTAGCGGTTGTTTACTCGAAGGACGGTCGGGTACCACGCCTAGAATATAAAACGATTGCCGTGGGGAAAATGGAAAAATGGGTTTGTCACTCGTCACACCATCTCACACAAGGTCGCTGTGGCCTCTCTCTCTCTCTCTCAGCGTTGGTCAGTGATCCGGCCGCATCCCGTCCGCCGGCGGAAAGGGAGGATGTGCATCATCTCTCCGTTCGACGGTGTTGAGGCAGCTCATCCCGATCTGCGGTACCCGCCGTTCTCTCTGACCAAGCTCCGGCGCGGTAGGGCCTTTGCCACTTGCTCGCTGTCAGCAAAGATGGGCAGATCCCGCCACGGTGCCCTCCTAGTAACATCCCGACGACCCTCAGGTACAGCTTCCTCCGATCTTTCTCCACTGCCCATCTTCCCACGTTGCTGCATGTGGATCTTCTTTAGTTGTTTGCTTAAATCGTTTCTCGGCCGGCGTACTTTCCATCTTGCAATCTCGTCCTCAAACCATTTTTGATAAACCACCATGTGCTATCTTTCCCTTTTACATGGAACATGCTTCTTTTTTGTCGGCGTATGTGTCTTCAACTCGTGTTATTGGGCAGTAATCGCTTTCCTTTCGACCTCCTTTTACAAACAGGGCTATCCATTTTCACCTCGTTGCTATTGTGACCTTTTGGTGAACTGCACAAATCACTTTTCTGAAGAGTGTTTTGTGCAGTTCCGCCAAAATGTCACACGGGCAACGTTTTTACGTTTCTGTGGGACTGCGGAAAGGGAGATTGGTTTTGCTATCCTCCTCATCTAACTCTACGCCTAATCTTCTCCAACAAGAAGTTAGTCCTAAAGAGAGATCGTAGAGGTGATCGGCTTCTATTTATGTGTGTTATGTTTCATCATCTAGTTCCACTATTATTGTAATCACACTGACTGGATATATTTGCAAACAGGGATGGTCCGCCCGATTTTAGTGGAGCTGCACAAAATGATCGGATTGTGGTGTCCTTCATACACCTCTTTTTTGGCTACAGAGCTGGGTGAAACTAGCTGCCAAGCAATGAACATTGTGCCAAGGAAATGGAGCCATGCCTACGAACAACATCGATCAATTATATTTTTTTCTTTATTTGTACACCTTCTCACAACTTTGTCTTCAGTTGTGATGTGAATATTGGCGCTGATCTGCGAACCATTGAGATGCATTAGCCACGGTAGTTTCATTTGTATTTGATGGAATGTTGTAACGAGATAATCTCGAGGCAAGACACATGAATCCTAAGTTGAAACCTTTTTTTTCCTGTGGGAACCAGAGTTGAAACCTTCATAGCATCACAGTACAATTTCATCAAAATTATGCGTACATATAAACAAATCCCAAAGGATTGATAGCAATGCCAAAAACAATTCAACTTCGTTTCGCCGACATGTTGGACATCCTTCATCCGACTCCACCTGCCATGCAGCAATATTGAGTGCACAACACAACTTCAGGGAAAGATTCACCCCGGTTGTTGCGCCCAAGATAGTAATGACTAGTGAGCAGTCAAATCACAGAGCCCCACCTTCGCCACAAGAATTTGCTCGGACGAAACAACCATCATTTCTCCTGTTCCTTGAACTCCGGTACTCCCATATTCCCACAGTAATAAGTTGCTCGGGCGAATCAACCATCACTATATCCGCTCACGTGTGATGACCACATGAGCTATCCATTCAGATTGCATGTTAAAAATAATAAAGGTCGATAACTAATGTGGCAAACTTTCAAAAAAAATAATGCGGCACCTCGGGCCAACGCAGCGAGATCGCATTTTGCACGAGAAATTACACACCATGTTTCGTTGACATGTGGTCCCGTTCCAACATATCAGTGAGACGATGGCGAGTAGTAGGAGTATTTCCGAACCGACGTAGGTCGGGCGCCTTCGTGAACTGCGTGGCAACCGGCAACCGCCCACCGACTCTTCGCCTTTCCCTCTTGATTTGGAACCGCTGTCGCACGCTCTTCCTCTCCCTCCTCCATTTTCCTTCAGCCCTTCACCCTTTCTTATGCCATTGTTCGATCGTCTTCTCCATGGAGGGAACAGGCCGGAAACGACCCCGTTATTCTTGCCCCGATCTGAAAGATGACGTGGTGGAGCAACTCATTGATCGGTGCGACGTCATCACCTCGGCTAGCATGGCAGGTTCGTTCAAGCCCATTCTTGACTCAACTAATAACATCATTACAAGGAACCCAAGAGTCAAGGAGCGGTTTGATCTCCCTATCTTCTTCGCCGTGACCCTGATGACTGGCGCCGTCACGACAGAGGCCTCGCCCTCTGCAAGTTGATGCCGCTTGATAATAATA
Source organism: Aegilops bicornis (assembly GCA_021605145.1). Lineage (NCBI taxonomy): Eukaryota > Viridiplantae > Streptophyta > Magnoliopsida > Poales > Poaceae > Aegilops > Aegilops bicornis. Next base: position 629,991,423 of record CM038672.1, read on the forward strand.
CGTATGATGTTAAGATGCCATTGTTGAGAGCAAGGCTTGGGCAGGCGCAAATGGAGATTGGGTTGTTTACATTGGGTCCAACTGCGAGTGGGAACTTATGAATGGCTTTCGAGTTGCTTCTATGAGTGAGTGGTGCGACGAGGCAAAAAAAATATTCCGAATACATAATTGTAATGCATTGCAACAGGTTATCGGATGAGGCCAATCAACAATAGTAGTACACTATTTGTACTAGCTTCACATGCTTCAAGGCCGTGTCGTGTGTTTTTACTATAGCCATATTGTAATGTGAATCAAAGACCTCGAATCCTCGATACTAGTACTATATAGTAAGTAGTAGGAGTAGTAGGGTGGCATTGGCGAGAACAAGCATTCATGTCCGTGGAGTACGGCACACGCCACCAAAGACGACTTCCATCTGACACCATATTTCTTGGAGTCTGTGCTAGAGCAATCTCTTCAACCTCATCGTTTCTCTAACTCAGCCAACGCACGGCGGGAGAGGTGGGGGTTTGCCGATAGTCGGTTTCCTCAACTGCGGTCCCACTTGTAAGGCCAACTCCAACGCTCTATCAATATATGGATGTACTCTTCTTACCAATACAAAAACTTGCATCCATTCTACTCCCTCCGTTGCACAATACATGCCTTCTATTTGTCAAAATATATATGTATCTAGACATGTTTTAGTATATAGGTACATCCATTTTTGGACAAATGGAAGTCAAGTATTTTGGAATGGAGGGAGTACACAATAAAATTTTTAAGTTAGCACAACTAGTCTAATCCGAGAGCACAACCGAAGATTTGGTCGGGTTCTTCCTCCTTTTGCCGACACGTGGGACATCCAGCATCCAGGTCGTGTCATGAAAGAAAATAGAGTGGTACTAGTAGTTGATAAGTTGAAGCCACGAGATGTGCATCTTGGGTTTAATCAGAATAGAATCTTACTACTCTTGAGTAACTCCAAAAGCGGCCACCGAAGATCTTTATTGGATTTGTTTTTCATCGCGAGCACGTCGAGGTGAAAGATGTGCAGGTTCAGTGGGTCCTCTTGCGTTTTCACTGACATGTGGGGCCGCATGTGAGCAAACAGACGATGGGCTCCAAGCGTCCGCTGGTCGGCCGAGAAGAGAGATAGACGAGGGCTGAGCACGGACTACAGAAATTTGTTCTACGTAACCAGCACCTTGATATTCGCGTGTGGTTGTTTCTAGAATAAAAAAGGAGGTACCCTACTTATGTTACTCCCACTATGCCTAGCCTAAGGTTAGTAGGTGACCTTGCGCTTGGCTCTTCGCCTCTTCCTAAGTCGATGGTTCTACAAGAGTGCTTCCGCAACTGACACCAAATGAACTGCTGCACGCCCACCGCTTGTAAGCAAAAGTTTCTCCTCAGGTTGCCATCACAAGACGCCACATGCGTTGGCGAGGGAGAAGGCGTAATCAAGCTTCTCGTCGTTCTGCGAGTTGACGGGACACATCAAAGTTATTTACTAGTAGTACGTACTCTCTCCAAAAAGGGCTAACTATGTCATTGCTACCATCCCGCGTTCGTTGTTGAGTACGTGCACTATTCACGTGCCATCGAGGAGAAAAAATATTGCGTAGGTGCCATCGGTGCACGACTCACTTCATTTAAAAAGGGTTTCCCCGCTTCAAGACGACTCACTTACGCATCGCTTATCCGATTATCTCCATTTTCTTGCACGACACGTGCACCTTGATGCTAGATGTCTCGCGTGTTGGGAAAAGGATGAACAAAGCTCACGTAAAAGAAAAGAGTTGAAGAGCATAGATTCCCGACGACCGAGGAGGAGCAAGGAACCTTGCGCGTTTTCCCCTGTTTTTGCCGCCTGCCCACCTATAAACAACTAAAAGAACATGAACTTTTCGCTAACCACTAGAAATGGTACATCAGGATGCTAAGTTGAAGATGTTTTATACTCCCTCCGTTCCCAAATATAAGTCTTTTTAGATATTTCAATAAGGGACTACATACGAAACAAAATGAGTGAATCTACACTCTAAAATATGTTTGCATACATCCGTATGTTGTAGTCTATTTGAAATGGCTAGAAAGAGTTATATTTAGGAATGGAGGGAGTAGTTTGTATTGAATTATTGATAACCACGCAACAAGCCACGCATGTACACAAGCCAACGCACTAACTCCATCCGATCCAACTCATGCACATACGCGCACAGCATGGAGCACACAACGCATGTACACAAGACGTGCATGCACACACGCCGGGCCGCAGAATGCACGTGAATAACACATGCATGCGCACACACTCGGCTGCATGGAGGCGTCGCCATCCGCTGGCGACGTCCGGTTAAATGCGTTACGGCGAAGCTCGCACGCAACAGCGCATACGCATCTCTTGCAGCACCTCTTTGTCGTCGTTGCTCAACTACTAGTCGGAGACGAAGACGGCCGCATCCTCAGCCTTAGAGCTAGCACCGATGGAAAAACATGCACGCTACACGCACACGAGCACATACAGAGTGCCCACGACGTGGTGGTGGTGCGTCCCCAGTCGCCTCTACTCCTTCTCAAGACGTTGTCTATCAAGGCGGCTGCATGCTAATGATGATGTGGGTGAGATCTTCTAGGACTCGAGATGATGACGAGGAAAATTATGAGACACAAGGTGACGACACCGTCAAGGTCCACGGTCGAGGGGTGCTAGTAAGTGCTTAGATGTGCTTAGAGCAAGTACAATAGAGCTGAGTCAGCGGGCTATAAGGAATAAACTATAGTATATTTCTGCTTAGTTGGAGGAAAGAGAAGAGGAGAGAGAAGGTAAGCGGGCTCTTCATGAAGAGCCAGCTCCAGCACGTGCTCCTAGGCACTTTGTGAGAATGAAAGGTGGGCCACAGAGCAAAAAAGTAGTAGTACACTCTTTTGATCTACTATTGTACATTTTGACTATAAGATGGGCTATAGATGACATGGCACTGACTTATAGCCAGCAGCTGGCTATACTATTAATGCTCTTTAGATGAGGTGCTAAGTGCATTAAATGGCTTAGTAACTCAAGTCTTCAATGCATAGGTGCTTAGTTTATTGGTGCCACATCATATTTTATGCCTACGTGGCAGGCTTAGCAGCTATACATGGTGGAGCTCTGGGAGAGGCCAAGGCTGGTCATAGTGGGGAATAACTTGTCTTTGTAACATATTACTATGTTACTCTAAACATCTCTATAAACCGGAAAGGAGGGAGTAGTAACATAGACTAGTGTCATATGCGTAGTATGGGAGCACATGATATTTCCCGTCCTGACCGATCCCAAGTTGGCTTCTCACCTTCTTGGCCCAACAAAAACCCTCCCCCCCCCTCCAAGACTTCCCGCCCGGCTTGAGCCCGCCGCCCACATTGATGGCAAGTCAGGGCGACACGACACTGTCATCGCTTCCGTTGAAGCGGGCGACCGAGGGCAACGCCACGACGCCCCATTTCAGACTACACAGTGGATAGTACAACTTTTAGAGCAAGTACTACAATTAGATGACATAAGCAGGCTATAAGGATTTAAATATAGTATTTGTGCTTAGTTGAAGGAGAGAGAAGAGGAGAGAGAAGAGAAGCGGATTGTAAACGTGTAGCCGGTTGTACTCCAACATACTTTGAGACAAAAGGTGGGGACATTATTAATGATATTGTATTTATACTAAAGGGACTAACGGACGCCTTAATTACTCCGTTTTTTTAGACAAACCTTGGTGGGGCTATTATTGACTTTTTTTGAGCTATTATTGACTTGGACGTGGGGTTTGGGGGCCAAAGGCCTACTATTATACTCGCACGACCGACCGACATGTTTCTACCCTAGCTGCCGCTGTATCTTATGGTTTCGCACCATTCCAGATCTTAGCGCCGCCACGCAATTCTTCTCCAGCCCTCCTTCCGGCGTGCACCGCGAGAAGGGACAACAGTCCTCCGAACCACACCTTTCGTGGTCCTGTAAGGGAGAGGGGCGATCAGGTTTTTGGGGAGCACACTCCATGATCGCTGCCAGATGACTTCCTCAACGACAGCCTTCTTCCCCGACCTCGGTAACCTCTTCATCAACGACATGAGTGACAACATCAACCACATCGGTTCTGCTCCCACTGTACAATATGTGATTTTGTCCTCCTGGTTTAGTCTGCATCATTACTTTGATGTTTGCAATTGTCGTCATGATCTATTTACTGCTGTTTCGGATTAAATCTCATACTAAATTGCTCATATATTCAACAATCCAATCCAAAAACCTGATTACAAGCAATTTACTCCGAGTGGTTTTGCTGCGCTTTTGAAGCCGCCTACTTTTAAGGGGATGCAATATAAAAGGTGGCGCACAAGAGCAGTATATTGGTTTCAGATCATGTAATGCTATGACGCCACTAAGGGTAAGCTCGAGGGCGATCTTAATCCTACACGGCAGAAGCTTTTCGTAACATGGATACCCTCTTCAAAGCCGCCTGAAAGTGTTCTTGACGATTCCATTGTGGATTCATATATGTCGTTTGACAGCGGCAAAGACATGTGGGTTGCGCTCGAGGCCACGTTTGGGCTCTCGGGCGCTGGCAACGAGTTGTACGTCATGGAGCAATTCTGTGACTACAAGATGACTGATGAGCGCTCTGTTGTTCAGCAGACTCATGAGATACAGTCACTCTCTAAGGAACTTGAGTACTTTAAGTGTGTGTTAGCGGACAAATTTGTTGCTGGGACCATCATTTCCAAGCTTCCACCTTCGTGGAACGATTTTGCTACTTCTCTGAAAAACAAGAGACATGAGTTTTCTGTTTTGGATCTCATTAGCACTCTTGATTTTGAGGAGAACGCGAAAGAAAAAGACACACATGCTCGGGACGCTAAGGGAGCTTCTAGTGCCCACATGGTACACGAGAAGAACTTCCAGCCCAACCAGCCCCAAAACAACAAGAACAAATCTCAGGGGAAAGGCATGTTTGATGCAAAGAACAAGCCGTCACATTCTACCAAATTCAAGAAGAATTCTCATAACGGGAAGGGATACAAACCTCAATTTTGGTAGCACCGCAAAAAATTTATATGGCTACATCTACCTACTGTCAGCTAACCTCATGGTGCTCCAGGTATTCCTACATTCGTAACTAGGTACAATGACCATCGCAAGATGAAATTAGCTTATTCGTACGTTGACTTGCTGAATGCAGTGCGGAACCATCCTGTCATGTGTGGAGGAGCAAACAAGGAGTGCATCCGAAGGTGGAAATCAACCAAGGACTTATGAAATTATATGTAATCTTCCTCAGGCAGGTCAGTATCCCCTTCGTCCAGATGATCGTGTTTTGTCATGCCGAGCTATTGATATGTGCTACTGTTTTGCAACACCGTTTAAGTATAGCTACTGTTTTCCTATCTTTTCAGATTCGGGACAATGAATATGATATCGGAGAACTGCACAATATGAACCCATGTTGAGTCATCTCTATTGCCTCATGTGTTTGCCGCAAATGTGTCAAGATCAATTGCAAGATGAGGCAGCTAGCTAAAGGTGGAGTTGCCAACATGCTCAAAGTGCTCGCAACATTGAGTAGAAACAAGCATGCCCAGGAAATTAATGCGTGCACAGGGAGGCCCTTTTCTCAGAGAAGCATCGACCGGTTTTCTTTATTTCCACACCTTCTCACAGCTTTGTATATTGGTTATAGTATGGTGAATCATTGAGATGCATAGACATGCTGAACTTTTGTTCTTCTTAATGTTAGTTTAATGTGAGTGTCTGCATCCAGTACCACATCCTCTAATTTGGTGGATGCACACAGACAAAATAAATCTCCTTAATTTACTCCATAACCACCCTATTAAATAGGCCTAGTAACAAACCAGGCGCATGCAGTGGCCGGCAGGCACATGCATCCTGCATGCATGGCCAGTCCGCCAAGCCCATGAGCGGTTCTTGGGAAAAAGCGAGTAGTTACTGCAGCGGGCCTTATAAACACGAACAGCTCGCTCTCCCGCTTCCGTTCCCCCACCCAATTCCCCCCGCTCCCCAATCTTCCTCACTCGTCCAGAAAACCCCGCTCACCTTCTTCCTCACTCGTACAGAAAACGCATGCTCCTCTTATTCCACTCCTACAAAAATCCCCAGCCCTCCTTCTTCCCCACTAGCACTGCCACTAGGCACGTCTCTGGCTACTCTGCTCAAACCCGTGAGCTCGGCGCGACGCCCACAAGGAAAATGGAGTCGGCTGGCTCCAGCCAAGAAGATGAGGTTTCCGCCAACAAGCGATGCGGTTGTAGATCCCAAGACTGTAGCGCTGGGAGAAGCGGTGAGCCCCCCACCCGGATCCGAGGAACCAGCAGAATCTCCGGTGGACCGTGATCAGCGATCTCCCGAAAGCGCCATCCTTGAGGAGATCATCTCGCTTCTCCCCACTCAAGGATTGCTGCCGCACACAAGTCCTTCCTCAACTCGGTGGCGCCCTCTATGGCGCACTGCCCTCAATCTCGACCGCCGCCGACATCCGTCCTTCCTGAATTTGATCTCATCGAGCCATCGTCTCTTCTCACCAAGCAGGCCCCGTTCAATGCCTCTGCATCCCGACAAGCTACACGCTATCCGCACGGCAAGGTGGACGCTATCGACATCCCTGAATTCGGAAAACTCCAGCAGTTTGAGTTCTACCATTACCACGAAAGTTTCATACCACGAACATACCAAAAATTCGTACCCACACCACCGTTTTCCATCTCGCAGTTTTCCTCCTCTCTCCACACCGCCACCTTCGCCCGGTGCCATCTACCAGACGATCTGGTACAAATGCTTCGACTCCCACTGCTAAAAAAAACTTTCGCTTGTGGTGGTTTATCTGTCAGAGGCCTCATCAAGACAAGATCATCCACTCCAGCTTGCCCTGCCTCGAGCGCTTTGATTGTTTTGGGAATAGAAATCGGTATCGGTTGTCTCCAAATAAAGTCGCCTCACCTTAAAAACATTGGAATTTGTTTTAAAGGACAGCAACTCATCATCGAAGATGCCCCTTCACTTGAAAGGTTGCTCCTTCATAATTGTTATACACCTTCGTAAATAACGGTCGCCTCTCGCCCAAACCGGAGACTTTGGGTGTAATTCGTGACCCGCTTAATAATCACAAGGAGTTGGTGTTTGGCTCCTCACTTTTTCGTGTACCGTATATTATCATCTACACATTTGTCATCATACGCTGCATTTTTCATTTGTGCGCATAAGTTTTATATCATCTTGGAGTACACTTTGGGTACTAATATTATGTTATATGCTCAATGAAGAGTTCGTCTGATAGCCTATCAATGCCTTTGGATTCTGTCAAGATCATATATATCGTAATGTACAGTTTTGATATGGACATAATTATTGGCTTGCTGCGATGCTTTCGATCTCTGGAGAATTTATACATAGAGGTGATGATTTCATGCACATTGAAAGCCCGTGATATATTGTACTAGAATTAACTGTTCAGTCTGTCGTTCTTTCGACATACTCTTTTTCAGACCTTAATCGTTTTCAATCTTCATGTCTACTTAGGGAGAACCACATGGAGAAAACATATAACCAATCGTTGGCATAATAAGCACAAGGATTTTCTCAGTTCTCATGACATTCGCTTGAGGACAATAACGATGGGACGATATGCATCCAACCAGCAAATGTAAGCTTTGTCACATTCTTCCTGTTGAACGCGAGGTTACTATTGTCCATGAGGCTTAATTTTTACAGCAAGAGATTTCTCATGGACGAACATGTTGAACAGCAAGAATTGAAGTTTCAGGTGGACAAAGGGGCTTCTAAACGCGTTTCGGCTTATATTTACAATAAGTTGTAGACATCCTGAAATAATTTTTTTTTGCACAAGATGTTGATTTTATGGATCAGACCGATCCATTTGTTTGTGACTGCAAAAAAGAGTGGTTGGGTTAGATGTTACTATCATGTTCAATCTGGGTTTTGTCTAAAAATTTGATGAACAATTAATCCTTGGGCGTTTTGTACCATTTGTATGCTTGACTTGCATGTTGTTGCCCTCGTACTCTCCTCCACCTGCCACTACACTGCCGCATCTTCCATGGTTGCTGTTCGTTCCCGTCCGAGGCCTTGCCGTCGTTCTCCGCCTTGGTTAGCTTCGTGCCCGCCGCCATCCGGGCGTTGTCAACATGGTCAACAACCAAGAGGAATCAGAGATGACTGACGTGGAGAGGCTGACAAGAGGGACCCACCAGGTCATTGCATTTTCGCAAAGGTGTGCCTCGTTATTACAAGCCAAAAAATACTTCCTCCTAATTGTTTGACAACTAGGTTCCACGCCATTGTCAATGTAGTCAATAAACGAGAAAATTACACAACGAGCGGATAACACCGAGGACCCAAAGAGTTTCGCCTGCTTGTTTTTCAGCCAGAGATTTGAGCTCAAGCTGCGTCTTTGTCTTGGGGCTGTGGCCCGTCTAGCCCACGCTTACGCTTTTATTAAGCACATGACGAGCCCAGTTGATATATTTTTTCTTTCTGAAATTGGCTAGCCCAGTTCTTTTTTTTTTGGAGAATACCAAAACCGAGGCCTACTTGCTTTTCTCAGCCCTGCTGGGCTGCAAATCTTTCAAGATGAGGAGGGATGTAAGTATTAAGAAATGGGCTTCCCCAGAAAATGGGCTATAAGTTGTAAGAAATGGGCTGTAAATTTTAAACCAAAGCCAACCGGCAATTGCATTAAAATATCATTTTTTCAGGATTTCTCTACTCTCTACTCTTATAAAAACCAAAGCCAACTGGCAATTACATTAAGATATCATCTTTTCTCCCACAAGATAAACTACTCATACAAATGCATCTTCATGTTCCGTGCAATGAACGGGCATCTTGCTAGTTAAGATTCTAAATTTCATTCATTTTTTTGCGGAGAATTGTTTTTTGAATTTTATTTTGATATAATTTTTTGAAAACTATTTTTAATGTGACTCGAAATTTTGTGATTAAAAGAGTTCGGACCCTACCGAAATATGCAAAATTTCGTTGAATTTTTTAGGAGTGCCCAGAATATATTATCTGTAATGCTAATAAAAATAATATGGGCTTCAAATATCCTTAAGAATTAGCAAATGGGCTGTAAATTATTGAAAATAATGGCTAATGGGTTGTATGTTGTTTTCCACAGATTTGGAGGCTGACTTCTAGGCCTACTAGGTTGACGATCACGCTGTCCTAAAATTTTTTTTGACGCGTACGCAAGGCTTTGTCAACTTAGTCAACATTAAAGCGGATCGTTGGATGTCCATCCAACGGCCGCCGTGCTTCTTCAATCTCTGATCTTCCTGCTCCAGCCGCCCAAACCAGCACCGGCGGGACTGCCTGCACCCTCCTCCCGTGGCTGGCTGTGCTGCCGCCAGGCCATCCCTCTAACCACCCACACATCCTGTTATTTTCCGGCAACGTCGGCCTCACCCCGCAGCCGACCAGTCAGCGCTCGTTCTCCCCTCAGCGTGGGCATCCACTGTGATGGCTTCGCCAGCTCCGGGTGGTTCTCTTCCTGGGCCTCGCCCTCGTCCACCCCGTTTGTGCTCTCGGTGCGGCAAGGTCAACATGGTCAACAAACAACAACCATCGGAAGAGGCTGACAGTAGGGGCCCACACAGGAAAATGCCTCCTTATTACGCGCAAAATAATGATTCCTCCACCTGATAGCTGGGACCCACCGGAAGGGTCTATGTATTTTGCGAAAAAAATGTTCCCCCCGCTGTCAGCTCAGACCCACTGGAAACGCCTCCTTATTACGCACAAAAAAATGGATACTCCCCCTGCTAGCTGGGACTCACCTTGGTGGGAGGCTGACTTGTGGGCCTACTAAGTTTAAGGGGACGGAGGGCTTTGTCAACTTAGTCAATATGAACGACTCTAGCTCCAGTGACCGTACGATGTCCATCCAGAGGCCGTAGTGCTTCTTCAACCTCTGGTTTTCGTGCTCCAGCCGCCCAAAGCAGCGTCGGTCGTGCCACGTGCTCCTGCCTCCCGCGTCGGGCCAGGATGCCGCAGGCCTCACCGCCCTACTACTCCCATCAAGGCTGTGCCATCCCTCTACTCACCCACACCCCCTGTTATTCTGCAGCGACGGCAGCCTCACCCTCGTACTCCTCTTCGCGTGGGCATCCACTGCTGCGTCTTCCCCGGCTCCTCGTTGTCCCATTCCTAGGCCTCGCCATCGTCTACCGCCATGGTGCTCTCGAAGCGGCGTGGTCAATGTGGTCAACGACCGACTTCCATCGGAAGAGTACTGTGCGTGGAGAGGCTGACAGCTGGGTCCACGGCGGCCGCAAGGAAGTGCCTCCTTATACGCGCAAAATAATTATTCCTCCACCGACAAAGGGACCCACCGGACGGGCCACCAAGATTTCGCGAAAAAAAACGCTTCCTCGATCGCCGGGACCCACCGGCTACATCTTGGCACGCAAGGAAGTGCGTCCGCAAAAAAATCAAACGATTCGCCCCATCGACCGCCGGGACCCACCAGCTACATCTTCGCAGTAAGGAAGTGCTCGGTACCGACCCACCTGGTCGAAGCATACGTAGCGCTGTTATTCTGGTCACGAACGTGTACGTACATATATACTAGTCGATGTAGAGGCGCGCACGTGTCGTAGTAGAGGCGCGCACGTAGCATGTACACGTATGTACAGCGGCCAGGGTGCAAGAAAGAAAATACGGCCTCGTATGTGTACATACGGGCGGGGTCTCGAACACCTACTCGCGCATAAATACATGGCTGGGTCGGAAGGAGAAACAGCGTCGTCATCGTGTTCATGGGGAGCCAACCGGCTGGGTCGGAACGGAATGCGTGGTCGTGTTCATCAGGAGGGCTTGGACGGAACAGGCGATGGAAACGAGGCCTGGCGTACCGCACAACGGAGGAAACGGACCTCCTACGTTCGGAACGGGGTCCTGTTGATCGGGAGGGGTGTGGCGTACCGCAAAATGGAGGAAATGGACCTCCTACTGTCGAAACAGGGGTCATGTTGATCGGGAGGGGTGTGGCGTACCGCAAGACGGATGAAACGGACCTCCTACGGTCGAAACGGGGGTCCTGTTGATCGGGAGGGTGTGGCGCATCAAGAAAACAGATGAAACGGACCTCCCTACGGTCGAAACGGGGTCCTGTTGATCAGAGGGTGTGGCGATCGCCAAAACGGACAAACGGACTTGTGTTGGAGCGCCACGGTCGAAATGGGGGTCCTGTTCACCGGGAGGGGTGTGGCGTACCGCAAAATGGGACTCCACGGGATACTGTTCATCTCCATCGTCGACGTCCTCCAGCCTCCACGGGCTACCATCGACCTCCTCCAGCCTCCACGGGCTCCTATTCATCCAGCCTCCACCGCGCGCTACTCCACCAGCTATAGTTCAACCACCCCTCCACGGACACCCCTCCACCATCTACTGTTCATCCAGCCCTCCACGCCACGGGGTCCTGTTCAACCACCCCTCCACGGCCACCCCTTCACCGTCTATTGTTCATCCAGCCCTCCACACCGCGGGGTCCTGTTCATCCAGAGGCAACGCCACCGCCATCGCTCATCCAACCCCCCGCAACGCCACTGTTCATCCAATCGGTCGGCTTGATTAGCACCCGATGGCGAAGAATCGCTCGATCGGGTTCGATTAACAGCCATCGATCAATCGCTCGAGTTCGATGCGTAGCGTAACTTTCGTCTGTCGCTCGAGTTCGTTGATTAGAGCCCAACGCCTCGCCGGGTTCGATTAGAGCCAACGCCGCACACACACGCCAGCGTCGTGTCTACGAGAAAGCAGCGCATCGCCGCCCCGACCTCCCAACGTAACCGGGAACTCCCCGAAATTTTCCTCCCCCTCGCTTCTACCATGGTTTTTTTCGTCATGGACGGCCCAAAAAATGTCATGCAGCTGCGTCTCCAGCCCGCCTAGGATGAAAAGCCCATTTTCTGTCATGATTTTTTGTCATAGAAGTAGGAGCCCACCACATCTATGATGATACCGGGTTTTGTCACAATTATCGTCATAGAAGTGTCGTATGTATGACAGAAAAAATTCGTTCGGCCCAAAATGTCACGGATGTGTCTTTTTTTTGTAGTGTTGGATGGCTTGGGAGGAAAAGGCATGGGTTTCTGAACCCATGGTTCTCTTTCTTTACCATGTTTCCTAGCAACAAAGTCTCTCTTATCATAACGTTGATTCTTTGATTGTGGGTTATCAAGATCAACAGCAGGTTCAATTTCTACATCATTATCATTGCTAGGTTGAGCATCATCATGAACATCATCATTGACATTATCACTAGTTTCATGTTCATTACCAGATTGTGTTTCGTCGTCAGAGATAGAAATATCATTTGGATTCTCAGGTAGTTTAGCAATAGGTTCACTAGAAGCATGCAAAGTCCTATCATTTTTCTTTTTCTTATTTTTAGAAGGACTAGGTGCATCTATATTATTTCTCTGAGAATCTTGTTCAATTCTCTTAGGGTGGCCTTCAGGATACAAATGTTCCTGAGTCATTTTACCAGTTCTAGTAGACACTCTCACAGCATAATCATTTTTCTTACTATTTAATTCATTGAGCAAATCATTTTGAGCTTTAAGTACTTGTTCTACTTGAGTGGTAACCATAGAAGCATGTTTACTAATGAGTTTAAGTTCACCTTTAACTCTAGACATATAATCACCCAAGTGTTCAAGCGTATCGGAATTGTATTTCAATTGTCTACCAAAATAAGTATTGAAGTTTTCTTGTTTGACAATAAAATTATCAAACTCTTCTAAGCATTGTCTAGCAGACTTATAGTGAGGAATATCACCTTCATCAAATCTATAGAGAGAATTTACCTTTACTACCTGTGTCGGGTTATCAAGACCATGAGTTTCTTCAATAGGTGGAGGATTAAGACCATATGTTTCTTCAACAGGCGGTAAATTAAGACCATGTATTTCTTCAATAGGAGGTAAATTCTTAACATCTTCAGCTTCAATACCCTTTTCTTTCATAGATTTCTTTGCCTCTTGCATATCTTCAGATCGAGAAATAGAACACCCTCTTCTTCGGAGTTGGTTTAGGAATAGGCTCAGAATTGGCTCGGGAAGGGTCCAATTATTTTCAAACATATTATTCAATAAAATTTCAGCTTCATCCGTGTTCTTTCCCCGAAAGCAGAACCGGCACAACTATCCGTAATCTCTGGAAGCATCGGTTAGTCCATTATAAAAGATATCAAGTATTTCATTTTTTCCTAAGAGGATGATCGTGCAAAGCATTAAGTAATTGGAGAAGCCTCCCCAAGCTTGTGGGAGACTCTCTTCTTCAATTTGCACAAAATTATATATGTCCCTTAAAGCAGCTTGTTTCTTATGAGCGGGGAATGTTTAGCAGAGAAGTAATAAATCATATCACGGGACTACGCACACAACCAGGATCAAGAGAATTAAACCATATCTTAGCATCACCCTTTAATGAGAACGAAAATATTTTAAGGATATAAAGGTAGAGGGTTCTCTCATCATTAGTGAACAGGGTGGCTATATCATTTAATTTAGTAAGATGTGCCACAACAGTTTCAGATTCATAGCCATAAAAGGATCAGATTCAACCAAAGTAATTATATCAGGATCAACAGAGAATTCATAATCCTTATCAGTAACACAGATAGGTGAAGTAGCAAAAGCAGGGTCAGGTTTCATTCTAGCATAAGAGATCATTGCTTCCATTTAGCTAATAACTTCTTATGATCACTTCTATCATTGCAAGCAAGAATGGCTCTAGCAGATTCTTCATCTAGAACATAACCCTCGGGCACAACAGGCAATTCATATTTATTAGGGGGAGAGTCTTCATCATCACTATCTTCAATATTATCAGATTCAATAATTACATTCTCACAAACACTAGCAAGTTGTACATCAAGAAATTCAACAAGTGGCACAAAGAGTATCAAGCATAGAAGTAGTTTCATCATAAGTATCACGCATAGCAGAAGTGGCATCATCAATAACATGCGACATATCGCAAGCTTACTCAAAACAGAAGATGAATCAAGTGCAGAGCTAGATGGCAGTTCCTTACCTCCCCTCGTAGTTGAGGGATAAATTTTTGTCTTAGCGTCTTTCAAGTTCTTCATAGTGACCAGCAGATATAAATCCCAAGTGACTCAAAGAATAGAGCTATGCTCCCCAAGAACGGTGAAAATAGTCTTGATAACCCACAAGTATAGGGGATCGCAATAGCTTTCGAGGGTAGAGTATTCAACCCAAATTTATTGATTCGACACAAGGGGAGCCAAAGAATATTCTCAAGTATTAGCAACTGAGTTGTCAATTCAGCCACACCTGGATAACTTAATATCTGCAGCAAAGTATTTAGTAGCAAAGTAGTATGATAGTAGTGGTAACGGTAACAAAAGTAACAGTAGCAAAAGTAATATTTTTGGGTTTTGTAGTGATTGTAACAATAGCAACGGAAAAGTAAATAAGCGGAGAATAATATGTGAAAAGCTCGTAGGCATTGGTTCGGTGATGGAGAATTATGCCGAATGCGGTTCATCATGTAACAGTCATAACATAGGGTGACACAGAACTAGCTCCAATTCATCAATGTAATGTAGGCATGTATTCCGAATATAGTCAGACGTGCTTATGGAAAAGAACTTGCATGACATCTTTTGTCCTACCCTCCCGTGGCAGCGGGGTCCTATTGGAAACTAAGGGATATTAAGGCCTCCTTTTAATAGAGTACCGAACCAAAGCATTAACACACAAAGTGAATACATGAACTCCTCAAACTACGGTCATCACCGGAGTGGTCCCGATTATTATCACTTGAGGTTGCGGATCATAACACATAGTAGGTGACTATAGACTCGCAAGATAAGATCAAGAACTCACATATATTCATGAAAACATAATAGGTTCAGATCTGAAATCATGGCACTCGAGCCCTAGTGACAAGCATTAAGCATAGCAAAGTCATAGCAACATCAATCTCAGAACATAGTGGATACTAGGGATCAAACCCTAACAAAACTAACTCGATTACGTAATAGATCTCATCCAACCCATCACCGTCCAGTAAGCCTACGATGGAATTACTCACGCACGGCGGTGAGCATCATGAAATTGGTGATGGAGGATGGTTGATGATGACGACGGCGATGGATTCCCCTCTCTGGAGCCCCGAACGTACTCCAGATCAGCCCTCCCGAGAGGTTTTAGGGCTTGGCGGCGGCTCCGTATCGTAAAACACAATGAATCCTTCTCTCTGATTTTTCTCTCCCCGGAAGTGAATATATGGAGTTGGAGTTGAGGTCGGTGGAGCATCAGGGGGCCCACGAGGCAGGGGGGCCCCCAGGGGGGCGGGCGCGCCCCCACCCTCGTGGACAGGGTGTTGGCCCCTGACGTGGATTTTTCTTCCAATATTTTTTATTTTGTCCAAAAAGATGTTCCGTGGAGTTACAGGTCATTCCGAGAATTTTGTTTCTGCACATAAATAACACCATGGAAAGTCTGCTGAAAACAGCGTCAGTATGGGTTAGTTCCATTCAAATCATGCAAGTTAGAGTCCAAAACAAGGGCAAAAGTGTTTGGAAAAGTAGATACGACGGAGATGTATCATAGTACTACGTTAGGTCGACCCTAGTTCTGCATATCGTCATGTCATGCTAGTGTTGCATCTGTTTGCTTATATTTACTGTTTCTTCCCCCTCTTCTCTCCGGTAGACCCCGAGGCCGATGGTGCCCCAGTGATCGACTACGTCGACGACGACCCTTCTTTTGCAGTAGAGCTTCCAGGCAAGCCCCCCTTGATCATGCTTGCATTAGATTTTGCTATTGTTATTGTTTGCTCCTATTCTGATGCATAGCCTGTTTTTGCTACCTGCTTTCATACCTTACCTGCTTATTCTAAACTGCTTAGTATAGGTTGGTTAGAGATCCATCAGTGACCCCCACCTTGTCCCAGTTGCCCCCCTTTATGTTTGATGACTCGATCAACGTGATCAACGTCCGGGCCCCGACATCGCACATCACCCCCCTTAGTTGTACGATTCTGAAGAGTTACTATCGAGTGCCGAGGGTGATACCTCAATAGCACTTCTGATGTGATCCCTGTAGTGTAGCTATTTGGTCATGGTCATTGAGGGAGTCCTGGACTAAGGGGTCCTCGGGCGCCCGACCTATTAGACATGGGCCGAACTGATGGGATGTGAAGATAAGAAGACCGAAGACTTTCTCCTGTGTCCGAATGGGACTCTCCTTGGCGTGCAAGGCAAGCTTGGCGACCAAATATGAAGATTCCTTTCTCTGTAGCCGGCTTTGTGTAACCCTAGTCCCCTCCGGTGTCTATATAAACCGGAGGGCTTAGTCCGTAGAGGATAGATATAGAATCATAGTCATACATGCTAGACTTCAAGGGTTTCTGATGTCTACTATGCAACCTTCTTCTTGTAGACGTTGTTGGGCCTCCAAGTGCAGAGGTTTGTAGGACAGTAGCAAGTTTCCCTCAAGTGGATGACCTAAGGTTTATCAATCATGGGAGGCGAGGATGAAGATGGTCTCTCTCAAACAACCCTGCAACCAAATAACAAAGATTCTCTTGTGTCCCCAACACACCCAATACAATGGTAAATTGTATAGGTGCACTAGTTCGGCGAAGAGATGGTGATCCAAGTGCAATATGGATAGTAGATATAAGTTTTTGTAATCTGAAAACATAAAAACAGCAAGGTAACAAATAATAAAAGTGAGCACAAACGGTATTGCAATACTAGGAAACAAGGCCTAGGGTTCATACTTTCACTAGTGCAAGTTCTCTCAACAATAATAACATAATTGGATCATATAACTATCCCTCAACATGCAACAAAGAGTCACTCCAAAGTCACTAATAGCGGAGAACAAATGAAGAGATTATGGTAGGGTACGAAACCACCTCAAAGTTATTCTTTCGATCGATCTATTCAAGAGTCCGTAGTAAAATAACACGAAGCTATTCTTTCCGTTCGATCTATCATAGAGTTCGTACTAGAATAACACCTTAAGACACAAATCAACCAAAACCCTAATGTCACCTAGATACTCCAATGTCACCTCAAGTATCCGTGGGTACGATTATACGATATGCATCACACAATCTCAGATTCATCTATACAACCAACACACAGTACTTCAAATAGTGCCCCAAAGGTTCTACCGGAGAGTCAAGACGAAAACGTGTGCCAACCCCTATGCATAAGTTCACGAGGTCACGGAATCCGCAAGTTGATCACCAAAACATACATCAAGTGAATCATGTGATATCCCATTGTCACCACAGATAAGCACATGCAACACATACATCAAGTGTTCTCAAATCATTAAAGACTCAGTCTGATAAGATAATTTCAAAGGGAAAACTCAATCCATTACAAGAGAGTAGAGGGGAAGAAACATCATAAGATCCAACTATAATAGCAAAGCTCGCGATACATCAAGATCGTGCCGAATCAAGAACACGAGAGAGAGAGAGAGAGAGAGAGAGAGAGAGAGATCAAACACATAGCTACCGGGTACATACCCTCAAATTTCCGAGGGTGAACTACTCCCTCCTCGTCATGGAGAGCGCCGGATGTCAAGATGGCCACCGGTGGTACCCCCTCCCGTGGGTGCCTAACAGGGTCCCGATTGGTTTTTTGTGGCTACAGAGGCTTGCGGCGGCGGAACTCCCGATCTAGGTTTCTTTCTGGAGGTTTCTGTATATATAAGAGGTTTTGGCGTCGGGAACAAGTCAGGGGGGTCTCCGGGCTGTCCCGAGGTAGGGAGGCGCGCCCCCACCCTCATGGGCAGCCCGGGACTCTTCTGGCCCATCTCTTTTGCTCAATGGCCTTCTTCTGGTCCAAAAATAAGTTCTGTGAAGTTTCAGGTCAATTGGACTTCGTTTGGTTTTCCTTTTCTGCGATACTCAAAAACAAGGAAAAAATAGAAACTGGCACTGGGCTCTAGGTTAATAGGCTAGTCCCAAAAATCATATAAAATAGCATATAAATGCATATAAAACATCCTAGATGGATAATATAATAGCATGGAACAATAAAAAATTATAGATACGTTGGAGAGGTATCAAGCATCCCCAAGCTTAATTCACCTTTCGTCCTCGAGTAGGTAAATGATAAAAACAGAATTTTTGATGGGGAATGCTACCTAGCATATTTCTCAATGTAATTTTCTTTGTTGTGGCATGAATGTTCAGATCCGAAAGATTCAAGATAAAAGTTTAATATTGACATAAAAATAAGAATACTTCAAGCATACTAACCAAGCAATTATGTCTTCTCAAAATAACATGGCCAAAGAAAGCTCATCCCTACAAAATCATATAGTTTGGCCATGCTTCATTTTCGTCACACAAGATGTTGTCATCTTGCACAACCCCGATGACAAGCCAAGCAATTGTTTCATACTTAGTAATCTCAAACTTTTTCAACTTTCACGCAATACATGAGCGTGAGCCATGGATATAGCACTATGGGTGGAATAGAATAATGATGATGGGGGTTGTGTGGAGAAGACAGAAAAAGAGAAAGTCTCACATTGACGAGGCTAATCAACGGGCTAGGGAGATGCCCATCAATTGATGCCAATGCAAAGAGTAGGGATTTCCATGCAACGGGTGCACTAGAGCTATAAATGTATGAAAGCTCAACTAAAGAAACTAAGTGGGTGTGCATCCAACTTGCTTGCTCACAAAGACCTAGGGCATTTGAGGAAGCCCATCGTTGGAATATACAAGCCAAATTCTATAATGAAAAATTCCCACTAGTATATGAAAGTGACAAAACAAGAGACTCTCTATCATAAAGATCATCGTGCTACTTTGAAGCACAAGTGTGGAAAAAGGATAGTAGCATTGTCCCTTTTTTTCTTTTTTTCCATTTTTTCATTTTTTGGGCCTTTCTCTTTTTTCTTATTTCGCCTTTCTCTTTTTTGGGGGACAATGCTCTATTAATGATGATCATCACACTTCTATTTATTTACAACTCAATGATTACAACTCGATACTAGAACAAAATATGACTCTATATGAATGCCTCCCATGGTGTAAGGATGGGCAATGAATCAAGAGTGACATGTATGAAATTATGCATGGTGGCTTTGCCACAAATACGATGTCAACTACATGATCATGCAAGGCAGTATGACAATGATGAAGCGTGTCATAATAAATGAAACGGTGGAAACTTGCATGGTAATATATCTCGGAATGGCTATGGAAATGCCATAATAGGTAGGTATGGTGGTTGTTTTGAGGAAGATATAAGGAGGTTTATGTGTGATAGAGCGTATCGTATCACGGGGTTTGGATGCACCGGCGAAGTTTGCACCAACTCTCAAGGTGAGAAAGGGCAATGCACGCATCAAGAGGCTAGCAATGATGGAAGGTTGAGATTATGATAATCCATGGACTCAACATTAGTCATAAAGAACTCATATACTTATTGCAAAAATCTACAAGTCATCAAAAACCAAGAACTACGTGCATGCTCCTAGGGGGATAGATTGGTAGGAAAAGACCATCGCTCGTCCCCGACCGCCACTCATAAGGATGACAATCAAAGAACATCTCATGTTTCAAATTTGTTACACAACGTTTACCATACGTGCTACGGGATTTGCAAACTTCAACACAAGTATTTCTCAAATTCACAACTACTCAACTAGCATAACTTTAATATCACTATCTACATATCTCAAAACAATCATCAAGTATCAAACTTCTCTTAGTATTCAACGCACTTATATGAAAGTTTTTATTATATCCATCTTGGATGCCTATCATATTAGGACTAAATTCATAACCAAAGCAAATTACCATGCTGTTCTAAAAGACTCACAAAATAATATAAGTGAAGCATGAGAGTTCAACAGTTTCTACAAAATAAAACCACCGCCGTGCTCTAAAAGATATAAGCGGAGCACTAGAGCAAATGACAAACTACTCCAAAAGAAGATAAATGAGTAGTTGAATAATTATGTAACTATGTGAAGACTCTCTAACATTTAAGAATTTCAGATCTTGGTATTTTATTAAAACAGCAAGCAAAACAAAAGAAAATAAAATGACGCTCCAAGCAAAACACATATCATGTGGTGAATAAAAATATAGCTCCAAGTAAAGTTACCAATGAACGAAGACGAAAGAGGGGATGCCTTCCGGGGCATCCCCAAGCTTAGGATCTTGGGTGTTCTTGAATATTACCTTGGGGTGCCTTGGGCATCCCCAAGCTTAGGCTCTTTCCTCTCCTTATTCCATAGTCCATTGAATCTTTACCCAAAACTTGAAAACTTCACAACACAAAACTCAATGAAAACTCAGAAGTCTGCTAGTATAAGAAAATAAAACCACCACTTAGGTACTATTGTGAACTCATTCTAAATTCATATTGGTAGTATCTACTGTATTTCAACTTCTCTATGGTTCATACCCTCCGATACTACTCATAGATTCATCAAAATAAGCAAACAACACAATGAAAACAGAATCTGTCAAAAACAGAACAGTCTGTAGTAATCTGTATCAAACGTATACTTCTGGAACTCCAAAAATTCTGAAATAAATTGATGGACCTGAGGAATTTGTCTATTTATCTTCTGCAAAAAGAGTCAACCTAATAGCACTCTCCAGTAAAACATGGCAGCTAATCTCGTGAGCGCAAAAGTTCCTATTTTTTACAGCAAGATCGCAAAGACTTCGCCCAAGTCTTCCCAAAGGTTCTACTTGGCACAAACACTAATTAAAACATAAAACCACATCTAAACAGAATCTAGATGAATTATTTATTACTAAACATAAACAAAAAGCAAGAAACAATAATAAAATTGGGTTGCCTCCCAACAAGCGCTAACATTTAACGCCCCTTGCTAGGCATGATGATTTCAATGATGCTCACATAAAAGATAAGAACTGAAACATAAAGAGAGCATCATGAAGAATATGACTAGCACATTTAAGTATAACCCACTTCATATGCATAGGGATTTTGTGAGCAAACAACTTATGGGAACAATAATGAACTAGCATAGGAAGGCAAAACAAGCATAACTTCAAAACTTTAAGCACATAGAGAGGAAACTTGATATTATTGCAATTCCTACAAGCATATATTCCTCCCTCATAATAATTTTCAGTAGCATCATGAATGAATTCAACAATATAACCATCACATAAAGAATTATTTTCATGATCTATAAGCATAGAATTTTTATTACTCTCCACATAAGCAAAATTCGTCTCACTCGGAATAGTGGGAGTATCATAAGAAACTCGAATACTATAAATTGTTTCCATATTAAAAGAGTAATGTTCAGAAAAAAATCATAATCATGACAAGTTTTATAAATATAATCATCACTACTTTTTATAGCATAAGTTTCATCACAATAATCATCATAAGTAGCAACTTGGTTCTCATCATAATCAATGGAAGCCTCTTCCAAGATAGTGGAATCATCACTAAATAAAGTCATGACCTCTCCAAATCCACTTTCATATTTATCACAATAAGATTCAACATCCTCCAAAATAGTGGGATCATTACTTTCTAAAGTTGACACTCTTCCAAACCCACTTTCATCAATATAATCATCATAAGTAGGAGGCATGCTATCATCATAATAAATTTGCTCATCAAAACTTGGGAGGCTAAAAATATCATCTTCATTAAACATAGCATCCCCAAGCTTGGGACAAACATTAATTGCAGCAAATATATTCTCAAACACGTCATTCTCATCAAACATAGAATCCCCAAGCTTGGGCCTTTTCATATCATAAGCATAATCACTCTCATCATTAATAGTATGGATAGCACCAATAGTATAGCAATTATCATTGTCACAATGAGTAATAGGAGCAACATCATTTGGGAGGGATACATTTCTACCTTTGCTTCTCCGTATTTTTTTCTCCTTCACATCATGTGTGGGTTTAACCCTCTTTTTTGAGCTCCTTATTAATGAGATTGGTTGAATAGAAAGCTCCTCCTCGTTACTTGATTCATCATAAGAAATAATAGGAGGATATTGGGAAGTCTCTTCCCTTTCATTAGTATTCTCTTCATCTTCTATTTCTTTTCTTGTCTTGTAATTGGCAATATAAGGATTTTCAATGCAATTCACCGCACAATACATAAAAATTTCTTCTAGATCAAAATCAAGAAATCTACCAAGATTAAATTTTGGAATACCCTCAGTTATAATGCTTCATTTCTTCATACCCCAAAACAAGACTAAGCTCTTTATGATGCTCAAGGGTAATCAAGTTATCACAATTTTTGGACAAGATTTGATCATGAAACAAATAGCATTGGAGCTTTAAATGACCATGTTCATTGCAAAGTTCACAAGGATGGCGATAAATATTGAATCTTTCAGCACATCATCTAGCCTTTCTTGCAACCGTTTAGTTTCCAAATACTTATGGCTCTTGAAAAATCCATCTTCCCTATTTGGTGTGTACTTGCAAGCTCTATGTATTCCACAAAAGTTGACATGCTTATAAGAGACATTTTCATCATGACTAGTGCAATCATCATTAGTACTATGGATATTCAAAGAATTCATACTAACAACATTGCGATGATGCTCATCATTCAAATATTTAGTGCCAAACATCCTAATGCATTCTTCTTCTAGTACTTGAGCACAATTTTCCTTCCCATCATTTTCAAGAAAGACATTAAAAAGATGAAGTATATGAGGCACCCTAAATTCCATATTTTTGTAGTTTTCTTTTATGAACTAAACTAGTGATAAAACAAGAAACTAAAAGATTTGATTGCAAGATCTAAAGATATACCTTCAAGCACTCACCTCCCCGGCAACGGCGCCAGAAACTGCTTGATGTCTACTACGCAACCTTCTTCTTGTAGACATTGTTGGGCCTCCAAGTGCAGAGGTTTGTAGGACAGTAGCAAGTTGGCCTCAAGTGGATGACCTAAGGTTTATCAATCTGTGGGAGGCGTAGGATGAAGATGGTCTCTCTCAAATAACCCTTCAACCAAATAACAAAGAGTCTCTTGTGTCCCCAACACACCCAATACAATGGTAAATTGTAGAGGTGCACTAGTTCGGCGAAGAGATGGTGATACAAGTGCAATATGGATAGTAGATATAGGTTCTTGTAATCTGGAAATATAAAAAAAGCAAGGTAACAAATAATAAAAGTGAGAACAAATGGTATTGCAATGCTAGGAAACAAGGCCTAGGGTTCATACTTTCACTAGTGCAAGTTCTCTCAACAATAATAACATAATTGGATCATATAACTATCCCTCAACATGCAACAAAGAGTCACTCCAAAGTCACTAATAGCAGAGAACAAACGAAGAGAGTATGCTAGGGTACGAAACCACCTCAAAGTTATTCTTTCTGATCAATCTATTCAAGAGTCTGTAGTAAAATAACACGAAGCTATTCTTTCCGTTCGATCTATCATAGAGTTCGTACTAGAATAACACCTTAAGACACAAATCAACCAAAACCCTAATGTCACCTAGATACTCCAATGTCACCTCAAGTATCCGTGGGTATG
The DNA here is from genome assembly GCA_021605145.1 of Aegilops bicornis. NCBI lineage: Eukaryota > Viridiplantae > Streptophyta > Magnoliopsida > Poales > Poaceae > Aegilops > Aegilops bicornis. The sequence goes on from CM038672.1 coordinate 630,015,013, forward strand.
ATTATACAATATGTATCACACAATCTCAGATTTATCTATTCAACCAACACAAAGTACTTCAAAGAGTGCCCCAAAGTTTCTACCGGAGAGTCAAGACGAAAACGTGTGCCAACCCCTATGCATAAGTTCACGAGGTTACGGAACCCGCAAGTTGATCACCAAAACATACATCAAGTGAATCACGTGATATCCCATTGTCACCACAGATAAGCACATGCAAGACATACATCAAGTGTTCTCAAATCATTAAAGACTCAATCCGATAAGATAACTTCAAAGGGAAAACTCAATCCATTACAAGAGAGTAGAGGGGGACAAACATCATAAGATCCAACTATAATAGCAAAGCTCGCGATACATCAAGATCGTTGTCGAATCAAGAACACGAGAGAGAGAGAGAGAGATCAAACACATAGCTACTTGTATATACCCTCAGCCCCGAGGGTGAACTACTCCCTCCTCATCATGGAGAGCGTCGGGATGATGAAGATGGCCACCGGTGAGGGTCCCCCCCCCCCCTCCGGCAGGGTACCAGAACAGGGTCATGATTGGTTTTTGGTGGCTACAGAGGCTTGCGGCGGCGAAACTCCCGATCTAGGTTTCTTTCTAGAGGTTTCTGTATATATAAGAGGTTTTGGCGTCGGGAACAAGTCAGGGGGGGTCTCTGGGCTATCCACGGCGTAGGGAGGCGCGCCCCCCACCCTCGTGGGCAGCCCGGGACTCTTCTGGCCCATCTCTTTTGCTCCATGGCCTTCTTCTGGTCCAAAAATAAGTTCTGTGAAGTTTCAGGTCAATTGGACTCCGTCTGGTTTTCCTTTTCGGCGATACTCAAAAACAAGGAAAAAAACAGAAACTGGCACTGGGCTCTAGGTTAATAGGTTAGTCCCAAAAATCATATAAAATAGCATATAAATGCATATAAAACATCCTAGATGGATAATATAATATCATGGAACAATCAAAAATTATAGATACGTTGGAGACGTATCGGTTTCAGCTATTACGATCTCGTGGTAGATCAACCATTGTAATACTCATATTCATCAAGATCAATCAAGCAGGAAGTAGGGTATTACCTCCATAGAAAGGGCCCGAACCTGGGTAAACATTGTGTTCCCTGTCTCCTGTTACCATCAACCCTAGACGCACAGTTCGGGACCCCGTACCCGAGATCCGCCGGTTTTGACACCGACATTGGTGCTTTCATTGAGAGTTCCACTGTGCAGTCGTCGAAAGGTTTTGATGGCTCCTTCAATAATCTGCAACGATGCTGTCCAAGGAGAAGTCTTCCTCCCCGGACAGATCTTTGTGTTCGGCGGCTTCGCACTGCGGGCCAACTCGCTTGGCCATCTGGAGCAGATCGATAGCTACGCCCCTGGCCGACAAGTCAGATTCGGGAGCTTGAACTACGTTGCAGATATCCGCAGAGACTTGATCTTCGACAGATTCGAGACCCCGGAAGCCGCTCCCCACCACCACGACGAACATGACCTAAATCTGTCATCAGACCATACCTAGGAAATAGCACCTGTAACCGCTCTGGCCTTAGATCCAGAGCAGATCGCGCCATCCGAAGACGGGAAGCTCAACCCCACCACGGATGCCGCAGTCCCAGCGGCGTCAGAGCCGCGCACAGACCCAGCCTCGAGTGGAATCTGTGTCACCGGAGCCTCAGACTCATTTCCGGCTACAGGCTCCGAACCATGTGCGTCCACAAGCGTCGAGCTCGATCAGTCATCGATCGTTGAATTCAGCTTCGTGGACATTTTTCGGCACTCGCCTTTAGACGACGTGTTAAACTCGTTAAGAGCATTATCCTTAGCGGGGGCCTCACAGCCGAATACTATCCGGTTCGAACTGGAGGCTGATGACAGAGATTTTTGCTTCCCACCCACCACCCACTTCATAGCCACTCTTGCTACCTCTTGAGCATGCGTTGGTTTTCCCTTGAAGAGGAAAGGGTGATGCAACAAAGTAGCGTAAGTATTTCAGGTATCAATCCAATAGGAGGCCACACGCAAGTCCCTCGTACCTACACACACAAAAAAGAACCTTGTAACCAACGCGATAAAGGGGTTGTCAATCCCTTCATGACCACTTGCAAAAGTGAGATCTGATAGAGATGATAAGATAATATTTTTGGTATTTTTATGATAAAGATTGAAAGTAAAGATTGCAAAGTAAAAATAGATTGGAAACTTATATGATGGAAAATAGACACGGGGGCCATAGGTTTCACTAGTGGCTTCTCTCAAGATAGCATAAGTATTACTTGGGTGAACAAATTACCGTCGAGCAATTGATAGAAAAGTGCATAATTATGAGAATATCTAGGCATGATCATGTATATAGGCATCACGTCCGTGACAAGTAGATCGACTCCTGCCTGCATCTACTACTATTACTCCAAACATCAATCACTATCCAGCATGCATCTAGAGTATTAAGTTCATAAGAACAGAGTAACGCATTAGGTAAGATGACATGATGTAGAGGGATAAACTCAAGCAATATGATTTAAACCCCATCTTTTTATCCTCGATGGCAACAATACAATACGTGTTGTTTCCCTTTACATCCTTTGGGATCGAGCAACGCAAGATTGAACCCAAAGCTAAGCACTTCTCCCATTGCAAGAAAGATCAATCTAGTAGGCCAAACCAAACTGATAATTCAAAGAGACTTGCAAAGATAACCAATCATACATAAAAGAATTCAGAGAAGATTCAAATATTGTTCATAGATAATCTTGATCATAAACCCACAATTCATCGGATCTTGACAAACACACCGCAAAAAGAGTTACATCGAATAGATCTCAAAGAAGATCGAGGAGAACTTTGTATTGAGATCCAAAGAGAGAGAAGAAACCATCTAGCTAATAACTATGGACCCGAAGGTCTGTGGTAAACTACTCACACATCATCGGAGAGGCTATGGTGTTGATGTAGAAGCCCTCCGTGATCGATGCCCCCTCCGGCGGAGCGCTGGAAAAGGCCCCAAGATGGGATATCACGGGTAGAGAAGGTTGCGGCGGTGGAAATAGGGTTTCGTGGTGCTCCTGGTTGGTTTCGGGGTATATGGGTATATGTAGGAGAAAGAAGTAGGTCGGTGGAGCTGCGAGGGGCCCACGAGGGTGGGGGCGCGCCCAGAGTGGTAGGCGCGCCTCCCTGCCTCGTGGCCTCCTCGTTGATTTCTTCACGTCCACTCCAAGTCCTCTGGATCACGTTTGTTCCAAAAATCACGCTCCCGAAGGTTTCATTCCGTTTGGACTCCGTTTGGACTCCGTTTGATATTCCTTTTCTGTGAAACACTGAAATAGGCAAAAAACAGCAATTTGCACTTGGCCTTGGGTTAATAGTTTAGTCCCAAAAATAATATAAAAGTGTATAATAAAGCCCATTAAACATCCAAAACAGAATATATAATAGCATGGAACAATCAAAAATTATAGATACGTTGGAGACGTATCAAGCATCCCCAAGCTTAATGCCTGCTCGTCCTCGAGTAGGTAAATGATAAAAACAGAATTTTTGATGTGGAATGCTACCTAGCATATTTCTCAATGTAATTTTCTTTGTTGTGGCATGAATTTTCAGATTCGAAAGATTCAAGATAAAAGTTTAATATTGACATAAAAATAAGAATACTTCAAGCATACTAACCAAGCAATTATGTCTTCTCAAAATAACATGGCCAAAGAATGCTCATCCCTACAAAATCATATACTGGAACGAAGAATTAGTGCTTCAATTCTTTGCCACACTCCACATCCGCGGCTTCAACAGAGATACGAAGACATGGGTTCTCGAGTGGATGACTGGAAATGTCCATCATGAAGCCAAAGCTCTTGACATCATTGAGCTCACAGCCTACCCACTCCGGAGAGCTGTTTGAACCTGGATGTCGACTACACCGCGATGCCTTGAAAGCATATTTCATAAGCCGTAACCGGACATGAGTCGATCTTTGAGCATGATGAAGCCATCGCCCACGATGCTGAATACCCTCAAGACTTCTTTTGTTGATGACCTTGAGTATCCGCCTCGTACCATCTATCACATCATCAGCGTAACTCTATGGCCAATCAAAGGGCATTCATCATCCGCAAAGCTTGAAGGAGCAACGAAGACATTGGTCTTCTACATTCTCAATGGCATCAGCTTCAACACACAAGATTTCTTCATCAGGCAATTGGCTGCATCTGGATCTGATCTGTTTGGTCTGAAGTTCTATGCTCCATGGGTCATGCGCCTCATTAAGATGCACTCAGCTATCAACTATCAACCCTCTCGCCGCAATCATCTCGATCTTTCTACGAGAGGTTGATATGTCTGCTGAAGCCATATACCATGAGCCCGCCAAAACGCCACTAAGTCTTCGTAACGCAGATCACCACAGCTTCTCTCAACCCATTGAAGGCGCCCATAAAGATCTCGTGTCTATCCCCTAGCTGGGAACACACGCCTCGCCTCATCGTGCACGGATGAAGCCACCGAGAGCACAATTGGTCAAAGGCCTCTAAGCGCCTCGAGTCCTCAATGATCGAGAAATTCTTGTGGCGCTGCATCAAAAGCAAGATAAGCATCACTCACGGCTAAAGCGTCAAATGCAAAGCCTCTTGGTGGACGCCAATCGCATTCGTAACCTTGCCACCAAGAATGCTTTTGTCACTCCACGAGACTTGTCGGCGATCATGGAAGAGTTTGACCTACTTTCGGTCTTGAAGCCGATCTTCAAGACGATGGATTCACCGAACGTTTCAAGTTTGACTCCACTCCTCCACGGAATGCGCCCTCAAATGAACTCCATCTCTTGAAGACTCGACTACTCTTCCTCCGCTGCAACTGTTAATGCCAGAGTGATCGATGATGAAGCCGATGCTACTTCACCGCCCCTACTTACGCACGAATCGACATCGCGCCAAGCCTGCTCGCACCGCCAACCAACAACGACAACCCTGCTGCATCATCTTCTTCAAGAGGACGAGTAGATGCTCTATGTCTTCAAACCTTTTTGGTCCTTACTGACAAAAGGGGGAGAAGCATATGAGTTTGATAGTCTTCAAGCGGGTTCATAAGGGCGGTTGCACTATATTTTGCCTAGTGTTTACAACTCTCATTTTTGAAACATTTGGTTCTTTGAGTTGTAACACTTAAACTCGATGGTCGTCTGCTACTTATTTGCTTTACTCTTGTGCGATTATAAATTCCGCATGTGCGACGATAACTTCCGCACTTAGATCATTCTGCAGACGTCCATTTTTCATTATGCATGTCATTCTCTTAGCTATATCATTTCATGCATGATGAATTATCTTCATAAGTTGAAGAGGATCTCCACAAGTACAACCTGCCATGTGCATTTGCATTCCAAAAGCAAACCACTTATACGCACATCTTCAGGGGGAGCCTTTGCCACTTATGAAGACAATTCCTATCCTTTACAATTTCACATATTTTATCCCCATTGAAAACTTCAACCAGTTTGTCATCAATCACCAAAAGGGGAGATTGTAAGTGCATCTAGTGCCACCCCTAGTTGGTTTTGGAGTATTGACGACAAATGTGGTTGAGGGACTAATGCATTTGTGAGAATTGCAGGATAACGCAGTAGTGTCCCTCATTGATTCGGTTTACCTACCGGAGATGACCCCTAAAAATGTATGAAGACATTGAAGACAATGGTGGTATGTGAAGACATTCACATTGAAGACTATGACATGAGAAGACATTGAGTGAAGACTATGGAGCGCGAAGACTGTGTTGTTTCGTTGTTTCCTTTTCTTCCTTGTTGAGTCGTAGGAACCACCGTACTGTTAAGTGGGGTCCAAGTGATTATAGTCAGAATGAATGAAGTGATGCTCAACCCAAATCCTATGTCTTCGAGCGAAGACAATGAGAGCAAAACTTATCCAGTGGATGAGTCGCCTTTGCTTGTAGCCCAAGTAAAGTTGCCATGTGTGTTTGAAATCGACCGTTGGAACACGCGTCGGGCCTTAGTGACCTGTGGTCATTTCGGACATAACAGGTCGGGTTGCCTAGTGGCTATAAATAGCCCACCCCTACACCATAAATTGGTGGCTGCTCAGAAGTTAGTGCACGGCTTTTGTCGTTTGAGACCAACCCACCTCGAAGCCTTTGAGAGAGAGAAATCCTTGCGAGGACAAAGCCCAAAACACCCAGAGCCAAAGAGTGTTAGGCATCACCGAAGTTTTCCTGTCTGTGACTCAAGACTTATTACACTTGAGGACTGTGGAATCCTCCGGCCCGGTTAGGCGTCGCGTTCTGAGCATCCAAGAGTCATTGTGGATTGCCGTGAACGCTGCCTGTGAAGGTTCGGAAGTCTACCTTGAAGACTTACCAGAGTGATTGGGCGAGGACTGTGTGTCCTTAGCTCAAGGGAATAAGGTGAAGACGCGGTCTTCGAGTTGAATCTCAGCCTCCCTAACCAGATGTACAGTTGTCACAAAGAATCGGAACTGGTCCAACAAATCATGTGTCTTCAACTAGTGACCGGTTCTATCCCTTCCCTCCTTTACCCTAAGTTTGTCTTCGTGAAGTCATTGCTTATATGTCTTATCTGTTTGACTTCACTGCTTGACTTCTATTGTTGTTTGGCTTCATACTATCTTCCATCCTGATCCTTACTACATAGCTTTTATTAGTCTTGTCCGTTCACATTATTGCATACTTGACTATGGCTTGCTTGTTGTAGTTATCATCCGCTGCATATCAGCTAGGTCATTTCTGTTGTTTGTCTTCAAAACATGCGTGTCTTGAAGACTTTCATAAAAATCGCCTATTCACCCCCTCTCTAGTCGATAACTAGCACTTTCAATTGGTATCAGAGCAAGGTAACGCCTTGTTCTCGTGTGATTCGGTTTAACCACCGGAGTTTTAGCTATGTCAACCGCAGGGATAATCAAGGTCTCCGCTGCTTGCCCCGTGTTCTATGGAGCTGACTATCCCTACAGGAAGAATAAGATGCGCATGCATCTTGAAGCCATTGATGTCGACCTAGGTATGTCGTCATGAACGGCGTTCCTAACCGTGAAGGTGTCACCCTGCTGATGTCAAGAAGTTCATTCAACTGGACTCCACTGCAAAGAACATCATCTGTGGTCATCTGACCAAAGGACAGTATGGCCGTGTGAGTGCTTGGAAACGTCGAAGCTAGTTTGGGACTGGCTATCCAAGGTCAACGAAGGCGTCTCAACCCCGAGAGATCAAAGAATCGGTGTTCTTCGTGAACCTCTTCAACCTCGTCAAGAGAATCGACACTGAAAATGTCCAGCTCTAGTTTGATAGCCTCACTGACATCACTAATGAGCTTCATGCTCTCGGCGCCACTGAGGTCACCAAGCATGAAATCGCTCAAGACACTACTAAGATCACTTGACAGCTCTTTTGACACCCTTGCCCTCATGATACAAGAACGTCCCGACTTCAAGACACTCGATCCGTCTGATATACTTGAGTGGCTCAACACACATGAGTTCCAAATATCTCGAGAAAAGAGATATCTATGGTCCAAACTATGGCTGAACTCGCGCTTTGAAGGCAAAAGTTGTTTCCTCATCTCAAGAAGAATCATTGCGGTTCCGATGATCCACAAGACATTGGAAAGGAACTTGCTATGCTTGTGAAGAAGTTCAGAAGTTCACTGGGAAGAAAGGCTTCAGAAAGTCTTCACGATCCAGCTCAAGAAATGATGAAGCTTCCACTCAAGACTACAAGAAGAGAACCTGTCACAAGTGCAAGAAAACTGGACACTATATCTCTGAGTGTCCATAGTGGGACAATGAGAAGAAGAAGAAGAAGAAGAGCAAGGAATATGATTCTGATGACAAGAAAAAGAAGAAATCTTCAAAGTCTTCTTCCAAGTCTTCATCAAAGTCTTCATCTCATAAGAAGAGCTCATCTGGCAAGGCTCGTGCTTTTGTTGGCAAAGAAATGGATTCGAGGAGGAGTCTTCTTACGAGGAAGTGGAGGTGGAATCAAGAGGAGTCCGACACAGGCGTTGCAAGTCCGGCTTTAGCCACAACCTATGTTGCCAAGTCCATCTTCAACATCAAGACAATGACTTCTACACCAACGTCAAGCCGATGACAAGGACGACCTCGCTTCCCACCCTCATCGCTTCATGGCACGCGGTACCAAGGTAAAATCACATGATGCCTACTTTCAAACATCAAGTGAAGATGACTCTGATTGTGAATCTAAACCTAGCTACAAAACGCTTGCTAAAATTGCAATCGAACAACAAAGAGCTATGGAACATACTCAAAAACTGTTAGACAAAAGCGATGACCTGTTGGACGCGGAAATGACACGTTCACAGTCCTTAGTTGAAGACATTAAAAATCTTCATGCTAAGTACCAAGAACTTGAAAGTCGTCATGAAACGCTATCAACTACTCATGAAAGGCTCTCCTATGATTATCTTCAAAGGAAGCAAGAGCTTGAGAAATTGAGAGCGGCTCATGAAGATCTTCAAAAGAGAATGAGTCACTTCAAGGCCAATGTATCGGGCCTGGCCAGATGGATTTGAACCACCATGTCTAAAATGTCTTGAGCGTGATATCAATACCTCTGTTGCTGATTGTTCAACTGCTGCTACTGTTGCATTGTCTTCAACTACCAATGTGGTAGCTAACCCCTCTGCGGAGGATACCACTGCCATTGCTGATGAAAATGCTAGGTTGAAGACATTGCTAGAAATAGGGATGTATAAAAGTCTGAAAGGGCATCAGACACTTTGCGATGTCCTCAAAAAGCAGATTCTGAACCGAAACCCTAGGAAAGAGGGTGTTGGGTTCGAGAGGAAAATGAATGTTGATGGTTCCTACCGAAGCCCGAGCAAGATCCCAAAACCACATGGGTTGTCGCAAGAGGACCTTCAAAGGATCCATCCACCTTATCTGGATTTACACTGCTAACCCTATTATCATTGATGAATCCTTTGGTGCAAACTATAAGCTGTTCAAGAATCGTAATGGTGAAGTGTTTGCCGTGTATATTGGTACTAACTGCAGGAATGGACCACCTATGAAGAAGATCCGGGTTCCCAAAAGATATCTTGAGAATCTTCCAAGTGAATGTCATCATGACACCACCGAAGAAGACAAACCCTGCACCAAAGGCGTCATATGGTCCAAAGGCTTCATACAGACAGAGGACTCACTTGAGTCACCCTAACGCCAATGTTTTGCAGGGAAACAGTACTCAAATTTATGAATATGAGCGTGTGTCCTCAAACCGCTATGTTCACAGAACTAAAAACTTTTTTGCTTATTCATATGAGTATCACTCATCTCCTGCAAGGCTATTTTCTAGGGCTCCAAAGCCGAAATTCTCAGATGTCGCACTTAGACTCATTGCTTCTAAGCCACCCCTCAAGATGTGGGTGGTTAAGAAGAATTAACTCTCTTTGCGTGAAAGGGTCTCCACCGAAAATCAAAGGCGTCTGATGCTATTCTTTGGGGACCTAAGACATCTTGTAGGGCACAAGATCAAATGCCCAAATGGTCTCACTATGTATTTTGTTCCTGAATCGTTTGCCATTCATCCTATCAGTCCTAATCTTGATTTAAGCTTCAATAATCCACTTGCCCGTCAAATGTTTATGCTTCACAATGCTCTTGGTGAAGCCTATCCCCCTAACTGCATCAGAGGGTATGACACCTCATGCTTCGTAATGAATAATGGACAGTGGATGCACTAATCATATGACCGGTGATCGAATTCTTCTCATGGACTCAACCTTACGTCCATCGCACAAAAGTCACATCACATTTGGTTGACACGGGTAAAAGCAAGGTATTGGGTCTAGGTAGAGTTGCAATATCAAAGGATCAACACATGGACAAAGTGATGCTTGTTGAGTCCCTTGGTTTCAACTTAATGTCTGTCTCGATGCTTTGTGACTTGAACATGATTGTGATATTTGGAAAATATCGTTGCCTTGTACTAATGGAATCTGACAAGTCTCTAGTCTTTGAAGGGTATAAGAAAGATGATCTATACATGGTAGATTTCTCAGCAGGTCCACAGCTAGCCGTATGTCTTCTTGCAAAAGCTTCAGAATGATGGCTCTGGCATCGGAGGTTGGGGCATGCTGGAATGAGGAACTTACACACACTCGCCAAGAAGAAGCATGTCATAGGCATCGAAGGTGTCAAGTTCAAGAAGGATCATTTGTGTGGTGCTGCGAAGTTGGAAAGATGACTAGGCAAAGCACCCTCGAAGACAATCATGACGACATCTCAACCCTTCGAGCTGCTTCACATGGATTTGTTTGGCCCTACTCATTACTCTACCCTCACAACAACCGCTTGTCTCTATGGCTTCGTCATTGTTGATGACTACTCAAGATACACATGGGTGCACATAATTCTCTACAAGACCGAAGTGCAAGATGTCTTCGATTTATTCGCCAATCGAGCAATGAACAATTATGGCGTCAAGATCAAGCATATCGAAGTGATAACGGCATCAATTCAAGAACACCGGACTTGATCTTTATGTGGATACCATGGGAATCACTCATGAGTTCTCTGCTCCATACACACCCCATCAAAATGGCATCGTGGGCGCAAGAACGTAACCCTCATTGAGATGGCTCGAACAATGCTCGACGAGTACAAGACACCAAGAAAGTTCGGCTTGAAGCCATTGATACAGCCTTGTCACGTCATCAACCGTGTTTATATCCATAAGCTTCAACAAAACATCCTATGAGCTCCTTCTTGGCAAGAAGCCAAATGTCGCTTTACTTGAGTATTTGGGGCTAAGTGCTAGATCAAGGATCCTCATCACAAGTCAAAATTTGAACCCAAGGCTCACGAAGGCTTCATGCTCGGTTACGGAAAGGACTCACACTCTTACAGAGTCTTCAATCTCTATCTCTACGAAATCGTCGAAACTGTAGATGTGCGATTTGATGAAACCAATGGTTCACAAAGAGAGTTCCTCCCAAGCACATTGGATGAAGCTCCGCCCAGCGAATCTATCAAGCTGATGGGACCTGGTGAAATCATGCCAAATGAAGCACAACCTGAAGAGGAACTCATCATTTCTGCACCTAACCAACCTGAAGACAATGCTCACTCAAGACAATCCTCCCAATGATGACAATGATCGGCATGAGCAAAGTCTTTCGTCCCTTCATCCTCGAGTTGCAAATGAAGTACAGATTGAGAAGATAATCGATAGCATCACCGTCCGCTTACTCGCTCAAGAGCAACACAGCTAGTAAATTTACGTGGGCACTTTTCCTTTGTATCAATATCGTAACCCAAGAAAGTTGTCAAGCTTTTATGGAACCGTAATGGATTCAAGCTATGCAAGAAGAACTTCAGCAGTTCAAGCTGAATAATGTTTGGGAACTTGTCAAGCGCCCCGACCTCGCAAGCATAACATTATTGGCACCAAATGGATATATCGAAACAAGCAAGATGAGCATGGTCAAGTCGTCGTAAACAAAGCAAGGCTTGTGGCTCAAGGATATACTCAAGTTGAAGGAATTGACTTCGATGAAACATTTGCTCTCGTAGCTAGGCTTGAAGCTATTCGCATACTACTAGCCTATGCTAACCACCACAACATCTTGCTCTATCAAATGAATGTGAAGAGTGCATTTCTCAACGGCAAGATTGAAGAAGAAGTATATGTCGCTCAACCACGGCTTTGAAGATCCAAAACATTACGATATGGTGTACAAGCTAAATAAAGCGTTGTATGGCCTCAAACAAGCTCCTCGCGCCTGGTATGATACAATCAAAGACTTCCTAAAGAGCAAAGGCTTCAAACCTGGATCCCTTGATCCCACACTCTTCACGAAGACATATGATGGTGAACTGTTTGTATGGCAAATATATGTGGATGACATTATCTTCTACCGCACCAACCAGAAGTATAGTGATGAGTTTGGATACATGATGCAAGAGCAATATCAGATGTCCATGATGGGAGAGCTCAAGTTCTTCCTTAGTCTTCAAATTCGTCAGCAAAGAAATGGCATCTTTATTTATCAAGAAAAATACCTCCAAGATTGTCTGAAGAAGTTTGGAATGCAAGAATGCAAAGGATACACGACGCCAATGCCAGCCAAACACCACTTGGGTCCCGACGACAATGGTAAAGAGTTCGATCAAAAGGTATACCGCTCCATGATTGGTTCCTTACTTTACCTATGTGCATCTAGGTCAGATATTATGCTTAGTGTTTGCATGTGTGCTCGATTCCAAGTGGCACCAAAGGAATCACATCACTTAGTTGTGAAGCGAATTCTTCGATATTTGGCTCACACCCCAACACTCGGATTATGGTATCCAAAGGGCTCAAGATTTGATTTAGTTGGATTTTCGGATGCTGATTATGCTGGCGACAAAGTGGATCGCAAGTCTACATCGTGCACATGTCACTTTCTCGACGATCACTCATCCGTTGGTCTTCAAAGAAGCGTAACTGTGTGTCACTCTCAAGCTGCAGAATCTGAATACATTGTCTTTGGATCTTGTTGTGCTCAGCTTCTATGGATGAAGCAAACTCTCAAGGACTATGGCATCAATCGACACGAGTACCTCTTTTCTGCGACAACGAAAGCGCCATCAAGATTGCGTAACAATCCAACAAGACTCAAAGACAAAGCACATTGAAATTCGTCATCATTTTCTCGTGGATCATGTCATGAAGAAAGATATTGACATCATTCACGCCAACACCAAGAGCAATTGGCGATATCTTCACAAAGCCCTTGGATGAGAAAAGGTTTTGCAAGTTACGGTGTGAGCTAAATATCTTGGAATCCTCAAATGTCCCGTGATCAAGCACACATCCTAACATTTATGCATGTTGATGACTTAGATGTGCAACACATGAAGTAACGATATCTTCAATCAATGAAGACTTACATTCTAAGTGTGAATACATTAACGTGGAATTTGACTTGAGCGCCACGATAACCTGTCTTGATGTCTGGGTCTAATACTTCCTATACGGTGGGTAACACCACCACTAAATTTCTTTGTTTGAAGTGTTTCACTCATGGCGTTATTTCTTGAAGCTATTCGCATTTGATTTGACTTCAACTTCAACCTATTTTCATGATTTTCTGGTTGTCATTCGATATATATATTTCGTCCTCTCAAAGATTCACTTATAGCTATGTCTTCAAGTTGAATCTTTTGAACTAAGTGAATGTGATCAGCACCCCAATCTCTCTATGCTTTCTATCTCAAACTCTATCTGTCCAAATCATATGCATTCTATTGAAATCGTCGAATGTCTTCTCAAGGCCCTTGTCGCCAGAAGACAAAGAGACAAACTTTAAGTCTGTTTTAAATGATTCATCATTACTGTTGAACTGGAGAAGCCGGAACGACCATCCGACAAACCGGGCGGGCGTGGGAACGTGGGATAACTCATTTCATGTTGCATGCGTGCCACGTGCCCCTCAGATGTGAACCGCCAGGGGCACCTGAGTAATTGCACTGCGACGCACACCTCGTTATAAATACTTGTCCCCTGCGGTAAAGAAAATCTTCTTCCACCTCTCCACCTCGTCAAAACCCTAGCGCCACCGCTAGCTCTCGGCAACGCCCGGCGACGAAGCGCTTAGGCTGTCGCGACTTCTCCGACGCCGTCCTCACACCGCCGCGAACATCTTCATCTCCGCCGCTGTAGGTGTCCTCCGTCGCCAAGTTAGGGCACGGTGGACTGAATCGCTCGACCTCCTTTCCTTCCGTCTAGCAGTTCTTCAAGCGGTAAAGATATCTCTATTTTTACCATCTTTTGATCTTCAAGATTCATCCTACTTGCCAAAAATGGTTTACGCCCATACAAAGTTAGATCTATTCATGCGCATCTCGAATCGCTTAGTATATTCACTTAAGCTTCGAACTAGTTAGATTCCTCACTTGTACTTATTCACGGATTCGTACAAATCTGGAACCAACTCTCAAAGATATAAGTGAATGTCTTCGCAACATGAGGTCAATGTCTTCAAACCGATTTATCTTCAAAATCTTCCGAGAATGCATATGACCTCTTCCCTTCCTCGCATCTCTAATGATGTCACAGGTACATGTCCGTGGGAGAATCCCTTGATTCTCATAGTCTGCATTCGTTTGCAGAATTCTTACAGCATCAAACCAACTCTCCCGAAGCCAGCTCCTGTCTGTCAACCAAACGCAAGCCTTTGAAGCCTTTGATTTTGAAGCCATTCAGTTTGAAGCTCATGGCTACAGATAAATCAACGGGAAGGGCGGCAGACAAGATCGTGAGGGAACCTCAAAAGATCTGCTGATGACCTCGCAGAGTTGTACAAGACAGATCCTGAAGAGACTTATAATCAGCGCAAGACATGAATCCAATGGATTCGACGCTATTGGGCTGAACAGTGGTTCAAGTACAATTTCGTCACACAAGAATATGCCGAGAAGTATGCCATCAGAAGCCCTTGGGGTAATATTCTGTTTTGAAGCCTTCCTCCCAAGAGCATGGCTGAAGCTATTGCACAAGGTTTCTATCCGTGCATGGTCCGTGGACCTCAGCCTGAGAATGCCGACCCGGCGTCTTTGCTCTGGTGTCGCGAAGACAATCTCTTCAAGCACAACTTCCAGCACGCAAAGGCGTCTGCAAAGGAGAACAAGAAGTTATTAGGATTAGACTTCAACCCTGGTCCCTCTGCTCCCCGTGCTGATGGCTCACGCGATGCTAAACCCAGTGTCATCGGTCCGTTTTCAAACCTTGATGGCCTCATCACTTATATTCTGGTCCAAGGTGCCAAAGTGGATCACTCTGATGACGAGGCTGATTCTGATGAAGCCCCAGCTCCAGCTCCTGCTCCTGCTTCAAAGCCGCAGGCTCAAGAAAGTCAAGGCTCCTAAGTCACTGCTCCTCCAAAAGCTTCACGTGTGAAGCCATCGCCATCGCACCTCCCAAGCCGATTACGTCGAGGATCAATCCCGCATCTCCAAGAAGACGGAGAAAATAAAGAAAAGTGTCAAGAATACTGAACTGACACTGACCCCTGCTGCTATTCTGCGTGAAGAGCACATTGATCTGTCAAGTGATGACGATCTTGCATTTATGCTCTTGAGCAGCTTATCAAGAGCAAAGAAGAAGCAGAAATCTTCAACAACTTGCCTCTCTTTGACGTGGCAATCATCCATCACTTCATTGATGAGTGGTTTGACACACCAAACATCAGCTTTGAAGATCTGCAACTTCCAATTGGCCTCAGCGTCTCTTTCAATGGCGCCATTGCTTCTGAGCTAGCTCTAGCTCAGCGGATTGTTGAACCAAGCACAAGATTGACTATGAGAAGGCTCGGTTCAAGAAGCATATGGCTGCACTCAGCGTGCAAGACGTGAAAAACTTCAAGGTCATGCCGCACGACCTCAAAGAAAACTTTCTCAAGAAGCGTGAAGAAGCTGGAGGCTCTCGCGAGCGCATGAAGGCTCTGGCCGACAAGTGTGTGCTTGCCTACAATGAGGCCGAGAAGCGCAAGGCACTTGGCCGCCCCGCATCGACCCTGTGATGGCTGCAAAGAAAAAGAAGTCTTCACCGACCAAGCTGCACCTTCAAGGCGGAAGAGCCCCGCATAGTCTTCCCAAGCAGCATGACTGGCTCGAAGCCAAAGGTACGGTCAATCGCTTACGAACAGAAAAAGACGAGGGCTTCCGAGGTCAAGCGAGAAAAAGGAAAAATCTCGACGCCTCGATGCTGCTCCTCCAAGAAGAAGCTAAAGACCAAGAAGAATCGGGCTGCTCCCACAGAGCCCTTGATTGTTGAACCCATTTCGTGGTTCGCCCCGCGTCGCAACTCAAGAACTTCGAATGACTGTTCATGAGCCTGCTTCCACAGAGGCTCTCGGTGAAGATATTCCAAAGCAGCTTGATCCACTCATCTTTGAAGACATTGGTCACCATGACAATGTTGAAGATGATGAAGTTCTTCCTCAAATCGAGTGCAATGTGGTATCATCGCCGCTCGCATTTAACAGCGAACTCATCAAGATTGGTCGCCCTCGACGCCAATTGCACAGATGCTTCATGGGTTGATCGCCTGCAACAACAAGACTCCCCAAAGTACTCCCCAACAACAAGTCACTCCCCAAGAGCAACACCAAGAAGAAGAGGAAGACTTTGAGGCCCAGGCAACCCCATCTCCAAAGGCGTCGCCAGCATTTCGCAGGCTTCGCAAAGGTCAAAGGCCTCAAGTGCCTCTTCAGAGCGTTCTAGAAGGAGAAGCGCACCACCAACCTGTTGCACGTCAAGTGTTTTCAGAAGCCACTCCAACTGTGAACGTCTCTGAGTCTGAAGCTAAAGCTGCTGAAGACAATCTGGTTGCATCAGCCACTGACACCCAAGAAGAAGAAGAAGAATGTGTCCCTACACCCCCAGTAACTGAAGATGTCATACCTGATATCAACGTGCCAGTGCCCGACCCTCCAGCTCCTCAAGTGGAGGTTGAAAACAATGAGGCTGCCACCTCCAACACCAATGAAGCCAATGACGTGGTCATGGCTGAAGCCAATGTGGAGCCTGTCCCAAGCGCTCTGAAGCCAATGAAGGAACTGTGCTCAAGCCAATGAGGCAACTGCTCACTGAAGCATCTGGCAGCGACACAAGCCTCGATTGTCGCCATCGCCCGATTCCGCCACCAAGGCCCTACACAATCGAGCAAGCATACGACTATGGCGAGCTAGTCACGATAAGATGTCCTGCTCGTCCCTCCGCCTCATGCCTCTGGTCCTCAATTCGACTATCATATTGCGCATAGGCCTCCGGTCCGAAGCCAAAGCCTAGATCGCCAAGGTTTCCGAACATCGCCACCTCAACTGGTTCTTTCAATGCACATGGCTTCAAAGCCCACAATACTTTCTTTGACAAAGGCAAAGAACCCCTCTGAAGGCCAAGGATCTCATCTCGACCGGTTACGGAGCTATCGGAAAGAAGCTATTACTCCTGTGTTCTCAGATGACCAAGGGCGCATTTTCCCACATATGCGCCTCGACACTGAAAGCCATTGCCGGATCGCCGTGCTTAGAAGAAGCACTTGATTGCTTTCATGATGCAGGTCTGCTTGGCTTCGTAACATACAAAGAGCACTGGAACGAAGAATTAGTGCTTCAATGCTTTGCCACACTCCACATCCGCGGCTTCAACAGAGATACGAAGACATGGGTTCTCGAGTGGATGACTAGAAATGTCCATCATGAAGCCAAAGCTCTTGACATCATTGAGCTCACAGGCCTACCCACTCCCGGAGAGCTGTTTGAACCTGGATGTCGACTACACTGCGATGCCTTGGAAAGCATATTTCATAAGCCAGAACCAGACATGAGTCAGATGCTGAGCATGATGAAGCCACTGCCACACGATGCTGAATACCCTCGGCACTTCTTTTGTTGATGACCTTGAGTATCTGCCTCGTACCATCTATCACATCATCAGGCGAACTCTATGGCCAATCAAAGGGCATTCATCACCTGCAAAGCTTGAAGGAGCAATGAAGACATTGGTCTTCTACATTCTCAATGGCATCAGCTTCAACACGCAAGATTTCTTCATCAGGCAATCGGCTGCATCTGGATCTGATCTGTTTGGTCTGAAGTTCTATGCTCCATGGGTCATGCGCCTCATTAAGATGCACTCGGCTATCAACTACCAACCCTCTGCTCGCAATCATCTGATCTTTCTACCAGAGGTTGATATGTCTGTTGAAGCCATATACCCTGAGCCTGCCAAAACGCCACTAAGTCTTCAGAATGCAGATCACCACAACTTCTCTCAACCCATTGAAGGCGTCCAAGCAGTATCTCGTGTCTATCCCCTGGCTGGGAACACACGTCTGCCTCATCGTGCACGGACTGAAGCCACTAAGAGCACAATTGGTCAAAGGCCTCGGAAGCGCTCTCGAGTCCTCAATGATAGAGAAATTCTTGTGGCGCTGCATCAAAAGCAAGATAAGCATCACTCCTGGCTAAAGCGTCAAATGCACAGCCTCTTGGTGGACGTCAATCGCATTCATAACCTTGCCACCAAGAATGCTTTTGTCACTCACGAGACTTGTCGGCGATCATGGAAGAGTTTGACCACCTGCTCGATCTTTGAAGCTGATCTTCAAGACGATGGATTCACTGAACGTTTCAAGTTTGACTCCACTCCTCCACGGAATGCAGTCCTACAGCGAACTCCATCTCTTGAAGACTCTGACTACTCTTCCTCCGCGGCAACTGTTAATGCCAGAGTGATCGATGATGAAGACGATGCTACTTCACCGCCCCCTACTTCTGCACGAATCGACACTGCGCCAAGCTCGTATGCACCGCCAACCAACAACGACAACCCTGCTGCATCATCTTCTTCAGAAGAGGACGAGTAGATGCTCTATGTCTTCAAACCTTTTTGGTCCTTCATCGACAAAAGGGGAGAAGCATATGAGTTTGATAGTCTTCAAGCCGGTTCATAAGGGCGGTTGCACTATATTTTGCCTAGTGTTTACAACTCTCGTTTTTGAAACATTTGGTTCTTTGAGTTGTAACACTTAAACTCGATGGTCGTCTGCTACTTATTTGCTTTACTCTGGTGCGATGATAAATTCCGCATGTGCGGCGATGACTTCCGCACTTAGATCATTCTGCAGACGTCCATTTTTCATTATGCATGTCATTCTCTTAGCTATATCATTTCATGCATGATGAATTATCTTCATAATTTGAAGAGGATCTCCACAAGTACAACCTGCCATGTGCATTTGCATTCCAAAAGCAAACCACTTATATGCACATCTTCAGGGGGAGCCTTTGCCACTTATGAAGACAATTCCCTATCCTTTACAATTTCACATATTTTATCCCCGTTGAAAACTTCAACCAGTTTGTCATCAATCACCAAAAGGGGGAGATTGTAAGTGCATCTAGTGCCACCCTAGTTGGTTTTGGAGTATTGACGACAAATGTGGTTGAGGGACTAATGCGTTTGTGAGAATTGCAGGATAACGCAGGTAGTGTCCCTCATTGATTCGGTTTACCTACCGGAGATGACCCCTAAAAATGTATGAAGACATTGAAGACAATGGTGGTATGTGAAGACATTCACATTGAAGACTATGACATGAGAAGACATTGAGTGAAGACTATGGAGCCTTGAAGATCGTGTTGTTTCGTTGTTTCCTTTTCTTCCTTGTTGAGTCGTAGGAACCACCGTCGTTAAGTGGGGTCCAAGTGATTATAGTCGTAATGAATGAAGTGATGCTCAACCCAAATCCTATGTCTTCGAAATAAGACAATGAGAGCAAAACTTATCCAGAGCTGGATGAGTCAGCTTTGCTTGTAGCCCAAGTAAAGTTGCCATGTGTGTTTGAAATCTGACCGTTGGAACACGCGTCAGTTCCTTAGTGACCCAGGGTCATTTCGGACATAACGGGTCGGGTTGCCTAGTGGCTATAAATAGCCCACCCCCTACACCATAAATTGGTGGCTGCTCAGAGTTAGTGCACGGCTTTTGTCGTTTGAGACCAACCCACCTTGAAGCCTTTGAGAGAGAGAAATCCTTGCGAGGACAAAGCCCAAAACACCCAGAGCCAAAGAGTGTTAGGCATCACTGAAGTTTTCCCTCTGTGTGACCTGAAGACTTATTACACTTGAGGACCGTGAATCCTCCAAATGTTAGGCGTCGCGTTCTCGAGCATCCAAGAGTCATTGTGGATTGCCGGTGAACGTCGCTCAGAAGGTTCGTAAGTCTACCTTGAAGACTTACCAGAGTGATTGGGCGAGGACTGTGTCCTTAGCTCAAGGGGAATAAGGTGAAGACGCGGTCTTCTCGAAAGTTGAATCTCAGCCTCCCTAACTGTATGTACAGTTGTCACAAAGAATCGAACTGGTCCAACAAATCATGTGTCTTCAACTAGTGACCGGTTCTATCCCTTCCCTCCTTTACCCTAAGTTTGTCTTCGTGAAGTCATTGCTTATATGTCTTATCTGTTTGACTTCACCGCTTGACTTCTATTGTTGTTTGGCTTCATACTATCTTCCATCCTGATCCTTACTACATAGCTTTTATTAGTCTTGTCCGTTCACATTATTGCATACTTGACTATGGCTTGCTTGTTGTAGTTATCTTCCACTGCATATCAACTAGGTCATTTCTGTTGTTTGTCTTCAAAACATGCGTGTCTTGAAGACTTTCATAAAAATCGCCTATTCACCCCCCCCCCTCTAGTCGATAACTAGCACTTTCAGGGATGAGCAATGAATCAAGAGTGACATGTATGAAATAATATGCATGGTTGCTTTGCCACGAATACGATGTCAACTACATGATCATGCAAGGCAATATGACAATGATGAAGCGTGTCATAATAAACGGAACGGTGGAAAGTTGCATGGCAATATATCTCGGAATGTCTATGGAAATGCCATAATAGGTAGGTGTGGTGGCTGTTTTGAGGAAGATGTAAGGAGGTTTATGTGTGATAGAGCGTATAGTATCACGGGGTTTGGATGCACCGGCAAAGTTTGCACCAACTCTCAAGGTGAGAAAGGGCAATGCACGGCATCAAGAGGCTAGCAATGATGGAAGGTTGAGAGTGTGTATAATCCATGGACTCAACATTAGTCATAAAGAACTCACATACTTATTGCAAAAATCTACAAGTCATCAAAAACCAAGCACTACACGCATGCTCCTAGGGGGATAGATTGGTAGGAAAAGACCATCGCTCGTCCCCGACCGCCACTCATAAGGATGCCAATAAAAGTTCACCTCATGTTTCAAATTTGTTACACAACGTTTACCATACGTGCATGCTACGAGACTTGCAAACTTCAACACAAGTATTTCTCAATTTCACAACTACTCAACTAGCACAACTTTAATATCACTATCTCCATGTCTCAAAACAATCATCAAGTATCAAACTTCTCCTAGTATTCAATGCACTTATATGGAAGTTTTTATTATATCCAACTTGAATGCCTATCATATTAGGACTAATTTTATAACCAAAGAAAATTACCATGCTGTTCTAAAGGACTCTCAAAATAATATAAGTGAAGCATGAGAGACCAATAATTTCTATAAAATAAAACCATCACCATGCTCTAAAAGATATAAGTGAAGCACTAGAGCGAAATTGTTTAGCTCAAAAGATATAAGTGAAGCACATAGAGTATTCTAATAAATTCCTATTAATGTGTGTCTCTCCCAAAAGGTGTGTACAGCAAGGATGATTGTGGTGAACTAAAAAGAAAAGACTCAAATCATACAAGACGCTCCAAGAGGGGATGCCTTCCGGGGCATCCCCAAGCTAGGCTTTTGGTTGTCCTTGGATTTTACCTTGGGGTTCCTTGGGCATCCCCAAGCTTAGGCTCTTGCCACTCCTTGTTCCATAATCCATCAAATCTTTACCCAAAACTTGAAAACTTCACAACACAAAACTTAACAGAAAATCTCGTGAGCTCCGTTAGCGAAAGAAAACAAAACACCACTTTAAGGTACTGTAATGAACTCATTATTTATTTATATTGGTGTTAAACCTACTGTATTCCAACTTCTCTATGGTTCATAAACTCCATTACTAGCCATAAATTCATCAAAATAAGCAAACAACACACGAAAAAAAGAATCTGTCAAAAACAGAACAGTCTGTAGTAATTTGTATCAAACGCGTACTTATAGAACTCCAAAAATTCTAAAATAAATTTCTGGACATGAGGCATTTATCTATTAATCATCTGCAAAAAGAATCAACTAAATAGCGCTCTCCAGTAAAAATTTGTAGCTAATCTCGTGAGCACTAAAGTTTCTGTTTTTTACAGCAAGATCAAAAAGACTTCACCCAAGTCTTCCCAAAGGTTCTAATTGGCACAAACACTAATTAAAACATAAAACCACATCTAAACAGAATCTAGATGGATTATTTATTGAATAAAAGTACGGAAAAATATTGGGTTGTCTCCCAACAAGCGCTTTTCTTTAAAGCCTTTTAGCTAGGCAATGATAATCTTAATGATGCTCACATGAAAGACAAGAATTGAAGCGCAACGAGAGCATCATAAAACACGTGAAAAACACATCTAAGTCTAACATACTTCCTATGCATAGGCATATTATAAGTAAACAAATTTGCAAGGCAAGCAAAAACTAGCATATGCAAAGGAAGAAGAAAGTGACGATAGCAATCTCAACATGACGAGAGGTAATTTAGTAAGATAAAAATTTCTACAACCATATTTTCCTCTCTCATAATAATTACATGTAGGATCATAAGCAAATTCAACAATATAGCTATCACATAACATATTCTCTTCGTGATCCATATGCATGCAAAGTTGACACTCTTCCGAAATAGTGGGATTAACATTAACTGAAGTCATGACCTCTCCAAACCCACTTTTATAAAAAAAATCATAAGATTGGACATTCTCCAAATATGTGGGATATAAAGTTTACACTCTTCCAAACCCACTTTCAATATTATTGCAAACACTATTATCAATCTCATATTCATCATGGGGCTTAAATAAATTTTCAAGATCATAAGAAGAATCACCCAATCATGATCATTGCAATAAGTAACGGTCATAGCAAAACTAGCATCCCCAAGCTTAGGGTTTTGAATATTATTAGCACAGTTGACATTAATAGAATTTATAATAGCATCATTGAAATCATGCTTTTTATTCAAATATCTATCGTGAATCACTTCATAAAGCACTTCATCACAATTTTCAGATTCATTGATTTCAAGCAAAACCTCATAAAGATAATCTAGTGCACTCAAATCACTAGGAATTGGTTCATCATAATTGGATCTCTTCAAAAGATTGGCAAGCAGATGAGGATCCATAGATCTTAGGTTCTCTGTTTAGCAATAAATACACAACTATTCCAACCAAACGAGCCAAGTAAGACATCAAGGCAAACGAAAAGATGAACAGATGAATGGCGAAGAAAATGGCAAGGGTAAAGTGGGGGAGAGGAAAACGAGAGGCAAATGGCAAATAATGTAATGTGAGGGATAAGAGTTTGTGATGGGTACTTGGTATGTCTTTGACTTGTGCGTAGACTCCCCGGCAACGGCGCCAGAAATCCTTCTTGCTACCTCTTGAGCATGCGTTGGTTTTCCCTTGAAGAGGAAAGGGTGATGCAGCAAAGTAGCGTAAGTATTTCCCTCAGTTTTTGAGAACCAAGGTACCAATCCAGTATGAGGCCACACACAAGTCCCTCGTACCTACACAAACAAATAAGAACCTTGCAACCAACGCAATAAAGGGGTTGTCAATCCCTTCACGGCCACTTGCAAAAGTGAGATAAGATAATATTTTTGGTATTTTTATGATAAAGATTGAAAATAAAGATTGCAAAGTAAAAATAGATTGGAAACTTATATGATGGAAAATAGACCCGGGGGCCATAGGTTTCACTAGTGGCTTCTCTCAAGATAGCGTAAGTATTACGGTGGGTGAACAAATTACTGTCGAGCAATTGATAGAAAAGTGCATAATTATGAGAATACCTAGGCATGATCATGTATATAGGCATCACGTCTGTGACAAGTAGATCGACTCCTGCCTGCATCTACTACTATTACTCCACACATCGACCGCTATCCAGCATGCATCTAGAGTATCAAGTTCATAAGAACAGAGTAACGCATTAGGTAAGATGACATGCGCCTCCCTGCCTCGTGGCCTCCTCGTTGATTTCTTGACGTCCACTCCAAGTCCTCTGGATCACGTTTGTTCCAAAAATCATGCTCCCGAAGGTTTCATTCCGTTTGGACTCCGTTTGTTCTGCGAAACACTAAAATAGGCAAAAAACAGCAATTTGCACTGGGCCTTGGGTTAATAGGTTAGTCCCAAAAATAATATAAAAGTGTATAATAAAGCCATTAAACATCCAAAACAGAATATATAATAGCATGGAACAATAAAAAATTATAGATACGTTGGAGACGTATCAACTATCGAGGACCTAACTGACATGCTCGATTACGGCTCTGAAGAGATCGACGGTATGGACGACGATGCCGGAGAAGAGGAGGCCCAAAGCCGCCGTTTACCGGACGTTGGACGGCCACCTCCTCGTATGACGTATACATGGTGTACACACCTGAAGAGAACAAGGGCGACAACAAGAAGGATCCAGTTGAGGATAAACCTCCTGAGATACCACCAAAGCGCCGGCGTCAACGGCGCCGCTCAAAATCATGCCGCAGCAAAGATAGTAAGACCGGCACAGGAGAAGATAACACTCCGGACGGTGCCGAAGATAATGAAGACCCTGTTGAAGCAACTTCCGAACAAGAAGAATGGGAAGATGGGAAAGTTAGCCCTGATGAACAGGCCATAAACGAAGACTCGGAGGACAGTAATTATCTTCCACTCTCCGAGGAGGAGGCGAGCCTCGGCAACGAGGATTTTATCATGCCTGAGGAACCTCTGGAGCAGGAGCGCTTTAAGCGCCAGCTAATAGCCACTGCAAGGAGCCTGAAAAAGAAGCAGCAGCAGCTTCAAGCTGATCAAGATCTACTAAATGATAGATGGACTAATGTCCTGGCAGCCGAGGAATACGGCCTCAAGCGCCCAGCCAAAAGCTACCTGAAGCGTAAATTGCTACCTCAGTTCGACGATGAGGCACTGGAGCCCGTACCATCATCGTGCAATGCGGCTGACCGACCACCACGTGGTCGGGACAAAGCAGCAACTCAAGCCGAACACCAGCCCGCTCGACCTCACCGTAAAGGTAGAGATAAAAACAGCTCGGGGACATACCTACGACCTGCAGCAGAAACTGGACAATAGAGCAGGACATACTAGATCGATCTACGGATCGCGAGGGCGTGCCCCGACACGTGACGACGGCTACCTATTCGGGCGTGACAAGCCTAGTCACGCCCGGGCCGAAAACCGCACACGGACTCCATCGGAGCTACGTCGCGATGTGGCCCGATATAGAGGTGCCGCACACCCTCTTTGCTTCACTGACGAAGTAATGGACCATGAATTCTCGGAAGGGTTTAAACCCGTAAACATCGAATCACATGATGGGACAACAGACCCCGCGGTATGGATTGAGGATTTTCTTCTCCATATTCGTATGGCCCGTGGTGATGATCTCATGCCATTAAATATCTCCCACTAAAACTCAAAGGACCAGCTCGGTACTGGTTGAACAGTCTGCCGAAAACTCCATTGGCAGCCGAAGACTTGGAAGAAGCCTTCCTTGACAACTTCCAAGGAACATACGTCCGACCTCCGGATGCAGATGACTTAAGTCATATAGTCCAACAGCCCGGAGAGTCAGCCAGGAAATTTTGGACTAGGTTCTTAACTAAAAAGGACCAGATCATCGACTGTCCTGATGCCGAAGCCCTAGCAGCCTTTAAACATAGCATCCACGATGAGTGGCTCGCCCGACATCTCGGGCAGGAAAAGGCGAAGTCCATGGCAGCCCTTACGGCACTTATTACCCGCTTCTATGCGGGCGAAGATAGTTGGCTAGCCCGTTGCAATAATAATGCAAGCAAACCTGGCACCTCTGAAGCCAAGGATAGCAATGGGACGCACAGACATAAGCGTCGAAACAATGGCAACCATGTCGATGACACAGCGGTCAATGCCGGATTCAGTGGCTCCAAGTTCGGTCAGCGGAAGAAGCCATACAATAAGAACAATTCAGGCTCATCCAGCCTGGACCGCATGGCACCCCAGAAAAACCAGCCAACCACACCAACAGAGATTGTTGGGTTTTCAAACAGGCCGGCAAGTTAAATGCCGAGAACAAGGAGAAGGGGTCGCAAAGCAAGGACGATGACGAGGAGCCTCGGCCACCGAACACAGGGGACAGAAGAAGTTTCCCCCTCAGGTCAAAATGGTGAACATGATATACGCTACCCACATCCCCAAGAGGGAACGCAAGCGCGCACTCAGGGACGTCTATGCGATTGAGCCAGTCGCCCCAAAATTCAATCCATGGTCTTCCTATCCGATCACCTTTGATCGCAGAGACCATCTGACCAGTATCCGTCATGGCGGGTCAGCCGCACTGGTCCTTGATCCAATCATCGATGGATTCCACCTCACGCGGGTCCTGATGGACGGTGGCAGCAGCCTCAACCTGCTCTATCAGGATACAGTGCGCAAAATGGGCATTAATCCATCACAGATCAAGCCCACAAAGACTACCTTTAAAGGAGTCATACCAGGTGTAGAGGCCCGCTGCACGGGCTCAATCACACTAGAGGTTGTCTTCGGATCTCCGGACAACTTCCGAAGCGAAGAGTTAATCTTTGATATGGTCCCCTTTCGCAGCGGCTATCACGCACTGCTTGGACGAACCGCATTTGCTCGATTCAACGCGGTGCCACACTATGCTTATTTCAAGCTCGAGATGCCCGGACCACGCGGCGTCATAACAACTAATGGAAACACGGAACGCTCCCTCCGCACCGAGGAGCACACCGTTGCCTTAGCAGCAGAAGTACAGGGCGGCCTTTTCAAACAGAACCTTAATTCGGCAGCCGAGCTCCCAGACACTGTCAAGAGAGTCCGGACAATTCTGCAGCAGGACAACTCGGCTCGTCAAGAGCTCGACTAGCAATTCGGCCTCCATCCCAACCCTGATCAAGTGGCGGCACTCGTGTTGCGCGTACATAACTGCACACTTAAAATACCATGGGCATAGATGGAGCCATAACTAGCTTGTGATCCACAATACGGCTTGACCGCCCCCGGACACACATACTTTCATTGTTTCCTTTTTCTCTTTTTCAGGTTTCTTTTTCACAGGCCTTCCTTGATGGCCTGATCACAGGTCCTTTCGAAGGATAAATGCACCAAGACGGCGGTAAGCATGGACGTATAGGGGAATTTCTAGGTGGTCTCTTTAACGATCACTCTACCTGTTTTCAGGACCCACATGCAGGTCTCCCTTGGTTGTGGCATACTAAATAGCCTTTTTCTTATCGCACTATTTGTATGAATGCGCTTTGATGTATTACCAAACTATAATGGAAACAGTTTGCGGCCCAAATTCTACGGCTCTAGCTTACTACCCTTTATTCTTTTCCTTTTTTGATGACTTTATCAAATAGCACCCGTACACTTTGGTACGTTTCAATTTGCCATGGGCTTCATAGCGCCCCGCAATACGGCATCAAAGTCTGAACACATGTTATAGTATAGTTCGGCACCCCGAATTTAGCACTATATGCATCGGCTCCGAATCATGTCTTTGGTCAATAGTTTGGTTGCCCGGCTCCTGTGCTTACTACCTTACGTTCCGCTATATCGGCTAGGGTAGTAAAGGGAGAACTACTGCGATTGTGTCCTGGTTTATCCGGATGAGCACCTCAATAGAGAAAGCCAAAAACTGACTGTCATGATGCGGCGAGAGCCGGTCAGCTCTTAGGAGGTCTCAAATCGTTAGAGATTTTTTCCGCATTACGTGAGGGATCGGTACTTACCCGATCAGGTGTTTACAACACCCTAGTTCAGATAATAGGGGCTGCGCCTATATTTTTATTGTCAAAGTCCTATGGCTAAGTGAGGGTGATAAAGCCACATAGTCCGATTGCCTGGTTCGTTGCGCTAAACACCTCCTTCAAGGACCAAACCATTGGATCAAGAGTGTTTAGATTACATCCCGAACACCCCAGTACTACCTACATGGGGAAGCGTAATGACCGCCAACTCTCAGATTTCACACAACACGGCCGCACAGGAGGTGATTTAAAAAAAAAACAAACATTATATTACATAAACAACCCTGTTTCATCATACAAGGCAGAGACAACATGAATGTATTCATTCGAAAATAATGTCTTGCGCATATTGCGTCGCCACAATACGAGATCCCTCCAGGACGTCTTCAAAATACCGCTCAGGCGTGCGGTGCTCCTTGCCCTCAGGCGGTCTCTCGGTCACAAGCTTGACGGCGTCCATCTTCGCCCACCACGCCTTGACGCGGGCGAAGGCCATGCGCGCGCCATGCAGACCGACCGCTTGACGACATCCAGCCGAGGGCAGGCATTCACCATCCGCTTCACGAGCCCGAAGTAGCTACTGGGTATAGCTTCGGCAGGCTGTGGTCGGATTATTAAATCCTTCATGGCCAGTTCGACCACCTATGCAGCTCGACCAGCAGGTTTAGCTGATCGCTAAAGGGCACCGGATGTTCTAGCGCAAGGTATTGCGACCAGAACAGCTTCTCCGTTGAGCTCCCTTCTTCGGCCCAGAAGAATTCCACAACATCAGAAACACTGCGCGGCAGATCCACAAACGCCCCTGAAGAACTCCAAATCCGGGTTAGTAAGAGATACTTCTTCTCCACATACTTGCTTTGCATACTAAAAAAGTTCATTAAACCTATTAACATCGGATCTAATTTTCAAGATCTCGACGCGAGAAATCTAACAGTAAAAATAGTTCAGGATCTGGATGCGCGGCTTAAAGGATAAAACGTTTTGAATAAATGAATATATGAAAAAAAAGAAAAACTTTCAGGTTAAGACTAGTGACGCGTATGCAATGCGTCATTTGTCAACATATGAGAAGATGTGTGTGATTTTTACAGAGAGTACCACTTAATCTGTGATTTCGCTAGGTCTTGGGCAACGAGGAGAAACTAAACGAGGTAAACCTTCCACGATGGGGATGCTAAAGGAAAAAACCCTTCCATGATGGCCTAATGAGTGCCTTTTGGTTGGTGGGCTTGATGCATACGGAAGCAAGATGCAGGAATTAGATTGAACCCTGCTATAAGGGGCGATCTGCACACGATAGGGCAAATCAACCATTATAATCACCGCTATTGGGAGTATGCATCGTCCCTGAATGGTTCATAGGCCATCATGTGCAGAGCACTTCCAAATTAGATTAGGCCTCATTGCTGACTGGCCGAACTACGGATTACTTGCGTATATCCTTGTGGCTATTACTTGTGCTATAAGCGCTCTGATCCGTTGAGGGGGGCGATTAGGAGGTTCTAGGCTTTGAGCCCCCTCCTCGTCCCTCCTCCCTCCACTCTCTGTCCCTGTTTCTTGAAGAATCATCGATTTGCAGGATCGTAACAACATGGAAACATAAAAAAAAAATTGGTAGCCATGTCCATTGAAATCCTATAGAATTTGAGTTTGCTTAATTGCATCACAGAAAAAACAAAGGATTTTCTCTAAGAGGTTGGAGTGGATGTTAGATTTCTATAAAATGTAGTACAAAAGATTATTAGAAAAAATCCTATATGATTCAATCCTACGAATCAAACGACAAACATAGGGAAATTTTTCTAAATATTCTAATCCTTCAAAGCCCCTATAAAAGTCCTTTGAATCGAAGAGGCAAAGGTGACCACTCCGGACTACGTTGACGGCACCGCCGCGAATTGGGGTTGCCACCGAAATATTTTCGTGAGGTTTCCTCTCTTCGGATGTGGTATTTCCTTCATCGGTGTGATGCAATCTACGGACAATAGCTTGACGCAGAGGGTATCATTGTGTAGCAGCGGCGCTTGGTTTTCTATGCTAGCGCATGTACTTGTTGGAATCGTGAAAAAGTGATGGCGTCAATACTTGATTAACTTCGGCGAGATCCGAGATGAAAACCTAGGTCTGACCCATGTTGGTTATAAGTATCTGGCAATGCTGATGTTTTTTCGGTGTCACTTTATTGAAGGCATTGCTCGGATATGCTCGGTGTGGTTTTTCGAGTGAAAACCTAGATTTTGACCTTTACTGATTGGATCTGCTGACGGCGGCGACGCATAATCATCACATTCTTTCTAAAGGCGTTGCTGTTGAAGAACTTCGATGTTCTTGTGGTGTCATGAGAGGGTTGATGCGGATATGAGCATGATTTGATCGATTTAGATTTTTTTTCTCTCGCTTAGGCATAGATTCGGTGTTATCTATAGTCTTTGCCAGCATGTTTGTGTGGGCGTTGGTCTTGACTGTGTACATTCTATCTAGGCGGAGGCTGGATCTGTGGTCATGGTGTTTGTGATCCATTTTGAGCCAATAAGAGCAACTCTAACGGGCCGACCCAAACGGACGGTGATTTTGTCCGCTTTTTGTCCATTTGGATCGATTGGGCGGACACGGACGTCTGCTTCCGCGTTTGGGTCGGCGTATGCGTCCAGCGCTCGCCCGACCCATTTTGCCAGAGCCGACAAAAATAAAGTGCATGCATATTTAAAATAAAAGTAACTAAATTAAACATTAAAGCCGGCCAGAAAGGCCGGCGAGAGTCCACGCGTTCACATTAGCATTAAATAAAACTAAAAGTAGTCTAAACTATGAGGCGGTGCGCTGCCCTAGGCGTCGTCGTCGTCCTCGGGGTCGGTGAGGTCGATGAGCGTCGGCGCAGGGCCGGCCTAGGGGAACGCCATGTTACAGGCGGCGGCGATGTCGGTCGAGGGCAGCGAGCCGAGTCGGGGCTGTCACCGCTGCGGCAACTGGCCGCGCCACCTCCTCGACCTTGCTCCTCCTCGAGGTCGCTCGAGCATCTCCTCGCATCCGCGACGGCGCTCCTCGGCCAGCCGTCGCTAGCGCCACATCTCGAGGTATGCTGCCTCCTGCGGCGGCGTCGCCTCCATCCAAACCGGTAGCGCGGAGACCCACTCGCGCAGTACTCCCGTCCAGGAGTAGCGCTCGATGGGGGACGGCTCTGGCTGCAGCTTCGGCTCGGCCTTGACGCGGCGTCGGGGAG
This sequence comes from Aegilops bicornis, assembly GCA_021605145.1. Classification (NCBI taxonomy): domain Eukaryota; kingdom Viridiplantae; phylum Streptophyta; class Magnoliopsida; order Poales; family Poaceae; genus Aegilops; species Aegilops bicornis. The sequence continues at coordinate 630,045,733 of CM038672.1, forward strand.
GGGACGGCGGGGCCACCGGCGGTAGCACGCAGTCGCCCCCCGCGGAGAGGGCAATGGCTTGCGCCATGGCCGCCTCGTACCGAGCCTCCTCTTCCTCTACCGCCTCCACCCTGCGTCGCTCGTCCTCCTCGCTCTCCCGATAGACCGCCGCAAGCGCCGCCTGGTAGGCGTCCTCTGCCGCCTGGTCCTCCTCACGGACGACGAGCGATGGCGGCGTCACGTTGCGGTCGACCTCGCCTCCTCGTGCTCGAAGGCGAACCACCTCGCCCAGTTGGGCGAGTTGGCAGCATAGGCGGCGTCGCGGCTACAGCGTCGGCGGCGCCCACGGCGCCGCGCCTCCTCCACGTCGCCCTAGCCGAGCCGCCCGTACGCAGGATCCTCTCGGATCCAGATACCGGATCGTCTGGCGAGGGTGGCGTCGAGAAGTGCAGGAGAGGCAGCGGTGCTACCGGTGCCACTTTGCACAGTGCGGCACGTTCCGCACGCCTCATGGCGGCCGGCCAGCCGGCGCGGGAGAACTCGAGGAAAAGGATGGTGGGGCCTTGCCCTTGGCCTTCTTCTTTGCTAAGCCGGAGGAGAGCCCCATCTCGCTGTGGTGGTGGTGGCTAGGGTTTGCCGGCGATGGGGGAGCAAAGCTTGCTAGATGTGGATGTCGATTTGGATGAGGACGGCCCCGCCGCACGGTCGGCTTAAAAAAGGACGACCGCCGTCGCTGACACGTGGGTCTGGGGTCATAAATTAAGCGGACCAGGTTGGCCGCGGGCGGTTGGACGACCGCCAGCGGGTGAATGGCGGACACCGAAAGAGCGCCGCGTGGCGTCGGTTCACAGAACGCCGGCATTTAGGCGCATGCGTCGGCGACGCCAAGAATCTGACGAGGTTTGGGTTTGGGTCGGTAGCGTTGGTATCACTTTTGCCGCGCCAACCCAAATGGATGCGGCGGATGAAATGAGTCGCCCCATTGGAGTTGCTCTATAATCCGCCATTTCGTGGAGAAAAAAAAAAGGTAATTTATACCTGTATAAACCTCGAAATACAAAACCGCATCGCAATAGCTCCTGTCTGTTCGTGCTGGCCTACGAGACGTGCACAGCCACAGGACCACAGGATCCCATGCAACCCAGAATCATTCGGTACGAAAAAATGCGTGCACTGTTCGCCCCCTCACACCTCCAGGGGGACGTGACGCGACTCCAACCAGAAAAAATAAATACAAAGGGCCACCACACCAGCCCGCACGCAACTTTTCCGACACGCTGACACGCGGGCCGCCCGGCCACCCGGCCCCACCACCCAGCGGCACACGCCCGCTACCAACCCCGGACCCGTCAAATCGGCGGCCGGGCCCGCGGCTCTCCTCACGGGACAAACAGACACGGCACAGCAGACGCCATTCCTCGCGCGGGCCCCGCGCGTCACCCACACCCGGCTCGGTGGCTCCGGAGGCGCGCTCGATCTGCGGCCGCGGGGGCGACGGACGGCCCGATGCGCGCCCGCAGGTGGATCGGAGGGCCGGGGCGCGCCCGTGGGACATTATCGCGTCCCCGAATAATATAAGGCTGCGAGTCAACACAGCGAACAAGAGTGACAGGGAGAGAGGGCCGGAAAAAAAATCACTGCAAAATTATTGCGAGGGCGAGAGGAAGAGGGAGGAGGCGGGGAAGCAAGGGGGAGGCGAGCGAAGGTGAGATCTCCAATCCTTCTGGAAGCTTCTTGATTCGTCAGAGCCTCCAGCAATTACGGTCGCCGCGGCCGCGCGCCGCGTCGCCGGGGTGGTTTTGGGTGGCGGCGCAGCTTAATTAGCACGCGGGGGGCGCATGGACGACGAGCGCCGTCGCGTGTCTGCACGTACGTACGTCACGGGCCGGGCCTCCGCCGCGCGCCGCCAGTTCCGTCGATCTCGTCGGAGCTGAGGCCCCCGGCGCTGCTAGATCCTTCCGGATGCTCGTCGATTGCATTGACCTGCGCTTCGAGTGCTCGATTCGCGCGTGGGGTTTTGTGGGCTCAGTGACGGAGCTGCTGAATTCAGCTCTTTCGGCGCTCGATTTCGTTTGTTTTCAAGCTGTTAAGTGTCCGTGTAGGTTTTTTTTAAGCTGCGCCGAACTGGGTATTATAATTATTGGATTGGATTCGGTAGGTGTGCGTGCGTGCGTGCGTGTGGTACAGTCCGCTTGCGGATTAAAGCCTGCTGAATTTAGTTGCTTCACTGCTTGCTGTTATGCTCGACTTGCTATTGTTAGTTGTTACTCGCTTGCTTCGATTTCCTCATGGAAGCACCGCATCGGTTCGATGGGAATCGCTGAGCTGCGGGTTGGAACTGAATCAGTTCATTTCCTAAGCCTTGTACTGCTTATATCTAGATGCTTCTGGATGCGATGGTGGTGGGGAATCCCACTGGTTTCTGGTTGTGGATGTTTCATTGTTTTTCAGTTACGATTCGTCAAGTATCCTGCTTATTATCATCTGCCTTATGGTTAGAAATGCTTGCAGCTATTTGGTGATTATAATTGTTAGCCTTTTCCTTTTACTGGACTTGTTGCTCGTAATTTAACCCCTCGCCTGAAATGCGTCTGTGCTCTGGTACTTCTGTTTACAAAAGTATCAAATGTGTGCATTTTGTTCTTTCTCCATGCATATTATGAAATCCATTGCGGAGTGACTAGGAATGGTTTGAGATGCTTAGCTCAGTAGCTTAGTTTCTCTTTGCTGGCAGCGAGTCTGTTGTTTTGCTCCCTTTTGCTTGTTCTCAAGTGGAACCTTGGTGTGTCTGCTTTGTTGTCTCAGGGTGTGAACTTCTAAGAATTGTTCACAGGCAAGCATTTCCATTTTTTGTCCACAGTAAAAGGGGAAGGAGCCAATTTCTATGTTAAATAGAGCTTTTTGTACACGTCTCAGTCCCTGTCCGTGCATTTTGCTTGCTATGTCGGATTTACAGCTTATTGGATAGTTATTTTGTTTAAGTTCTGATTGTTTGATTTTGCTAACCATTTGCAGCCTCACATGGCAGAGTTTGATATGTCATAAATGTTTCGTGACTTATTATCCTCAGTCGATACTAGAAAGCGTACCAATTGTACTTCGTAGAACAGTCTGATTTCTATGTTGACTTCCATATTTTATACGAATACCAGCCCATCTTCATCTATCCAGTTGAACTGAGATATCTAATTAGAAAGACCACAGATATTGTGTTGTGTATATGTGCAATGCATTTTTTATGTGTGTGCAAACCACACTCACAGAAGTTGGTACCCTGAGGTTTCTTCATCGTGATTTGGTGGATACGTTTTGAGTTCCACATAATTGTGGCCCTTAAGACCATTTTGTATTTCTTCCAAAACACTTTGTGTCTTTGTTAATTTTGCGTTGTCTCAAATCTAACTCTACCTTTCATGATTCTATCTGATAGGACTAGAAGAATCTCCCGAGACACTTGTGTCAAATTCTGAATCTGCAGAATTGCTGCATCTGCTCATTAGCAAGATGTCCATTGAAGAAAGGAAAATAAGTTTGATAAACAGGACGACTTCGTTAAATCCTAATGCGGTAGAATTTGTTCCTTCATGCCTTAGATCTGTGAGTGATGCTTCAAACAGATCGGACACAACCAAGATTCCTGTCTCAGAGTCCTCCAAGGAAATCAGCGCAGACCAACCAGAGTCTGTACCAAGCAACCCTGATGAAGAAGCACATCGGTATTGGCAACAACAGCTTCCAGATGATATCACTCCTGATTTCAACGTTCTTGGCCAAGATGAGACTCCTGGACCTGACAGTCTTTCACTCACGGGCTTGTCAGTGAATGATGGCTTTGGTGCTTCACTATTTTCTCCAAACCAGACATCAAGAATGCAGCACCATGCTTCTCCATTTGTTAGGGACACGCTAAGTACACGAGGGAAGTTTGAATTTCCTGGCCAAGAACAGCCGCAAGCTACTATTATGAGTCCCACTGCAAGTACTATGAGTCCAACTGCTGCTCCATGGGTAAAGACAGTAAGAAACGGTGGACAATATGGTACAAACAGAAGGGATGCTAGTCACTACAATGGAGATTCTAGCATTGGTACGTTGATTTGATGAGTGTAATATTCTATACCGAAGGTGGTTCTGTTAACCCTAATCTTTCCCCTTGCAATTTCAGGATCCCCACTGCAGTCTGATGCTTATTACAGAAACCGGCGTAGCTTTAGGTCAAGTATGGACATCATGACTCAGCTGGAGGTCTGTCTTCATTAATGCATCATCCTATACATCTCAAATTGTTTTGAAATTACAATCTTCCGAGGCTCCAACTGTCCCTAAGCCTAGGTACACAACCACCATAAAAGAAAATAAAAATGATATGGCACTAACCAGGTCCCTATTTTCACATCTGTAAGCTAACTGGTGTGTTTCTCATATGTTAGAGCAGCAAAAGTCTTGATATGTTTTAAAAATGGTCATGAGGTACATGCAGTGTATAGTTTTACAGTTTACATCAACCATGCAGAGGTTTAATACCAGCTAAGATGTCTGTTATAAAAAAACATGGAACTTTTAGCAAGATCACTCGACCTTTGGTTTCTACAGCTAGGAGCCTAGGACTTTCACTCCCTAGTCAGTAATGCATATTCAATTTGATGTTGTAATGGATTACAAGCAATAGGGATCTCATGTGTCTCTGACCTTATTGGTTTCTCTGTTGCCAAATTTTTATGCAAATTGTTTGGCGACCGACGATCTGTGTCATGGCCATCTGTTAGCCACTCCTGCCAGTGGCAAGATTTGGCAAGAAATTATATTTATGGCAGTGCTGTAATGGTGTAGTGTGCTACAAGTTTGGAAAAGATCCAAACACTGGCCTAAGAAAGTCAAACATGCCTTACTCATCTGTGGTAAATTGTGACAAGCAACTGAACACCGTCTTACAACAGAAACTAGTCTGCCATGTTATCCGCACTGAGCTATATATAAAACGAGTATGAGTATATATTGTGAGACTACGTATTGTATGAGTTATTTGAGTAATGATATGAACGCAATGTAAAACTTGGTGAATTCTTATGTTCTCAGTTGCAACAATTAATAGGTACTTTCACTTGGTGTACAAGACTGCAAGCCACTGATAAAAAAGAAAATATCATGTTGTTAGACAGCTATTTATCTGTGGTAAATACACTACTGTGCAATTGATGCATCAGTCTCACGAAACATGTTGTGGTGGGTCTCATAGGATTACTTGCATTTCGTTGGACTTCCTATGAAGCCCACAAACTAGGATGACTTGTATTTACAGTGATTATGACAGATCACTCTGATTATCTGTGGAGCCATTCCATTATAGAAGAAACTGACTTATAACTCCTATTTTGTATCAATAACTATATAGCGGTGTTAATTCTCCGTTTCAGGTACACGCTCTATTAGTTCAAACCAATCAAGTTAAGTGTATACGTTAGAATGTATGGAACATAGTTTAATTGTTTTCTTATGAGGTCAATCTCCTGATAAAATCTGCTATTTTATTCACTCCAACCACCTTAGTTAACAAATATACTTTGTGACCTCACTTGCCCGTTTTGTGGTCAAATGTGTGTTATCCACAAAGTATCTGATCTGCCTGTGGGTTAACAAAACTGGATATGCCATATTTTCAGATTATTCTTTTATTGGTTACTTCGGAATATTTGATGGCAATAGCTACAGTCTATGGTTTACCTGCATGAAATCTACTTGAAACACTTGTTTAATACCGCTATATGTTCAATAGCAGAATAAAGTTGATGGACGACTCAATCAGAATCTCAGGTCACTGTCATTTGGACATTCAAGTCCCCCATCACCAGTATCATATGCTCAAAATGGTCTTGCCAACTATAACAAAGAGGCTTTTGGTCTGCCGAACAGTCCATACAGATCTCATTCAGCCATACTCACAGATGATATAATTTCACCTTCAGCTGGCAGGGAACGTTTATCCCTAGATTCTCCGAGGGGGAGGTACAAGACAACTAATTTGCCTGTTACTAGTCTTGGTTCAAACAGAGGCTCTCATCTGTTGGCTGGCTCATACAACGGTAATCATGATATGATCTCAAACAACACACTGCAAAACATTGCTGGAGTTCAAACGGGACCAACTTGGCTCGACACAGATGCTACGGGTAGTGTTCTTGAATTATGATACATGTTTTTTTTCTTGAACCTGTGGCAGCACGGATGCCTAGTTGCCTTATTGTTTGAATTTTCTTATGACAGCTAACATGTTTTTGGAAAAGGATGAAGTTCATGATTTTGCAAGTCTAAGACAAGCACTTCTTGAACAGGTAGATATACTACTCTGAGGAACCAGATTGTTGGAATTGAGCCATAATTATTGTGAATGATATTTTCCGTAGCATAGTCTTTTTAATCCACAAGAGAGGATATATGGTAATTTCTATGTTAGTGAAAGTAGCCATTGTATACTTGTGATAATACACATAATTTAATTACTACCATATTTTTAGTAGCGTCTTTTATTCTACTGCTGTATGAGGTGGTGGTCATCACTTACCATGTACTCCCTCCGTTCCCAAATACTCCCTCCATTCCACAATGTAGTGCGCCCGCGCTTCCCCAGATCCAAGTTTGACCGTAAATTTAACCAACGAGACCGACTGCGGCACTTTTACTTCCGCCGGTCTCTATAACTTTTGCTCCCGCCGCAGTCGGTCTCGTTGGTTAAATTTACGGTCAAACTTGGATCTCGGGAAGCGTGGGCGCACTACATTGTGGAATGGAGGGAGTATTCGTCTTTTTAGAGATTTCAAATGGACTACCACATACGGTTGTATATAGACATATTTTAGAGTGTAGATTCACTCATTTTGCTCCGTATGTAGTCACTTGTTGAAATATCTAGAAAGACAAATATTTAGGAACAGAGGGAGTAGTAACAATTACAGGGACCTAGACCTGGAAACTATAGTTGTTCATGGCTTTTAAAATGAACTCACTGCCAGTAAAATTACATCTCATTGTCAACTAATATTTGACAGTAAGAGAGTTCTTGTTAGTATGATCTGAGCTATGCTATATGGACTAATTTCCTACGAACATTTCATTTTATGTTTGCTGTTGGTATTCAAGGACTGCACAGAATCTTAAATACTCTGATTTTGGTGCTGATTTTTACACCACTTCATAGCAGCCTCTCAAAATATCTCTTGTATTGCGAGCACTGTTTTCCCAACTTGTGGTTATGTTTGCTCACAGTGCTGCCGTCCACAATTTTTTTTAGCAGGATAGGCAAGCTTTTCTAACTGGTGGCAATCCTTTAGCAAAGGAACTAAATATTAAGGAGCTGTACTCTATCCAAAGCAGATTAGCTCAGGAGAAGGCTAGAGAAAGTATATATCAACAGAGGTCAGCACTAATTTCCTCCCTGTCGCATTTATATATGTTCCGATAATGTTATCTTGTGTAAGAATGAGCACGTCTGCACATACAAACTGTTCTGTCTATAATTATTCTAAATGCCACACCAGGCTTTCTTCTTGGTGAGCATGCAGTGCTTGGGCTTTTTATCCGAGTGAACAATAGAAGATTTTCTTTAAACATACTTGGTTTGCATGCATTATTATTATCTGAAAACCTACCTGTTTTATTTGAATGATGTTTAGGATAAGAAAATTTTCAGATATTTTCAAACTAGTATGTTCTGTATATTATAATTCAACTTGTATGGGTAGCTTGCATTGAAGTTTCAAGTTTAAGATCTTGAAATTCTACAGTACCAGACAGATCTTTTGTGTACCATTATGGAGTATCCTGTATACCTCCTTTTGAGCCAGTTAGTGCTACTGCTTAATATTATTACTTCCTCCGTTCCTAAATATAAGCCTTTTTAGAGATTTCAATACGAACTACATACGGATGTATATAGATGTATTTTAGAGTCTAGATTCACTCATTCTGCTCCGTACATAGTCCATATTAAAATCTCTAAAAAGGCTTATATTTAGAAACAGGGGGAGTAATAAATCAGTGCCAGTAACTGCCCATCTACTATATCCTAGTCCAGTACCCCACAACTGGATCAACCACGATGCTCTGTTGTGAAATGATTCTCACATCATGATTAATCTGCTCTAGATTACTAAATGCTAAAAGAATTGTTGGCTAATATTCTCTTGATTGTCTTCACCAGATTCCAGATGCCAGAGTTGCAAGGCCTCATCCAGGAGCAGAATCCTGCGATCGATCTTTGTGGTCTTCATGCAAGTGAGGCTATGCACGTCCTGAACAATGAACTCAACAACCGGAGGAAGATCGCCCGTTCCACGGGCCGCCGGCTCCAGGCCATCATTATCTCTAACCCCCGTACCCCTGCGAGGCTGACCGCCGCCATCGAGCAGTACCTCCTGGAGCACGGCCTTCAGTACACGCAGGCACAGCCGGGCCTCTTCCGCGTCCTGCTGCAGTGAAGTAGCAGGGACCGCCTAGGTGTTTGTGGACACGATCAAGAGGAAATGAACAAAACAAAAAAAGAATGACCTGTACTTCTGTATATGGCAGAGATGATTAGCAGAATAGAAATGATACAGCAACAATAGTTGGTTGTAATGTTGGTATATCAGGGCTTTTTTGTCGGCAAATACGTTGTAAAATTTGCGGAGTTAGGCGATATGTTGTCCAACAGTAGTAGTGGAAATGTTGCATGCACGCGTTGATGCTGCTGCGTGTTAAAGGCACGTATGTTGTTTGGTTCGTTCCTTGTATTGCGTCCAGCTTGTGTGCTAGCTGTCTAGCTCGTCCGTACCATGGAAGTAGCTGGTTATGGGGATTTCTGCAACAGTTAAACTAAGCGAAGAGACAGGTGCATTAGGCTAATTTGGTTAGCTACATATGGCTTCTCGATTAATACGGTTGTAGTACCAGCATCTTACAGTAAATACGCAATACATTAGATATATGATGCAAGCTTATTTTATAAACTATACGTCGTGCTAAAGTATCTACAGGAAAAAGTCAGCAACAAACCAAATTGTCAAAAGCTGTTCTAACCTCTTCACATGCCTAACTGACCGCAAGCGTGTAAACTATACGTTGTACAAAACTAGCTATAGGAAAAAACTCAACGCCCTACTACGGTTTAAAAGGCCCACGCGATCCCTAGATCAATAATTGGACCAACCTAACATGAATTATTTATCATAAAATATATACTATTAGATGCTTCAAATGTTATATTTTCGAATGGTACAACTTTTGTGACATACAATTCTTATTACATTAGTCAAATTGTCGATCTAGATATATGTGTAGGACTTTTAAACCTGATAGTAGGGAGTAGTTAGAAAACTACTACTTCTCCGTTCCATAATATAAGACGTTTTTGTAAGCTAACATAGATTGCAAAACGTCATATTGTGGGATGGAGGAAGTAGATTATACTAAAAATAACAAATCAAATTGTTCAATGCTGTTTTAATCTATTTACGTGCCTGGTCTTTCTCAAGCGTGTAAAATGAAAATTTAAAAGTCAATGTTGTAGACTGAAATTTTGGAGTAACATGTCCCTACTCAAGTTTGACAGTCAAAAGTCATCTGATCAGAAGTAACGCGAGGTTCATTTCGAAGGACGATGTACCTAGGTCGATAGTTGACACAAGTGAGGTTTTGTCGATAAATTAAAGACAACAAACATGAGATATAAATATCTCTGATAAGAAGTTGCACCCAAATCATTCAAAATAGTTATCACCACACAAGGCCAACTACTAATAAATTAACTAAAAAATGTGCATTGATAGAAAAGGTCTTGGGTATAAAATATTTGCTATCTCTAAACATTTATGTAAAAAGAGTAAGGCAAGTGGCACTCTAGCAAGCTAAGATCCAGCACAAACAAATTGAGTAGGACTACACTTAATACAGACAACATGTTGATCACTTAAACTAAGCTAAATTCATTTTAGCAAATCAATATTAAATGGTAGAACAAGACAAAACATCATTTTTCTTGGCAAAAACCCATACAATTTATTTTGAGGAAAAAAAACTTCAACTATATAGCTTGACAAAACTGTCACTACTAAATGCATCCGTCCTAGTCATTACTAATTGTCAATGCTCTAATAAAGCAACTAGGAGTAGCTAAATAAAACAAATTACCCCTTGTATTACCTATTCTTTCTAAATGGAAGTTTCTATTGATTATTAGCAACATATCTGGATAATACAAATTGCATAAAAGCGTTCAAGCTCTCGTCTTTTGCATCAGGACGCGTACAACAAAAATCATACAAGCGACACCAATTGATATGAAAAAGAAGTCTCCAGAGATACCAAGGAAATAAGACTCTCAAGATGCTGCATAGAAAACTCATGATGCCTTCATGCGAAGACTATGGTTCCATCCATGCTGGATAAACTGATCCGTGTGACTACCTTCTCCAATTGCAAACACATCACCATAACCAGCTCATGGCCCTCCCTTCACTGAAGAATAGAGAATGAACATAGCGGATATATACATGACTATTCCTTTTGTCAAAAGTGATATTATGTCTACAAAAGTGGCTGCTCCGACTAAAACTGAAACCCTCTAACTACGAGGCAGCCCTCTCTACCAATTACCATGCATATTAGAACTCTTCGTGGGCGGGAATAATTTGGACGCCACAGGAACTATATGCCAGATAACTCTTGTACAATGACAATAGAAGAAAGTGCCTATTGACTCACCATGATTATAAAAGCTATAGTTTGAGCTCCCTAGCTAGTTCCATCTAGGGAGGTTATCCTCAGTAAATATGACTTCCTAAGCATATACCAAAGGAAGATCCTCACTTTCAATATAATTTTTAGTTTCAAATGTTGTCTATTTTTCTTCCTAAATGCTATTGATATGACATCAGATATCGAGCGATTTTGAGCGAACGCTCTTAGGTATGTCGAATCCTATGCGTGAATCTCAAAGTGTTTGCTCTCACCACCCTCCCAAGGGAATGACTAAGAATCACTGAATGGTTCGCTGCAAAACCACCCTAGTGAACGCCTAATTTTTTCCATGTTTTTATTCATTTTTCTTTATCATGAACAAGTAGTTATATAGAGCATGCCAAATTCTGCTTTTTAGGCTTTTTGTATATGGCAACCATGCCAGCTATAGCATGGCAAAGTTTCCATGTTTTAAGTTTTTACACATTGCCAGTGCTATAGCATGGCAAATTATGCGTATAGTTTTTTAGAGATGGCAATTATATATTTTTATAGCATGGCAACTCCATTTTTGTTTTCAAAAGCATGACATGACAACTTTCACAGTGGACCAACAATTCACTAGCATCAGGATGGCAAATCCCTATCTTGTAGCATGTGAATTCTATATACTGTAGCATGGCAATTCTCTATACTGTAGGAGGGCAAATCTCTATCTTGTAGCATGTCAATTCTCCCTTTTCCCTGCACCATGACAATGCTCTTCTGACATCATGACAGTTACTGAATAGGTAGCGCCACAATTCTTCTATGCTGCAACATGGCAATCCTTGCACACATGGCAACATGACAATTTTTCTAGCTGATAACATTGCCATAGCATAGCAATTTCTATCTGATAGCTGACAAGGAGGGATAGGGGTTAATGGTGGCATTCCCAGGGAGCGGTTTTCTGAGAGAACGATCTGTTCCTCGCGAGAGCCACCCAGAGCGCACACTTGTTCGCTCGGGTTACCCTCCCGGGGTGACATCGATCAGCTATTGGATGGCGTCCTATTTTTTTGGGTGTAAATTCAACCTAAATGAGTCTTAGTCGTCGTCCCTGTATTGGATATTGGCAACCCATGTACAAAGATTGTTTCATGCCACCAGAGTTTGTATATTAAGACACGACGGAGGATATCACCTCAACGAGGTGGTATGCTTGTCCCTCACAATATGTAATGATGAGGGTATTGGCGATTGAGAGGAGTGGTGCCTAACCATTAGTCCTCCTAGAATCACACATTTGAGCCATCCTCGATGTCGAACGTCGAAAAGAAAAGAAATCCCCGCTTACATTCATAAGGCTTGCTCAACAGTGTGAGTCTCACATTTTCCATTCTATTTGGAAGAGAGTTTTAAGCTTGAAAGTTTCTCGAAGGTGCCAATGAAAAGTTTCATTATTTTGGTCGGGTTTGAAGGGAATTAAAGGGGACTGAAGGGATTAAATCCCCTGTAAAGTCAAAATCCTCTCCAATCCCGTGGAGAAGGAATTAACCTAACAGGCCCTAAAGAGGATTATATAATCTAGGATAGAAAACCCATCATGCACAAAATGTGGTATCAACCCAGAAATTGAACTGCCAGCTTTCCTCTTTCAGTAATAAAAATTGTCAAAACGCCGAGGATAATATTGAAAAGGATTGGGAAAGAATGTCTCCTTGACGGGGTCTTTTTTGTTTGGAAGATGCCCTAGCAATTTGTAACAAAATCATTCTTTTTTCAGTTCCCACCTGTAGTTTTTTTTTGAAGTTCCCACTTGTAGTATTTAAGGTGTGTGATTGGCTGCGCTGTGCCTATGCATTGACATACTACCCGGAAAATGAATATTCAGCACAATTTAATTAGTGATGGTTCGTAGTTAAGGTTTTCGTTGGCAGCTGTCTGGGTCTGTTTGGAAGGCCACAAACTCACACCTTGCAACACTAACCAAAGGTTCAGACCGAGGTATTTTTATTTCAAGAAATGCATGGTCTCCATCTTGGCGCCACAAAGCTATATATCTAATCACAACACACAAGAATTGAAGGTTTCCATGTCTATAAATGGTGGAAGCTGCAAGAACATCTAACGTAGCTAGCTAGGAGCTCGAAAATGGGTATTATCTATTATGGGTCACCAAAGACCAAGACCAAGCGGAGTGGTCGTGGCGGCTGCTCTAGTTACTCTCCAGCTTCTCCTGCTCCCGGCGCCCGCCTCGTCGCAGGCGCAGGTCCTCCTGCTTCGAGTTAATTGCAGAGAAGTACCACAATTCGGGCATCACATGCAGATTGGTACCACGATTGCTAATTTTTGCGTGTCAGTACCAACATTGGTGTAAGTTTTTGCAAATTAGGCTAAAACGCGTATTTATACGTATTGACGCCCGATCCGACAGCTCGGGCCCACCCGTCAGGTGCCACGCTGGCCAATCGGCGCGTTCGCTACCGACTAGGACGAGCCGGCATACGCAACCTGGTCCGTCGCACCAGCTACAGCCCGCCCCACCATTCCCCTTCCTCCCCTCCTCGCTCGAACCCTAGTCCATGGCGTCGGCGATTCCGCCAGCGGCGGCGAGGGCGCCACGGGCGGTGAGATGTTGTTCGCCTCCTAAGCGGGCAATTTGGCGTCGGCAGGGATGGCGGCGACGACTCCAGCTCGCAGACTCGACCGACGACGAGGAGTCGATGTTACTCACCATGGAGCAAAGATTGCGGTTGGCGCACTAGTGGGTGGCGAACCCTAGCAGCAGCCATGAGTTGACGCATGGACTTGGTGGCGTGCTGTAAGTACCCTTGTCCTACTCCTCCTCTGATTTATCCAATTGGGCATTTTTAGGGTTTGTTCATCTTCTGCTTTATCCAGTTGGGGATTAGGTTTTATCCAATTGAAGTGACTAGTATAGGACAATTAAACTAACCTAGTAACATAGTGTATTGCACTCTCAAATTAGTTCAATGACAGTAAAAATTTGGGATTATTGTGGCTCTCCAAATTGTTCTCAGAATGTCTGCATCACATTACTTTAAATTGTTACATCTTTGTCTTGTTGCTCTCCAAATTTTGGTATTGTGCTCAATTAATAAATAATAGACTTACAGGTTACTTTAAATTATGCTTTGTCTTGCATCGTTGTTTCCAAATTAAGAGTGATTATAATGAATACATGAAATTTATTTGTTACGTAGTTTGGATGAAGACATTTGGCAAGTAAGGATCCATTTTGATGCAAGAGAACCATTGGAGATGAAGCTGTGTGGTTCAGATATTACTTATCTGAATTTGGTTGCGATGATGGAAACCCAAGGATTTAATGCATATGATTGTTTGTTTCACATTGAAAATCCATCTTTAGGAGAGAAAGGGCTGGATTTGGTAGACAGTCATGCAGAATTAAAGATGATAAAGAGGAAGATCCAGGACAAATTGGTGCTTAATTTGCTAGTCAGGGCTTGTGCACCCCCTGATACTGATTTTGAGAGGCAGCATTTTGAAAAGCCAGACTTGTCCACTGTGGTGTACCAAGAGCCTGTTGTTTATGATCTGAGTGAGCCTCCTATCTTAGCTGTTGATAAGGAAGGAGTAGTTTTGAGAATCAATGTAGCACACATCACCCTGCTGGTCCTGCTGGTGTTTGCACACAAGAAAGCAAAATGCAATGCATAATTTGAAAGCAGTTTTGGATGAAAAAGAAGAGGGATATCAAGGATTTGAGGCTTATGAGGACAGTGATGCCTCTGATGAGGATGGTCAAATTGGAAGTGACCCTAATTACATGGTTGATGATGAAGATGTAGAGGTGGAAGAGGGAAAGAGACAGAGAGAGCTAGAAGTACAAGAGGAAGAATCAGATGATGATCAATCACAAGAGGAAGAAATGCTGCATTATGAGGGCGACACTGAAGTTGAGGACCCATTTGAGGTAGAGGAAGATAGGACTTTTGAACAAGAAGAAGAAACTATAGTTGAACTCAGAAGAAGAAGCGAAGCTGCCAGTTAGAAGAGGCCCAACCACTAGGTCACATTGTAGTGAGCTACCGGAGGTTGAACCTGATTTCGCACCATCATCGGATGAAGAAGAGAAGGGGTTGTTGAGGAGAGTGATGATGATGGTTTTGAGCCACTCTCTTTGTCCTACCAAAGAAAAAGAAGAGTAGGGCAAAGAAAAGGCCTGCTAGGAAGTGGTATAATGAGAAAATGGAGCAACCACATGAGCAACTGTGTATGAAGTTGTGTTTTAGGGATCAAGATCAATTTAGAGATGCTTTGTTGAATTTGCACATCTCTCAGGCTAGGAATTTCAGGTATCACAGGAATTCAGATCAGAGGATAATTGTTGAGTGTGCAGATAAAAAATGCCAGTTCTTAATTGTGGCAGCAGTTATAAAAGGGAGAAAACCTTTGTAATTAAGAAGATGAGACTAGAGCACACTTACCCTAGTACCACTGAGACCACCAGGGTTAGTGCTAAGTGGCTAGCACAGAAATATGAGCATCTCTTTAGATCTGATATAACTACTGGTATTCAAACTATAATTGATGCATGAAATGAAAAATATGGTGTAGATGTGCCCAAGTGCATGGCATATAGGGCAAAGAACATAGCTATTGAAGCTGTGTTAGGAGATCACAAGAAGCAATATCCTAGGCTTAAAGACTATGCTCAGACTGTCATGGACACAAACCCTGGGAGTAGAGTAATAGTGACTACTGTTACTCCAGTACCAAATGCAAAAATACCCCACCCAGGCCCAAGATTCCATGCCATGTTATTTTGCCTTAGTGGAGCAAGGAAGGGGTTTCTCAATGGGTGTAGGCCTTTCATTGGTTAGTTCTTGAACCTTGTGTGAACCATTTACATATTGTAGAGTACTCCATATTGTATCTCACTTGGAAATGTTGATTATGCAGGTGTTGATGGATGCTTCATTAAGCTCACTACAGGTGCTCAACGACTTGCTGCCACTGGTAGAGATGGCAACAACAACATATATCCATTGGCATTTGGCATAGTTGGTCAAGAGGACACACCTAGTTGGTGTTGGTTTCTACACCAACTGAAAATTTGCCTAGGGGGAGAAGTGGGCAAGTTTGGAGCTTATACTATAATGTCAGATAGACAAAAGGTATGTGTTTGCATATTTCATTCTGTTTTGAACAAGTGTTTACAGTAGCTTAGATTTTCATTGGTGCGTATTTCTTTAGCTTGTAGCTTAGACTTGTTAAATTGTTTGTGTCAGGGGTTATTGAATGCAGTGAATGCTGTTTTTCCAAATTGCAACCAAAGATTCTGCCTTAGAAATTTATATGCAAATTTCCAAAATGCTGGGTTTAGGGGTGAAGATCTTAAGAAGTGCATGGATAATGCTAGCTATGCCTACAATGAACACAAATTTAATATTGCAATGAATGATCTTAGAGCTGAAAGTGAGGAAGCTTGGGAGTGGCTTACTGCAATACCAAAAAAAACATGGGCAAGGCATGCATTTGACACAAACTGCAAGACTGACTTGGTAGTGAACAACTTGTCTGAGGTGTTCAACAAGTACATTCTAGATGTTAGGAGAAAACCTATAAGGACAATGTGTGATGGGATAAAAGATAAGCAGATGGTGAGGTGGCACATGAAGAGAGAGTGTGTAAAGGAAGCAAGATGGGAGATAACACCTCATTACAAGTGAGAAGCTAGAGGTTGAGAAGGAGAGGGCCAGACATCGCAAGCCAATACAGGCAGGGTCAACTTATGGCAAGTTACAAGTGGGCAAGAAACACATGTCATCAACCTGGAACTTGAGACTTGTGGATGCAGGAAGTGGGACCTTAGTGGCATACCTTGCAACCATGCCAACTCTGCAATAAACAAGGCTAAAAGGAAACCAGAGGATTATGTCAGCAAATTCTTCAAGAAAGATTTTTATGCTGCAGCTTATGAACCAATGATCTTTCCTGTTCCTGGTGAGCATGATTGGACAAGGACCCCTGGTCCAAACATAGAACCACCTGCATTCAAAATCAAGAGAGGAAGAAGGAAAGAAAAGAGGACCAAGGGAAAATTTGAAGTACCAAAGCCAAAAGAAACTTCAAGAATGGGGACCATAACATGTGGCAATTGTGGTCTCCAAGGGCATAGGTACACAAACTGTCTTAAACAGTTGAAGCCTGAGCTAGCTTTGAGGAAGAATAAGCATGTGGTAATAATTTTTCACCTTGAAATATACTAATGTTTTATTTCTTGTACATTTCTTTCTAGCATTATTAACTGTTTCCTTTTCTTTGCAAGGCTACTCCAAGTACCTCACAGCCAAGAACTGCTGGTCCTTCTACTGCACCAACAGCAAGACAGCCAAGACCTGCTGCTTCTGCTCCTACACCACCATAATCTGGAAGAAGAGGAGTTGGCAGAGGAGCTGGCAGAGGAACTGGCAGAGGAGCTGGTGCTACTACTACTACAACACCACCATCTGGAAGAGGACGGTGAGCTGGCAAAGGAAGAGGAGCTGCTACTTCTACTACACCACCACCACCATCTGGAAGAGGAGCTGGCAGAGGCAGAGGAAGAGCTGGAAGAGGTGCTCCAATGCCATTCATTGCCCCCAGGCAATATGCTGACATTCCTACTGATGGCACACACTGGATGGATGTCCTACTTCACTGCTAGCATGGGAGGAGGAGGAGCCATGTAATGTGAAATACTGTGGTGTTATTTTGGTTGAACTTGATGCTTGAGGTGGAGTACTGGTGTTATTTTAGTAATGTTGAACTTGATGCTTGTAATGTTGAACTTGAGGTGCTTATTGTAATGTAGAACTTGGTACTAGATATGTGGTTGAACTTTAGTTGATTATCTGAATGTTGAACTTTAGGTGGTTATCTGAACTACCAGTATTTGCAAAGCAGTACCACATTTGCAGTTACTTGTGACAAATCAGTACCAATAATGCTGCTAGCTGTTGCATGTCAGTACCAATATTGGGGCATCACATAACATGCAGTACCACATTTGGGGATTCTCGACATGTGGGATGACAGATACCTCTTGTACTATTAAAGTGACAAAGACCAGATCTCGAGTGGGGAACGAAACTAGGGTTCATCCACGCAGTGGCCATTTGGAGCGCAGCCAAGGGGAAATCTCAGAGGCGCTGACTGGGGCCGGCGGCGGAGATGTCATGGTCGTCCAGTGCCGGGTCCGCTCCCGGATTTCGTCGAGCTGCAGGAAGGAGGGGGGAGGAGTCGCGCTCGCCGGTGCGCTACCGCGAGAACCCAATGGCATACGAGCCTCCAGTGATGTGCCACTGCTCAACTCCGAGGAAGGCGCCAAGATGGATCTCCTGGAGCAGGCAGAACCCTGGTAGGAGGTACTATAGCTGTGTGGATGCTATGGTGAGTGTTGTTTTTTGCCCTAATTTTCTTCCTCTTTCTTCTGTGCAATAGTATGTGCCAAAGATGGTGAAATTTGCTTGTGTATCTTAATAGCACGGTGGCTGTGGATTTGTCCAATGGCATGATGATCCATTGCCCACATTCTGGAGTGAGCTCATTGGGGATCTGCGTGATGAAGTATGGAGGCTTAAAGGTGCAACTGTTGCTAGATCTGAAGATCAATTTCCAATCCTGACTCCAAGTGAAGATGATGGAACATGGGAGGTCATGTTTCTGTCTCTGCAAACTCAACTCAGAGAGAAGAATGCAGAGATTGCAGGGATTAGGGCCAAATTTCACAATGTGCTGTTTCTTTTCACTATATTTGTGCTTGGCTTAGTTGCAGGCAAGATATTAAGTTAGTTAGTTGGTTCAGTTGCAGCCAAGTTGTAATGGATCAGTGAAGTTATCTTCTGATGCAATGAGATTTAGTGAGTCTTGTTCCTCTTTTATTGCAATGTACTTTATGCGGTTTGCTGCAACATTGTCATAATGTACCATCATCAACATATCCATCCACATAATCAGCATATCCATACATAATAAGAAACGGATCCATACATAGCAATACATAACAATTGTTCACAATACATAGAGGAGTTCCACTTCAAATGCATAGTTCATCCTTTTCTCACAAAAGGATGAATAGCATAACTACTACATACATACACAACCATAGTTCACCATTAGTACAAGCATACAGTACACAACATTAGTTCCTACATGCTAGGTCATTACACAACCATCATTCCCAAAAGGTCAGCAATGCCACTAATCTCATTTTCATCTTCTTCACTTCTCCAAGATGGGCCGAATCCCCCTGAACTTCTCCTTCAACCTTTCATTCTGAAACTCTAACTGCCACTTCTCTTCAATATGCTTTTCATTTCCCTTAAGCAGATCAGCAACCTGAAGCTTCAACTGTAGCTTCTCTTGGGTGAGCTTCTCCTGACACTTAGCTAGTTCTGCATTCTTCAGCTCCAAATTCATACTAGCTTCAGTAAGCACTTGCTTCTCTTTCATTTTGTTCAACTTCAAGTTCTGAATGACTGTTGCTTGAGCTCTTGTCAGGTTGAGCAGCAGCTCATACTTCTGAGTAAGTTGCTGGGTCTCTGCATCTTTCTTTGCCATCTCAGTTGCCATCTTTGCCTTCATATCATCAATCAGTTCTTTTCTTACCTCCTGCTGATATGTAATGGCAGACTGCAGATGTCTGAAATCCACCACCTTATCTTCCTGGAAGTTCATCAGCTCATGCACATCTTGGACTAGCTTGTCATAGTTGGCCTCCAGCTTGTTCTTCTCTTCTGTCAGATGGTGGATAGTGAAAGAACTTTCAAGATTGTCATTCACCCTAGCACTTTTGGCATCTTCAACCATTGCCCATAGCTTCAACAATGCATTCTGCATTGTTGGGGGCCACTGGTGATCAACCCATTCAACAAAGCCACAATTGCTACCTTCCTGCAAAAACAACAACAACAACAAAACAGTTCATACAGCAAGTAATTACACAAAATCACTGCAGTTGCCAAAAAGAATGTCTAAATTTAGCATCAGACCACTACATTTATCAAGATGAGCAGCCACTTGAGTAGCTGACTGACTAGGTTAGTTACTCTACTGTTCATATCAAGGAGTGTTCAACCATTTGTAAGCTACTGTACTACCACTATTAACAAAAATTACTATGCCATTGTACTCCAGCAAAATATACTCATGCTTGACCTAAATAAGCTACTCTAACCACTATGAACCAAAATGTTGACAGCAAGCAGAGTACTCCAGCAAACAGAGTTCAATATGGCACTGACCAAGTAAGAAAAAAAATCAGTATGCCTACAATCCTACAATCCATACCGGCTGTGCACATGCTAAAAACCTCCTGCCTGTGTCTGTTCCTTCAAAGGCAACAAGCCTCTCAGATGCCATGCCGTGCTTCTCACATGGAGACATCACATCCAGCTCAAGCCCTTTGTAATCTGGATCTTCAATGCTGAAAGGGACCTGCAGAAGCTCGCACAAAGACAATGGCCAAATCAAAACCTAGCGAAATCAACCAAATCAAGAAATCCCAAATCTGAAACCCTAACCCTAACCCTTTACTGACCTCGTTGAGACCGTCTGTGGAGGAAGACTGCATGTACGGGAGGCTAGAATGGTCGTCGCTGCTTTCGTCCTCCAAAACCATGGCGTCGGCGGGGCGGGGCGGCGGCCGGCAGTCGGGACGCGGGCGGCGGCGACGGAGGAAACGAGCGAGGAGGGGGAGGGGAGGGGAATGGTGCGACCGGACCAGGTTGCAGCGCACCGGCTCGTCCTAGTCAGCGCGCGGGCACGCGCCGATTGGCCAGCATGGCACCTGACGAGTGGGCCCGAGCTGTCAGATCGGGCGTCAATACGTATAAATACGCGTTTTAGCCTAATTTGTAAAAACTTACACCAATGTTGATACTGACACGCAAAAATTAGCAATCGTGGTACCAATCTGCATGTGATACCCGAATTGTGGTACTTCTGTGCAATTAACTCTCCTGCTTCGTTACATGATCCGCGCCAGGCCACTCATCACCAAGGTCGTGACCGATTTCTTGCAGAACCGCGCCGCCGAGGGAGTGACAGACATCTTCCGGCAACAGCAAACGGACGAGAGCGGCGACGTCCCGGTGCCGGCGGGCCAAGACGCGCAGCCGCAGGCTCAGCTGGGCAGTGCGCCGGTCGAGACCGCCGGCCTCGTCGTCTTCGACCTCGCCGTCGGGACGCGGACCATCTCCGGCGTCATGGACATCTCCTCCCAGCTCGTCTGGACGCAATGCGCGCAGACACCCCCCTCCATGCAGCCCACCGAGTCCGGGGGAGGCTCCTTCTCGTGGCTCCCCTGCGCCAGCCCGGCGTGCCAGCGCGTGCTCAGCCGGACCTGCATCCTCGACAGCGACGGCTGCAGCTACGTCGCCACGTACGGCAGCGACGCCACCGCCTACACGTCCGGCTACCTGGCCACCGCCACCTTCACCTTCGGGAACATGTCTGTCCCCGGCATGGTGCTGGGCTGCAGCGCCGTGAGCACGGTCGACCTCTCCCTTGCCGGCGCGTCCAGCGTCATCGGCTTTGG
This sequence comes from Aegilops bicornis, assembly GCA_021605145.1. Classification (NCBI taxonomy): domain Eukaryota; kingdom Viridiplantae; phylum Streptophyta; class Magnoliopsida; order Poales; family Poaceae; genus Aegilops; species Aegilops bicornis. The sequence goes on from CM038672.1 coordinate 630,066,974, forward strand.
CAGAGGGTCCCTCTCCCTCGTGTCGCAGCTCAACCTCTCAAGGTTCTCCTACTTCCTCGCGACCGACGACTCCGACAGCTCCGAGACCGTCATCCGTCATCCACGCCGCTACTCAGAAGCAAAATGTACACCGACATGTACTACGTCAAGCTCACCGGCATCCAGGTCGACGGCAAGGCCCTGAGCAGCATTCCAGTGGGAGCGTTCGTGCTCAGGCGGACGGCTCCGGCGGGGTGTTCCTGAGCACGACGGTGCCTGTGACGTACCTCGAGGAGGCCGCTTACAGCGTGGTGAGGCGGGCACTGGTGAGCAGGATCCAGTCGCAGGGGGTGAGTCATTTGACAGCCAGGACCTCGAGCACCTGTGCTACTTGTTGCCGTCCTTTGTTAACGTGAAGGTCCCGAGGTTGACGTTGGTGTTCGACGGCGTGGAGGCGGCGATGGAGCTCAAGCCGGAGAACTACTTCTTCAAGGATGGTGCCGCCGGAGGGCTAGTGTGCCTGACCATACTGCCGTCGAGGGGCGGGTCGGTCCTGGGAAGCCTGCTGCAGACGGGCAGGAGCATGATCTACGACATTGGTGCCGAACGGCTGACGTTCGAGACCGCCGAGGCGCCGCCGGAGGCTCCTTCTCCGAGCGAAGGGGAGGTGGATGTTTCTCCGAAAGAAAAGAAGACCGCGGAGGCTCCGGCGCTGACGCGCTGTCGCTGCGGCTGTGGCAGTGGCTGTCGAAGTTGTCACTGGTGATGAAGATTGTTGTTGTGGCCATCGTTGCGGCTGCGGTGGTGTTTGCCTGGCGTACTTATACAGCTCGCCAGAATGCATTGGCACGGCCGGCTGGACGTCCTGAACAGTGAAGGTCGTGGTACATTGCTTCAAGATTCGTGCTAGCCTTTTGCATTTTCAATCCTCCACTTTAATGTAGTGCGCCACTAATTAAAGATGCGACAACTCGATCTTTGCTCACTTGTCACCGTATCCAAATCAAGATACGGCGCGCCACTAAGGGGGTGGCGGCCCGGCCGTTGCCCATTTAACACTACATCGGGATTTTCGATATGGCGCGTCGCTAAGAGGGTTATGCCCATGATGTTCTTCTGGGTTTCATCTTCATAAAAGTTTTGCTCCTGCCCCCGGGTCGCTCCTCTGGGGCGACTCGGGCGGCCCCAACCCTAGCGCCGCCAGCCCCCTTTCTCCTCCCTCCAGAACTAGCCGCCACCAAAGATAGCCGCCGGCAAGCCGGCGCGGCGTCGAGGAAGGTGGCGGCGGGGCTGGCTGCTCCTCGCGCGGAGAGCTTGGTGTGCCGGGGTGGCGGCCCCGGTCAAGGTGGGCGGCGCCTTTCCTGACGGAGGGTGGCTGCGGGTGTGTGGCCGGTCTTCCTCGGCTTGCGTGGGCGGCGAGGACTCGGTGGTGGGATCTCATGGCGGCCGTGATTTCGACGGCCGGCCGCCAGATCTGGATCGACCTGCGCCAGCTTCATCTCCTTCACCTTATCCCGCTCGATCTGGGCTTCGGTGTGGCCTTGCTCACTGGATTCGGGTGGTGGGCGGTGATTGGATGGTGGGGCTCTTGGGATCGGGGGAAACCCTTGGCCGGCGACGGCGGCCACAACGACGACGACGCCGCGGCGCCGATCCACTCCTTGAAGTCTTTGTTGAGATCCCGACAGGGATGGCGGCGGCCCGTGCACGAGAGATGGAGGTCTTCGATCAGATCTAGGTGAAAACCTGCTATTGGCTATTGCCAAGGCCGTTGATGGCGATGCTGTCTGCGTCGTTCCCTTCCCGAAGGAATCGCCGTGGATAAGTTCAAGGCCACTCTCTGCTACCTCCGGGGGAAACTATAGATCAGTAGATCGGATGACGACGGCTCTCTGGTGTCGTTTCCCCTTTGGGGGCGTCATTCTTGGAGGTCCACACGGGCTCGAGGGACCGGCGGACAACGTCTTTGGTGGAGCGGTGCTTCATCTTCCACATTGATGGTGGCGGTTCTCAGCGGCGTGGTGCTGTGGAGTCTCGGCGTCTGATGCGAGGAGATGGACTCGCGCAGGAGGAGGAAGCTGTCTGGCGTCATGGTGGCGTTGATGGTAGAGAGGCCTGGCAAGGTTGGTGCATCAGTTATGCTCTGAGGATGGACCGAGGGAAGATGGAGGTGACGGCCCTTGCAGCGTGCGGTGCTCACTGGGAGTGTGCCGGACCGGTGTGGGACCCAATCCTGGTAGTGGCTTGGATGGGACACCTAGCTTTAGATGTTAGGCTTTGGTGCGATGTATGTTTGGTATTAGGCCCGGACGTTCGACACGCCTTCATCATGGGGATAGGAGTAACAACATTGTTGCCAAGATGGTGGCTTCAGGCTTATTGATGTATCACCTTGTATGGTCTTTGTAAATAATTAATAATATGGCTGCATGCATTGTCCAGATGCAGAGGCCGGGGTACATCCTCTTTTTCTAAAAAAAATCTTCATAAAAATGGCTGAGTTTTGACATTGGCTTGCCAAGCTTATCACAATTCCCTTCTTCTTTATCCGGACTTGGGACTGACTATGTTCAGACAACATAAGCGGAATTGTGTTGAGTCTAAAAGAGTTGAACATTTTGAAATGTCCTCGCAATCCAGATAGAATTTTTTTTCCATGGGGAAAACATTCACAAAGTCGAGACACGGTGGCACCTGCACCATGAAAAACGGATGGTCTTCATCTCGACGTGAAAGAGCCGCCTTCTCCCAAGTGAGGATATTATCATGTAGAATCTTCACTTCTTTCGGGAGGATATCGTAAAAATTCCTCGGTATGATGGGTTCACGAGGAATACGGACCAGTCGCAGTGGAGAATGAGGAGGACGAGCCTCTGCTTGGTTAGATCCTGAGGATTTGTTAATTTGACTTTCGTCTTCTACACCGGTTTCTAGCTGGCAGTGCCCCATAAATCTTTCTTGTTAGTAGCATCCCTGAGGGAGTCCCGGATTAGGGGGTGTCTGGATAGCCGAACTCTTATCGTTGGCCGGACTCCAAGACTATGAAGATACAAGATTGAAGACTTCGTCCCGTGTTCGGATGGGACTTTCCTTGGCGTGGAAGGCAAGCTTGGCGATACGGATATGTAGATCTCCTACCATTGTAACCAACTCTGTGTAACCCTAACCTATCCGGTGTCTATATAAACCGAAGGGTTTTAGTCCGTAGGACGAACAACAATCATACCATAGGCTAGCTTCTAGGGTTTAGCCTCCTTGATCTCGTGGTAGATCTACTCTTGTATTACCCATATCATCAATATTAATCAAGCAGGAGTAGGGTATTACCTCCATCGAGAGGGCTCAAACCTGGGTAAAATAAAGCGTCCCTTGTCTCCTGTTACCATCCGACCTTGACGCACAGTTCGGGACCCCCTACCGAGATCCGCCGGTTTTGACACCGACATTGGTGCTTTCATTGAGAGTTCCTCTGTGCGTCGCCGTCGGTAGGATGCCTCATCTCGCCTTTTAAAGACGATACCATCGCCAAAGAAGCCTTGGCCACTGGTCGACTCTTCGCTAGGCGGTTTTCTCATGACCGCTAGTTCGCCGCGCTACCGACGATGACCTCTCGAGTCATCGAAACCAATCTCCATGTTAGTTCGGAACTTGCCGAACAGTTAGATCCGATCGAGCTCTCCTCCGTAAACGAGCTCTTGGATCACATTGCCGCCCTGGGAGTCGCCACAGATTACGACCGGATCGGGCCTAAAACCGATCTGAGAGAGATCAACTCTCCCCAGGCTACCCATCATGTTGCTGTGATAGAGGAGCAATGCGGCGACTCTTCTCCTATCTTAAGGACTAGCTACGTCCGGATTCCCGATCCCTCCATGCCGGATTCCTGCGGAGGGACGGATGTCGATCAAGCCCTGAACTTAAACTCAGGCGGCGGGTCGGACTCATTGGATAGCACTCAAAAATCCAAACTTCCGAGTTCGGAAACTTCCTGGCCCTTGAGTCCTAAATTGGAAGGGGTTCCGGATTTAGTGCCACCCGCCCAACCAAACATTAGCGATCTCTCTCGAATTCGGCAAGACCCCGCCGAAACAGTACATCATTACTGGGCCAGATTCCTCCTGGTTATGAACATGATAAAGGACTGCCGAGAGGAGGACGCAATACCAATCTTCTGCAATAATTGCACGGACAAGGGAATCCTAAACGCCATAAGTCGTCATAAATTACACGCTTTGCTGACTTGGTGACCATCGTACAAAAGTACTGTGCGATGGAGAGCGCTGGAAAACCGAAAGTAAATTTTGGGATAATCCGGCCCCGAATACATCCCTAGTCCGGAACAAAAGGGTGCATCATTATCAAGCACCTGGGTTGAATACCAAAAAACCAAAACCCCCTAAAGGGTAGGGAACCGTACTGGAGGGTTGGCTAAACGGACCCTGCAAAATTCATAGCACAGAGGGCACCACTCCAACTCATAGCCATCGAGCATGTTCGATACTACGGCAGGTGGCCAAAAGCAGCGAAGAGCTTCTAGCTTCAGAATCCCAGCCCAGCAACACCAGTACGGTGTTAACAGTCTTCGAGACTTTCACATCAAATAACATGCGAAAACGACAACTCCGCAACCTTGCCGAAGTCTACCAAGTAGCAACAATAAATCCATGGAGTGACACGACTATTACCTTCAATGCCGATTTAACCTAAATTCGAACTGCCGGCACCGTGCATTGGTCCTCAGCCCGATAGTAGACGGCTTTCGCCTTACTAAGGTACTCATGGATGGCGGCAGCGGACTAAACCTCATCTATGAGGAAACCCTCCAAAAATGGAAATAGATCGAACCGCATTGAGCAAAGCAGCACAACCTTTAGAGGAATAATCCCAGCCGGGAAGCATGCTGCACAGGGAAAAATCATGCCGGACGTAGTGTTCGGCTCGCTGGACAATTACAGGTCCGAGGAGGTCACATTTCAAGTGGCCCCGTTCAACAGCAGATATCATGCTTTATTAGGACGAGAGGCATTCACAATTTTTCAAGCTATACCCCATTATGGGTACATGAAGCTTAAAATGCCCGGTCCCAACGGAATCATCACTCTCGCTAGTGATCCGAACATAGCACTCCGTGCCGAAAATAAGACAGCCGCACTAGCCCTCGAGGCACTATCCGAAGCCCTAGCGGCCGAGGAACTCACCGTGATGCGCTCCACGGTGAACAGGGACGATGTGATACTTGATAAAAGATCCAAGTCCACCTCTTTTAAACCAACGGATGAAATAGTCAAATTCCAAGTCCACCCAACGGACCCTGCAAAGACGGCCTCCATCGGGGCACAATTAAACCCTGATGTAGACGATGCACTACGAGAATTTCTACAAGAAAACTGGGACATCTTTGCCTGGCACCCTTCAGACATGCCAGAATCCCACGCCACCTGGCCGAGCACAGCCTAAATATCCTAAAAGGATTCAAGCCAGTCAAACAGGCTCTTCGGCGCTTTTCCGAACCCAAGAGACAGGCCATGGGAGAGGAGCTAGCCAAACTTTTGGAGGCCGGATTCATCATAGATATAAAACATCCGGACTGGCTAGCGAACCTGGTGATGGTACCAAAGAAGGATAAATCCTGGCGCCTATGTGTTGATTTCAAAGACCTTAATAAGGCTTGCCCAAAGGATCCCTTCCCCCTCCCTCGAATTGATAAAATCATTGACGCTACAGCAGGACACGACTCATTGTGCTTCATCGACGCGTACTCCGGCTACCACCAAATCAAGATGGTGGAGCCAGACCAAGCTGCAACAGCATTCATCACTCCATACGGCCCGTTCTGCTTCAACACAATGCCCTTTGGGCTCAAAAACGCCGGCGCAACATATCAGCGCATGATTCAGACATGTCTAGCAAACCAGATCGGCAAAACGGTGGAAGCATATGTAGATGACGTGGTCGTCAAAACCAAGCACGTCGAAACTCTAGTAGACGACTTGAGGCTCACATTCGACAATCTTCGAAAATATGACACCATGCTCAATCCGGAAAAATGCGTCTTCGGCGTTCGGCCGGAAAGCTCCAGGCTTCATTGTGTCCGTAGAGGAATTGAAGCAAACCCAGCCAAGATTCGAGCTCTGTCACAATTGGATATTCCAAAAGACCTCAAACAAATACAAAAATTGGCCGGGATGCGTGGCGGCTCTAAGCCGCTTTATCTCCCGCTTAGGAGAAAAGTCATTACCTCTTTACCGCCTCCTCCGCCGCACCGAACACTTCGAGTGGGACGGATGCCGCCATGCCGGACTCGAAGAAATAAAGGCCATTTTGGCAACAAATCCGGTCCTGGCCGCGCCCAACGTGGGCGAACCAATGCTATTATACATCACCGCAACACATCAAGTTGTCAGCACGGTGCTCGTTGTCGAACGAGAAACGGACGGACACCGGTTCCCTATTCAAAAACCGGTTTATTATGTGTCCACTGTCCTAACTCCATGCAAGTCCTGGTACCCACACTATCAAAAGATAGCATACGCGGTGTTCATGGCATCCCGGAAGCTACGACACTACTTTCAAGAGTGTTTGATAACGGTAGCCTCTGAAGTGCCTCTTAATGACATTATAAACAACCGCGACGCGACGGGCCGGATTGCTAAATGGGCCATAGAGCTCCTCCCATTCGACATAACTTATAAGCCACGACGAGCTATTAAGTCGCAGGTTTTGGCCGACTTCGTGGCGAATGGATCAAGCCGAACTCCCTAAAGAGTACGGCCCATACTCCAATTGGATCATGCACTTTGACGGCTCCAAAATGTTGGCTGGCACAGGGGCTGGCGTCGTCCCGACGTCCCCAACCGGGGCACAGTCCAATACGCCCTTCGTGTAATGTATACGGACTCCAACAACGCAGCCGAATCTGAGGCCCTTCGCACGGCCTCCGGATGGCGATCTCCATGGGCATTCAACGCCTAGAGGTGCGCGATTCAAACCTCGCAATATCTCAAATAAACGGAGACTTTGACGCCAAAGATCCGAAAATGGCAGCATACCGCAATGCGGTCCTAAAAATGTCGCACGGTTCAAGGGCTCGAATTTCATCATATAGCCCGGATAACAACCAGCGGGCGGATATATTGGCACGCATCGGTGCAAAATGCGATGCCGCCCCACCCAATATCTTTTTGGAACGGCTGTGCAAGCCATCCGCATTTATGGGAAGGGAGTCCGCAACAATAATCCGGACCCAACCGCACCGCCGACGCCAACACTCGACACAACCGAGGCTCCGCCCAGATAACACCCTCTGCTCACGAAATAATGGCGGTTATCGCCCGTGGGACGGAACCATTCCTAGCCTACCTAACTAGGCGGGAACTCCCCGAAGACCAAAATGAGGCTCGCTGCATAGTACGGGCGCTCTAAAGCCTATAAAGTCCATGCGGAGAGCTTTATAAGAAAAGCACTACCGAGTCCTTCAAAGGTGTATCTCTCAAGAGGAAGGGCGAATCCTCTGGCTGAAATTCATGCCGGACTGGGTGGGCACCATGCACAGCCCGGGCCCTTGTAGGCAAGGCCTTCCGTACAGGATTTTATTGGCCGACGGCCCGGCAGAATCGTAGGACTTAGTCCAATGATGCGTCGGTTGCCGCCTTTTGCTAACCAAAGCCACATGCCACCCACCGCCCTTAAAACTATACCCATCACCTGGCCGTTCATGTCAGGGGCTTGACATGGTTGGAGCCCTTAAGGGAGGAACCCACAAGCAAAAATACCTATTGGTCATGGTGGATAAATTCACCAAATGGATAGAGGCCAAACCAGTTAAAACGGACGAATCCGGACCAGTGATAAACTTCATATCAGGGGGAGTGCACCGTTACGGTGTCCCCCACAGTATCATCACTGACAATGGCACCAACTTCACGGCCAATGAGGTCAAATCATGGTGCAAAAACATGGCCATCAAGCACGATTACGCCTCAGACTATCACCCTCAAACCAACGGCCAAGTCGAACCGCCAAACGGACTAATCATGAGCGACATTAAACCCGGACTAGTGCGGTCCTCAAGGAATCTAACACGCCTTTGGGTCGAGGAGCTCGACTCCGTACTCTGGGGGCTGCGGACCACACCGAATCGTACTACCGGATTCACACCATTCTTCATGGTGTACGGTGCAGAGGCAGTCTTGCCCTGCGACATAATACATGACTCACCTCGCGTACGCATGTATGAAGAAAGAAAAGCCGAGCTCGATCGGCGGGACAGTTTGGACGCATTGGAGGAGGAGCGCGACGTGGCAAAGGCTCGTTCCGCATTCTATCAACAGCAGGCTCGAAGATATCAAAGCAGAGAAGTACGGGCCAAAGCTTATAACATTGGTGAACTAGTTCTACGTCTGTCGGACAAGAAAAAGGACAAACTCAAGCCCAAATGGGAAGGTCCCTTCATCATCGACCAGGTCCTGACCGGCGGAGCATACCGTCTGCGAAGCGCATCGGATAACCGACTCGAGCCGAACCCATGGAACGCAACCCGCCTACGAAGATTCTACGCCTAAGTGCCGGACTCCAAGTTCGTCTCCTTCCTCCGTCCGCATTCTTTATTTTTGCTTTTTGCTGTCTTTTATTTCTCTCCTTCCCCCTTCTTCTTCTTGTAGCCTCTAGAGGCTCGTTTGCGCTTTTTCCACAAGACACTTGACGCGCTGTCCGCGCTCATTATATCGTGGGGGCTTCTTTAATGTAAGCTTATTTATACGGGCTTCATGCCCAAAGCACATGTGTTAAACTTCCGCATGTACCTTTTATTCACCATTATATGCATCGATATGACTTAAGTTTTGGCCAAGCTGGGTTGCTCGGCTCCTGCTTACCCCTACGTTCCCCATTGTTCGGCTAGGTGGTAAAGGGAGCACCTCTACGATTGCTACTGCCGGGTCAGCCGGATGTGTACCTCAGACTGGGTGAAGCCGAAAGCTAGCGTTCTTAAGGGAATATTCGGTCGGTGAACTGAAAGATGATTTTTAACTATTTACCCATCTGCCCCAGATGATTTTCTGCTTTCATAGCAGCTTCGACGTGCACTTTAGGGCATGCATCCCAAATGAAAGGAACCCTTAACGGAACTATTCTCCCGGAAGATGTTTCTTACTACCCATGTAATATAACATAACTAGTTGGGCACTTGTCCGATACAGCAACAATGACCCCTACGCCTTTGTCTCCATGCATACCACGGTTCTTATATAACCACGAAGGTATTCGGACACACTCCGGACTATTGTCCGGAGGTCGGGTTTAAAAGGTCCGCTACGACAAACGATCTACAATCCGGCTAGAAGACATTTTTTCATGTCATATTTTTACATAGACAATTCGACTCATTGTATTCCTCCTCAATGCCATCTAATAGGCTATCTAATTTACAATCTTGCTGGGAATACTTGGCGGCCAATTCTACTTGGTTGTGCACTAAGCTTACAGGGATCTCCATCCCATCCGGCCCCACAGGTCCGACCTCGGCCATGTGGTTTGGGTCAGCCTTCGTGTACCGCGTCTTCACCATGGCCCAGGCCTCCCTGGCGCCTTGACGGCAGGCCGATATCTTCCATAGCCGTAAGCGCCGCCGTGCTCCTTGAAGCCGCTCCGCCAGCTCCCCAATGCCTTCGGGCAGGGAGATAGATGGCCACAAGGCTTGGCCGATGCCTTTCATCACCTGCCGGACTCGTTCGTGCAGCTGACGCAATTTGGGAAGAAGATCACCCGAAGAACTGGGCATCTCCTCCTCAGGACGACCTGTGAGCAAACCTACATACATGTTTATGTTAGTGGCCTTCCTCGCCGAACTCTTTTCAAAGTTCGCTCAAGCACTTACTGAAAATGCCGCGACGAAGCCGCTGATTCTCCTTTACGGAGTCAGACAACTGGGCACGAACGTCCTTTAGTTCCTCACCCAGCTTGATGTTGGCGTCTTGGAGGTTATTTTTCTCCTGCCGCACCCTCGTAAGCACGCTCTCGCCGACCTTTATCTGGCGTAAGAGCTGTTGCTTGACCGGATCTAGTCCGGCGCCAACTGCAATGTTTTGGTCAGATTCACACACCCGCCGCACTTTATAAACTATTTATTTTTTAAAAAGCATATATTACCAGAGGGGCCTCTGAGATCCCTCAGAAGCGGCTAGTGCGGCCTCAAGTTGGGCCTTGCACTCTTCAAGCTCCTGGGACAGTCGGGTATTCTTTTCTGTAAGATCCTGCATAACAAATGATCCTTAAATCAATTATTCTAACTATTCTAAGTCTCGGGGGCTACTGGCATATATAACCGTCAGATTTTCTTACACGTATGTCCTTTACATACTGCTCCGTGGCTCTGGCTAGACCATCTTGAGCGGCACGGAGGTGCGCATCTCCCGAATCAAAGGCATTCAAGGCCTCTTGGGAGAAACATGCATCACGAAGAACTGTCCGGCGACGCCTGTGATTCAAGGCGCTCTCCACCTTGGAGTTGGTGGCGGACAACCTGTCGGCATCCTCTGTCGGAGGAGCATCCGACGCACGTCTCGTGCTCGCCTCAGCCTCCGGACCCGACTTTAAAGCTTGGCCGGTGAAGGTTCGATTGGCAATCTCTCCGGACTCAGTCCGGCGAGCGCTCTTTTTCCTGAAAAGAGCATCAGCGTTAGTACGCCTTCCAGGAATCAATCCGGGGAGTATGGTGACACGCTATACCATTGCAGCGGGGTTTCGATCCGGACCGCACTTCTTTTTAACTCAAGCGGGTCGCTGCCCCTTGTTGGCCAGCCGCCGCAGGCTCGGCTTCCCGCCTCAAAGGTACCCCCTGCGAAACACCATTGGTATACGATGATCAAAAATAAGCACGGATGGGTCATTATCAGGGTTTTGGTATCTTGGTCTCAGATTACACTGTAGGGTGGAAGTATTCCGGTAATCGGCCGTAATGGCTACCAAAGCGTTGTCGATGCTAAGTTGGTAGAACACCCCGTCGATCAACTCCACCGTTATATCCGGGTCCTCTTCGGAGGTCGGATCGAGGGACCGCTCCGGATCCTCGGGTTGTGGGGCGGGCTGTGTATCTTCTCCACAGTCCGGCGCAGTTCCTGCGCAAAAACCATGAAATGAGATATTTAACTACGGGAGCATGGATCGGACAGGTCATAAAGATGTTTGCTTACCCAGCTTCGAGGATTATTCGAAGAAAACTCCTTCAGTGGGTTGACATGGAGGAAATCCTCCTCCTCTCCTTTGTACATGGCAGACAAGATCTTCACCAGTTCGGTGACCGATCCTGGCCCTTTGCGGCCATGACGGGTGGCATCGTCCTCCCCGTTGAAGTCCCACATGGGGGGGGGGCCTGTATTGGAGCGGCTGCACTCCCCTCATAATGTAGATTGCCATGACTCCTGTCATGGTCAATCCGGCATGAGCCAGTAACCTTATTCGGCTCATCAAATAACGGACATCCCGGTCATCTTCTCTCCGGGGGCTCCGAGGGCGCCGGCTTAGGCGCTTCTTCAGAGGAGCATTGCTGAACTCCGTAAGGCCGATCCGAACAGGATCCGGCAGCGGGACGTCCTCCATATAAAACCATTCCGAAGGCCAGTCTTCGGACGCCTTCTTTGGGGTTCCGGATAGGTATCCGGTCCGGGCGATGCGCCATAGCTCGGCTCCGCCCACTTGATATATTGACCCCTCATGAGAACGGGGTACTAGGCGTAATATTCTCTTCCACAGTCAAATGAGCCTCGACGCCCAAGAATAGTTCGCAAAGGGCCACGAAGCCCGCGATGTGCGTGATGGAGGCAGGAGTAAGGTGGTGCAATTGGAGGTCAGAGAACTCCAAGAGCCCCGGAGAAACGGATGGATGGGAAATCCGAGGCCTCTTACTAGATAAGAGATGAAGCATACCCGCTCTCCTTTAGAGGGGTCGGGATGCTCTCCGCTTGCTTTCCGCCCTTGTAGGTGGCAAGTCCGCTCGAACCGGAACCATGAAGGCCGGGGAGAAATCCCTTGGCTTGGAGTATAACAAGCTCGCTATGCGGGACAGAGCATCTCTCCCAATTTCTGGCCGAGGGCCGAGCGCGAGAAGAGGAGCCGTCGACTTTCCATGATGGAATGGGTTCCGTCGAGGCGCTCTGATGAAAGCTCGCAAAGGGGGGATGTTGTGACTCAGATCTAGATCCTTTCCCTTTTATAGGCGGCTCATTTGCGCGGCTAGGGGGGTAATTGTAAAAATACCCTGGCTATTCGCATTCATTCAAACACGTGGAAGATGGCCATTATTGGGCGTAGAAGCCGAGGAGCGAAGCATTTATCGAAGCGGACACTATTCGACAAGTATATGGAATTGGAGAAGAACCCGCCTCGCAATGCGAAGACAATCAACGCCAGGACTCATCGTCATTGAAGCCTGGTTCGTGGGCTACCGAGGAGTCCCGGATTAGGGGTGTCCGGATAGCCGAACTCTTACCGTTGGCGGACTCCAAGACTATGAAGATACAAGATTGAAGACTTCGTCCGTGTCCGGATGGGACTTTCCTTGGCGTGGAAGGCAAGCTTGGCGATACGGATATGTAGATCTCCTACCATTGTAACCGACTCTGTGTAACCCTAACCTATCCGGTGTCTATATAAACCGGAGGGTTTTAGTCCGTGGGGACGAATAACAATCATACCATAGGCTAGCTTCTAGGGTTTAGCCTCCTTGATCCCGTGGTAGATCTACTCTTGTATTACCCATATCATCAATATTAATCAAGCAGGAGTAGGGTATTACCTCCATCGAGAGGGCCCGAACCTGGGTAAAAACATCGTGTCCCTTGTCTCCTGTTACCATCCGCCTAGACGCACAGTTCGGGACCCCCTACCCGAGATCCGCCGGTTTTGACACCGACAATCCCGCTTAGTACTGGGCCCGCAATATCATCTTTGAACGCATCGCCGGCCACATTTTACAGTGTATTCGTAGTCAGCACTGGTAGTGGTAGGGAGGGTCGTTGCTCGTCAATGTAATTATCTGGAGGCCTCTCAAATAATAGACCCCCTGGCAACCAGCAGGAGCAGACATGACATAGTCATGGTTAAAAAATGAATCAAGGTAAGCTTCAAGTTTCTGCGCATCCTATCGGGAAAGCGGAAGGAAAGCGGAAGCAAGCCTCGCTTGTGGCGTCCCCCCGCGGGCGGCCCGGGCGAAACCCTAGCCGCCAGAGAACTCCCCCTCCCGGATCTCCCACTCCCCTCGCCGCCGGGCAAAGCCCGCGTGGCGTCGGCGGCGGCAGGGCCTTTCATTTTTTTCTCTCACGAGGCCTGGGCGCTGCAGGGGCCGCTCGGCTGAGGAGAGGCGGGGGTGCGGCGTGCTGGCACCGGTGGGCGCGGCAAGCTTGCGCCGGTGGTGGCGGCGGGCACGTGGCCAGGTGCGCGCAGTGGACGGGTGGGCGTGGCGGGTCAGTCCAACGCGTCCAGTCGCGGCTGGGTGGGGGCTTGCACGGTGCGGCCAGGCTCGGCCCGGCGTGAGCTAGCGCGGCAGGCACGGGCGACGCGTGCGTGCACGCATGTGGCGCTGGCGGTCGTTCCTGGCGCGGATCTGCTGGATGTCTGGGCGTGCTTGCGGCTGCCCAGATCTGGTGGTGCCCTTCGGCGCTGCGCTCGGTGTGGAGGAGGCCCGATCTGGGCCAGTATGGCTACCTCTTGGCGGCTGGTCACGGCGTCGGCTGGCCGGTGGTGGCGGTAGCGGGGGGTCGGCGGAAGATGGGTGGGCTCTTCCTCCAAGCATGGTACACGCTCGGCTCCTTGGAGCTGTGGCGCCGTCCTACGTGGATGGAGCTAGAGGAGACTCGGGCAGAACATTCCAGTACAGTTAGTCCTGTTCTTGCGCGCGGCTGTGCGAGCCACTCAGCTTTGGCTCGATTCTGCCAAGTTCCAGCGCGCGGCGGTGCGGGCCGGCAAGTTCTTGTTTTCCCCCGGCCTTTTCGTTGCGCTGCGGTGCGGGGTCTCGCCCAGTTCTACGCACGAAGGTTGGAGGATGGCTAGATCTGGCTGGGTTCGCCCAGGTCCTGCGTGCGGCGATGCAGACCGGTCAAGTTGGTGTGTGCGCGCCTTGTTCCTGCGAGCGGCGGCGACCAATCTGTGTTTGGTAGTGTGTGCTTGGTTTCGTTCTAACCTGAGGTGTTGGGTGGCCTCGGAACCCAAGATTGAGGATGGAAGGCCTGTCACGCCCAATATGCGTTACTATCCTAAAGAGACTCGAAGGTCCCACCAAGGATACACTACAAAAAAAAGACACATCCGTGACATTTTGGGCGAACGAATTTTTTTTCGGTCATACATATGACACTTCTATGACGATAATTGTGACAAAACCCGGTATCATCATAGATGTGGTGGGCTCCTACTTCTATGACAAAAAATCATGACAGAAAATGGGCTTTTCGTCCTGGGCGGGCTGCAGATGCAGCTGCATGACATTCTTTGGTCCGTCCATGACGGAAAAAACCATGGTAGAAGCGAGGGGGAGGAAAATTTCGGGGAGTTCCCGGTTACGGTGGGAGGTCGTGGGCCGAGCGATGCTGCTTTCTCTCGTAACGCGGCGCGCTTGTGTGCGTAGGCGTTATTCTAATCGAACCCGAAGCGAGGCGTTGGGCTCTAATCGAACCCGAAAGGACAGACCGCAGTTACGACATCGAACCCGAGCGATCGATCGATGGTCGTTAATCGAACCCGATCGGCGATTCTTCGCTATCGCCGCTAATCAAGCCGATCGATTGGATGAACAGAGCGTTGCGGGGGCGGTTTGGATGAACAGTGAGCGGTGGCGTTGCCTCTGGATGAACAGGACCCCGTGGTGTGGTGGAGGGCTGGATGAACAGTAGATGGTGGAGGGGTGGTTGAACATGACACCGTGGTGTGGAAGGCTGGATGAACAGTAGACGGTGGAGGGGTGCCCGTGGAGGGGTGGTTGAACAGGACCCCGTGGTGTGGAGGGCTGGATGAACAGTAGACGGTGGAGGGGTGGTTGAACAGTAGACGGTGGAGGGGTGGTTGAACAGTAGCCGGTGGAGTAGCGCGCGGTGAAGGTTGGATTAACTGGAGCCCGTGGAGGCTAGAGGAGGTCGACGGTAGACCGTGGAGGCTGGAGGAGGTCGACGGTGGAGATGAACAATATCCCGTGGAGTCCTGTTTTGCGGTACGCCACACCCCTCCCGATGAACAGGACCCCCGTTTCTACCGTAGGAGGTCCGTTTCGTCCGTTTTGCGGTACGCCACACCCCTCCCGATCAACAGGACCCCCGTTTCGACCGTAGGAGGTTCGTTGTCCGTTTTGCGGTACGCCACACCCCTCCTGATGAACAGGACCTCCGTTCGACCGTAGGAGGTCCGTTTCCTCCGTTTTGCGGTACGCCACACCCCTCCCGATCAACAGGACCACGTTCCGAACCTAGGAGGTCCGTTTCCTCCATTGTGCGGTACGTCAGTCCTCGTTTCCATCGCCTGTTCCGTCCAAGCCCTCCCGATGAACACGACCACGCATTCCATTCCGACCCAGCCGGTTGGCTCCCCATGAACACGACGACGACGCTGTTTCTCCGTTCCGACCCAGCCATGTACGTATGCGCGAGTAGGCATTCGAGACCCCGCCCGTATGTACACATACGTGGCCGTATTTTCTTTCTTGCACCCTGGCCGCTGTACGTATGTTTACATGCTACGTGCGCGCCTCTACTATGACACGTGCGCGCCTCTACATCGACCAAAGATATATGTATGTACACGTTCGCGACCGTAATGACAACGCTACCTACGCTTCGACCAGGTGGGTCCGGTATCGAGCACTTCCTTACTCGCGAAGATGTAGCTGGTGGGTCCCAGAGTCGGGGCGAATCATTTGTTTTTTTGCCCAGACGCACTTCCTTGCGTGCGAAGATGTAGCTGGTGGGTCCCAGCAGTCAGGGGGGAAACGTTTTTTCACGAAATACGATGGCCCGTCCGGTGGGTCCCTGCTGTCAGGTGGAGGAATAATTATTTTGCACGTGATAAGGAGGCACTTCCTTGCGGCCGCCGTGGACCCAGCTGTTAGCCTTTCCACGCACAGTACTCTTTCGATGGAAGTCGGTCGTTGACCACATTGACCATGCCGCGCCGAGAGCACCACGGTGGTGGACGACGGCGAGGCCTAGGAAGGGGACGACGCGGAGCCGGGTAAGACGCATCAGTGGATGCCCACGCGAAGAGGAGTACGAGGGTGAGGCTGCCGTCGCTGCAGAATAACAGGGGGTGTGGGTGAGTAGAGGGATGGCCTGGCCAGCGGTGGGAGTAGTAGGGGGCAGTGAGGCCTCCGCGGCATCACAGCCGGCCACGGGAGGCAGAGCATGCGGCACGACCGACACTGCTTTGGGCGGCTGGAACACGAAGACCAGAGGTTGAAGAAGCACTACGGCCGTTGGATGGACATCGTACGGTCACTGGAGCTAGAATCGTTCATATTGGCTAAGTTGACAAAGCCCTCCGTCCCCGTAAACTTAGTAGGCCCACAAGTCAGCCTCTCACCAAGGTGAGTCCCAGCTAGCAGGGGGAGTATTCATTTTTTTGTGCGTAATAAAGAGGCATTTCCGGTAGGTCCGAGCTGATAGCGGGGGGAACATTTTTTCGCGAAATAGAGAGGCCCTTCCGGTGGGTCCCAGCTATCAGGTGGAGGAATCATTATTTTGCGCGTAATAAGGAAGCATTTTCCTGTGTGGGCCCCTACTGTCAGCCTCTTCCGATGGTTGTTGTTTGTTGACCATGTTGACCTCGGGCCGCCGAGAGCACAAACGCTGTGGACGAGGGCGAGGCCCAGAAGAGAACCACCCGAGTCGGGCGAAGCCACCGCAGCGGATGGCCACGCCGAGGGGAGAACGAAGCTGACCGGGTCGGTGCGGGTGAGGCCGACGTCACGGAAAATAACAGGATGTGTGGGTGGTTAGAGGGATGGCTGGCGGCAAGACAAACACCACGGAGGAGGAGCAGTGTAGTCCCGCCACGCTGGTTTGGCGGCTGGAGCAGGAAGATCAGAGATTGAAGAAGCACGGCGGCCGTTGGATGGACATCCAACAGTCACTGTTGTGTGTTGACTAAGTTGACAAAGCCTTGTGTACGCGTCAAAAAAAAATTTAGGACATCGTCATCGTAAACCTAGTAGGCCCAGAAGTCAGACTCCAAATCTGTGGAAAACAGCATACAGCCCATTAGCCATTATTTTCAAAAATTTACAGCCCATTTGCTAATTCTTAAGGACATTTGAAGCCCATATTTTTTATTAGCATTACAGACCATATATTCTGGGCACTGCTAAAAAATTCAATGAAATTTTGCATATTTCGGTGGGGTCCGAACTCTTTTAATCACTAAATTTCGAGTCACGTTAAAAATAATTTTCAAAAAATTATATCAAAATAAAATTCAAAAAACAATTCTCCATAAAAAATGAATGAAATTTAGAATCTTAACTAGCAAGATGCCCGTTCGTTGCACGGAACATGAAGATGCATTTGTATGAGTAGTTTATCTTGTGGGAGAAAAGATGATATTTTAATGTAATTGCCAGTTGGCTTTGGTTTTTATAAGAGTAGTGAGTAGAGAAATCCTGAAAAAATGATATTTTAATGCAATTGCCGGTTGGCTTTGGTTTAAAAATTTACAGCCTATTTCTTACAACTTATAGCCTGTTTTCTGGGGAAGCCTATTTCTTACTACTTACATCCCTCCTCGTCTTGAAAGATTTGCAGCCCAGCAGGGCTGAGAAAAGCAAGTAGGCCTCGGTTTTGGTATTCTCTAAAAAAAAGAACTGGGCTAGCCAATTTCAGAAAGAAAAAATATATCAACTGGGCTCGTCATGTGCTTAATAAAAGCGTAAGCGTGGGCTAGACGGGCATAGCCCCCGCACAACGCGCAGTTGAGCTCCGTCTCTGAAACTGAAAAACAACTGGGCGAGCTGCTGGGTCCCTGGTGTTATCCTCTCGTTGTGTAATTTTCTCGTTTATTGACTACATTGACAATGGCGTGGAACCTAGTTGTCAAACAATTAGGAGGAAGTATTTTTTTTGGCTTGTAATAAAGAGGCACCTGCTTGCAAAATGCAATGACCCTGGTGGGTCCCTACTGTCAGCCTCCTCCACGTACAGTCATCTCCTGATTCCTCTTCGTTGTTGACCATGTTGACAACGTCAGACGGCGGCGGGCACAGTGAGCTAACCAAGGCGGAGAACGACGACAAGGCCTCGGGCGGGAACGAACAGCAGCCATGGAAGATGCGGCAGTGTAGTGGCAGGTGGAGGGAGAATCTGAGGGCAACAACATGCAAGTCAAGCATACAAATGGTACAAAAAGCCCAAGGATTAATTGTTCATCAAATTTTTAGACAAAACCCAGATTGAACATGACAGTAACATCTAACCCAACCATTCTTTTTTGCAGTCACAAACAAATGGATCGGTCTAATCCATAAAATCAACATCCTATGGCAAAAAATTTATTTCAGGATGTCTACAACTTATTGTAAATATAAGCCGAGCATGTTTAGAAGCCCATTTGTCCACCTGAAACTTATTGTAAATATAAGCTGTTCAACATGTTCGTCCGTGAAAAATCTCTTGCTGTAAAAATTAAGTCTCATGGACAATAATAACCTCGCGTTCAACAGGAAGAATGTGACAAAGCTTACATTTGCACAGTTGGATGCATATCGTCCCATCGTTATCGTCCTCAAACGAATGTCATGAGAACTGAGAAAATCCTTGTGCTTATTACGCCAACGTTTGGTTATATGTTTTCTCCATGTGGTTCTCCCTAAGTAGACATGAAGATTGAAAACAGTTAAGGTCTGAAAAAGAGTATGTCGAAAGAACGACAGCTGAACAGTTAATTCTAGTACAATATATACGGGCTTTCAATGTGCATGAAATCATCACCTCTATGTATAAATTCTCCAGAGATCGAAAGCATCGCAACAAGCCAATAATTATGTCCAGATCAAAACTATACGTTCTGATATATATGATCTTGACAGAATCCAGCAGCATTGATAGGCTATCAATGGATGAACTCTTCATTGAGCATATAACATAATATTAGTACCCAAAGTGTACTCCAAGATGATATAAAACTTATGCGCACAAATGAAAAATGCAGCATATGATTACAAATGTGTAGATGATAATATACGGTACCTGAAAAAGTGAGGAGCCAAACACCAACTCCTTGTGATTATTAAACGGGTCACGAATTACACCCAAGGTCTCTAGTTTGGGCGCAGAGACGACAGTTATTTCTGAAGGTGTATAACAACTATGAAGGAGCAACCTTTCAAGTGAAGGGGCATCTTCGATGATGAGCTGCTATCCTTTAAAACAAATTCCAATGCTTTTAAGGTGAGGCGACTTTATTTGGAGACAACTGATACCGATTTCTATTCCCAAAACAATCAGCAAGCGCTCCAGGCGGTGGAGTGGATGATCTTTGTCTTGATGAGGCCTCCGACAGATAAACCACCACAAGCGAAAAAAAAATTGGCAGTGGGAGTCGAAGCATTTGTACCAGATCATCTGGTAGATGGCACCGGGCGAAGGTGGCGGTGTGGAGAGAGGAGGAAAACCACGAGATGGACAACGGTGGTGTGGGCACGAATTCTTGGTATGTTCGTGGTATGAATCTTTCGTGTTTATGGTAGAACTCAAACTGCTGGAGTTCTCCGAATTCGAGGATGTCGATAGCGTCCACCTTGCCGGGTATGGACAGCAGGTAGCTTGTCGGGATGCAGAGGCATTGAATGGGGCCCTGCTGGTGAGAAGAGACGATGGCTCTGATGAGATCAAATTCAGGAAGGACAGATATCTGGCGACAGTCGAGATTGAGAGGCGCCGTGCGCCATAGAGGGCGCCACCGAGTTGAGAGGACTTGTGTGCGGCAGCAATCCTTGGTGGGGAGAAGCGAGATGATCTCCTCAAGGATGACGCCCGGGAGATCGCTGATGCGGTCCACCGGAGATTCTGATTCCTCGAGATCCGGGTGGGGAGGGGGCTCGCCGCTTCTCCCAGCTACCGTCTTGCGGGATCTACAACCGGCGTCGCCCGCTGGAGGAGCCTCATCTTCTTGGCCTGGGCCAGCCGACTCCATTTTCCTTGTGGGCGTCGCGCCGAGCTCATGGGTTTGAGCAGAGTAGCCAGAGACGAGCCTAGTGGCAGTGCGAGTGGGGAAGAAGGAGGGCTGAGGATTTCTGTAGGAGTGGAAGAAGATGAGCAGGCATTTTCTGTACGAGTGAGGAAGAAGGTGAGCGAGGTTTTCTGGACGAGTGAGGAAGATTGGGAAGCGGGGGAAATTGGGTGGGGAGATGGAAGTGGGAGAGCGAGCTGTTCGTGTTTATAAGGCCCGCTGCACTAACTACTCACTTTTTCCCAAGAACTGCTCTCTTCTTTTGCGTTGCTGCATTGGAGCTGGCGCATGGGCTTGGCTGACTGGCCATGCGTGCAGGATGCATGTGCCCGCCGGCCATTGCATGCGCCTGGTTTGTTACTAGGCCTATTTAATAGGGTGCTTATGAAGTAAATTAAGGAGATTTATTTTATCTGTGTGCATCCACCAAATTAGAGGATGCGGTACTGGATGCAGACACTCACATTAAACTAACATTCAGAAGAACAAAAGTTCAGCATGTCTATTGCTACCTCTTGAGCACTGCGTTGAATTTCCCCGAGGATAATGCAGCAAAGTAGCGTAAGTATTTCCCTCAGTTTTTGAGAACCAAGGTATCAATCCAGTAGGAGGCCATGCACAAGTCCCTCGTACCTGCAAAAAATGATAGCTCCTCGCAACCAACGTGATTAGGGGTTGTCAATCCCTTCACGGTCACTTACGAGAGTGAGATCTGATAGAGATGATAAATAATATTTATGGTATTTTTGGTATAGAGATGCAAAGTAAAAAGTAAAAGGCAAAATAAAAAAAAAGCAAGTATAAAAGTGATGGAGATTGATATGATGAGAATAGACCCGGGGGCCATAGGTTTCACTAGTGGCTTCCATCAAGAGCATAAGTATTCTACGGTGGGTGAACAAATTACTGTTGAGCAATTGTGAATTGAGCATAGTTATGAGTATATCTAGGTATGATCATGTATATAGGCATCACATCCAAGATAAGTAGACCGAAACGATTACGCATCTACTACTATTACTCCACTCATCGACCGCTATCCAAAGATGCATCTAGAGTATTAAGTTCAAAACAGAGTAACACCTTAAGCAAGATGACATGATGTAGAGGAATAAATTCATGCAATATGATAAATACCCCATCTTGTTATCCTCGATGGCAACAATACAATACGTGCCTTGCAACCCTTTTTTCAATCGGATAAGGACACCGCAAGATTGAACCCAAAGCTAAACACTTCTCCCATTGCAAGAACTACCAATCTAGTTGGCCAAACCAAACGGATAATTCGAAGAGACTTGCAAAGATAACCAATCATACATAAAATAATTCGGAGAAGATTCAAATATTATTCATAGATAAACTGGATCATAAACCCACAATTCATCTGTCTCAACAAACACACCGCAAAAAGAAGATTACATCGAATAGATCTCCACGAGAGAGGGGGAGAACATTGTATTGAGATCCAAAAAGAGAGAAGCCATCTAGCTACTAGCTATGGACCCAAAGGTCTGAAGTAAACTACTCACACTTCATCGGAGGGGCTATGGTGATGATGTAGAAGCCCTCCGTGGTGGATGCCCCCCCTCGTGAGCTCCTAACAGGCCCCAAGATGGGATCTCGTGGATCTGAGGAAGTTGCGGCGGTGGAATTAGGTTTTTGGCTCCTGTTCTGATCATTTGGGGGTACATAGGTATATATAGGAGGAAGGAGTACGTCGGTGGAGTAACAGGGGGCCCACGAGGCAGGGGGCGCGCCCTAGGGGGGACACCCCCACCCTCGTGACCGCCTCTGTTACTTCTTGGAGTAGGGTCCAAGTCTCCTGGATCACGTTCGGTGAGAAAATCACGTTTCCGAACGTTTCATTCCGTTTGGACTCCATTTGATATTCCTTTTCTTCGAAACACTGAAATAGGCAAAAAAACAACAATTCTGGGATGGGCCTCCGGTTAATAGGTTAGTCCCAAAAATAATATAAAAGTGGAAAATAAAGCCCAATATAGTCCAAAACAGTAGATAAAGTAGCATGGAACAATAAAAAATTATAGATACGTTGGACACGTATCGTGCATCCCCAAGCTTAATTCCTGCTCGTCCTCGAGTAGGTAAATGATAAAAGAGAATTTTTGATGCGGAGTGATACTTTGGCATAATTTCAATGTAAATCTTCTTAATTGTGGTATGAATATTCAGATCCGAAGATTCAAGACAAAAGTTCATATTGACATAAGAATAATAATACTTCAAGCATACTAACTAAGCAATTATGTCTTCTCAAAATAACATGGCCAAAGAAAGTTATCCCTACAAAATCATATAGTCTTGCTATGCTCCATCTTCCCCACACAAAGTATTTAAATCATGCACAACCCCGATGACAAGCCAAGCAATTGTTTCATACTTTAACATTTTCAAAACTTTTTCAATCTTCACGCAATACATGAGCGTGAGCCATGGATATAGCACTATATGTGGAATAGAATGGTGGTTGTGGAGAAGACAAAAAGAGGAAAGATAGTCTCACATCAACTAGGCGTATCAATGGGCTATGGAGATGCCCATCAATAGATATCTATGTGAGTGAGTAGGGATTGCCATGCAACGGATGCACTAGAGCTATAAGTATATGAAAGCTCAACAAAAGAAACTAAGTGGGTGTGCATCCAACTCGCTTGCTCACGAAGACCTAGGGCATTTGAGGAAGCCCATCATTAGAATATACAAGCCAAGTTCTATAATGAAAAATTCCCACTAGTATATGAAAGTGACAAAATGAGAGACTCTCTATCATGAAGATCTTGGTGCTACATTGAAGCACAAGTGTGGTAAAAGGATAGTAACATTGTCCCTTCTCTCTTTTTCTCTCATTTTTTTATTTGGGCCTTTTCTCTTTTTTTATGGCCTTTTTTTCGTTTTTCATTGTTTTTATTTTTCGTCCGGAGTCTCATCCCGACTTGTGGGGGAATCATAGTCTCCATCATCCTTTCCTCACTGGGACAATGCTCTAATAATGATGATCATCACACTTTTTTTTTCTTACAACTCAACAATTACAACTCGATACTTAGAACAAAATATGACTCTATATGAATGCCTCCGGCGGTGTACCGAGATGTGCAATGACTCATGAGCGACATGTATGAAAGAATTATGAAAGGTGGTTGTGCCACAAATATGATGTCAACTACATGATCATGCAAAGCAATATGACAATGATGGAGCGTGTCATAATAAACGGAACGGTGGAAAGTTGCATGGCAATATATCTCGGAATGGCTATGGAAATGCCATGATAGGTAGGTATGGTGGCTGTTTTGAGGAAGGATATGGTGGGTGTATGATACGACGAAAGGTGCGCGGTATTAGAGAGGCTAGCAATGGTGGAAGGATGGGGAAAGTGTGTATAATCCATGGACTCAACATCAGTCATGAAGAACTCATATACTTATTGCAAAAATCTAGAAGTTATCAAAGCAAAGTATTACGCGCATGCTCCTAGGGGGATAGATTGGTAGGAAAAGACCATCGCTCGTCCCCGACCGCCACTCATAAGAAAGACAATCAATAAATAAATCATGCTCCGACTTCATCACATAACGGTTCACCATACGTGCATGCTACAGGAATCACAAACTTCAACACAAGTATTCTTTAAATTCACAACTACTCAACTAGCATGACTCTAATATCACCATCTTCATATCTCAAAACAATTATCAAGCATCAAAATTTTCTTAGTATTCAACGCACTCAAAAGAAAGTTTCACATATCTTGAATACCAAGTATATTAACATTAAGCAAATTACCATGCTATTAACGACTCTCAAAATAATCTAAGTGAAGCATGAGATATCAATAGTTTCTTTAAAACAAATCCACCACCGTGCTCTAAAAGATCTAAGTGAAGCACTAGAGCAAAAATTATCACGCTCAAAAGATATAAGTGAAGCACTATGAGCAAAACTATCAAGCTCAAAAGATATAAGTGAAGCACATAGAGTATTCTATCAAATTCCAATTCATGTATGGCTCTCTTAAAAGGTGTGTACAGAAAGGATGATGGTGGTAAACTAACAAGCAAATACGCAAATAATACAAGACGCTCCAAGCAAAACACATATCATGTGGTGAATAAAAATATAGCTCCAAGTAAATTACCGATGGAAGTAGATGAAAGAGGGGATGCCTTCCGGGGCATCCCCAAGCTTTGAATTTTTGGTGTACTTTGATTATCTTGGGGTGCCATGGGCATCCCAAGCTTAGGCTCTTGCCACTCCTTGTTCCATAATCCATCAAAAGAAATTACCCAAAACTTGAAAACTTCACAACACAAAACTCAATAGAAATCTCGTGAGCTCCGTTAGAGAAATAAACAAAAGACTACTTTAAGGTACTGTAATGAACTCATTATTTATTTATATTGGTGTTAAACCTACTGTATTCCAACTTCTCTACGGATTATAAACTATTTTACTAGCCATAGATTCATCAAAATAAGCAAACAACACACGAAAAAACAGGATCTGTCAAAAACAGAACAGGCTGTAGTAATCTGTAACTAACGCAAACTTCTGGAACTCCAAAAAATCTACCAAAATTAGAAGACCTATACAATTTGTTTATTGATCAGAAGCAATTGGAATAAGTATTTTATCACGTTCTGGTGTTTTTTGATAATTCTGGCACTGAACGCAAAGTTTCTGGAAATTACAGCAAGATCAAATAACTATCATCCAGGAAGATCCAATAGGTCTAGCTTGGCACAAACACTAATTAAAACATAAAACTACATATAAACAGAGGCTAGATGGATTATTTATTCCTTAACAGAAGCAAAAGCAAAAAACTAAAAATAAAATTGGATTGCCTCCCAAAAAGCGCTATCATTTAACGCCCCTAGCTAAGCATAAAAGCAAGGATAGATCTAGGTATTGCCATCTTTGGCATTCGGAGAGGAGGATCTCCTTTCTATGGAATTCATTCTTCTATTTAAGTTAAGCACATGGCCATTAATGCAAGAAGTATGATTAAGCACGTTACGAAAATTTGCCTCTAAACTAGACTTCATCTCTTTAATAATTTCATTTTGATAAAAGCACAAGAGAGTAGTTGATTCAACCTTATCATTCATGGGGTGCCCAAATATAGTTTTCATTCTTTCATAGGTATCTATAGCATCCCCTTCAATAAAACCTTCTTCAAAGATGGAATCTAAAACTTGTTTGAAGGAAGCGGGCAAGCCAACATAAAAACTTTTTAAGTAATTTTCAATTTGATATTGTGGCACATAGCTAGCCCGAATCCTAAGTAACCTATCCCAAGCAACTTTTAAAGACTCATCAAGTAAATAGCGAAAAATTCCAGAGTCATCCTCATCAAAATTATTCAATCTCTCATTGGTGACCCCGGTGGGTCTTTCTATAGCATCTTTATTTATGAGCTTAGAGAGGATAGAGGGGTTATCCAAGGCACTAGAGCTCGGGAGAAAACCCGTAGTTCTTTTTGATTCGGCCATGGCAACGGGAAGGCAAACGGAAAAGAGAGGAGGAGATTGGGAAAGAGAGGGCGAATAAAACGACAAGGGTGAAGTGGGAGAGAGGAAAACGAGAGGCAAATGGCAAATAATGTAATGCGAGAGATAGGGATTGTGATGGGTACTTGGTATGGTGACTTGCTCTTGCGTGAGCCTCCCCGGCAACGGCGCCAGTAATTCTTCTTGCTACCTCTTGAGCACTGCGTTGGATTTCCCCGAAGAGGAGAGGATGATGCAGCAAAGTAGCGTAAGTATTTCCCTCAGTTTTTGAGAACCAAGGTATCAATCCAAGAGGAGGCCACGCACAAGTCCCTCGTGCACTGCACAAAGCGATAGCTCCTCGCAACCAACGCGATTAGGGGTTGTCAATCCCTTCACGGTCACTTACGAGAGTGAGATCTGATAGAGATGATAAATAATATTTTTGGTATTTTTGGTATAGAGATGCAAAGTAAAAATTAAAAGGAAAAGTAAAAAAAAGCAAGTATAAAAGTGATGGAGATTGATATGATGAGAATAGACCCGGGGGCCATCGGTTTCACTAGTGGCTTCTCTCAAGAGCATAAGTATTCTACGGTGGGTGAACAAATTACTGTTGAGCAATTGACAGAATTGAGCATAGTTATGAGTATATCTAGGTATGATCATGTATATAGGCATCACGTCCAAGACAAGTAGACCGAACGATTCTGCATCTACTACTATTACTCCACTCATCGACCGCTATCCAAAGATGCGTCTAGAGTATTAAGTTAAAAACAGAGTAACGCCTTAAGCAAGATGACATGATGTAGAGGAATAAATTCATGCAATATGATAGATACCCCATCTTGTTATCCTCGATGACAACAATACAATACGTGCCTTGCAACCCTTTACATCCTTTGGTAAGGACACCGCAAGATTGAAACCAAAGCTAAACACTTCTCCCAATGCAAGAACAACCAATCTAGTTGGCCAAACCAAACGGATAATTCGAAGAGACTTGCAAAGATAACCAATCATAGATAAAAGAATTCAGAGAAGATTCAAATATTATTCATAGATAAGCTGGATCATAAACCCACAATTCATCTGTCTCAACAAACACACCGCAAAAAGAAGATTACATCGAATAGATCTCCACGAGAGAGGGGAGAACATTGTATTGAGATCCAAAAGAGAGAAGAAGCCATCTAGCTACTAGCTATGGACCCGAAGGTCTGAAGTAAACTACTCACACTTCGTCGGAGGGGCTATGGTGATGATGTAGAAGACCTCCGTGGTGGATGCCCCCTCCGGCGGAGCTCCGGAATAGGCCCCAAGATGGGATCTCGTGGATACAGGAAGTTGCGGCGGTGGAATTAGGTTTTTGGCTCCTGTTCTGATCGTTTGGGGGTACGTAGGTATATATAGGAGGAAGGAGTACGTCGGTAGAGCAACAGGGGGCCCACGAGGCAGGGTGGGTGCCCCCACCCTCGCGACCGCCTCTGTTACTTCTTGGAGTAGGGTCCAAGTCTCCTGGATCACGTTGGGTGAGAAAATCACGTTTCCGAAGGTTTCATTCCGTTTGGACTCCGATTGATATTCCGTTTCTTCGAAATACTGAAATAGGCAAAAAACAACAATTCTGGGTTGGGCCTCCGGTTAATAGGTTAGTCCCAAAAATAATATAAAAGTGGAAAATAAAGCCCAATATAGTCCAAAACAGTAGATAAAGTATCATGGAGCAATAAAAAATTATAGATAAGTTGGAGACGTATCATCTACGCATCTCAATGATTCACCATACTATAACCAATATACAAACTTGTGAGAGGGTGTGGAAATAAAGAAAATCGGTCGATGCTTCTCTGAGCAAAGGGCCTCCCTGCGCACGCATTAATTTCCTGGGCATGCTTGTTTCTTCTCAATGTTGCAAGCACTTTGAGCATGTTGGCAACTCCACAGCTAGCTACCTACCTCATCTTGCAATTGATGCTGACACATTTGCTGCAAACACATGAGGCAATAGAGATGACTCAACATGGGTCCATATTGTGCAGTTCCCCTGATATCATATTCATTGTCCTGAATCTGAAAAGATAGGAAAATAGTAGCTATACTTAAACTGTGTTGCAAAACAGTAGCACATATCAATAGCTCGGCATGACAAAACATGATCATCTGGACGAAGGGGATACTGACCTGCCTGAGGAAGATCACATATAATTTCATAAGTCCTTGGTTGATTTCCACCTTCGGCTGCACTGCTTGTTTGCTCCTCCACACATGACAGGATCGTTCCGCCTTTGCATTTAGCAAGTCAACGTCTGAATAAGCTAATTTCATCTTGCGGTGGTCATTGTACCTAGTTACGAATGTAGGAATACCGAGCACCATGAGGTTAGGCCGACAGGTAGATGCAGCCATATAAATTTTGTGCGGTGCTACCAAAATTGAGGTTTGTATCCCTTCCCGTTATGTGAATTCTTCTTGAAGTTGGTAGAATGTGACGGCTTATTCTTTGGATCAAACTTGCCTTTCCCCTGAGATTTGTTCTTGTTGTTTTGGGGCTGGTTGGGCTGGAAGTTCTTCTCGTGTACCATGTGGGCACTAGAAGCTCCCTCAGCGACCCGAGCACGTGTGTCTTTTGCTCTCGCCTTCTCCTCAAAATCAAGAGTGCTAATGAGATCCAAAACAGAAAACTCATGTATCTTGTTTTTCAGAGAAGTAGAAAAATTGTTCCACGACGGTGGAAGCTTGGCATTGATGGTCCCAGCAACAAATTTGTCCGGCAACACACACTTAAAGTACTCAAGTTCCTTAGAGAGTGATCAGTATCTCATGAGTCTATTTGAACAGAGCGCTCATCAGTCATCTTGTAGTCACAGAATTGCTCCATGACGTACAACTCATTGCCAGCGCCCGAGGGCCCAAACGTGGCCTCGAGCACAGCCCACATGTCTTTGCCGCTGTCAAACGACATATATGAATCCACAATGAAATCGTCAAGAACACTCAGCAGGGCGGATTTGAAGAGGGTATCCATGTTCTGAAAAGCTTCCTGATGTGTAGGATTAAGATCGCCCTCAGGCTTACCCTTAGTGGCGTCATAGTAGTACATGATCTGAAACCAATATACTGCTCTTGTGCGCCACCTTTTATATTGCACCCCCTTAAAAGTAGGCGGCTTCAAAAGCGCATCAAAACCACTCGGAGTAAATTGCCTGTGATCAGGTTTTTGGATTGGATTGTTGAATATATGAGCAATTTAGTATGAGATTTAATCCGAAACAACAGTAAATAGATCATGACAACAATTGCAAACATCAAAGTAATGATGCGGACTAAACCAAGAGGACAGAATCATATACTGTACAACGGGAGCAGAACTGATGTGGTTGATGTTGTCACTCATGTCGTTCATGAAGAGGTTACCGAGGTCAGGGAAGAAGGCTGTCATTGAGGAAGTCGTCGCTGGCAGCAGTCACAGGAGTGTGCTCCCCAAAAACCTGATCGCCCCTCTCCCATACAGGATCATGAAAGGCGGGGTTCGGAGGACTGCTGTCCCTTCTCGCGGTGCACGCCGGAAGGAGGGGCTGGAGAAGAATTGCGTGGCGGCTCTAAGATCTGGAACAGTGCGAAACCATATGATACAACGGCGGCTAGGGTAGAGCATGTCAGGTCGGTCGTGCGAGTATAATAGTAGGCCTTTGGCCCCCAAACCCCACGTTCAAGTCAATAATAGCTCAAAAAAGTCAATAATAGCCCCACCAAGGTTTGTCTAAAAAACAGAGTAATTAAGGCGTCCGTTAGTCCCTTTAGTATAAATACAATATCATTAATAATGGCCCCACCTTTTGTCTCACAAAGTATGTTGGAGTACAACCGGCTACACGTTTACAATCCGCTTCTCTTCTCTCTCCTCTTCTCTCTCCTTCAACTAAGCACAAATACTATATTTAAATCCTTATAGCCTGCTTATGTCATCTAATTGTAGTACTTGCTCTAAAGTTACTATCCATTGTGTAGTTTGAAATGCTGGGCGTGCAGCGGGCGGTGCCCTCGGTAGGCGCGCCGCTTCAACGGCGGAAGTAGTGAGAGGTCGCGTCGCCCTGACTTGCCATCAATGTGCAGCGGGTGGGAAGCGGGTGCGGGAGGGGGGAGGGGTTTTTGTTGGGCCAAGAAGGTGAGAAGCCAACTTGGGATCGGTCCGGACAGGGAAATATCATGTGCTCCCATACTCTGCATATGACACTAGTCTAGTATGTTACTACTCCCTCCTTTCCGGTTTATAGAGATGTTTAGAGTAACATAGTAATATGTTACAGTACAAGTTACTCCCCACTATGACCAGCCTTGGCTTCTCCTAGTGCTCCACCATGTATAGCTGCTAAGCCTGCCACGTAGGCATAAAATATGATGTGGCACCAATAAACTAAGCAACTATGCATTGAAGACTTGAGTTACTAAGCCATTTAATGCACTTAGCACCTCATCTAAAGAGCATTAATAGTATAGCCAGCTGCTGGCTATAAGCCAGTGCCATGTCATCTACAGCCCATATTATAGTCAACATGTACAATAGTAGATCAAAAGTGTACTACTACTTTTTTGTTATGTGGCTCACCTTTCATTCTCACAAAGTACCTAGGAGCACGTGCTAGAGATGGCTCTTCACGAAGAGCCCGCTTACCTTCTCTCTCCTCTTCTCTTTCCTCCAACTAAGCAGAAATAATATACTATAGTTTATTTCTTATAGCCCGCCGACTCAGCTCTATTGTACTTGCTCTAAGCACATCTAAGCACTTACTAGCACCCCCTTGACCGTGGACCTTGACGGTGTATGTCACCTTGTGTCTCATAATTTTCCTCGTCATCATCTGAGTCCTAGAAGATCTCACCCACATCATCATTAGCATGCAGCCGCCTTGATAGACAACGTGCGCAGAAGGAGTAGAGGCGACTGGGGACGCACCACCACCACGTCATGGGCACTCAGTATGTGCTCGTGTGCGTGCAGCATGTGTGTTTTTCCATCGGTGCTAGCTCTAAGGCCGAGGCTGCGGTCGTCTTCGTCTCCGACTAGTAGTTGAGCAACGACGACAAAGAGGTGCTGCAAGAGATGCGTATGCGCCGTTGCGTGCGAGCTTCGCCGTAGCATGACGAACCGGACATCGCCGCGGATGGCGCACGCCTCCATGCAGCCGAGTGTGTGCGCATGCATGTGTTATTCACGTGCATTCTGCGGCTGAGCGTGTGTGCATGCACGTCTTGTGTACGTGCGTTGTGTGCTCCATGCTGTGCGCGTATGTGCATGAGTTGGATCGTATGGAGTTAGTGCGTTGGCTTGTGTACATGCGTGGCTGCATGCGTCCTGTACATGCGTGGCTTGTTGCGTGGTTATCAATAATTCAATATAAACTACTCCCTCCGTTCCTAAATATAAGTCTTTCTAGCCATTTCAAATAGACTACAACATACGGATGTATGTAAACATATTTTAGAGTGTAGATTCACTCATTTTGTTTCGTATGTAGTCCCTTATTGAAATATCTAAAATGACGTATATTTGGGAACGGAGGGAGTATAAAACATCTTCAACTTAGCATCCTGATGTACCGTTTCTAGTGGTTAGCGAAAAGTTCATGTTCTATTAGTTGTTTATAGGTGGGCAGGCGGCAAAAAACAGGGGAAAACACGCAAGGTTCCTTGCTCCTCCTCGGTCGTCGGGAATCTATGCTCTTCAACTCTTTTCTTTTACGTGAGATTTGTTCATCCTTTTCCCAACACGCGAGATATCTAGCATCAAGGTGCACGTGTCATGCAAGAAAATGGAGATAATCAGATAAGCACTGCGTAAGTGAGTCGTCCGGGGGGGGGAGTGGGGGGAAACCCTTTTTCGTAAGTGAGTCGTGCACTTCGATGGCACCTACGCAATATTTTTTCTCCTCGATGGCACGTGAATAGTGCATATACTCAACGACGGAGCACGAGATTGTAGCAATGACATGGTCAACCCTTTTTTGGAGAGAGTACGTACTACTAGTAAATAACTTTGATGTGTCCCGTCAACTCGCAGAACGACGAGAAGCTTGATTACGCCTTCTCCCTCGCCAACGTGTGCGCGGTGGCTCGCAGCACGAGGAGAAACTTTTGCTTACAAGCGGTGGACGTGCAACAGTTCATTTGGTGTCAGATTGCCAGAAGCACTACTGTAGAACCATCGACTTCCGGAAGAGGCAAAGAGCCAAGCGCAAGGTCACCTACTAACCTTAGGCTAGGCGTAGTGGGAGTAACATAAGTAGGGTACCTCCTTTTTTATTCTAGAAACAACCACACGCCGAATATCAAGGTGCTGGTTACGTAGAACAAATTTCCTGCAGTCCGTGCTCAGCCCTCCTCTATCTCTCTTCTCGTGACAGCCAGTGGACGTGCGGAGCCCATCGTCTGCTTGCTCACATGCGCCCCACATGTCAGTGAAAACGCAAGAGGACCCACTGAACCTGCACATCTTTCACCTCGACGTGCTGGTGATGAAAAACAAATCCAATAAAGATCTTCGATGGCCGCTTTTGGAGTTAGTCAATAGTAGTAAGATTCTATTTACAGTTTAACCCAAGATGCACATCGCGTGGCTTCAATTACCACTCTATTTTCTTTCATGACACGACACGGATCTGTGGATGTCCCACGTGTCGGCAAAGGAGGAAGAACCCGACCAAATCTTCGGTTGTGCTCTCGGATTAGACTAGTTGTGCTAACTTAAAATTTTATTGTGTACTCCTCCATTCCAAAATACTTGACTTCCATTTGTCCAAAAATGGATGTACCTATATACTAAAACATGTCTAGATACATATATATTTTGACTAATAGAAGGCATGTATTGTGCAACAGAGGGAGTAGAATGGATGCAAGTTTTTGTATTGGGAAGAAGAGTACATCCATATATTGATAGAGTGTTGGAGTTGGCCTTACAAGTGGGACCGCAGTTGAGGAAACCGACTATCGGCAAACCCCCACCTCGCCAGTCGCGCGTTGGCTAAGTTAGAGAAACGATGAGGTTGAAGAGATTGCTCTAGCTCGGACTCCAAGAAATATGGTGTCAGATGGAAGTCGTCTTTGGTGGCGTGCCGTACTCCCGGACGTGAATGCTTGTTCGGCCCATGCCACCCTACTACTCCTACTACTTACTATATAGTACTAGTATCGAGGATTCGAGGTGCTGGTTACGTAGTACAATATGGCTACAGTAAAAACACCCGCATGACGCGCGAAGCATGTGAAGCTAGTACAAATAGTGTACTACTTCCTCCGTTCCTAAATATAAGTCTTTGTAGAGATTTCACTAGGTGGACTACATACAGAGCAAAATGAATGAATCTACACTTAATATGCATCTATATACATACGTATATGGTTCATAGTGAAATCTCTACAAATACTTACATTTAGGAACGGAGGGAGTACTATTGTTGATTGGCCTCATCCGATAACCTGTTGCAATGCACGTACAATTATGGAGGAGGGAGAGGAAGAGCGTGCGACAGCAGTTCCAAATTGAGAGGGGAAGGCGAAGAATCGGTGGACGGTTGCCAGTTTGCCACGGTTCACGAAGGGGCGCCCCGGCCTACACGTCGGTTTGGAAATACTCCTACTACTCGCCGTCGTCTCACTGATATGTTGGAACGGGACCACATGTCAACGAAACATGGTGTGTAATTTCTCGTGCAAAATGCGATCTGGCCGCATTGGCCCGAGGTGCCGCATTAGTTTTTTTTTTGAAAGTTTGCTGCATTAGTTATCGACCTTTATTTTTTTAACATTCAATCTGAATGGATAGCTCCTGTGGTCATCACACATGAGCGGATATAGTGATGGTTGATTCGCCCGAGCAACTTATTACTGTGGGAATATGGGAGTACCGGTGATTCAAGGAACAAAGAAATGATGTTTGCTTCGTCCGAGCAACTTCTTTGTGGCGAAGGTGGGGCTCTGTGATTTGACTGCTCACTAGTCATTACTCTTTGCGCAAGAACGACCGGGTGAATCTTTCCCTGAAGTTGTGTTGTGCACTCAATATTGCTGCATGGCAGGTGGAGCCGGATGAAGGATGTCCAACATGTCGGCGAAACGAAGTTGAATTCTTTCTGGCATTGCTATCAATCCTTCATGATTTGTTTATATGTACGCATAATTTGGATGAAATTGTACTGTGATGCTATGAAGGTTTCAACTTCGGTTCCCGCAGGAAAAAAAAGGTTTCAACTTGGGATTCATGTGTCTTGCGTCGAGATTATCTCGTTACAACATTCCATCAAATACAAATGAAACTACCATGGCTAATGCATCTTAATGGTTCGCAGATCAGCGCCAATATTCACATCACAACTGAAGACAAAGTTGTGAGAAGGTGTAGAAATAAAGAAAAAATATATAATTGATCGATGTTGTTCGTAGGCATGGCTCCATTTCCTTGGCACAGTGTTCATTGCTTGGAAGCTAGTTTCACCAAGCTCTGTAGCCGAAAAAGAGGTGTATGAAGGACACCACAATCCGATCATTTTGTGCAGCTCCACTAAAATCGAGCGGACCATCCCTGTTTGCAAAGATATCCAGTCAGTGTGATTACAATAATAGTGGAACTAGATGATGAAACATAACACACATAAATAGAAGCCGATCACCTCTACGATCTCTCTTTAGGACTAACTTCTTGTTGGAGAAAGATTAGGCACGGAGTTGGATGAGGAGGATAGCAAAACCAATCTCCCTTTCCCAGTCCCACAGAAATGTAAAAATGTTGCCCGTGTGACATTTTGGCGGAACTGCACAAAACACTCTTCATAAAAGTGATTTGTGCAGTTCGCCAAAAGGTCGCAATAGCAACGAGGTGAAAATGGATAGCCCTGTTTGCAAAAGGAGGTCGAAAGGAAACAATTACTGCCCAATAACACGAGTTGAAGACACATACCGACAAAAAGAAGCATGCTCCATGTAAAAAGGGAAAGATAGCACATGGTGGTTTATCAAAAATGGTTTGAGGACGAGATTGCAAAATGGAAAGTACGCCGGCCGATATACGATTTAAGCAAACAACTAAAGAAGATCCACATGCAGCAACGTGGGAAGATGGGTAGTGTAGCAAGGCCGGAGGAAGCTGTACATGAGGGTCGTCGGGATGTTACTAGGAGGGCGGCGGCGGCCAGGATCTGCCCATACTGCGGCAGCGAGCAAGTGGTGAAGGCCCTACCGCGCCGGAGCTTGGTCAGAGAGAACGGCGGGTACCGCAGATCAGGACGAGCTGCCTCAACACCGTCGAACGGAGAGACGATGCGCATCATCCCTTTCGCCGGCGGATGGGATGCGGCCGGATCACTGACCAACGCTGAGAGAGAGAGGCCACGGCGGCCTTGTGTGAGATGGTGTGACGAGAGACAAACCCATTTTCCATTTTCCCCACGGCAATCGTTTTATATTCTAGGTGTGGTACCCGACCCTCCTTCGAGTAAACAACCGCTACACGCGTCAAATTATCACGTGGGCTGCCTTTTCGTACAGAAACAAACTCCATCGTGTACCCACGCGGGTGTGGCCGGGAACGAGACGTGAGTACGTGCATCTTGCGTGCACTTCTTCTTTAGGTGCAGGTACGTACGTGGGTGGGTGTGAGAGAGATGGTTTGTGCGAAACAGAGGCAATGTGTTGATGATATCTCAATCAAAAAAACGTAACATATGCAATGTGTGTGAAACGGAGTCATGGACGTGAGATATCGATAGAATTGAAAACAGGGATGAAGTGTATGGCTGCGTGATCGATAAAGAGTGCCATTGAATTTGTGTTTCCCCACGTCAACGATACAGGGCGGCTGGCCTACTGGAATTTGAGAGGGTAGAGGTGCAGTTCTTCTCCGTGGCATGGATACCTACCTACAACGTTCGACTATCGGTGGGTGTGGGTGGGGGGTAGAGCCCGGTCGACTAGTATAGGTGTGGGGAAGGAGAGAGACCGAGCTATGTATTGAGGGAGATCGATCGACATCCATGGATATGTGTATCAGAGGAATAAGGTTGGGGAAAAGGCAAAGGTAGAGCGTCGGAGGGTTGGTGGTGGAGTGGCATCTCACAAATGGTGGGAGAGGCCTGCTAGACAAACAGAGGGTATGGGTGCAATATCAATAAGAGATGGCGGGGGATGTCTGTCTGTCTATGCACGTGCGTGTGAGAGACGGGTCGGGAGGTATTCAAGGATGATGAGGGGAGAAGATATGGTTGTGGTAAGCATGCGTAACTACATAGGAAGATCAACCGTCGTGTGTATGAGAAAAAGGAGAGACATAACTAGTGAGGTAAGTGTATCGGTGCTTGGTGAAAACGAATTATAGTCTACCTGGCTATATGTAGGGAGATCAGTTCATATACATGCCTGCATGTGTTAGAAGCAAATAAGGTCCGGAGAGGCAGACAGGGGAGAGGGTGTGGCTAGGAGGTGGTGCGAGAGGCCCACCATGTCGAGGGGGAGGAGTGCGAGCATGTGATTAATGAAAAGAGGCGGGAGTGTGCACTGCGTGAAATCGTATTGGACATATGGGGGCATGGACGGTGAGAAGAGAAGAGGGAAGTATATATGTGTTTGTTGTAGGCACACTTGGCTAGAGAGGTATATCGACCGGTGTGTGCGTAAAGAAGGAGCCGGGGCCTACACACACCGCTGGTGGGCGACCTAAAGAGAAATAATGAGCGTGCGTGATGGAGGGGACGCTAAGGGTGTGTGAGGGGGCGGGCGTGTGCATGCACGATAGAAAGTTAGCGCTAGCTAGCTACAAATAGAAGAGGATCGTGAAGGTGTAAAAGACAAACAAAGATCATAATTCATTATAAAAAAGTGGATACGGATACTTGAAGAAGATATCATAATGTAGAACATTGATTATAATTTGGGCTAATGTGTGGCTTTTGCAACTCAGGTCTAAATACTTGTCATAATGTAGGGGGCGGGGCACTATACTTTGTGTGATAAACACGGTGTACGTATGGAACATGGTTTAGATAATGAATATATAGTTAGTACATCAAATGTACTATTATTTGGAATCAACATCAAGTGTATTGAAAAAATAGAATTCGAGTTCATGTAGTAGACATAGTTCATATCTATCTCTATAGCAATCATGTGGTGTGTTATTAAGGTAATACACTAATGATGGTTGAAGTTGGCAACAATCATGATTGTAGATTCTTACTGGAATAGAGAAACGAATTCAAATTTAGTTCGAATTGCAGCCGTAGTATAGACATTTGGAATGCACTAAAATGTTGGTATGAGTAGGTGTAAGGGCATATTTATCCCGTAAGTGTTTTGGTGATTGATGACGATACTTTTGCGGACTAATCGTGTGCTTTGAGTTCCTCAGATGGTTCATCTCTAGGCACGTGACGATTCGGTGCCCCTCGGAGACTATTGAAGACGGCGTCGTCCTACGTTTCTTTTTGGTGGATTTGAGTCGTAGGAGAGCCGTACTATTAAGAGGGGGTCCGCGTCGGAAAGGTTTGGGTGGAATCAACACGTACACTTGTCCCTCCTTTCCCTGCATTTTGGAGCTTCCCTTCGTTATCTTGGTTGTGCAGAAATCTGGCGACTACTACTGTACTTGCGGTAGTACCGCAAGTACACGCGGTAGTACCGCTGGGTGTCACGGTAGTACCGCTCCTCTGGAGCGGTAGTACCACGGATCCCAGGCCTAGTGCCGCTCCGGTGCGGTAGTAGGGGCGGATGTAATTTTTTACATCCGCGCCCCCCACGGTAGTACCGCTCGGCCAGCGGTAGTAGTACCGGGGCCCACGGTAGTACTTGCTCCCTAGGAGCCGTAGTACCGTGGCCCTCCTACCTAGTACCATAGTTTCACGGTAGTAGGCGCCATAGCGGTAGTACCGCTCCTCGGGAGCGGTAGTACCGCGTCGGATTTTTGTACCACCGCAGTTTCAGCGGAAGTTGGCATGGATGTAATTTATTTCATCCGCGCCCTTCCCAGGCCGTGACTCTCCTGCCTTGCGGTAGTACCGCATGTGGGAGCGGTAGTACCGCGCAAGCGGTAGTACTGCCCTTTTAGTCAGGCAAGTTCCGGCCTGTGCTGCTGCCGCGGTAGTACCGTGGTCCTCCACGGTAGTACCGCGCAGCCTCGCGGTAGTACCGCGCCCCTGGAGCGGTAGTACCGTGCGTCGCGGGCTGAACATGTGGATAACGGTTGGATTTTTCCCACGACTATATAAGGGGCGTCTTCTACCTCTAGTTGACGATCTCTTCTCTCATTAAGCTCCATTGTTGCTCCAAGCTCCATTTTGGCCCGATCTCTCTCCCTAGCCAATCAAACTTGTTGATTTGCTCGGGATTGGGTGACAAGTGCCCGATCTACACTTCCACCACAAGATATTTGATTCCCCCCACTTATCCCTTGCGGATCTTGTTACTCTTGGGTGTTTGAGCATCCTAGACGGTTGAGGTCACCGTGGAGCCATATTCCATTGTGGTGAAGCTTCGTGGTGTTGTTGGGAGCCTCATATTAAGTTGTGGAGATTGCCCCAACCTTGTTTGTAAAGG
Organism: Aegilops bicornis; assembly: GCA_021605145.1. NCBI lineage: Eukaryota > Viridiplantae > Streptophyta > Magnoliopsida > Poales > Poaceae > Aegilops > Aegilops bicornis. The sequence continues at coordinate 630,105,250 of CM038672.1, forward strand.
TTCGGTCGCCGCCTTCAAGGGCACCAATAGTGGAATCACGGCTCTTGCATTGTGCGAGGGCGTGAGGAGATTACGGTGGCCCTAGTGGCTTCTTGGGAGCATTGTGCCTCCACACCGCTCTAACGGAGACGTACTTCCCCTCAAAAGGAAGGAACTTCGGTAACACATCCTCGTCTCCACTGGCTCCACTCTTGGTTATCTTATCCCTTTACTTGTGCAAGCTTATTTGTGTTCCTATCCTTGCTTGCTCTTGTGCTTGTGTTGTTTGCATCATATAGGTTGTCCACCTAGTTGCACATCTAGACAACCTTTATTATTGCAAAGTTTAAATTGGTAAAGAAAAGCTTAAAAATTGTTAGTTGCCTATTCACCCCTCCCTCTAGTCAACTATATCGATCCTTTCAGTAGGTTACATGCATTATACAGCAAGTGAAAAAATTTAATCGGACATAACATGGATTCATACTCCCTCCTTCCATCTATATAGGGCGTAATGAGATTTTTAAGACCGCCTTTCACTATTGACAAGATAAATAGTACATGACATGCACAATGTGAAAATTATATCATTGAAAGAACCTTTCATAGACGAAGTTAACGGTGTGCTTTGTGTAAGTTGCATGTCATATATCATTGCTCTAATATTTGGTCAAAGTTAGCATCGAAAAATGCATTAGGACCTATATAGATGGAATGAGGGAGTAGCTTTGAATAGCACTTTTATAGTAAAACGGGGCAAGACTCTCTCTTTGTGTGGTGTGAATAGTTTTATTTTTTTCGTTTTCTTTTTGGTTGAGGGAAGTGCGAATTGATTTGGTACGTACAAGTACAATATTGGTACACGTTAGGCTTGTCCCTAAAATTCAACCCGCGTTTTGTTATATCCCGAAAATTCAGATATCGTGCTCCCAAAACTGGCGCCTTCACAACCCGCGCCTTGCTATCTCGAAATTACAATGCGCGCGAAAACTCCCTCCAGCTGCCAAATACCGACAAATAAATCCCCTTCTAACCTCGAGCCGAAGGGCCGCTAGTTCAAATCGGTGGGGGGTACTTTTGTAACACACCCAACATTTTGGACAAGCGCGTCCCTAAGTCATGCTTCACCCCCACCCAGCGCCCCCATTTAGCCATTCGAAATCCCAGGCCGCCCTAACCTCTCCGCTCCAGCCGTAAAACCCCACCCTCCTCCGTCCGCCACGTCACGCTGCGCCCGGAGCCTCTTCCCCGACGATGTCGTCCACCGCAACAGCTCGGCGTCCCTCGTCCACCTCCCGGATGAGGATCCGTCGTCCATCTCACCGTCCGCGGTTCAGCCGCCCCGTCCTCCACCTCCAAGGAGCTGCTCCGACGATCGCCTCGTCTATCGCGGCTGCTCCATCCCCACAGCGCCGCCTTAACCTGCTCCATCGGAACCGCAGCATCCTCACCGACTCCTCGGACGAAGCCGAGGCCTACCTCGTCGCCACCGAAGAGGTTGTACACTCATCGCATCGCACCTTCTCCTTAACTCGACCTCCCGGCACCGACGGTGCTCCATCCCGCACCCCCATGGAGCGGCTACCTTGAAGCTGGCACCGCAGGCGACATCTCCACGGCGGCTCTCCCCCAGTACGAGGCCCCTTCGGTGGCGGCAGCCATACCAGCCGGATCTTCTGCTACTACTCCGGCTCTCGCTCATATTCTTCTTCTGCTCGGCTCTCGCTTGATCGCCGCCGCCCATTCTGTTGTTTCTCTCCCCTCGCTCGTCTTTCTTGCTCTGCTCCGATTAAGCCACACTTGATCGGTGAATCGACTTTTGGGTCGATCAATTTTCAGGGGTTTGGGGGGCTCGCGGAGTTAAGGAAGAACCACCCGCAGTGGGGGACGGGGCTCACAAGAGGTACCCCACTATCTATCTTAGGGTTCAGGATGGGGGCGGGGGCTAGAGGGCTGGCAGGCGGTGGTGAGTTGTTTCAGGCGGCGAGGCGGCGCTGGGCCGGGCAGTTCGGTCGGTGGTGGCTGGCGGCTCAGGGGGGGTGAAGGTTGAAGATGAACTGCAGGCCCTCCTAAACTACATGTCAAGTGCCTCTCTGCTACCATTGCATTCAGTTTGACAGTAGCATTCAGATTCCACAAGAAATTTTAGTTTGACGATTAAGTTCAGAGTCAACAGTTTTTACCTCATCTGTTGTAGTCAGGTGGTTTTGGTGATGTTAATTTTACATCCATTTTACATCATCTATTGGAGATGCTATTAGAATCCCACTTGAGATTGACGATGTCTGTCTTGTGCTGCTTCAGCCTTGACGTCTTCACGGCTCACCGGAGCTGCTCCAACGACGTAAGCGATCCATCACAATGTGAGCAAAGGCTCGGACGCCGTCTACTGATTCCTCGAGATCTTCCTCCACACCTCCAACAGCCACCTGTGCCTCAACTGCTTCAGCGACCAACCCAATGATGCTGAGGTCGACACGGCTACGGCAAAGCGGTTGTACACTTGTTGCATCACTTATTACTATACATTCACGTCGGTCCATTAGGGCTATTTTGGTTCAAAGGAAAAACATACCAATAGGGAATTTTCCAATGGCACTCTACTATTCAATTAGTCATGCATTTTGTTGAAAGGAGTGAAGCAAAACATCCACCTGGACCTACTTTTCAAAATCCTATGCATGAAAACAAGACCAAGTGCATTAGTGCCAGAATAACATTCTAACTGTACACGCTTTCATATGGTTCCACTTTATTTTGGCCATGTTTCGTTGCATTACTCTGCTCTTCCTATTCCTGTAAACCAAACACCCAAGTTGACAGAAATCCTATGTTTACAAATGCTCTGTTTACCATTTGCATTTTCCTATCCTCTTCCGGTGTTTTTCCTATCCCTGCGTTTTAAGAATCATGCAAGCCAAATGAGCCCTTACAGAATTACTTGATTCTGATGCGTGTCGAAGGGAACTTTGTGTGGTTTGTCCTGCTCTGCCCATGACGTCGTCCACCTCATTGAGCTGCTCCATCGATGAAGCATCCACCAAACCGGACATCACGACTCGACCGTCTTTCGCCGCCTCGGATCTCCTTCCTCGCTACGGCACCCACCGCAATGGCATCACCATCATCGACTCAGCAGATGAACCCGAGGAGTACACGGGTCCACAAGAGAGGTCGCACTCTTTTGTTTACCTTATGTTATGCATTGCTTAAACTTACCTGCTACTTTATCGTCCTGTTCAGCTCTTGGACTCCCAAGTCAGGTCCAAATTAATGTTCAAACTTGAGTTCGAAATTAGTTGTGGGGCACATATCGAGGCAACAATGAATAGTATGTCTGTCTAATATCTGTTTCACGTAGGGTATGCCTATGTTGTTCATCTTAGGTGGGAAACAAATAGTAAAGCAATCATCATCTGTCTTTTTATTAATTTAAAGCAATCATCAGCCTGCTATCATTATTTTTGGATCCATCCACTGGTTGTTACCATCACTCTAAATTTCTGCATGCTCTCCTTACATAATCTCACCATATTTTTTCGTATGCATGTCAGATATTGTACACAGTCATGCTGAACATGTAGAGAAAAAGAGAAGATTTTTGCGCGGCAATACAATGTCATGCAGACATCGCTCCATGGTGGGTTCAATGGAAAACCCTCCCCACCCCTCTCCAGATTGTAATCCAGAGGAAGATATCTGTTCTGAGGCGGATTCATACGCCGCTGATCACTCCTATTTACCCCCCAAGGTGTTTGCTCTACCTTGGCATGATGATGGTAGTCATATCATGCATATGTTGCCTTGCAGTGCCTACTTTTGACATCATATATGTCATCTGCTTAGTTTAGACATGTTCTGTAATGCCACCTGTTTAGTTTAGTTTCTATATCATATATGGGAATTATGCAGTCTCATGTCTTTTAGCCAGCCATAATATATGTGAAATGTGCAATGCCATCCTGTTTAACCAGGCATCATATATTTGAATGATATCTTTCCCATCCTTTTCTTCATTACATTTCCATTTGTCGACAATGTTTGTACATCAAACTACTCTTCATGTGAATCAGTCATTTGGGTGGGAGATGGAAAATCTGGAGTGAAAACAAGGCCTTGAGCGAGCAGTGCTACTGTCAAGCAGATCTCTTGTTGGGTCCCGATAGCTCCTCAGAGATGGATTCAGAGACAGATGGCCAGTCCTATTCCCCCACTGATGTGTATGCTCTAACTTGGCACGGTTATACTGCTCATATCATGCATACGGTGTCTTGCATTGCATAGTTTAGACATCATATACACAATATTCAACACCATGTTCTTAGTTCAGACATCATATCAAATGCCCTCTGTTTAGCATATAAATCACATATGTGAATTAAATGATGCGATCCTGATTACTTAGATAACATGTAGGTGAATTATGTCATGCGATCCTGTTTAGTTATTCATCATATCTTTGAATTATGTTATGCTATGCTATCCAGTTTAGATAGACATCATATATGTGAAATTATGTCATGCTATCCGTTTTAGTTAAACAATATACATGTCAACTATTTCATGCCCTCTTTTTTCCACACTATCTATTGCATCTGTCTCTCATACAGTGTCTATACATTCAACTATGTTTCCTGTTTATCAGCCATTTGAATTGGAGCGGGTGATGCCAGTATCTAGCGGACTAAAAACACGGTCTTCAAATAAAACAGTGCTACCTCTTGGTGGAGATAGCACCCCGGTTGTACATGCACAAGAACCAGCCCTACCACACATAACCCAAACTCCCGCAGATTGTACCCCTCTGCGATGGACGGAAGAACCAGCTTCACCCAATCTAACCCCAACCCCACCGATAGTAACCCGATTCATCAAGTGACACAAGACCATCTCCACCACAGAGCTCCCAAACAAGAGCAGTTAGTAAGGCAGCTCCAGTTCCCAAAGGGCCAGTACTATCACGGCGAACCCCAACTCCACCAGTTAGTACGCCTATTCCTGTGGAGGAAGCACAACTAGCTAGTCGTAATTTAGCATCTATCGCATTTGATGTTGTTAAATCGTATGTGCGTATCTTCCCATCTTGGAAATATTATACTGAAGATGAAGGAAAATGCTAGTTGCAGGTGTTTATCCAGGAGTTATGTGTAAGTAATGTTATTCATGGCAATTACTTTGCTTTGTCCCATACATCCTACCTCCATGATGGATATAATACAGCAAATTTTCCCATTTTTCTCTATAGAGAAGGACCGATTTGGAAACTCAGGATGAGGTAAGTTGTGCTAATACCTCTGCTATCTTCAAGAATGCTTGGTGGCGATGTCAGAATTACAGAAGAAAGCGTACTTCACCGGCAAAGAAACTCATCTAATTCCCTTACGTTCTCCCGAGACACATTCTTTGGGACGATGGTAGAGAACGCCTTGTTCTGTACTGGTCCCGAACCAAGAATGTGGTAAGGTCTATGAGCTCATTTTCTATTTTAAGTATTATATTCTTGCGTCTTACTGTACTCTGTTCATGTAGAACAAGTGCCTAAACCTGAAGAACAACTGTTCTAATTTAAGATTCCATTGCTATCATAGTTCAAAAAAGCGCTAGGCGTTAATTGTGCGTTTTGCCACCGCCTTGCGCTTTACTGACCAAAGCGCATGCTTATGCGCAGTTATGCACAGATTAAGCGTAGTTATGCGCAATGCGTTTTGCCAATGCCTAGAGCCTAGGCGCGCTTAAGCGCTCGCTTAGGTGCGCCTTTTTTAACTATGATTGCTTTGCTCTTGTATCACTGTATTTACTGATATAAACTTATTTTTAAATTGAAGGATCCAATCGAAACTCCAATGGCACAGCAGGTATGTTCACGCATGTTTCTTTAATAGGTTTGCTCTTATCAATAGCTCTTTTTTGATTTCAATTTCAATTGTGTATACAGTTGACTTTCATATCATGCACATTACTAGCATGACAACATAGCCAATAGTGTTGTTGTACATGTAGACCCACGGTACCCATCTGAAATCTTGTTGTGCCGTGTAGTTTCCCACGCTTTGTATTCTTTCATTACTGCTTTGTCTTGAACTGATATGATTTGAACCGTGTCTCTATTTTGATTTGGCAAGACAATGCAGTGACCATAGGACATAGATATATGTTTGTTTGATGCTTTGGCAATAGAAGACTTGGTAGTTTAATCCTGTCCACCTTACTAATGTACTGGTTCACCGAAATGAGTTTCATATACTAGTACATGCTAAACTTGTTATGTGTATGCTTGTTTCTTCTTTTAGAATCTTGTGAGAATATTGGGAAGAGTGCCTTATTAAGCAATGGCAAAGGAAGTAATGCGAGATAATGTTCAGGATAGTGACACATCCTTGTTAGTCTCCAACAAAGCTGATAAAACAGCTAAGGAAGACTATCTTGAAGACAGCTAGACAACACCAAAGTCCTGTCTTTGTTTAGTGTTCTAGTTACTGGCCTCTACCGCTTGCACAATCTATTCAAACTGACTGTCTGATTCTGTTCGGTTTCTTGAGTCTCAACTAAAAGCTGAAAGACATCGATCAGGTCTTTGCGACAAGAAGTGGAAGGACTGCGGAAGTCCCCTGGAGCATTCGGATGCATACTTTACGGTGCAACAAAGAAGCGTTGGAGGATTTTAGCGCCAAACAGGACAAAGCTAATCAGCTTGCTAAGCTTATTGCCAGCATGGTGGATACCCAGGATAACGTTTCTTGAGATCTTATGAAGTTGTTTCAGTTATGCTCTTGTTTTTCTGTCGCATTTATTTGCACTGGTGGCCAATTTTGACGGCCAGTGTATGTAATATGCTGCTTTGTTCCCTATATTTGCACTGGTGGCGAACTTTGATGCCCAGTGGATGTAATATGTGTAATAGCGGTAATAGGCTAGCATTAATTGCTTGCTTATTTATTTCCTTATTGTCTTGTTTAGTTGTTTGCTTGTAGTCACTGCAGTTCTTTTTCTGTGTTTTCTAGTGGCCACAAAAGCCTATTTTTTGGTAACTAGGCCAAAATAATCATGGCAACACACGGACTGTTGTAACCATGGGCCTCCTGCAGGCTGTATGATCCATGGGCCTTCATCCGGCCGTAGAATCCATTGGCCTTCTATACGGGTCGTAGGGTCCATGGGCCTTCTACACGGGCCTTAGGGTCCATGGGCCTTCTACGGGCCGTAGGGTCCATGGGCCTTCTACGGGCCGTACGATCCATGGGTCTTCTACGGGCCGTTTTATCCATGGGCCTCATATGGGCCGTAGGATCCATGGGCCTTCTATAGGGCGTATCATCATTTCGCCAATCATGGGCCATACTATTCGTGGACCATAATGGGTCGTTAATAGGCCGTATTTGATAACTCTATGAAAACAGCCCAACGGGTTTTTTTGACATGAAAACGGCCCAACGATAACGGTCCATAAGCGGGCTGGCCAGAACGACGGGCTCAATTTGGCCCTAAGCGTAAAATAGCGATGTGGCCGTATGTAACGAATCTTGCAAATGAGCCCAAGAATCAATGGGCCCCGAGAAGGCCGAAGATAACTTGGGCTGAAATGGCCCAATGGAATAACGGGCCATTAATGGGTATAAAGTGATACACTTTGTTCATTACGGGCCGATTTCACCACGGGCCGTTAATGGGCCAAGAGTTACAAAGGTCCTCATATGGGCCAAAGAAGTCATGGGCCACACATGGGCCGGAAGTTAAAGCGGGCTGAATCATATGGGACGGCCGGATGACGCTCTTGGGCCTAATTCGGATAGGGCATAACGGGCCCAGGTTAGCGGGTTGTAAATGGGCTATGTCACGAGCAGTAGGCCGTTAACGGGCTTTCAGGTGGGCGGGCCGTCACCTTTTGACCAAGTCAAGCGGGGCGGCCTTTTCACGAGAATGGGCCTCTGTTGGGCCGTGCCACGTGTCGCCATATCATAGGCGACTTCGGTCCAATGAACGGATGACATCTGTCCCAACGGTGAGCCGACACGTGTTTCCTCCAGCCAATGATGATTTTACACGTGGAAAATCCCCATTGGTCGGGGCTGTTAACGGGTTATCGGATCCAAAACCCGACCCGATAGCTTAACGGCGTTCCGTTCCGGTGGATGCCACGTGTCGGTCACCCTTGACGAAAAGCACTTCAGGACGCTGGCGATTTATCATCATGGAAGTGGACACTTCCGTGATGACAATTTTGGTAATGTCATGGAACACTTCTCTGACGACACGGTATGACTATCTTGATTCTGTCATAAATTTGTCATGGATGGACATGCATGACAAAAAACGCGACCTACTGTGACAAACACGTATCATCACGGAAGTGTATTTTTTTTGTAGTGATAGAACCGCATATTGACACGCTTTTGCAAGGTGGATACATACAAAAGCATACAATGCCACATGAATACATCAATCATCATACATGAGAACAACATCCGACTACGGATGAAGCACAAACAGAAACTCAAAGGACATCCACCCTGCTAGCCCAGGCTGCCGACCAGGAACCTATCCCTCGAACGAAGAAGAAGCGGAACAAGAACTCCAAAACAAATAAACATCGATCTCGCGTCATGATCATCGCATAGCCTGTACCTGCAACTGTTGTTGTAGTAATTTGTGAGCCACGAGGACTCAGCAATCCCATTACCATGGGTATCAAGACTAGCAAAGCTTAATGGGTAAGGAAGGGGTAAAGTGGTGAGGTTGCAGCAGCGACTAAGCAATGTATGGTGGCTAACTTACGAATACAAGAGTAAGATGAGAAGCTACACAAACGGTCACAAACTAGTAATGATCAAGAAGTGATCCTGAGCTGCTTACGTTCAAACATAACCCAAACTGTGTTCACTTCCCGGACTCCGCCGAAAAGAGACCATCACGGTTACGCAACGCGGTTGGTGTATTTTAATTGAGTCAACTTCGAGTCTTCTACAACCGGATATTAACAAATTCCCATCTGCCACATAACCGCGACCACGGCTTTCGAAAGCTTAAACCCTGCAGGGGTCTTGATAACCCACAAGTATAGGGGATCACAACAGCTTTCGAGGGTAGAGTATTCAACCCAAATTTATTGATTCGACACAAGGGGAGCCAAAGAATATTCTCAAGTATTAGCAGCTGAGTTGTCAATTCAACCACACCTGGAAACTTACTATCTGCAGCGAAGTGTTTAGTAGCAAAGTAATATGATAGTGGTGGTAACGGTAACAAAAGTAAAGACAGCAAAAGTAATGTTTTTGGTATTTTATAGTGATTGTAACAGTAGCAACGGAAAACTAAATAAGCGAGAACCAGTATATGGCAAGCTCGTAGGCACCGGATTAGTGATGGATAATTATGCCGGATGCGGTTCGTCATGTAATAGTCATAACATAGGGTGACACAGAACTAGCTCCAATTCATCAATGTAATGTAGGCATGTATTCCGAATATAGTCATACGTGCTTATGGAAAAGAACTTGCATGACATCTTTGGTCCTACCCTCCCGTGGCAGCGGGTCCTATTGGAAACTAAGGGATATTAAGGCCTCCTTTTAATAGAGAACTGGAACAAAGCATTAGCACATAGTGAATACATGAACTCCTCAAACTATGGTCATCACCGAGAAGTATCCCGATTATTGTCACTTCGGGGTTGTCGGATCATAACACATAATAGGTGACTATAGACTTGCAAGATAGGATCAAGAACACACATATATTCATGAAAACATAATAGGTTCAGATCTGAATTCATGGCACTCGGTACCTAGTGACAAGCATTAAGCATAGCAAAGTCATAGCAACATCAATCTCAGAACATAGTGGATACTAGGGATCAAACCCTAACAAAGCTAACTCGATACATGATAAATCTCATCCAACCCATCACCGTCCAGCAAGCCTACGATGGAATTACTCACGCACGGCGGTGAGCATCATGAAATTGGTGATGGAGGATGGTTGATGATGACGACAGCGACGAATCCCCCTCTCCGGAGCCCCGAACGGACTCCAGATCAGCCCTCCCGAGAGATTACGGCTTGGCGGCGGCTCCGTGTCGTAAACGCGATGATTTCTTCTCTCTGATTTTTTCTCCCGAAAGCCAATAAATAGAGTTGGAGTTGGCGTCGGAAGATTTCAGGGGCCCACGAGGTAGGGGGCGCGCCCAGAGGGGGGCGCCCCACCTCGTGGGATGTGTGGGCCCCTGGTCTTCATCTTTGGTGAGGATTTTTATTATTTATTCTAAGATATTCCGTGGAGTTTCAGGTCATTCCGAGAACGTTTGTTTTACGCATAAAACAACATCATGGCAATTCTTTGAAAACAATGTCAGCCCGGGTTAGTTCCATTCAAATCATACAAGTTAGAGTCCAAAACATGGGCAAAAGTGTTTGGAAAAGTAGATACGACGGAGACGTATCAACTCCCCCAAGCTTAAACCCTTGCTTGTCCTCAAGCAATTCAGGTTCAGACCGAAGAGAAAAAGAAAACTTTTACAAACTCTGTTTGCTCTTGTTGTTGTACCTATGTCAAGCCAGCATTCAGGTTTTCAGCAAAGATCATAACTAACCACATTTGCAATAACTCCTAGGTTTCATGTTTACTCATATCAATAACATAATCAGCTAGCAAGCCATAATAATAAATCTCAGATGACAAAACTTTCTCAAAATAATCATAATATGATATAACAAGATGGTATCTCGCTAGCCCTTTCTGAGACCGTAAAACATAAATGCAGAGCACCTTCAAAGATCAAGGACTGACTAGACATTGTAATTCATGGTAAAAGAGATCCAATCATAGTCATACCCGATATAAATTAACAATAATGAATGCAAATGACAGCTGTGCTCTCCAGCTAGTGCTTTTTAATAAGAGGGTGATGACTCAACATAAAAGTAAATAGATAGGACCTTCGCAGAGGGAATTAGAGATTTGTAGAGGTGCCAGAGCTCGGTTTGAAATAGAGATAAATTATATTTTGAGCGGCATACTTTCATTGTCAACATAACAACTAAGAGATGACGATATCGTCCATGCTAAACAAATTATAGGCGGTTCAAACAGAATGGTAAAGTTTATACTCCCCTCCTCCACAAGCATCAATCCATGGCTTGCTCGAAACAACGAAAGTGCCTCTAAAATTCAACGGGTCCTGTGGGGAGTTTTGTTTTCAATTATTTTGATTTAGTTTGCATAAAGCATGGACTGGGCATCCCGATGACCAGCCATTTTCTCGTGAGTGAGGAGCGGAGTCCACTCCTCTTGAGAATAACCCGCCTAACACGGAAGATAAGGGCAGCCCTAGTTGATATATGAGCTAATCGAGCATGCAAAACAGAATGTTTATTTGAAGGTTTAGAGTTTGGCACATACAAATTTACTTGGAACGGCAGGTAGATACCGCATATAGGAAGGTATGGTGGACTCATATGGAATAACTTTGGGGTTTAAGGGATTGGATGCACAAGCAGATATTCCCGCTTAGTACAAGTGAAGGCTAGCAAAAGACCGGAAGCGACCAACTAGAGAGCGACAATACCATGAACATGCATTAAAATTAATAAACATTGAACACAAGCATGAGTAGGATATAATCCACCATGAACATAAATATCGTGAAGGCTATGTTGATTTGTTTCAACTACATGCGTGAACATGTGCCAAGTCAAGTCACTTAAATCATTCAAAGGAGGACACCACCCCATCATACCACATCACAACCATTTTAATAGCATGTTGGCACGCAAGGTAAACCATTATAACTCATAGCTAATCAAGCATGGCACGAGCAACTATGATCTCTAATTGTCATTGCAAACATGTTTATTCATAATAAGCTGAATCAAGAACGATGGGCTCATCATATTTACAAAAACAAAAGAGGTCGAGTTCATACCAGCTTTTCCCATCTCAGTCAGTCCATCATATATGTCATCATAATTGCCTTTCACTTGCACGACCGAACGGTGTGAATAATAATAAGAGTGCACGTGCATTGGACTAAGCTGGAATCTGCGAGCATTCAATAAACAGGAGAAGACAAGGCAATATGTGATCTTGGTTAAATCAACAATGATGCATATAAGAGCCACTTCAACAATTTCATCTTGGTCTTCTCCTACTGGCCCCCAAAGAAAAGAAAAGAAATAAAACTATTTACACGGGAAAGCTCCCAACAAGCAAAAGAAGAACGGGAAATATTTTTGGGTTTTCTTTTTAATTACTACTACTACAGCAGGAAAAGTAAACTACTACTATTTTTTTTGGTTTTTTCTTAAAGTTTATTAAACACACAAGAAGAAAGCAGGAAAAAGGAAATAAACTAGCATGGATATTACAGTGAAAGAGTATGAGCACCGACATCTAGCAATGAGTGTGTGTGAACACAAATGTAATGTCGGTGAGAAATACGTACTCCCCCAAGCTTAGGCTTTTGGCCTAAGTTGGTCTATTGCCAGGGATAGCCTGGCGGATACCCGTAGGTGTAGTTGGGGTCGTACTGCGATGCAGCGGCTATCGCCTCCTGAGCTGCAACGTGGCGTCGAGCCGCCTCCGCTCTCCTCTCCTACTCATCTGCCTCCTCTCTAGTAATAATATATCTTCCTTTTGTCTGAAAATCAAAGAAGGCAGGAGCAGGAAGAGTAACATGGACAACATGCCGTTTGTTAAAGATTAGTCGATCTTTGGAGAGGTGGTTCAGTCCTCTCAACAAACCGGTGGGAAACCATAGAATCAAAATACAAATAAGTAGGGGTAACTCCATATCACCCTCACGAATGTCTATCTCAAGAAAATTAGCTAAGCGGGTTGCATAAATTCCTCCAAAGAAATCTCCGTTATGTCTATTATGATGCAACCTACGAGCTACAATGGCTCCCATATGATAGGATTGGTCTCCTAACACAGCACTTCTGAGAATGCTGAGATCAGGGGCACACATGTGACATGCTTCATCCTTAGCATTTATGCATCTACCTATGAAGAGAGCAAAATATGTATAGCAGGAAAGTGAATGCTCCCTATAGTGGCTTGCGTTATATCCCTAGATTCCCCCACAGTTATTCTAGCTAGAAAGTCTCTATATTCAGATTTAGGGGGATCCCTGATACTACCCCAAGATGGAAGTTTGCACGCAAAAGTGAAATCCTCTAAGTCCATGGTATAAGATTTGTCATAAAGGTCAAACATGACTGAAGGAGAATCACGCGAAGATGAAAACTCAAACCTCCCCACAAATGAACTTGTGACATCATGATACTGGGGGCATTTGTCAGCTTCAATGTCCTCAAGACCGGCATTACGCAAATATGCGCTAAATTCTTCTTTGATTCCCGCTTGATTCATAAAATTTTCTGAAGGCCATTCACAGGGCCTCACAAGAGCGTCTCTTGGTTGTTCCTCATCAGCATCACGCATTGCAAGCCTGGGACCTTGCTTTCTTGAAGAACCACCTTGGAACATCTTCCTAAACATATTGTTTTCTCTGAAAAAATTCTGAAAATTTTAGTAACTTCAAACAAAAGTGAACCAACTTCAATAAAACTGATAGCAACTACTCCTACAAGTGCCTAGAGCCTATATCAAGCATTAGAACTACTTGGAACCATATAAATTTGATATGCAAGCTCAAGAACATGGTCACCTATGCAGGACAAATTTGCAAAGAATAAAGCACTAGAACAAAAACTAATTGGACCAATGGAGGAGTCACATACCAAGGAAAAATCTCCCCAAGCATTTGCGAGAGGTGCTTTGAGCAAGGAGATCGAAAATCACAGCAAAAGTGGCTGGAACTCGAGCTTGAGTTGGTTTTTCGGGTTTGTGTGAGGCAGAGGAAGAAGATGGGTGCAGGGATAAGTGGAGGAGGACCACCATGGGCCCACGAGGCAGGGGGCGTGCCCAGGGGGGTAGGGCGCGCCCTCCACCCTCGTGGCCAGGTGGCAGCTCCCCCCGCGGTAATTTTTGCACAGTAAATCCTCAAATATTCCCAAAAAAATCATATTAAATTGACATGGCATTCTGAGGACTTTTATTTTGGGATATTTTTATATTGCACGGATAAGTCAGAGATGTATGTAAAAATACTATTTTACTTTATTTCTACTAAATAACAGAAAATATAAAGAGGGCATGAAGGTTGTGCTTCTAGTTTCATCCATCTCATGCTCATCAAAAGGAATCCACTAACAAGGTTGATCAAGTCTTGTTAACAAACTCATTCCGATTAACATGGAACCGGAGAAATTTCAATAACACTATGTTACCTCAACGGGATATGGACATCCCCAATAATAAGTATATCATATTTCTTCTTGATGAGGGAGAGGAAATTCGAAACCTCCAAATATAATCGATGGAATTTTCCCAATAAAGTTGATACTATGAACTTGAGGTTGTTTCCTCGGAAAGTGTACCGTGTGCTCATTACCATTAACATGAAAAGTGACATTGCCTTTGTTGCAATCAATAACAGCCCCTGCAGTATTAAGGAAAGGTCTTCCAAGAATAATAGACATACTATCATCCTCGAATATCAAGAATAACAAAGTCCGTTAAAATAGTAACGTTTGCAACCACAACAGGCACATCCTCACAAATACCGACCGGTATAGCAGTTGATTTATCAGCCATTTGCAAAGATATTTCAGTAGGTGTCAACTTATTCAAGTCAAGTCTACGATATAAAGAGAGAGGCATAACACTAACACCGGCTCCAAGATCACATAAAGCAGTTTTAACATAGTTTCTTTTAATGGAGCATGGTATAGTAGGTACTCCTGGATCTCCAAGTTTCTTTGATATTCCACCCTTAAAAGTATAATTAGCAAGCATGGTGGAAATTTCAGCTTCCGGTATCTTTATTTTATTTGTAACAATATCTTTCATATATTTAGCATAAGGATTCATTTTGAGCATATCAGTTAATCGCATACGCATAAAAGATGGGTCTAATCATTTCAAAGAAGCACTCAAAATCCTCATCATCCTTTTTCTTGGATGGTTTCGGAGGAAAAGGCATGGGTTTCTGAACCCATGGTTCTCTTTCTTTACCATGTTTCCTAGCAATGAAGTCTCTTTTATCATAACATTGATTCTTTGATTGTGGGTTATCAAGATCAACACCAGGTTCAACTTCTACATCATTATCATTACTAGGTTGAGCATCATCATGAACATCATCATTAACATTTTCACTAGGTTCATGTTCATTACCAGATTGTGTTTCAAAGATCATACATAGAGATATCATTTGGATTATCGTGTGATTCAGCAATAGGTTCACTAGAAGTTTGCAAAGTCCTATCATTTTTCTTTTTCTTCCTTTTAGAAGAACTAGGTACATCAATATTATTTCTCTGAGAATCTTGCTCGATTCTCTTAGGGTGGCCTTCAGGATACAAAGGATCCTGAGTCATTCTACCAGTTCTAGTAGCCACTCTAACAGCAAAATCATTTTTCTTACTATTCATTTCATCAAGCACTTCTTTCTGAGCTTTAAGTACTTGTTCTACTTGAGTGGTAACCATAGAAGCATGTTTGCTAACAAGTTTAAGTTCACCTCTAATATTAGCCATATAATCACCCAAGCGTTTAATCATAAAGGTATTCTGTTTTAATTGTCTACCAAAATAGGCATTAAAGTCATCTTGCTTAAACATAAAGTTATCAAACTCATCCAAGCAATCGACTAGCAATTTTAGTAGGAGGACTTCACTTTATCATATCTCAGAGAGAGAATTTACCTTTACTACCCGTGTCGGGATATCGGGATCAGGAGGTTCTTGATGAATAAAGAATTGAGATCATACACTTCTTCAACAAAGTGATAAATTAAGACCATGTATTTCTTCAATAGGAGGTAAATTCTTAACATCTTCAGCTTTAATACCTTTTTCTTTCATAGATTTCTTTGCCTCTTGCATATCTTCAGATCGAGAAATAGAAAACCTCTTCTTCGGAGTTGGTTTAGGAATAGGCTCAAGAATTGGCTCAGAGCTGGCTCGGAGTTGGCTCAGAGGTGCCCAATTATTTTCATTTGTCAACATATTATTCAAGAGTATTTCAGCTTCGCCCGGTGTTCTTTCCCTGAAAAGAGAACCAGCACAACTATCCAGGTAATCTCTGGAAGCATCGGTTAGTCCATTATAAAAGATATCAAATATTTCGTGTTTCTTAAGAGGATGATCAGCAAAGCATTAAGTAACTTGAGAAGCCTCCCCAAGTTTGTGGGAGACTCTCTTCTTTAATTTGCATCGCTGTATATTTCCCTCAAAGCAGCTTGTTTCTTATGAGCAGGGAAATATTTAGCAGAGAAGTAATAAATCATATCCTGGGGACTACGCACACAACCAAGATCAAGAGAATTAAACCATATCTTAGCATCACCCTTTAATGAGAACGCAAATATTTTGAGTATATAAAAGTAGCGCGGTCTCTCATCATAAGTAAACAGTATGCTATATCATTTAACTTAGTAAGATGTGCCACAACAGTTTCAGATTCATAGCCATAAAAAGGATCAGATTCAACCAAAGTAATTATATCTGGATCAATAGAAAATTCATAATCCTTATCGGGAACACAAATAGGTGAAGTAGCAAAAGCAGGGTCGGGTTTCATTCTGTCTCTAAGAGATTCTTTACTCCATTTAACTAGCAGCCTCTTAAGTTTGTATCTATCCTGGCAAGCAAAAATAGCTGCAGAAGATTCCGCATCAAAAAGATAACCCTCAGGAATAGCAAGCATATCTTCATCATCACTTTCATCAATATTATCAGTTTCAATAGTTTCTCTCTCTAGACCTAGAAATTTGTTCATCTAGAAATTCACCAAGGGGCACAGTAGTATCAAGCATAGAAGTAGTTTCATCATAAGTATCATCTATAGCAGAAGTGGCATCATCAATAACATGCGACATATCGGAACGAATAGCGTAAGTGTTTAGGTGTCGCTAGCTTACTCATAATGTAAGGTGAATCAAGTGCGAGCTAGATGGCGCTTCCTTACCTCCCTCGTAGTTGAGGGATAAATTGTTGTCTTAGCGTCTTTCAAGTTCTTCATAGTGTCCAGCAGATATAAATCCCAAGTGACTCAAAGAATAGAGCTATGCTCCCGCAACGGCGCCGTAAAAGGTCTTGATAACCCACAAGTATAAGGGATCGCAACAGCTTTCGAGGGTAGAGTATTCAACCCAAATTTGTTGATACGACACAAGGGGAGCCAAAGAATATTCTCAAGTATTAGCAGCTGAGTTGTCAATTCAACCACACCTGGAAACTTAGTATCTGCAGCAAAGTGTTTAGTAGCAAAGTAATATGATAGTGGTGGTAACGGTAACAAAAGTAAAGACAGCAAAAGTAATGTTTTTGGTATTTTGTAGTGATTGTAATAGTAGCAACAGAAAATTAAATAAGCGAGAACCAATATATGGAAAGCTCGTAGGCACCGGATTAGTGATGGATAATTATGCCAGATGCGGTTCGTCGTGTAACAGTCATAACATAGGGTGACACAGACCTAGCTCCAATTCATCAATGTAATGTAGGCATGTATTCCGAATATAGTCATACGTGCTTATGGAAAAGAACTTGCATGACATCTTTTGTCCTACCCTCCCGTGGTAGCGGGTCCTATTGGAAACTAAGGGATATTAAGGCCTCCTTTTAATAGAGAGCCGGAACAAAGCATTAGCATATAGTGAATACATGAACTCCTCAAACTATGGTCATCACCGAGAAGTATCCCGATTATTGTCACTTCGGGTTGTCGGATCATAACACATAATAGGTGACTATAGACTTGCAAGATAGGATCAAGAACACACATATATTCATGAAAACATAATAGGTTCAGATCTGAATTCATGGCACTCGGTCCCTAGTGACAAGCATTAAGCATAGCAAAGTCATAGCAACATCAATCTCAGAACATAGTGGATACTAGGGATCAAACCCTAACAAAGCTAACTCAATTACATGATAAATCTCATCCAACCCATCACCGTCCAGCAAGCTTACGATGGAATTACTCACGCACGGCGGTGAGCATCATGAAATTGGTGATGAAGGATGGTTGATGATGACGACAGCGACGAATCCTCCTCTCCGGAGCCCCGAACGGACTGCAGATCAACCCTCCCGAGAGAGATTAGGGCTTGGCGGCGGCTCCGTATCGTAAAACACGATGATTTCTTCTCTCTGATTTTTTTTCTCCCCGAAAGCCAATAAATAGAGTTGAAGTTGGCGTCGGAAGGTTTCCAGGGGGCCCACGAGGTAGGGGGCGCGCCAGAGGGGGGCGCCCCACCCTCGTGACAGTGTGGGCCCTGGTCTTCATCTTTGGCGAGGATTTTTATTATTTATTCTAAGATATTCCGTGGAGTTTCGTGTCATTCCGAGAACTTCGCTTTTCTGCACATAAAACAACATCATGGCAATTTCAAAACAAATACGGTCCGGGTTAGTTCCATTCAAATCATACAAGTTAGAGTCCAAAACAAGGGCAAAAGTGTTTGGAAAAGTAGATACGACGGAGACGTATCAGGTGTCCCAACTTAGCCCATGACAAGCTCACGATCCGCGGAGACAATCCTCCATCGCGGGACATCCGATCAGACTCGGGGTAAAACAAGTCCATCAAGACATTTCGACAATGGTAAAACAAGTCCACCAGCACTCCGAAGAGCACTGGCCCGGGGGGCTAAATAAAGATGACCCTCAGGAGGGCGACTCCCTAGGGAAAATAAATAGGTGATAGGAAAATGTAAAACCAATGTTGGGCCTTGCTGGAAGAGTTTTATTCAAAGCGAATTGTCACGAGGGTCCCATACCGCTCACCGTGTTAGGGACGCAAAATCAAGGAACATAACACCGTATGACGGATACTAGGGCGGCAAGAGTGGAACAAAACACCAGGCATAAGGCCGAGCCTTCCACCCTTTACCAAGTATATAGATGCATTAATTAAATAAGAGATATTGTGATATCCCAAGATATCCATGAAATCCATGTCCCAACATGGAACAACCTGTAACTAGCAACGCTATAAGAGGGGCTGAGCAAAGCGGTAATATGGCCAAACAACGGTTTGCTAAGAAGGGTGAAAAAAGGTTAGAGGTTTTCATGGCAATTTGGGAGGCTTGATAAACAAGTGGTAGGTAGCGCGACATAGCGATAGCATCGAGACAACTAGCATAGCAATGATAGTAGTGAGATCCAAGGTGACGGTCATCTTGCCTGAAATCCCGCTAGGAAGAAGACCGAATCCATGAAGTAGATGAAACAACGTAGTCGAACGGATCCTCACAATCGCAACGTTACCGGAACTATCAAGAAGAAGCAATACCGGAAAGAAGCAAACAACATAGTAAACAAACAAGCATAACATGACATGATGCACAACCAAGTATGATGCATGTCAAGATTAAATGTTGTTAACATGGCAAGAGGTGAAGCATAAGCAAACTATCTATTTAGGCAAGTTCAAATGAGGCCGGAAACACAAACAACAATTTCAAAAAAATCCCCATATGCATATTTCAAATTTGGTACTGTTCTGCCTAAACCATATTTTAGAGTTGTTAAACAACAAAAGTAAGTGCATCATGTTAATCTATATATTTTTTCTAGACAAGTTACATATATAATTTATTAAATTCGGAGCTACGGTTATTCAGTTATGAAATAAACCATTTTAACATGTCATTTATGCAAAATAATGCAAACAACAATTTAAACATTTTTAACATGGAAGAAAGCAGCATATTGTGAAAGTACATGAAATCCTAAGCATTTTACATATATTACATGCTTTATTATGATGCATGGATATTTAGATATGAGGAAAGCAAATTAAAGGCATTTCTCAAAATATGCATGCATTGTAAATATGCCAAAATCACAGAGTGGAAAAAAATATGCACGGGCCGGATTGCAGCGCAGTGCAGCGGCCCGGGAGCGAATGAGGCCTAAGTGACTGGCTGTGTGGTGTGCAAAAGATGAATAAGAGAAAACAGGAGCAAAAATTGGGGTGCCTAGGAATTGAACCCAGCACCTCACCGTTGAAAAGAGAGCGCGCTAACCAGCTCACCTGGAAGATATTTGTGATGGATACTGGACTTGACCAAACATGAACAAGAACAAAGCATTGATCTGGTAAGGCAAAATTTATGGAAAAATAATGTGCCCGTGGGGATTTGATCCCTGGTCGCCTGGGTGATAAAGGGGAAGCCTAACGAGTGCGGCCGTCCTGCACGCAGCGCATCGACGGCCCTGCTGCGCGAGGTGATATGCGCAAAAGAAAACGTCAGATTCAGTAAAGCGTGCATACATAGCTGGATACAAGCAAATACATCCCCTAAGTCGCCCCTTGTGGGCTCGCCGAGGTACGTTCGGTCGTACGATTGGGCCGGTCCGGTCAGAAAGTGCAGGGCGCACATTGTTGCATTTTGGCTCGCGGGCCCTGGCTTCGGCTGGGTGGCGTGTACCCAGATTGGACGCAGGACGACCGCTCTCACGTCCTACGTCTAGCTTGCTCTAAAAAAAAAAAGGTCCTACGTCTAGCACGGGATCCCTATTTGGGGGAGGACTGCAGCGAGCCGGAGGCAGTGGCGCGCGCCCGTGGTCGGTCAGGCTCTGCTCATGGCGATTCCAGCTGCGGAGGCGCCGGCGCTCGACTTTAGGTGAGTGAAAACTCTGCTCCTTTATTTTTGTTCTTCGATGGAATCTATAACTTTCGAGCTCGCACCGCTTGCGGGTACTGCAGATCGACGTCGACTGCCAACATTCAGCAGCGCGCTTGGGGGCTTCCGTTACGACCGGTGGCGGCGCCGCGGCGGCCGCGTCAGGAGTAGGCTCGCCGGAATCGGTCGTCCGCCCGTTCTCTCCTTATACGCGCCGGTCGGATGAGGGTGGGGCACAGCCGGCGGCGGAGAAGGCTTTGTCTGATGTTGAGTTCTCCGGGGGGGCCTGCACCACGTTCAGCTCGGGCGGTGGCGATGTGGCTGTCGGACGCGCCCATGGCGCGGAGCCGCCCGTCGTCTCGCGCGGCTCGATTCAGTCCTTACCCCACAGTGCGCAAGCATCCGCAAACACCACCATCCGAGTTGGCTGGAAGCGCAGGTATCTCGTTGATTTCTTTCGCTTGTGACTAAGAGGCGTTCTTGCTGATTCCCATTCATATGTGCAGCTAGGAATTAGCAGGCTGTCAGGATTTATTTTTTGCAGCCATCTGAAAATCTGGCTAGGTCGACTAAGTAGAGTCTGAATCTACTTTGTTGATTTTTCTACAGCTTCGATCCGGTCATAATATAAGGATTTTTTGTAAAGCGTCATCAGCCAAGTGAGCTTAGGGCGATTAACGCCTTTGCCTAAACATAGATACTGTTGAAAATTCTATTGCCGCAAAAAGCTCAGAATTTGCGAGATACCAATCGCTAGTGGTCTTGCAGGAGTGACTGGCCTTGGCAATCCTAGCCTGTTCCAATTTAGTTTGTGGTCCAATGTACAATGCAAAGAGGGGAAAAAGAGCTTCTCCCAGGCGTGCCTTTGTTTTCCCTTAACTTTCTTCTGATTTTTGGTGGTAATTAGTTAGTTACAGGGCCACGGGCGGCAGACGATCGGCGATGCGGTAGCAGTGATCGCGTGCCGTCGCGTTGAAGCTTCTCTATGATGATTCGCTGGCTTGGGATTTTTTCTAGCAATCTTATTCTTGTCTAGTAGGAGCAAGTTGCCGAATTGGTGCATTATGCTTGTTTGTATTTGTTTTTTCCCAGCTTGAACCCGTAAAAATGCCCAAGCATACTCTAGTTGATTTTCAGAAAAATCGTCCGAGAGCAGCTAACGTCCCTGGTCAAATTTACATAGGTTGATTCTATTACCACAAACCCGTGAATTTGGAGTAGTAAGCATAGTGGGTGGCACACAGGCCGTACAATCTTTATTTGTCAATGTTCATAAATGTAAAATTAGAGAAAAAAATGGTTTTCCCAACTACATGCATGCTTTCTGTTTATCTTGTTTTCCTTCTGCTTATGTTGGCAGGCCAAGAGGGCCGCAAGCACCAGACGAGTGGGCGGCGGTGGTTGATCGTGTGCCGGCACTTGAAGCTGCCATACGAGGGCTCGCTCACAGGGGGACTGAGGTGGTTGTCAACCCAGCGCTTGGCCCAATTTTCGATTCTGTTAGAATACGTAATGGGCCTAATAGGCCCGTTAGTCTTAGGGTTAATTGAAGATAAGAGTTGCTTGCTTAGGGGTCAAGTAAGCCTTGCTTGGGAGTGAAGTAAACTTCTCTATATAAAGAGATGAGATGTATCAATCTAATCAAGCAAGAATTAAGAAGGAAATCCCTTCCCTCTTGCCCGGCTATGGACAAAAAGGCCCCCGGCCGGCCCTCTCGCGCCCTTCTTCTAGCAGCGCCATAACAATTTGGTATCCAGAGACTTGGGTCCGATCATGTCTTCGTCGACACCATCGCCGCCGCTGCCCGTCTCCACCTCCGCGCCAATGACCACCGCGCCGACGACGTCCGCCCCGATGACCACCACCGGGGCCCCCACTGTCGAGTTCGGTCACCACCGCTGGCTCCTCACCACCGCCGCCCCATCACTTCCGCCGCCACACCGCCTTCACGCCGAACAGATAACCAAAGACGTTGCAAAGAACAGTGATGGCCGTCAAGGGCTCCACATGCACCAAGACCACCAAGACATGGCAAAGCGTACGGCCTCCCGCCGCAGACCGATCGCCACCTACGGCCACCCTGCCGTGGTCGCTTCGGCAAGCACTACAGCGGGCGGGCCTCATTGCTGCTCCAGACGGGAACTCCGTGGCCACCACCATCGCCGCGGCTCAGGCATCCGCCGCCACCATCGACGACGCCCCTCTTGCACCTGCAGCCGTTGTCGTCCCCGGCAGCCGCCTTCGCCCAGCCATTGCCGCCGCACCCACCGGCGTCGCCTCACGATGTCGTTGCACCCACCGGCGCCGCCTCGCCACCGAGGGTACCTCGCCGACCGGCCTCCCGATCCATCAGTCCGGCTTCCGCCCTCCGTCGCCACTTCCAACAGGCGGCTGGTTCGCCATCGCCGGTTTACACCACGGCCCCGAACACCGACCTGCCTCGCAGTTCGGTGGGTCATCCGGTTCCGCCGGTCCCTACCCGGAGTACCCCGACCAGGCACCACCTGCCGCCCTGCTCCGCTCCTCCGAGCCAGTTCAACACGGCGCTCCGGCACAGACACCGCCGCGGTTCGCCAAGATCGACTTCGCCACCTATGACGGCACGGAGGACCCCCTCAACCGGCTCAACCACTGCGACCAGTTCTTTCGCGGGCAGCGCACCCTCGCATGGGAGCGCACTGCTCGCCTTTGTACGACCTCCATGCGCTGCACGGACTGGTATTACGCCGAAAGGTGACGAGGCACCATGCCCCCTTGGGAGCGCTTCTGTGAGCTCTGCCTCCTTCGCTTCGGGCCTCCGGTGCGCGGGAGCCGCCTGGCGGAGCTCGGCCGCCTTCCCTTCACCTTCACGGTGCAGGACTACGCCGACCGTTTTCAGGCCCTGGCATTGCCATGCGTCGGGTGTGACGGCGCAGCAGTGGGCCGACCTCTTTGTCGGTGGACTTCCGGATCACATCCGCGTGGACATGGAGCTTCAGTCGGCCGTGTACTACGCCCGCGCGTTCGAGCGCTGCGTGGTGGCCATCCAGCAGGAATTACCGTTCCGGACCACTGGGTCGCTACCCGGGCCGGATTCCGCGCAGGTTGGCTCGCGAGCTTCTGCGGCACCCCTCGCCGCGACTGCGGCGCGCCCGTTCGGCCGGGTCACCTCAGCCGAGCTACTCGAGCGTCGCCGCCAAGGGTTGTTCTTCACCTGCGATGAGCCCTACACGCCCGGCCATGCCTGCCCGCGACTCTTCTACCTAGAGGTTGTAGACTACATTCCGGAGGACGCCGTCGCTGCCGACCTGGTCACCCCAGCTGTCGAGAAGGTGTTTGACGCTGGTTGATCGCCTCGAGGAGTTCCATGGCGCTTCCTCACCTTACTTCGAGGACGAGCTGTTTGTGCAAAGGGAGAAGTGTTATGGCGGTTTAGCTAGGCCCATTGTGCAATCTTAGCCCACAAGTTATCTTAGGTTAATTCTTATGCAAGTTATCTTAGGTTAATTCTTATGCAAGTTATCTAGGTTATAAATATAGGCTGTAAGACTCTTTTTGGAATCAAGCAATAAGAAGATTATTATCTCTATTACCCGGCTCCCAGAGGAGCCGGAACCCTAGCCGCCTCTAACTCTAGCCGCCGCCATCTCCCTCCTCTCCCGCGACGGCGCCAACCCATGGCTGACCGCTCATCGCCTCGCCCAGCTCCCTCCTTCCCTTATCACACGCCCACCGGTAGGGTACAAGTTCCTACCAATTTGGTATCACCGCCCACCCACCGCCGCTTCACGCCGATCGTCACCATCACGCCATCTACACCGCTGCCGCTTCTTCTTCGTCCGCGCAGCTTGTCGCATCCTCCAGCGCCGCAACCGCCCAGATGCCGGCGCCCTCCACCACACCATCGTCCGCCGTCTACACCCCGGAGGAGATCACCGGGGTCCTCAACGACCTCGTCACAGCCGTCCAGGGGATCCAACAGACTGGCCAGCCTTTCACGGGCCGCCGCTTGCCGCCGACCACCATCGCCGCCGCCACCGCCGTGGTACTCGCCGCATCCAGGGCCTCGCGGCATTCGTTGGGGACGTTGTCTTGCCCGCAATTGCCGCCGTCGCCCGATGGCGGCGCGCTCCGCCGCGCCTCCGGCGCCCATCACCGCCCGCGCCGCCGTGGCTGCCGTGGCAGCCGCCGCACCGGCCTTTTGCCGCGCTCATCGGGCCACCTACGCCATCCATCCCCACCATCGCCACAGGCTGCGATGGCGCCGCCGCTCTGGCGGCCTCGCGGCGCCCGGCGCTTCGCCGCAGCCGCCGCCGCCGGCGCCATCACCGCGCCGCAGCTGCAGCAGCCATCGCCGGTCAGGTCCAGCCCCGCATCGACCGTGCCGGCGGGAGTCCCGCTCCACCAAGTCCAGTCCCCGCTGTCACCGTCACCGCTTTCGTCTTGGATCACTACCCGCCACGTGTCGGCGGCGGTGAGGCTGCAGGCTACTGTGCGCGGCCTCCTAGCGCGTCGGCGTGTGCGGGAGATGTGTGGTCTGCAGCTGCCGCTCCTCCAAGTTGCCCTTCGCTGCGCAAAGGACCTCGATCTCATCCGCTGCGCCGGGGATCTTGGGCATGCGGTTTCCCCCACGGGCAACGGGCATGCTATTTCCCCCGCGGGCAGCTACCTTAAAGTCTGCGACATCGGCGGTTGGGGGGTGCACCCCTCCTCGTCGTTCTCCATCGCAAGCCCTCCACTCTTTCCTGTGCGGTGGAGACCAACAGCCGTCCGGCAGGAACAAGGCATGGTGTCACCGACAGCAGCGCACCACATAGCACCACTGCATTTCGTCACCGGCCGCCGTGAGGGCGCCTCTGCTGGTCACTCTTGCGACCACTTCGAGGTGGTCCTACACATGCACTCCTTTTGTCCAGATGGTGTCCATGGGATCTAGGTGGCTGTACACGTGCATGTCCGACGCGCGGATGGTGTCCACTTTTTGTTAAGGGGTCCAAAATAAAGCGTCCCAGTCCATTTCAGGTTGAGAATAATAAAACAAGCCGAGATGTAAAAGGCTTGTTTTTAGGTGTTAGGTTTGTGTTGTCTCGAGCCATGGTTATAAGTTGGTTAGGTTGCAGCTTGAGGACAAGCTGCATGTCTAGGTGGGGTGTAGTGTTAGAATACGTAATGGGCCTAATGGTCCCGTTAGTCTTAGGGTTAATTGGAGATAAGAGTTGCTTGCTTAGGGGTCAAGTAAGCCTTGCTTGGGAGTCAAGTAAACCTCTCTATATAAAGAGAGGAGATGTATCAATCTAATCAAGCAAGAATTAAGAAGGAAATCCCTTCCCTCTTGCCCGCACGTGGGCAAAAAGGCCCCCGGCCGGCCCTCTCGCGCCCTCCTTCTAGCAGCGCCATAACAGATTCTCTGCCGGAGGCGTATGAATTCTACAATCTTATTCTCGTCGCTGGTTAATTTTCCTGGTTAATTTTCATTGACAAAAGAGCTTGAATTGCTAGTACTCCCTCCGTCCGAAAAAACTTGTCCCAAATTTGTTCCTCAAATGAATGTATCTAGCACTAACTTCGTGCTAGATACATCCATTAGAGGGACAAGCTTTTCCGGACGGAGTGAGTAAAAATAACCACCGGAGTTGTATGATTAGGTTCTTTCTGTCCAATATTATTCTCGTCGCTGTTTCTCTGTTGGGATGGTGACATTTTTGAGTGTTCAAACATTGCAAAGGGAAAGCTATACTTCGGTATAATCCAATTGTAGAAGTTTGGTGAATTTCGTGGAGCAGTCTGAATGTAGAGTGGGGGAGAGAATATATTCTGGATCAGGCTTGGCAGAAAATGGTCCTTACTCGTTTTCTTAATCATGACCCGGTGTTTTGTTACAGTAGTACGCGTGCCCCGGCATTATGTACACTGGTTATTTTTCATTGACCAAAAAAATGTACATCTTCCATGGCGCCTCCGATACCAAACATCATGTTGCTCCCACCTCCGGCCGCCTTGATGAGAAGGTTGATGCCAACGCCGGTGATGAAGAACGCGTATTGGTCCTCGCACAACCAAAACTCGCACGGGCCTCCGTGCTGTGTCAGTTTCAAAACTGAATGATGACCAAGAAAATACAAAGCAAACAGCAGAAAACTGCAACATCTGATGGATGGGTGTACAGATAACAGACTTACTCCCTGGTTCGGGCACTTGTAAAAACGGATGCCGGAATTCCGGTCTATCCCGAAGACAAACCATCTAGTCCTCGTCCCGGCACACCTCGGGCACAGGATCAATGGCGGCGGGGGCGGACGTGGCTCCTCTGACGTACGGCCCACACACTGACGTGTGGGCCCGGACCCACCTGTCAGCGGCCCAACGGCAGGGGGCCGTACGTCAGGGGATCCGGCTCCGGCGGGGGCGGGGGTGTCTACATCGCGGCACGGCGACGTTGACGGATCGCGGCAACTCGGGGTGCCTGTGTGCGTGTTTGAAGCAGAACGTGCAAAACGATCGGTCCTGCATGCAGCGACTGGTGCATGAGCCTTAAATACATGCAGCTGGGTAAAGTGTTTACGGTCATACAGTGTTCGGTGCAACGGTAATATTGTGTCCTTTGGCCTGTACATGTGCAGTGCTTGCAACAGATGAGTCAGTCCGGCTGTCAGTGCATAGTACAACGGATACAACGAATACGAAACATTACGCTAGTTGGCGGTGCTCTATACTCGAAGTAGCAATTCCAGCTAGTCCTAATCGCGACGCTCCGCCAGCCGTGGATGCGCTGCGTGCAGCTGCCGCCGCATGCAGCGATGGACTTCTCGAAGCCTAACCAGTTGGGCTGGTCCGTGTGTTGTGTACACTAGGAGGTGACTTTCTTTAAGGGAAGGAACAGAAGTGGCGAGCTTCAGCCATGGCTACGCCGAGAAAGCTCACGGCAGCGGCGAGCGAACGTGGCGCCGATCTCTGCTGCTAGGCATCATCGGGTGTGCGGAAAAGGTTGTGCGTGCGGATGAACCAAGCGGAGGCTGCTGCGGGCATGCGCACAATGCTACGGGTACTGCAAACCTGTGGGCTTCACCCCTGTCTCCAAGGCAACGAAGCTTAGGTGGTAAGTAAGTTGACTAGAAGTAGACCAACGTCAACATGCAAGTACGCAGCAGTTTCTTGGAATGTGCTTTGCATGTTCATGCTAGTAGTCAAGTAGGTGATATGCATGTTCATAGTAGTTTCCTATTAGTCTTCAGGGAGTTTACTTAGCTTGACTAGGACCCATATATGTAGCCTATAAAAGGACCTGTGCCCCATCGGTTGTAAGCAGGAGAAGTAGCAATCAAAGTTTAGAAGTATTACCACTACAACCAGCCTCACTTAGAAGCAGTACGTGAGTATTTTCAAGTGAGTGTGCGTGTGCTCTTCACTCATGTCCTACTAGCTTGCACTAGCTGCAAATTAGTTCCTTTCCTCTGCTTCGTTTGATCCTCGGCTAGCTACGCTGTAGTTTTTTGGGCTAACAAAACCGAGGACGAGCAGGAGCTTGTCTCGGTCATGGTGGTTACAGGTCGAAGCAGGCAACGGAGCTCGCGAGTGAGATGCGCGTGTGCTGCGTGCTTGAGTGCGTGTGAGGATGCATGCAATAGGTGAGGCGAGCAGAGGCTAGAACACGAGCTTGGGCTCGCTGCCATGGTCGTCCATGGCGGACATGGCCTCTGACGCGACGGGATCGGCGGCCACAACGACAGAATCGAACCGGAGAGGGGCTGGGAGGAACGGCTGCTCACCTAGGTCCCGTAGGACAAGATGAGGACGCCGGAGATGTGGTGCAGCGAGGGCGAGGACGCGATGATCGACGGAGGCGCTCGGGTCCGTGAAGCAGAGGAAGATGACGAAGATGATGTCGAGGAACTTGGCGTTCCGCGGCGATGAAGAGGAAGAAGACGACATCGTGGAGGAATATCGCGACGCCCTTGGGCCCTTCTGGCTCCTGGCCTAGCTTAAAGTCGAAGAAGACCACGAGGAGGCCTCGCAACCGACGGTGGAGCGCGCTCGGTGGTTCTCTGCTCCTCTGTTTCTTGAGGAAAAAGGAGAAACAGAGGGAAGGAAAGGGGTGGCGGCGGCGAGAGGGGGGAGAGGAAACCCTAGGGCGCGGGGCTACGGTCTTATATAGAGGGGGCGCGGGAGAGCAACTCGGCCACGGTGGCCATGTCATGCGTGTAAAGGAGAGGGGAGAGGTAGGAGAAAGGTGGGTGAGAGCTACAGATCATCCACTGCGCGTGGGTCCAGATATGCCACGTGGGACGGGTGAGAGAGAGGGGTACGTGGGTTTCAGGTGGAAAAAAATGATCTGGAGGGATAGGTGGGCTGCTGCGGGTGCGCTGATGATGGGCCGCTACTGGGCTGCTCTTCCTTTCTCTCCTCATTTCTTTTCTTTAATTCATCAGACGAAATAACAAGAGTAGAAATTCACAGGGAGATCAGGAAGGAAGTAGACTGATAAAGAAATATATCTGAGATCCTGGATTTATGCACAAGTGGAATAAAATGGTTTGGACATTTTTAGAGGTAAACAAATAATGCAAGTTTGAATAAAATTCAAACTTGAGCCATGTTCCAACCCAACCAAAACAACTCCAAAGGATCTGAAATTTATAAGAGAGGGTGTAGGCATGGTGTAAGATTTACAGAAAATAAGTGAACATTTTACTGGGACAGGAAATGCCACTTGCAATAAATGTGTGAGAATTGAAAGGAAGAAGCTAGTCATGGGGTATTGCACTTGATGATGGTTTAGATGGAAGGGCAAGATGGAACAGAAAAGAAGATGAGGAGAAGGAGTTCACAAATATAACAAGCCCACCACAAATATACACACGATAAATATGCACACCACAATGATGATCATGATGCAAATGCAACATAAATGACAAAGGCAACATCACATCATGAAGCATATAACAAGGCAAGGATGGCGCAATGCAATATAATAAAAGATGAACATGAAGCAAGAAGCAAAACGACAAAGGCAGTCATCATGATCATGCCAACAACATAGGGAAAAGAAATACGCAAAACAATTATGATAATGCACAAACATAATAAACACACGTCAACAACTAAAATAAATGGAAGGACAACTGAAGCGTCGGTCTCGGGGCGTTACAGGAAGGCAATATATTCGTTGCTAAAAATGGATCCTTTCTAGAGAAGAAGTTTCTCTTGAAAGAAGTGAGTGGGAGGAAAGTAGAACTTGATGAGGTAACTGTACCTGCTCCCTTATTGGAAAGTAGTTCATCATAGAAATCTGTTCTTGTGACTCCTACACCAATTAGTGAGGAAGCTAATGATGATGATCATGTAACTTTAGATCAAGTTACTACCAAAACTCGTAGGTCAACCAGAGTGAGATCCGCACCAGAGTGGTACGGTAATCCTGTTCTGGATGTCATGTTACTTGACCATGACGAACCTACGAACTATGAGGAAGCGATGATGAGCCCAGATTCCGCGAAATGGCTTGAGGCCATGAAATCTGAGATGGGATCCATGTATGAGAACAAAGTGTGGACTTTGGTTGACTTGCCCAATGATCGGCAATCCATAGAGAATAAATGGATCTTCAAGAGGAAGACAAACGCTGATGGTAGTGTTACTATCTACAAAGCTAGACTTGTCGAAAAAGGTTTTGACAAAGTTCAAGGTGTTGACTACGATGAGATTTTCTCACTCGTAGCGATGCTTAAGTCTGTCCGAATCATGTTAGCAAATTGCCACATTTTATGAAATCTGGCAAATGGATGTCAAAACTACATTCCTTAATGGATTTCTTAAAGAATAGTTGTATATGATGCAACCAGAAGGTTTTGTCGATCCTAAAGGTGCTGACAAAAATGTGCAAGCTCCAGCGATCCATCTATGGACTGGTGCAAGCATCTCGGAGTTAGAATATACGCTTTGATGAGTTCATATAGTTTTATACAGACTTGCGGTGAAGCCTGTATTTATAAGAAAGTGAGTGGGAGCACTACAACATTTGTGATAAATATATGTGAATGACATATTGTTGATCGGAAATAATGTAGAATTTTTTGGAAAGCATAAAGGAATATTTAAAAGGAGTTTTCCAAAGAAAGACCTCGGTGGAGCTGTTTACATATTGAGCATCAAGATCTATAGAGATAGATCAAGACACTTGATAAGTTTTTTCAATGAGTACATACCTTGACAAAATTTTGAAGTAGTTCAAAATGGAACAGTCAAAGAAAGATTTCTTGCCTGTATTACAAGGTGTGAAATTTAGTAAAGACTCAAAGCCCGACCACGACAGAAGATAGAAAGAGAATGAAAGTCATTCCCTATGCCTCAGCCATAGGTTCTATAAAGTATGCCATGTTGTGGACCAGATCTATTGTATACCCTACAACGATTTTGGCAAGGGAGTACAATAGTGATCTAGGAGTAGATCACTGGACAGCAGTCAAAAAATTATCCTTTACTCAATTCACCTATCAATGGTATACAATTCGAATGAGGAATTTGGAGGTTAGTGTCGGCATTATATATCGGGAGTGATAGAAATTCCTTTAAGATGTGGGAAATCACACCCAGATTGTGTAGACACTTTAAGGTATTCCATAGACGTGGAGTAGAAACATACCGGATACTATGACTCAAATCCACACAGACTATTTTCTCTACACCACTTTGACCATCCCAGAACCTTTGGTGGTAATCCAACATTTCATTATAATAAAATAATCTAGACGGAAGATGTGGAATAAGGATATGTTTCTCGATTATGGAGGTGACAAAAGGTTCGTCGTAAAAGGTTACGTCGATACAAGTTTTTACACTGATCCAGATGACTCTAAGTCTCAATCTGGATACATATTGAAAGTGGGAGCAATTAGCTAGAGTAGCTCTGTGCAGAGTATTTAAGACATAGAATATTTGCAAAATACATACGGATCTGAATGTGGCAGACTCGTTGACTAAACTTCTCTCACAAACAAAACATGATCACACCTTAGTAAACTATGGGTGTTAATCACATGGTGATGTGAACTATTGATGTTAAATCACATGGCGGTGTGAACTAGATTATTGACTCTAGCGCAAGTGGGAGACTGAAGGAAATATGCCCTAGAGGCAATAATAAAGTTATTATACATTTCCTTATTTCATGATAAATGTTTATTATTCATGCTAGAATTGTATTAACCGGAAACTTGATACATGTGTGAATACATAGACAAACAGAGTGTCACTAGTATGCCTCTACTAGACTAGCTCGTTGATCAAAGATGGTTATGTTTCCTAGCCATAGACATGAGTTGTCATTTGATTAACGGGATCACATCATTAGGAGAATGATGTGATTGACTTGACCCATTCCGTTAGCTTAGCACTTGATCGTATAGTATGTTGCTATTGCTTTCTTCATGACTTATACATGTTCCTATGACTATGAGATTATGGAACTCCCGTTTACCGGAGGAACACTTTGTGTGCTACCAAACATCACGACGTAACTGGGTGATTATAAAGGTGCTCTACAGGTGTCTCCGAAGGTACTTGTTGAGTTGGCGTATTTCGAGATTAGGATTTGTCACTCCGATTGTCGGAGAGGTATCTCTGTGCCCACTCGGTAATACACATCACTGTAAGCCTTGCAAGCATTGTGACTAATGAGTTAGTTACGGGATAATGTATTACGGAACGAGTAAAGAGACTTGCCGGTAACGAGATTGAACTAGGTATTGAGATACCGACGATCGAATCTCGGGCAAATAACATACCGATGACAAAGGGAACATATGTTGTTATGTGGTTTGACCGATAAAGGTCTTCGTAGAATATGTAGGAACCAATATGAGCATCCAGATTCCGCTATTGGTTATTGACCAGAGACGTGCCTCGGTCATGTCTACATAGTTCTCAAACCCGTAGGGTCCGCACGCTTAAAGTTCTGTGACTATCGGTATTATGAGTTTATGTGATTTGATGTACCGAAGGTAGTTCGGAGTCCCGGATGAGATCGGGGACATGACGAGGAGTCTCGAAATGGCCGAGACGTAAAAATCGATATATTGGACGACTATATTCGGACATCGGAAAGGTTCCGAGTGATTCGGGTATTTTCGGGGGTACCGGGGAGTTACAGGAATACGAGGAAGAAGTAATGGACTTCATGGGCCAAGTGGTGGAAGAGAGGAGGCAGGGCGCGCGGCCCCCTAGCCCAAACCGAATTGGACTAGGGGGCAGGCCCCCCTTTCCTCCTTTTCCTCCCTCTCCTTCCTTCTCCTTCTCCTCCTTCCTTTCCTCCTCCTAGTAGGAGTGGGAAAGGGGAGTCCTACTTCACCATAATCCACCTCGGTCATATCATATCGGTGCTTAGGCGAAGCCCTGCGTCGGTAGCTTCATCAACATCGTCACCACACCATCCTGCTGATGAAACTCTCCCTCGAGCTCTACTGGATCGTGAGTTCACGGGACGTCATCGAGCTGAACGTGTGCTGAACTCGGAGGTGCTGTACGTTCGGTACTTGGATTGGTCGGATCATGAAGACGTACGACTACATCAACCGCGTTGTGCTAACGCTTCCGCTTTCGGTCTACGAGGGTACGTGGACACACTCTCCCCTCTCGTTGCTATGCATCACCATGATCCTGCGTGTGCGTAGGATTTTTTTTAAATTACTACGTTCCCCAACAGATAAAAACTCAGTTTCAGCTCCCGACCTTCTGTTTGCTTGCTCAATGGCCTCCTAGACTGATGATGCGTCGCTTGTTGTGACAGATGTGGCTCTGCTTATCTCTACTAGTAAAATGAGTTGTTTTGCACATCTTATATTAGTATGCAAACCCCTTCTACCAAACAACAACTTTATACGAAGTGGATTGTGTTTGGAGGGGTTTGGAGGGTTTCAAAGGGATTTGAGGGGATTGGGTGGAAGAGGGGGATTCACCAAATCCCCTGAAATCCCCCCTCCCAAAACCTCTACAATCCCTTCCTATCAAATGAGGCCTAAGGGACGATATCTGGCAATCTAAGAGTTTCATCTTCTGTGTGTCCACCCCTTCAGGTTGTTCAAGACGTTCCACATCTTCGTAACCGGGTTCCACCTTAACCACGTGAACCTGAAACATAATGCACGTTGTGCATCACTTTTTGTTTGGGTCGTATGATTAAGCCTGTTGCAACTTATAAGTTGGTCTGCAGACCCTTCACTAGAGTGGCAGGACAGCAAACATGGGAGTAAGAAGTGTTATTCCTATATTGAAAGAGGATCATTGTATATTGTCTTGAAATTTTGACACCAAAAATGCGAAGAAGCCTTGAACACCAAAACTGCAAAGCCTTGAAAATTTCCGAGTTGCATGTAATGCATGAAGATTTTAGCGATTTGCACCCTGAGACTACCCATGCAAGACTTCCACATTATTTCCAAATTTGCTTTGTATAGGAACAATAGTTAGAACACAACATGTTAGAATCTGAATTACTGTAACTTTAACATGCCATTGTAGCCATTATATATATTTACCTGTTGGAAGAAGATATGTACTTATAATACTATGAAATTCAAGTCATTCCCAATCATCCTTGTTGTCAGTATTAGTAATATGTAAAAACTCTTATTCTTTAAAAGTAAACAGACAAACGGGAGGCATGACTAAGCTTTCAGACATATAAAGATAAGTTGTTCATTTGCAAATAACTACGGGAGAAAGGAAAAAGTAATACATATGTTCTGGATGCTCTCAATGTAGGCCTTGATTTGACATTGTTCTGTGAGTAATATCTAAACATTAAAGTTTTGGTAGCCAAAACAAATTGAACGTACGAGTGCGAGTGCTGTACCTGCAACCCTGAAATGATACGAGTGT
Source organism: Aegilops bicornis (assembly GCA_021605145.1). NCBI lineage: Eukaryota > Viridiplantae > Streptophyta > Magnoliopsida > Poales > Poaceae > Aegilops > Aegilops bicornis. Next base: position 630,139,778 of record CM038672.1, read on the forward strand.
TGTACCTGCAACCCTATATGCTCTTTGCTCTCTACCTATCAATGAAATGATACGCAGCTTGCGTATTCGCGAAAAAAAACAAATTGAACGGGTTTACATGAAGAAGAGAAACATGATCTTTTCTCTGTAAATAACTACTACCTCCGTCCTAATTTATTAGCCCCCTATTATTCAGGGTCATATTTTGACCATGATTTCAATACATAGCAAATATTATTTTATCAAAAAATATGTTCAAATACAAATCCAACTATATTTTTTTGGTGACATGCATTAAAATTTGTTAGTTAAATTTGTGGTCAAAATAGGCACAAAATACCAAGAAGACCAATAAACCAGGATGGAGGTAGTGCATACTCAACTAACCAGCAATTGGATGCACTGTCAGGTTAGAGTACTAGGCACTATCTACATGAATCGAGAATTTTCCGGCTCCAGGCCTTAATGAGGAGGGGGGTTTTGTGGTGCCGGACTGGTGATTGTCGGGTTAGAGGACAAATCCCATGTTCAGCAAGAGAGGATAAGAGAACTATGTAGATGTTGCCCACCAAGAGTGCCCTTAAGCCAAGAATATGTTGGGAATGGTGGAATTTGAGAGAAGGGCATGCTTTACCTGGCCGATGTGAACCATCAACTTCGTCATCGCCATCGCAATGGTGGACTAGGGACTGGAGGTAGAGGTGTGGTTGACGATGAAGGATTCAGGCGACGGAGGATGTCGTGCCCTAACGGTTAACCGCTCCTCCTTGTCTGGCAAAATTGAACTGCGAGTCGCTCCATGTTCGTCGTCAGTAATGGGATGGGAGAGGAGATGACACCGGTTGCGGATTTTTTTTCATTGCCAGGTGATGGACGTAGGTTGATCAGATGAGTGCGGCGTCGACATTGACGGTTAAGTAAAATATGGTTGGTTGCGGGGGCGTGCTACTTCTTGAGCTTGCGTTGGTTTTTCCCTTGAAGAGGAAAGGGTGATGCAGCAACGTAGAGTAAGTATTTCCCTCAGTTTGAGAACCAAGGTATCAATTCAGTAGGAGACAACGAACAAGTCACCAAATACCTGCACAAATAATCAAACAACTTGCACCCAATGCGATAAAGGGGTTGTCAATCCCTTCACGGTTACTTGCAAAAGTGAGATTGGATAGAGATAGATAAACGGTAAAGTAAATGTTTTTGGTATTTTTGGTTTATAGATCGGAAAGTAAAAGATTGCAAAAGTAGTAAACCGAAAACTAAAATTGTAGATCGAAAACTTATATGATGGAAAATAGACCCGGGGGCCGTAGGTTTCACTAGAGGCTTCTCTCAATATAGAAAATATTACGGTGGGTGAACAAATTACTGCCGAGCAATTGATAGAAAACCGCAAAGTTATGACGATATCTAAGGCAATGATCATGAATATATGCATCACGTCCGTGTCAAGTAGACCAACTCCTGCCTACATCTACTAATATTATTCCACACATCGACCGACTCCTGCCTGCATCTAGAGTATTAAGTTCATGAAGAACAGAGTAACACATTAAGTAAGATGACATGATGTAGAGGAATAAACTCAAGCAATATGATGTAAACCCCATCTTTTTATGCTCGATGGCAACAATACAATGCGTGCCTTGCTGCCCCCATCACATCGGGAAAGGACACCGCAAGATTGAACCCAAAGCTAAGCACTTCTCCCATTGCAAGAAAAACCAATCTAGTTGGCCAAACCAAATCGATAGTTCAAAGAGACTTGCAAAGATATCAAATCATGCATATAAGAATTCAGAGAAGATTCAAATAATATTCATAGATAAGCTGATCATAAATCCACAATTCATCGGATCTCGGCAAACACACCGCAAAAAGTATCACATTGAATAGATCTCCAAGAACATCGAGGAGAACATGGTATTGAGAATCAAAGAGAGAGAACAAACCATCTAGATACTAACTATGGACACATAGGTCTGTGGTAAACTACTCACGCTTCATCGCAAGGGCAATAGATTTGATGTAGAAGTCCTCCATGATCGAATCCCCTTCCGGCAGGACGCCGGAAAAGGCCCCTAGATGGGATCTCATGGGTACAGAAGGTTGCGGCGGTGGAAAAGTGTTTTCGTGGCTCTCTTTGTTGGTTTTGGGATATATGAGAATATAAAGGCGGAAGCAATAAGTCAGTGGAGTCACGAGGGGCCCACAAGGGTGGGGGCGCGCCCTACCCCCCTAGGCGCGCCCTCCGTCCTTGTGGCCGCCTCGTGGCTTATCTAACTTGCACTCCAAGTCCTCTGGATGTCTTCTGGTCCAAGAAAAATCATCATGAAAGTTTTATTTCATTTGGACTCCGTTTGGTATTCCTTTTCAGCGAAACTCTAAAACAAGGAAAAACCAGAAACTGGCACTGGGCTCTAGTTAATAGGTTAGTCCCAAAACAATATTAAATAGCATATTAATGCATATAAAATATCCAAAATAGATAATATAATAGCATGGAACAATCAACAATTATAGATACGTTGGAGACGTATCAAGCATCCCCAAGCTTGATTGCTGCTCGCCCTCGAGTAGGTAAATGATAAAAATAGAATTTTTGATGTGGAATGCTACCTAACATACTTATTCATGTAATTTTCTTTATTCTGGCATGAATGTTCAGATCCGTATGATTCAAAACAAAAGTTTAATATTGACATAAAAACAATAATACTTCAAGCATATTAAGAAGGAAATTATGTCTCCTCAAAATAACATGGCCAAAGAAAGCTTATCCCTACAAAATCATATAGTCTGACTATGCTCAATCTTCGTCACACAAAATATTTAAATCATGCACAACCCCGATGGCAAGCCAAGCAATTGTTTCATAATTTGATGTTCTCAAACTTTTTCAATTTTCACGCAATACATACGCGTGAGCCATGGACATAGCACTATAGGTGGAATAGACGGTGGTTGTGGAGAAGACAAAAAGGAGGAGATAGTTTCAAATCAACTAGGCATATCAACGGGCTATGGAGATGCCCATCAATAGATATCAATGTGAGTGAGTTGGGATTGCCATGCAACGGATGCACTAGAGCTATAAGTTTATGGAAGCTCAAAAATAAACTAAGTGGGTGTGCATCCAACTTGCTTGCTCACGAAGACCTAGGGCAATTTGAGGAAGCCCATCATTGGGATATACAAGCCAAGTTCTATAATGAAAAATTCCCACTAGTATATGAAAGTGTCAATATGCGAGACTCTCTATCATGAAGATCATGGTGCTACTTTGAAGCACAATTGTGGTAAAAGGATAGTAGAATTGCTGTTGGTGTCAAAACTGGCGGATCTCGGGTAGGGGGTCCCGAACTGTGCGTCTAAGGCGGATGGTAACAGGAGGCAAGGGACACGATGTTTACCCAGGTTCGGGCCCTCTCTATGGAGGTAATACCCTACTTCCTACTTGATTGATCTTGATGAATATGAGTATTACAAGAGTTGATCTACCACGAGATCATAGAGGCTAAACCCTAGAAGCTAGCCTATGGTATGATTGTTGTTGTCCTACGGACTAAACCCTCCGGTTTATATAGACACCGAAGGGGGCTAGGGTTACACAGAGTTGGTTACAACAGAAGGAGATCTACATATCCAGACGCCAAGCTTGCCTTCCACGCCAAGAGAGTCCCATCCGGACACCTAGACGAAGTCTTCATTCTTGTATCTTCATATCCAACAGTCCGACCAAAGGATATAGTCCGGCTGTCCGGATACCCCCTAATCCAGGACTCCCTCAGTAGCCCCTGAACCAGGCTTCAATGACGATGAGTCCGGCGAGCAGATTGTTCTCAGCATTGCAAGGCGGTTTCCCCCTCCGAATACTCCATGGATAGTGTACGACTCTGCAAAACAAGTTCCACATACCATCGTAGAAAGAATAATATTTCCACAAATCTAATCTGCCGACGTATTATAGCATGACATCACACCATGGCCCGGTCATTATTCAAACCGTTTTTCACAACCAGACACCGCACATATCGCGAGGCAGTTTCCTAGGCACGTCTTGTCGAAGCAGGGATCGTGTCCCCTTATCACGGGATTCTCATCAATACGGACGTGGGTAACCCAACCGTGCCATAAATTACGGCGCTTGGGGATCAAGCGAGTTTTACTAGGCAAGTGGGGGCGCATAGTTTCGTCCGCCTTTATAAAGGGATAAGGACTTCACCTTTTTCACCCACGCCTTCTTCCCTCTCGCATATCCATTCTTGCACACTCGAGCTCCAACGCCCAAGCTTGCACCTTTTCACCTCAAACCGCTCCAATCATGTCTAGAGCGGGAGGCAAGTGGATGAAATCCTCCGTCACGGAGGAGGACATCAAGAAGCTGCGGCGAGCCGGATACTTGGCCGCGAAAATCACGCACCGGCTGCCCGACGCGGGGTAGATCGTCCCTACCCCAGAACCTTACGAGAGGGTAGTCCTCCTCACCCACTTCGTACGCGAACTGGGATTTCCTCTTCACCCATTCGTCCGCAGCCTCATGTTCTACTACGGGCTGGACTTCCATGACTGGCCCGAACTTCATCCTCAACATCTCGGCATTTATCGTCAGGCGAGGCCTTCCTCCGCATCCAGCCCCACTTCGCCCGTGGGCTGAAGACCTTCAATGTCAAGCCGAAGGTTGTAGGCGGCCAGCAAACGGAATGCGGCGGCACCATGGTGGGCAAAATGCCCAATGTCACATGGCTCGAGGGCTCCTATGTGGAGACCATAAAGGGGTGGCAATCGGGGTGGTTCTACATCACCGAGACGCGTGACACCAACTGGGTGGCGGCCCCCGAGTTTTGATCCGGAATCCCCACGCGGCTCACCTCCTGGAAAGAGAAGGGCCTGTCCTGGGGTAACCCGGTAGAGCTGACCGGACTCCAAACCCGCATCAGGAACATGATGAACAGGAAAATCAAGCTTGTCAACGTGGTCCAGGTCATGCTCTTCCACCGGATTCTCCCGTGTCAACAACGGGTATTCAATTTGTGGGAGTTCGACCCGGCCGAGCACCAGACGCTGCAGGAGCTCTTCGACACGACGGACAAGGACGTCTGGAAGTTGCTGTTTAAAGGCGCCGAGGTACCTCCTCCCCTTACCGAGAACCGCGGACTCAGCGCAAAGCGCCGCGCCAATCCGGTAGATTTTTACACATTACAAGATGTTTAGTTTCCTCAGTTTAATCATATGCAGGATCTAAGCCCTCATGCCTTTGACAGGACTGGGTGGAGACGGCCGAGCGGATTGACTGCCCAGCCCCCCTGCCCGAAGATCCAGCAGACGCTCTCCTGACGGAGATGCTGACTCCGGCACCTTACGAGGTGCCAGCGAAGACGACCAAGAAGAAGGCCACGGGGACCCAACAGGGTCTCCGGCGCAAGGTTGTGTTGGACTCATCGTCCGAACACTCCGAGGCGCACTCCTCCCACGACGACGAGGAGGAAGAGGAAAGTTCTCCCCCAGCCGGGGGAGACAAGAAAAGGAAGGCCGCCCCAACCGGGGAGGCCGAAGGGTCCAAGAAAGGAAGGACCCTCCTTCCGGACTGCTCCACGACCGCCGCCCACAGTGACGACGAGTGGTTGCCCAGGGACAAGCCCCTGGCGAAGTCGTAAGTATCCGGATACCATAATAATTCTTGATATATTTTATCGCACTGCTTCTCATCACGCCGAACATGATTATGCAGTCCGTCCGAGCCCATATCGACGTATCTTCGTCGGATGGTTCTTTGGACCCGTCGGATATGAACAGTGATTCACTTCCGACCGCCTCCACCCCTCGCCCTACGGACAACATCGAGGTGTTGTCTCAAAGGGCACCGAGCCGGGGGGAGGTAGTCCTAGAGGCGCCTCAAGGCGACACTCCGGACCCTGGGCGGAAATGGAGCAAGACTCCCACAGGCTCCGAGTTCGGCCTCCAGTCGAACACCGCGCCGGAACCTTCAGTGGTTCCAGACTCTGTCAGGCGACCCCCCTGTGAAGAGGGGCAAGCCGCCCATGCCGGTGGCCTCTGTCCATCCAGAGGCACCGGACAACTTGCTGGAAGCGCTCCAAGGCGCTTCCATCGACGAAGGGCACTGCACTATCATGAGTGCGGTGATGGAGAAGGTTCAGTCCGCCAAAAGCGGACTAACTGAAGCTTGCGCGAGCCTCCTAACAGGCTTTGAGGTAAGTAATTAAATTATAGGGAAATATCACCGCATAGACAAGAGCCCTCGATGCTCTGCTTTGCTCATAAGAAAAGCCGAATAGAGGATCGAATAATAATCGCAGGAGTCTAACTATAATATGTCTATGTGAATCAGTAGGCTTCCTCATCGCCGCCAAGATGTATCATGGAGGTCGCCGCACTACAGCAGGACCTTGAGCGATCCAAGGAAGAGCTCGGCCTTGCCAAGAGGCAGCTCGAGGAGAATAAAGGTAAGCAATACCTTGTAAATATGAAAAAAGACCCTATGATTTCTGTTGATAGGGCCCTTAGTGACTTAGGGCGCCTTGCTTTCCGCCGTCCTTTTGGGCCGGCGGAATCCGCCGCCTGGCGTGAGTTACTTGACTGCGTTGCTCTTCACGAGCCGTTGGTGGATGGCGACTGTGACCTTATGCGATGGCGGCCGGAGCCGCCCGCCGATTCTCCACCAAATCGCTTTACTTGGCCATTGCTCCTCATCCGCCTCCCCTTTCGATGGTGTGGTCCGTCTGCGTCCCATCAAGATTCGTGATCTTCATGTGGCAAGGATCCGTGGACGGGTCCCGTCCGGCGTGGAGGTCCGCAGTTTAAATGGCCCGAACCTGGTATCTGCCCCTCTGCGATGTTCCTCAAGACTCCAATCACATTTTCTTCGCTATGCTTTCCGCCTGTTCCTTTGGAGCTGCTTTGCGAGATTGTCGGTGGGAGTTGGTGCCACACCAATTTCCCGGACCTTTTGCTGAACTCAAGTGTCCCCTCGACCTCTCGCCACATTAGGTGGCTGGAGGTTGGGGTCCTTGCTCGACGCCGTGGACCGCTCGCAATAAGCTTGTGATCCAACATTCTCCTCCGTCGCGCCATCGATGCTCTCTACAAATTCTCGGGTTTCTTGCAGCTTTGGCGGCCGCTTAGCCGCCCCGGATCGACGCCATCTCAGCCTTCATCACCGATCTTCGCCGATGGCCGTCACTGTCGCCGCCGCCCCGCCGCCGCCACCGGAGCAGACTAGATCTCCTGCTGCTGGGCAGGCTTTTTGTGTTGTGTTTTTTCTTTCTTCCGGGCTTGTTGAGCTGTGCCCTCAGCAGAACCTCTGTACTTTGTTTGTGGTACTTGGGTGGTGTGTGTGTGTGGACCTGCTTTGGTTGTATGTCTTGTGGCGGTTTGCTTTATTTATAAAGCGGGGCGAAAGCCTTTTTCGGTAAAAAAGAAAGAGTTGGTTGCAGAATAATAGGATCATCATGAATTTTGCCAGGGGCCACGACCAAAGTGGCGACCCTCAAGAAGGCGCTGTCCGAGGCCGAAAACAAAGCGGCCCAGGAGCGCACTGAGCGAGAAAGACACGAAGCCCGGGTAGGTGAGGTGCAACAAGAGCTCCAGGTGGTCGTCAAGAAGCATGAGTCCATGGAGCTTGACTTGAGGACGCGAGAGTCCGAGCTTTCCTAGGCCCTCGAAAGTGCAAAAAATGCCAAGGCCGAAGCCCATAAGGCCCTCCAGGAAGTTGAGGCAGTGAAAAAGATAGCGGCGGGTAAGGCATTCATTATGCGAAGTAGGCGTGCGAAAGAAAATTTCCTTTTACTTATCCGAGTTCGGAGCTCTCCAGGAGCGTTCGCAGATCTGCCCCGTAGTGTGTCTGACGCCGCGGAGTTCTACCGGGCCGAGGAGGGAAGCTCAACGGAGAAGTTGTTCTGGTCTCGATATCTTGGGACCGAACACCCGATGCCCATGAGCGACCAGTCAAGCAACTGGTCGAGCCTGTATATGGCCGAACAGGCCATGAGGGGCCTTATAGTCCGGATGTGGCTGGCGATTCCCTTCCCAACAGCTACTTCGCCCGGTGAGGCGGCTTGTAGATGCCTCGCCCATGGTCGGAAGTCATCAAGCGGTCCGTCTGCATCGAAGGTGCACGCAGGGCTCTTGCCCGTGCAAAGGTGCACTGGGCGAAGATGGACGCCGAAAAGCTGGTGAAGGAGGGGCCGCCGCAGGGCAAGGAGCATCGCCACTCCGAAATGTATTATGAAAGTGTCCTGAAGGGTGCCCGTCTCGTGGTGGACGAATGTACCAGAGATGTAATCTTTGAATGAACTTTCTCATGTGATCCTTGTATTTATGAAAACTAGTTCATGTTCGTTATGCAACGCTTTTGTATTTAAAATATTACCTTCTTTGTGGCCATTTATAAATTCTGAGAGTTGCTAGTCGTTGGCTTCTGCCCCCATGCAAGTAGTGCTGGGGTGTTCGGGATAAATCTGAGCACTCTTTTTCCCATTCTTGGGTCCTTCGAGGGAGGTGTTCAGCGCAATGAACCAGGCAATCGGACTATAATGCTTTATCGCTCTCACTTAGCCATAGAAGTCTACAATTTTAAATTTTGGCGAAGCCCCTAGTCTTCGGAAAGCCGAATTTGGGGCGCTATACACGCCTAAACCGGACAAGGCTGGCTCCTCGCCCGAAGCGGAAAAAGTCTTTAGGGACTTGAGACCTCTCGACCAGCAACCAGCTCTCGCCTCATAATGATAGTCAGTTTTAGCTTTCTCTACTGAGGTGCTCGGCCGGAAGAACCGGGGCACAATCGCAGTAGTTCTCCCAGTGCTACCTTAGCCGATATAGCGGAACGTAAGGTACCAAAACATGGGAGCCGGGCAAACCCAACTATTGACCCAAGACATGATTCGGAGCTGATGCATATAATGCTATAAGTTCGGGGTGCCGCACTGTCGAAAGTGTTCGGACTTCTCACGCCGAATTATGGGGTATACGGAAGCCCCTGGCGTATTTGCCGTACCACAGTGTACGGGTGCTGATTGTCATAGATAAGCATATATATAAAAGAATATAGGATGCAATAATAGACTGGTACTATGCATTGTTTATTTAAGAAATGCGTTAAAGCATACTGATACAAGTGGTGCGGTAAGCAAACAATAGGACTATTTGACATGTCCCATCCAAGGGCAAGATGCGGACTGGTATCTTAAAACAGGTATTTAGCTCGTTATCAGAGACCACCTGGGGATTCCGTTGTACGACGTAGCTTCCTGCCTCCTTGGGTGTTAGATCATGTGTCCGCTACCGTCTTTGCCGGACAAGGCTTCCAGAGAGTAGAGTCCTGAAAGAGAGAGAGTGATGAAGGTAGTAAGCCCCTAGTGCGGTTAAACCACATTGTGGGACGCGCCATGATCGTGCCCCCGCCTATACCCATGGTATTTTCAATGCGTAATTATGCATGCGTGGGACGGACTTTGCCGTTGTACTAAGACTAGGGCGGGGGCCGGATTGCTAGGCGAGCTCTGAGCGTGCCAGGCGATCCTGTTGCAGGTTATTCCAGACGTGCTTGGCGGTGTCCAGGGGCTTGATCGCCGAACTGGTGGATTGCCTCAAAAGGCTGCTTTGTGCTTCTGCTGCGAGGGCCGCAGTGTGCTCCTCCGTACGGAGCGAGCGTTCTGTGTTTCCATTGACCGTGATGACCCCTAGGTCCCGGCATCTTGAGCTTGAGGTATGCGTAATGCGGTACCGCATTGAATCTTGCAAATGCGGTGCGCCCGAAGCAAAGGCGTGATAGCCGCCATGAACGGGACGATATCGAAGATTAACTCCTCGCTTCGGAAGTTGTCCGGAGATCCGAAGACCACTTCCAGTGTGATTGAGCCCATACAGTGGGCCTCTACACCTGGGATGATGCCTTTAAAGGTCGTTTTGGTGGGTTTGATCCTCGAGGGGTCTATACCCATTTTGGCGACCGTATCCGGGTAAAGGTGTTCAAAGCACGCCGCCATCCATAAGGACTCGAGTGAGGTGATATCCGTCGATGATTGGGTCTAGGACCAATGCGGAAGATCCTCCAGGACGGATACTCGTGGGGTGGTCCCTACGATCAAATGTGATCGGACAAGAGGACCATGGGTTGAACTTTGGGGCGACGGGCTCCATCGCCAGATCGCCCCTTAGTGCACGCCTGCTCCTTTTGGGGATGTGGTTTGCGTATATCATGTTTAGTGTCCTCACTTGTGGGGGGAACCTCTTCTGTCCTCCCGTGTTCGGCGGCCGTGGCTCCTCCTCATCGTTGCTGTGCAGCCCCTTGTCCTTGTCTTCAGTATTTAACTTGCTGGCCTGCTTGAACACCCAGCATTTTCTGTTGGTGTGATTGGCTGGCTTATCGGGGGTGCCATGTATTTGACACGAGCGATCGAGTGTGCGGTCCAAACTGGACGGGCCCGGAGTACTTCTTTTGAATGGCTTTTTCCACTGACCGGATTAAGAGCCTGTGAATCCGGCATTGACTGTCGTGCCCTCGGCGTTATCACCGTTTCTGCGATGCTTGTGTTTGCTGCGATGTGACCTACCGTTGCTGTCCTTGGTATCTGAAGTGCCAAGGTTCCTTGATATGTTATTGCAATGAGCCAACCAGCTATCCTCTCCCGCGCAAAAGCGGGTCATGAGTGTTGTGAGGGCTGCCATTGATTTCGGCTTTTCCTGGCCGAGGTGCCGGGCGAGCCACTCGTCACGAATGTTGAGCTTGAATGCCACTAAGGCTTCTGCATCCGGACAGTCGACAATTTGGTTTTTCTTTGTAGGAATCGTGTCCAGAATTGCCTGGCCGATTCCCCTGGCTGCTGAATTATGTGGCTCAAATCATCAGCGTCTGGTGGTCGCACATAAGTGCCCTGGAAATTGTCGAGAAATGCGTCTTCCAGATCCTCCCAACAGCCGACGGAGTCTGCTGGCAGGCTATTCAGCCAATGCCGAGCTGGTCCTTTGAGTTTTGACGGGAGGTACTTGATGGCATGTAGATCATCACCACAGGCCATGTGGATGTGGAGGAGGAAGTCCTCAATCCATACCGCGGGATCTGTTGTACCATCATATGATTCGATATTTACAGGTTTAAAACCTTCTGGGAATTCATGCTCCATTACTTCGTTGGTGAAGCATAAGGGGTGTTCCGCGCCTCTGTGCTGGGCTATGTCGCGACGCAGCTCGTATGAGTCCTGCTTGCTGTATGCGGCCCGTCCGGAATTCCTTTTACTGTATCCGGCGAGGCGGTCACCATCCCTTGTAGGGGCACGGCCCCGTGATCCATAGATTGATCTAGCGTGTTTTGCCCTGTCTTCCAATATGTCTCACAGGTCTCGCGTGTTTTCCGTTGCCTTGGTATGTTTGTTTGAATGGCGGCGGGGTGCAGGCTGATTTTCAGGCCATACTGCCTCTCTATCTCGGCCACGGGGTGGCCGATCAGCCGCATCGAACGCGGGGTGACCTCTGGAAGGGCGTTGAAGTTCGTACTCACCGCAAGGACTTCACCCATCTATCCGCTAGCAGATCCTGATCAGCTCGAAGGCTGTCGCTTTTCCTCGTGCTGTTTGTCGTGGCAATAAGCCGACGCTTAAAGCACTCCCTCGCCGACGGGATCCTCGTGTATGGCAAATTCTTCGTCACGAGGCTCACTTCGCCTTCTTGGAGGGAGGCATATAGTTGTCGCCCTCCGCTTTCTCCCTCTGCCGCTCTCTTAGGAGGGCTGGCTTGTTCATCCTCCGGCTCTTGATCGCTCGAGAGGATTGTCATCATCTTCGCACCTTTGTCCGGAGTAATCGTTATCTCTGTGCGGTTTCACCGCTTTTGCTGTGACGAGACTTAGAGCGGCGCCGCTGACGTCGGCGCTGGGGTTGCTTCTTGGAGGGTTCGTCCTCCGTTGTCTTGTCGCCATTGCCTTCTTTGGGTGTGTCCACCATGTATATATCATATGATGAGGTGGCGGTCCGATTGCCACTGTAGGCGATGGTTCTGATTCGCCTCCGGCATCGGTGTCCATACCATCAATGTCTTGAGTCGAAGTCGAGCATGTCGGTTAAATAAATCGTCGGCAATGGCTACTAAGTGGGTGGTGGGTGGGGATTGAATTTCTTCGTCGTCCGCATCCCACTCTAGCCGGACATAGTTCGGCCAAGGTTCTCCGGACAGGGAGAGAGATTTCAATGAGTTCAGTATGTCGCCGAAGGGCGAGTGCTGAAAGATATATGCGGATGTGAACTCCATGACCGGCGCCCAATCGGATTCGATAGGTATGGGCGCGGGTGGTACGGAGTCCGTGGCCGAGGACGAGTCCAGCAGTTCGGCGACACGACTCTCGTGAAGGGTAAGGTCAGTATTCGGCTCTATCGCCACTGAGGGCGTGGCCTCCGTGGCGGAGTCTATCCTCCCATCCTCGGATGGAGCGATCTGCTCCGGACTAGAGGCCGGAGTAGTTGCTGGCGTGATCTCCCGAACTCCGTCCGATGGCAGAGCTATATCGTGCTCGTCGTGATCGTGCGGCACACTTGGCATGGGCCCGAATCCGTCGAAGATCAAGTCTCCACGGTTACCGGCAGTGTAATTCAAGTTTCCAAACCTGACCTGATGGCCAGGGGCGTAGCTCTCGATCTGCTCCAGATGGCCAAACGAGTTGGCCCGCAGTGCGAAGTCGCCGAACACGAAGATCTGTCCGGGGACGAAAACCTCACCCTGGACCGCATCGTTGTCGATGATCGAAGGGGCCATCGAACCTTACAGCGACGACACAGTGGAGCTCTCAATGAAAGCACCAATGTCGGTGTCAAAAACGGCGGATCTCGGGTAGGGGGTCCCGAACTGTGCATCTAAGGCGGATGGTAATAGGAGGCAAGGGACACGATGTTTACCCAGGTTCGGGCCCTCTCTATGGAGGTAATACCCTACTTCCTGCTTGATTGATCTTGATGAATATGACTATTACAAGAGTTGATCTGCCACGAGATCATAGAGTCTAAACCCTAGAAGCTAGCCTATGGTATGATTGTTGTTGTCCTACGGACTAAACCCTCCGGTTTATATAGACATCGGAGGGGGCTAGGGTTACACAGAGTCGGTTACAACAGAAGGAGATCTACATATCCGTATCACCAAGCTTGCCTTCCACGCCAAGAGAGTCCCATCCGGGCACGAGACAAAGTCTTCATTCTTGTATCTTCATAGTCCAACAGTCCGGCCAAAGGATATAGTCCGGCTGTCCGGATACCCCCTAATCCAGGACTCCCTCAATTGCCCCTTCTCTCTTTTCTCTCATTTTTTTTATTTGGGCCTTCTCTCATTTTTTTTGGCCTCTTTTTTTTCGTCCGGAGTCTCATCCCGACTTGTGGGGGAATCATAGTCTCCATCATCCTTTCCTCACATGGGAAAATTCTCTAATAATGAAAATCATCACACTTTTATTTACTTACAACTCAAGAATTACAACTCGATACTTAGAACAAATATGACTCTATATGAATGCCTCCGGCGGTGTACCGGGATGTGCAATGAATCAAGAGTGACATGTATGAAAAAATTATGGACAATGACTTTGCCACAAATACAATGTCAACTCATGATCATGCAAAGCAATATGACAGTGATGGAGCGTGTCATAATAAACGGAACGGTGGAAAGTTGCATGGCAATATATCTCGGAATGACTATGCAAATGCCGTAATAGGTAGGTATGGTGGCTGTTTTGAGGAAGGTATATGGTGGGTTTATGGTACCGGCGAAAGTTGCGCGGCTCTAGAGAGGCTAGAAATGGTGGAAGGATGAGAGTGCGTATAATCCATGGACTCAACATTAGTCATAAAGAACTCATATACTTATTGCAAAAATCTATTAGTTATCGAAACAAAGTATTACGCGCATGCTCCTAGGGGGATAGATTGGTAGGAAAAGACCATCGCTCATCCTCGACCGCCACTCATAAGGAAGACAATCAATAAATAAATCACGATCTGACTTCATCACATAACGGTTCACCATACGTGCATGCTACGGGAATCACAAACTTTAACACAGGTATTTCTCAAATTCACAATTACTCACTAGCATGACTCTAATATCACCATCTTCATATCTCAAAACAATCATAATTAATCAAACTTCTCATAGTATTCAATGCACTTTATATGAAAGTTTTTATTATATCTCTCTTGGATGCCTATCATATTAGGACTAAATTTATAACCAAAGCAAATTACCATGCTGTTTAGAGACTCAAAATAATATAAGTGAAGCATGAGAGTTCATCAATTTCTATAAAATAAAACCACCGCCGTGCTCTAAAAAGATATAAGTGAAGCACTATGGCAATATTGCCTAGCTCAAAAGATATAAGTGAAGCACACAGAGTATTCTAATAAATCACGATTCATGCGTGTCTCTCTCAAAAGGTGTGTACAACAAGGATGATTGTGGTAAACTAAAAAGCAAAGACTCAAATCATACAAGACGCTCCAAGCAAAACACATATCACGTGGTGAATAAAAATATAGCCTCAAGTAAAGTTACATATAGACGAAGACGAAAGAGGGGATGCCAAGGCATCCCGAAGCTTAGGCTCTTGGTTGTCCTTGAATATTACCTTGGGGTGCCTTGGGCATCCCCAAGCTTAGGCTCTTGCCACTCCTTATTCCATAGTCCATCAAATCCTTACCCAAAACTTGAAAACTTCACAACACAAAACTCAACAGAAAATCTCATAAGCTCCGTTAGTATGAGAAAAAAATCACCACTTTTGGTACTATTATGAACTCATTCTTTATTTATATTGGTGTAATATCTACTGTATTCTAACTTTTCCATGGTTACCCCCCGATACTAGCCATAGATTTATCAAAATAAGCAAACAACACATAGAAAACAGAATCTGTCGAAAACAGAACAATCTCTAGCAATCTGGAACTCTCGAATACTTCTATAACTCCACAAATTCTGAAAAATTAGGAAAACGTGGGAAATTTGTGTACCAATCTAGTGCAAAAAGAATCAGATCAAAAGCACGCTTCTGTGAATTATGAAAATTATTTTCCTGAGCGCAAAAGTTTCTGTTTCTCAGCAAGATCAAAACAACTATCACCATAAGCTATCCCAAAGGTCTCACTTGGCACAAACACTAACTAAAACACAAAACCACATCTAAACAGAGGCTAGATGAAATATTTATTGCAAAACAGAACCTAAAAAGAAAAAACAAAAAATAAAATTGTGTTGCCTCCCAACAAGCGCTATTGTTTAACGCCCTTAGCTAGGCATAAAACACGAATAGATCTAAGTATTATCATCTTTGGCATGCAATCTATAAGTGGCTCTCATAATAGATTCATAAGGCAATTTAATTTTCTTTCTTGAAAAGTGTTCCATACCTTTCCTTAACGGAAATTGAAATCTAATGTTTCCTTCTTTCATATCAATAATTGCACTAATCGTTCTAAGGAAAGGTCTACCAAGAATAATAGGACATGTAGTATTGCAATCTATATCAAGAACAATGAAATCTACAGGCACATAAGTTCTATTTGCAACAAGAAGAACATCATTAATCCTTCCCATAGGCTTCTTAGTAGTGGAATCTTCAAGATGCAAATTTAAGGAACAATCATCAAATTCATGGAAACCTAGCACATCACATATGGTTTTTGGAATCGTGGAAACACTAGCACCCAAATCACACAAAGCATGGCACTCATAATCTTTGATCTTAATCTTAATAGTAGGTTCCCACTCA
This sequence comes from Aegilops bicornis, assembly GCA_021605145.1. NCBI lineage: Eukaryota > Viridiplantae > Streptophyta > Magnoliopsida > Poales > Poaceae > Aegilops > Aegilops bicornis. The sequence goes on from CM038672.1 coordinate 630,155,520, forward strand.
TCATTAAGTTTTCTAGGGATAGAAACTTTCAATTCAAGCTTTTCTTCAAAAGATTGCATCATAGCATCAACAATATGTTTAGTAAAAGCTTTGTTTTGATTATAAGCATGAGGGGAATTCAACATGGATTGCAACAAGGAAATACAATCTATCAAAGAACAATTATCATAATTAAATTCCTTGAAATCCAAAAGAGTGGGTTCATTCCTACTTAAAGTTTTGACCTCTCCAATCCCACTTTTATCAATTTTTGCATCAAGATCTAAAAACTTTGAATCATTAGGACGCCTTTTAACTAAAGTTGACTCATATATAGTCCCATATTTATCAAGATTTATATTGGAAAACAAAGATTCAATAGGACTCACATCAATCACTTTAAGATCTTCATCATTATTTTCACGGAAACTGGAAGAACATGCTTTTATAAACCAATCTTTTTTAGCACGCATCTTGGCGGTTCTTTCTTTGCACTCATCAATGTAAATTCTCATAGCTTTGAGAGAATCATTGATATCATGCTTGGGTGGAATATATCTAAGTTTCAAAGAATCAACATCAAGAGAAATTCTATCCACGTTCCTAGCCATATCATCAATCTTAAGCAGTTTTTCTTTAATCAAAGCATTGAAATTCTTTTGTGAACTCATAAATTCTTTAACACTATTCTCAATATCAGAGGGCATCTTATTATAATTTCCATAAAAATTGTTGTAGGAATTACCATAATTATTAGAGGAATTATTAGGAAACGGCCTAGGATTAAAATTACCTCTATACGCATTATTACAAAAATTGTTCCTACCAACAAATTCACATCCATAGATTCATTATTATTCTCAATCAAAGTAGACAAAGGCATATCATTAGGATCAATAGGGGCACTCTTGCTAGCAAATAATTTCATAAGCTCATCCATCTTTCCACTCAAAACATTAATCTCTTCAATAGCATGCACTCTTTTACTAGTGGAAGATATTTTGGTATGCCATTGAGAATAATTTACCATAATATTATCAAGGATTTTAGTAGCTTCTCCTAAAGTAATTTCCATAAAAGTACCTCCCGCGGCCGAATCTAAAAGATTTCTAGAAGGAAAATTCAATTCGGCATAAAAGTTTTGTATAATCATCCACAAATTCAAACCATGTGTAGGGCAATTTCGTATCATCAATTTCATCATCTCCCAAGATTATGCAACATGTTCATGATCAAGTTGCTTAAAATTCATAATATCGTTCCTAAGGGAGATGATCTTAGCGGGAGGAAAATACTTGGCAATAAAAGCATCTTTACACTTGTTTCATGAATCAATACTATTTTTCAAAGATGAAAACCAAGTTTTAGCACGATCTCGAAGCGAGAACGGAAATAGCTTCAGTTTAACAATATCATTATCAACATCTTTTTTATTTTGCATATCGCACAAATCAACGGAATTGTTTAGATGGGACGCGGCATCTTCACTAGGAAGTCCGAAAAAATGATTTTTCATAACAAGATTCAGCAAAGCGGCATTAATTTCACAAGATTCCGCATTAGTAGCAGGAGCAATCGGAGTACTAATAAAATCATTGTTGTTGGTATTGGAAAAGTCACACAGTTTGGAATTCTCTTGAGTCATCGTGAGAAATCAAGCAATCCAACACACGAGCACACAAAAAGCAAGCGAAGAAGAAGAACGGGAGAAGGGCGGAGAAAATGGAAATCTTTTCGAAATCGTTTTAGAAGTGGGGGAGAGGAAACGAGAGGCAAATGGCGAATAATGTAATGCAAGAGATGAGAGTTTATGATGGGTACATGGTATGTCTTGACTTGGCGTAGATCTCCCCGGAAAAGGCTCCAGAAATTCTTCCTGCTACTTCTTGAGCTTGCGTTGGTTTTTCCCTTGAAGAGGAAAGGGTGATGCAGCAAAGTAGAGTAAGTATTTCCCTCAGTTTGAGAACCAAGGTATCAATCCAGTAGGAGACAACGAACAAGTCACCGAATACCTGCACAAACAATCAAACAACTTGCACCCAACGCAATAAAGGGGTTGTCAATCCCTTCATGGTTACTTGCAAAAGTGAGATCTGATAGAGATAGATAAACGGTAAAGTAAATATTTTTTGGTATTTTTGGTTTATAGATCGGAAAGTAAAAGATTGCAAAAGAACTAAATCAAAAACTAAAATTGTAGATTGGAAATATATGATGGAAAATAGACCCGGGGGCCATAGGTTTCACTAGAGGCTTCTCTCAAGATAGAAAATATTATGGTATGTGAACAAATTATTGCCGAGCAATTGATAGAAAAGAGCAAAGTTATGACGATATCTAAGGCAATGATCATGAATATAGGCATCACATCTGTGTCAAGTAGACCGACTCCTGACTGCATCTACTACTATTACTCCACACATCGACCAACTCCTGCCTGCATCTAGAGTATTAAGTTCATGAAGAACAGAGTAACACATAAACTCAAGCAATATGATGTAAAACCCATCTTTTTATCCTCGATGGCAACAATACAATATGTGTCTTGCTGCCCCTACTGTCACTGGGAAGGGACACCGCAAGATTGAACCCAAAGCTAAACACTTCTCCCGTTGCAAGAAAAACCAATCTAGTTGGCCAAACCAAATTGATAGTTCGAAGAGACTTGCAAAGATATCAGATCATGTATATAAGAATTCAGAGAAGATTCAAATAATATTCATAGATAAGCTGATCATAAATCCACAATTCATCGGATCTCGGCAAACACACCGCAAAAAAGTGTTACATTGAATAGATCTCCAAGAACATCGAGGAGAACATGGTATTGAGAATCAAAGAGAGAGAAGAGGCCATCTAGCTTCTAGCTATAGACTCGTAGGTCTGTGGTAAACTACTCACCCTTCATAGAAAGGGTAATAGAGTTGATGTAGAAGCCCTCCGTGATCGAATTCCCCTCTGGCAAGACGCCGGAAAAAGGCCCCTAGATGGGATCTCACGGGTACAGAAGGTTGCGGCGGTGGAAAAGTGTTTTCGTGGCTCTCTCTGTTGGTTTTGGGATATATGAGAATATATAGGCGGAAGAAATAGGTCAGTGGTGTCACAAGGGGCCCATAAGGGTGGGGGGCGCGCCCTTCGTCCTTGTGTCCGCCTTGTGGCTTATGACTTGCACTCCAAGTCCTCTGGATGTCTTCTAGTCCAAGAAAAATCATCGCGGAAGTTTTATTCCGTTTGGTATTCCTTTTCTGCGAAACTCTAAAACAAGGAAAAACCAAAAACTAGCATTGGGCTCTAGGTTAATAGGTTAGTCCCAAAAGCAATATAAAATAATATATTAATCCATATAAAATATTCAAAATAGATAATATAATAATATGAAATAATAAAAAATTATAAATACGTTGAAAATGTATCACGACGCTGAAAGGAATTTCCTATTTCTCTTATTTTCCGGCAAATAGTCGACCATACGCATACCCAATAGATAGAATGAGGCCGACCTACTAGGCATGCGAGCCACCAGTTTTGTGAACCTTGTGAAGGTTCATGACCAGTTTTGGGAACCTTCTAGAAGGTTCCGAAACAATTTTTGCTTTTCTTTATTTTTCTGTTTTTGTTTTATTTTTTTCTTATTTTTCTTTTTCGTTCTGTTTTTGTGTTTCTTCTTTTCTTTAAATTTATAATTTCAAAAAAAACTTGTTCATGTTTTCAAATTTTGTTCAGATTTTTAGAGAATGTTAGCATTTAAAAAAAATCACGTCTTCCAAAATCTGCTAACAAATTTTAGAAACTGTTCACAAATTTGAAATTGTTCATAAATTTCAAAAAATATTCCATTTTTAAAAATAGCTTAGTATTTTTAAAAGTGTTCATCTTTACATTTTTTATGTTTTTTAAAATTCCTAATTTTAAAATGCCTAGAATTTTAAAAATTGTCATAGTTCCTAAATTTCTCCAGATTTTCAAAAACTGTTCATGTTTTAAATAATGTTCAAATTTTTGAAAAATATAGGTGTTTTTAAAGTTTGTTCACAATTTGAAAATTGTTGAAATGTTCAAAAATTGTTTGGATTTTCAAAATTTGTTCACTTTTCAAAAACCAATCAGACTTTCAAAAAAGCAAAAAAAATATTCAAGAAATGTTCTGAAAAGTTCTAAATATTTTTTATCTGCCGCAAGAGATATTTCTTTTAATATTTCGTGGTGTTCACAATCACCAAGCACCAGCACCCATGAGCTCCAATGGGTAGCAACAACAATTCAACAGGTAGAGGTCCCAAATTTTATCCCAAGCAGGTGCTCAGCTTTTTTAAGGCATTTTTTTTATAATGCACAGTTGCACCACAATGACCCGGGCGGTACAACGTCGAGCTTGCCTGTAAATGGGCCAACCCAATCAGTCGAGCTTGCCACAGGTAATACCGGCAACGAGCAACGGGCGCCCCACCACCGTCAATGCGAGCAGCATACTTGCCGGCGATGTCGGCGAGGCAGCGCGCCAGTTCGTCCGGCGTCGAGAGCAACGCCATGTGGTCCGCGCCGTGGATTTCCCTGACCTCGTCCACGGGGTAGTTCTGCACCATCCACCGTTGGAACCCCTAGAAGATGGCGTTGTCGTCCTTGAGGACGATGAACACCCTGCGCACCGACCCGTAGCGAGCCTCCGTGTATGGCGCTGCAGTCTCATGTCGTCCACGAACATCGAGCCGACCCTCATCAGGGATCTTCCCAGCGTCAGGTCCGGCAAACAACATGCAAACATTCCATTGATGTTCGAACAGATTGATTAACAGAGCGATAGGTATTACCTCCGGCGAGCACAGCTGGTAGAACTTTACTCGCGTGACCAGCGGCCCGAACCGCATGCAAGTAGGAAGCTTGCCATCGGGATCTTGAGGCTTAAACTCCATTTCCATCCAGTCCATTCTCCGCTTCATGTACTTTTTAGATCCAGCAAACATTCGTCAGTAGTACTCCCTTCGTTTGGAATTACTTGTCTCGGAAATGGATGTATCTAGAACTAAAATACGTCTAGATACATCCATTTCTACGACATTAGATACATTCATTTCTACGACAAGTAATTCTGAACGGAGGGAGTACATAAGCTGGTGTATGTTGGTGTTTTCTGTTTCAGCGTACGTCAAATCAAGAGCTGCAGATTCGAGGAAGTCGATCATGGTGTGTACCTTTTCAAGCACGTGCGACGGCGGCGACCTGTGGTCCGGCATGAAGGCCACCGCAGCGGGGACCTTCTCCGGGAACAGCTCGCAGGCGAGGGCGATGCTCACGCCGCCAAGGCTGTGGCCGACGAGCACCACCTTCTCCCCGGGCGGGAGGGACCCCATGAGATCCAGCAGCGGCTTGCTGTACTGGCGGAACGTCGGCACCTCCCGCAGCGGCCTGGGGTCCACGCCCGACGCCGCCAGGTCAGGCGTGCTAACGCGGTGCCCAGCCGACCTGAGCCGCGTCGCGACCTTGAACCAGGCCCAGCCACCGACGCATACGCCGTGCACCAGAACGAAGTGCTTGCTGCTAACTTGGTCAGCCGGAGCCGCCATGTGCATACGCCGTGCACCGGAACGAAGTGTTTGTGCCTATGGCTGTGATGTCTACAAACTCGGACGCTATTGCATCTATAAGAGCATCTCCAACACGCCGCGCACCGGAAAAAACTGTAGTTTTGCGCGCGCGGAGCCAAACAGGGGCTCCAGCCGCCGCACAATAATCACGCACGCGGTATAATGAGTGCGCACAGAGAAAAATGGAATTGCGTGCTGGACAGCGAGGAGTCGCGCACGATTCATCAATCGCCAGATCTGAGACCTCCAGGCGCTGGCGGCGCCGCCCGCATCTTCCCCATTTGCTCCAGCGACCCGTCGGCGCTTCCCCCGTCTATCCCCATGCGTCGCTGCTGCTTCCTCCTTCTCCTCTCCTCGCCTCCGACCCTCGAGCGCACCATTCCGCTGACGAACAACGCCCGGTGGCCGTTTGCAGCTTGGCGCCCACAAGGTGTTTGACAAAACGCTTGCAAAGTATGTATTGCTTCAGCTTTATATTTTGTAAATGAATTTGATGCATGTTGTTTGTAGTTTTAAATTAGTTTAAATTCATTAGTGTAGATGAGTTCGTCCTACGGTTCTTCTGACGAAGAATTTGATATTCAAGAGAAGGAGGACCTCGCAATTATCCTAGCTATGCACGTCAATAAAAAGCCGAAGCACGGTGGCTCGATTATCGATCGTCAGAAATTAGGGATAAGATCGATGCCCACAACAGATTGACGAGGCACTATTTTGCGGAGAATCCCACATACCCCGAGTCCTACTTTTGGCACCGTTTTAGGATGAACATCGAGTTGTTCAAACGCATTGCTGAGAAACTGGCGAGCCATGATCGGTTTTTTCAACAAAGGAGGAATGTCGCCGAAGAACTCGGGCATGGCACCTTCCAAAAGGTGACCGCCACTTTGCGTATGTTGGCATACGATATTTCGGCGGATCTTCTTGATGACCACTTGGTCATGGGTGAGAGTCAAGCTATCATGTGTGTCAAGCGCTTCACAGTCGGAATTGTGCAAGTGTTTGGTCCGGAATATTTGAGAGCTCCCAATGCAGACGACACCGCAAGGCTTTTGGAGATGAATAAAGCTCGCGGGTTCCCAGGTATGCTTGGCTCAATAGATTGCATGCATTGGAGTTGGAAGAACTGTTCTAAGGCATGGAATGGACAATTCCACGACCAGAAAAAGGGTTGCACTATAATCCTTGGAGCGATGGCCGACCAGGAGACTTGAAGTTGGCATGTCTTTCTTTGGAATGCCTGGATCTTTGAATGACATCAACGTTCTTAATCGGTCACCAATCATGAATAAGGTTACAAATGGTGAAACTAGACCGATGGAGTTTGTAGCAAATGGCCATACATACAACTATGGCTACTATCATACAAATGGCCCATGCGATGCAACGAAAGAAAAAAAACCCCACAATTTTCAGTGGCTATGACAAAATTTTGCTGCATCACTGAGATACACTATCACTCTCAAATTCATGAAATCATGAATAAGTTTTGAAATCATAAACATTTTTTAAAAGTATATTTGAAATAGTGAACACTTTTTAAATTCGTGAACACTTTTACAAATTTTCTAAGATTTTCTAAAATCAAGAATATTTTATTAATTCATTAATATTTTGTACTATTCGCAAACATTTATATTGTGAATATTTTTAACACTTTTCTTGAATTGGCTCACATTTCTACAATCAAACATTTTTACTGAAATTGTCGAACAATTTTTAAAATTCACGATCATTTTTTTGATTTAATGAACATTTTTTGAAATGCCTGATAATCTTTTGAATTAGCAAATATTTTAAGAATGAATAAACTATTTTGTAAGTCATAAATAGTTTTTAATTTTTTAGGATATTTTCCATTCATGAACATTTTTTGAATTATCGATATTTTGTTCAATTTCATTAACTTTTTTAATACACCAATTTAAAAAAATCATGAACATCTTTTGTTATCCGAACATTTTTAAAAAAATATATGAACTTTTTGGAATAAGCAAACATGTTTTTTACAAAATCATGAACATTTTTTAAATCCACAAACATTTTATTATTTCTTTAAAAATTATTACATAATTCTCAATTTCTTTTATTTTTCAGACTTTTTTGAAGTCCCAAGTTATTTAAAGTAGAAAAAACGAAAAAGGAAAGAAGGAAAAAATAAAATACAAAATTTAAAAAACAGGCCGCCTGGATATGGGTCGGCCCAAACAAGCGCTCTGTCTTCTCCCAGCATGCACATCATAATTGGTTCGATGCCAAAAGTTGGCATTGGCTAGTGATTGGTTGGCTACCAACTTTTCTTCTCAATCTCACAAAAAGTTGGCAAATTTTGGCAACTTTTGATTTTCCCAAAGATTGGCTTGCCGAATGTTGGCATCGAACCAATTATGCTCGCAGAGCAAAGTATAGGAGGTCCCAACTGCATGGGTCGGCCTAGGCGGAGGATTCCCTTGTGTGAACCATTTTTTTTCACTTATAGGTGGCATTGGTGGGTTATATTTTTTTAACTTTAAGGCCAATTTCGATGACGTGCCGCCAGAAGCAATAGCCCCTTTATTATTAGTATAGATAAGGTCTCAATCGTTTGTGGGGGCGGCAAGCCCACCCTGATATTCAAGGGATGGCTAGTTAGAAAAGGAGGGGTTTTCATAAGCTTACATACAAGTTAGTTCAAAAATAATAGGGCTTTGCTACACCTACGAAAGACTACGTGATTTGTGGCTTACGTAATGAGGTGTCAATTGTTAATTGGATGTTAGTGGGGTGGCAGGCCCACCCTAAAATTCAAGGGGATGGTTATTTAGGAGAGAAGAGATTTTTCTAAGCTTACATAAAAATTAGTTCGGAAATGATAGGGCTTTGCTAGACCTATGAAAGAATACATTATTTGGGGCTTACGTAATGAGGTGTCAATTGTTAATTGGATTTTAGTGGAGATACTTGGCTTACATAAAAATAAACCGAGTGAGTACCAAAATCGATTTCGGCGTACGACAAAGACTCGGCATATAGGCAGAAAAGCACCCGGCTTACAGCCAATGCTTGACAAAGGTTCTTGCCATGTGTCGATCATGGAGGCTGCACACGGCTTCGTGACGGTGCTAGTTATAAGACAAATAATCGATAAACGGCACTAGGCCTACATGTAGCCTATTTTTGAAACCTATTTTATTTTGCATTTTTAATGTGTTGCATTTGCATTTATATTCACTTACTGCATTTTATTTTTCCTATTTCTCAACCATTCTATTTAGGCTAGTTTTCATCGCCCTTTCGATCCCCCAATTTCATGATAATTACCAACCTTTTGCATTTAAAGTTGTGGGGTATTGCCTTGTACTCTTCACGACCCCTAGTGTACCCATATTAGGATCACATGCAAAACTATAAGTTGTTCCGAACCTTAACATGATTCGACGAATCTCTTGTTCAGTAAGCCCGAAAACGTCTACCCCCTAGTTTCTTTTCAAAGGGGTGATTCCATCAGCATTATCCTATATATTTGTGTATGTTATAAGTTGTTACATGACCATGAGAAAACCCCTATGACCTGCGAGATAGTCTGACAGGAAGGTTCGGGACTTAGAGTGCTCGTCCCCCACTTCGAGTCGACAGGAGGGAATCTTGTGGACACGTGTGCTCAAACCTGGTTTGGCATGTCATCCTGACGTACCCTAACACAAACCTGGAGGAATTACCATGGTTAACCCCCTCTCGCAGTCGGTCAAAGCCCTAGACCATGCGAGGCCCATGGACGTGCCCATCATCAAAAACCACGCGAGAGAGGGCCGAAGAACCATCCCCACCTGCAGGTGGCCCAAATATAAGTTTGAAAGTGTGGTGTGATGTCTAAATACCGAATGCGCAACTTTGATGTGACACCTACCTCACAAGCTGGACAGTTTTGCAGGAAGGTTCATGAGTTAGAGTGTCGGTCCCCCACTTCGCGCCGGCGGGAAAGAATCTTGTGAACGCATGCGCTCAAAGTTGGTCTGGCATCATGTCACCATGACCCTCCCGGACACAACCCAACAGGAATTCACCATGGTCCACCCCATCTCACGGTCGGTCAAAGCCCTAGATCGTGAGGGCCCGTCGGATGGGCACTTCGTTCAAAACCGCGCGAGGGAGGTCTCAACACCACCCCACCATCACGTGGACCAAAGATAAGTATGAAAGTGTGGTGTGATGTTGAAATTGCAACTAATCCCTGGGTGGTTTTGGTAATTCTTAAAAACATATGGCTCATTGAACTAATACTCTTTCGATCATTTCAGAAAGTTCAATGATTGGCGTTGCATGGACTAGAGATGTGGACCCCTCAAAATACTAAGGACACATATTGGCTCAAGCTCAAGAACATTTTCATTCTAGTGATCCAAGATCACATTGAGTCCATAGGAAAAGCCAATACTATTAGAAGGGGATGAGGTGTTGCTTAATGGCTTGCTTGCTCAAAATGCTTAGTGATATGCTCCAAAAGCCCTCAACCACTTTCTCATATCCACATATGTCCCAAAACAAAAGTCAAACTCGGCCTCACCGACTTGATCTATCCAGCGCCACCGAGTTCATTGACATAGCCATAGCAAGAAACCCTAATCAGTTCGGTCTCACCGATAGGGATCTCGGTCTCACCGAGATGGGATTGCAAACTCTCTGTTTCCCTTTGTAACATTTCGGTCTAACCGAGATGAGCGATCGGTCCCACCGAGTTCGCAATGCAAACTCTCTGTTTCCTCTTCGTAACATTTCGGTCTCACCGAAATGAGCGAATCGGTTCCATCGAGTTTGCCTGACCAACTCCCTGTTTGCCTATTACAGAAATTGGTCTCACCGAGTTCATGTGATCGGTCTCACCGAGATTACGTTATGCCCTAACCCTAATGAAATCGGTCCCACCGAGTTGACATGTCGGTCCCACTGAAAATTCTAACGTTCACAGTTTGAATTAAATCGGTCTGACCGAGTTTCTCGATTCAGTCCCATCAAGTTTGGTAAATTGTGTGTAACGGTTAGATTTTCTAAGGAGGCTATATATATACCCTCCACCCACTCTTCAATCATGGAGAGAGCCATCAGAATGTGCCTACACTTCCAGCATTAATTTTCTGAAAGAGAACCACCTACTTATGTGTTGAGACCAAGACATTCCAATTAAACCACAAGAATCTTGATCTCTAGCCTTCCCCAAGTTGCTTTCCAATCAAATCTTCTTTCTACCAAATCCAAATCCGTGAGAGAGAGTTGAGTGTTGGGGAGACTATCATTTGAAGCACAAGAGCAAGGAGTTCATCATCAACACACCATCTATTACCTTTGGAGAGTGTTGTCTCCTAGATTGGTTAGGTGTCACTTGGGAGCCTCTGTCAAGATTATGGAGTTGAACCAAGGAGTTTGTACGGGCAAGGAGATCGCCTACTTCGTGAAGATCTACCCTAGTGAGGCAAGTCCTTCGTGGGCGATGGCTATGGTGGGATAGACAAGGTTGCTTCTTCGTGGACCCTTCGTGGGTGGAGCCCTCCGTGGACTCGCGCAGCCGTTACCCTTCGTGGGTTGAAGTCTCCATCAACGTGGATGTACGATAGCACCACCTATCAGAACCACGCCAAAAATCTCCGTGTCTACATTGCGTTTGCTCCCTCCAAACACCTCCCTTTTACCTTCATATGCAATGATTTACATTCCGCTGCTATACTCTTAGATTTGCATGTGTAGGTTGATTGCTTGACTTGTGCTAAGTTGCTAAAATCTTCCAAGACTTAAAATTTGGAAAAGGCTAGATTTTTATTTGGTCAAGTGGTCTAATCACCCCCCTAGACATACTTTCGATCCTACAAGTGGTATCAAAGCCAGGTTTCCATTTGCCTTGATTTCCATAGCCTTGGTTTCACAACCTAGGAGAGTATGGCGTCTAGCGAGGGAAATTACCACCGTAGAGGTCCTTACTTTGATGGTGCTAATTTTGTTAGTTGGAAGCATAAGATGAAAATGCATATTCTTGGACATAACCCCGCTGTATGGGCTATTATGTGTATTGTCTTGCAAGGTGAATTCTTTGATGGGAGAGAACCGAACCGTGAAGCTACCGCGGAAGTGTTGAAGATGCTGCAATACAATGCTCAAGCTTGCGATATCCTCTTCAATGGATTGTGCCCCGAAGAATTCAACAAAATCAACCGTCTTGAGAATGCAAAGGAAATTTGGGATACTTTGATTGATATGCACGAAGGTACCGATTCCGTCAAGGAATCCAAATTGGATGTGCTTCAAAGTCAGCTTGACAAGTTCAAAATGAAGGATGGTGAAGGTGTCGCTGAAATGTACTCTAGGCTTGCTCTCATCACAAATGAGATTGCCGGCTTAGGAAGTGAAGAGATGACCAATAGATTCATCATCAAGAAGATCCTAAGAGCCTTGGATGGAAAATATGATACCATGTGCACATTGATCCAAATGATCCCCAATTACAAAGATCTCAAGCCAACGGAAGTCATTGGTAGAATTGTTGCTCATGAGATGTCACTCAAGGATAAAGAAGAGCTTCACAACAAGTCAAGTGGTGCTTACAAAGCCTCATGTGATGCGCCTACATCATCAAGTGAGAAACAAGCCTTCAATGAGAAATTGAGCCTAATGGTGAAGAATTTCAACAAGTTCTACAAGAGTAGAAGCAAGGAAAGAAGTTCCAAGTCAAGGTCCTACAATGAGTGTACGTCTCCCTACAAAAGAAGAGAAGACTCACCTAAAAGGAGAAGTAGAAGATAAGAATCACCTCCAAGAGAGAGAAGGAGTAGAGATGATCGTTATGAACGAAGAACCTCTCACAGAAGCAAGGATTCGGAGAGGAAGGACAAGTCATCAAGGAGCTACACAAAACGAAGACATCAAGCTCATGTTGGTGAATGGGTATTCGGCTCCGACTCCGACCATCACTCTGAGAGAAGTTATCACTCCGACTCTGAATATACTCAAGATGAAGGTGTTGCCGGTCTAGCACTTGTGTCAACCAACTCCTATGACATATTTGACTCACCAAATGAAGGAATTGGAAGATGCTTCATGGCTAAAGGCCCAAAGGTATCATACCCCGAGTATGTTGATTTCAATAGTGATGAAGATGATTTGCTAGGTGATGATGATTTACTTGTTGACAACTCTAGTGATGAAAACTATGATGAACTTGCTATTAATCATGATAATCAAGATAAAACGAATGTCGATGATAAAAAGCAGATTGAGTGTCTAACTAAAGAACTAAACACTCTTAAAGACTCATGAGAAGATATGCTTTGAAAAGCTCAATATAGAGCAAGAGCATAGGTTCTTAAAAGCAATCAATGATGATCTTCATAAGAAAAGTTCTTATTACATTGCCAAGCGTTTACTCTTGTCTACTTACGTGCCACAAGTAAAATCTAGTAACAAGAGCAATAAATATTCTTCTTCTAGTAGTAACAATAATCATGTTAAATCCAATGTTGTTGCTTCTAGTAGTTCTCTTGGTTCCACTAATGATTCTCTTAGCCAAGTTACACTTGAGCAAGAAAATAGCTTATTGAAGGGAATTATAGAGAAAGGTGTTTACAAGAGCCTTGCCGGGAGTAAGCAATTTGAGGAAATTGTACACAAGCAAGGAAGGCACCATAAGAATCAAGGTGTTGGTTTTGAATGAAAGTTCAACGCCAATGGAGTTGAGTGGGAAGAAGATCAATACCCCAAGATGAAGTTTGTTCCTCAACAAGAGAAGTTTGATCCTACTTCCTTCAAGGGAACACAAGCTCAAGATGATCTTCCACCACAAGACCACAAGAAAAAGGGCAAGGACAAGCCTCAAGAGGAGATTGATGCACTTGAAGAAGCTCCTAAGGCCTTGGTCAAGTGGGTTCCCAAGACTACATCAAGTTCTACTTCATCAAGTACGACTACAACTCCAAGGATTCCCATCAAGTTGATGTCGATCCCTAAGAAGAAGAACCAGAGAGTTCTTGAGGGTGACTCCGCCAACATACTTCATTCATATCATTTTGGCGAGAACAAGTGCAAACAACTTCCACATCTTGCACTAGTTCAAGGAGTCACAAACCCTCTTGTTGGTAAGACAAGGGACAAGGTAACCTAATGCTTTCATGGACACCATCTTGTGTGAACTTCACTCTATGTCTATGGATATCCTTGTTTGTTCCTTGTGGGACTAACCCATGTAGGTATTGAAAGTGCAACTCACTCCAATGGATTGCTCCAAATGATCTACATCAACATTGAGCATCCACATCTCCAACATCTACATGAAGTCATCATCGACAAAACCCAAGGTTAGTTCATCCCTCTTAAGGGGGATATCACATCTAGGGGGAGCTTTACTCTAAGAATTGAGCTAAAGCAACTCTAATGGTGTGAACACAACAATGCTTTATGTAAAAGTGGTAACCCCACTTGTGCTTAAACAATGAGTATGACCTATGATCAAATGTTCTCATTTGACTCCTAAGTCAATATACCCATATATAGATGACCTAGTCATCGCCAATTGCTTGATATATGCTAGAGTGTTTGTGCATGCTTTGTCACATATTTCATTTGCCATTTTATTGTGTGAGCATGTTGATTGCATATTTTACTCATTCGAGGACATCCATTTGTTGCTTTGATTGTTTGGCTCTTTTTCGTTTGCCAAATGGATGGACAAGAATGCCTAAGAACTTCCTCTAGCTATATATGCTTTTCTCGTCTCAAACTCTATTCTTGCTACATCACAAAGTTTGATCAAGTCAGATTCGAACCCTCTAGGAGAGGAGCACTCGGAGTCACCGATTCGTCATAGACTTAAACTTCCAAAACCTCTCTGTGCATTTCGATCTGACCGATTCATCCTTTTCGGTCAAACCGAGTTCACTAAGTTGATCTAGGTTTTCAATCTCGGTGCAACCGATTAGAACCATTCGGTCACACCGAGTTACAGTAACCACTTGCGATTCTGCATCTCGGTGCCACCGAGTTGTTCCACTCGGTCACACCGACAGGGTCAGGATATATATACCGGCGGGTCAAAATTTGGAAATTTCTCCAAAACCTCTTCGCCCGCGCGTGTCCTGCTCTGCCGTCTCAGGTGTCCGGATCGTCCTCTTGTCGCTAGCGAGCCCTTGCCGCTGGTCTCCATCGCTGTCAATGGGAATCTACACCGTCGTTGCCACCGTAGCGAGCTCATCACCGAGTTAGGGTATGAGTTCGAATCTTTGTAAAATTCCTACCTCCGATTCTTAGCACAAAGCAAATGCCATGTTTCTTACCACGTATGAGATCATCCTGTCCAGCAAAAACTTCCTTTAGATTAGTTTTGCTTTGAAATTTTAGGATTAAGTTTCCGCCGAGCTCATCTCGGACCGACCGAGTTGTGGAAATCGGTCTCGAAGATTTGGCTTAGGCCATTGCACTTGTAATTTTCAGTCTGACGAAAACTTGCAAATCGGTGTGACCGAGTTCAACTCTTAGTGAAACCCTAGAAATCTCGGAGTCACCGAACCGTGTCTCGGTCTTACTGATTCCACTAGTTTAGACTCCAAAGTTGCTTCGGTGTCACCGAGTTTAACAAATTAGTAGCTCCGAAATGCTTTCTGTGGAAAACTAAAACTAAGTTTTTGACTCATTTGTTTTGCAAAATCTCTGCACTTTGTGATGCTCATCCACTCTATCTCATATATAACTATTCACAGGGCAGCTGTCAGTTTGCAGTGCCAGAATGTCTGATCAGAGTGATAGCCAGAACAGGTGTGAAGAGCAGGTAAATCTGAGTGAGGGCACTAGCCCCTCTGGCAGTTATCATGAGGGCAGCAGAAGTACTCCTAGCAACCTGCCTAAGGCTGCTATTAGGCATAGGAGGAAGAGAAATTCCGATTCAGAAGATGAAGATTATGTAGCTGCTGAGGAGGAGGTCAACTCCAAGAAGAAGGTGCTGAAAAAGGAGTATGCTGCTGCTGCTGCAACCAAGCCAGGTCTGAACAAGAAGGCACCTGCAAAGAGAGTGCCCATGTCAAATCCAAAGCCTCAACACAGGAAATAATTGAGTTCACTCTTGAACCAAAAGAGGCTGGTGAGGGCAAGAAGAGAAAGGAAAGGGTCAAGAAGACCATGGCCAGGGTAATTGGAAGATCCTCTATGATGAAAGACCCAGCTGAGGATGAGGCAGAAGAAGAGGAAGAGGATGCTGTACCAGCACCTAAAGCTCAAAAGCTGACGGGGGATGCCATCAAGTCTGGGGCTGCCCCTTCTAAGCCCAATACTGCCCCCAAAGCTTCTGCTGCAGCCCCCAAGACTGCATCAAAGAGGAGCACCAGGAACATACCAACTGCTGAGAAGAACAAGGCACTAGTGCCTGAGATTGAAGAAGAAGAAGATGCTGAGCCCAAGTGCTTAGGAAGCTAAATCCCAAGATCCTTGACCATGATGACAATCATCCAGTGGCAAAAAATATGAAAATCAGAAAAGATGTAGGTCTCAGATTATGGAGAGAATCAGACCTTATGCTGTGAGGAGAATGACTGCTGTGGACTATAGGTTTCACACCAAAGAGCAGCAGGACTTCTATGAGACTATTCTTCTAGATAAGAAGCCAATTGTCTGTGATATGAAGTGGGTTGACTAGAAATACATCAACAATAATGAATACCACTTTCCAGGAGTGCATGAGAGATTCAGACTCAATGGAGTTGATAAATTTGGTCAGAAATTAACCAAGTGGAATGATGAGCTCATTATGCAATTCTATCTACAGCTCATTTCTATCCTGATGGAAGGATTGTTTGGATGTCTGAAGGTACAAGGTACCAATCAACAGTTGATGAGTGGGCCAAGCTGATTAATGCCCCTGAAGAGCTTAAGGATGACATAGATGTCTATGCCAAGAAATAGAAAGATCACAACTCCATGGCATCCATATACAAGGAGATTCCTGACAAAGCCTTGGAGAATCACAAGCTAGGCTCTGTATATTATCTATTGTCTGGACTGGCCACTATCAACACCATCTTGAGGCACACCTTGTTGCCCAAATCAGGAGATCACCGAATGATCAGAGGCCATTCCATAAATTTGCTGCAGTTGTTTGATGTGCCCCAGAAGTTTAAAGTGATGAGTTTGATTGTTGAGATAATCAAGAGGACAACTGCACACCAAAAGATATCTTGTGGGTATGCTCCACACATCCAGATGCTCATCAACTCCAAGATGGGCACATGCACATACTTATTGGAGAAGGAACATCTTCCCTTGAGGCCTGACTTTGAAGACAACACAGTTGCCATGGATGCTGAATATCCTACATCTGTAGAGGCTCAAGAGAAGAGGGAGAAAGCAAAAGCTGAGAAGGCAGCCAAGATGCCAAGTGTTGAAGAGGCTTCACAAATTTTCCTTAAGTCAAAGCAAGATCAACTTGGATATATGATTCAAGCAACTTTGAGGATTGAGAAAGGACTGGCCACCCTGACTCAGAATCAAGAGAGCCTGGAGAGGATCATTGAAACAAAGTTCTATGATCTTGACTTGAAGGTGACAGAAATGCAAATAGATGTTGAGCAGCTCCAGGAAGAAGCTGAAGAGAGGAAAGGGAAAGCTACCACAGATGCCTTTCAAAGAGTTCCTAGGGGACAAAGATCTGCAGCAGAGCTCGTGATGCAGACAAGAGCTACTACATCAAGACTGCAGCCACAGCCTTGATTGCCCCTCCAGTTGCCAATCCACCAGCTCCAACAACTTCAACAGATGCATTTGTCCTCTGAGTCCTCTCAACGCCACCTCCCGGAAATCAAGCCTAGAGAGATGCATATCACTATGCATTTTCGAGCTTTTTGGTAACTTGTTGCCAAAGGGGGAGAAAGTGTATAGATCATAGGCTTCGAGAGAGAGAGAGAGTGTCGGTGTCAAAACCGGCGGATCTCGGGTAGGGGGTCCCGAACTGTGCGTCTAGGCGGATGGTAACAGGAGACAAGGGACATGATGTTTTACCCAGGTTCGGGCCCTCTTGATGGAGGTAAAACCCTCGTCCTGCTTGATTAATATTGATGATGTGTGTTACAAGAGTGGATCTACCACGAGATCAAAGAGGCTAAACCCTAGAAGCTAGCCTATGGTATGATTGTTGTTCGTCCTATGGACTAAAGCCATCCGGTTTATATAGACACCGGAGAGGGCTAGGGTTACAGAGAGTCGGTTACAATGGTAGGAGATCTACATATCCGTATCGCCAAGCTTGCCTTCCACGCCAAGGAAAGTCCCATCCGGACACGGGACGAAGTCTTCAATCTTGTATCTTCATAGTCTTGGAGTCCGCCGATGATGATAGTTCGCTATCCGGACACCCCTAGTCCGGAACTCCTCGGTAGCCCTGAACCAGGCTTCAATGACGATGAGTCCGGGCGTGTTGATTGTCTTGACATTGCGGCGGGTTCCTCCTCCGAATACTTCATAGAAGGTTTAGAACACAAGGATAGTGTCCGCTCGCAAACAAGTTCCACATAACACCGTAGAGAGAATAATTTTTGCACAGATCTGCTGACGTATTCCGCGGCGTGACATCACACCACGACCAGGCCTTTATATGAATCGTTTTTTATTGTTCCACCTCATCGTATTTAGCGAGGCGGTTTCCTTGGCACGTCTTATCAAAGCGTAGATCATGCCCCCTTATTTCGGGATTCTCATCAATACGGACGTGGGTAACCCAACCATGCCCGTTGGCCTGCCTTCTCTATCGAAGGCGAGTCCTAATCGACCTCGAGTGGGCTCTTGGTATTCAAGCTCTTTATGATGAGACCAAGGCCCTCTTCTTCTTTACACCCTCCATCGAGTTCGCCTCGCGCTTCGAGTTCCAACACCCAAAGCTTCAGATTCAGCGCCGGACTTTCGGCGATGTTCGGCTCCGACCAAGACGGCCGATGGATGTCTTCCTCCGTCCACGAAGAAGATGTGCTAAAAGCTGCGAGACGCCAGTGTCGACCGGCGAGATCTCGCATAGGCTGGCTGCTCCAGGGCAGGTCATTCCCACTCCTGAGCCCGGCGAGAACGTGGCGTTCGTGTTCTACTTCCTTTGGGGTTTAAGCTTCCCGACGGACCCTTTTGTGCGGGGGCTCATGTTTTATTATAGGCTTGATTTCCATGACTTGAATCCGGAGTCCATCCTCCATATCTCGTCATTCATTGTCGTATGTGAGGCCTTCCTCCATATTACCCCCCACTTTGGATTGTGGCTCAAGACCTTCAAGGTGGAGCCAAAGATGATCAAGGGCAGCAAGCGGAGTCGGAGGGGCGGTCATAAGAAAATGTGCGATGCTCCGTGGCCGAGGGCTCTTTTCAAGAGGAGCTTGGTTGGCAACGGGAGTGGTTCTATATCACCGCTCCGGGCACCAAATGGGTGGCGCTCACAGCTTCGCTCGGAGTCCACCACAGCGGTGGCATCATGGGTCAACAAGGGGCTCGGCCGGGGCCGTCCAAGGGCGTTCCCCTGCTGCGAGCCGTGTTCGAGATCTCTAGGAAAGAGGATCAATCTGGTTGCGATGGCGCATGTTATGGTGATCCGGCGCCTTCAGCCCTGCAAGCGTCGCCCCTCACTTTGTGGGAATTCAATCCGGAGGGACCACGAGCTCTCCAAAATTTTATGGGCACGACGCCTGTGGAGATGTATAAACTGTTCTTGGATCACAAGAGAAGTGCCGGACTTGACCGAGGGGCCAGGACTAAGCTGCAATCGCCCAGATACTCAAGTAAGTAGTCCTGTAACCGGACAAGCTGTTCATTCATTTATTTCATATATATATATATGCCCTTTAAAGGAGCCATTTCTTGAACAGGAGTGGATAGCCAAGGCAAAGTTAATAAGGTGTCCGGCTCCCCTCCCAGAGACCACGCCGGATCCCATGTTGACCAAGATGTTGAAGGTCGCGCCTTTTGAAGAAAGGCGAAGGGGGAGCAGGAAGCAACCGCCTCTGCGGAGGAGGGTATCAAGGAAGGAGGGATTAAGAGTCCCACCTTCCGAGGAGAGAAGAGGACCGCTTGGAAGATCCGAGGTCAAGGCCTCAAAGAGGGAAGGAATCTTGGCCGAGAGTCCGCTACTGGAAGTAACCCAGCCGCATTATTTCCCCAAGGGATCAGCCCTCCAGCCAGCCGTAAGTAAAAGGAGGGTCTTGTAAATAAGGGACATCCTCATATTTATTCATGAGGATAACCGAAATTGTACCTTGTAGTTCGGACTTCAGCCCTTCTCGTGAGCTCGTCTTGGGGATCTTCTTCCGGAGATGATGGAGAGCAACGCCTCCACCTGCCGCACCCTCATGTGAGGAGGACGACCCGGAGGTGTCGTCATGGAGGTTTCCCAAGTCCGTGGCGGAAGGTCCGCGCCAAGTGGGTGCGGTCGGAGGAGCTGAAGGATCTGCTGGCGGCGGCTATTTCAGAGGATCACCGTGCTCTAATGGGTACGGTGATTGAAAGAATTGCATCCATGGAGAGCGGATTGCATGAAGCCATCGAAGCTTCTTGGCACGGGGTTTGAGGTACGCAAAAATGATGTACCTTCTGACAGTTATGCATATAAAATGCGCCCTGTATAGATAGTAGCCCCTGAGACTTGGTATGTTGTCAAAATTGACAATGTGCCGAGGATCAAATTCTTAGTTATAACATATCGCCGCTCCTGAACAGGTGGCGGGGCGTCCGGAGGCCAGCCGGACTGCTGAATATGCCGAACTAAAGCGGCAACTTGACGAGGCGGATGCGGACATCGCGCTGGTCAATAAACGGTTTGACGAGTCACAAGGTATGTGACCTCTATGCGGACACCTTGTAAGGGAGCTTGACGCCCATTTCTTACTGTTTGTATGCTTAATGCAGATGGTGCCGCTGCCGTGGAGGAGCTGCGGCAGAACTTCGCCGAGCGAAAGAGCAAGCCAGAATTAGTAATGTCGGCTGTAAAAGGCGGCTGAAGAGCTAGAAGCTGAACGGGCTGCTCACTGCAAAGCAAAGAGGAGATGGCCGATATGGCCAAAAAGTTAAGGAATACTACCGATCGCTGCGCGGTTCTTGAAAAGGAACGTCAATCGGAACAAGAAGGCCTAAAGAAGGCTGCCGCCCGAATCCAAGAATGCCCAATCGGCTTTGAGAGCTGCCAAGGAGGAGCTGAGTCAGGCCGGGGCAATTGCGGCTGCGGAGGAGATATACAGATCCAAAGTATGCTCGGTTGGATAAATTGTGGAGTTCAGAGGATGCTTATCTGGACTTCGCGGCGAGCGCTGTGGACGCGGTTGAGCACTTCCGGGGCGGAAGAGCATGTAAGGAAGAGCTATATTGGTCGCAATTCCATAGTCCAGAGCGTCCTCTACCGCTGACCGATCGGTTGGCCGAATGGGCCGAGCTGAATTGATTGTCCGGATTTGCCATGAAGCATGTCTTGACTCACTTGTGACCGGACGGACCCAAATGAAGAGCTATTTTGGTTTAGTGCAGCAGTTTCTTGGTGCGATTGCAGCGTATCGACGCAATGAAGCGATCGGCGTGTATTGAGGGGCGCGGATGGCTCTTGCCGTGTCAAGACATACTTGGGAAGAGATGAAGGCCATCGACGTTGCATCCCTGTGATTCGGACAGAGGTTTCTACCGCCGAGCACTACTTTGAAGAAGTCTTGCGGGCGCTCGTTTAATAGAGACACGATGCTCGAAGGATATTATGTTTAAATGACATGTATGATTTGTGAAAACAATGTTTCAATGTAATATAAGTGCTTTTTATACTTGTGCGTTCAAGTAGTAAACTACTCCCTGTCTGGCCGTTTATGTATATGTGTATATAACTGAAAGATGGCAGTCCTTGGCCATTTACGCACATAGTGCGTGGGTGTTTGAAAAAAAGAGCGCTTTTTCACACTTAATCCAACGTCTTGGTCCTGTTAAGGAGGTGATAGCATAGCAAACCAGGAAACCGGACTATAGTGCTTTATCACTTTCACTTAGCCATAGGAGTTCGAGGGTGGGGCTACTATATAGCCCCTGGGGGCACCGCACTCTCCCGAATTCGGGGTGCGTATGTGCCTGACCGAAAACCGATCCTTCTTTAATGCGGAGGAATCCTAAACATTCCTGTGAGTCATCGAGTGGTTGACCAGTCTCGCTATATCATGACAGTCAGTTTTCGGCTTTCTCTCGAGGTGCTCACCGGCCGAACCGGGCACAATCGCAGATAGTTCTCCTGGTGCCGCGTTAGCCGTGAAAGCGGGAACGTAAGGCAGCAAAACACAGAGCCGGGCAACCCAACATTTGACCAAAGACATGATTCGAGCTGATACATATAAGGCCTAACTTTCGAGACGCCGAATACTCCCTAGGGTATTCGGTCTTTATGAAGATGGGCAGAATAATGCCCTAAGCCCCTAGTGTCTAGGTATCGCCAAGAAAATTCTCTGCGGCCAATGCCAAAGCACCAGCCTCCTCCTCGGTTATATTAAGGAACCGGGGATGTATATCAACAAGAGACAGTGAAAAAGGTTTACGCAGGTCTTAATCTGAAAAGAATCCTTTTAGCAGGTCCCTATCGCACATCTGCGCTGTGTCTCCGTTATGCCGTATCCGGGCCAGGTGTAGCACGTTGTTCATCTGTAAAAGAGAGGAACTTAGTTTGAAAGAAAAAGGGTCGTGCGAAGGTGTACTTAATATTAAATAAATAGAGTACGGTTCGAAGAATTAAATAAAATTGAGCTTTATTGTCTCTTGTTATACATGTATGCGGCCCCTCGTATGGGGGTATGCCACTAGTAGTCGCCTGACTCGTCTAACCGAGTCCAGGGTTTGAATGACCGATTCAGGTTCTTTGCCTACCAGAGCCGGATAGCTGTGGGGCTGTCAAGGCAGTCTCCCGTTCTTCCGTGCTCAAGTGACACTTAATACTTCCTTTTAACGAGATGATGCCGCGTGGACCGGGCATTTTAAGTGTTAGAGATGCATAATGCGGTATTGCGTAAAAGCGGGCGAAAGTCGCCTCGATGGTGCTTAAGGGCTCTTGCTGAATGGGGCGATGGGGAGTGAGCTTTCCGCGGACGGGGTTGTCGGATGAACCCAACACATCCTCTAGTGGTACAGAGCCTGTATAATAAAGAAGGCCTGGCGTCATTCCTTTGAAGGAAGTGCTGCTATAGCGAATTTTGGTAGGTTCTATCCCCATTATGCGGACGGTGTCCTGGTATGGCAGGTGCCGCTCTGTGTGTTATCACATGAAGTGAGTTCACTGTTTTGACTTCTAGTGGGAAAGTCTTTTGTTTTCCGGAGTGCTGCTTTTGGGTTTCGTCACTTTCACTTGGTGTGTCGAGCCCCTTGTGTTCGGCGTTAAGTCGGCCGGACTGCTTGAAGACCCAACAATCTCTGTGGGTATGGTTTGCAGGCTTCCCGGAGGTACCATGTATTTGACACAGTCTATCCAGAATCTTGTTTAGGTAGGATAGCTCGTCACTGTTGTCCTTTAGGGGCAGTGTTTTGTTGTTCGGTCGAGAGCTTTTGAATCTGGCGTTGACCGCCGTACTATTTGGGCCATTTTCCTTATTCCGGCGCTGATCTTTTCTGCGTCGTGATTTCCCATTTCCATCCCTGATTTCGGATGTACTCGGGTCATTTGGTGCTGCATCTAGCCAGCCAGCTGTCTTCTCCTGCAAAAGCGGGTCATGAGGCTTGTTAATGCGGCCATTGTTCTTGGCTTTTCTTGGCCGAGGTGTCTGTGAGCCATTCGTCTCAGACGTTGTGTTTGAAAGCTGCTAAGGCTTGGCGTCCTGGACGATCGACTATTTGGTTCTTTTTAGTAAGGAACCTGTTCTAGAATTTCGGGCTGACTCTCCGGGCTGTTGAGTTATGTGACTTAGATCGTCTGCGTCCGGAGGGCGGACGTGGTCCCCTGAAAATTTGCGAAATGCATCCTCGAGCTCTTCCCAGCTTCCAATGGTATTTTCGGGAGGCTCTTAAGCCAATGCCGAGCTGGCCCTTTGAGTTTAAGGGTAAGTATTTTATGGCGTGGAGATCATCTCCTCTAGCCATGTGTATGTGGAGGATGTAATCCTCAATCCGCACTCGTGGTCTGTTGTTCCGTCGTATGCCTCTATGTTTACGGGTTTGAATCCCGCTGGAAATTCATGATCCAGCACCTCATCGGTGAAACATAGGGAGTGTGCGGTGCCCCTATATTTGGGTGTGCCGTGGTTTTCGGAATTTTGGCGTGTTGCATTGCTTTGACGAGCGTGCTTTCTTGGCCCATAGATGGACCTAACTGGGCCATCCTTTTGTTGTGAATCCTTAGGCGGATCGCATATTGGCTTGTGTGCGACACCATTCGCCGCTCTCTTTTTGCCGTGAGGTCGTCCATCCGACCGGGTGGCCTTCTTGCTTTTTAATTGTGGGGGCTCTAAGGCCTCCTCGTCGGTCAGGCGATAGCTTTCTTTTGGTAGCTCTTTGTTCGGGCGATCGTCATTGCATTTATCTCATGTGCTGAATACTTTGCTCCATCTAATCCTGAGTGCATCTTCCACTGTTTTGAGCTTCGCTTACCTTTTTTCAGGCTACGCGCAGTGGCGGCAGCCTTTCTCGGAGGTCAGTTTGCTCCAATGGTTTGTCCGGCGTGAGGTCGTCCGGACTGTTGTCTTCGTCGGGGACAGATTGTTTATCCAAGTTGTCTTGTTCGGACGATTGCTCGATAGCTTGTTCGTTGTCCACCGGTTCGCCCTGCTCTATGGTTGGGTCTTTGTTGAGGCGGGACTTTGTTCGGCGTTTACGTTGCCGTTTTGACTGCTTTCCGAGGGATTTATCCTTCATGGTGTCCCATTGTTCCTCGTCTTCATTTCCTTTAGGTGTATCCACCAAGTATACATCATGGGATGAGGTTGTCCAGCATCCTATAGGTGCTGGTTCATTATTGTCTCCTACATCGTCATCCATACCGTCGATGTCTTCGGAGTCGAAATCGAGCACGTCGTGTAAGCTTTCGGCGATGGCTATGAAGTGGGTGGTGGGTGGGCATTGAGTTTCTTCATCATCCGCATCCCAACCTTCCTGCTCAGAAGTCCGGCCAGGCTCTCCGGATAAAGAGAGAGACTTTAGTGAATTCAGAATGTCGCCAAAGGGCGAGTCTTTGAAAGATGTCCGCGCCGTGAACTCCATAACGGGCGCCCAATCGGATTCGATTGGCAAGGGCGCTGGAGGGTTCGGTGTCCGGAGAGGAGTCCGGCACCACAGGTCGAGGTCTTCGCAGCGACAGGGATGGAGTTCGGCTCGACCGCCGTAGAGATTAAAGCCCCGGCGGTGTTCAACCACTCGTCCTCGATCGGGAATCCGGCTCCGGATTAAGGGTCGAGCTGATTCGTGCAGCCTCCGAGGCACTGTTAATTGCAGAGCTAGATCATGCCCATCAAGACAGTCTGGCGGCGCGGCTGGCTGCGGCTCGAATCCGTCGAAGATCACGTCTCCGCGGATATCGTCCGTATAGTTTAAACTTCCAAATCTGACACGACAGCGGGCGTAGCTTCGATCTGCTCCGGATGGCCTGCGAATTGGCCCGCGGTGCAAAGCCGCCCGAACACGAAGATCTGTCCGGGAGAAAAGTCTCACCACGGACGCGTCGTTGTTGATGATCAAAGGAGCCATCGGGCCTGTTGGTGACGACACAGAGGAACTGTCAATGAAAGCACCAATGTCGGTGTCAAAACCGGCGGATCTCGGGTAGGGGGTCCCGAACTGTGCGTCTAGGCGGATGGTAAGAGGAGGCAAGGGACACGATGTTTTACCCAAGTTCGGGCCCTCTTGATGGAGGTAAAACCCTACGTCCTGCTTGATTAATATTGATGATGTGTGTTACAAGAGTGGATCTACCACGAGATCAAAGAGGCTAAACCCTAGACGCTAGCCTATGGTATGATTGTTGTTCATCCTATGGACTACAGCCGTCCGGTTTATATTGACACCGGAGAGGGCTAGGGTTACAGTAGTCGGTTACAATGGTAGGAGATCTACATATCCATATCGCCAAGCTTGCCTTCCACGCCAAGGAAAGTCCCATCTGGACACAGGACGAAGTCTTCAATCTTGTATCTTCATAGTCTTGGAGTCCGGCCGATGATGATAGTTCGGCTATCCGGACACCCCCTAGTCCGGAACTCCCTCAGAGAGCTTGCTTCTTTTTGCTATCTCTTTTGCTACTTGGTTGATACTTTTTGTGTGTGTGAGAGATACTTGTATGGTCATGTGTTTGATCATATCATACTTCTCTTCTCAGTCTCACAAAAAGTTGGCAAATTTTGGCAACTTTTGATTTTCCCAAATATTGGCTTGCGGAATGTTGGCATCGAACCAATTATGCTCGCAGAGCACAGTATAGGAGGTCCCTACTGCATGGGCCGGCCCAGGCGGAGGATTCCCCTATGTGAACCGTTTTCTCTCACTTATAGGTGGCATTGGTGGGTAATATTTTTCAACTTTGAGGCGAATTTCGATGACTTGCCGCCAGAAGCAATAGCCCCTTTATTATTAGTATAGATAAGGTCTC
Organism: Aegilops bicornis; assembly: GCA_021605145.1. Lineage (NCBI taxonomy): Eukaryota > Viridiplantae > Streptophyta > Magnoliopsida > Poales > Poaceae > Aegilops > Aegilops bicornis. The sequence goes on from CM038672.1 coordinate 630,181,635, forward strand.
AATCATTTGTGGGGGTGGCAGGCCCACCCTGAAATTCAAGGGATGGCTAGTTAGAAAAGGAGGGGTTTTCATAAGCTTACATACAAGTTAGTTCAAAAATAATAGGGCTTTTCTATACCTACGAAAGACTACGTGATTTGGGGCTTACGTAATGAGGTGTCAATTGTTAATTTGATGTTAGTGGGGGTGGCAGGCCCACCCTAAAATTCAAGGCGATGGTTATTTAGGAGAGAAGAGATTTTTCTAAGCTTACATAAAAGTTTGTTCGGAAACGATAGGGCTTTGCTAGACCTATGAAAGAATAGATGATTTGGGGCTTACGTAATGAGGTGTCAATTGTTAATTGGATTTTAGTGGAGATACTTGGCTTACATAGAAATAAACTGAGTGAGTACCAAAAACGATCTCGGCGTACGACAAAGACTCGACATATAGGCAGAAAAGCACCCGGCTTACAGGCAACGCTCGACAAAGGTTCTTGCCATGTGTCGATCATGGAGGCTGCACACGGCTTCGTGACGGTGCTAGTTATAAGCCAAATACTCGATAAACGGCACTAGGCCTACATGTAGCCTATTTTCGAAACCTATTTTATCTTGCATTTTTAATGTGTTGCATTTGCATTTATATTCACTTATTGCATTTTATTTTCCCTATTTCTCAACCATTCTATTTAGGCTAGTTTTCATCGCCCTTTCGATCCCCCAGTATTGCCTTGTACTCTTCACGACCCCTAGTGTACCCATATTAGGATCACACGCAAAACGATAGGTTGTTCCGAACCTTAACATGATTTGATGAATCTCTTGTTCAATAAGCCCGAAAACGTCTACCCCTAGTTTTTTTTTCAAAGGGGTGATTCCATCAGCATTATCCTATACTAATCATCAAGCCGTGCTACCTGCACGGGCTAGCATTTAGAGCACATAGATATTATGCATTACAAAAATAAAAAATCTATTAAATAAGTCAGAAATGAGCCCAAAATCACCAAACAATTTCTACCTTGGTTCCTGTATGTGCTGCATGTGTCTTGCTATCCGTCCATGTAAATGTACGCCCCTCTCAATCCCACATTTCACTATTTCCTTACGGAATACCTGGTTGACATAGATTCGACAAAAATAGATGGAAAAAGTAGATGAACACGGATAAAACTACATTGTATGGCAGACTTTTAACGGGAACCTTAAATATCCATGGCATAACCTAAAATTAAACTTGGTCCACAAAGGTGCAAACTACACAAAAAATCATTAAGCTACATGAGTAAAATTATGTAATAGACATGTATGTCACAGAACGCTATCGTATTAAGCACAACATGCTAACATATGGATTCATGGTTAAAAGAAGTTACTCCTGAAAATACAACAGCTAAGCAGTACAGAGCTGTAGAGACCACTAATTCCAAATATTCTAGAGCAATTAAACGACGTTCTCGTACTCTCTCTGGACTATGTATTGACCATAGTTAATTAGAAATGACAGACTAAGTATTTTGAGTGTGGAATTTGCATAGGATAGTGTCAATAGAGCAATAAAAATGACTTTTTGGTGCGTGAAAAATTTATATATTTTTTACAAATTATGTTAACATTAGATGATTTCACACATTAAGTTAATGACCATGGAAGTGGTAATATTTGGAAGCTATTAGGGGAAGATTTTTTTATGCTCATTTTTGTTAATCTTGTGGAAAAAATTTCATTTAGGCAGAGCCTCTTTCTTTTCTAAACATAAGGCTTCAGGGTTATTTATTTGTACGTGTTTCCTCAAAATAAAAAATAAACTGTACGTGTTCTTTTTTTTTCAAGGGAACATGCACGGGGCTTTTGTTTTTGTGGTACTATGGATGTGGACTCCATTCCTAGCGTGAGACTTTGGGACTTTCATTTGTGCATATTTTTTATTTATTACGAAGGGACAAGGTAAGTGGATTTTTTATTGTTTCCAACTTGAACTTGGGCGCTGGGACTCTTCCAGGTGCGTCAGTATGGGGGCGTTTATTTTGTTTTTTCTGGTAGAGGGTAGCGTGTTTATTTAGGAAACTACTTGTGACACGTTTTTTTGTACCGTAACTTCATAGGACTGTATTGTGGACAAAATAGATCTCTTTTTATCCTAGTTGTGTATTTCACAATCCTACAGTTATTATTGTTGTTCCACTAGAATTAACGTGAAGCCTCGTATGGTGCCTCCAATTAGTAAATATAATATATCTGTGTATGTTATAAGTTGTTACATGACCATGAGAAAACCCCTATGACCTGCGAGATAGTCTGACAGTTCGGGACTTAGAGTGCTCGTCCCCCACTTCGAGTCGACGGGAGGGAATCTTGTGGACACGTGTGCTCAAACCTGGTTTGGCATGTCATCCTGACGTACCCTGACATAAACCTAGAGGAATTACCATGGTTAACCCCCTCTTGCAGTCGGTCAAAGCCCTAGACCATGCGAGGCCCATGGACATGCCCATCATCAAAAACCACGCGAGAGAGGGCCAGAAACCACCCCACCTGCAGGTGGCCCAAATATAAGTTTGAAAGTGTGGTGTGATGTCTAAATACCGAATGCGCAACTTTCATGTGACACCTACCTCACAAGCTGGACAGTTTTGCAGGAAGATTCAGGAGTTAGAGTGTCGGTCCCCCACATCGCGCCAGCGGGAAAGAATCTTGTGAACGCATGCGCTCAAAGTTGGTCTGGCATGTCACCATGACCCTCCCCTACACAAACCAATAGGAATTCACCATGGTCCACCCCATCTCATGGTTGGTCAAAGCCTTAGACCGTGTGGGCCCGTCGGATGGGCGCTTCGTTCAAAACCGTGCGAGGGAGGTCTCAACACCACCCCCACCATCACGTGGACCAAATATAAGTATGAAAGTGTGGTGTGATGTTGAAATTGCAACTAATGCCTAGGTGGTTTTGGTAATTCTTAACTACATATGGCTCATTGAACTAATACTCTTTCTAGATGATCATTTCAGAAAGTTCAATGATTGGCATGGCATGGACTAGAGATGTGGACCCCTCAAAATGCTAAGGACACATATTGGCTCAATCTCAAGACTCTACATTTTCATTCTAGTGATCCAAGATCACATTGAGTCCATAGGAAAAGCTAATACTATTAAAAGGGGATGAGGTGTTGCTTAATGGCTTGCTTGCTCAAAATGCTTAGTGATATGCTCCAAAAGCCCTCAACCACTTTCTCATATCCACATATGTCCCAAACCAAAAGTCAAACTCGGCCTCACCGACTCGATCTATAAGGTGCCACCGAGTTCATTTGACATAGCCATAGCCAGAAACCCTAATCAGTTCGGTCTCAACGATAGGGATCTCGTTCTCACCGAGATGGGATTGCAAACTCTCTGTTTCCCTTCGTAATATTTCGGTCTAACCGAGATGAGCAATTGGTCCCACCAAGTTCGCAATGCAAACTCTTTGTTTCCTCTTCGTAATGTTTCGGTCTCACCGAAATGAGCGAGTCGGTCCCACCGAGTTTGCCTGACCAACTCTCTGGTTGCCTATTACAGAAATCGGTCTCACCGAGTTCATGTGATCGGTCTCATCGAGATTACGTTATGCCATAGACCTAATGAAATTGGTCCCACCGAGTTGACATGTTGGTCCCACCAAAAATCCTAACGTTCACATTTTGAACTAAATCGGTCTGACCGAGTTTCTTGATTTGGTCCCATCGGGTTTGGTAAATTGTGTGTAACGGTTAGATTTTGTGTGGAGGCTATATATACCCCTCCACACACTCTTCATTCATGGAGAGATCCATCAGTACATGCCTACACTTCCAGCATTCATTTTCTGAGAGAGAACCACCTACTGATGTGTTGAGATCAAGACATTCCAATCCAACCACAAGAATCTTGATCTCTAGCCTTCCCCAAGTTGCTTTCCACTCAAATCATCTTTCCACCAAATCCAAATCTATGAGAGAGAGTTGAGTGTTGGGGAGACTATCATTTGAAGCACAAGAGCAAGGAGTTCATCATCAACACACCATCTATTACCTTTTGGAGAGTGGTGTCTCCTAGATTGGTTAGGTGTCACTTGGGAGCCTCCGTCAAGATTGTGGAGTTGAACCAAGGAGTTTGTACGGGCAAGGAGATCGCCTACTTCATGAAGATCTACCTAGTGAGGCAAGTCCTTCGTGGGCGATGGCCATGGTGGGATAGACAAGGTTGCTTCTTCGTGGACCCTTCATGGGTGGAGCCCTCCGTGGGTTGAAGTCTCCATCAACATGGATGTACGATAGCACCACCTATCGGAGCCACTCCAAAAATCTCCGTGTCTAGATTGCGTTTGCTCCTTCCAAACTCCTCCCTTTTACCTTCATATGCAATGATTTACATTCCACTGCTATACTCTTAGATTTGCATGTGTAGGTTGATTGCTTGACTTGTGCTAAGTTGCTAAAATCTGCCAAGACATAAAATTTGGAAAAGGCTAGATTTTTATTTGGTCAAGTAGTCTAATCACCCCCCTCTAGACATACTTTTAATCATACAGATGTTTAAATACTCAATGCACAACTTTGATGTGATACTAGTCTCACAAAACCGGACAGTCCGGCAGGAAGGTTCCGGGCTTAGAGTGTCAGCCACCCCACTTCGTGCCGGCGGGAGAGAATCTTGTGATGGCATGCATTCGAACTTGGCATGTTCCTCATTCCCGGCCTCCGAGGGTGTGATCTCGGGGGTACGTGTTTGGCTTGCATCACTCATCTCCAAGGCAGTTAGGTTATTCTACCGGACGCCATGTAGCGGCGTCACGTCGGTGGTGGCCTAGTCTACCTCACCGACCTCGTCATCATCCACGACTGCAAAAGACGACAGTGAAATATTCGAGGGCAGGAGGAGGACCTCGAGTGATGGGCTGCTCCAACAGGGCCCCTTTCACGGCGCGGGAGGTTCCATTGACAAAGGCTGACGGAGTTGCTGACCGGGCAGCGGTTAGTGTCGGATCTGGGGTTCCGGCAAAACCCTTAAGTTTCGAACTCTGGGGTGCGCACTAAGTTCTTTCCCTCCTACCGATCTACACCCTAGCTCGCTAAGATCTCGCGGACGAACTCGACGAACTCACAACACGGAAAGACACGAGATTTATACTAGTTCCGGCCACCGTTGTGGTGTAATACCCTACTCCAGTGTGTGGTGGTGGATTGCCTCTTGGGCTGACGAAGAACAGTACAAGGGGAAGAACAACCTCCTAAGGTTGAGGTGTTCTTGTGCTCTGTGGACTTTTGGGTGAGAACTCGATCCGTCCTCGCTGAGTTGCCCTCTAATGTGGTAGCTAGCTCTACTTATATAGGCCATGGTCCTCTCCCCAAATGTTGAACGGGAAGGGAGGCAACAATGGCGGGCGAATTTGAAAGGGGACGACTAGTACAAGCTATCCTGACAAAAGCGGTCTTCGCCTGCAAAAGGCTCTGGCGGTGACGCCGTCTTGGGCTCCACGGTGACCTCCGTCTTGCCGTCCTGCTGGTCTTGGTCTCGTTGCACCGATATGGAAACCTTTTCCTGATGCCTCGGTACTCCGCGCCTGCGCCTGCCTCCTTAGCACCAAAGAGGAAACAAGGACGCTGTGCGCGCTGGCGCCCGCCTGGCGTCGGTCGTCATGGCTCACGTCACGAGAGCCTCGCGAGGTTTGCCCTGCCTTGATATCTCCGCTCCTCGCGAGCCTGCCTAGAGAGGTCGCTCCTGAGGAGGTCTTGCGTCGTCCGCCTCGCGAGGCTTGGCCCCTTGCGAGGGTCTTGAATGCTTTGTTGATGAAGATGGGCTGTACAGGCCCGCTAGCATAGCCACTCCGCGGGCCGCAGGCAGGCAAGTCTGGGGACCCCCGTTCCTAGAACACCGATAGTAGCCCCGGGGCCCAAGGTGCGCTCGGGGTTGGCTTCACGGCGAAACCAAGGGTCAAGTACGGAGCACCGCGGGCCCCCAGAGCCTGCGGCCTCGGTCAACGCATGGCGGTTGATTGGATGTGGGCGTCTCCACTTCCCCAAGCGGCCTCGGCAACTGCCTGTCCTAACAAAAGGCTGGCGCAGACATCGTTTGCCTTCATTGTTTCTTCCCCTTTCTCGCTCCCCGCCACGGGTACCTCCAGATCTGCTCCAATCTTGCTCCGCATCTGCGAACCATGGCGCCGCGCAAGACCAAGACCTCCTCGGCACCGGCTTGGTATGAGCCAGCTCTTGAAGAGCCCACCGTCACGGAAAAGAGCCTCGCCTCCGTGCGCCTGCTGACGGCAGGGGAGAGCAACGAAGGGGGGAAGACGAAGCTCCGGCTTGCCTCCGACGTGTCGGAGCCTGAGGGAAGCACCTTCTTCCCCTTCTTCTCGAGCAACATCGTCGTCGGGTTGGTTCCCCCCTTCTCCGATTTCTTTTTTGAGGTCCTTGATCACTACGGGTTGCAGGCGTTGCACCTCCACCCCAACTCTATCCTCCTCCCGTCCATCTTCACCTACTACTGTGAGGCGTACCTGGGCATGATGCCGTCTGTGGCGCTTCTACGCCACTTCTTCTTCCTTCGCGTCAATGAGGGACACATCTCCGGGTGTGCCAATTTCATTGCATCTGGCAAGGCTAACTCGATCTCGAGCACCGGGAAGAGGGCCGACAATATCCGGGCCAAATGGGTCATGATGGACAGCAAGCGCGCCCATCCGCGTTTCGCCTTGCCAATGGAGGCGCCCCAGTTTAACAAGGGGTGGCCCTGTGAGAAGCTTACTGATGAGCGGGCGTCGTCTGTGCTGGGGCAGATGCAGACCGACCTGAAGCCAGGCAACGCAAAGGCGGCGAAGGTCACATGGGCCATGCACCTGAGGGAATACTTGATGCTGCGCGTCGCCCCGCTCCAGGCACGGTCGCGCCCCTTGTGGAAGCTCAGAGATGAAGAAGACAAGACCCGCTTGAGGCCAGGGACCCTGCCTGGCAACGAACTGGCTGCTGTCCTGCGCCTCCTGGTCGGGGACAACCAGGAGTACCTACCGAGCGCCTTTGCTCCTTTGTTCCTCCGCAAGGATTGGGAGCCGCTTGTGCTTTCCAGGCCGACCTTTGACGCACACGGGCTAGTGCCGCCTGCGCTCTCCGGAGCCCTAGCAGCACCGAAGCCGGTGGAGGTGTCCTCCGACGAGTCCGGCGGGGGAAAGGAAGAGGAGGGGGACTTGGAGGCGACCCTCGAAGAGATGGGGGAGAACTCCCCCTTGAGCAAAGCTGAAATCCCCCGCACCCTTCCTGACGACGCTGAAGTTGAGGTCCGCCAAGAGGAGGTAGAACCGCATGTCGTCCCGATGAGGAGTAAGTCGTCACTGATCCCTCGAGATGCCGCCCCCGCCTTGGCGCCGCATGGGGCTGTCTCCAGCTCTCCTGCTGCGCCGCCTTCTGCCGATGGGGCCCGCACGCCCACTTCCCAGGCTCCGAGGCTTTCAGGCTTTAATCTCCCCAGGCGGAACTATGTCGCGGTGCATCAGTAAGTGTTCGACCTACATCTCGTTTTCGCTCATGTCGCTACTTCCTGACTTTCGTCTTTGGCTGTCCAGGCCGCTGCCCACGGCGAAGAAGAGGAAAGAGGGTGCGGTGACCACGCCCTCTTCTGCTAAGAAAGGAGGCGCCATCGCCCGCACCTCCCCAGCCCGGTCGTCTTTGCGAGGCCAGGAGGAACATCACCGGGAGGAGTCAGCCCCCATGGCCCCGCTGGCCCCGGAAGTGCCGGCGTCTGGCCCGGTTGAAGAGGTCCCAGCTGCTCCGGAGCCTGCAGTCTCCCAGGCCTTGGTGACAGCGTCGTCTCCTCCCACTGCTGCACTTCCACTCCCAGGTTCTTCTGCTCCTGCTACTGTTCGGAAGGGCGCTCTTTTGGAGATGACCCAATTGCAGGCAGATCTCCTGAGCGTGGACCCGCGCCTGGTGGCCGGGCGCCTGGAGCTGGCCTCTGGCTGGCTTCATTCTGACCTGGCGGTTCATGCGACGCTGAGCCAAGCCGTGGCGTCTTCCGAGAAGGAGAAGCAGAGCGCCGACAACGCTGCAGCCGATCGTGAGGTGGCACTGAAAGACGCCAAGGCCGCCCGCGACCGCTGCCAAGAGCTGGAGGACGAGTTGAAGAACCTGCGTGACAAGCATGCCGAAGAAGCACGCGGCCGCCTGGTGAAGGAGGAGGAGATGAAGGCCCGGGAGGACGCCGTCAAGAACCGTGATGCTGAGCTGGAGGAGTTGGGGAAGACGCAGATGGCTGAGCGCAGCCGACTGGAGGAGCTGGAGCGGAAGGTGAAGGCGAGGGAAGCCGATCTTGACGCCAAGGCGCGAGTCTTGGCCGAAGACCGCGTGGCCTTTGGCGATCTCGAGGAGAGGTCTCGCAAGGCACTGAAGACGCTCTATGAGCACGGCTTGGAGAGGCCGCTATCCACCGACGAGGACTATCCCGCCCTGCTGCTTCCTCCCTTGGTGAAGGCGCTTGAGGAGGTTGTGGATGGTATCGGTCCCATGGCAGACGCCGAAGCTTGTGTCCTGTCTTCAGCTGCATTAACTCGCGTCTTTAGCCACCTGCACCTTCACGACCCCAGCGCTTGTCTTGACGAGCTGCTGGAGCCTGTGGCTGAAGATCACTGCAAAGCCGCCGCCGCAGCCGTGCAAGGTCAGGTAGAGGCCCTGCTGAAGAGGTTCCGCGGCTTCGCCTCCGCACCCTTGTTCGGCGATGCCGCCGATCCTGCGGCTGGTGGTGCAGGTGAAGACGTTGCTACCCGGGGAGGAGCACCTTTTGCAGGCGATGGCAGTGTCCAGGGGTGACCTGCAGCCGATCTCCAGTTTCGTTCCTGTAACATGCATCAGGCCTCGTGGAGGCGTTAAACTTTCATTTGATATTGTGAGGACAATATGTTTTGTAATATTTGCTTCAAGATTTTGCGATTTTCTTCCTATCATCTTTGTGTTCTGCGTCAGCAGAGCCCCGCCCCGCGCATACCTCGACCGTCGTTGGGCCGACCGGAGACCAGGACGAACCAAGGAGTGAGGGTCTACGTGACCAGTTAGGCTCTTGAGTCAAGATGCTCAGGAGTCCCCCTTGACGCGCAAACAGCTTATAGGGAGAGTACGCGAGGATAGACTAATGTTCTACGTTGGCAGAGCCCGGCCCCGCGCATACCTCAACCGCCATTGGGCCGACCAGGGACCAGGACGGACCAAGGAGTGAGGGGCCACGTGACCAGTTAGGCTCCTGAGTCGCGATGCTCAGGAGCCCCCCTTGACGTGCAAACAATCTCCATACATTCCCTTGCCGAGGCCTCGGGAGGGGCGTGCGACGACCAGGTCCGGGGGACCTGTTTGGGCGGCGTGCGCTTGGGCATGACCCGAGAGTAGCCCCAGGCGCGGGAGGCCTGGTTGGGTGGCGTACGCTTGGGCGTGACCCAAGCGCAGCCCCCGTGTCCAGCCCCCTCGCGCGGCTCTTCCGAGGGGAGGCGTTGCGGTGAGGCCGGACACTGAGCTCTGGGGCTCCCTGAGGTTGGTACGACCGTGGAGCCGCCCTCAGTTGTTTATCACCAGAGTGGAGCATAGTGCTTCCGCTTGTGCACGGGCATAGCCGCTCCTCGGCAGTGTCGACGGCCAGCACGGAGCATGGTGCTTCCACTTGTGCGTGGGAGGGGGCCCCCCTCTGGCAGGAGCCCTCGGGGCGTGTACAACCCCGCCCTGACACGTGGCTCGCACGGCAGGGCTGTGAGGTGTATCTGGGCACTCGTGAGCCAGCACGAGACTCACGAGGCCCTACCTCAAGGTGGGTTGCGCCTGGTCTTGAGTCTTTGATGGCTGTGTGTTCCTGCGAGATGGTTAGGTGCAAGCGCTCTACGTCCTCAGGTCCCGGCCCTCGAGTGAGCTCAGCCGCCGCTGGTATGCCAGGTCGTGATGCCGTGGTCAAGGACAGGGGGTGAGGGCTGGAGAGCCCGTAAGAGCTCCTGAGTCGCGATGCTCAGGAGCCCCCCTTTTAACGCGCAAGTGGATTTCATCATAGAGGGGTGGACCCGTGACGGGTGGCAACCAAGCAGGCGGTAATCATAGGCAGATTAAGCATGGAAGACAAATCAACTTGGGTAAATGCGGAGAGATACATGCCAATGGGTCAGGCCCGAGCGGCTTGGGGATGATGCAGCCCGAGCGGTGCCCCCCAACAAGGTAAGCTAAAGACATAAGCAAAAGGGATACATGCCACAGGGATGGACCCACGTGGCCTAGGAATAATGCAGCCCGAGGGACGCTCCCAGCTAAACGAACTTGGAAAATGTCACCTGGTTCTGTTGACGAAGGAGAGTTGGGGCAGCTGAGGGTACGCGGCGAAGGAATGGCTCCTCACGAGCCACCGGGGCCCTGAGCCTCGGGAGGCTCTGGGGGCTCGGGTGATTCCGTGAAGACCGTCTCCATCTCTATCAGGACGGCGTGGTACCTGGCCTCCTGAGCCGCCAAGACACACTGCATGCTGCACTGATAGGCTGACGCCATGCTCAGCAAGCCGAAGGGCATGCGAATGTAGTTGTGTGGTGGACCCTCGCAACGGCCTACATGCGAAGGCCAGAAAAGCTCCCGAGACGCGGCCCTGTTGAGCCCTGGGACATTGATGCAGACATGCAGCCCGACATCCTCGCCTGGATGGGGGCTGCGCCTGGTGAGCGGCGGTCGCCGCGCATGGCCCTTGCGTCTTGCAGTTCCTGAGTGGTCTTGGTGATGAACTCCTGAGTGGTGGGCACTCCTTGCCATGTGTTCTCCTGAGGGAAACGTGCCGCGAAGCACGCCTTCAAGTGGTGCCCTAGCGCCTCCCTCGTGAGGTTGGCAAGGTCCGAGGCCCTCCAGAAGAGAGCCCCCGAGCCCTGCCCGAGGAGGGCGCCGGGCGCGCCTTCCTATGCGACGGAGGGAGGCGCCCCTGGAGCGGGTGCTGATCCTGACGAGGCTCCAGCTGCGCTGTCACCCTCCTGAGATCCTGCACGGCGTAGTTGCTTCTTCTTCTTGGGGAGGGCCTCAGGAGGGCCCTCGCCTTTGCTGTCGGGGTCGTCGATTGCTGCAGCTTGGAAGGCGCGCTCGAGGGAGCACACCACATCTCTCTCTTCACATGGGACCGTGATGATTCCGCCGATTCCCGGCATCTTGAGGACGTCGTAGCCGTGGTGGGTGACTGCCATGAACTTGGCCAGGGCCGGATACCCGAGGATGGCATTGTATGGCAGGAGGATGTGCGTGATGTCGAAGTTGATGAGCTCGGTGCGGTAGTTCTTGCACTCCACGAAGGTGACAAGCGGGCGGATCTGCCCTATCGGTGTGGTGGAACCGTCGGTCACTCCTGAGAAAGGCTTGGTAGGCTAAAGCTGTTCATACGGGACTTGGAGGTTGTCGAACATGTCGACGGATAGGACGTTGAGCCCTGCGCCGCCGTCGATGAGGGTCTTGGTAACTTGCACATTGCTGATGACTGGTGAACAAAGCATCGGGAGGGCGCTAGCGGTGGCTGCGCACTTGAGCTGATCTGCCAAGTTGAAGGTGATCGCACTGGGACCACCTGAGCGGGCGCGTGGCCTCGAGCTTGGGGAGGACTACATTCACCTCACGAGCGAACTGTTTGAAGATGCGCTGAGAGGCTGGGGCCTGAGTGCCGCCCAAGATGCAGGCGATAGCACGCAGCTCCTAGAAGCCCCCACCCCCCTCGTCCTGATGGTGATCGTCGTTCCTTCTTGGTGGTGGCGGCAGCGGGGGAAGACCGGCGTTGCCCTGAGGACGATCCTCACGAGGCTGGTCCCTCCAGGCGCCCTCGCGAGGATGGTCCTGCCAGCGGTCCTCACGAGGCCTGTCGCGCCACTCCTGGCGCGGGCCACGGTCGTCCCAGCGTCCGCCTCCATGTCCTCCTCCTCGGCCGTAGCCCCGGTCGCTGCGCTCGGGGCGTCGACCGAAGCGTCCTTCGTGAATGGCTCTGAGCTCTTGACAGTCGCTGGTGTTGTGGATGTTCAGGTTGTGGAAGGCGCATAACGGTCGGCTGCCCTTGGATGACTCAGGCTGGTCTCTGCCTCGCTTAGTGTCCCGCTCCACTGCGAGCACAGCTGCTTCCTTGCGCTTCACGTCCTTGGCTGTGGCCTTCTTCTCCTCTGCACCCGCGGCTGGCAGCTCGAGGAGGGAAAGGCGCCCCTCCTCAGCTCTTGCGCACTTGGTTGCCAGGTTGAACAGCTCCTGAGATGTGCACAGCTCCTCGTGAACAGTGAGCTCCTCCTTCATCTTGATGTCGCGGACGCTGTCAGAGAACACGGAGATGATGGCCTCGTCCGTGACCTTGGGGATCTTGAGGCGAGTGTTGTTGAAGCACCGGATGTACTTCTGGAGGGTCTCTCCTGGTTGTTGCTTGATCCGGCGCAGGTCACCCGCGGCCGGCGGCGGTCGCGGGTGCCCTGGAAGTTGGCGACGAAGCGGTCGCGCATCTCATCCCAGGAGGAGATTGAGCCGTGCTACAGGTTCAGGAGCCAGGAGCGAGCACCATCCTTGAGAGCCATGGGAAACCAGTTCGCCATGATTTTCTCGTCGCCGTTGGCCGCTTTGATGCTCAACTCGTAGAGCTTCAGGAACTCCGCGGGGTCGGCGGTGCCATCGTAGCGAGGAGGCAGGTCCGGCTTGAAATTGCCTGGCCAGGCGACGCTACACAGCTCGGGGGTGAAGGCGCGGCAGCCAGCTGTGGTTGCCAGGGCCCGTTTCGGAGGTGGAGCTTGGTCTTGGTGGGGCCCGCGTGCCGCTACCGCAGTTAGCACCTTGTCTTGGCGAGGTGGCGCGGGGAGCGCAGGTGCGGCTTCCCGCGGCCGAGGAATTTCTTGGCAGCTTCTCTCTTCGCGCGCGGGTACCGGGCGTGGTGGATCATGCCGTGGGGCCGCGCGCCTTGGTGCCAAGGCACAGTCTTGGGGCAGAGGTGGTGGAGGCGCTCCATGAGCCACACCGCCCGTGGTTGGCGGAGGGCGAGGCAGAGAGTGGGACGGCGTCGGGAGCCCCCTGCGGCACGGACGAGTTCGGCGACGCGGTCGAGCCAGTCCTCGTAGAGGTCGTCGACCGGGCGATAGCGCAGGAGCTCGTTCGCCATGAGGAGCACGGCCTGTGCGTCCATGGGCGCGCAATGTGTGTGGGACAAGGAACCGGCCGGGGTCAGCGATGGAGTGGCGGTGCAGCCGCCTGCCGCACCGATGGGTGCAGCGAGGACGCTTGCTGCTCGTTCCCCGCCGGGCTGGTGGCGGCATTGTAGGCAGGAGATGGACAACGACGAGGTGGCCCGCCGTCAGGAGCCATCAGAGCAACACGGTGGTGAGGGCAGCCCGGCGCTCAGCTCGAGTGCGGCGAGCGTCCGCCATGGAGACAACAGAGTGACGAATTGACGGAAGGAAAGCTACGGCACACCCCTACTTGGCGCGCCAAATGTCAGATGTGGGGTTCCGCCAAAACCCTTAAGGTTCGAACTCTGGGGTGCGCGCGAAGTTCTTTCCCTCCTACCGATCTACGCCCTAGCTCGCTAAGATCTCGCGGACGAACTCGACGAACTCACAACACGGAAAGACACGAGATTTATACTAGTTCGGGCCACCATTGTGGTGTAATACCTTACTCCAGTGTGTGGTGGTGGATTGCCTCTTGGGCTGATGAAGAACAGTACAAGGGGAAGAACAGCCTCCTGAGATTGAGGTGTTCTTGTGCTCTGCGGACTTGTGGGTGAGAACTCGAGCCGTCCTCGCTGAGTTGCCCTCTACCGTGGTAGCTAGCTCTACTTATATAGGCCCTGGTCCTTTCCCCAAATGTTGAGCGGGAAGGGAGCCAACAATGGTGGGCGAATTTGAAAGGGGACAGCTAGTACAAGCTATCCTGACAAAGCGGTCTTCGCCTGCAAAAGGCTCTGGCGGTGACGCCGTCTTGGGCTCCACGGTGACCTCCGTCTTGCCGTCCTGTTGGTCTTGGTCTCGTTGCATTGATACGGAAACCTTTGCCAGATGCTTCCGTACTCCGCGCCTGCGCCTGCCTCCTTAGCACCAAAGAGGAAACAAGGACGCTGCGCGCACTGGCACCCGCCTGGCGTCGGTCGTCATGGCTCACGTCACGAGAGCCTCGCGAGGTTTGCCCTGCCTTGATATCTCCGCTCCTCGCGAGCCTGCCTGGAGAAGTCGCTCTTGAGGAGGTCTTGCGTCGTCCGCCTCGCAAGGCTTGGCCCCTCGCGAGGGTCTTGAATGCTTTGTTGATGAAGATGGTCCGTACAGGCCCGCTAGCATAGCCATGCCGCGGGCCGCAGGCAGGCAAGTCTGGGGACACCCGTTTCAGAATGCCGACAGTTAGCATGGCGCAAAACTTGCACAAGGGCCTGTGGAATGATCAAGGTCAATGTTAACTTAACATGTTCAATGCACAACTATCCAAAAAAGCTATTGAGAGTCACTTACAATGTGGTTTTCGGCTTGCTCCGAGGTTTTCGGGCGCGGGGACTTGCATGTCGACTTTGGTCGGTGAGTCTGCTGCCAGGGAGGAAGACAAGGCGGCCAAACTGGTCGGCTGGTTCTGATACACCTTCTGGTGTCTCCCGACCTGATTCCTTGGTAGGGTCTTGCCCGGTGGCGCCCACAGTCAAGGTCCTTGTGCTCGCGGATCGCTTGCGGAGACCATAGCAGCGCAGCTCGGCCTCATCGGTCTCGCTGCTGGACTCGTCCACGACCACGTCGACGTGGTTGTCGAGTTAGATCACATGCCCCTAGTTGTGTTTGACGCGTCATATCTGGATGGTTTCCTCGGCCCAAAGCTGGTTCAACTCTTCTAGTTGAGGGCCGTCTGAATGTGGCGTCGATGAGCGGAGGCGGGCTACCCATGAGTGCCACGACTGTTGCTACAAGTGAAGAATCAACCAAAGCTTGCAGAAACTGACAGAACAGAAGTAGTAGGAGCGAGTGCTTACCTCCATTGTCCTTTCTTGGGTGTGGAAGACGGTGTCAGACATGTCGTCGGGGAAGTCCATCGCCTCGCCTTTGAACATGAGAGGTAGCATCTCCTGTATGGACCTCCCCTCGAAGAATTTACCTCGAATGGCCCGGGTTGGTTCATTCTCACCCGTCTACTCCCACATTGGGTGGGCCTGAGCTTGCAGTGGCTGGATTCCTCGAATGATGGCCACGTGCATGACATGCAAAAGCGTTAGCCCCTGACCATGCAGCTCGGCTACCTTGCATGCCAGTTTCCGAAATGTCGCCGATTCCTTAAGATTATTCCTTGGGGTCGAGAAGTTGTGCCTCGTCGGCAGGGTCAGGGGGCGTATTTGGTTGCCTGCATGAGGACCAACCAGGCCCGCGCAGGAAGAAAACAGGTTGTTTGGTTGGCTGCATACACTGTTGGGCCTGCATGGCACGATGTTTAAAGCACTCCTGGGCCTGGCTCCCTGGGAACGCTCGAATCGGCAGTTTCTCCAGAGCCAGGCCCGAGCGGTGCACGTGGGTGGCGGCGGCTGCACGCGCGCGGCCACGCTCGAGAAGACGCGTTGCTTCCCGAAGCACTGGTAATTATTAGCCTCCCCACTCCTCACCGCTCCCTCTCCCCACTCTCCCAATTCTCACCGGCGGCGGCGGACCGAAGGAGAGCAAGAAGACCACCGGACTCCATCACCGGCGAGCGGATCATCGCCTGGCCCGTGGCAATGGCGGTAAGAACTTTTTTTCATCATGCACAACTTTTTCGCGTTCGATCCGGCGGTAGATTCGATCCACGGCAGAGAGGGGAATGGGGAATAGAGGTAGATAAGCATGGCAGTTCATACGAGTTTATACTAGTTCATGCAAGATCTGAATAGAGGTAGATGCGGATGGAGTAGAAGGGGGATTGGGGGTACACAACAGACACTGGCTAACCGCGGCGTGCAGAGCGGCAGGTCGAGTGGCTGCCCTTCATCTTTTTGTCCATCGCCGTGCGGGGCGGCGGGTCGTCGTCGTCCTCGGCGGAGATGAGGTCGATCTGCCAGGTACGACGGCCTGGCTCCGGCGCCCTCACATGCATCTGCACCGGTTCTTGCTCCTCCTTAGGCTCCCCACCGATGACCGCCGGCGGCATTATTGCCGTCTCCCAGTACACTGCGGCACAACGATCATTAGGAGCCTAGTAGTTCTTGTACTTGGACCATTTCTTCTTCTGTTTAGCATCGTTGGATACGACCTGATTCATGTCCCAATGAATGATGTCGACTGCCATCACGCCCTTCGCTCGGTTAGGAGTCATCATCTTCAACTCTTGTGCAGTGGCCCTCATGAGCACTGCATCAGATTCCTTCTGCACGTCAGGCATGGAGCCGAAGTTCGAGCACACCTCCATGGTATTCTTGAACTTGGTGTGGTCACCAGCCGACCACCCGAGAAGAAGGCCCTCCACCAAATACCCCAAGGGAAGGGGTTGGCATTGGAGCTCGAGCTGGAGCTGGAGCTCATGGCGATGGAGAGGAGGAAGGTTGATAGTGAGAGAAGAGAGAGGTCAGGTAAGTAGTGGTGGTCAGGGTGAGTAAATATAGGCGCGATGGAGAGGAGATATAGCGCGGTCACCAGCCGTTTGAACTACATGCTCTTGAATAAGCCATGAATTCTGTGTTGTCTCTCTCCATGAATTGTGTGCAGATTGAGGAGAGCAATGAGATGGGCACGGAGGTGCTCCCGCCGTTGACAACAAGGGCAAGCATACGGTTCATCCAATGCCCAAGGTGGTGCTGCCGCCCACCGCCGAGGAAGTACTGAAGACGCGAACTATTGGCGACGACAAGGGCATGGAGGAGCCCCCCAGCAGCAAGCACCGCAACTACGACCACTACCATGAGGAGGGTGGCCCAACTCACTTCTTCAAGGTCATCCTTCCACCGAAGCTTGAGTGAATCCCCATGCCCCTGGACTTCACCAAGCACTTCGTCGCGGTGTCGACGGAGTTCAAGATGAGGAACAACACCGACTACTCTTGGAAGGTGACGGTGAAGCTGATGAATGGCAGGGTGACCCTGGATCAGGGTTGGGCCACCTACGCCACTGTTCATCAGATCTAGATCGGCTACATGGTGACGTTCAAGCTCCTGACTCCCGACACCCTCAAGGTCATCATCTTCGATTGGATGGCATTGAGGTGGTCAACAAGTGCGGGAAGCACGACGAAGCCTTCGCCGCCAGGGACTAGGGGGCCGGGGCACCTCCTACCTAAGTACTATCGAATCTGCTTTATGGTTTATGCATTGAACTATTTTAAATATCATTATGATGTGTGGTACTATGTTATCTGAACTATACTGTTAAGTAGTTGATGCTCTGTTTATGCTCTGCTCTGCTTATGATGTGTGGTACATGGTTGTGCGAAGTGTCCGTAACCTCACCAACTAGCCAAAGAGGTTACCACACACCAAAGTGCCAGACATCTGACCAAACACCATGCCTTGGGTTTGTCCACTAACATGTATGCAACCAAACACCAGGCAGTGTGGTTCAGCCCATGTAGGCAAGAGGGCATGACGTCAACCAAACAACTTGCAGATGGTGCATTTGAGGCTGCATTTGCATAATCAGGCTGAGTTGAGAAGGCTATGCAATGCAGCTAATGTAGACTACGGCAATCAAACACGCCCAGGATGAATGGCGTGACAATGCCGACCCGAGATGGATCGGGCGGCTCTACATCCGGGATGTTGAACTGCTCCTCCTGCCACCTTTTGTTTGTCTCCACAAACTCCCTGGCAGGTATTGGGGGTCGGTCACTGTCGGTGTCAAAACCGGCGGATATCGGGTAGGGGGTCCCGAACTGTGCGTCTAAGGTTGATGGTAACAGGAGATGGGGGACACGATGTTTACCCAGGTTCGGGCCCTCTTGATGGAAGTAATACCCTACTTCCTGCTTGATTGATCTTCATGAATATGAGGATTACAAGAGTTGATCAACCACGAGATCGTAATGGCTAAACCCTAGATGTCTAGCCTGTATGATTGTGATTTTCTCTACGGACTAAACCCTCCGGTTTATATAGACACCGGAGGGGCCTAGGGTTGTATAGAGTCGGTTTACAGAGGAAGGAATCTTCATATCTGAATGCCAAGCTTGCCTTCCACGCAAAGGAGAGTCCCATCCGGACACGGGAGGAAGTCTTCTGTCTTGTATCTTCATGGCCCATCAGTCCGGCCCACGTCATATAGCCCGGACGCCCGAGGACCCCTTAATCCAGGACTCCCTCAGTATCCCATGAACCAGGCTTCAATGGCGATGTGTCTGGCGCACAGATTGTCTTCGACATTGCAAGGTGGGTTCCTCCTCCAAATACTTCAAAGTAGTCCTCGAACACATAAAACGTGTCCGACTCTGCAAAACAAGGTCCACACATAGCCGCAAAGAGTATAATATTTAATAAGTCCCATCTACTGACATCTTCTGTAGTGGGAAGCCACATCTCTGCACGGTCATTATTTCAAACCATTTTTTAGCCTCCCGCTCCATGTTTCGAGATGCGGTTTCCATTGGCGCGTCTTGTCGAAGCAGAGATCGTGTCCCCTTATCACGGGATCCTCATTAATATGGGCGTGGATAATCCAACCGTGTTGTTGGCGATCCCTCGGGAATAGGCGAGCTTTAAGGCCCGTGAGGAGGCGTTCGATATTCGTTCGCCTTTATAAAGGGGTACAGATCCGTCTTTCTCCCCCCACACCTACCTCTTCCTCAACCTTCCCAACCCCAGGCTCCAACGCCCAGGATTCGATTTCTTCCATTGTTACCAGGCCCTCTAGTTATGTCCGGATCCATCCCCCAAGGTAGGTGGGCAGCCTCCTCGGTCACCGAGGAGGATATCGCGAAGCTTCGGAAGGCGAGGTACCTGACTGCGGAAATCCCCCACAGGCTCCATACTAAAGGGCAGGTCATCCCCACACCAAAATCTGGCGAGAGGGTTGTATTCATCTCCCACTTCCTCCGCGGGCTAGGGTTCACTCTTCACCCCTTTGTTCGCGGCCTGATGTTCTATTATGGGCTAGATTTTCACGGTCTAGCTCCAGACTCTTTTCTCCACATCTTGGCGTTCGTCGTCGTGTCCGAAGCCTTTCTCCGCATCCCCCCACACTTCGGCCTATGGCTTAAGACTTCCAATGTGAAGCCGAAGCTAGTCAACGGGGAACAAGCGGAGTGTAGTGGTGCTATCGTGAGCAAGCTTGCCAACACTATCTGGCCAAAAGGCACCTTCATGGAAACCTCCAACTCATGGCAACAGGAGTGGTTCTATATCACTGAACCCCGTGGCACCAAATGGGCAGCCGCACCTGTGTTTCGATCTAGACCTCCATTGCGGCTCGCATCATGGATAAATAAGGGACTAGACTGGAGATTAGCCGATGAAGTACAGACGCTGCAAAGTCGTATCCGGAGTATCCTCGAAAGGGATGTTGGCCTTATCAACGTGATCCAAGTGATGCTAGTCCGCTGGATCCTCCCGTGCCAGCGACGGCCTCTCTGTATGTGAGAGTTCAGTCCGGAAGGACAGCGGACCCTTCAGCAATTCTTCGGCACAACGCACGAAGGGATGCGGAAACTATTCTTCAAGACTCAAAAGCAGTGGCCGGACACATCAGAGGACATCGGTCTTGACTGCAACCATCCGGATACCTCGGTAAGCACCCAATTTCTGACCGCAACTCAGTTCATTATCCCATAGCGATGTACTAAGAGTTCTATCTTTGACCATGGCTAGATAAACAAGGCAGAACGAATTAGGTGTTCAGCTCCACATCCCGAAGACTCGGCCGATCCTGTGTTGATGTCTGGTCCCGGCGCCGTATCAAGTGCCAGTGCAAGAGGGCAAGAAGAAGAGCAAAGAGGCCGAAAGCGGACTCCACTCTGCAGGTATGTCAGACACTATGTCCGGGAAGACTGAAGCTCCCTCTCCGAAAGACGAAGGGGAAGGAGAAGGTGATATCCCTTCCCCTCATGGGAGGAAACTGCATCCAAATACTTGGAGGTGGAACTGTTGGGTAATGCAGCAGAAAACAAAAAATTTCTAACCTACGCACCAGCCCAGGACCACTATGGAGACTGCATACATGGTTTGATCTTTTTCGTTACTGACTCGTAGCGTAGCGGAAATAGAGTCGATGACGAACGACGGTGCAGATCCCCGCGGCTAGGATTTATAACCTCCCAACCGCGAGGATGTATACCCTCATCTGCCCACGGACAGCCCTCCGGGAGGCGGTCGGCCAGTCCCTCGGACTGTGTCGCGGACAGCCCTTCGGGAGGACCCTCAAAACTCGGACGGTCACTCGGGCAGCCCTTCGGGAGGACTCACAAAACTCGGACCGTCACTTGGACAGCCCTTCGGGAGGCACTCTCAAAACAGCCCCTCGGGCAAAAGGATCGAAACTACGACCTCTCTACGGGGTTGCACACATACGGTGTCATCTATCCGGCAGGGCTTCGCCGTCCAGAACTAGTTCCCACCGGAACCCAGACAGCCTTTCGGCTCTACGAAACTATTTCGCTGGGAGGGAGAGAGAAGCCAGATTATGCATGGCACTTGTATGTGAGAAAGAGTGTGTCTTTAGGCAGCCCCCTCCACCCCTATTTATAGGCCAAGCCCAAGGGTGGCTTCTCCAAGAAGCAAAGGGGATAATACCAAAAGGCCCTCAAGGTGGCTTATCCAAGAAGCCAAGCAAAAATCACTTTCACTATTGATGACGACATTTTTCAGCGTCCGTTCGAACTGAAAATATTTATGAGGGCTCAGAACATTTCCAGTACCCACTAAAGTAATTTTCAACGCATTCCAAAACAATTTCGGTTTAGTGATTTTCATCTGCGAAAAGCAAACAAGAATGCGTTTTCACTATTCATGAAGACAATTTTTCGCGTCCATTAAATCCGAAAATATTTCTATGGGTCTTAGAATAATTCCAGTACCCACTAAAATGATTTTGGATTCGTTCTGAAACAATTTCAGATTAGTGAATTTCATCTGCGAAAAACAACCAAAGCAGTACCGGCAGCTCCGAAACATTTTCGGTTTTATCCCCAAAAATTCCCAGAAGTTTCCAGAATAATTCTGGACCCTCCAAGAATTATCAGGCGTGTCCCGAAACCAATTTGACTTAGTGGTATATCTCGGAAC
Source organism: Aegilops bicornis (assembly GCA_021605145.1). NCBI lineage: Eukaryota > Viridiplantae > Streptophyta > Magnoliopsida > Poales > Poaceae > Aegilops > Aegilops bicornis. The sequence continues at coordinate 630,202,781 of CM038672.1, forward strand.
AACTTTTAGGTGTTACGAAACTATTTCGCTATTCTCTCTCCGGAACTCTTCCATTGTCTCCGAAACTTTTTTGGCAAATTTCTCTTAGACTCCCTATCTAGTATTCAGCAGATAGATGACCCTTAAGCGCGTGAACCTATAGGTTCGGTGAAGCATAGACATGACCGGAACACTTCCAGATCAATGATCAACATCGGAGCCATGGACACCCATATTGACCCCTATGCCCACACGAATGAATATTCGAGTGAACCTCCAGTTGCCGTGTGCTATTCCTGTTGCTTCGCGATATGTTACAAAGACCTAAGGTGAGATATACTTGCATCCCCGTGGATCAACACCTTTTCCACTATGCTAGTTACCTCATTACTGGTTTTGTTCTCTTTTCTCGTTTCCGTGTTCCGGCATCCCTGTGATCAAATTACATTGTGTCTGGCCAGACAATGATGGATACCGTAACACCGAGAGGGCCCAAGAATATCTCTCCATCGTCGGAGGAGCAAATCCCAATCTTGAGCTATCAAGTTACTTGACATAATTTTCCATGAACCCGTAAGCCGCCGTAATAGCCACCCATTTACGGATGACGTTTAACAAACCCCAAAGTTTATGAAGCAAGCATGAAGAAACTCGATACTCTCATGGTCTAACTAATCATGCAAACGTTAACCATCTCTGTGTTATTTACCATTAACTTGTGACGAATGAATCTCCTAGCATAACATCAATCCGGGTCGATTCAACACAAATGTTCTCTTAACATTTTGCCCTCAAAGTTGCTTGCATTGACATGCCCATGATCAGGAAAACAGAACCATCATGCATCACTTGAGCTAGTCTTAGAGGCCAGACTGAGAATACTTCTTACAGTTTATTATTCCACACGTGCATATGAGTCTTCCTCCGAATCTCGTGTTATTGCAGACTCGAGAACCATAGAAGTTATAGCATGGAACATAAACATAATTATGAACTTGGAGATAAATAATATCATTTATTATTGCCTCTAGGGCATATCTGCTACAGACTCCCACTTGCACTAGAGTCAATAATCTAGTTAATGCTAATTCACTTTACACCTATGGCATACTGGTGTAAAAATTGCTTCGCATGTGGTATAGCCTGATGTCCATCGGATCTGGCACCTTCAGCTCAGTGTGTATCTCTGCATATCCTCGCGTTTTCACGCTTTCACAAAATTCATATTTTGTGCGGACTTGGCTTTGTATATATGTGAATCATTGGTCGAAACCTGATTCCTCAGACTGAGCTATGGAGCAACTATCTGCAATAGTGTCCCATTGACCAAAGCCTTCTTGGAACCATACTAAGTTCATGAATGGACTATATGATTCAACATCATTCTCTTTGTCGCTTCTAAAGCGGCAACATACTTCGCCTTTGTTATAGAATTCGCCACAGTAACTTGTTTGGAACAATTTCCAACTAACTGTGCCACCATATTGTGTGTTACACAAAAACCTAAATTTAAATCGAAAATCGCATGGAGAAAAGATGAAGACTGTATCGACATAACCTTTTACAATGAACTCTTCATGATCTCCACTTGCGAGGAAACATGTCATAAGTGCTACTTTAGTACTCAATGACCCTTTTCACTATTGTCCCATGATCAGTACTTTTGATCACTTTGGTATCTATACTCGCAACAACTTGGGAGTATTGGACATATCTGGTTGTTTTACTTACCATGCAATACATGATTAATCCGAACACATGAGTCCGTGAAATCTCCATCATGTATTTTGCTCATTAGTGTTTTGGGACACTGATTCTTGCAAAAACTCTTTCCATGTGACTTCGGCAAGAATCACTCCTTGTCGTTATTAGTGCTAAACGGTTTTAGCATCTTGCCAACATGTATTTTTTCTCAGCCCCATTAGATAAATCTATCTCCATAGATCATTATGCCTAATATCAAGGCTATTTAGCCCAAGCGCTTCATTGAAAAACTATTTTCAAATGAAGTCCTAATTCGTGTCAAGAAATTTATTTCCAATTAACAATGTGTCAAGCACACAAGGTTTTCAGAAATATTATTATGCTCCCACTTACTTTCTTGAAACCACAAGCATCTTCGTTACTCATTTATGAAGTCAAACCCGACCATTCCATCAAAAATGGAGATTCCAACTCCATTTTGCTCTCTTATGTCCATTGCTGGAACTCTGAAGTTTGCATACTTACTAGCATACTCTGGACTGACAACATGCTTTGGATTGTATCACATACAAGTCCTAGGTTGTATTTCCATTTCATGGAAATTATTTGTCATCCATGTTGCATATCTCATGTTTGAAATATGTATTAATTGCTAGTTTAACCCGAACCGACTTTAAGCATTGCTACGGTGAGACAATCTCATTGTAGTCAACTCCTTGAACTTGTTATTGCAACAAGTCGAGCTTAATGGATAAAACATTTTTATCCATATCAGTTTATAGTCCCATTAAAATCCGTTAGACTCCAAGTCTTTCAGAGGGTTTATCAAGATTAAAATCTTGAATCATTTATGGAAACTATCTCGGACTATATTGGCATTCAGCCAATTCCGGAGTCAGTGCCCATCAACGCTTCCTTGTGTATCATAGGTATACTGTTGTCTAACAACAATATCTCATTTGCACACCTGAGAGGTTTGCACGAGCTTTGCCTATGTTGTTCAGCTCCAAGTTTGACAGAAGTCCATACATCTAATGTAGAGGCTTCCGTATCAGTCGCAGTAGGAAACTATGGAATTACTTCCAAGGTTCCTTTCCTTTGAACTGATGACGAAGATTCTTGTTATCTCGTCGAGTTGCACTGTCCTCCCACTTACCCTTTTGCAAGAACTATTCTCTTTAAAAAAGCATACTGTTTTGTCACAAAAATCTTTTGCCTCGGTATAGTGGTGGGGGAATACCCAATGACTTGGGATAACTTACAAAGTAGCACTTGTCTGATTTGGAATGGGTTTCTAACCTTTTACACAAGCCCCATATTCCAAATGTTAAGAAAAGATATAACATGGTTGGGCGTACCATACCATGCCGTCATTTCAACAGACCTGATGGAGCTCTTTTTCAAAGGTAAAAGCCATGATCTCTAAAGCATTACTCTTTAAAAGTGATAATAGCAAATTTATTTATGTCATCTTTGATCTTACCATGTCATAAATGGTTTGATTACATCTTCACGGACATTCCACACATAGTGGTGTTTCGGGAGTTGTAAGTTATGAAACTCTTTTCACAACTCATCAGACATTCACTAAACTTGTAACTCAAATATTCCTTTTACGCAATAAAATTGCAGAAACATAATTTCCTTGTTACAATAACTTCTACTTCATTTTTGAAAACCTTTCAATGATTTCAAAAGATCCAGACTTATGTCTCATCAAGCAAATATCCATATATCTACTTGAGTCATTTCTGAAGATATATAAATCCACTACTTGCAACAGCATTTATTGAACTACACACATCAAAATGTATGATCACCAATAAGTTTGTTGCTCGTTCCTTATGGCCTGTGAATGGTATTTAAGTCACTTCACTTTTCGGAGAAAAGTTGCAAGTGTCAGATGATTCAAAATCAAACGACTTCAAAATCCATCATAATGGAATTTTTCCATGCGGGTTTCTCCAATGTGACCAAATGCAGTGCCACACATGTGTGGTATTCTCATAGTCTTGCGACATTTAGCGTCAGTGTTATGGATGTATCATTTTACCATCAATATTCATAACATACATCCCATCTTGGATGGAAGCATGGCCCTTCATGTTATTCATAATCTTGAACAACAATTGTTCTTTTTATGAACAACCCTTTTGCAATAAACATTGTGCAATGGGCTAGAGTGTAAGAAACTCTAAAATGAATTATGAAAGTAAACATAAAGGTAATATATTAATATCATTATTCATAACATACATCTCATTCACAATGAAAGTATGGCTCTTATGTTATTCATAACATCGAACATCAAAAGTTCTCTTATGAACAACCTTCTTGCAAGATACTTTATGCAATGGGCTAGAGTGTGTAAAACTCTAAAATGTTTTATGAAAATAAATACATATCGTAATACACCGATGGAAGATATAGTAACATTTACTATGTTCCATGTGTGTATCTAAACCTCATTCCTGGCTAGTCTTTCTAGGCCATAGTAGCTCTTAAATTGATTCGCAACAGAATGCAATCGAGCAGGTATCTTTGCGATTAACTCACAATACCCAAGAATTAGTGATTACCATGTTTAACCATAATTCCCAAGAACTATATCTTTGACCAGCCTTCTATACATCAAAAACTTGTATGACATTCATACATGAGCTGGATATTCCAATCATCTTTCTTTCTGCCTTTATACTTCTAACAACTTAACTTTTAGTATTTCTCCTACTCGCAAAAGAAGCACCCAACTTAAGAGTGGCGTTAGCCCCGGACTTCCTAGGCGTGTAAGTCATACTAACACCCTTTGGACACTTCCTTTCTCTTTAAGTTGTTGTTTTATTCATCTTTCATCATATGACAGGCGTTCTTCTGGATCCCTCCCTTATCAGTCAAATGCCCAGTAAACACTTTACTAATCCTTTGCAAACAAACATTGCTTTGTTTGTATCTGAAAACAATTTTCAGTTCCATGAATATCACATAACTATCCCAACTTTCGAAGTTCGGGTTTCACGGAAGCAAACGTATTGCACTTGACTGTAACGGAATTCTAGCTTTTGGATCGAAGGACGAGAGTCTCATCATCCATAACATTTAGCGGGAGTATACGGAAAGCATGCGATAGGACAAAGTCCTTCTCAGCACTTTTGAGGACAATCCTCACATTACGTTACCAACCGTAAAGTTTTAACCAGATATTTAACAGTTATTCAATTTTATTAGGGAAGGTGGAAACGCGAGCCATTATTCTACAACTATTTTGCAAGAAACACTTAGACAGTGTTCATAATTAATTGCACTGAGAATTAAACATGTTAATTCAACAGTGCGCACCCACTCAAATAAATATCTCTCAAAATTGATTATGAGTGACACAAGACCCGCATATCCATTCAACGCCATTGAACGAGATGAACGCTGATGGCGCGAAATTCATTCGGTAGGCAAACTTGCCGATCACATCTCTATGTGACTCTTGTTCATCTTTCGATGGGAGTGTTCCGAGATCAGGGAGATCCTTCCAGAACGTCAAGACAACCAAGTGATCTTGCTGCGAGGTCTCAACTCACCCGCCTCACACTTACTTAATCGTTCGTACCCAGGGAGATCCTGTGATACCCCGAAAAGTTAGGTGCCGTGACGGTGCTACACTTGGGAGAACACTAACTACTTGATATTTCTTCTTTGAGAGATCACCCTAATAAAAGCGACTACCGTGCAATCAAGAAGGGTGCATCAAGAGGGATAAACATCTCAGGCAATTCATAATAGCATGATATGGTATAGCCTCTTCTGACGGAGAAGTCAAGTATTTCTTCGTCTTCGGAATTCGCGTCAGTGTTCACCTTCGCGAAGATTACCACCACCTTGTCGATGCACCAGATAATATCGCTATCTCCATAGCGGATAAAATAAATGCATTACTTAAGGTTGACACGCAGGTCATTAAAGTGCAATCATATGGCTCCAGCCATCATGCCGAATCATGACACGCATGTCATGTTAATTACATCATATAGTCATCTCATACATAATCAAATTGAATATGAGAATTGCTATACCACATCACATGCACATGCAAACCCTCCTGCAAAACCAAGTTAGACGTTTCTAATCGGTTCATGCAAAAACTTGTTTTTCGTGGCTTCTAAGGTTTCGACTTAAACCGCAGCTACCAACGTTTTATCATCAAGTATGATTATTCAAGTTTCTAGATTAATATCTCGGGGTGTATGAAACATGAGATAATTAAATCTCGAGCCCCATACTAAACTTCGTCATATGCATGACCCCCGTGCAGATCATATCTGCAATGCCCTTTCATCTGCGAATTTCATCTTTCTTTTGACTACGCCAGAACCTAAAGAACTGATAGCACTTACATGATCAATCAGGATCACAGATTGCCAGAACTTTGTCAAATTCCACCATGTTGTCTCGAGATTGAGCAAACGCAAATTCTAGGGAAGCAACAAGAACGTCGGGTAACAGATTTCATCTGTCACCCGCATAAATAATTTTCAGCAATAGATCTCATCTACTCGAAAATTATATTATGCAATATCCATACATCTCCATGTATTCTAGATCGTAACCTGCATCTACGCATAGCACGGCTCTTGATGCCACTGTTGGGTAATGCAGAAGAAAACAAAAAAATTCTGACCTACGCACCAGCCCAGGACCACTATGGAGACTGCATACATGGTTTGATCTTTTTTGTTACTGACTCGTAGCGCAGCGGAAGTAGAGTCGATGACAAACGGCGGTGCAGATCCCCGTAGCTAGGATTTACAACCTCCCAACCGCGAGGATGTATACCCTCATCCGCCCCACGGAGAGCCCTCCGGGAGGTGGTCGGACAGTCCCTTGGACTGTGTAGCGGACAGCCCTTCAGGAGGACCCTCAAAAATCGGACGGTCACTCGGACAGCCCTTCGGGAGGACTCACAAAACTCGGACCGTCCCTTGGACAGACCTTCGGGAGGCAGTCTCAAAACAGCCCCTCAGGCAAAAGGATCAAAACTACGACCTCTCTACGGGGTTGCACACATACGGTGTCATCTATCCGGCAGGGCTTCGCCGTCCAAAACTAGTTCCCACCGGAACCCAGACAACCTTTCGGCTCTACGAAACTATTTCGCTGGGAGGGAGAGAGAAGCTAGATCACGCATGGCACTTGTATGTGAGAAAGAGTGTGTCTTTAGGCAGCCCCCTCCACCCCTATTTATAGGCCAAGCCCAAAGGTGGCTTCTCCAAGAAGCCAAGGGGATAATACCAAAAGGCCCTCAAGGTGGCTTCTCCAAGAAGCCAAGTAGAAAGCACTTTCACTAGTCATGACGACATTTTTCAGCGTCCGTTCGAACTGAAAATGTTTATGTCGGCTCAGAGCATTTCCAGTACCCACTAAAATAATTTTCAATGTGTTCCGAAACAATTTTGGTTTAGTGATTTTCATCTGCGAAAAGCAAACAAGAATGCGTTTTCACTATTCATGAAGACAATTTTTCGCGTCCATTAAATCCGAAAATATTTCTGTGGGTCTTAGAATAATTCCAGTACCCACTAAAATGATTTTGGATTCGTTCTGAAACAATTTCAGATTAGTGAATTTCATCTGCGAAAAACAACCAAAGCGGTACCGGCAGCTCTGAAGCATTTTCGGTTTTTATCCCCAAAAATTCCCAGAAGTTTCTAGAATAATTCTGGCACCCTCCAAGAATTATCAGGCGTGTCTCGAAACCAAGTTGACTTAATGGTATATCCCGAAACAAATTTTCGGTGTTACGAAACTATTTCGCTATTCTCTCTCCGGAACTCTTCCATTGTCTCCGAAACTTTTTCGGCAAATTTCTTTCAGACTCCCTGTCTATTATTCAGCAGATAGATGACCCTTAAGCGTGTGACCCTATAGGTTCGGTGAAGCATAGACATGACCGGAACACTTTCCGATCAATGATCAACATAGAAGCCGTGGACACCCATATTGACCCCTATACCCACATGAATGAATATTCGAGTGAACCTCCAGTTGCCGTGTGCTATTTGCTTCATGATATGTTACAAAGACCCGAGGTGAGATTTACTTTCATCCCCGTGGATCAACAACTTGTCCACTATGCTAGTTACCTCATTACTAGTTTTGTTCTCTTTTCTCGTTTCCGTGTTCCGGCATCCCTATGATGAAATCACACTGTGTCGAGCCAGACGATGATGGATACCGTAACACCGAGAGGGCCCGAGAATATCTCTCCATCGCTGGAGGAGCAAATCCCAACCTTGAGCTATCAAGTTACTTGACATACTTTTCCATGAACCCGTAAGCCGCCGTAATAGCCACCCATTTACGGATGACGTTTAACAAACCCCAAAGTTCATGAAGAAAGCATGAAGTAACTCGATACTCTCATGGTCTAAGGAATCATGCAAACGTTAACCATCTCTGTGTTATGTACCATTAACTTGTGACGAATGAATCTCATAGCATAACATCAATGCAGGTCGATTCAACACAAATGTTCTCTTAATATTGTGCCCTCAAAGTTGTTGGCATTGACATGCCCATGATCAGGAAAATAGAACCATCATGCAACACTTGAGCTAGTCTTAGAGGCCGGACTAAGAATACTTCTTACCGTTTATTATTCCACACGTTCATATGAGTCTTCCTCCGAGCCTCCTGTTATTGCAGAGTCGAGAACCATAGTAGTTATAGCATGGAACATAAACATAATTATGAACTTGGAGATAAATAATATCATTTATTATTGCCTCTAGGGCATATCTCCCACAGGAAGCACCCAAGAGAGGGAAGGTATCCCTTCCATATGGTTCAGGTTCCGAAGCCAATGTCGTCGCAAGGCACCTCTCTAGGGACAAGCCCCTTGCTGAATCGTAAGTGAACAAGGATGCTCTAGACATATCCCGTTCTTTTCGGGTTAAAGGGGGTAACATTTAAACTATATGCTTGTAGTTCGGCCCACAGTACACCCCGACAGTCCTCCTCATCAGGGGACTTAACTCCGGGGATGATGGAAAGCGAGACGCCTTCTCATGCTTCCTTGCCTCTTAGGGCGGACGACTTCGAGGTGTCATCTCTGTTGGGGAACGTTGCAGAAAATAAAAATTTCTACGCTTCACCAAGATCAATCTATGGAGTCATCTAGCAACGAGAGAGAGGAGTGCATCTACATACCCTCGAAGATCACGTGCGGAAGTGTTCAAGAGAACGGGGTTGAGGGAGTCGTACTCGTCGTGATCCAAATCACCGAAGATCCTAGTGCCGAACAGACGGCACCTCCGCATTCAACACACGTACGGTTGGGGAAGACGTCTCCTCCTTCTTGATCCCGCAAGGGGAAGGGAGAGGTTGATGGAGATCCAGCAGCACGACGGCGTGGTAGTGGAAGTAGCGGCGATCTCGGCAGGGCTTCGCCAAGCTCTACGAGAGGGAGAGGTCTTGCGGAGGGAGAGGGAGGCGCCAGGAGCAGGGGTGCGCAGCCCTCCCTCTACCCCTCTTTATATAGGGGCCCTGGGGGGGGCGCCGGCCCCCTAGAGATCCCATCTCAAGGGGGGGCAAGGGGGGGGGGGGACTTGCCCCCCAAGTCAAGTGGGGCGCCCCCCACCCCTAGGGTTTCCAACCCTAGGCACAGGGGAGGCCCAAGGGGGGCGCACCAGCCCACCAGGGGCTGGTTCCCTTCCCCACTTCAGCCCATGGGGCCCTCCGAGATAGGTGGCCCCACCCGATGGACCCAGGACCCTTCGGTGGTCCCGGTACAACACCGGTGACCCCCGAAACTTTCCCGATGGCCGAAACTGGACTTCCTATATATAATTCTTCACCTCCGGACCATTGTGGAACTCCTCGTGACATACGGGATCTCATCCGGGATTCCGAACAACTTTCGGGTTACCGCATACTAATATCTCTACAACCCTAGCGTCACCGAACCTTAAGTGTGTAGACCCTACGGGTTCGGGAGACACGCAGACATGACCGAGATGACTCTCCGGCCAATAACCAACAGCGGGATCTGGATACCCATGTTGGCTCCCACATGCTCCACGATGATCTCATCGAATGAACCACGATGTCGAGGAGTCAAGTAATCCCGTATACAATTCCCTTTGTCAATCGGTACGTTACTTGCCCGAGATTCGATCGTCGGTATCCCAATACCTCGTTCAATATCGCATCGGCAAGTCACTTTACTCGCATCCGTAATGCATGATCACGTGACCAACCACTTAGTCACTTTGAGCTCATTATGATGATGCATTACCGAGTGGGCCTAGAGATACCTCTCCGTCATACGGAGTGACAAATCCTGCCTCGATCCGTGTCAACCCAATGTACACTTTCGGAGATACCGTAGTATACCTTTATAGTCACCCGATTACGTTGTGACGTTTGGTACACCCAAAGCACTCCTACGGCATCCGGGAGTTACACGATCTCATGGTCTAAGGAAATGATACTTGACATTGGAAAAGCTCTAGCAAACGAACTACACGATCTTGTGCTATGCTTAGGATTGGGTCTTGTCCATCACATCATTCTCCCAATGATGTGATCCGTTATCAATGACATCCAATGTCCATGGTCAGGAAACCGTGGCCATCTATTGATAAACGAGCTAGTCAACTAGAGGCTCACTAGGGACATGTTGTGGTCTATGCATTCACACATGTATTATGATTTCCGGATAACACAATTATAGCATAAATAATAGACAATTATCATGAACGAGGAAATATAATAATAACCATTTTATTTTTGTCTCTAGGGAATATTTCCATCAGTCTCCCACTTGCACTAGAGTCAATAATCTAATTACATTGTGATGAATCGAATACCCATAGAGTTCTGGTGTTGATCATGTTTTGCTCGCAGAAGAGGTTTAGTCAACGGATCTGCGACATTCAGATCTGTGTGCACTTTACAAATATCTATGTCTCCATCTTGAACATTTTCACGAATGGAGTTGGAGCGACGCTTGATGTGCCTGGTCTTCTTGTGAAACCTGAGCTCCTTGGCAAGGGCAATAGCTCCAGTGTTGTCACAGAAGAGAGTGACCGGCCTCGATGCATTGGGTATGACTCCTAGGTCGGTGATGAACTCCTTCATCCAGATTGCTTCATGCGCTGCCTCCGAGGCTGCCATGTACTCCGCTTCACATGTAGATCCCGCCATGACGCTTTGCTTGCAACTGCACCAGCTTACAGCCCCTCCATTCAAAATATACACGTATCCGGTTTGTGACTTAGAGTCATCCAGATCTGTGTCGAAGCTAGCGTCGACGTAACCCTTTACGACGAGCTCTTCGTCACCTCCATAAACGAGAAACATATCCTTAGTCCTTTTCAGGTACTTCAGGATATTCTTGACCGCTATCTAGTGTTCCATGCCGGGATTACTTTGGTACCTTCCTACCAAACTTACGGCAAGGTTTACATCAGGTCTGGTACACAGCATGGCATACATGATAGACCCTATGGCCGAGGCATAGGGAACGACACTCATCTTTTCTCTATCTCCTGCCGTGGTCGGACATTGAGCCGAGCTCAATTTCACACCTTGCAACACAGGCAAGAACCCCTTCTTGGACTGATCCATATTGAACTTCTTCAGTATCTTATCAAGGTATGTGCTTTGTGAAAGACCTATGAGGCGTCTCGATCTATCTCTATAGATCTTGATGCCTAATATGATGTCCAAAAGTTCTATATCATTTCCCATTAAAAGTATGTCATCCACATATAATATGAGAAATGCTACAGAGCTTCCACTCACTTTCTTGTAAACGCAGGCTTCTCCATAAGTCTGCATAAACCCAAACGCTTTGATCATTTCATTAAAGCGAATGTTCCAACTCAGAGATGCTTGCACCAGCCCATAGATGGAGCTATTTGGAGCTTGCATACCTTGTTAGCATTCTTAGGATCGACAAAACCCTCTGGCTGCATCATATACAGTTCTTCCTTAAGATGGCCGTTAAGGAATGCCGTTTTGACGTCCATTTGACATATCTCATAATCATAGTATGCGGCAATTGCTAACATGATTCGGATGGACTTCAGCTTCGCTACGGGAGAGAAAGTCTCATCGTAGTCAACCCTTTGAACTTGTCGATAACCCTTAGCGACAAGTCGAGCTTTATAGATGGTAACATTACCATCCTCGTCCGTCTTCTTCTTAAAGATCCATTTGTTTTCTATCGTCACGATCATCGGGCAAGTATGTCAAAGTCCATACTTTGTTTTCATACATGGATCCTATCTCGGATTGCATGGCTTCAAGCCATTTGTTGGAATCTGGGCCCGCCATTGCTTCTTCATAGTTCGAAGGTTCACCGTTGTCTAACAACATGATTTCTAGGACAGGGTTGCCATACCACTCTGGTGTGGAACGTGTCCTTGTGGACCTACGAAGTTCAGTAGTAACTTGATCCGAAGTACCTTGATCATCATCATTAGTTTCCTCTCTAGTCAGTGCAGGCACCACAGGAACATCTTCCCGAGCTGCGCTACTTTCCGGTTCAAGAGGTAGTACTTCATCCAGTTCCACTTTCCTCCCACTTACTTCTTTCGAGAGAAACTCTTTCTCCAGAAAGGACCCGTTGTTGGCAACAAAGATCTTGCCTTCGGATCTGAGGTAGAAGATATACCCAATGGTTTCCTTAGGGTATCCTATGAAGACGCATTTTTCCGACTTGGGTTCGAGCTTTTCAGGTTGAAGTTTCTTGACATAAGCATCGCATCCCCAAACTTTTAGAAGCGACAGCTTAGGTTTCTTCCCAAACCATAATTCATACGGTGTCGTCTCAACGGATTTAGACGGTGCCCTATTTAAAGTGAATGTAGCTGTCTCTAGAGCGTATCCCCAAAATGATAGCGGTAAATCGGTGAGTGACATCATAGATCGCACCATATAGAGTGCGATTACGACGTTCGGACACACCGTTACGCTGAGGTGTTCCAGGCAGCGTGAGTTGTGAAACGATTCCACATTTCCTTAAGTGCATACCAAATTCGTGACTTAATATTCTCCCCCACGATCTGATCGTAAGAACTTTATCTTTCGGTCACGTTGATTCTCTACCTCATTCTGAAATTCCTTGAACTTTTCGAAGGTCTCAGACTTGTGTTTCATCAAGTAGACATACCCATATCTACTCAAGTCGTCAGTGAAAGTGAGAACATAACGATATCCTCCACGAGCCTCAACGCTCATTGGACCGCACACATCAGTATGTATGATTTCCAATAAGTTGGTTGCTCGCTCCATTGTTCCGGAGAACGGAGTCTTGGTCATTTTGACCATAAGGCATGGTTCGCACATGTCAAATGATTCGTAATCAAGAGACTCCAAGAGTCCATCAGCATGGAGCTTCTTCATGCGTTTGACACCAATGTGACCAAGGCGGCAGTGCCACAAGTATGTGGGACTATCGTTATCAACTTTACATATTTTGGTATTCACACTATGAATATGTGTAACATCACGTTCGAGATTCATTAAGAATAAACCTTTGACCAGCGGGCATGACCATAAAACATATCTCTCATATAAATAGAACAACCATTATTCTCGGATTTAAATGAGTATCCATCTCGCATTAAACGAGATCCTGATACAATGTTCATGCTCAAAGCTAGCACTAAATAACAATTATTGAGGTTTAAAACTAATCCCGTAGGTAAATGTAGAGGTAGCGTGCGGACGGCGATCACATCGACCTTGGAACCATTCCCGACGCGCATCGTCACCTCGTCCTTCGCCAGTCTCCGCTTATTCCGCAGCTCCTGTTTTAAGTTTAAAATATGAGCAACCGCACCGGTATCAAATACCCAGGAGCTACTACGAGTACTGGTAAGGTACACATCAATTACATGTATATCACATATACCTTTGGTGTTGTCGGCCTTCTTGTCCGCTAATTATTATGGCAGTTCCGCTTCGGTGTCCCTTTCCTTGCAATAGAAGCACTCGGTCTCGTGTTTGGGTCCATTCTTTGGCTTCTTCCGACAACTCGCTTACGGGCGGCAACTCCTTGCCGCCCTTCTTGAAGTTCTTCTTACCCTTGCCTTTCTTGAAACTAGTGGTTTTATTGACCATCAACACTTGATGTTCCTTTTTGATTTCCACCTCTGCTGATTTCAGCATTGAAAATACTTCAGGAATAGTTTTCACAATCCCCTGCATATTGTAGTTCATCACAAAGCTCTTGTAGCTAGGTGGGAGCGACTGAAGGATTCTGTCAATGACCGCCTCGTCCGGGAGGTTAATGTCCAGCTGGGACAAGAGGTTGTGCAACCCAGACATTTTGAGTATGTGCTCACTGACAGAACTATTTTCCTCCATCTTACAACTGTAAAACTTGTCGGAGACTTCATATCTCTCGACCCGGGCATGAGCTTGGAAAACCATTTTCAGCTCTTCGAACATCTCATATGCTCCGTGTTGCTCAAAACACTTTTAGATCCCCGGTTCTAAGTTGTAAAGCATGTCGCACTGAACGAGGGAGTAATCATCAGCACGTGACTGCCAAGCGTTCATAACATCTTGGTTCTCTGGGATGGGTGCTTCACCTAGAGGTCCTTCTAGGACATATGCTTTCTTGGAAGCTATGAGGATGATCCTCAGGTTCCGGACCCAGTCCGAATAGTTGATGCCATCATCTTTCAGCTTGGTTTTCTCTAGGAACGCGTTGAAGTTGAGGTTCACATGAGCGTTGGCCATTTGATCTACAAGACATTTTGCAAATGTTTTTAGACTAAGTTCATGATAATTAAGTTCATCTAATCAAATTATTTAATGAACTCCCACTTAGATTAGACATCCCTCTAGTCATCTGAGTGATACATGATCCGACTCAACTAGACCGTGTCCGATCATCACGTGAGACGGACTAGTCATCATCGGTGAACATCTCCATGTTGATCGTATCTTCCATACGACTCATGTTCGACCTTTCGGTCTCTTGTGTTCCGAGGCCATGTCTGTACATGCTAGGCTCGTCAAGTCAACCTAAGTGTTTTGCATGTGTAAATTTGTCTTATGCCCGTTGTATGTGAATGTTAGAATCTATCGCACCCGATCATCACGTGGTGCTTCGAAACAACGAACTTTCGCAACGGCGCACAGTTAGGGGGAACACTTTCTTGAAATTATGATAAGGGATCATCTTATTTACTACCGTCGTACTAAGCAAATAAGAAACAAAACATGATAAACATCACATGCAATCAAATAGTGACATGATATGGCCAATATCATATTGCTCCTTTGATCTCCACCTTCGGGGCGCCATGATCATCTTCGTCACCGGCATGACACCATGATCTCCATCATCGTGTATTCATGATTTTTTCACGCCAACGATTACTTCTACTTCTATGGCTAACGTGTTTAGCAATAAAGTAAAGTAATTTACATGGCGTTATTCAATGACACATAGGTCATACAAAAAATAAAGACAACTCCTATGGCTCCTGCCGGTTGTCATACTCATCGACATGCAAGTCGTGATTCCTATTACAAGAACATGATCAATCTCATACATCACATATATTTCATTCATCACACCCTTTTGGCCATATCACATCACAAGGCATATGCTGCAAAAACAAGTTAGACGTCCTCTAATTGTTGTTGCATGTTTTTACGTGGCTTCTATAGTTTTCTAGCAAGAACGTTTCTTACCTACGTAAAACCACAACGTGATATGCCAATTTCTATTTACCCTTCATAAGGACCCTTTTCATCGAGTCCGGTCCGACTAGTGTGGGAGAGACAGAAACCCGCTAGCCACCTTATGCAACTAGTGCATGTCAGTCAGTGGAACCTGTCTCACGTAAGCGTGCGTGTAAGGTCGGTCCGGGCCGCTTCATCCCACGATGCCGAAGAAACAAGATAAGACTAGTAGTGGCAAGAAAATTGACAACATCTACGCCCACAACAAGTTTGTGTTCTACTCGTGCATAGAAACTACGCATAGACCTAGCTCATGATGCCACTGTTGGGGAACGTTGCAGAAAATAAAATTTTCTACGCTTCACCAAGATCAATCTATGGAGTCATCTAGCAACGAGAGAGAGGAGTGCATCTACATACCCTTGTAGATCACGCGCGCAAGCGTTCAAGAGAACGGGGTTGAGGGAGTCGTACTCGTCGCGATCCAAATCACCGAAGATCCTAGGGCCGAACGGACGGCACCTCCGCATTCAACACACGTACGGTTGGGGAAGACGTCTCCTCCTTCTTGATCCAGCAAGGGGAAGGGAGAGGTTGATGGAGATCCAGCAGCACGACGGCGTGGTGGTGGAAGTAGCGGCGATCTCGGCAGGGCTTCACCAAGCTCTACGAGAGGGAGAGGTGTTGCAGAGGGAGAGGGAGGCGCCAGGAGCAGGGGTGCGCAGCCCTCCCTCTACCCATCTTTATATAGGGGCCCTGGGGGGGCGCCGCCCCCCTAGAGATCCCATCTCAAGGGGGGCGGCGGCCAAGGGGGGGACTTGCACCCCCAAGTCAAGTGGGGCGCCCCCCCACCCCTAGGGTTTCCACCCCTAGGCGCAGGGGAGGCCCAAGGGGGGCGCACCAGCCCACCAGGGGCTGGTTCCCTTCCCCACTTCAGCCCATGGGGCCCTTCGGGATAGGTGGCCCCACCCAGTGGACCCCCGGGACCCTTCCGGTGGTCCCGGTACAATACCGGCGACCCCCGAAACTTTCCCGATGTCCGAAACTGGACTTCCTATATATAATTCTTCACCTCCGGACCATTCCAGATCTCCTCGTGACGTCCGGGATCTCATCCGGGACTCTGAACAACTTTTGGGTTACCGCATACTAATATCTCTACAACCCTAGCATCACCGAACCTTAAGTTTGTAGACCCTACGGGTTCAGGAGACACGCAGACATGACCGAGACGACTCTCCGGACAATAATCAACAGCGGGATCTGGATACCCATGTTGGCTCCCACATGCTCCACGATGATCTCATCGAATGAACCACGATGTCGAGGATTCAAGTAATCCCGTATACAATTCCCTTTGTCAAACGGTACGTTACTTGCCCGAGATTCGATCGTCGGTATCCCAATACCTCGTTCAATCTCGTTACCGGCAAGTCACTTTATTCGTACCTTAATGCATGATCCTGTGACCAACCAGAGTCACTTTGAGATCATTATGATGATGCATTACCGAGTGGGCCCAGAGATACCTCTCCGTCATAAGGAGTGACAAATCCCAGTCTCGATCCGTGTCAACCCAACAGACACTTTCGGAGATACCTGTAGTATACCTTTATAGTCACCCAGTTACGTTGTGACGTTTGGTACACCCAAAGCACTCCTACGGCATCCGGGAGTTACACGATCTCATGGTCTAAGGAAATGATACTTGACATTGGAAAAGCTCTAGCAAACGAACTACACGATCTTGTGCTATGCTTAGGATTGGGTCTTGTCCATCACATCATTCTCCCAATGATGTGATCCCGTTATCAATGACATCCAATGTCCATGGTCAGGAAACCGTGACCATCTATTGATAAACGAGCTAGTCAACTAGAGGCTCACTAGGGACATGTTGTGGTCTATGTATTCACACATGTATTACCATTTCCGGATAACACAATTATAACATGAATAATAGACAATTATCATGAACGAGGAAATATAATAATAACCATTTTATTTTTGCCTCTAGGGCATATTTCCATCAATCTCGGAGAATCTCCCCTGGCCATCAAGCGGCGTGGGGGACGATGAAAACAACGCTCGAGGGTGGTACTTCGATCATCAAGGGTCCAGGGGGCGCAGCCCCTACGGGGGCCAGCAATGAAGGCCTCGAACTATCCGACTTACAGCCGAAGATGACTCTAGGGTCAAGCCAATGTACCCCTTTGAAGGGAATGCACACTCCCGCAGCAACCTCCAGGAATCCGGAGGTGTCGGATACTCTGATGAGCACATTACAAAGTGTATCCATTTCATAGGAACATCATACCTTAATGGGTACGGTTGTCGAAAGGGTTCTGTCCGTGAGAAGCGGATTGAATGAAGCCTTCATGGGCCTGTTGAGAAGCTTCGAGGTATGTGATGTAATAGCTTTACTATTTTTACGTGCACAATGCACCTGTGTACAGATAGTATCCCCTGAGGCTCTTGTCGGCTTCCATAGGGAGGCGATCAGAGGATCAAAAAGATATGCTCAGGAAGTAACCTAATTAATTTGAAGACGTCCTGTTACGTCCATGTGACCGCCCAAGCTACGGAAGTTGCAGATCTAAAGCAGAAACTTGTGTTAGCGGATGAGGACATCACTCTTATTAACAGGCGGCTCGACGAGGAACAAGGTATGTGTTGGGGTAGCTTGTTTATGCATGTATACTAGTATGAGCACGAGGCTGAAAATCATATATTGTGACATGCATAATTGTAGATGGTGCTGCCGCGGTTGAGACCCTTTGGGCTAAACTTGCCCGGGCCAAGGAGCAGGCCAGAGTGAGCGACGCAGCTGCCAAGAAGGTGGCTGCGGATTTTAAGGCCAAACAGGCCGCTCAGAGCCAGTGCCAGGAGAGAATATCTACCATGGAGCGGGAGCTGAAGGATGCCACTAGCAGGTGCAAATCTCTGGAGGAGGATAACAAAGCCAAGGCAGCCAAACTCGACAAGGCAGTTACTAGAGGCGAAAGAAGCGCGGTCCGAATTTAGAGCGGCTCGGGAGGAGATCCGATAGGCTGGGGAGATAGCGGCCGGTAAGCATTTTCTTTTACAGACTAAGTTCGGCGACCCAAAGTATGATCTGCTTAACCAAATGTGGAGTTCTCCAGACGCGTTCTTGGATCTGCCAAAGAGTGTTTTTGACGTGGCGCAGTTCTTCCAAGCATAGCAAGGACGTGCTGCGGAGAGGCTTTTCTGCTCACAATTCAACATGGCAAACCGTCCGGCGCTGCTCTACGAACAGATGGCCCAGTGGGCCGAGCTACACAAGATGTCCGGAGCTGCCATGAAGGACGTCATGGTTCGTCTATGGCCAGCCGAACCCGTTTCGAGCAGCTATTTTGGTTTGGTGCAGCGGCTTGTCGATGCAGTGCCGCTATTGACGCCATCAAGCGGTCGGTGTGCATAGAAGGTGCCCAGATGGCCTTCGCCCGCGTCAATATGTACTGGGCAAAGATGAAGCCACCGATGTTGCAACCAAGGTTCCGCCTGGAGGCAAGGACCATCACACGCCGGAGCATTATATGGAGGACATCCTACAGGGCGCCCACTTGATAGAGGACCAATGCTCAAATGATATTATATTTGAATAAATGTACCGGAATTGTGAAAACGATATTATGATACGTTAAAGCTGTGTTATATACTTTTACCATTGTTTCCTCCTGTGCAGCCGTTTCTTATAACCTGAAAGTTTGCCAGTCGTCGGCTTCGGCCCCCTCGCATATAATACGGGGGTGTTCGGAATAGCACCTGATCACTCTTACCCCAACGTCTTGGTCTGGAACGGAGGTGTCAGTGCGGCAAACTAGGCAATCGGACTATAGGGCTTTAACACCTTCACTTAGCCATAGGGGTTTTACGGTGGGTCTACGATGTAGCCCCTGGTATGTACGCAGTTATCCAAATATGGTTGCGTTACATAGGTGACCATAAAAAACGGTCCTTCGTGTAATACGGAGGAAATCGCAAAAGATTCTGATAAGTCACCGAGTGGTTGACCAGCTCTCTCCGCATCATGACAATCAGTTTTCGGCTTTCTCTACTGAGGTGTTTGACCAGGTGAACTGGAAACACAATTGCAGTAGTTCTCCCTTTACTACCCTAGCCGATAAGACGAAAACATAGGGTAGCAAGCATAGGAGCCGGGCAACCCAACTATTGACCAAAGACATGATTCAGAGCTGATGCATATAATGCCAAACTCGTGACGCTGAAGTATGCTATAGAGCTATTCAGACTTTTTTCGCCAACCCATATGTTGTCGTGTCAAGCCCCTGGCGATTGGTGCCGAGGTGTCTGCGTGAGACAACCGAAGAAGCAAGGTATGTTTGTATGCGGAAAAGCAAATACTGAAGACAGATGATGTTCACTAAAATCTGATTGATATGTCGAACGTAATCTTACAGATTATGACACCACCACCCAGGCCATTTTACGTGCCAGGGGTCGAGGGCTGAGGAAAAAAGGCTTTGTACAGGCTTCAAAATAGAGTCTTTTGTCCACAAAAAATCTTTTGGACCTCCTATCGCACGTCTATGCTGCTTGTGCTTCCGCGAAAAGGCTTCCTCAGAGGGAGCAATCCCCGGTTATTTGTAGGAAAGCCGGGCTCATAAAGATTCCTTTCAGGTCCATAGGACGGACATGTATTCATTCACCTGTAGCAAGAAAATGAAAAAAAAGGTTAGAAAAGAGAAAAGGCTAAAGTCCAGACGAGCCGCTTTGTTGGCCTGTCCGTATTGTGCCTCTGTCGATGACCAAGGTATTTTGAGTGCATAATTATGTATGCGCAGTGCAAACTCCGCGGGTATAAGAGGCGAACGACGGAGGTGGAGCTGCTAATCCAGCTCTAAAATTGACCGGTCCTGTGTAGTAGAGGCCGGCGGTTTAATGACCGATGAGATACGCGGCTTGAGGAGGCAGCTTTGTACTTCGGCTGTGATTGCCACAGTGTGCCTCACAGTGCGGAGGGAGCATTCCTTGTTTCCATTGACCGTTATGGTGCCGCGTGGACTGGGCATCTTAAGCTTTAGATAGGCGTAGTTTGGGACCGCATTGAAATGGGCAAAAGCGGTCCGCCCGAGCAGTGCGTGGTAGCCAATGTGGAATGGGATAATATCGAAGATCAAGTCCTCGCGTCGGAAGTTTTCCGGTGAATCGAAGACGACCTCCAGTGAAATTGAGCCTCTGTCGTGAGCTTCTATGCCGAGTATTACACCCTTGAAGGCAGTTGTGGTGGGCTTGATTCTTGAGTCAATGCCCATTTTGCGGACAGTGTCTTGATAGAGTAGATTGAGGCTACTGCCACCGTCCATGAGGACTCGCCTGGGATGAAATCCACCGATAATTGGATCGAGGACCAGAGCTACCGAACCTCCGTGATGGATACTGGTTGGGTGGTCCTCATGATCAAAAGTGATCGAGCAGGCCGCCCATGGGTTGAATTTTGGGGCGTCCGGCTTCATGACGTGGTCGTCTCGTAGTTCGTGCTTGCGCTCCCTTTCAGATGTATGCGTCACGTATATCATGTTTACTGTTTTTACTTCGGGGGGAAATTGCTTCTGTCCCCCGGTGCTCGGTAGGCGAGCCTCCTCTTCTTCACAGTCACTGGGCGGCCCCTTCCCTTTGTGTTCGACATTGAGCTTGCCGGCTTGTTTGAAAACCCAACAATTTCTGTTGGTATGGTTGGCAGGTTTGTTGGGGCTGCCATGGATCTGACAGGGCCGATCCAGTATCTTGTCTAGACTGGATGGACCATCTCTGTTTGCCTTGAATGGCTTCTTCTGTTGACCGGTTTTGGAGCCACTAAATCCAGCGTTGACCATTGTGTCTTGGGTTCCCGCATTATTGTTGCGACGCTTTTCTTTATTGTGTCGTGGCTTGCCATTGCCGTCCCTGATTTCGGAGGTGCCAGGATCACCCATGCTATTGCTTCTACGAGCGAGCCAGCTATCTTCTCCCGCGCAAAAGCGGGTCATTAGTGCGGTGAGAGCTGCCATGTACTTTGGCTTTTCTTTGCCGAGGTGGCGGGCGAGCCACTCGTCGTGGACGCTATGTTTGAAGGCCGCAAGTGCTTTGGCGTTGGTTATTTTTAATAAGGAACCTATTCCAGAGTTTCCTGGCTGATTCTCCGGGCTGCTGGATGATGTGACTGAGGGCATCGGCGTCGGGAGGCCGGACATATGTACCTTGGAAGTTGTCGCGAAAGGCGTCTTCCAAGTCTTCCCAGCTGCCAATGGAGTTCTCTGGGAGGTTGTTTAGCCAGTGCTGGTCAGGTCCCTTTAATTTTAGTGGGAGGTATTGAATGGCGTGGAGATCATCACCGCGGGCCATGTGGATATGGAGAAGAAAATCCTCAATCCATACTGCGGGGTCGGTCATTCCATCATATGACTCAATATTCATGGGTTTGAACCCTTCTGGGAATTCGTGCCCCATTACTTCATCAGTGAAGCAGAGGGGGTGTGCGGCGCCTCTATATCGGGCCAAGTCGCGACGTAGCTTGGATGGAGTCCGTCTGCGGTTTTTGGCCCGGACGTGGTTATGCTTTTCACGTCCGGCTTGATAGCCGTCGTCGCGCGTCAAGGCACGCCCCCGCGATCGTAGATCGATCTGGTCTGGCCTGGCCTATTTTCCAGGTCCTACCGTAGGTCATATGTATATCCCCGAGCTATTGTGTCTCTTCCTTTACGGCGAGGTGGTATGGGTTGGTGTTCGGCTTGAGTTGCCATTTTGTCCTGGCCACATGGTGGTCGGTCAGCCGCGTTACGTGCTGATGGTACGGGCTCGAGTGCCTCGTCACCAAGTTGAGGTAGCAGTTTACGCTTCGGGTAACTTTTGGTTGGGCGCTCGAGGCCGTATTCCTCGGCTGCCAAGACATAAGTCCACCTGTCGTTGAGTAGGTCCTGATCGGTTTGAACCTGCTGTTGCTTCTTCTTTAGGCTCCTTGCAGTGGCTATTAGCCGACGCTTAAAGCGCTCCAGCTCGAGAGGTTCCTCAGGCACGATAAAGTCTTTGTCGCCGAGGCTCACCTCGTCCTCGGAGAGTGGAAGATAATTACTATCCTCCGAGTCTTTGTTTACGGCCTATTATCAGGGCTAACTTGCCCATCTTCCCGGTCGTCCTGTTTGGAGGTTGGCTCGATGGGGTTTTGTTGGTCTTCGGCATCGTCCAGAGTATTGTTGTCTCTCGTGCCGGTATTGCTGTCTTTTCCACGACGTGATTTAGAGCGGCGCCGCTGACGTCGGCGCTTTGATTGTATCTCAGGAGGTTTATCCTTGACTGCATTTTTCTCGTTATCGCCGTTACCCTCTTTGGGTGTATCCACCATGTACACGTCATACGAAGAGGTGGCCATCCAGCGTCCGGTAAATGGCGGGTTTTGGGCTTGCTCTTCTCCGGCATCGTCGTCCATACTATTGATGTCATCGGAGCCGTAATTGAGCATGTCAGTTAAGTCCTCGACAGTGGCTATGAAGTGGGTGGTGGGTGGGAGGTGGAGTTCCCTGGTCTCAGCCCCTAGTGCGGGCTGGGCGTAGTTCGGACGTTGCTCCTGTGTAATGACGAGGGATTGCATCAAGTCCCGAGCCTCACTTAAAGGCGAGGTTTGGCCAGGGAGAAAAGAGTCCATGGAGTACGGCGGGGAGGAGACTTCTTGGGCGAGCTCACACGATGCTGACTCCGAGGGTTCGGTGCCAGTGTCCGGAGAAGAGTCCGGCTTCCTGATGGTTGCCAGCGACACTACTTCCTCCGGCTCTCCCGTACTAGGCTTAGTGGCTGCAGATAGTCCGACGGGCTCAGGAATCCCGTCTTCGGATCTGGCAATGCCATCCGGATCTAAGGCCAGAGCGGAGGTTGGGATCGTGGACCCTTGGAAGATCAAGTCCCCTCGGATATCAGCGACATAGTTGAGATTTCCAAAACTAATCTGTGACCTGGGGCGTAGCTGTCGATCTACTCTAGATGGC
The DNA here is from genome assembly GCA_021605145.1 of Aegilops bicornis. Classification (NCBI taxonomy): domain Eukaryota; kingdom Viridiplantae; phylum Streptophyta; class Magnoliopsida; order Poales; family Poaceae; genus Aegilops; species Aegilops bicornis. The sequence continues at coordinate 630,226,162 of CM038672.1, forward strand.
CAAGCGAGTTGGCCCGCAGTGCGAAGCCGCCGAACACAAAGATCTGGCCGGGGAGAAAGACATCCCACAGGGCAGTATTGTTGTAGATGATGGATGGAGCCATCGAACCTTCTGGCGACAACACAGCGGAACTCTCAATGAAAGCACCAATGTCGGTGTCAAAACCGGCGGATCTCAGGTAGGGGGTCCCGAACTGTACGTCTAAGGTTGATGGTAACAGGAGATGGGGGACACGATGTTTACCCAGGTTCGGGCCCTCTTGATGGAGGTAATACCCTACTTCCTGCTTGATTGATCTTGATGAATATGAGGATTACAAGAGTTGATCTACCATGAGATCGTAATGGTTACCCTAGATGTCTAGCCTGTATGATTGTGGTTTTCTCTATGGACTAAACCCTCCGGTTTATATAGACACCGGAGGGGCATAGGGTTGTACAGAATCGGTTTACAGAGGAAGGAATCTTCATATCTGAACGCCAAGCTTGTCTTCCACGCAAAGGGGAGTCCCATCCGGACACGGAAAGAAGTCTTCTGTATTGTATCTTCATGGCCCATCAGTCCGGCCCACGTCATATAGCCCGGACGCCCGAGGACCCCTTAATCCAGGACTCCCTCAGTGACCCTGTTGATGGCGGCACCGCTGCATTCGCACATCTCGCTAACGTTTATTTGCAGCTTGATGATGAAAAAGTTTAACCACAAGTCAAAGTGCGTCTCTAGAAGAGAAAAGCTTCACATAGCGTGATAAAGCACACTGTGTGTAGAATCAAGTTTGGAGAAATGTGATGGAGTTGTAGACAGCAAAAAAAATGGACGGGAGGCTATGACTGAACTGCTATGACATCATCTCCAAGAAGCCCAGTTGCGCATGAAGCGACAGGCCAAGAAACATGGGAGTGAAAGATCGTTTGAAGTGGGTGATTGAGTTTATCTCAAAGTGCAACCTTACTTGCAGAATTCGCTTGCGTCGCATCATAATGAGAAGCTTGCTCTCAAGATTTATGGCCTTATCAAGTTCTTCGACGCGTGGGGGCTGTCTCGTACCTGCTTGCTCCGCCTCCTTCATCCAAGATTCATGATGTCAGACATGTATCTCAGCTGAAGAAACACCTGCCTCCTCATTTAGAGAGTGTATCACCTTGATCAGACCATGACAACTCCTCAGGATTTGAGCCTCCTTCAACCTGCAACAATTCTGCAGTACAAGCTGATTTGGAAGGGCGGCAGTCATTCCACAATTCAATGTACGCTGGCACGGACGCTCCGAACAACAAGATTCTTGGGAGGATGCGTACACCCTCCATGCAAAAAATTTTGCTCTACCGAATTAGGGACATGCACCGTTTCAAGGGGTGGGGAGTGTCATGAGTCATGACTTGGCTCACTCCTGGACATCGGCCCAAGGCCACCAGAGGGAACAAACGCCTAACCTGGGAAGTGGAGGCCGAGAAGATGGCGCTGCGCAAGAGCGCAATGGGAGAAAAGGGCGTGAAGAATGTCGAGTTTTCAGATAGAACTAGACCATTTTCCCTTGTCTCTGTGTATCTCTCCCTCCCCTGATCTTCTTCCTCTGTAAAATGAATAGGCAAGCGCAGTGCATCACAACAACGAGTAGGTGCTCACCCAGCGGAAATTCACTTTGGCACCACGATGCGATGCGACATTGACACATCATCTTTCTGAAAATTGAGTGTGATAAAGTCTCGGAAACATCTCAAAACCTATCGGTTGACGCTCGAAAATGGCATAATCGCAAAGAGTGACTTGAGGCTGTAGCAAGATGAGGTCAAATTTATGACTTCATGTCACCATTGGAAGGCACTCTTCAAGCCAATCAAAATAGATATAGAGATGGTCCAAAACGGAGCTCGGACGCAAAAGTTATAACAATCTTAGAGATGCTCGTATTGGCATCAGATCAAAGATTGGCTTGAAACCTAATTAATATGGCCTCGGATGAAGAAAGTTACAACATAAAAGTTCTTTGTCTCATTGAAACGGACGATTTTGATATAAAAATCATATTAATCCAAGGTCGTATGCAAAAGTTATAGCGAAAACTGTACGTTGTAGCACTGCATGGCCGGATCATCCGGACCGGGGTCCAGATCATCCGGACGAGGGCCGAAAAATTGACCAAAACAACAGAAGCTAAAAGTTGAAGCCGGATGATCTGGATGAACTCCCGGATGATCCAGGTAAGGGCCGGACTATCCGGGCAATCGTCCGGGCGTCCGGACACGTTTTTCTGCTGCACACTTTAGAAAACGGCACGAAACATCCTCAAGATGGCCTCATATCGAACAATGCTCAACATGAAAGTTGTGCGTCTCGTTGAGGCGGTTGGTTTTGATATAAAGGACGTCCAAATCCGAGGTCGTATATGGATTCTAGAGCCAAAACAGTGAGCTGCTGTCAGAAAATTGGGCTAGGCCGGATCATCCGGACCTAGAGCCGGACATCCGGGCCAGAAGTCGTGAGAAGTCCGAATTTGGCTAGATTTTGATGATTTGGACGACAAGGCAAGTCCTTTTCTTGTACGGGAAGTCCATCCGCCTCTTATATAGATAGGAGGTGACGACTGATTGAACAACACACAATCGAACAACACACAGAAGTCATTGCAGGGCGGCGAACCTCGAGGCCCTAGGGGCGATCAGGTCGACCTAGGGCAGCCCATAGTCACAAGGCTACCGACGTGGGTCCATCCCGGGCCTGTGGGGTTTCGGGTCTACAAAAGCGCCCGGCGGATTGTCTTGCGTACCGCGCTTCCGGCAGGTCTCCTTCGACGTGAGTTGCGGTGCATCACCCCCGGCGTCGAGGGTACACGGTGACGTGTTCGTGTGTGAACACACTTTTTGGCGACTAAGCTGGGGATGAAGCTTTGAACGGTCTCCGGCCCGTTATTGCTACGAAGAGATCATCGTCTAGGGTTTGCAATCTACAAAGGTAATATGAATACCCAATTCACATATGTAGATGCAAATAATGCATATGTTGTTGCTAGATTATCTAATGAGCATAATGTATCGGCTAGCCCTAGCTTTATCAATCATGCATCTAATTATGTGCAAGGGCCGATGCAACAAAATCTCCATGATTCTACTTCATATAATTTTAGCAACATGCAACATATGTATCATAACTCTCATGCATCGGCAACCTCACAAATTTATATGCCGATGAATAACATGATGAGTTCGGTTAATCAAGTTGAGACACCCCATGTAGGAACTTCCAATAGGATGCAACAAAGTGTTTCAACTTTTTATTCATCGGCAAATAACTTGCAGTATGGTAATCCAAACATGCCGGTGTATAGGGGAACTGGCCATGCTACTACTAGTTATTCGGCCAATTACCCTCAAACATCATATGCTACACCTCATGCTACTAATTTTCTGGCACCATACACAACTATTGATGTCCATAATTCGGCTCCGCACCTTCATGGTCATGGCCGAATAAGTGAAACTTCTACAAGAGCACAAATGCCTTCACCTACTACCGTAGCATATCATGTTCCCCCAACACAATTACAGAATTTTGGTGACATCTCGCCACCGAAAGAGTCTAAAAGTGTCGGGGGGCAATTCTATCAAGATTAGGTCATTAAGAAAAATCTTACGTCTTTTTGGGACGAATGCAATGTTGTTCTACATGAATTAATAAAAGAGGGAAGGCCTATTAATTCTACTGCAATCCAAGCTAGATTATGCCAAAAAGAGAAAGCATTGGGTGTGGATAGAATTGTCAAAAAAGGTGGTGATTCGGATAACAAAGTTAATTCGGCTATTGAAAAGACCAAATCAAATATTACGTATGCCGAATCTATCAAAGAAAAAGAGAATGCCAAGGCATTGGAGAGTTATTCAAAACTGGAACATGGTATTATTCAAGTGATACAACCATCATGCTCTCCCAACGTGTATGAAGAGGTATGTCTACCAAGTGATTTACCTATTTTCAGACTTGGTCACAACTTTATTGTTGATGCATCTATTAGGAAAAATCTTATAAGTAATTTTGAAAGACCAATGATGAAGGGTAATTTACTTGTTAGCAAAAAAATTGTTACAAAGTATATCGGTCAACCTATTGTGCCATTCATAAAGACCGATAGTGACTTATTATTGCAGCCAAAGGCTTCCCCATTGCTTTACTTAAAACTTTTATCTAAGTGGACAACTTTGTTTATTTCGTACTTGGCTTACACTTGGTCTCAATTGAGACATATATGTTCTAACTATTTTCGTTTCAGAAATTTAAAGCCAAGAGTAAATTCTTTTGAGAAAACGGATGCTAGTATAATATCTTATCCAATAACATCGGAAAAATAATGCAAAAGAAAATGCATAGCCGAATGGGGAAATTCGAAATCTGAATCATTCGTTTGCTTACCTATAAAGCCGTTCTCACAACAAGATCTGCTAGAAAATAAAAAGTTTACCTTCAATTCAAGCATGTGTGATCAAATATTTGAGTTGTTGGTGAAAAATAATTACATTAGAATTCTTGATCACGATGTCAAGCCATCTATCCATGGACGAATGTATTGTAAGTTGCATGATTTGTTCAAGCATAGTACTGAGGATTGCAACATGTTTCGTCAAATAGTTAAATCGGCCATTGATAAAGGACGATTGAAATTTATTGAGACACCAAGAGATGACCAGTCTATTTCGATTGGTCCTGATGGCAAAAAGTTTTTGCATCGGCTGCTTCAAGCCGATCCATTTAAAGAGAAGGTAAAAACTACAGGTGATGGTATCAAACCTTTCAAGTAAAGAATTTGTTGAAGAGCTTAATGAACATAATCTTGAGGGCGAGAATTCCATCGAAGCTACAATGGAGACGCCAAGGACTGGGGGGCAACAAGAAAATCCAAATATTAGTGCAAGCACAACCAAAGGAAACAAAGGCCGACGTAAGCACAAAGGTAAAAAACCGAAAGTCACTTTCGCCCAACTATTGGGAAAATATCAGAAGGTAAGTGAGGAGCACAGTGCCTATCGGCCAACTAATGCAAAAGCATCAAGATCACCCCCTAGGCGCAAATCCAAGGATCGATATTGGCAAGAAGAGAATTTGAATGCAACTTGTTCATATCCTTATTTTGGGCCGCCAATGCCAATGTCGTGGATGCCTCCCTATGCTCACGTAAATCCATATCCATCATGGGACAGATGTGATACAAGGGCACATTCTCCATCTTATTTTATACCATATCATCAATATTATGCAGCTCTGAGAAGACCAACATTTAAACAATCACATGTTAAAGACCGTTTCAATAAAAAGGAATCGGTCCGGAGCCCATGGACGAAGAAAGAGGTGGTCAAGCAAGTATACAAGGTCAAGAAGGATGGTCGTAAGTTTGCTATTTCAGATTCGATCTCAAATGACAAAGATCCAATTAAAGTGTTGACATTGGCTACAAAAGGCAAAGAAGTAAATAAATCAATTGTTAAAAATCAAAGTGCCAAATCTGAAGAAAAGAGGTTGAAAGTGCACAAGGTAAAACAAGAATTGTCATTAGTTCAAGCAAAATCACAGCCAGGGCACCCACTCGGCTTATCATATTGGCAAAAGAAGAAATTACAAAAAAAATAGTGCACAAGAGCTTGAAAGGAGAAACATGGCATGGGTGCCCAAAGGAAGTACTCAAAAGAAGAATGGTGTGCAAGCTTCCATTGCAATAAGTGCGACAAAGATGAAGAAAGAGAAGAGTGCAAGCTTCGAACAACAAAGCCGAAGGTTTGCGCATCGGAATCTTCGGTTCAAACAACATCCATATTCTTCAACTATGTCATTAATGCCTATACCATGGAATTCATCCTCAGGTATGACTGGTTACCCTTTGTGGACTTATTTTGATCCATGAACACAATATAACTTCTTACATCATGCAAGGGTTTTACCTCATCATCATACATTCGATTAGCTGCACTTTTGTTGCTAATCTAAATGGCCGATATATACTTATCGTCCTAAGCATTAACAAAATGGCCGATGGAGTGTTGACATCGCGCTTAGAATAAATTTCGTGCAAGTTATTGTTCGGCATACAAGTTTTGCCGATAACAGGGGGGCATGTGTTGACGCTCGAAAATGGCATAATCGCAAAGAGTGACTTGAGGCTGTAGCAAGATGAGGTCAAATTTATGATTTCATGTCACCATTGGATGGCTCTCTTCAAGCCGATCGAAATAGATATAGAGATGGTTCAAAACGGAGCTCGGACGCAAAAGTTATGACAATCTTAGAGATGCTCGTATTGGCATCAGATCAAATAATGGCATGAAACCAAATTAAGATGCCCTCGGATGAAGAAAGTTACAACAGCAAAGTTCTTCGTCTCATCGAAACAGACGATTTTGATATAAAAATCATCTTAATCCAAGATCGTATGCAAAAGTTACAGTCAAAACTGTGCGTTGCAGCACTGCATGGCCGAATCATCCAGACCGGGGTCCAGATCATCCGGCCGAGGGCCGAAAAATTGACCAAAACAACAGAAACTAAAAGTTGAAGCCAGATGATCTGGATCAACTCCCGGATGATCCAGGTAAGGGCCGGACAATCCGGGCAATCGTCCAGGCGTCCGGACACGTTTTTCTGCTGCAGACTTAAGAAAACGGCACGAAACACCCTTAAGATGGCCTCATATCGAACAATGCTCAACATGAAAGTTGTGGGTCTCATCGAGATGGTTGATTTTGATATAAAGAACGTCCAAATCCGATGTCGTATATGGATTCTAGAGCTAAAACAGTGAGCTGCTGTCAAAAAATTGGGCTAGGCCAGATCATCCGGGCCTAGAGCCGGACATCCTGGCCGGAAGTCGTGAGAAGTCCGAATTTGGCTAGATTTTGATGATTTGGACGACAAGGCAAGTCATTTTTTTTATGGGAAGTCCATCCGCCTCTTATATAGATAGGAGGTGACGGCCGATTGAACAACACACAATCGAATAAACACATCTATCACTTTTACCTTTACTGTTATCTCTCTCCTTTGTTCTTCTTCTTGCTCGTTCTTCGTTCGTTCTTCTTCATTGCAGGGCGGCGAACCTCGAGGCCCTAGGAGCGATCAGGTCGACCTAGGGCTGCCCATAGCCGCCGCGCGCCTTGACGGAGCCCTCCCGGACGTGTGGGGTTTTGGGTCCACAAAAGCGCCCGCTGGATTATCTTGTGTACCACGCTTCTGGCGGGTCTCCTTCGACGTGAGCTGCGGTGCATCACCCCCGATGTTGAGGGTACACGGTAGCGTATTCGTGTGCAAACACTATCAATCAACAACAAAAAATTGTCGGAAACATAATGAAAGGGACAAAACACCCGGTCCAACCATGAGGTGACAAGAGCAGTAGATAGATCAATAGTACAGTAGCAAAGGTCGGAAAGGACACAGACAGCACTGACAAATCACAAATTCATGCCGGCAACGAGATCGAAGTATCATCAAAGGTACAGAGATAGACCACCAAGCAGCATGCGTCAGGCAGCATACTTGACAGCGATGTCGGCGAGGCAGTGCGCTACCTCGGCCGGCGTCGAGAGCAACGTCATGTGGTCCGCGCCGTGGATTTCCCTGACCTCGTCCACGGGGTAATTCTGCACCATCCACCGCTGGAACCCCTCGAAGATGGCGTTGTCGTCCTTGAGGACGATGAACACCTTACGCACAGACCCGTAGCGAGCCTCCGTGTACGGTGGCTGCAATTTCAGGTCATCCACGAACATCGAGCCGACCCTCATCAGGGATCTTCCCAGCGTCAGGTCCTGCCGACAACATGCAACGTTACGTAAGGTATCGTAAACCCATACTCAAATCTCTTCCTAGCATGCAGGAACATTCCATGGTTGTTCTAACAGATTGATTAACAGAGCGACAGGTACGTACATACCTCCGGCGAGCACAGCTGGTAGAACTTTGCTCGGGTGACCAGCGGCCCGAACCGAATGGAAATAGGCAGCTTGCCCTCAGGATCTTGAGGCTTAAACTCCATGTCCATCCAGTCCATTCTCCGCTTCTTGTACTTTTTAGATCCAGCAAACATTCATCAGTAGTGTACAAAAAGAAGTGTTTGACAAAAAACTACTCCCTCCGTTTTAAAATTCTTGTCTTTAATTTATCTAGATACGGATGTATCTAACACTAAAATGTGAATAGATACATCTGTATGTAAACAAATTTAAAACAAGAATTTTGGAACGGAGGGAGTACCACAATTAAGGCTTCCATCCCACATAACTATCACTTTTTTTAAAGTGGCTGAAAACTCAAAAATGATGTTTGGTGACCGAGCTGCCTGCAGGCCGATATCACACGCGTTTGTTTCCTCGCGGATCAGCCTCAGCCACGCAGTTCTCTCCTGTATTTCAGCGACCAGCCATTTACATGGGACCGTATTCTTCTCTAGTGAACAGTGGTACCCATGTAGACCAGTTGGTCCTGCAGCGGCGGGCACACAAGTCAGAACATGGGCTTGACTACTCATCAGGTTCCTGTCCGAACAAACTAGCCATTTAATCCATGGTTGGGATCCCCTTCCTTGCAGTTGGCAATCTCTCTATTTATTGCAGATTTTCTTGAATCCCAGCCATTCATATCTCAAGCACAGCAGCCTCATGGCTTCTTCTTCTTCTTCTTCTTCTTCTTCTTCTTCTTCTTCTTCTTCTTCTTCTTCTTCTTCTTCTTGTGAATTGTAAAACACAGAGAAAATGCGTTGATTGAGATGTACTAATCAGCTCGTAATATCGTTTGAAGAGACGCTACTGCATCATGAGCTACCACTTTATACAGATTAACAAATCACATCACATATCACAAGTTAATTACCTTCTTGTCAGCAGGAACCTTGTGATTTTGAGACGACCAACCCTTCTGCATCCCCATCTTCTATGGCTGTTGCACAGCTCATAATTTCAGGAGACATCCCGTCTGAATCGGCCACCACCTCGCTAGCATCGTTGTATGAGTCGTTAATCTCCTCTGTCACGGTTGTCTCATCAGGGCGCCACCCTCCATCCTTAGATCCGCCCCCTCGGCACCTCCCTTCGTCGTTGGGATCGGAAGAAATCCAATCTCCATGGCCTGCACAAGCCCCGTGACCCAACGTCCATTCTAGAAATGGAATTGCAAATCCAATCCAACACCGTGTTAGATCCATTTTTTTGACAGAGGAATCAACCCAAAAGAACTACCAAAAACAAAGATTCAAAAGACCAGAAAAAGAATAAACAGTGCCAGATAGATTACCCTGAATAGCTCTCCTCGAAGACGAACTCCATCCCATCCATGGCGCGCCGTCGTTGTTCTGAATCGAAGCAAACCTGTACACTGCATCCAAGAAAAACGTCAAAGCGATCTGTAAATCACATGAGCCCATCCACAGCATTTAATGACCCACTCCCCTGCGTGCGCATGCGTCACACCCAGCTGGACGAAGGCCCATGTACAAACATAGCACCGCAACCCAATGGTACTGCTGTATTTTGACTGGATTGGCCACGTATACGCATAGAAAAGTAAGTAGGACACATCACGAGGCTACAACGGATGGCACAGATAACGGCCATCAGGTAGCTCGGCCTTCAAAATGCCTCACTCCTGAAAACTACAAAACATTAAAGTCCCGTGACTAAAAACTATCACTTTCGAATAATAGCCAGTTTAAATGATTTAAACATGTTTATGACAGACGGGACCCATCCGTCAGGGCTTACCTGGCAGCAAAGTAAACTCCGTTTATTTTGACCACTAAGTAGACCGTTATGACAGGGGGCCCACATGTCACTATCAACCTCCTTCCTCCTCCTCCTCCTCTCTCTCTCCAGCATTTCAATAAGTATTTTCCGTGCATCTAAGGGAAGGAGACGATGGCGAGGTCCTCCTCGCCACCACGGCGAGGTCGCGTTGGTCGTGGTGAGCGTGCTCACCTTGCTGCCTCTCGCTCCTCCCCCGACCACAATGACGGCGGCGTCCACGATGCTACTCCGGCGCCGCCTTTCGCTCCTCCCCCGACCACGACGACGACGAGATATCTCTCACCCATCCCATGGCTTCGCCTTGGTCCGAGCTCCCACATGAGCTCCTGGGGCTCTTCGTCTCCCGCCTCACGCTCCTCCATGCAGGTGCAGCCGGCGCGTGCGGCTACGGCGCCGGACGCTGCCGAGCATGTGCGCCTCGACGAGGAGCTGCAGGAGTGCGAGTCCCGCCTGCGCACCAAGTTGCCGTCCGTGTCCGTATGCGAGGCAAAGGCCAGACGGGGGATTGTCCACGACGCCGCTCCAAAGCACCACCCGCACCACCGAGTCGGCCGGCCACGTGGACCCGGCGCTCGCGCCAGCTCCACCGCCGCCGCCTACCCATCCGACGCACGACGCCACGCCGTCTTGTCCCCTGGCAGTCCCCATTTCCTCCCATGCACATAATATGTTTGTTGAAATGCCAAAGAGAGAGCGGAGGAGATAGAAGAAGGTTGATGTGGGCCCCACTTGTCATAACAGTCAACGTCAATGGTCAAAACAAATGGAGTTGACTTCACTGCCATGTGGGCCCCACTTGTCATAAACACGTTTAAATCATCTAAACCGGCCATTATCCAAAAATAGTAGTTTTTAGTCACGGTATTCCAATTTTTGGTAGTTTTCAGTCATTTTTTAAAAAATGGTAGTTCTATAGGATGGAAGCCTCAATTGTGGTAGTTTTTTATCAAACACTCGTACAAAAGGCTATAAGGTGGTGTATATATATGTTGGTGTTTTCTGTTTCCGCGTACGTCAAATCTAGAACTGCAGGTTCCAGGAACTCGATCATGGTGTGTACCTTTTCAAGCACGTACGACGGCGGCGACCTGTGATCCGGCATGAAGGCGGAAACGAACACAGCAGCGGCGACCTTCTCCGGGAACAGCTCGCAGGCGAGGGCGATGCTCACGCCACCAAAGCTGTGGCCGACAAGCACCACCTTCTCCCCGGGCGGGACGGACCCCAGAAGGTCCAGCAGCGGCTTGCTGTAGTCGCGGAACGTCGGCACCTCGCGCAGCGGCCTGGGGTCCACGCCCGACGCCGCGAGGTCAGGCGTGCTGACGCGGTGCCCGGCGTCCCTGAGCCGCGTGGCCACCTTGAACCAGGTCCAGCCGCCGACGCATACGCCGTGCACCAGAACGAAGTGCTTGCTGCTAGCTTGGTCAGCGGCCTGAGCCGCCATGTGTACACGCTGTGCACCAGGCCGAAGTGTTTGTGCCTGTGGCTCCGATGTCTACAAACTAACATGGCTCCTGTGCATACGCCGACGCTGTTGCATTTATAAAGCCGCGCAAGCTTCGGCGCGGCAAACTAACATGAACTTTGCTATACCTACGAAACAACACGGTGATTTGGGGCTTAATGCTTATGTAATACTAAAGACATACGCCGCCAAGGTCAGAATATGGAAGAAAATAAATAGTTGTATATTCAAATTTAACCAAAATATATAGCATATGGATGTATTGCAACAAATACAAAATAAAGAGAAGATTTCGTGTGGTATTCGAGAGTTTACCTGTCCTGGTGCACTACTGAGTTGCAGCTCTCAATTTGTCACTTCTGTTTCCCTTATCTTCACTTTGATGTGAATGTGTTGGGCAACCATGCGACAATGAAGATGCAATGCTTATCATCAAAAGATAAAAAGAAAAACAATTTAGATTTGTATATGGAACTGAGCTATACAATTTTCTACCGCCGCAGGCCCAGCCGACCTTCACCTGATCATTTTTTGAATCAGCAACTATTTAAAGAATGAATAAACTATTTTGTAAGTTACGAATAGTTTTTGAATTTTTAGGGTATTTTCCATTCATGAACATTTTTTGAATTAGCAAAAGGTTGTTCAATTTCATTAAATTTTTAATACACCAAGCTTTTAATAAATCATGAACATTTTTTGATTTCCCGAACATTTGTTTTTAAAATTTTGAACATTTTATTAATAAGCAAATATTTTTTTACGGAATCACGAACATATTTTGAATCCACAAACATGTTATGATTTCTTAAAAAAATCATTACATCAATCTCATTTTTCTTTTAATTTTCAGACTGATTTGATGTCCCAAATTATTTAAAGTAGAAAAAAAGGAGACAAAATGATTAAAAATTTAAAACAGGCCGCCTGGACATGGACCTGCCCATACATGCGCGATGTCTTCTCCCACCATGCAGAGTGTAGTATAGGAGGTCCCTATTGCATGGGTCAGCCCAGACGGAGGATTCCCCTGTGAAACATTTTTTCTCACTTATAGGTGGCATTGGTGGGTAATATTTTGCAAGTCTGAGGCCAATACGTACCGCAAAAAGCAATATGAGGATGGCAGGCCCACTCTGAAATTCAAGGGATGGTTAGTTAGAAAAGGAGGGATTTTCATAAGCTTACGTAAAAGTTAGTTCAAAAATAATAGGGCTTTGCTACACCTACAAAATACTACGTGATATGGGGCTTACGTAATAAGGTGTCAACTGTTAATTGGATGTTAGTGGGGTTGGCAGGCCCACCCTAAAATTCAAGGGGATGGTTAGTTAGGAGAAAAGAGATTTTTCTAAGCTTACGTAAAAGTTAGTTCAAAAATGATAGGGTTTTCCTAGATCTACGAAAGACTACGTGATTTGGGCTTACGTAATGAGGAGTCAATTGTTAATTGGATGTTAGTGGGGGTGGCAGGCCCACCCTAAAATTCGGGGGGTTAGTTAGGAGGAGGGATTTTCGTAAGATTACATAAAAGTTGTTCGTAGGTGTATCATTTTCGAATTAACATCCATCAAAAGAGCCACGTGGAAAGGAGGATAAGGCTGAATAACGTGAAAAGGAGCTTATTAGTGAGGTATGGTAGGTTGCTTGATTTTTATCAAAAGAATCACCTAGAGGGAGCTTGTTAGTTACACTATATGAAAATCACACGTTGTCTGCATGTAATACGAGTGTCAAAACACGGTTCACCGGCTTACGTCCACGGAATGAAAAACACACGACAAAAAGATACTTGGCTTACATACAAATAAGCCGAGTAAGCATCAAAAACGATCCCGACGTATGACAAAGACTCGACATATAGGCAGAAAAGCACTTGGCTTACAGCCAGTGCTCGACAAAGGTTCTTGCCACGTGTTGATCATGGAGGCTGCACACGGCTCCGTGACGGTGCTAGTTATAAGCCGAATACTCGATAAACGGCACTAGGCTTACATGTATCCTATTTTCCAGACCAATTTTATTTTGCATTTTTAATGTGTTCTAATGTGTTGCATTTGCATTTATATTCACTTCTGCATTTTATTTTCCCTATTTCTCAACCATTCTATTTAGGCTAGTTTTCATCGCCCTTTTGATCCCCCAATTTCATGATAATTACTAACCTTTTGCATTTAAAGAGTTGGGGTATTACCTTGTACTCTTCACGACCCCTAGTGTACCAATATTAGGATCACATGCCAAACGATAAGTTGTCCCGAACCTTAACATGATTTGATGAATCTTTTGTTCAGTAAGCCCGAAAACGTCTAGCCCCTAGTTTTTTTTTTCAAAAGGGGTGATTCCATCAGCACTATCCTATATATCTATGTATGTTATAAGTTGCTACATGATCATGAGGAAACCCCTATGACCCGCGAGACAGTTTGACTGGAAGGTTCAGGACTTAGAGTGCTTGTCCCCCACTTGAGCCCATACCGAGGGAATCTTGTGGACACGCAGCTCAAACCTAGTTTGGCATGTCACCATGACCTATTCTGACATGAACCCAGAGGAATTACCATGGTCAACCTCCCTCTCACAGTCGGTCAAAGCCCTAGACCATGCGGGGTCCATGGATGTGCCCATCATTGAAAACCACGCGAGAGAGGGCCGAAAAACCACCCCACCTGCAGGTGGCCCAAATATAAGTATGAAAGTCTGCTGTGATGTTTAAATACCAAATGCACAACTTTGATGTGGCAACTGCCTCACAAGCCGGGCAGTTTGGCAGGAAGGTTCAGGATTTAGAGTGTGGGTCCCCCACTTTGCATCGGCGAGAAAGAATCTTGTGAATGCATGCGCTCAAACTTGGTCTGGCATGTCACCATGACTCACCCTGATACAAACCAAGACAAATTCACCATGTTCCACCTCATCTCATGGGTGGTCAAAGCCCTAGACCGTGTGGGCCTGTTGGATGGGCACATCATTGAAAACCGCGCGAGGGAGGGTCTCAACACCACCCCCACCTTCACGTGCAATAAATATAAGTATGCACATGTGGTGTAATGTTTAAATACTCAATGCACAACTTTGATGTGATAGTAGTCTCACAAAAGCGGACAGTCCGGCAGGAAGGTTCATGGCTTAGAGTGTCGGCCACCCCACTTCATGCTGGTGGGAGAGAATCTTGTAAACACATGCATTCAAACTTGGCATGTTCTTCGTTCCCGGCCTCGGCGGGTGTGTTCTCGAAGTGCGTGTTTGGCTTATACGCCCATCTCCAAGGCAATCCGGTTGTTCTACGTGGCGTCACGTTGTCCTCATCCTAGTCTGCCTCACCGACCTGGTCCTCATCCACGACAGCAAAAGATGATAGTGAAATTTCCGAGGGGAGGAGGATGGGCTCGAGTGACGGGCTCCTCCAGCAGAGCCCCCGTCACGGTGCGGGATGTTCAGTTGACAGAGGCCGACGGAGTTACTGACTGGGCATCAGTTAGCATGGCACAAAACTTGCGCGAGGGCCTGCGGAACGATTAAGGTCAACGTTAACATAACAAGTTTGAAAGCACAAGTGCTCCCTGGGTGATTTTGGTAATTAATGTCAACATATCTCTTGTTGGACTAACACCTTTACCTAGTATGTTTCAGATAAGTTCAACAATGAAGCGGCATGGACTAAAGGATGTGGAACCCCTTCAAGATGCTAAGGACAAAGGATTGGCTCAAGCTTCAAGCACAAGACTCTACATTTTATATTTCAGTGATCCAAGATCACATTGAGTCTATAGGAAAAGCCAATACTATCAAGGAGGGATGAGGTGTTGCTTAATGGCTTGCTTGCTCAAAGTGCTTAGTGATATGCTCCAAAACCCTCAACTACTTTTATCACATCCACATATGACCTAAACCAAAAGTCAAACTCGGCCCCACCGATTCTTTCTATCCGGCGCCACCGAGTTCAGACGTCATAGCCACTGCCACAAACCCTAGGCAAATCGGTCTCACCGGTAGGGATCTCGGTCTCACCGAGATGGGATTGTAATCTCTCTGAGTATGTCCATTACCAAAATCGGTCTCACCGAGTTTGAGCAAACAGTACTACCGAGATTACAATGCAAACTCTGTGGTTAGCTTATTACCAAAATTGGTCCCATCGAGTTTGTGTAATCTGTCTCATCGAGTTTGCCTGACCAACTCTCTGGTTAGCTTATTACCAAAATCGGTCCCACCGAGTTTGTGTAATCGGTCTCACCGAGATTACGTTATGCCCTAAACCTAACCATATCAGTCCCCATCGAGTTGCATGTCGGTCCCAATCGAAAATCCTAACGGTCACTAGATTTGCTGAATCGGTCCGACCGAGTTTCTTAATTCGGTCCCACCGAGATTGGTAAGTTGTGTGTAACGGTTAGATTTTGTGTGAAGGCTATATATACCCCTCCACCCACTCTTCATTCGTGGGAGAGAGCCATCAGAACGAACCTACACTTCCAATGCACATTTTCTGAGAGAGAACCACCTACTCTTGTGTTGAGGCCAAGATATTCCAATCCTACCATATAAATCTTGATCTCTAGCCTTCCCCCAAGTTACTTTCCACTCAAATCTTCTTTCCACCAAATCCAAATCCTGTGAGAGAGAGTTGAGTGTTGGGGAGACTATCATTTGAAGCATAAGAGCAAGGAGTTCATCATCAACACACCATTTGTTACTTCTTGGAGAGTGGTGTCTCCTAGATTGGCTAGGTGTCACTTGGGAGCCTCCGACAAGATTGTGGAGTTGAACCAAGGAGTTTGTAAGGCAAGGAGATCGCCTACTTCGTGAAGATCTACCACTAGTGAGGCAAGTCCTTCGTGGGCGATGGCCATGGTGGGATAGACAAGGTTGCTTCTTTGTGGACCCTTCGTGGGTGGAGCCCTCCGTGGACTCACAAGAACTGCTACCCTTCGTGGGTTGAAGTCTCCATCAACGTGGATGTACGATAGCACCACCTATCGGAACCACGACAAAAACATCCGTGTCTCCAATTGCGTTTGAATTCTCCAAACCTTTCCCTTTATATTCTTGCAAGTTGCATGCTTTACTTTCCGCTGCTCATATACTCACTGCATGCTTGCTTGTTATGTATTGTGATTGTTAAATTTGTGCCTAAACTCCACTCCAACTTAAAGAAGTAAAAAACTGCAACTTTTGGTACTTAGTGTCTAATCACCCCCCTCTAGACACCTCTTCTCGATCCTCCCAATTGGTATCAGAGCTTCGGTCTCCATTGCCTTGGTTTAAACACCTTTGGAGGAAGATGGATGTGTCTACTTTAGGGAGTCTTAGACATAGAGTTCCTATTCTTGATGGAGAATATTTTCATGAGTGGAAAAATAAAATGCTTGAGATTTTCAATGAATATCATTTGAACAAGTAGATTGCTAGCCCTTGTGCACCTCATATTGACCCCTTGCATCCCACACCCGAAGAGGATCTTGACATGATTCACAATCTTAGAACCATAATCTTGTCATAAGAGGATTTCCCAAAAACTTGATTGCTTGTTTGCCTACTCTTGATTGTGCCTATACTATATGGAAATTTCTTGAGGAACGATTTCCAGATTATTCCTTGAAAAATTTAGATGAAATTCTCCATAAGTCTATTGCCTTGAGTAAGATGAATTCTAGTGATCCTAGCTTTGGTGATTGTCTAATTGAGCTTACAAATCTCATGCGTGCCATAGGAGATGTTGGAATCATTAGCAATATTATTTCCCAAGCTATTAGAATCCATAAAGAAAATCAAAGAAATGATCATTTGTCTAATGAATTACCCTCTCTAGGAATTGATCAATAACAAGATGATGTTGAACATGGATACTATGATGAGGATGATGATAGTGAATATGATCTTGATGATGCAATGAGACACTTTGGTCTTATGGCAAATCTTCGCGGCTACATGGCTGGAGGAAAGGAATGGGTCCTTGATAGTGGATGTACTGATCATATGACCGGAGATAAAGACATGTTCCGTGAGCTTGCTGAAAACGACGACCCTCGAAAATATGTCACTTTCGGTGATAATTCAAAGGGTAAGGTGGTTGGCCTTGGTAAGGTGGCCATCTCACATGATAGCTTCATACAAAATGTCATGCTCGTTGAATCTCTTGGCTACAACTTACTTTCAGTATCTAGACTTGCTGATTTCGGTTTCAATGTCCTATTTACTGAAGTAGATTGCCAAGTGTTTCGTAGAGATAATCATAAAATGGTATTTACCGGTGTACGTAGAGGTGATCTCTACATTGTTGATTTCACTAAAAAGGCTCAACCTAGAACTTGCTTTATTGCTAAATCTTCTAAAGGTTGGTTGTGGCATAGAAGACTAGGTCATGTTGGTATGCTAAACCTTGACAAGCTTATTAAAGGAAATCATATCCTTGGCGTTAACGATGTCATATTTGATAAGGATAGACTTTGCAGCGCTTGTCAAGGTGTAAACAGGTTGGAGGAAGGCATCCCGTGAAGAACATCATGACCACAAGGAGGCCACTTGACCTACTTCACATGGATCTTTTTGGTCCCAACGCTTACAAAAGTCTCGGTGGAAATTCTTTTGGTCTAGTTATAGTTGATGATTTTTCAAGATTTACGTGGGTGTTCTTTCCCGATGATAAATCTAAGGTCCAAAAGATCTTCAAAAACTTCACTAGGAAGGCCCAAAATCAATTGGACGTGAAGATCAAGAAGGTTCGAAGCGACAACGGAACGGAGTTCAAGAACACAAATGTGGATACCTTTCTTGATGAAGAAGGCATTTCACACGAGTTCTCGGCTACATACACACCTCAACAAAATGGAGTTGTTGAGAGGAAGAACCGAACGCTCATCGAAATGGCGAGAACGATGCTTGATGAGTATAAGACACCGAAGCACTTTTGGGCGGAAGCGGTTGAGACAGCTTGTCATGCAACAAATCGCTTATATCTTCACAAGCTACTCGGCAAGACGGCGTACGAGCTCCTCACCGGTAACAAACCCCAAGTTGGATACTTTCGAGTATTCGGCTCAAAGTGCTACATTCTTGATAAGCATCGTCGTTCTAAATTTGCTCCTAAGTCTCATGAAGGTTTCCTACTTGGTTATGGCTCAAACTCTCACACATACCGTGTCTACAATAATTTCACCCGAAAGGTTGAAGAAACGGTAGATGTGAAG
This sequence comes from Aegilops bicornis, assembly GCA_021605145.1. Taxonomy (NCBI): domain Eukaryota; kingdom Viridiplantae; phylum Streptophyta; class Magnoliopsida; order Poales; family Poaceae; genus Aegilops; species Aegilops bicornis. Next base: position 630,244,593 of record CM038672.1, read on the forward strand.
TTTGATGAATCTAACGGCTCGCAAGTAGAGCAGTTGCCAATTGATGTAGGAGACAAAGATCCCTCGGAAGCAATCCAAGACTTGTCTATTGGCAAGATTCGTCTACTACGCAACCTTCTTCTTGTAGACGTTGTTGGGCCTCCAAGTGCAGAGGTTTGTAGGACAGTAGCAAATTTCCCTCAAGTGGATGACCTAAGGTTTATCAATCCGTGGGAGGCGTAGGATGAAGATGGTCTCTCTCAAACAACCCTGCAACCAAATAACAAAGAAACATACCCAATACAATGGTAAATTGTATAGGTGCACTAGTTCGGCGAAGAGATGGTGATACAAGTGCAATATGGATGGTAGATATGGGTTTTTGTAATCTGAAAATATAAAAACAGCAAGGTAACAAGTGATAAAAGTGAGCGTAAACGGTATTGCAATGCTAGGAAACAAGGCCTAGGGTTCATACTTTCACTAGTGCAAGTCCTTTCAACAATAATAACATAATTGGATCATATAACTATCCCTCAACATGCAACAAAGAGTCACTCCAAAGTCACTAATAGCAGAGAACAAACGAAGAGATCATGGTAGGGTACGAAACCACCTCAAAGTTATCCTTTCTGATCGATCTATTCAAGAGTTCATAAATAACACCTTAAGATACAAATCAACCAAAACCCTAATGTCACCTAGATACTCCAATGTCACCTCAAGTATCCGTGGGTATGATTATACGATATGCATCACACAATCTCAGATTCATCTATTCAAACCAACACAAAGTACTTCAAAGAATGCCCCAAAGTTTCTACCGGAGAGTCAAGGCGAAAACGTGTGCCAACCCCTATGCATAGGTTCATGGGCGGAACCCGCAACTTGATCACCAAAACATACATCAAGTGGATCACATGATATCCCATTGTCACCACAGATAAGCACGGCAAGACATATATCAAGTGTTCTCAAATCCTTAAAGACTCAATCCGATAAGATAACTTCAAAGGTAAAACTCAATCCATTACAAGAGAGTAGAGTGGGAGAAACATCATAATATCCAACTATAATAGCAAAGCTCACGATACATCAAGATCGTATCACCTCAAGAACACGAGAGAGAGAGAGAGAGAGAGAGAGAGAGAGAGAGATCAAACACATAGCTATTGGTACATACCCTCAGCCCCGAGGGTGAACTACTCCCTCCTCGTCATGGAGAGCGCCGGGATGATGAAGATGGCCATCGGTGAGGGTTCCCCCTCCGGCAGGGTGCCGGAACAGGGTCCCGATTGGTTTTTGGTGGCTATAGAGGCTTGCGGCGGCGAAACTCCCGATCTATTCTGTTCCTCGATGGTTTTAGGGTATATGGATATATATAGGCGAAAGAAGTCGGTCAGGGGAGCCACGAGGGGCCCACGAGGGTGGAGGGCGTGCCCAGGGGGTGGGCGCGCCCCCTGCCTCGTGCCTTCCTCGTTGCTTCCCTTACGTACACTCCAAGTCTTCTGGGTTGCTTCCGTTCCAAAAATAACTCTCCCAAAGGTTTCATTCTGTTTGGACTCTGTTTGATATTCCTTTTCTGTGAAACACTGAAACAAGGGAAAACACAGGAATTGACATTGGGCTTTGGGTTAATAGGTTAGTCCCAAAAATAATATAAAAGTGCATATTAAGGCCCATAAACAACCAAAATAGATAATATAATAGCATGAATTACTTCATAAATTATAGATACGTTGGAGACGTATCAGCATCCCCAAGCTTAATTCCTGCTCGTCCTCGAGTAGGTAAATGATAAAAGAAATAATTTATGAAGTGTGAATGCTAGCAGGTGCACAAGTTTGATCAATGATAATTTCAATCACCTTTTTCTAGCATCATTTTATGTCATAACAGTAGCTCAACTCATAAAACTTTTCATGATCGAGTAACAAACTATTCACATGTTAAAGTATAGATCATAAGCTTTCTTGAAAACTAACAAACCATGTTATTAGTCATCAAACAATTACAATTCATCTTATTTTCAGGAAGAGTCTATGTCAGAGCTTTGATTCAGCAAACTTCACACTCTCAACTATCATTTAGTCTTCCATGATTGCTACCACTCAAAGCATATTTTTAGAACAAATAGTATTCATCGAACACAGAGAAAGATAGGGGCTTAATGTTTCACCTCCCAACCTTTTACCTCAAGGGTAATGTCAACAATAATAATTCATGATCAAATATATTTGAATGGACATATATGCTTAGATCTTTCCATCACATGATGCTTGCCAACTAAAGAGTGGGTTGGAATGAGAAGGAATACTACTGACTCTTGCATAAAAGTAAAAGATAGTCCCTTCGCAGAGGGAAGCAAGGATTTGCAGAGGTGTCAGAGCTCGAAGCAAAAATAGAGATGAAAATAATTTTGAGAGGTATGCTTTCATTGTCAACATAACGACCAAGAGTTCCCAATATCTTCCATACTAGATACATCATAGGCGGTTCCCACGAAGAAATGTAAATTTTTTACTCCCCCTCCACCAACATTCACACTCCACGCTTGTCTGAAACAACGGGTGCCGTCCAACTATCAACATTCCTGGGGGAGTTTTGTTTAAATTATTTGCGAATTTGTTTTTGATCTTTTGATCATAGGAATGGGCATCCCAGTTACCAGCCATTTTCTCGTGAATGATGAGCGGAGTCCACTCATCGTGAGAATAACCCACCTAGCATGGAAGATACTGACAGCCCCCAGTCGCTACATGAGCGATTCGGGCATACAAAACAAATTATCATTTGAAGGTTTAGAGTTTGGCACATGCAAATTTACTTGGAACGGCAGGTAAATACCACATATAGGTAGATATGGTGGACACTCATGGAAGAAACTTGGTTCAAGGAATTTGGATGCACAAGCAGTATTCCCGCTTAGTACAGATATTTTGGCTAGCAAAGGATTCTAAATAGCAAGCATCACATGCTAGAGGATCCATAACAATATAACTTCTATACAAATATACGCAAGCATAACTCATTATGTTGTCTTCCTTGTCCAACTTCAATTAATTTGCTCAGGTTTGAAAATAATTAATGGGGCTCACAATCATAGAAGATGTCCAAGATAGTATATTTATATGTGAAATATCTCTTCCTTCAATATTCTTTCATGAATTGTTCAAGTGACCAATACAATGTTTTCTAACGTTCAATAAATTTACCACCTCTACTTCTTATATGTGAAGGCATTACTCCCCATGGGAAAGGCATATGAAACATATATAATTTAAGATTTATGACATTCAAATCATTCAACTATTTACTCATAGGATATAAGTGAAGCACACGAGTAAATGACAAACTACTCCAAAAAGATATAAGTGAAGATCAATGAGTAGTTAAATAATTATGTAGCTATGTGAAGACTCTCTCTCATTTAAGAATTTCAGATCTTGGTATTTTATTCAAACAGCAAGCAAAACAAAATAAAACGACATTTCAAGGATATCACTCATCATGTGAAGAAGCTAAAACTTAGGCTCAACCGATACTAACCGATAATTGTTGAAGAAGAAAGGTGGGATGCTCACCGGGGCATCCCCAAGCTTAGATGCTTGAGACTTCTTGAAATATTATCTTGGGGGTGACTTGGGCATCACCAAGCTTGAACTTTATGCCTCCTTAATTCCTTTTATATCACGGTTTCCTAAATCTCGAAAGCTTCATCCACACCAAACTCAACAAGAACTCGTGAGATAAGTTAGTATAAACCAATGCAAAACCCTTATCATTCTATACTATAGCAAATCACAAAATTATTATTCAACATTGCGTACTAAATGTCTCTGCATATTCAATACTCCTATCCTCAAATAGAATCATTAAACAAGCAAACATAACAGCAATCTACCAAAAGAGTACAGTCTGTAAAGAATGCAAGATTCATTATACTTCCCTAACTCAAAAAATTATGAACGAAAATTTCCACTGTAGTAAATTTATCATAGCTTATTGTGCAAAAGGTTTCAACATTTTATCACATTCTGACTTTTCTAGGGAATTTTGGCAATAGCGGTAAACTTTCTGTTTTGAAACAGCAACATGTATACTTGCAAAATAACCATGGTAAAAGCTATCCTTGACATTTTTATTGAAAATAGAGATGCAAAACATTATCATAAATAACAGCAAGCAAATACTAAAAAAAATAAAATGACGCTCCAAGCAAAACACATATCATGTGGTGAATAAAAATATAGCTCCAAGTAAAGTTACCGATGAACAAAGAGGAAAGAGGGGATGCCATCCGGGGCATCCCCAAGATTAGGCTCTTGGTTATCCTTGGATATCACCTTGGGGTGCCTTGGGCATCCCCAAGCTTAGTCTCTTGCCACTCCTTATTCCATAGTCCATCAAATCTTTACTCAAAACTTGAAAACTTCACAACACAAAACTTAACAGAAAACTCGTGAGCTCCGTTAGCGAAAGAAAACAAAACACCACTTTAAGGTACTGTAGTGAACTCATTCTTTATTTGTATTAGTGTTAAATCTACTGTATTACAACTTCTATATGGTTTATAAACTCTTTTACTAGCCATAGATTCATTAAAATAAGCAAACAACACACGAAAAACAGAATCTGCCAAAAACAGAACAGTCTGTAGTAATCTGTATCAAACGTATACTTCTGGAACTCCAAAAATTCTAAAATAAATTGGTGGACCTGAGGAATTTGTCTAGTAATCATCTGCAAAAAGAATCAACTAAATATCACTCTCCAGTAAAAAAAATTAGCTAATCTCGTGAGCGCTAAAGTTTCTGTTTTTTACAGCATGATCATAAAGACTTCACCCAAGTCTTCCCAAAGGTTCTACTTGGCACAAATACTAATTAAAACATAAAACCACATATAACCAGAGGCTAGATTGATTATTTATTCCTAAACAGGAGCAAAAAGCAATAAACTAAAATAAAATTGGGTTGCCTCCGAACAAGCGCTAACGTTAACGCCCCTAGCTAGGCATGATGATTTCAATGATGCTCACATAAAAGATAGGAATTGAAACATAAAGAGAGCATCATGAAGAATATGAATAGCACATTTAAGTCTAACCCACTTCCTATTCATAGGGATTTTGTGATAAAACAACTTATGGGAACAATAATCAACTAGCATAGGAAGGCAAAACAAGCATAACTTCAAAACTTTAAGCACATAGAGAGGAAACTTGATATTATTGCAATTCCTACAAGCATATCTTCCTCCCTCATAATAATTTTCAGTAGCATCATGAATGAATTCAACAATATAAACATCACATAAAGCATTCTTTTCATGATCTACAAGCATAGAATATTTATTACTCTCCACATAAGCAAATTTATTCGCTTCAATTGTAGTGGGAGCAAACTCAACAAAGTAACTATCATGTGATTGAAAATTAAGATCAAGATGACAATTTTCTTGGTTATCATTATTCTTTATAGCATACATGTCATCACAATAATCATCATAGATAGGAGGCATGCTTTCATCATAGTAAATATGCTCATCAAAGCTTGGGGGACAAAAAATATCATCTTCATCAAACATAGCTTCCCCAAGCTTGTGGCTTTGCATATCATTAGAATCATGGGTATTCAAAGAATTCATACTAACACCATTGCAATCATGCTCATCATTCACATATTTTATGCCAAGAATTCTATGTAATTCTTCTTCTAGTACTTGAGCACATATTTCCTTCCCATCATAATCACGAAAGATATTAAAAAGATGAAGCGTATGAGACAGACTCAATTCCATTTTTTGTAGTTTTCTTTTATAGACTAAACTAGTGATAAAACACGAAACAAAAAGATTCGATTGCAAGATCTAAAGATATACCTTCAAGCACTCACCTCCCCAGCAACGGCGCCAGAAAAGAGCTTGATGTCTCATCAAGCAACCTTCTTCTTGTAGACGTTGTTGGGCCTCGAAGTGCAGAGGTTTGTAGGACAGTAGAAAATTTCCCTCAAGTGGATGACCTAAGGTTTATCAATCCGTGGGAGGCGTAGGATGAAGATGGTCTCTCTCAAATAACCCTGCAACCAAATAACAAAGAGTCTGTTATGTCCCGAACACACCCAATACAATGGTAAATTGTATAGGTGTACTAGTTCGGCGAAGAGATGGTGATACAAGTGCAATATGGATGGTAGATATGGGTTTTTGTAATCTGGAAATATAAAAACAGCAAGGTAACAAGCGATAAAAGTGAGCGTAAATGGTATTGCAATGCTAGGAAACAAGGCCTTGGGTTCATACTTTCACTAGTGCAAGTTCTCTCAACAATAATAACATAATTGGATCATATAACTATCCCTCAACATGCAACAAAGAGTCACTCCAAAGTCACTAATAGCGGAGAACAAATGAAGAGATCATGGTAGGGTACGAAACCACCTCAAAGTTATCATTTCTGATCGATCTATTCAAGAGTTCATACTAGAATAACACCTTAAGATACAAATCAACCAAAACCCTAATGTCACCTAGATACTCCAATGTCACCTCAAGCATCCGTGGGTATGATTATACGATATGCATCACACAATCTCAGATTCATCTATTCAAACCAACACAAAGTACTTCAAAGAGTGCCCCAAAGTTTCTTCCGGAGAGTCAAGACAAAAACGTGTGCCAACCCCTATGCATAGGTTTATGGGCGGAACCCGCAAGTTGATCACCGAAACATACATCAAGTGGATCACGTGATATCCCATTGTCACCACAGATAAGCACGGCAAGACATATATCAAGTGTTCTCAAATCCTTAAAGACTCAATCCGATAAGATAACTTCAAAGGGAAAACTCAATTCATTACAAGAGAGTAGAGGGGGAGAAACATCATGATGTCTACTACTCAACCTTCTCCTTGTAGACGTTGTTGGGCCTGCAAGTGCACAGGTTTGTAGGACAGTAGCAAATTTCCCTCAAGTGGATGACCTAAGGTTTATCAATCCATGGGAGGCGTAGGATGAAGATGGTCTCTCTCAAGCAACCCTCCAACCAAATAGCAAAGTGTCTCTTGTGTCCCCAACACACCCAATACAATGGTAAATTGTATAAGTGCACTAGTTTGGCGAAGAGATGGTGATACAAGTGCAATATGGATGGTAGATATAGGTTTCTTGTGACACTCCAAAGTTTTTCCTTTGGTTTTCTTCAAATTTTGTTGGATTTGAAGGAGGTCTCCAAAACCCTTCCAAAAATCTCTCTCAAGCTTTTTCCCTTTAGCAAATATTTTATTTTTGCATCTCCTTCAACTCTACTGTTTGGTTTAAATTTTCTTCTGATTTCTCTCTTCTCAAAATTTCAAGAAAAATCTTTGGAGTTTATTTTCTTTCAAAAGGAAACTCTAGGAGTTTTTCATCCTCTCCCATATTTGAAACCATTCATGATTCTTCCATGCACCACATGGTAAAACCTTCCCAAAAATCTCTCCATCCACTTTGGTACAAATCAAATATTCTGTCCAAACTAAAAAAAATCCATTTTTAGATTTTATTCCAATTATTTCTCCTCCCAAAATAATTCTGTCTTTTCTTTTGAACCTAGGTGATTTGCAAAGCAAGTACCCTAATGCTTTTGATTTTTTACCTCAACTCCACACCCCTGGATAGTCCTTGGTATCCATAACCCAGAACCATCTTGATCCACTCTTCTTCTTTTCAAATATTTCAAATTTCACTCATCGCAAGTTTGGACCAGATTTGCCAAATTTGGTGAAATTCATATCTACACTTCTCCAAAAATTCCACCAAAATTCAGGCAACCTCTAGTTGCAATGAGAGACCACTCCACCAAAAATGAGCTCAAGGAAAAATCCTGGATACCGTAATCATTTTGTCGAACACCGCATGCAATCGCTCTTTTCACTTTCAAAAGTTCGGTTCATCGATCTTCGCCAAGAATCTCAACACGAGTCCACAGTGCCTTGGCACGTTGCTCGCAGCCTGGCCTGCCTGTCCGAAGCTCCACACGCGCGCGCTGCCTCGGCGTCGGTGGCGCCCGCCCGCCGCTCGGCGTGCTTTTGCGGGCGGCTGCACCACCGTAACGGCGACAGGGGCAAAAATGCGCGCAACGCCGCTTGGCGCCGCCAAACATCCTGGTGGCTCCGCATGGCCACCTCCTTGCCAAGCCTGACGCATGCGGCACCGTCGCCGTGGCACGCTGCAGAAGGCTCTCTGCCGCCGACGGGCCGTGCAGCCGTTCCGTCGAGGGCAGACCGTAACCAGCCCTCCCGTGCTGAGTTGGACACGGGAATGGCTCCAATACTCCTCCTAGGCGATGCTCAAGCCCCTAAGCCGACCGTCCAGCCACAGCGCCGCCGTAATCAACTCGCCGGACTTATCTGTTCACGGCAACTGACTCGGGCCGGCTATATATAGCACCCCCGAGCCTGCTCTCGCCCCCGCACGACTCCACCACCTCACCAGACCCGCTTAGCCACCGGAGGGGCCTCAAGGCCTTTCTTCCTCGACTCCGGCCACCTCCGTCCGCCTCGGGCTCCGGCATTGTTCTCTCCGGTGAGAACTCCTCCGCCGCCCTACTTTCGCCCGTAGCCTCGTACCACCTCTAGTAGGATAACCCCCACCTCAATTTTGGCCCCGCAGCTCTCTCCGGCGAGATCCACGATCGTCTGAACCGCCGTCCGCCGGAGCAAGCGTCGCCGTCGATGTGGTACTCGCCGACGACCACTCCCACCTCCCACAGACGCGGAAGGACGTCGTGATCATGAAGGTACCGTCCGATCACTGCCTCGCCGTGGATCGCCGCGGCGACCATCAAGACCTCTCGGCGCCGTCGCCTGTTTCCCTCTTTCAAATTTTTAAACCTGACAGGTGGAGCCCGCTGTCAGCCTCTCACCATTTCTTTTAAACGAAACGTTATCTGGACTTTTCCACAGAACCCTCGAAGTTTTCTTCGTTTCATTACAGATGAGTCCTTGGGCTAAAACCCTTATAACTTTTTAATGTAAAGGAATTTTTGATTGATTCTTTTCTGTCCTCTTTAAAATTTTGTCTAGTTTTTATCAGATTTATTTGAAAAATATTTGAGTAATTTTTGTGCACCTCACGGTATTTACGTTAGCGCCAGATGTTTTCTTTATACCGTAGATACCGAAGGAGGTGACGGGACCGCAAATTTCACCGAGCTAGGCTCCGACTACTCTGAACCAGGCAAGCAAAGTTTGAACTTTTGATATGATGAGTGTCTGGGCATGTTTGCATTATTTTTGCATCATGGCACGTTCATGAGCATTTTCGATGATAGTTTATCTCGTTAGCATTGAGGCAAATGAGCTAGGTAAATCCGTGAGTTGCTGGAAACTTGTTGCATAGCCATGAGTTGGCATGAGTATGAGTAAGATGGCAGTGTTGTAGCATGCCAGGCTTATGCCATATCGTTGACCCAGTGTCAACATTAATCGGTCAGTTCCGTCTGCCTTCCTTTCCGTACTACCACCTATTTCCCGCAAGGGATACGGCCTAGTAGGTTTCAAACCACTTCTGGTACACACCAAATCGAGAGGCCGGATGAAGGTTCCATTGCCCTGGATTAAAGCCTTTCATCCGTCAGGGGCATGGGTGTTTCCGGTTGGGACCGAGAGGGGCACCCCTTAGAGCTGCCAGATATAAATTTGATCCCATGCTATTCGAGATTGTGATCTCCCGTCTCAAAGTTTTTCTTAAACGCTGTCTAGGGTGATTCCTGGCAACGTGAGGTATGATGGGTGTGTACTAGCTAGTTGTGTTTCCTCTAAAATACCGTAAACGGAACTAGTCCTTCGTGACTACGGAAATTCGTTGGCTGTCGACAATTTTGGTACAAACTCTGCAGAGTCAAAATTCTTGAAGTCATCTTATTCATGTCCAAGTACCGTGATCATCTCATCTTGCCAAGTGTCAGTCTCAGTGACAGAAACTCCTGAGGACCATTTGAGTATTAAATGTTTACTTTCCTGTGAACGGACTAACCCGCTTATTGTCTTGTAATGAATATTTTCCGTGAGCACTATATTTTGTCAGTTATGAATAATGGATTATAAGCCCTTTCTGCGATGTCGCTCAGACGTCCGACTGCGGCATTGTTGTTATTTATTTTCATTATAAGCCCTTTCTGCGATGTTGCTCAGACGTCCGACTGCGGCATTGTTGTTATTTATCTTCATTATAAGCCCTTCCTACGATGTCGCTCAGATGTCCGACTGCGGCATTGTTGTTATTTATTTTCATTATAAGCCCTCTCTGCGATGTCGCTCAGACGTCCGACTGCGGCATTGGTGTTATTTACTTTTATTATAAGCCCTTTCTGTGATGTCGCTCCGACGTCCGACTGCGGCACACATGTATTTTTATTTCAATATAAGCCCTTTATGAGCTGTCGCCTGCACGCCTCGATCGTGGCATATTTTACTTATTTTCACCCTTCGAGGCGCCACTTCGCATAATTGATCGGTTTTGAGTTTATCTTTCTTTGGGTTTTCGAGCGGACTACCGCTGATTCCCTTCTTATTTTATTTTTGCTATACTGATTTATTTGAGCATTGTTAAAATTAATTATGACTCATTCATGCATTCATTTGTTATATCTTTTGTCCGAACTGTCTTGCGAGTACTTTCAAAGTACTCACCTGGCTTGTTGATTTGGCCCGATGCTGACGAAGGCGGTCTCATGGATGAAGAATTCGATAGCGAGTCCGACGCCTAGAGGAATCCCAGTCTCGTATGCGACCCTGGATTAGTCATTGTGATATATCCGCTTCCGCTACCCAAATAAATTCATCAAGCCTCACCTCGACGCTCGATGAGCCGCCAGTGCAGTAGACTTATTAACCACCCCGCTGTGTTATTCTACCAACCATTCATATCTCGAGTCAGTAGTATTTCCACTCCACACCTTTGAGTCATACCCGCCACTATGTATAATTATCGGCGTGTTTGTAATAATTGGTTGGGCATCTTCAGTCCGACCCCTGTAATATTGTAATGCTACTGGCTTATCGTATCGAAGTTGTGTCTACCAGTATGAAGGATTTCCCTCATATTGGACTTCATAGGTCGGTCGTTCAATAAATATTTTTATTGAAAAACCGGTCGTGACAAGCTTGGTACCAGAGCCAGGCTGACTGTAGGAAGCCACTAGTTGCGATCGCTAATCGGTCATTAGCATAATAGAGCTATTTTATTTTTTCACAAACGTAGACAATTTCTGACGATACCAAGATAAATTTATGATTTGACTACTCAGGACTTTTGCCTACTTCAGAGATGGCTGGCAACGATCATGAAGTCGCAGATGTTCGCCAACATGCCCGATGGGTTCGCTGCTTCTCTCCTTCATCGCCCAGTCGCGATGGGGCCAGATGCGCCTAGTCTTCTCTCTCTCAAAGACAAGGTCAACGATCATTCGACCATGCACCAAGCCGCGGTGGAATTCAAGAGATGACGAGTTGAGCGCTACCGGTTCGTGGGGAGAGCCATGCCCACAGAGAAGCATGTGCTGCAGATGGCAGCCCGTGAGGCGATAGCTCGCCTCAGGGATATCCTTCCTTCGATGAAGACTCATCGCTACCGCTACCTGCCATGTCACGTGCCATACACCTGCCACTACGCGTTCTCTTGCCCCAGAGGGGAACAAGACGAACCTTTTGAGATGCTCATCGAGTATCTTCGGGCTTTGGAGGCAGCCTTCGACAACCTGGTGGACGACTTTGTAGCTGCCCGCATGGACTCAGTCCATGGCTGTGCCGCCAACAGGAGGGAACTCCTGCGCGCTGCACCGCCACTGACTTTCGTCTCATCATCAGCATCATTTGCTCCTGCTGCTCGCACCGCTACTCGTCGCCTGCCTACCACGGAGAATTCAACCATGTCATTGCACCTACTCCGGTTCGTTCTGCACCACCCCTCGTGCCCGCTCAGATTCGAGTTGTCCCACATAGGGCACCGGCTCCACCAACTCCGCGCAGCGCCTCGCGTATGGAGCCTATCTCCGAAGAGGAGGTTGAGTCCCCAGCCCATCTACGCCTCACCCTGGGCAGGCCAAGGGAAATCCTTACCATCTCCGACTAAGTACGCTTAGCCGCCTTGCGATGTACCGACTTGTTTGATATGTTTATATGTAAATAGGCTGTGATAAGTAGTTTGTTTGCGCATCATGTAGGATCTGGAGAAGTGCACTAGACTAAATAACATGTCAGGATTTATGTACGCATATCCTGAGTGATGTATTGTATAATTACTGCTTGCATGTAAGATATGTAATGAACGGTACTTCTCCGTGCGCAAACGTATTTTCTCTTGAAAAATCTTGGAGCATTTGCAACTTTTTGCATCTTCTTGAATTTATTGATTTTTGCGGCTCAATTTATTTTCTTATGAGTGTTTCAAAATATATCCCCAGAGTGAACTATGTCTCGTCCTTGGACGCTCCATGCCAACTCCGACAGAGGAAAATTACGACACACCCCTGTGCAAACAATTTCACACAGGGACAGACAAGTCAGCAGGACAGTGAAACGGCACTTTCCCAAATGTGCCGTCTTTATGGACAAAGTCAGCAGCAACATCAGGAAATACTGAACCAAGTCATCAATATGGGAAATCACCGTGGACAGTATCAGCAGCAATCAAAATTATCTGATCTACAGAAGACACGTCCCCAAACCTTTTCCCACACTGACAAACCTCTTGAAGCCGAGGACTGGCTTCGAGACATGGAGAGAAAATTAATCATTGCCCAGTGTTCAGATCTTGAGAAAGTGCTTTACGCTCCGCACTGTCTCACTGGAGCAGCTGCATCATGGTGGGAAAATTTCCTACACATGCACCCCAATGAAAATGATATATCATGGGAGGAATTTAAAGAAGGTTTTCATGGGGCACATATTCCTAAGAGTCTTATGAAGATCAAAAAGAGAGAATTTGATGACCTCAAGCAAAGGACAATGATAAGTGTCGTAATACAAAAGTCAGTTTACCCTGCTGTCTCGCTACGCCAACGAGGAGCGTATGTCAGAAAACAAAAAGATGGAGAAATTCCTAGACGGTCTGACGCTCGCACTTAAATGCCAATTAGTCGTACACACATTTCCAGATTTTAAGACGCTGGTGGATAAGGCCATTACCTTTGGAAATGAGAGATGCAACTTAGAAGATTTCCGCAAGCGGAAGAGGGACCAGACTAAACACACCCGCAACCACCACAGCAAGACAGATGTTCAGAAAAACTGGACACCCAAACCCACGACAAGCGTCTCACGCCCAATCAAAAATTTCCATGCAAGGGACAAGGAGTTCACATATCGCCCAAAGCGCACTGTTACGCTTGTGGAGAAGAAGGGCACTATGCCAAGCAAAGGCCCAAGCCAAGGAACTCGGCCCCAAAGCCGAACAACGGAGGCAATAACTCGGCACCAAAGCGCAACAATTTCAACCCAAATAACAACCACAGGAAGGGTCATCTGAACCACGTGACCAAGAGGAAGCACAAAATGCCCCAGATATCGTACTCGGTACGTTTCCTGTCAACACAATACCTGCCATGGTTTTGTTTGATTCTGGAGCTTCTCACTCATTCGTTTAGAAAAGTTTTGCTTTGCAAAATAATTTTTCGATGCTTCCGCTGGGAAAATCTATGATCGCCAAGTCCCCGAATTAAGCAAGTTACCCGTAATTATTGCCGTGGTGTGGTTATCGAGTTTGAAGGGTTGAAATTTCACGCAAATCTTATCATGTTGGAAAATAAAGGACTGGATGTCATCTTAGGGATGGATTGGTTAACCACCAACAAAGGTTTTATTGACTGCTTCAACAGGACCATAATTCTCACCCATCACCACAGGAAGACCATAAAGGTTTCAGCCAAGGAAAGAAAAATATCCCGGCAACCGAGATTGAATAAGGTGGATATTTCTGAATTGAGCAAGGTATCAGTAGTGTGTGAATTTCCAGATGTGTTTCCCGAAGAACTACCAGGCATGCCACCAGATCGAGAGATAGAATTCAGCATTGAGCTAGCACCCGGAACCGCCTCCCATATACAAGAAACCGTATGTAATGGCACCATCCGAATTAGTAGAACTGAAGAAGCAAATAAAGGAATTATTGGAAAAAGGGTACATACGAGCCAGTTCCTCACCTTGGGGTTCACCAATTTTGTTTGCCAAAAAGAAGGATGGAACACTGAGATTGTGCATAGACTATCGAGCACTAAACATGTCACAATCAAGAACAAATATCCGATCCCACGAATAAATGATTTATTCGATCAACTCGCTAAGGCCAAGGTGTTCTCAAAGATTGACTTGAGATCGGGATACCATCAACTAAAAGTGCGAACCGAAGATATTCCCAAGACCGCTTTCACCTCCGTGATATGGATTGTATGAGTTCACCGTAATGCCATTCGGACTAACAAACGCCTCAAGATATTTTGTTCACCTCATGAACAAAGTATTCATGAATTTTATGGATAAGTTTGTTGTGGTATTTATCGACGATATTCTGGTATACTCCAAAACACCGTAAGAACACGCTGAACATCTCCGGATTGTACTAGGAGAACTCAGGAAACATCGCTTGTACGCTAAATTCAGCAAGTGTGAATTTTGGCTAAAGCAAGTAGGTTTTCGGGCCACGACCGACTCAAGAAGGTATCGCCAGAGACCCGAAAAAGTCAAGGCCGTGATTGGCTGGAAGCCACCAGCCAACGTGATGTATGTACGAAGTTTCTTGGGAATGGCAGGATACTACCGGAGATTTATTGAAGGATTCTCCACCATAGCAAAGCCAATGACGAACTGCTCAAGAAAGATAGGAAGTTTGAATGGATGAAGCCTGCGAGAAAAGTTTCCAAGAACTAAAGAGGAAACCGACGACAAAGACCAAGATTAATTGTGCCGAGATATACACAAAAATTTTGAGGTATTTTGTGACGCATCTCGAAGGGCCTCGGTGCGTATTAATGCAAGAAGTCAAGGTTGTCGATATGTTTCCAGACAACTTCATAAGCATGAGGAAAATTACCCTACCCATGACCTGGAATTAGCAGCAGTTATTCATGCACTCAAGGAATGGAGACACTTTTTACTTGGTAATCGCTAGAAATATACACGGACCACAAAAGCCTCAAGTATATTTTCACACAACCAGAACTAAATTTACGGCAGCGACGCTGGTTGGAATTAGTAAAGGATTATGATGTTGGGATCCACTACCACCCGGGCAAGGCAAATGTTGTAGCAGATGCTCTGAGTCGGAACCCCAGTCCGGACAACGACGGCATGCCAGACTTAAGACCTGAATTCTAGCAGGAATTCGCAAAGCTCAACCTGATGTGGTCACCGAAGGCAGTGTGTCAAACTTAGAAGTACAACCTACCCTAATAGAGAAGGTTAAAGAGGCTCAACGTGGACACCCCAGCATTGAAGGCATAAAACGGAAGATAAAGTTGGGCAAGGCCTCGGAATTCATTGTTGACGAGCAAGGAATATTGTGGTACGGAATAGGCTTTATGCATCAAATATCCATGACCTTAAACAGCAAATCCTGGCTGAAGGCCACACCGCTCCATATTCAATCCATCCCGGAGGAACAAAATGTACAAAGATCTTCAGAAACATTTTGGTGGCATGGTATAAAAAGAGACATAGCCACGTTTATTGCATGTTGTGACTCTTGTCAACGCATCAAGGCCGAGCACCGTAAACCGCCGGGCTATTGCAACCGAATAACATACCCGAGTGGAAATGGGACGAGATTGGAATGGATTTTATTGTTGGACTACCTCGGTCGCGACACGGACATGATGCCATATGGGTAATCACAGATAAACTGACTAAAGTAGCTCACTTCATCCCCGTGAAGACAACACACACCACTCAGAAGCTTGCTAGGCTCTACCTATCCCGTATCGTTTGCCTACATGGAGTCCCAAAGAAAATAATCTCGGACTGAGGCACTCAATTCGTCTCCCGGTTTTGGGATCACTTACAACAAGCTCGAACTCACCATGCGTTCAAGATCACATACTATCCCTGCATGTGATGGGCGACCGAGCGAGTGAACCAGATTCTAGAAGATATGCTTTGAGAGCATGTGTCCTCACCTATGGGACCAGTTGGGAGGAGAGCTTACCATACGCAGAATTCGTGATATAACAACAGCTATCATCAGCCTGCAAATGTCACCATTTGAAGCTCAGACGGACGAAGATGTCGTACTCGCTAAATTGGTCGAAACCGGAGATAGTCATATCTTCGCCCGCACCTGCTCAAAGAGGCTGAAGATAAAGTCAAGGTAATTAAGGACCGACTCAAGACAGCCCAAAGTCGACAAAAGAGTTACTACGATCAGAAGCACCGTGGAGTCCATTTTGAACCCGGTGAATTTGTGTACCTACGAGTATCACCCATGAGAGGCCTGCACCGATTCAAGATTAAAGGAAAGCTAGCACCAAGATTCATCGGACCATTCTGCATAGTAGCACGAAGAGGCACGGTGGCCTACCAGCTAGACTTACCCGAAGAATTATCCGACATCCACGATGTATTCCACGTCTCCCAATTGAGGAAGTGCGTAAGCAACCCAGAGAAACAAGTACCCCATAAAAGCATTGACGTGCAACCAGACCTTACATATCGGGAGCATCCGATAAAAATCTTGGAAGAGTCAGAAAGGAGAACCCGACAGAAAACCACCAAGTTCTTCAAAGTTCAGTGGAGCAACCACACCGAACGTGAAGCCACTTCGGAAAGAGAAGATTTCCTTCGAACAGAGCACCCACAATTATTTGAGGATCAACTGGAATCTCGGGGACGAGATTTTTCCTACGGGGGTAGGTGTTGTGACACTCCAAAGTTTTTCCTTTGGTTTTCTTCAAATTTTGTTGGATTTGAAGGAGGTCTCCAAAACCCTTCCAAAAATCTCTCTCAAGCTTTTTCCCTTTAGAAAATATTTTATTTTTGCATCTCCTTCAACTCTAGTGTTTGGTTTAAATTTTCTTCTGATTTCTCTCTTCTCAAAATTTCAAGAAAAATCTTTGGAGTTTATTTTCTTTCAAAAGGAAACTCTAGGAGTTTTTCATCCTCTCCCATATTTGAAACCATTCATGATTCTTCCATGCACCACATGGTAAAACCTTCCCAAAAATCTCTCCATCCACTTTGGTACAAATCAAACATTCTGTCCAAACTAAAAAAATCCATTTTTGGATTTTATTCCAATTATTTCTCCTCCCAAAATAATTCTGTCTTTTCTTTTGAACCTAGGTGATTTGCAAAGCAAGTACCCTAATGCTTTTGATTTTTTACCTCAACTCCACACCCCTGGATAGTCCTTGGCATCCACAACCCAGAACCATCTTGATCCACTCTTCTTCTTTTCAAATATTTCAAATTTCACTCACTGCAAGTTTGGACCAGATTTGCCAAATTTGGTGAAATTCATATCTACACTTCTCCAAAAATTCCACCAAAATTCAGGCAACCTCTAGTTGCAATGAGAGACCACTCCACCAAAAATGAGCTCAAGGAAAAATCCCTGGATACCAGAATCATTTTGTCGAACACCGCATGCACCGCTCGCTCACTTTCAAAAGTTCGAAGTTCAGTGTCGATCTTCGTCAGTAACTTCAGTCACGAGTCCACAGTGCCCTTGGCACGTTGCTCGCAGCCTGGCCTGCCTGTCCGAAGCTCCACACGCGCGCTTGGCGCGTTCCTGGCGTCGGTGGCGCCCTGGCCCGCCTGCGCCGGCGTGCTTTGCGGCGGCTGCACCACCGTAACGGCGACAGGGGGCAAAACTGCGGCGCAACACCGTTCGGCGCCGCCCAAACATCCTGGTGGCTCCGCGTGGCGACCTCCTTGCCAGCGCACGCATGCGGCACCGTCGCCATGGCTTGGCACGCGCAGAGCGCGCTCTGCCGTCGGCCGACGGGGTCAGGCCGTTCCGTCGAGGGCAGACCGTAACCAGCCCTCCCGTGCTAAGTTGGACGCGGGAACGGCTCCAATACTCCTCCTAGGCGATGCTCAAGCCCCTAAGCCGACCGTCCAGCCACAGCGCCGCCGTAATCAACTCGCCGGACTTATCCGTTCACGGCAACCGACTCGGGCCGGCTATATATAGCACCCCCGAGCCTGCTCTCGCCTCGCACGACTCCACCACCTCACCGCACCCCGCTTAGCCACCGGAGGGGCCTCGAGGGGCCTTTCCTCATCGACTCCGGCCACCTCCGTCTGCCTCGGGCTCCGGCATCGTTCTCTCCGGTGAGAACTCCTCCGCCGCCCTACTTTCGCCCGTAGCCTCGTACCACCTCTAGTAGGATAACCCCCACCTCAATTTTGGCCCCGCAGCTCTCTCCGGCGAGATCCATGATCGTCTGAACCGCCGTCCGCCGGAGCAAGCGTCGCCGTCGACGTGGTACTCGCCAAAGACCACTCCCACCTCCCACAGACGCGGAATGACGTGCTGATCATGAACGTACCGTCCGATCACTCTGCCTCGCCGTGGATCGCCGCCGGCGACCACCGCACCTCTTGGGGGCCGTCGCGCCCTGTTTCCCTCTTTCAAATTTTTAAACCCGACAGGTGGAGCCCGCCTGTCAGCCTCTCAGTCATTTCTTTTAAACGAAACGTTATCTGGACTTTTCCACAGAACCCCCTGGAAGTTTTCTGTTTCATTACAGATGAGTCCTTGGGCTAAAACCCTTCTAACTTTTTAACCTAAAGGAATTTTTGATTGATTCTTTATCTGTCCTCTTTAAAATTGTGTCTAGTTTTTTATCAGAGTTATATGAAAAATATTTGGAGTAATTTTTGTGCACCTCACGGTATTTGCGTTAGCGCCAGATGTTTTCCTTTATACCGTAGATACCGAAGGAGGTGACGGGACCGCAAACTTCACCAAGCTAGGCTCCGACTACTCTGAACCAGGCAAGCAAAGTTTGAACTTTTGATATGATGAGTGTCTGGGCATGTTTGCATTTTCTTTTGCATCATGGCACGTTCATGAGCATTTGGGATGATAGTTTATCTCGTTAGCATTGAGGCAAATGAGCTAGGTAAATCCGTGAGTTGCTGGAAACTTGTTGCATAGCCATGAGTTTGCATGAGTATGGGTAAGATGGCAGTGTTGTAGCATGCCAGGCTGATGCCATATCGTTGACCCAAAGGTCAACATAAATCGGTCGATTCCCCGTCTGCCTTCCTTTCCGTATTACCACCTGCTTTCCGCAAGGGATACGGCCTAGTAGGTTGCAAACCACTTCCGGTACACACCAAATCGAGAGGCCGGGATGAAGGTTCCAAGGCCCTGGATTAAAGCCTTTCATCCGGTCAGGGGGCATGGGTATTTCCGGTTGGGACCGAGAGGGGGGCACCCCTTAGAGCGCGCGTATATAAATTTGATCCCATGCTATTCGAGATTGTGATCTCCCCGTATCAAAGTTTTTCTTAAACGCTGTCTAGGGTGATTCCTGGCAACGTGAGGTATGATGGGTGTGTACTAGCTAGTTGTGTTTCCTCTGAAATATCAGAACGGAACTAGTCCTTCGTGACTATGGAAATCCGTTGGCTGTGGACAATTTTGGTACAAACTCTGCAGAGTCAAAATTCTTGAAGTCATCTTATTCATGTCCAAGTACCGTGATCATCTCATCTTGCCAAGTGTCAGTCTCATTGACAGAAACTCCTGAGGACCATTTGAGTATTCAATGTTTACTTTCCTGTGAACGGACTAAGCCGCTTATTGTCTTGTAATGAATATTTTCCGTGAGCACTATATTTTTTCAGTTATGAATAATGGATTATAAGTCCTTTCTGCGATGTCGCTCAGACGTCCGACTGCGGCATTGTTGTTATTTATTTTCATTATAAGCCCTTTCTGCGATGTCGCTCAGACGTCCGATCATGCATTGTTGTTATTTATCTTCATTATAAGCCCTTCCTGCGATGTCGCTCAGACGTCCGATCGCATGCATTGTTGTTATTTATTTTCATTGTAAGCCCTCTCTGCGATGTCGCTCAGACGTCCGACTGCGGCATTGGTGTTATTTACTTTTATTATAAGCCCTTTCTGTGACGTCGCTCCGACGTCCGACTGCGGCACGCATGCATTTTTATTTCAATATAAGCCCTTTATGAGGTGTCGCCCAGACGTCCGACTGTGGCATATTTTACTTATTTTCACCCTTCGAGGCGTCACTTCAGACACTCGATCGGTTTTGAGTTTATCTTTCTTTGGGTTTTCGAGCGGACTACCGCCGATTCCCTTCTTATTTTATTTTTGCTATACTGATTTATTTGAGCATTGTTAAAATTAATTATGACTCATTCATGCATTCATTTGTAATATCTTTTGTCCGAACTGTCTTGCGAGTACTTTCAAAGTACTCATCTGGCTTGTTGATTTGGCCGATGTCGATTTGAAAGCGATCTCATGGATGAAGAATTCGATAGCGAGTCCGACGCCTAGAGGAATCCCAAATGACTCGTATGCGACCTCGGATTAGTCATCTCAGGATATATCCGCTCGCTACCCAAATAAATTCATCAAGCCTCACCTCGACGCCGATGAGCCGCCAAAGGCAAGAGACTTATTAACCACCTGTGTTATTCCACCAACCACTCATATCTCGAGTCAAGAGTATTTCCACCCACACCTTTGAGTCATACCCGCCACTATGTATAATTATCGGCGTGTTTGTAATAATTGGTTGGGCATCTTCACCGACTTCGTAATATTGTAATGCTACTGGCTTATCATATCAAAGTTTTGTCTACCAGTATGAAGGATTTCCCTCATATTGGACTTCATAGGTCGGTCGTTCAATAAATATTTTTATTGAAAAACCGGTCGTGACATTTTTGTAATCTGAAAATATAAAAACAACAAGGTAACAAGTGGTAAAAGTGAGCGTAAACGGTATTGCAATGATAGGAAACAAGGCCTAGGGTTCAAACTTTCACTAGTGCAAGTTCTCTCAACAATAATAACATAGATAGATCATATAACAATCCCTCAACATGCAACAAAGAGTCACTCCAAAGCTACTAATAGCGGAGAACAAACGAAGATATTATGGTAGCGTCATTTAAACCACCTCAAAGTTATTCTTTCCAATCAATCCATTGGGCTATTCCTATAAGTGTCACAAACAGCCCTAGAGTTCGTACTAGAATAACACCTTAAGACACAAATCAACCAAAACCCTAATGTCACCTAGATACTCCAATGTCACCTCAAGTATTTGTGGGCATGATTATACGATATGCATCACACAATCTCAATTCATCTATTCAAACCAACACAAAAGTACTTCGAAGAGTGCCCCAAAGTTTCTACCGGAGAATCAAGAACGTGTGCCAACCACTATGCCTAGGTTCATGGGCGGAACCCGCAAGTTGGTCACCAAAACATACATCAAGTGGCACATGATATCCCATTCTCACCACGGATAAGCACGGCAAGACATACATCAAGTGTCCTCATAAAAGACTCAATCCGATAAGATAACTTCAAAGGGGAAACTCAATTCATCACAAGAGAGTAGAGGGAAAGAAGAAACATAAGATCCAACTATAATAGCAAAGCTCGGGATACATCAAGATCGTGCCATAGAGGGAACACGAGAGAGAACAGGAGAGAGAGAGATCAAACACATAGCTACTGGTACATACCCTCAGCCCCGAGGGTGAACTACTCCCTCCTCGTCATGGAGAGCGCCGGGATGATGAAGATGGCCACCGGTGAGGGTTCCCCCCCTCCGGCAGGGTGCCGGAACAGGGTCCCGACTGGTTTTTGGTGGCTCTGGAGGTTTTGCGGAGGCGGAACTCCCGATCTAATATCTGTTTTTGTAGTTTTAGGGTACGTAGGTATATATGGGTGAAAGGAGTACGCCGGTGGAGCTACAGGGGCCCCATGAGGCAGGGGGCGCGCCCTATGGGGGTGGGCGCGCCCCCACCCTCGTGGGCAGCCCGTATCTCCCCTGACGTGCACTCCAAGTTCCTGGGTTGCTTTCCTTCCAAAAATAACGTCTCCAGTTGATTTCGTTCCGATTTGACTCTGTCTGATATTCCTTTTCCTCGAAATATTAAAATAGGCATATTACAACAAATCTGGGTTGGGCCTCCGGTTAATAGGTTAGTCCCAAAAATAATATAAAAGTGGATAATAAAGCCCAATATTGCCTAAAACAGTAGATAATATAGCATGGAGCAATCAAAAATTATAGATACGTTGGAGACGATCAAGCATCCCCAAGCTTAATTCCTACTCGCCCCTAGTAGGTAAATGATAAAAAAGATAATTTTTGATGTGGAATGCTAGTTGGCATAATTTCAATGTAATTCTTCTTACTTATGATATGAATATTCAGATCCGAGAGATTCAAGACAAAAGTTCATATTGACATAAAAATAATAATACTTCAAGCATACTAGCAAAGCAATCATGTCTTCTCAAAATAACATGGCCAAAGCAAGCTATCCCTACAAAATCATATAGTCTGGCTATGCTCTATCTTCACCACACAAAGTATTTAAATCATGCACAACCCCGATGACAAGCCAATCAATTGTTTCATACTTTTGATGTTCTCAAACTTTTTCAATCTTCACGCAATACATGAGCGTGAGCCATGGACATAGCACTTATAGGTGGAATAGAATGGTGGTTGTGGAGAAGACAAAAGGAGAAGATAGTCTCACATCAACTAGGAGTATCAACGGGCTATGGAGATGCCCATCAATAGATATCAATGTGAGTGAGTAGGGATTGCCATGCAACGGATGCACTAGAGCTATAAGTATATGAAAGCTCAACAAAATAAACTAAGTGGGTGTGCATCCAACTCGCTTGCTCACGAAGACCTAGGGCATTTTGAGGAAGCCCATCATTGGAATATACAAGCCAAGTTCTATAATGAAAAAAATGCCCACTAGTATGGTGCTACTTTGAAGATCATAGGAGACTCTCTATCATGAAGATCATGGTGCTACTTTGAAGCACAAGTGTGGTAAAAGGATAGTAGCATTGCCCCTTCTCTCTTTTTCTATCATTTTTTTTATTTGGGCCTTTTCCCTTTTTTTATGGCCTCTTTTTTTCTCTTTTTTTTTTATTTTTCGACCGGAGTCTCATCCTGACTTGTGGGGGAATCATAGTCTCCATCATCCTTTCCTCACTAGGACAATGCTCTAATGATGATGATCATCACACTTTTATTTTTCTTACAACTCAACAATTACAACTCGATACTTAGAACAAAATATGACCCTATATGAATGCCTCCGGCGGTGTACCGGGATGTGCAATGACTCATGATCGACATGTATGAAAGAATTATGAAAGGTGGCTTTGCCACAAATACGATGTCAACTACATGATCATGCAAAGCAATATGACAATGATGGAGCATGTCATAATAAACGGAACGGTGGAAAGTTGCATGGCAATATATCTCGGAATGGCTATGGAAATGCCATGATAGGTAGGTATGGTGGCTGTTTTGAGGAAGGATATGGTGGGTGTATGATACCGGCGAAAGGTGCGCAGTATTAGAGAGGCTAGAAATGGTGGAAGGATGGGGAAAGTGCGTATAATCCATGGACTCAACATTAGTCATGAAGAACTCATATACTTATTGCAAAAATCTAGAAGTTATCAAAGCAAAGTATTACGCGCATGCTCCTAGGGGGATAGATTGGTAGGAAAAGACCATCGTCATTCCCCGATCGCCACTCATAAGGAAGACAATCAATAAATAAATCATGCTCCGACTTCATCACATAACGGTTCACCATACATGCATGCTACGGGAGTCACAAAATTTAGCACAAGTATTTCTCAAATTCACAACTACTCAACTAGCATGACTCTAATATCACCATCTTCATATCTCAAAACAATTATCAAGCATCAAACTTTTCTTAGTATTCAACACACTCATAAGAATTCTTACAAATCTTGTATGTTTATCATATTAGGATTTTAAGCAAATTACCATGCTATTTAAGACTCTCAAAATAATATAAGTGAAACATGAGAGTTCATCTATTTCTTCAAAATAAATCCACCGCCGTGCTCTAAAAGATATAAGTGAAGCACTAGAGCAAATGACAAACTACTCGGAAAGATATAAGTGAAGATCAATGAGTAGTCGAATAATTATGTAACTATGTGAAGACTCTCCCATTTAATAAATTCAGATCTTGGTATTGTATTCAAACAGCAAGCAAAGATAAATAAAACTACATTGCAAGGATAGCACAACTCATGTGAAGAAGCAAAAACTTAGGCTCAACAGAAACTAACCGATAGTTATTGAAGAAGAAAGGTGGGATGCCTACCGGGGCATCCCCAAGCTTAGATGCTTGAGACTTCTTGAAATATTACCTTGGGGTGCCTTGAGCATCCCCAAGCTTGAACTTTTGTGTCTCCTTAATTCCTCTCATATCATGGTTTCTCTTTTTATCAAAAGCTTCATTCACAACAAACTCAACAAGAACTCGTGAGATAGGTTAGTATAAACCAATGCAAAACCTTATCATTTTATACTGTAACAAATCACTAACATTATCATTCAACATTGAATAATAGATTCCTCTGCATATTTAATACTCCTATCATCAAATAGAATCATTAAACTAGCAAACATATGCAAACAATGCAAACATAACAGCAATCTGCCAAAACAGTACAGTCTGTGAAGAATGCAAGAGTCATCATACTTAACTAACTCCAAAAATTATGAACTAAAATTCCCACTGTAGAAAATTTATCAGATCTCATTATGCAAAAAGATTCAACATTATACCACTCTCAGACTTTTCTAGGGAATTTTTGCAACAGCGGTAAACTTTCTGTTTTCAAACAGCAACAAGTATAGTAGCAAAATAAGCATGGCAAAGGCTATCCTTGACTTTTTTTATTGAAAATAAAGATGAAAAACACTAATCTAAATGAAAGCAAGCAAATACTAACAAAAGGAAATTATGCTCCAAGAAAAACACATATCATGTGGTGAATAAAAATATAGCTCCAAGTAAAGTTACCAATGAACGAAGACGAAAGAGGGGATGCCTTCCGGGGCATCCCCAAGCTTAGACGCTTGGTTATCCTTGAATATTACCTTGGGGTGCCTTGGTCATCCCCAAGCTTAGGCCCTTGCCACTCCTTATTCCATAGTCCATCGAATCTTTACCCAAAACTTGAAAATTTCACAACACAAAACTTGACAGAAAACTCGTGAGCTCCGTTAGCAAAAGAAAACAAAACACCACTTCAAGTTACTGTAATGAACTCATTATTTATTTATATTGGTGTTAATCCTACTGTATTCCAACTTATCTACGGTTTATAAACTATTTTACTAGCCATAGATTCATCAAAATAAGCAAACAACACAATGAAAACAGAATCTGTCAAAAACAGAACAGTCTGTAGTAATCTGTAACTAACGCAAACTTATGGAACTCCAAAAATTCTAAAATAAATTGGTGGACCTGAGGAATTTGTATAATAATCATGTGGAAAAAGAATAAACTAAATATCACTCTCCAGTAAAAAGTTCTAGTTAATCTCGTGAGCGCTAAAGTATCTGTTTTTTACAGCATGATCATAAAGACTTCACCCAAGTCTTCCCAAAGTTTCTACTTGGCAAAAACACTAATTAAAACATAAAACCACATCTAACCAGAGGCTATATGGATTACTTATTCCTAAACAGAACCAAAAATCAAGAAATTAAAATAAAATTGGGTTGCCTCCCAACAAGCGCCATCGTTTAACGCCCCTAGCTAGGCATGATGATTTCAATGATGCTCACATAATACATAAGAATTGAAACATAAAGAGAGCATCATGAAGAATATGACTAGCACATTTAAGTCGAACCCACTTCCTATGCATAGGGATTTTGTGAGCAAACAACTTATGGAAACAATAATCAACTAGCATAGGAAGGCAAAACAAGCATAACTTCAGAACTTTAAGCACATAGAGAGGAAACTTGATATTTTTGCAATTCCTACAAGCATATATTCCTCCCTCATAATAATTTTCAGTAGCATCATGAATGAATTCAACAATATAACCAGCACCTAAAGCATTCTTTTGATGATCTACAAGCATAGAAAATTTACTACTCTCCACATAAGCAAAATTCTTCTCATGAATAATAGTGGGAGCAAACTCAACAAAACAACTATCATGTGATTGAAAGTTCAGATCAAGATGACAAGTTTCATGGTTATCATTATTATTTAGAGAATACGTGTCATCACAGTAATCATCATAGATAGGGGGCATGTTTTCATCATAGTAAATTTGGTCATCAAAGCTTGGGGGACAAAAAATATCATCTTCATAAAAAATAGCTTCCCCAAGCTTGTGGCTTTGCATATCATTAGCATCATGGATATTCAAGGAATTCATACTAACAACATTGCAATCATGCTCATCATATAAATATTTAGTGCCAAACATTTTAATGCATTCTTCTTCTAACACTTTGGCACAAATTTCCTTTCCATCATACTCAGGAAAGATATTAAAAAGGTGACGCGTATGAGACAAGCTCAATTCCATTTTTTTGTAATTTTATTTTATAAACTAGACTAGTGCTAAAACAAGAAACAAAAAGATTCGATTGCAAGATCTAAAGATATACCTTCAAGCACTAACCTCCCCGCAACGGGCGCTTAAAAGAGCTTGATGTCTACTACTCAACCTTCTCCTTGTAGACGTTGTTGGGCCCGCAAGTGCACAGGTTTGTAGGACAGTAGCAAATTTCCTCAAGTGGATGACCTAAGGTTTATAAATCCGTGGGAGGCGAGGGATGAAGATGGTCTCTCTCAAGCAACCCTGCAACCAAATAGCAAAGAGTCTCTTGTGTCCCGAACACACCCAATACAATGGTAAATTGTATAGGTGCACTAGTTCGCCAAGAGATGGTGATACAAGTGCAATATGGATGGTAGATATAGGTTTTTGTAATCTGAAAATATAAAAACAGCAAGGTAAGAAGTGGTAAAAGTGAGCATAAACGGTATTGCAATGATAGGAAACAAGGCCTAGGGTTCATACTTTCACTAGTGCAAGTTCTCTCAACAATAATAACATAGATAGATCATATAACAACCCCTCAACATCCAACAAAGAGTCACTCCAAAGCTCCTAATAGCGGAGAACAAACGAAGAGATTATGGTAGGGTACGAAACCACCTCAAAGTTATTCTTTCCAATCAATCCATTGGGCTATTCCTATAAGTGTCACAAACAGCCCTAGAGTTCGTACTAGAATAACACCTTAAGACACAAATCAACCAAAACCCTAATGTCACCTAGATACTCCAATGTCACCTCAAGTATCCGTGGGCATGATTATACGATATGCATCACACAATCTCAATTCATCTATTCAAACCAACACAAAAGTACTTCGAAGAGTGCCCCAAAGTTTCTACCGGAGAATCAAGAACGTGTGCCAACCCCTATGCCTAGGTTCATGGGCGGAACCCGCAAGTTGGTCACCAAAACATACATCAAGTGGCACATGCTATCCCATTGTCACCACGGATATGCACGGCAAGACATACATCAAGTGTTCTCATAAAAGACTCAATCCGATAAGATAACTTCAAAGGGGAAGCTCAATTCATCACAAGAGAGTAGAGGGAGAGAACAAACATAAGATCCAACTATAATAGCAAAGCTCGGGATACATCAAGATCGTGCCATAGAGGGAACACGAGAGAGAACATGAGAGAGAGAGATCAACCACATAGCTACTGGTACATACCCTCAGCCCCGAGGGTGAACTACTCCCTCCTCGTCATGGAGAGCGCCAGGATGATGAAGATGGCCACCGGTGAGGATTCCCTCCTAGGTGGTGCCTAACAGGTCCCGATCGGTTTTTGGTGGCTCTGGAGGTTTTGTGGCGGCGGAACTCCCGATCTAATATCTGTTTTGGTAGTTTCAGGGTACGTAGGTATATATGGGTGAAAGGAGTACGTCGGTGGAGCTACAGGGGCCCCACGAGGCAGGGGGCGCGCCCTAGGGGGGTGGGCATGCCCCCCACCCTCGTGGGCAGCCCGTATCTCCCCTGACGTGCACTCCAAGTTCCCTGGGTTGCTTTCCTTCCAAAAATACCTTCTCCAGTTGAATTCGTTCCGTTTGTACTCCGTCTGATATTCCTTTTCCTCGAAACACTAAAATAGGCATAAAACAACAAATCAGGCTGGGCCTCCGGTTAATAGGTTAGTCCCAAAAATAATATAAAAGTGGATAATAAAGCCCAATATTGCCTAAAACAGTAGATAATATAGCATGGAGCAATAAAAAATTATAGATACGTTGGAGACGTATCACATCATGAGATCCAACTATAATAGCAAAGCTCGCGATACATCATGATCGTATCACCTCAAGAACACGAGAGAGAGAGAGAGATCAAACACATAACTACTGGTACATACCCTCAGCCCCGAGGGTGAACTACTCCCTCCTCGTCATGGAGAGCGTCGGGATGATGAAGATGGCCACCGTGAGGGTTCCTCCTCAGGTGGTGCCAAACAGGTCCCGATTGGTTTTTGGTGGCTACAGACGCTTGCGGCGGCAGAACTCCCGATCTATTCTGTTCCTCGATGGTTTTAGGGTATATGGATATATATAGGCGAAAGAAGTAGGTCAGGGGAACCATGAGGGGCCCATGAGGGTGGAGAGCTCGCCCAGGGGGGTGGGCGCGCCCCCTGCCTCGTGCCTTCCTCTTTGCTTCCCTTATGTACACTCCAAGTTTTCTGGGTTGCTTACGTTCCAAAAATAACTCTCCCGAAGGTTTCATTCCGTTTGGAATCCGTTTGATATTCCTTTTCAGTGAAACACTGAAACAAGGGAAAACATGAACTGGCACTGGGCTCTGGGTTAATAGGTTAGTCTCAAAAATAATATAAAAGTGCATAGGCCCATAAACATCCAAAACAGATAATATAATAGCATGAATTACTTCATAAATTATAGATACGTTGGAGACGTATCAGTGAGCGGAGGCCGGCTACCCATGAGTGCCACGGCTATTACAACAAGTGAAGAATCAACTAAAGCTTGCAGAAACTGACAAAACAGAAGTAGTAGGAGCAAGTGCTTACCTCCATTGTCCTTTCTAAGGCATGGTAGCTCGGCGTCGGACATGTCGTCCGGAAAGTCCTGTTGGGGAACTGTTGGTGTCAAAACCGGCGAATCTCGGGTAGGGGGTCCCGAATTGTGCGTCTAGGCGGATGGTAACAGGAGACAAGGGACACGATGTTTTTACCTGTGTTCGCCCTCTCGATGGAGGTAAAACCCTACCTCGCTTGATTAATATTGATGATATGGGTAGTACAAGAGTAGATCTACCACAAGATCGTGAGAGGCTAAACCCTAGAAGCTAGCCTATGGTATGATTGTTGTTCGTCCCCACGGACTAAAACCCTCCAGTTTATATAGGCACCGAGGGTTAGGGTTACACAGAGTCGGTTACAATGGTAGGAGATCTACATATCCAGACGCCAAGCTTGCCTTCCACGCCAAGAAAAGTCCCATCCGGACACGGGACGAAGTCTTCAATCTTGTATCTTCATAGTCCAGAGTCCGCCAAAGGTCATAGTCCGCTATCCGGACACCCCTAATCCAGGACTCCTCAAGAGTCTCCCCGACCTGTGCTTCAATGACGACGAGTCCGGGCGCATATTGTCTTCAAGCATTGCAAGGCGGGTTCCTCCTCCGAATACTTCATAGAAGATTTTGAACACAAGGATAGTGTCCGGCTCTGCAAAATAAGTTCCACATACCACCGTAGAGAGAATAATATTTACACAAGCTCAATCTGCTGACGTATTCCGCAGCTTGACATCACACCATGGCCAAGCCTTTATTCCATTCGTTTTCACTGTCCCACCTCAGCGTGTTTAGCGAGGCGGTTTCCTTGGCACGTCTTGTCAAAGCAGAGATCGTGTCCCCTTATTCCGGGATTCTCATCAATACGGGCGTGGGTAACCCAACCGCGCCATTGATTACGGTGCTTGGGTGATAAGCGAGTTTTATCAGGCCGGTGGGGACGCATAGCTTTGTCTGTCCATATAAGGGGATAAGGATCCACTATTTCACACACGCCTTCTTTCTCCTTTGCTTATCCATTTCCGTGCACTCGAGCTCCAGCACCCAAGTCCGCACATCCTACCTCAACCTTCTCCAACTATGTCCGGAGCGGGAGGCAAGTGGATGGCCTCCTCCGCCACGGAGGGGCACATCAAAAAGCTGCGGAAGGCCGGATACTTGTCCGACGACATCGCACATCGGCTCCCCGACAAGGGGCAGCTCATCCCCACCCCCAGGCCCCATGAGAGGGTGGTGTTCCTCCCCCACTTCCTCCGCGGACTAGGGTTTCCACTTCACCCTTTTATCCAGGGGCTCATGTTCTACTACGGCCTAGATTTCCACGATCTGGCCCCGAATTTCATCCTCAACATCTCGGCGTTCATCTCGTGTGCGAGGCCTTCCTTTACTTTGGCTTATGGCTGAAGACCTTCAATGTCAAGCTGAAGGTAGTGGACATCCGCCAAGAGGAGTGTGGAGGTGCCATGGTGGGCAAGATGGCCAACGTCCTATGGCTCGAGGGCTACTTTGTGGAGACCATAAATGGGTGGCAATCGGGGTGGTTTTACATCACCGAGCCGCGCGACTCTAAATGGGCGGCGGACCCCGAATTCTGATCTGGCTTCCCTACACGGCTCACCTCATGGAAAGAGACGGCTGACGTGGGGTAATTCGGAAGAGCCGACCGACTCCAAACTGCGTCCGAAACCTGGTGGACAAGAAGCTCAAGCTTGTCAACGTAGTCCATGTTATGCTCATCCGCCGGATCCTCCCATGCCAGCAACGGGCCTTCAACTTGTGGGAGTTTGATCCGGCACAACACCGAACCTTGAGTCGGCTCTTCGACACTACATACGAAGATGCCTGGAAGGTGTTGTTCATACGCCGAGGCTCCCGCATCCGCCATCAAGATCGCGGATTCAGCTCATGACATCAAGCCAGCAAGGAAAGCTATTTTACCCTTTACGGGACTCTTTCTTCATAGTTTGACTCTATGCGGATCTAAAACTCCCTCACCTTTGGCAGATCGGGCAGAAGACGTCCGGACAGGTTGACCGTCCGGCCCTTGCCGAAGACTCCTGCGGACGCCCGCTTGACAGGGCTGCTGGTTCCGGCACCTTATGTGGTGCCGGAGAAGAAGGCCAAGAAGAAGGCCACGGGAACTCGAAGGAGTTCCCGGCGCCAGGTGTCGTCGGACTCATCGTCCGATGATTCTGAGGCGGACTCCTCCCGTGAAGACGAGGAGAAGGAAAAAGAGGCCTCTCCCCCAGCGGGGGGAGAGAAGAAAAGGAAGGCCGCCCCAACTGGGGAGGCCGGAGGGTCCAAGAAGGGAAGGACCCTCCCTCCGGACTACACCACCAACACCGACGACAGCGGAGAGGAGTGGCCACCATGACCAAGCCTCGGCGAAATCGTAAGTGTCCTGGACACCAGAATAACTCATGGCGCTCCATTTGTCACACAAGATCTTCTAACACCGAATATAACCATGCAGCCCGCCTAAGGACGGGCTCGACGCTTCGCCGAGCGGCTCCTCGGATTCGCTTGGATGTGAATAGCACCTCACTTCTGACCGCCTCGTCTCCTCCCGGCACGGATGACGCCGGGGTGGAGTCCCAAAAGGGGCCCAGCCAGGAGGAGGTGGCCCTAGAGGCGCCGCAAGGCGACCTCCCAGACTCCGGGCGCAAAGGGGATAAAACCCCAAAGGGCTTTAAGTCCGCATCATGCCGACTCTGCATCGAACCTTCAAGTTCCAGAGTCTCACAGCGACCCCTTCGTAAGAAGGGCAAGATCAAGCGACGCCGGTGACCTCCGGCCCAACCGGAGGCACCGGATGATTTGATGGAGGCGCTTAACGGCGCTTCCATCGATGAGGAGCACCGCATCGTTATGAGTGTGGTGGTCCAGAAGTTCAGTCCGCCAAGAGCGGGCTGATCAAGCTCGTGCCAGCCTTCTAAAAGGCTTTGAGGTATGTTTTTAAGATATATAAAAATATTACCGCATAGACAATAGCCCCTGATGCTCAGTTTGGTGTTCGGAAAGAAAAAGCCGAACTGAGGATCTAAAAAGATATACGCAGGAGTCTAACATAAGTATGTCAATATGGGAATGCAGGCTGCGCTGCTGACCTCTGCCGCACTGACTGCGGAGGTTGATGCATTGAAGCAGAGCCTCGAGCAGTCCGAGAATGAGCTCGGCCTTGCCAAAAAGCAGCTCGAGGACAAGGAAGGTAAGTAAGAACTTATGGGAGTATTTAAAAGATGTGGTTGCAAAAAATGACAGGAATAACGTGAATATTGCAGGGGCCACGAACGAGGTGGCGACCCTGAAGGAAGCGGTGTCCAAGGCCGAAAGCGATGCGACCACGGAGCGCGCCGAGCGAGAGAAGCAGGAGGCGCGGGTGGCGGAGGTGCGGCAATGAAAAAACACGAGAGTTTGGAGCGTGACTCAAAGACTCGAGAGTCCGAGCTCGCCTCGGCTCCTGAGAGCGCCAAAGCCGCTAAGGCCGAAGCCCAAAAAGCCCTCCAAGAAATTGAGGCGATGAAGAAGATAGCGGCGGGTAAGCCATTCTATATGCAAAGCAAGCATGTGAAAGTGAATTATCTGTTACTTACCCGAATCCGAGCTCTCCAGAGCATTCGCAGATCTGCCCCACATTGTGTCCGATGCTGCCGCATTCTACCGAGACGAGGAGGGAAGCTCGACGGAGAAGGTGTTCTGGTCTCAGTATGCTGAGGCCGGACACCCGGTGCCCTTAAGCGACCAGTTGAAGCAGCTGGTCGAGCTCCATAAGGTGGCCGAACAGGCCATGAAGGGCCTCATAGTTCGGCTGTGGCCTAAGGAAGCCATGCCTCGGAGGTACTTCGGGCCGGTGAGGTGGCTGGTGGATGCCTGTCCATGGGTTGAAGTCGTCAAGTGCTCCGTCTGCATCGAAGGTGCCTGTAGGGCCCTTGCCCGTGCTAAGGTGCACTGGGGCAAGATGGACGCTGAGAAGCTTGTGACGGACGGACCACCACCGGGCAAGGCGCATCGCAAGCCTGAAATGTATTATGAGGGTATCCTGAAGGGTGCCCGCCTTATAGCGGGTGAATGCTCCAAAGATGTAATTTTTTAGTAGACTCGCATTTGTTATCCTATACGCTGAAAACTTGTTCATATGCGCTAAGCAACAGTGAATTTAAAATATTACCTTCTGTGCGGCCGTTTATTAAATTTGAGAGATGGCGAGTCGTCGGCTTCACTTTCATGCCACACAGTCTTTGGGGTGTTCGGGATAAACTTGAGCGCTCTTGTTCCCATTCTTGGGTCCTTCGAGGGAGGCGCTCAACGCAACGAACAAGGCAACCGGACTATAATGCTTGAACACTCTCACTTAGCCATAGAATTCTATAATTTTAAATTTCGCGAATCCTTGTATTCGAAGACCGAAGTTCGGGCGCTTATCCACGCCTAGGCCGGACAATGCCGACTCTTCGCTCTAAGCGGCATAAGTCTTTAGGGACTCGAAAACCTCTCGAACAGCGATCGCTCTTGCCCTATCATCATGACGGTCAGTTTTAGCTTTCCACCGAGGTGCTTAACCCAGCTCAACCGGGCACAATCGCAGTGGTTCTCCCAACGCTACCTTAGCCGATATAATGGAACATAAGGTACCAAAACATGGGAGCCGGCAAACCCAACTATTGACCCAAGACATGATTCAGAGCCGATGCATATAATGCTATAAGTTCGATGCCGCACTTGTGAAAGTGTTCGGACATATCACACCATATTGTGGGGTACTTGAGCCCTCGGTGTATTGCCCGTGCACTAAAGTGTACGGTTGCACAATGTCATAATTGAACATATATATATAGAAAAGGAATTCAATAATAGGCGATGCTATGTATTGTTTATTCAACAGGGCTGCGATGAAGAGCGTAACGATACAAATAGTGCTATAAGCAAGGGACGGGACTTTTTAACATGTCCCCCTCCAGGGGTAAGCTGCGGGATGGTATGTAAAACAGGTATACTGCTTGTAACAGAGACCACCTGGACACTCGACGTAGCTTTCTGCTTCCTTGGCTGTTGCATCGTGTGTTCGGCGATTCTACTGCCGGGCAGGGCTTTGTGAGAACGGGGTCCTGAAAGTAAAAAGGAAAGAAGAAAATAAAAGAATGACACAATCGGGAGCCCCTGGTGCGGTTGAGCCGCATTCTGGGCATGTCGTGGTCGTGCCCCTCCCCCTATGCCCATGGTATTTCCAGAGCGTAATTATGTACGCGTAGTACTGGTTTCGCAATTCCGCGAGGGCTGGGGTTTGGGCTGCATTGCTCTGCGTGCTCGGAACGTGCCAGGCTGTCTTGTTGTAGGTTACTCCGGGCACGCTTGACGGTGTCCGGACGTTTAATAGCCGGACTCGAGAATTGCCTTAAGAGGCTGCTTTGTACTTCCGCCGCGAGGGTCAGCCAGATGCTCCTCCATCCGGAGAGAGCGCTCGGTGTTTCCATTGACCGTAATGACTCCTCGAGGGCCTGGCATCTTGAGCTTGAGATATGTGTAAAGGCGGCACCGCATTGAACTTTGCAAATGCGGTTCGTCCGAAAGAAGGCGTGATAGCCGCTATGAACGGGACTATGTCAAAGATTAACTCCTCGCTTCGGAAGTTATCCGGGAATCCGAAGACCACTTCAAGTATAACTGAGCATGTACAGTTGGCCTCTACACCTGGTATGACGCCTTTAAAGGTTGTCTTCATGGGTTTAATCCTTGATGGGTCTATGCCCATTTTATGACCGTGTCCCGATAAAGCAGGTTCAGTTGCCGCCGCCGTCCATTAGGACTCTAGTAAGGTGAAATCCGTCATTGGGTCTAGAACCAATGCGGCGAATCCGCCATGGCGGATGCTAGTGGGTGGTCCTTCGATCAAAAGTGATCGGGCAGGAAGAACACGGGTTGAACTTTGGGGCGACTGGCTCCATCGCATATACGTCCCTTAGTGCACGCTTCCACTCCCTTTTGGGTATGTGGGTTGCGTATATCATGTTCACTGTCCGCACTTGTGGGGGGAAGCCCTTCTGTCCTCTATTGTTCGGCAGCCTGGGCTCCTCCTTGTCATCGCTATGCAACCCCTTGTCATTGTTTTTGGAATTTAACTTGCCTGCCTGCTTGAACACCCAACAATCCCTGTTGGTGTGGTTATTGGTTTTCGGGGTGCCGTGTATCCGCACGAGCGATCGAGTATTCGGTCCAAATTGGACGGGCCTGGAGTATTTCTTTTAAATGGTTTTTTCCACTGACCGGTTTAGAGCCTCCGAATCCGCATTGATCGCCAGATCCTCAAAGATTATCGCCGTTAATGCTGCGCTTGAGCATGATGCGACGCGACCTTCCATTGTTGTCCTTGGTATCCGAATTACCAGGGCTCTTGGTCATGTTGTTACTACGAGCTAGCCAGTTGTCCTCTCCCGTGCAAAAGCGGGCCATGAGTGTTGTGAGTGCTACCATGGATTTCGGCTTTTCCTATCCTAGGTGCCGGGCAAGCCACTCGTCGCTGATGTTGTGTTTGAAGGCTGCAAGGGCCTCTGCATCCGGACAATCGACGATTTGATTTTTCTTGGTTAGGAACCGTGTCTGTAATTGTCCGGCCGATTCCTCCGCTGCTGAATTATGTGGCTTAGGTCATCGGGCGTCTGGTGCTCGCACATATGTGCCCCGAAATTATCGAGGAATGCAGCTTCCGTGTCTTCCCAACAACCAATTGACTCACCGGGCAAGCTGTTAAGCCAATGCCGGGCTGGTCCTTTAAGCTTGAGTGGGAGGTATTTGATGGCGTGTAGATCATCACCGCGGGCCATGTGGATGTGAAGGAGATAGTCCTCGATCCAAACCGCGGGATCTCTTGTGCCATCATGTGATTCAATGTTTACGGCTTTGAAACCCTGAGGGATTTGATGATCCATCACTTCATCTGTGAAGCATAGTGGGTGTGCGGCGCCTCTGTATTGGGCTATATCATGACGCAGCTCAAATGAGCTTTGTCTCATCGTGGTTCGCCCGCCGGAGTTACCATATCCGCGCAGACAGTTATCGCCACGTGTTGTGGGCGCCCACGCCGATCCGTGAGATCGATCTTGTTTGCCTTGCCTTGTCCTCCAATATATCTCGCAGGTCCGCACATTTCCCCGCCTTGGTATTTTTTGAGCGCGCCGGGTGCGGCTTGAGTTGAGGGCCGAGAGGCCTCTCTTCGCCGCGCCACGAGGTGGCCGGTCAGCCGTATCATGCGCCGGGTGATGTAGGTTTGGGTGCTTACCTCTAATCGGGTAGAAGCCTGCGCCTTGGGTAGCTCTTGGAGGGCGCCGAGTTTATACTCTTCGCCGCAAGGACTTCACCCATCTGTCAGCTAGCAAGTCTTGGTCAGCTCTAAGTTGTTGCTGCTTTTTCTTGAGGCTGCTTGCCGTGGCCATAAGCCTGCGTTTGAAACGCTCTTGTTCGACGGGATCCTCGGGCATGACGAATTTGTCGTCGTCGAGGCTTGCCTCATCTTCGGAGGGAGGCATGTAATTATCGTCCTATAACTCTCTTTTCGCCGCCTCTCACGAGGGCTGGCTTCTCCATCCTCCCGCTGAATCCTGCTGGAGGGGGTTGTCTTCGGCACTGTCCGGGGTGTTATTGTCTCCCGTGCCGGAATCACCGTTTTTGCTGTAGCGGGATTTAGAGCGGCGCCGCTGACGCCGGCGCTAAGGCTGTTTCTTGGAGGGGTCATCCTCCGCTGTTCCATCGACATTCCCATCTTTTGGGATGTCCACCATGTATATGTCGTATGACGAGGTGGCCTTCCAGCGCCTCGTGGGCGCTGGTTCTGGTCGTTTCTCGCATCGCCGCCCATGCCGTCGATGTCTTCGGAGTCCAAGTCGAGCATGTCGGTTAAATCATCGACAGTGGCTACGAAGTGGGTGGTGGGTGGGCTTTGAATTTCTTCATCGTCCGCATCCCAACTTCCTGACCATAATCCGGCCAGGGCTCTCCTGATAAAGAGAGAGACTTTAGTGAATTCAGGATGTCGCCAAAGGGCGAGTGCTGAAAGATGTCTGCGGCAGCGAATTCCATGATCGGTGCCCAATCGGATTCGATTGGCGGGGGCGCGGAAGGTTCGGAGTCCGGAGAGGAGTCCGGCACCTCGGAGTCACGAGCTTCGCAGCGATCGGTAGGTGTACGGCTCAATCGCCGTAGAGATCGCAGCCCCCGAGGCGTTGTCCAGCCACCTGTCCTCGATCGGCACAGTCGGCTCCGAGCTAAAGGTCGGAGCGGACACTGGTGCGGCCTCCAGGATACTGTTCGGCGGCAGAGCTAGATCAGGCCCCTTGTCGGTGTCAAAACCGGCGGATCTCGGGTAGGGGTCCCGAAATGTGCGTCTAGGCGGATGGTAACAGGACACAAGGGACACGATGTTTTTACCCAGGTTCGGGCCCTCTCGATGGAGGTAATACCTTACTCCTGCTTGATTAATATTGATGATATGGGTAGTACAAGAGTAGATCTACCACGAGATCAAGGAGGCTAAACCCTAGAAGCTAGCGTATGGTATGATTGTTGTTCGTCCCCACGGACTAAAACCCTCCGGTTTATATAGACACCGGATAGGTTAGGGTTACACAGAGTCGGTTACAATGGTAGGAGATCTACATATCCGTATCACCAAGCTTTCCTTCCACGCCAAGGAAAGTCCCATCCGGACACGGGACGAAGTCTTCAATCTTGCATCTTCATAGTCTTGGAGTCCGGCCGCGATGATAGTTCGGCTATCCGGACACCCCCTAGTCCAGGACTCCCTCAGTAGCCCCTGAACCAGGCTTCAATGACGACGTGTCCGGCGCGCATATTGTCTTCGCATTGCAAGGCGGGTTCCTCCTCCGAATACTTCATAGAAGGTTTTGAACACAAGGATAGTGTCCGGCTCTGCAAAACAAGTTCCACATACCACCGTAGAGAGAATAATTTTTGCACAGATCTGCTGACGTATTCCGCGGCGTGATATCACACCGTGGCCAGGCTTTTATATGAATTGTTTTTTACTGTTCCACCTCAGCGCGTTTAGCGAGGCGGTTTCCCTGGCACGTCTTATCAAAGCATAGATCGTGCCCCCTTATTCCGGGGTTCCCATCAATACGGACGTGGGTAACCCATCCGCGCCATTGATTACGGCGCTTGGGAGATAAGCGAGTTTTACCAGTTGGTGGGGGACGATAGCTTCGTCCCGTCCATATAAGGGGATAAGGATCCACCTATTCACCCACGCCTTCTTCCTCCTTTGCTCATCCATTCTCGCAACTTCGAGCTCCAAACGACAAGTCCGCACACCCCATCTCAACCTTCTCCAACCATGTCCGAGCGGGAGGCAGGTGGATGGCTTCCTCCGTCACGGAGGGCACATCACAAAGCTGCAGGAGGCCGAGCATACTTATCCAAAGAACATCACAAGACAAAGCTGCCCGGACGCTGGGCAGCTCATTCCAACCCCTGTGCCCCATGAGAGGGTGGTGTTTCTCCCCACTTCCTCCATGGACTAGGTTTTCCACTTCACCCATTTGTCCGGGGCTCATGTTCTACTACGGCCTGGACTTCCATGACCTGGCCCCGATTTCATCCTCAACATCTCGGCGTTCATCGTCAGGTGCGAGGCCTTCCTTCAGATCCAGCCCCACTTCGCTTATGGTTGAAGATCTTCAATGTTAGGCCGAAGGTAGTGGGCGGCCGTTGCCGGAGTGCGGAGGCGCCATGGTTGGCAAGATGGCCAAAGTCCTATGGCTCGAGGCCTCCTTCGTGGAGACAATAAAGGGGTGGCAATCGAGGTGGTTCTATATCACCGAGCCGCGCAACCCCAAATGGGCGGCGGCCCCCGAATTCAGATCTGGCTTCCCCACATGGCTCTCTTCATGGAAAGAGACGGGCCTGACGTGGGGGAATTCGGACGAGCTATCCGGACTCGAAACATGCGTCCGAAACCTGGTGGACAAGAATCTCAGGCTTGTCAACGTAATCCAGGTGATGCTCATCCGCCCGATTCTCCCATGCCAACAACGGGCCTTCAAATTATGGGAGTTCGATCCGGCACAGCACTCAACTCTAAAAAGGCTCTTCGACACTACGTACGAAGAAGCCTGGAAGGTGTCGCTCAAGGGCGCCGAGGTTCTACATCCGCCATCAAGATCGCGGATTCAGCTCGCAGCGTCAAGCCAGCGAGGTGAGTTATTTTACCCTTTATTGGATTCTTTTCTCATAGTTTGACTCTATGTGGGATCTAAAACTCCCTAACCTTTAACAGATCGGTTGAAGACGTCCGGACAGTTAACTGTCCGCTCCTTTGCCGAAGACTCCAGCAGACGCCTTGGACCGACGGGCTGATGGCTCTGGTACCTCATGTGGTGTTGGAGAAGAAGGCCAAGAAGGAGGCAATGGGAACTCGAAGGAGCTCCCGACGCCTGGTGCTGTCAGATTCTGAAGCAGAGTCTTCTCCTGAGAACGAGGAGGAGGAAAGAGAAGCCTCTCCCTCAGCGGGGGAGGAGAGGAAAAGGAAGGCCGCCCCAACTGGGGAGGCCGGAGGGTCTAAGAAGGGAAGAACCCTTCCGCCGGACTTCTCTACCAACGTCGACAACGACGAGGAGTGGCCAACGAGGGCAAGCCCCTGGCGAGATCCTAAGTGTCTGGATACCCATGGATTTTATTATCATTGCATAGTGTTCTCTAATGCCGAACAATCATGCAGTCCGCCCAAGGGCGAGTTCGCCGCTTCGTCGAGCGGGTCCTTGGGTTCATCAGAAATGGAGAGTACTTCACTTCCGGCCGCCTCATCGCCTCATGCTGCGGACGACGCCGAGGTGATGCCCTGAGAAGGGCTTGGTCAAGAGGAGGTGGCGCAGGAGGCGCCACAAGGCAACCTCCCGGACTCCAGGCGCGTGGGGGGCGAGACCCCCAGGGGCTCTAAGCCCGACCCTCATCCGGACTCCATGCCGGAACCTTCAGCCGACTCCGAGTCCCAGACGGGTTCCTTCGTAAGAAGGGTAAGACGCCGTGTCTTCCGGCCCAACCGAGGCACCGGATAGCATCGAGGCGCTTAACAGCGCCTCCATCGAGGAGGAGCACCGCACTGTTATGAGTGCGGTGATCCGGACAGTTCAGTCCACCAAGAGCGGGCTGACCGAAGCCTGTACCAGCCTTCTAACAGGCTTTGAGGTGAGTTTAGAATATGTAAAAATATTACCGCATAGACAGTAGCCCCTGATGCTTAGTTCGGTGTTCGGAAAGAAAAGCCGGACTAAGGATCTAAAAAGATATACGCAGGAGTCTAACATAAGTATGTCAATATGGGAATGCAGGTTGCGCTGCTGACCTATGCCGCACTGACTGCGGAGGTTAACGCATTGAAGCAGAGCCTCGAGCGGTCCGAGAACGAGCTCGTCCAAGCCAAGAAGCAGCTCGAGGACAAGGAAGGTAAGTAATACCTTATTAAAGAAATACCTTATAGAAAAGGTTTTGGTTGCAAAAAATAACAGGAATAACTTGGGTACTACAGGGGCCACGAATGAGGTGACGACCCTGAAGGAAGCGTTGTCCGTGGCCGAAAGCAAAGCGGCCGCGGAGCGCACCGAGCGAGAGAAGGGGGAGGCGCAGCTGGCGGAGGTGCGGCAAGAGCTCCAGCCTCTCGTGAAAAAACATGAGGGTTTGGAGCGTGACTCGAAGACCCGAGAGTCCGAGCTTGCCTCGGCTCTTGAGAGTGCCAAAGCTGCTAAGGCCGAGGCCCACAAAGCCCTCCAAGAAATTGAATCATTAAAGAAGATAGCGGTGGGTAAGGCATTCTTTATGCAAAGCAAGCATGTGAAAGTGAATTACCTATTGCTTACCCGTATTCGGAGCTCTCTAGGAGCATTCGCAGATTTGCCCCAGACAGGTCTCGATGTCACATTCTACCGCGCCAACGAGGGGAGCTCGACGGAAAAGGTGTTCTGGTCTCAGTATGCTGAGGTCGGACATCCGGTGCCCCTAAGTGACCAGCTGAAGCAGCTGGTCAAGCTCCATAAGGTCGCCTAACAGGCCATGAAGGGCCTCATAGTTCGGCTGTGGCCATTAGAAGCCATGCCTGGGAGCTACTTTGGGCTAGTGCGGCGGCTGGTTGACGCCTGTCCCAGGATTGAAGTCATCATGCGCTCCATCTGCATTGAAGGTGTCCGTCGGGCCCTTGCCCGTGCTAAAGTGCACTGGGGCAAGCTGGATGCGGAGAAGCTTGTGACGGACGGGCCATCGAAGGGCAAGGAGCATCGTACGCCCAAAATGTACTATGAGGGCCTCTCAAGGGTGCCCACCGAATAGCGGATGAGTGCTCCAAAGATTTAATTTTTGAATAGACTCGCATTTGTTATCCTGTACGCCGAAAACTTGTTCATATGCGCTAAGCAACGCTTGTTAATTTAGAATATTACCTTCTGTGCGGCCGTTTATCAAATTTGAGAGATGGCGAGTCGTTGGCTTCAGCCCCCATGCCACGAAAGTGTCAGGTGTTCGGGATAAACTTGAGCACTCTTGTTCCCATTCTTGGGTCCATCTAGGAGGCGCTCAACGAACGAACAAGGAAACCGGACTTATAATGCTTGAACACTCTCACTTAGCCATAGAATTCTATAATTTTAAATTTCGGCGAAGCCCCTAGTATTCGGAAGACCGAGTTCAGGGCGCTATCCACGCCTTGGCCGGACAATTCCGGTTCCTCGCTCTAAGCGGCATAAGTCTTTAGGGACCTGAAAAAACCTCTCGAACAGCGACCGGCTCTTGCCCTATCATGACGGTCAGTTTTAGCTTTCTCCACTGAGGTGCTCGACCCAGCTCAACTGGGGACAATCCCAGTGGTTCTCCCGGTGCTACCTTAGCCGATATAACGGAACGTAAGGTACCAGAACACGGGAGCCGGGCAAACCCAACTATTGACCCAAGACATGATTCGGAGCCGATTCATATAATGCTATAAGTTCAGGGTGCCGCACTTGTGAAAGTGTTCGGACTTATCACACCATAATTTTGTGGTACTTAAGCCCCTGGTGTATTGGCCGTACCAAAGTGTACGGGTGCAACATGTCATGAAATGAACATATATATAGATAAAGAAAGGAGTGCAATAATAGGCAAAAGCTATGTATTGTTTTAAAAAAGGTACTGCAATGAAGATAGAACGATACAAATAGTGCGATAAGCAAAGGATGGGACTATCTAACATGTCCCCCTCCAGGGGTAGGCTACGGGATGGTATGTAAAACAGGTATAATGCTCGTAATAGAGACCACCTGAACACTCGACGTGGCTTTCTGCTTCCCTGGCTGTTGCATCATGAGTTCGTTGATTCTAGTGCCGGACAGGACTTCTGGAAAATGGAGTCCTGAAAGTAAGAAAAAGGAAGAAAAAAGAAAAAAGAAAATAATGACACAATCGGGAGCCCCTAGTGCGGTTGAGCCACATTCCGGGCGTGCCGTGGTCGTGCCCCTCCCCTTATGCCCATGGTATCTCCAGATCGTAGTTATGTACGCGTAGTACTGGCTTCGCAATTTCGCGAGGGCTGCGGTTGGGGCCGGATTGCTACGTGTGCTTGAATTGTGCCAGGCGGTCTTGTTGTAGGTTACTCCGGGCGCGCTTGACAGTGGTCGGACGCTTAGTGGCCGGACTCGAGAATTGCTGTGAGAGGCTGCTTTGCGCCTCCACCGCGAGGGCCACCGTGTGCTCCTCCGTTCGGAGAGAGCGTTCGGTGTTTCCATTGACCGTGATTACTCCTCGAGGGCCTGGCATCTTGAGCTTGAGGTATGCGTGGTCGCGGCACCGCATTGAA
Source organism: Aegilops bicornis (assembly GCA_021605145.1). Taxonomy (NCBI): domain Eukaryota; kingdom Viridiplantae; phylum Streptophyta; class Magnoliopsida; order Poales; family Poaceae; genus Aegilops; species Aegilops bicornis. The sequence goes on from CM038672.1 coordinate 630,287,590, forward strand.
CTTTGCAAATGCGGTTCGTCCGAAAGCAAAGGTGCATGATAGCCGATGCGGAACGGACGATGTCGAAGATTAACTCTTCGCTTCGGAAGTTATCCGGGATCTGAAGACCACTTCGAGTGTAACTGAGCACGCATAATTGGCCTCTACACCGGTATGACGCCTTTAAAGGTCGCCTTTGTAGGTTTAGTCCTTGAGGGTCTATGCCCATTTTGTGCAATCAGATCCTCGATAAAGCAGGTTCAGTTGCTACCGCCGCCCATCGTGACTCGTGAGGTGAAATCCGTGAATAATTGGGTCAAGAACCAATGCGCGAAACCGCCGTGACGGATGCTAGTGGGGTGGTCCTTCGATCGAAGGTGATCGGGCAGGAAGACCATGGGTTGAACTTTGGGGCGATCGCTCCATCGCATATACGCCCCTTAGTGCACGCTTCCGCCTCCCTTTTAGGTATGTGGGTTGCGTATATCATGTTCACCGTCCGCACTTGTGTGGGAAAACCCTTCGTCCTCTATTGTTCGGGCGTCGGGCTCTTCCTCGTCATCGCTATGCAGCCCCTTGTCATTGAGTTCGGCACTTAACTTGCCTGCTTGCTTGAACACCCGACAATCCCTGTTGGTGTGATTGGCTGGTTTTTCGGGGGTGCCATGTATCTGGCACGAGTGATCGAGTATTCGGTCCACGTTGGACGGGCCCTGGGTTTTTCTTTTGAATGGCTTCTTCCACTGACCGGGTTTAGAGCCTGTGAATCCGACATTGACGGCCGAATCTTTAGCATTATCGCCGTTAATGCGGCGCTTGTTCTTGTTGCGACGCGACCTGCCATTGCTGTCCTTGGTATCCGAACTATCAGGGTGTTTGCCCAAGTTGTTGCTTCGAGCTAGCCAGCTGTCCTCTCCCGCAAAAAAGCGGGTCATGAGTGTTGTGAGGGCTGCCATGGATTTCGGCTTTTCCTGTCCTAGGTGCCGGGCAAGCCATTCGTCGCAGATGTTATGTTTGAAGGCTGCAAGGGCCTCTCGCATCCGGACGATCAACGATTTGATTTTTCTTTGTTAGGAACCGTGTCCGTAATTGTCTCGCCGATTCTTCCGCTGCTGAATTATATGGCTAAGGTCGTCGGGCGTCGGTGCTTTACATATGTGCCCGGAAGTTTCAAGGAATGCGGCTTCGTGTCCTCCCAACAACCAATTGATTCTCCGGCAAGCTGTTGAGCCAATGCCGAGCTGGTCCTTTAAGCTTGAGTGGGAGGTATTTGATGGCATGTAGATCATCACCAAGGGCCATGTGGATATGGAGGAGATAGTCCTCGATCCGCATCGCAGGATCTGTGGTACCATCGTATGATTCGATGTTTACGGGTTTGAAGCCATCGGGATTTGATGATCCATTACTTCATCTGTGAAGCATAGTGGGTGTCTTGGCGCCTCAGATTGGGCTATATCACGGCGTAGCTCATATGAGCTTTGTCTCATCGTGTTAGGCCCGGTGGGTTTTCTTTGTATCCGGCGCGACGGTAATCATCCCGCCGTTACGCCCACGCCGATCCGTGAGATCGATCTTGTATGTTTTGCCTTATCCTCCAATATATCTCGCAAGTCCGCTGCTTTTACCGTGCCTTGGTACTTTTTGAGCGGCGCCGGGTGTGGCTTGAGCGGAGGGCCGAGAGGCTTCTGTCAGCTGACCACGGGTGGCCGGTCTGCCATGTCGTGCACCGGTGACTTGGGTGCTTCCTCCTCCGATCGAGGCAACGGCCTGCGTTTGGGGTAGCTTTTGAGGGGCATTCGAGTTCATACTCTTCGCCGCAAGGACTTCAAATCCATCCGTCACCTAGCGTGTCTTGGTCAGCTCTAAGTTGTTGCTGCTTTTCTTGAGGCTGCTTGCCGAGGCTATAAGCCCGCGCTTGAAATGCTCCTGTTCGGCGGGATCCTCGTGCACGACAAATTCGTCATCGCCGAGGCTTGCCTCATCTTCGGAGGGAGGCGATAATTATCGCCCTCGACCTCTCTTTCGCCGCACCGCCCTGCGGACTTGCTTCTCCTCCTCCTGCTGGAGTCTGCTGGAGGGGTTGTCTTCTTCAACTGTCCCGGTGTTATTATCTCTCGTGCCGGAATCACCGTTTTGCTGTGGCGGGATTTGGAGCGGCGCCGCTGACGTCGGTGCTTCGGTTGCTTCTTGGAGGGGTCATCCTCCGTTGTTCCATCGACGTTCCCATCTTTTGGGATGTCCACCATGTATATGTCGATGACGAGGTGGCCTTCCAAAGGCCCCTGTAGGCACTAGGTCTTGGTCGTCTCCGGCATCGTCGTCCATACCGTCGATGTCTTCAGAGTCGAAGTCGAGCATGTCGGTTAAATCATCGAAAGTGGCTACAAAGTGGGTGGTGGGTGGGCGTTGAATTTCTTCGTCGTCCGTATCCCAACCTTCCTGTACGTAGTCCGGCCAGGGCTCTCCGGATAAAGAGAGAGATTTTAGTGAATTCAGGATGTCGCCAAAGGGCGAGTGCTGAAAGATGTCCGCGGCAGTGGACTCCATGACCGATGCCCAATCGGATTTGGTTGGCATGGGCGCGGAGGGTTCGGAGTCCGGAGAGGAGTCCGGCACCCTGGAGTCAAGGTCTTCGCAAAGGACAGGGATGGAGTTCGGCTCAATCGCCGTAGAGATCGTAGCCCCCGAGGCGGTGTCCAACCACTCGCCCTCGATCGGGGAATCCGCTCAGGATTGAGGGTTGGAGCGGATGTCGGTGCGGCCTCCGTGGCACTGCTCGCTGCAGAGCTAGATCATGCCCATCGAGACGCGGCGGCACGCTTTCGGCTGGCTCGAATCTGTCGAAGATCAAGTCTCCGCGACATCGGCCGTATAGTTCAAACTTCCAAATCTGACCTGATGGCGGGCGTAGCTTTCGATCTGCTCCATATGGCCAAGCTTAATTGCCCGCAAAGGCAAAGCCGCCGAATCACGAAGATCTGTCCGGTGAAAAGTCTCACCGACTGCGTCGTTGTTGATGATCGAAGGAGCCATCGGGCCTATCGGTGACGACACGTAGGAACTCTCAATGAAAGCACCAATGTCGGTGTCAAAACCGCGGATCTCGGGTAGGGGGTCCCGAACTGTGCTTCTAGGCGGATGGTAACAGGAGACAAGGGACACAATGTTTTTACCCAGGTTCGGGCCCTCTCGATGGAGGTAATACCCTACTCCTGCTTGATTAATATTGATGATATGGGTAGTACAAGAGTAGATCTACCACGAGATCAAGGAGGCTAAACCCTAGAAGCTAGCCTATGGTATCATTGTTGTTCGTCCTACGGACTAAAACCCTCCGGTTTATATAGACACCGGATAGGTTAGGGTTACACAGAGTCGGTTACAATGGTAGGAGATCTACATATCCGTATCGCCAAGCTTGCCTTCCATGCCAAGGAAAGTCTCATCCGGACACGGGACGAAGTCTTCAATCTTGCATCTCCATAGTCTTGGAGTCCGGCCGCGATGATAGTTCGGCTATCCGGACACCCCCCTAGTCCAGGACTCCCTCACCCCTCGTGACAGTGCGGCGTGCTTAGCTGTGGCTCGAACCCGTCGAAGATCAAGTCTCCACGGACATCAGCCGTGTAGTTCAAACTTCCAAATCTGACTTGATGGCCAGGGGCGTAGCTTTCCAGATGGCCAAGCGAATTGGCCCGCAGTGCAAAGCCGCCGAATACGAAGATATTACCGGGGAGAAAAGTCTCACCCTGGAGCGCATCGTTGTTGACGATCGGAGGAGCCATCGGGCCTAAAGATGACGACACAGAGGAACTCTCAATGAAAGCACCAATGTCGGTGTCAAAACCGGCGGATCTTGGGTAGGGGGTCCCAATCGTGCGTCTAGGCGGATGGTAACAGGAGACAAGGGACACGATGTTTTTACCCGTGTTCGGCCCTGTCGATGGAGGTAAAACCCTACTCCCTGCTTGATTAATATTTATGATATGGGTAGTACAAGAGTAGATCTACCACGAGATCGTAGAGGCTAAACCCTACAAGCTAGCCTATGGTATGATTGTTGTTCGCCCCATTGACTAAAACCCTCCGGGTTTATATAGGCAATCAAGAGGGTTAGGGTTACACGTAGTCGGTTACAATGGTAGGAGATCTACATATCCAGACGCCAAGCTTGCCTTCCACACCAAGGAAAGTCCCATCCGGACACGGGACGAAGTCTTCAATCTTGTATCTTCATAGTCCAGGAGTCCGGCCAAAGGTCATAGTCCGGCTATCCGGACACCACCTAATCCAGGACTCCCTCAGGAACGTTGCATGGGAAACAAAAAATTCCCTACGCTCACCAAGATCAATCTAGGAGATGCACATCTACTAGAGGAGAGATTGGATCTACATACCCTTGTATATTGCTAAGCGGAAGCATTAAGAAACGCGGTTGATGTAGTCGAATGTCTTCACGATACAATCTCGTACGATCCGTCCACGAACTGCCGATCAAGTGTTGAACGGATGGCACCTCCACGTTCAACAAACGTACGGCTTGATGACGCCTTCACCTCCTCGATCAAGTGAGCGATGGTGAAGTAGTAGCTCGAGTTCTCCGGAAGGACGATTGCGTGGTGGCGGTGGTGGTGGAGAAACCTCAGCAGGGCTTTGCCAAGCCTAGCATAGAAGAAGAGGATCTACGGGGGAGAGGAAGGGCAGCACCGTGGAAATGATGGGTGCGGCTGTCCTCCCTCTCCAACTCTATATGTAGGGGGAAGGGGGGAGGGGTGGGGTGCCCTGATACGTCTCCGTCGTATCTATACTATTTGATTGTTTCCTGCCAATATTATACAACTTTCACATATATTTGGCAAAATTTTATATGATTTATTGGACTGACCTATTGATCCAGTGCCCAGTGCTAGTGATGTTTGACGCATGTTTTTTGTTTCGTAGAATATCCGTATGAAACGAAGTCCAAATGCAATAAAATTTTACGGAGAATTATTTTGGAATATTTGTGAATTTTGGGAGGTGGAATCATCACAAACGGGGCCCCACAGCCACCACAAGACACCTGGGCGCGCCAGGCAGCCCAGGCGCGTGGTTGTGGGTTGTGCCCTCCTCGTAAGTTAGTTAGAGCTCTACTTCGGCCGCAAGGAAGCTTATATCCGAAAAACTCGTGTCAAAATCTCAGCGCAACCGGAGTTACGGATCTTCGGTAATATAAGAAACGGTTTTCGGCCAGAAAACAAGAATGCCAAATAGAAGAGAGCAGGGAGACAGATCCAATCTCGGAGAAGCTCACGCCCCTCCGCCACCATGGAAACCATGGACCAGAGGGGTAACTCTCCTCCCATCTAGGGGGGAGGCCATGGAAGAAGAAGAAGGAAGGGGGCTCTGTTTCCCAGTGGCACCGGAACACCGCTGGGGCAATCATAGTGTGACGGCGATCTACTCCAACAACTCCGTCATCTTCACCAACATCTTCATCACCTTCTCCCATCTATATTCAGCGGTCCACTCTCAAGCCCCGCTTTACCCTCTAGTTGAACATGGTGCTTTATGCTTCATACTATTATCCAATGATATGTTTCCATCCTATGATGTCCGAGTAGATTTTTGTTGTCCTATCGGTAATTGGTGAATTGCTATGGTTCGTTTAATTTACTTGTGGTTATGTTGTTGTCCTTTGGTGCCCATCATATGAGTGCGCGTGTAGATCACACCATAGGGTTAGTAGTATGTTGATAGGACTATGTGTTGACGCTCAAAAGTGGCACGATCATAAAGCGGCATGCTGGGGCGAAAACTTTGCCGGCTAAATGAAAACCTTGCCGGTGTGGAATGCTTGCCGCCGCAGAAAGCTCGCCGGTGTGGAAGCTTGCCGGTGTGAAATCTTGCAGGGGGAGAAACCTTGCCGGGGAGGAACCCTTGCCGGGGTAGAAACCTTGCCGGGGTAAAACCCTTGCCAGGGTAGAAACCTTGCCGGGGTAAAACCTTGCCGATGTAGAAGCTTGCCGGGTAGAAACCTTGCCGTTGTGGAAAGCTTACCCGGGTGAAAAGCCTGCCGGGATGGAGGCTGTGATAGTCAAGCCGACGAGAAGTTGAAGATGGTCTCTAAAGGTTATTCAGATGATCTTGGATGGAACAATGTTCTACACGGAAGTTGTGCGTCTCGACAAAATGATTGATTTTGATATAAAGATCGTCTCAATCTGAGGTCGTGTGCAAAAGTTAGGGCCCGTACAGCGAGACCCACGAGCGAGCAAAATATGACGCCCGAAACCAGACACATATGTGAGTATGTCTGATTAGCTGCGTGAATAATTAGCTGTTTGCGCGAGCAATTTGACCCTCTAGATGACCTCTGATGAAAAAACGTTCAACATGAAAGATGTTTGCCTCGTCGAAACGGTCAAGATTTCTTTTGGACTTGTTTCCATCCGAGGTCGTTTGCCACCACAAAAAATACCCGCAAGGTACAACCAGTTTAAACCGAACAGTTTTGGAAAGTTCGGATAAAACCAGTCCAAATTTGACTAGGGTTTTGGACGTCAATTGGTGTAATTTTCTTGTAAGGAAAGCCTAGATGAATCCTTTTCTTGTACGGGAAGTCCAACCGCCTCTTATATATGTTGGGGGTGACGGCCGATTGGAACAACACACAATCGAACAAATCAATATACAACTTTTTCATTTACGTTTTATCTCTTCACCGTTTTTCTCTCTCGTTCTTCGCTGTTCCTCGAGTTTGAGAGCTGCGAAACCCGAGGCTCTAGGGGCAAGTGAATCGACCTAGGGCAGCCCATTGCCGCCGCACTCCCTGACGGGGTCCCTCCCGAGGGTGTGGGGTTTCGGGTCTGCAAAACGCCCGCCGACTGTCTTGCGTATCGCGCTGTCGGTCGGGTCTCCTTCGACATGAGCTGCGGTGCATCACCCCCGGCGTCGAGGGTACACGTGACGTGTTCGTGTGTCAACACACTTTTTGGCGACTCCGTTGGGGACAGAAGATCAATCATTATCATCCACCATGTCTGATCTTCCCAATCCATCTGAGGTAGACGCCGATAACATCATTAAGCCGAGTCTTGATGAGATATCGGCCGATCATCGCCAAGTCTATGAGGAGTACAAGAAGGCGCACGAAGAGAAGGATTTGTAGGAGTTCCTTGCAAAATTCAAGAAGGATCGCCAAGGCAACATCACTCCGATTGAAGAAATCAAGTTCCCTCCTCTTCAAGCCGAGCATGTTAAACCCACTGTGAGTACTACCTTTTCTCCTGAGTAGTGGGCTGAGATTGAGAGTCGTATTGCTGATGGTAACAATCTAGTCTATCAAACTTTCATAGAAAATACTAATGCTCAGAAAAATATATCTCAATCATCTAGTGGTAATGATGGTGTAGCTGCTAGTGTGCAAAACCCTAATCTGGCTTTACTTATCTCATCGGTGCCTCCCATGCCGATGACTTATTATCCTACTCAAACAAATCAGATTATGACTGCACCCATTAATCCTATTATGAGCATGCCAGGTTTGGTGGCAACGCCGAACCAAACCCTACCTACAGCTACAACCACTCGGCCATTATCGAACTATAGTTTGGCATACATGCCATAGTTCATACCTACTGCTAGTAGTCCTACTCCTCCTATGCCGCTGCCACAAGTTGCATCGTCCACTGTGGATGATGGTCTAGCTAATCTTAGAGAGGAGATGGCTAAGATGCTTCGAGAGAATTTTGGAGTTGAGTTACCTCGGAATCGAATTTACCAAAAGTTGTACCCCGAATACTTTGATGCCATCCAGTGCCCTCCAGGATATAAAATTCCAGATTTTGTTAAGTTTAATGGAGAAGGCACAAAAACCACATGGGAGCATGTTAGTCAGTATTTAGCACAATTGGGTGAGGCAGGCTCATTGAATGAATTGGAAGTGCATTTATTCCCTTTATCATTAACTGGTACCACTTATTCATGGTTTTGTTCTTTACCACATGGTTCAATTCGGGTTTGGTCGTAGCTAGAGCAGAAATTTCATGATCACTTTTATAGTGGCGACAATGGACTCAAGTTGTCACATCTAACATCGGTTAAACAGAAGCATGATGAATCGGTCTCCGATTGCATCAAGAGATTCAGAGAAACAAAAAACCAGTGTTTTAGTTTGGTGATAACCGAAAGGGACTTGGCGGACCTAGTGCTGAGTGGTTTGAGAACTCCCATTAGAGAAAAGCTAGAAGGCTATGATTTCTTAAATATCAACCAAGTCTTACAAAGGGCTTTGCCTCAGGAAAGCCGAAGCAAAGATCTCAAAGAAGTGCATAGATATAAAGCCAATCGTCCAAAGATGAATATGCTCGAATATGATAGTGATCACTCGGACAATGAGGGTGATGTTTTTGCTACTGAATTTTTTTGGCCATCTAAAGCCAAACCATTTACTTGCAATGATCTGAAACCGATTCATAAGAATCTTGATGAATTGCTAAGTGTGATAGAATATTTGATGCTTTGCTGCAGGCTAATATTATTAGAATATCTCATACTTTACCGCCGTTTGAAGAGCTGAAACGGCGCGCTTATTGCAAGTATCATAATTCTTTTTCTCATGCTACTAACGATTGCAATGTTTTTCGACGACAGATACAATCAGCCATTAATGACGGACGATTGAACTTTTCTGAGATGCAATTTGATAAATAGCCCTTTCCAATGAATGCCATGGAGTTGGAGGGAAGAAGCTACTCATTTGGCCGGAGGTTGCCGAATCTGCTAATAAAGCTAATGTCATTATTGGTGAGCCCAGGAAAGACAAGGAGGGCGACAAGGTCTTGGGGAGACAGGTTGTGCTTGACAAGCAACCCGGTGGCAAGTAGATAATCAAAATCACGATCAAGAATCCTACACTCGGGGGGCAACAGCAAGTGCAAGAAAATACTCGTGTTAAATTTGTCAAACCCAAGAGTCTAGAAGTTGGAAAGTGGAAGACGAATGAAGCTAAAGTGCAGCGCAAGAAAATCAAGCCAACTTTTGATATGTTGCTGTCCAAGTATGCCAATCATGCAGCCGGTTCTAGCTCTAACCGGTCATCAAATCTGAAGCGCTCAAGGTCTCCTCCTCGGGAAGAATTTCAGCATCATGCAAGGCCATATGGGTCGTGGGCGCCGGGACCATGGGTGCCGCCACCCCCCTATGTGCCATACTACATGGGAGACTTCAATGGAGGATGGTGGAAGCCCCCAATGGCCCCTTATGCTTTTCATCCGGGTTGGGCAGAACCAAGGAGGCCCGTTCATGAGAGACTTTCTTATCCCACACGAGGCCGTTTGAACAATGGTGTCAATCGGCTAGTGCAAGTTAATCAAAAAAGGGTCGGCAAGCAAGAATGGCGTGTTAAGTCGCCAGGTGCTGCAATGGTTGAGTCAAGCAAAGGCAAGGAAAAAATCAATGCCGAATCACTCATCTTGGGCACCAAAACATTCACCATACTGAGCTGATACTTGCTATCGCGCCAAAGCACTCAGCTAATGACCATGAAGCAAGCACCAGCCAAGTAAAGATGAGAGATCCTAAATACACTCAGCCAAAGTGGTGTCCTCCTGGGCTAACAAAGACACAAAAGAGGAAACTACAGAGGTAAAGGAGTCAAGAGATGACAGAACAAGAGGCCGAGAAGCAAAGGGATAAGTTGTTCAATGACACTCGGCCCATGGTGCCTACAAAACAAGTGTGGAGGCCTAAACAAATACAAGATACAGTGGCTTCTACACCTGTCGCAACAGCACCTACACCACCAAAAGAGGACGATGTAGTCATTGCATCGTCTGCGTTACTTATTGCTTCCTCTCTGCTCGAACAAATTTCAGAATCGGTGGATACACTAGAGGAAGAGGAGGATATGTTAGATTACGAGTCTACACCGGTTCATGAAGGTATGGATATTAATATGGTGTATTACTTACCCGCTGAGTTTCATGCTGTGGATGAGGAAGGGGAGGTGGCTCAGCTGGATTTTGGCCCTAAAAACACAATATTCGAGAAGCCAAAAGACCTAGTGACGCATCTAAAACCGTTATATCTCAGAGGTCATATCAATGGGTCACCGCTCACTCGGATGCTTGTTGATGGTGGTGATGTGGTGAATCTTATGCTGTATTCGGTCTTCAAAAAATTGGGGCTGCATGATGAAGAGTTAATAAAGACCAACATGGCGCTCAATAGATTTGAAGGCAAAGAGAAAACTGAAGCCAAAGGTGTGATGTATGTGGACCTCACGGTGGGAAGTAAAACTTTGGCTACCGCATTCTTTGTCGCTGAGGTGCAAGGTAACTACAACGTCATACTAGGCCGTGATTGGGTTCATGCAAACCAGTGCGTGCCATCCACTATGCACTAGTTTTTGATCCAGTGGGTTGATGATGAAGTAGAAGTCATTCATGCGATAACTCGGCCTGTGTTGCTTTGGCCGAGGCATCGGTGGATTGGCAACACCCAAATGCTACTTGCTTGACAGGACGTGACTTGTCAGAGTTCGATTTTCTCAGCGCGACCAAGAATGGTTTCGTGCCCGTCTCTTTAGAGCCGACTAGATGCAATAGGCTCCAAGCTATGATATGTTTAAATGGATCCTAACTCAGAGTGGTTGCAAAAGCGACTTGTAGAATATCGGTCCAATGAGAACGATATGTATGAGTCCATAGAAGAGTTAGATGATATGGATAAATTAGGACAAGTTTTTACATCGTCCGATCCACTAGAAGAGATAGATATAGGAGATGGTTCAATTCCTAGGCCGACATTTGTAAACACAAATTTAAGAGCCGGTCATAAAGCTAAGTTGATCGAGCTTTTGAAAGAGTATGTTTGCTATTTTGCATGGAAATATCATGAGATGCCAGTTTTAAGCCGAGAGCTAGTGGAGCATTGGTTACCTATAAAGGCCGGCTTTAGACCATATAAAAAATCGGCCAGAAAGTTTAATCCAAAAACGTATGACCGGATCAAGGAAGAGATTGTTCGTTTGATTAAAGCTAATTTTATCAGACCTTGCAGGTATGCCGAGTGGATTTCTAACATTGTCCCAGTGGAGAAGAAAGGATCCGGCAAGTTGAGGGTGTGCATTGATTTCAGAGATTTGAATAGGGCTACACCCAAAGATGAGTATCCCATGCCAATAGCTGATATGCTTATTAATGATGCTTCTGGACATAAGGTTATTAGCTTTCTAGATGGTAATGCCAGATACAATCAAAAAATTTATGGCCGAAGAGGACATGTCCAAGACAACTTTTTGTTGCCTTGGTTTTCTTGGTTTATTCGAGTGGACAGTGATGTCATTCGGATTAAAAAATGCTGGTGCCACATATCAAAGGGCTATGAATTTGATTTTTCATGATTTACTCGGTGTCATACTTGAAGTTTATATTGATGATATTGTTGTCAAATCGGATGCTTTTGATTCTCACTTGGCCGATTTGCGTTTAGCTTTTGAAAGAATGAAAAAGTATGGACTGAAAATGAATCATTTAAAGTGTGCATTCGGCGTGTCAGCTGGTAAGTTTTTGGGTTTCATTATCCATGAAGATGGCGTAGAGATTGATCCCAAAAAGATAGAGGCCATACAGAAAGTGGAGGATCCAACATGCAAGAGAGATATGGAAAAGTTCCTTGGCAAGGTCAATTACTTGAGGAGGTTCATAGCTAATCTGTCAGGGAAGGTTGATGCATTTGCTCCTATCCTTCGGTTAAAGAATGATGTTGATTTCACTTGGAGGGCAAAACAGCAAGAAGCATTTGATATGATCAAGAATTATTTGTGCACTCCTCCGGTGATGAAAGCACCCAAGCATAGGGAACCCTTCAGGCTTTACATTGCAGCAGAGGAAGGATTTATTGGTGCTGTTCTGACTCAAGAAACCGAAGGAAAAGAGCATGCCATCACTTATTTGAGCCACCGCTTATTGGACGCCGAGACAAGGTATACAATTATTGAAAAATTATGTCTATGTCTATATTATGCTTGCACAAAATTGAGACATTATTTAGTGCCGAGTGCTTGCGTAGTAGCTTGTCAAACCGATGTCATTAAGTACATGCTGCATAGGCCAATTCTTAGTGGTAGAATTGGCAAGTGGGCTTATGCTTTGATTGAATATGATTTGGCTTATGAATATCTAAGATGCATGAAAGGCCAAATCATTGCTAATTTTATTGTTGCGCATAGGATTGATGACAAGCATGATATTGATATGAACCTCGTCTCACTAGTACAGTGGAGATTATATTTTGATGGTTTGTAACATCCCAAATTTCCTATTTGGAATGTTTTACAATTATAGCTAAGCATTTATGCATATTGTTTGAATTTGAGTGGCATTTGAAGTTTCAGAGGTTTTGGAGTTGTTGGAGTTTGAATTCAAATTTTGGCAGTGGAAATTATTTCAAAAACTATGCCTGATAAATACTTGAGAAAAAGTATGAGAGGAGTAAACATGACACTCCAAAAATATCAGAGGAAAAACATTGCCAAAAAGTTTGAATTCAAATTTGATTTTTATTTGGAATTTTATAAAAAAATGATTTTTATAAAGTTTGGATTTTGCCCCTGGAAAAATGTTCAAATGATAGGGAATATTCCCCTGATCATTTTGATATATATATGTCCTATATAAAATATTTATATTTATATATTTTTTTCCTCTCTCTAATTATTCAAAAAAAAATAGAAAGGAAAACCACCAGGCGCGCCAGCCAGCCGGCCCAGCCAGCGCCCGAACCGGCCCAGCCGACGGCCGACCGAGCCCCTCGCCCGAATCGGCTCCGCATCGGCCAACCGACCGACGCGCCGCCCCCCCTCTCTCCCCGACAGGCGGACCCCACCCTCCTTCTTCCCTCGCCCGCCAACCGCCCGCGGCGCCCTTCGCCCGGATCCGCGAGATCCGGGATCCTCCCGATCCTCGCCCCGATCGCCCCTCGTCCAAGTCATCCCCTATAAATACCCTCCCTCGCCCCGTTCCGCCTCGCCCCCTCGCCCGACCCTCTCCCCTCGCCGCAATTCGTCGCCGGAGACCCGAGTGCGCCGCCGCGCCATTGCCGCCCCACCGGTCGCCTCGAACCTCCCCGAGCTCACCCGACTCCACCCCCAAGCTCACCTCGCCACGCCGCACCCGCCGGAGGTCCCCGCCGTCGTCCCCGACCACCGGAGCCACCGAAGCCATCGTCGCCCGAGCCGCCGTCGCCGTCGACCCCGCGGTAAGTCGCCGGAGATCACCGTCGCCGTTCGATTTAGATCGTAGGGTTGAGATTAGATCGCGAAGCGGTAAGTTTATTTTAAGTGAACCAGTTTTTATCCCGGTTTAGTTTTGGTTTTATTAGGTTTAGTTAGACCGGCCGACTCGGTTTATTTCGTCAGGCGCTTTTTAGTTATTTAACGCCCAGGGCGCTAGATAGGCCCATTAGCCCGTTTTTCTTTATTTTTCGTTTTCTGTTTTAACAGAATAGTTTCAGATTTGAAAAATTCATATCTTTTAATATACTTAATATTTTTAAGTGATTCTTTTTTTGTTGGTTTGCAAATTTCTTATAGTTTCTGAAGAAAATATAATTAGTCATGTTAAAATTATTTAAAATTGCTTTATTTTAGATTTTGACAGAATAGTAAATCTGCTATAAAAGGAGTTAGGAATATTATTTTTTTAATGATTCTTTTTGTCACAACTTTGTTTTGACATTGCTTAACTGTAGGAATTTAATTGGGCATTTTAGATTTAATAAAAAAATAGTTTTAATCAGAATCATGTTATTCCTATTTATTTAACTAGCTACTGTTTTCCTATTGTTTTACTTAGCAAATAATTTTATTTTTCCTATGTGATAGTTTATTCTAGTTTAGTTTCTGTAACTTTAGAGCATGAACTTTTATTTGCAATAAATAAAACTTTTATTTTATTTTTCTTACTAGAATTTGCTTTAGGCCTAATAGGAGTTTTATAATAGATTTTAAAGTGATTATTTTTGCTCCTAGTTGCATGATGAATTATTTTCTATTAGGTAGCATAAACCCATGCTTAGGTTCTGTCAAGAAATTTTTTGTTATGTAAAACTATTTTAGTTGTTGCTTGAAGTAGGAAAACATTGAGTTGGATTTCTTCGAGTTTTCCTTTGGGTTTTGATTCGTTTGTTTGGTGTGTTATGTTAGCATGCTATTATGTTAAGTGATCATATGCTATATGCTTATTGTGATATTGTTTGTCTCGGTAGGATTTCCGGAGTGCGAAGCTTGCTACCACGAGTCCCTAGCTTACGAAGATCGTCAGCAAGGCAAGTCATTTGATCATGTTTTCTTTTACAATACCTATGATTTTATTGCATTAGAATTATACCTCCCCACCATGCATGCAGTAGGAGAATTTTAAGTTATGTTCTTGAGTAGTATCATGAGGTAGGATGAAACCACTTGTTACCATGGCCGGGACGAAATAGTTTATTTTGCTATGCTCGTAGACGGGGTTGGTTGAGTGATTCATAAGGGAGATGTGAGAGTCAAGATGATGACAACCCCATGACTTCAAGCTCAAGATGGACTTCAAAATTCACTACTGGGTGGAGGACGGTTGACGGGCACCCTGGAGAATCCAGTGGTTGGCCGGGATGCATGGAGAAGTGCCATGACATCTTGCGGAAAGCTTCACCCAGCCACGAAGAGACGGATGGATACCCCATTGACCGGAAGCTTACCTGTGCAGCCGCAAGCCATTATGGGCTCTGGCTTGGTCGACCCTAGGTTTGACTCTGGCCGACGGTGCTACAAGATGTAGAAGAACGGTAGGATTGGATGGGCACTGGCGGTGGCCTGCAGGAACTCTTCGAAGACCCTATTTTGCTCATCCCGTCTTCAAACACCAGGAAGTGCGAAGACTTAAAAGGAGGAACGATTCTTATGCGGTAAAGTCATGCAAACCTCTGCAGAATGAAGATCTAATCGGTTAGCCGTGTCCCCGGTTACGGACAATTTGAGCCTCTGGAACTTGGAGTATTTCGGATATCTCAACACCGAACTTAATAAATTAATTGAGGGGTTTATTTAATAATTGGGAATGAGACATTGGTTGGCGGAACCATCTCGATAATGACCAACATTTTGTAGTAATTGCAAACAAGTTCTTGTTATAGGGAAAAACTGGCTTTTTTCGCAAAACAATGAAACTTAGAGCCCCACAGCCAAATTGCATATAGTGTTAGTAATTTTTATTGTTGTTCTCTCTTTGACTTGCCGGCATATTCAAAATGCTGACCTACACGGCTGCAACGTCTTATGTTGAGAGGATTATTCCGATCAGGAGTGAGGCTACGATCCGCGCTTGGCGATTGCCCTTTGGAGTCGGATGGACTCGCTATTCTTCTACGCTTCCGCAGCTTTATTTAGTTTATTTCTCATGAGTTGGCCTTCGCCGAATTTATTCTATTGTAATAAAGACTCGATATGAGAATCGTGTAATAAATTCAGGTGTGATTGAACTTTGATTATTTCATCAATGTACCGTGTGTGCCAAAGGCATGATCTTGGGATAAATGCAGAACCACAGAGACTTGACCGATTTTGGGTCGGGTCACTACAGAGATGGTATCAGAGCACACGCTGACCTTAGGACGTAACCCCTAGGATCGGAAAGCCATAGGAAGAGACTATTTATTTTATATCCTTATCATTCCGTAATCCTCCCCTGTTCATTTCTGACTTCTCTCCGATTTTCAACATTCTAGATGGCCACCGAGTTCACCCCAGTTTTGCTATCGGAGTTTTGCCAGCTAGATGAGACGATGCCCTTCGGCAGGAAGCTGGTCCAGATCGTGAAGAAGCTGAAGATTGCTCCGCCCTCGATCACCGGGAAGCCTACCAATGCACTTCCGACGGATACCCGCTACAGGATCGAGGTGCACATTCCAGGAGAACCTTCGGAGGACATACAGAGCCTATTGACTTTGAGTTTACCGACTTCAACTGGATCCTCGGAAGGGACATGGCGATTTATCGTGCACTTGGACATCTCCGAGAAGAGTACAGGCCGAGCTCGATCCATCGAGACCTCGCCATGATTTCTCGCATGAGCAAGGAATGGAGATATCATCCGTCACCGTGAGAGGACGACTCCATTCTCTCGTATGTCCAAGACTTGGAGTGTCTCCTCGTGAAACGGGAGATCCGGACTTCGCCCAGAACGCCAAGGTACACAGGAGGCTGTTGTTCCGTGAACTGGAACTGGAGGAGAAGGCACACGCGGACTTCTTTGACCATGAAGAAGAAATCAAGGATTTCATGGAGAGAGTCGACAAGCTGAAGATGGATGTTGCCGCATTAGAGGAGAAGATGGACCTGGGAGAAGACCTTTTTCCGAGTGGAGATGACGGACCCCTCGTGAGCAATGACCAGGATTATGAAGGGAGCTCCACCGAAGAAAGCCGCAAGAGGAGGCGCCGCACCGGAGGACGCCGCACCAGAGGACGCAAGGATTATTGATGAAGACATTTAGCCGACCACCATGTTATTTTATTTTCCGTCGATCAGTTAGGCCGTTATTTTCAATTAGTCGTGAGAATTTGTAATCCGAGATTGAACCATGTTTGAGATGATTGAATAAATGATTGGTGTGATTATGATTGTGCATTCATATGGGTAGTGATATTTTCCCACTAGAACCCTTAGAAGCCCTCTTCACGTCAGTTCCGCAGGAGGAGAAATGATGGCAGGCTTAGGCTGTCATGCAACCCTTAACATCGGAAACCATAAATTTCCCGCAGACCTCATAGTATTGGAAACCCAGACCTTGGATGTGATCCTAGGCATGGATTGGTTGACGAAGTTTGAAGGAAACATAGATCGTGCTCAAGAAGTCAATTCTGCTCACCACCCCGGGCGTAAGAGGATCAAGTATGTATCCAGACGTAGCCAGATGAAGAATCAGGTGAATTCCCTCACGGGAATTGTTCAGGAGGAAGTGCTAGTAGTGCAAGATTTTCCCGATGTGTTTCCGGAGGAATTACCAGGAATGCCACCGGACAGAGACATTGAATTTCTGATTGAGTTATTGCCAGGCACAGCCCCAATATCCAAGAGACCCTATCGGATGCCCCCGAACGATTTGAAAGAGATCAAGAATAAAATTAATGAGTTATTGGAGAAAGGATATATTCGGCCAAGCTCATCACCTTGGGGAGCCCCAGTTCTTTTGGTAGAGAAGAAGGATGGAAGCCTGAGAATGGTTGTGGATTATCGTTCGTTGAACGACGTGACCATCAAGAACAAGTACCCTCTGCCGATGATTAATGATCTATTTGATCAGCTAGTTGGAGCCAAGGTATTCTCCAAGATCGATCTTCGATCGTGGTATCATCGATTGAAGATCAGTGAAACGGATATACCCAAAACAGCATTTACCACTGTGTATGGTTTATATGAGTATACCGTCATGTCATTCGGATTGACTAATGCCCTGCATACTTCATGAATTTGATGAACAAGGTATTTATGGAGTATCTGGACAAATTTGTCGTGGTGTTCATCGATGATATACTGATTTTCTCCAAGAGCGAGGAAGAGCATAAGGAACATTTGCGTCTAGTTCTGGAGAAACTCCGAGAACATCGATTGTATGCCAAGTTCAAGAAATGTGAATTTTGGCTAAAGGAAGTCGGATTCCTCGGACATGTTATTTCAGGAGAAGGAATAGCAGTTGACCCCACCAAGGTTGTATCACCACCGATTGGCGGCCACCCACCTCGATCAAGGAGATCCGCAGTTTTCTCGGACTCGCAGGATATTATCGGAGGTTTATTGAGAATTTCTCAAGATTGCCAAGCCCATGACCGAATCTGTTGAAGAAGGACGCCAAGTACATTTGGACCGAGGATTGTGAAGCCGGTTTCCTGTGAATTGAAGAAACGTTTGGTTACAGCCCCAGTACTGATTTTGCCGGACATACACAAGGATTACCAGGTATATTGTGACGCTTCTCGCCAGGGACTCAAAGGAGTACTTATGCAGGAAGGAAAAGTTGTAGCTTATACCTCCAGACAGCTACGACCTCACGAGATCAATTACGCCACACATGATTTGGAGTTAGCAGCCGTAGTGCATGCACTCAAGACACAGAGACATTTTCTTATCGGAAATAGTTGTGATGTTTACACAGATCATAAGAGCTTGAAGTACATTTTCACGCAGAAAGAGTTGAACCTCGGTAGGAGATGTCTAGAGTTAATCAAGGACTATGACATGAGATTGCATTACCACCCAGAAAGGCTAATGTTGTAGCAGATGCTTTGAGCCGTAAGAGTTATGTGAATACTCTTATAGCGGGAGGATTACCTCGGAGAGTTAGTCGATGGCCTCGAGATCTCCGATCGAGATAGTTCCAAGAGGATATGTTGCAACTCTGGAAGTTCAGTCCACTTTGGCCGACAGAATTCGTGAAGCCCAGAAGTCGGACAAGGAAATTGATGAGATAAAGAAAAAGATGAATGAAGGAAAAGCTAAAGGATTTCGTAAGGATGAATACGGAGCTATATGGTTCGAGGATCGAATTTATGTGCCCAATGATCCCGAACTCAGGAAGCTAATTCTTCAGGAGGCTCATGATTCACCGTACTCGATTCACCCTGGTAACACCAAGATGTATCTGGATTTGAAGGAAAGTTTCGTGGATGTATGAAGAAGGATATTGCCGAAATGTACGTAGCGATGCGATGTTTGCCAACGAGTAAAGGCGGAACATCGAAGCCAGCAGGTTACTTCAACCTTTGCCGATTCCCGAGTGGAAATGGGAAAAACTTGGAATGGATTTTATCACAGGATTACCCAGACCCGTTCAGGTTATGATTCCATCTGGGTAGTGGTTGATCGATTGACCAAGGTAGCTCACTTCATTCCCGTGAAGACTACCTATACCAGTGCTAAGTTAGCCAAGATATACATGACCATGATCGTATGTCTGCATGGAGTTTCGAGGAGTATCGTGTCAGATAGAGGAACACAATTTACCTCAAAGTTTTGGAATCAGTTGCATGAAACTTTGGGTACGAGGCTGGAGTTCAAGATGACTTTTCATCCGCATGAGCAGATGGATGCAGACCGAGAGAGTCAACCAGATCCTGGAGGACATGTTGAGAGCTTGTGCGCTAGACTATGGGTCTAGCTGGGATGAAAATTTGCCATACGCGGAGTTCTCGTACAATAACAGTTATCGAGACCGATCAAGATGGCCCCTTTCAAAGCTCTATACGGAAGGAGATGCGTAACACCATTGCGTGGGATGGTGTTGGAGATCGAAACTTTTCGGTCCCGATCTTATCGAGAGATTCAAGAGAAAGTCAAGCTGATTCGGATAGACTCAAGATAGCTCAATCGAGGCGTAAGAGTTATGCCGACAAGAACGCAAGGAAGTAACTTACGGCGGAGACCGAGCATATCTTCGTGTGTCTCACTTCGTGGAATCAAGAGGTTTGGTGTCAAAGGAAAGTTAGCACCCGATTCATTGGCCCCTACAAAATCCTCGAACGTCGTGGAGAAGTTGCTTACAAGTTGGAATTGCGGAAGGATTGTCCGGAGTTCACGATGTCTTCCATGTTTCTCGGTGAAGAAATGCCATGCCGAGATGGCCGATATTCCGTTGAGAGACACAAAGGCCCCAAGAGGCCATACAGCTCAACAAAGGATCTGACTTATAAGGAGAAACCCGTCCGAATTCTCGAGGATCTGACAGAGTCACCCGCAGCAAGATCATCAAGTTTTGCAAGGTGTTGTGGAGTCATCACTCCGAGGAGGAAGCCACCTGGGAGCGAGAAGAAGACCTCCGCCGAGACCACCCGCACCTATTTGCTAGCCAACCCGAATCTCGAGGGCGAGATTCATCTTAAGGTGGGTAGGTTTGTAACATCCCAAATTTCCTATTTGGAATGTTTTACAATTATAGCTAAGCATCTATGCATATTGTTTGAATTTGAGTGGCATTTGAAGTTTCAGAGGTTTTGGAGTTGTTGGAGTTTGAATTCAAATTTTGGCAGTGGAAATCATTTCAAAAACTATGCCTGATAAATACTTGAGAAAAAGTATGAGAGGAGTAAACATGACACTCCAAAAATATCAGAGGAAAAACATTGCCAAAAAGTTTGAATTCAAATTTGAGTTTTATTTGGAATTTTAGAAAAAATGATTTTTATAAAGTTTGGATTTTGCCCCTGGAAAAATGTTCAAATGATAGGGAATATTCCCCTGATCATTTTGATATATATATGTCCTATATAAAATATTTATATTTATATTTTTTTTCCTCTCTCTAATATTCAAAAAAAAAGGAAGGAAAACCACCCAGTAGCGCTTGACCAGTACCCGGCCAGCCTTGGCCCAGCCGACGGCCGACCGAGCCTCGCCTGAATCGGCTCCGCATCGGCCAACCGACCGACGCCCCCCTCCTCTCTCCCGACAGTGCAGACCCCACCCTCCTTCTTCCCTCGCCCACGCCAACCGCTTGGCCGCATGGCTTGAATCCCATGAGATCCGGGATCCTCCCGATCCTCGCCCCGATCGCCTCGTCCAAGTCGTTCCCCCTATAAATACCCTCCCCTCGCCCGTTCGCCCCTCGCCCCCTCGCCCGACCCTCTCCCTACTCGCCGCAATTAAACGCCGGAGACCCGAGTCTTGCCCTTGGCATTGCCGCCCACCGTCGCCTCGAACCTCCCGAGCTCACCCGACTCCACCCCAAGCTCACCTCGCCACGCCGCACCCGAGGAGGTCCCGCCGTCGTCCCCGACCACCGAGCCACCGGAGCACGTTGTCGCCCGAAAGCCGTCATGCCGACCCATGATGAAAGTCATGGGAGATCCCGTCGCCGTTCGATTTAGATCGTAGGGTTGAGATTAGATCATGACAGTAGGTTTATTTTAAGTGAACCGGTTTTTATCCCGGTTTAGTTTTGGTTTTATTAGGTTTAGTTAGACCGCCGACTCGGTTTATTTCCTCAGCGCTTTTTAGTTATTTAACGCCTGTGGTGCTAGATAGGCCCATTAGCCTGCTTTTTCTTTATTTTTCGTTTTCTGTTTTAACAGAATAGTTTCAGATTTGAAAAATTCATATCTTTTAATCTACTTAATATTTTTGAGTGATTCTTTTTTGTTGGTTTGCAAATTTCTTATAGTTTCTGTAGAAAATATAATTAGTCATGTTAAAATTATTTAAAATTGCTTTATTTTAGATTTTGACAGAATAGTAAATCTGCTATAAAAGGAGTTAGGAATATTATTTTTTTAATGATTCTTTTTGTCACAACTTTGTTTTGACATTGCTTAACTGTAGGAATTTAATTGGGCATTTTAGATTTAATAAAAAAATAGTTTTAATCAGAATCATGTTATTCCTATTTATTTAACTAGCTACTGTTTTCCTATTGTTTTACTTAGCAAATAATTTTAATTTTCCTATGTGATAGTTTATTCTAGTTTAGTTTCTGTAACTTTAGAGCATGAACTTTTATTTGCAATAAATAAAACTTTTATTTTATTTTTCTTACTAGAATTTGCTTTTGGCCTAATAGGAGTTTTATAATAGATTTTAAAGTGATTCTTTTTGCTCCTAGTTGCATGATGAATTATTTTCTGTTAGGTAGCATAAACCCATGCTTAGGTTCTGTTAAGAAAATTTTTGTTATCTAAAACTATTTTAGTTGTTGCTTGAAGTAGGAAAACATTGAGTTGGATTTCTTCGAGTTTTCCTTTGGGTTTTGATTCGTTTGTTTGGTGCGTTATGTTAGCATGCTATTATGTTAAGTGATCATATGCTATATGCTTATTGTGATATTGTTTGTCTCGGTAGAATTTCCGGAGTGCGAAGCTTGCTACCACGAGTCCCTAGCTTACGAAGATCGCCAAGAAGGCAAGTCATTTGATCATGTTTTCTTTTACAATACCTATGATTTTATTGCATTAGAATTATACCTCCCCACCATGCATGCAGTAGGAGAATTTTAAGTTATGTTCTTGAGTAGTATCATGAGGTAGGATGAAACCAATTTCCCTTGTTACCATGGCCGAGACGAAATAGTTTATTTTGCTATGCTCGTAGACGGGGTTGGTTGAGTGATTCATAAGGGAGATGTGAGAGTCAAGATGATGACAACCCCATGACTTCAAGCTCAAGATGGACTTCAAAATTCACTCTTTGGGTGGAGGACGGTTGACGGGCACCTGGAGAATCCAGTGGTTGGCCGATGCATGGAGAAGTGCCATGACATCTTGCGGAAAGCTTCACCCAGCCACGAAGAGACGGATGGATACCCCATTGACCGGAAGCTTACCTGCAGCCGCAAGCCATTATGGGCTCGGCTTGAGTCGACCCTAGGTGTGACTCTGGCGGACGGTGCTACGAGATGTGGAAGAACGGTAGGATTGGATGGGCACCGCAAAGGGCCCAGAGGAACTCTTCGAAGACCCTATTTCGTTCATCCCGTCTTCAAACACCAGGAAGTGCGAAGACTTAAAAGGAGGGAACGATTCTTGCGGGTAAAGTGCGTAAACCTCTGCAGAGTGAAGATCTAATCGGTTAGCCGTGTCCCCGGTTACGGACAATTTGAGCCTCTGGAACTTGGAGTATTTCGGATATCTCAACACCGAACTTAATAAATTAATTGAGGGGTTTATTTAATAATTGGGAATGAGACATTGGTTGGCGGAACCATCTCGATAACTACCAACATTTTGTAGTAATTGCAAACAAGTCCTTGTTATAGGGAAAACTGGCTTTTTTCATAAAACAATGAAACTTAGAGCCCCACAGCCAAATTGCATATAGTGTTAGTAATTTTTATTGTTGTTCTCTCTTTGACTTGCCGGCATATTCAAAATGTCGACCTACACGGCTGCAACATCTTATGTTGCAGGATTATTCCGATCGAGTGAGGCTACGATCCGCGCTTGGCGATTGCCCTTTGGAGTCGGATGGACTCGCTATTCTTCTACGCCTCGCAGCTTATTTAGTTTATTTCTCATGAGTTGGCCTTCGCCGAATTTATTCTATTGTAATAAAGACTCGATATGAGAATCGTGTAATAAATTCAGGTGTGATTGAACTTTGATTATTTCATCAATGTACTGTGTGTGCCAGCATGATCTTGGGATGGTACAGACACAGAGACTTGACCGATTTTGGGTCGGGTCGCTACATGGTTCAGTTTGTAGCAATGGCCAAGGTGTTGGTATTGTTTACATATCTCCTCATGGTGTTGTTTTTGAAGCCTCATGCCGCTTAGAATATTTTTGTACAAACAATCAAGCCGAATATGAAGCATTATTATTCGGCCTAGAGATGTTACTTGCTATAAGTGTTAGACATATTGAGGCTTATGGTGATTCGTTATTAGTAGTGCAACAAATATCTAACGTCTTTCAATGCTCGACGAATCACTTAATGTTTTTCTTGATAAATGTCTAGATATAATTTCTACTTTGGATTATTTTAGCATTGCTCATATATCTAGACATGACAATTGGAATGCAAATGAGTTGGCGCATCAAGCATCTGGCTATCATGTTGATCGTGGCATGTTTCATATTTCCGAAAAGCCGATGTCTAGTCTTGCCAACATGGGGGAGGCCAAACCGGAGCCCACCGTTTCGGCCACTAATGAAATATTCAATGCAGGAGAAAATCAAGACTGGGGGAAACCCATCATTGATTATTTATGTGATCCTAGTAGAAGGGTGGACAGGGCTGTTCGGTGTATGGCTTTCAAGTACACAATGAGAGATGATGGTCTCTATCACCGAACGGTTGATGATGTTCTTTTAAAGTGCTTGGACGAGGACCAAGCAAGAATTGCTATGGGAGAGGTCCATGAAGGTATTTGTGGCACTCATCAGTCGGCTCCCAAGATGAAATGGTTACTACGACGTTCTGGGTTTTATTGGCCGACTATGATTAATGATTGCTTCAGATATTATAAAGGGTGTGAAGCTTGTCGAAAATTTGGTGATATTCATTTGGCTCCTGCTGCTATGTTACATCCCATTATCAAGTCGTGGCTTTCAGAGGATGGGGTATAGACTTTATTGGACAAATTCATCCGTCTTCATCAAAGGGGCATCGGTTTGTATTAGTAGCAACCGATTATTTCACTAAATGGTCTGAAGCAGTACCTCTCAAGACATGACACACACGGAGGTATTTAAATTCATAACCGAGCACATTATTCATAGATTCGGCATTCCTCAAACGTTGACTACAGATCAAGGCTCATCATTCATGCCACACCAAGTCAGAGAATTTGCCGAATCTTATAACATAAAGTTGCTCAATTCCTCTCCATATTATGCCCGAGCCAATGGACAAGCTGAGTCTAGCAATAAAATTTTAATCAAACTCATCAAGAAGAAGATTGAGGATAATCCAAGGAGATGGCATGAGTTGTTGTCTGAGGCTTTGTGGGCACATAGGATCTCAAGGCATGGTGCTACGAAGGTGACTCCATATGAGCTAGTATATGGTCAAGAGCCTGTTTTACCGGTGGAGGTAAATTTGAATGCTTTGAGAATAGCCAAGCAAAATGATTTATCGGCAGTAGACTTTTATAACTTAATGATGGACAACATTGACGAAGTTGGCGATAAACGTTTGGCTGCTTTGAAGGCCACAGAGAGAGACAAGTTGAGGGTGGCAAGAGCTTACAATAAGAAAGTCAAGTTGAATAATTTTCAAGTTAGCGATCTCGTCTGGAAAGTGATTCTACCGATTGGTTCAAAAGATAGAAAATTCGGGAAGTGGTCTCCAAGTTGGGAAGGTCCTTTTAGGATCGCAAGAGTAGTTCCCGGAAATTCATATTTGGTGGAATCCATACAGGGGGCGTTGTTACCTCGAGCTCTCAATGGCAAATACTTGAAGAAATACCAACCGAGTGTGTGGCAAGAAGCCTAAGTAGGCAATGGCCGATATATGATTATCGCCCTTAGCACAAACATGGCCGATACCTGATTATCGTCCTCAGAAAAATAAATGGCCGATGGGGTGCTACATCGTCCTTAGAACCAACACGATACAATTTATTTTTCGCCACGCTAGCTTTGCCGAAAAACATGGGGGCATGTGTTGACGCTCAAAAGTGGCACGATCATAAAGCGGCATGCTGGGGCGAAAACTTTGCCGGCTGAATGAAAACCTTGCCGAGGTAAAACCTTGCCGGTGTGAAGGCTTGCCGTGTGGAAATCTTGCCGGCGCAGAAAGCTCGCCTGTGTGGAAGCTTGCCGGTGTGAAATCTTGCCGGGGGAGAAACCTTG
This sequence comes from Aegilops bicornis, assembly GCA_021605145.1. Classification (NCBI taxonomy): domain Eukaryota; kingdom Viridiplantae; phylum Streptophyta; class Magnoliopsida; order Poales; family Poaceae; genus Aegilops; species Aegilops bicornis. Next base: position 630,312,877 of record CM038672.1, read on the forward strand.
CCGGGGAGGAACCCTTGCCGGGGTAGAAACCTTGCCGGGGTAAAACCCTTGCCGGGGTAGAAACCTTGCCGGGGTAAAACCTTGCCGATGTAGAAGCTTGCCGGGTAGAAACCTTGCCGTTGTGGAAAGCTTACCCGGGTGGAAAGCCTGCCAGGGTGGAGGCTGTGATAGTCAAGCCGACGAGAAGTTGAAGATGGGCTCAAAAGGTTATTCATATGATCTTGAATGGAAAAGTGTTCTACATGGAAGTTATGCGTCTCGACAAAACGATTGATTTTGATATAAAGATCGTCTCAATCCAAGGTCGTATGAGAAAGTTAGAGCCCGCACAGCGACACCCTCCAGCGAGCAAAATATGACGCCCGGAACTAGACACATATGTGGGTATGTCTGATGAGCTGCGTGAATAATTAGCTGTTTTGCGCGAGCAATTTGACCCTCAAGATTTCGTCTGATGAAAAAACGTTCGACATGAAAGATGTTCGTCTCGTCGAAACGGTCAAGATTGCTTTTGGACTCTTTTCTATCCGAGGTCGTTTGCCACCACAAAAAAGACCCGCAAGGTACAGCCAGTTTAAACCGAACAGTTTTGGAAAGTTCGGATAAAACCAGTCCGAATTTGACTAGGGTTTTGGACGTCAATTGGTGTAATTTTCTTGTAAGGAAAGCCTAGATGAATCCTTTTTTTGTACGGGAAGTCCAGCCGCCTCTTATATATGTTGGGGTGACGGCCGATTGGAACAACACACAATCGAACAAATCAATATACTACATTTTCATCTACGTTTTATCTCTTCACCGTTTTTCTCTCTCGTTCTTCGCTGTTCCTTGAGTTTGAGAGCTATGAATCCCGAGGCTCTAGGGGCGAGTGAATCGACCTAGGGCAGCCCATTGCCGCCGCACTCTCTAACGGGGTCCCTCCCGGGGGTGTGGGGTTTCGGGTATGCAAAAGCGCCTGCCGACTGTCTTGCGTATCGCGTTGTCAGTCGGGTCTCCTTCGATGTGAGCTGCGGTGCATCACCCCCGGCATCGAGGGTACACATGACGTGTTCGTGTGTCAACACTATGCATTGGAGGGCAAGGGTGACAACAGCTTCAGCCTAAACATAGAAATTGATGCATACGGGATTGAAGGGTGACCAATATATATCTTAATGCTATGGTTGGGTTTTACCTTAATTAACGCTAGTAGTTGCGGATGCTTCCTAATAGTTCCAATCATAAGTGCATAGAATTCCATGTAAGGGATGACATGCTAGCAGTGGCCTCTCGCACATAAAAACTTGCTATCGGTCTAGCAACGTAGTCAATTGCTAAGGGACAATTCTGCAATCCTACCACCACTATTCCACATTCGTTTTACTAAGTTAATTTTTTCTTTATTTAAACAGCACCTAATTTTTATTTTCAATTTCTTTATTATCTTGCAAAACTATCCTTCCACACCTACAAAGTACTTCTAGTTTTATTCTTGCTCTAGGTAAATCAAACGTTAAGTGTGTGTAGAGTTGTCTCAATGGTCAATAGAATTTGAGGGAATATTTGTTCTACCTTTAGCTTTTCGTTGGGTTCGACACTCTTATTTATTAAAAAGTGCTACAAACAATCCCCTATACTTGTGGGTTATCAAGATATTTTTCTGGCGCCGTTGCCGGGGTGCAATAGCATGGGGTGAATATTCTCGTGTGTGCTTGTTTGCTTTTTCACTAAGTAGTTTTTATTTTCTGTTCTAAGTTGTTCTCTATCTTTGGTTATGGATATGGAACACAAAATACCAAAAAAATTAGTTGTACTTGCTACTCATAGAGATGGGGTACCTCCTAAAACCCACGATGCTCGTTATGTGAAAAATATTAATCACTACTTTGATAATCCTGAGAAAACCTCATTCAACTTGATAATGGGAGACACGTTGGATCAACGTTAATACTTTAGGGATTATAGCTTCACTCAAAAAGGGAAACTTTTATGTGATCAAATTCATATGTTGCATTGGTATGCTCGGGATTTATGCTTGATACATGATTATACTTGTTGCTCTAGGATGAAGGCTCCACACCTTCCCTTTTTATTCAAATTTAATGATAATGAAACCTTAGTTTCTTATGCTAATGGTAGATATGATTACTATGATGTGGAGCGAATAAAAAAAATTTGCTTTTAATGGTGCTCATGAAATTGAATCTTTGTTTGAAAAGTATGACGATTTTGATGATTTAGTTTATAGACCTGAAAATTTTGCTATACTTAACTATTGCTGTGATAATTATAAATGCAACTACGATATTGATGTATTTATCGAGAATGTTTCCGCAGTCCAAGAAGAGACTAATATTTTGCAGGAGTCTACGGAAGAAGAAATTTATGAAAGTGTGAGCTCATTGGATGAAAAAGATGATGAGGAGAGCGAAGAATAAATGGAGGAAGCATAGATTAGCTACCCGTTCCCACCTTCTAATCAGAGTAACTCTTCAACTCATACATTCTTTAATGTCCCTTCATACTTACCGAAGGATGAATGCTATAATTGTCATGATCCCATTGATTCGTTTGAAATATCCCTTTTTGATGAAATTGATGCTTGCTATGCTTGTGGCCAAGATGTCAATATGAATTATGCTTATGGAGATGAACTTGCTATAGTTCCTTATGTTAAGAATGAAATTGTTGCTATGGCACCCACACATGATAGTCCTATTATCTTTTTGAATTCTCCCAACTACACTATCGGAGAAGTTTGCTCTTATTAAGGATTAGATTGATGGGTTGCCTTTTGCCGTTGCACATCATTGTCGGATTTCGGGTTCCGGCAGACCCTTGAGGTTCGAACACTGGGGTGCGCGTGGAGATCCAACCCTCCACCGTCTCGTACCTCGCCGAATCGCAGGGACCTAAACTACTAAAAAGAACAACACAAGAGACACAAGATTTATACTAGTTCGGGCCACCGTTGTGGTGTAATACCCTACTCTAGTTTGTGGTGTGCTGGATTGCCTCTTCGGCTGATGAGGAACAGTACTGGGAAGAACAGCCTCGCGAGGGTCTGTTCTTGGTGGGTGTGATGAACTGCTGGGTGGTGTCCCGTCGCTCTAGCTTGAGGACCGGGTCTCTCTCTCTCTCCGGATTCCAAAATGCCAGATCGTCTCTATCTCTATCTCTCGATCCCCTCCGATCCCTCTACTCTGAGTGTGGCTACTCCTATTTATAGGCGAAGGCCCTGGGCCTCTTCCCAAATATTGAGCGGGAAGGGCGCCAACAATTGGCCATTTTGAAGGGGAACAGTGGTACACTTATCCCGACTAAAGTTGGTCCTCGCTTTGCCAAAGGCTCGGGTGATGACGCCCGCTTGGGCTCCACGATGACTCCCTTCCAGCCGTTGGGGCTGGTCTTGGTCTTGTTGCACCGAAACGGATGCCTTTGCTTGATGCTCTCGCTGCTGCGTGCTCCCTTTGCACCAAAGAGGAAAGGAGGACGCCATGGGCCGGGCGCCCATCGGGCGCCTGGTTGTCATGGCTTGCGTCATGGGCACCTCGCGAGGTACCCCGCTTGAACTCTCCGCCTCCTCATGAGCCAGCCTCGACGAGGCCGCGGCTCGAGGAAGCTCCTTGTCGTCTGCCTCATGAGGCTTGGCCCTCGCGAGGGTCTTGAGCTTATGCGTTGATGAAGATGGGTCGTCTGGGCCTCCTTTGAGCCACGCCCGCAGCGCGAGCGAGCAAGTCTGGGGACCCCATTCCCGTAACGCCGACAAGTAGCCCCCGGGCCCACGGCGCGCCCGAACTTGGCCGAGCAGAGAGGCGAAAGGACAAGTGCGAAGCGTCGTGGGCCCTAACAGCATGCGGCCTTGGGCGCCGTGTGGCGGTTGATTGGACGCGTGCGCACTGCTTCCCCATGATGCCTCGGTAACCGCCCGGATTCGACAAGTCCCTGCATGCAGAGTTGGTCATCATGATCGGTGATCGTGGAGGCCGACGGTTGGCCTCCGCCGGCTATAAGTACGGAACGACGCGCGCCCTTCCAGTCTATCCTTCTGCTTCTCCTCCTCCTTGTTTTGTCTGGTCGCCATGGCTCCGATCCGCCGGTTCTCCAGGGAGGAGAAGGGAAAGGCTCCTCAAGAGGATCCTGACCTGCTCCCCCCAAAGAAGCGGCTTGCTCTCTGGTGTCAGGGCAGGAGCGCCGCCAGAGGCGCCCATGCCTGCAGCGCGGCCGCCACCAGGGTTTCCTCTTCCTTGTACGCTGAATTGGTGGCCTGAAGGAGGCGACGGGCGCCACGAAGCGCGCGCCGACGCCGGCGGGTCACGAGGGTGTGCTTCTTCCCCACGAGTCCACGCCGAGGCTCCTGCCGAGTTTGTGCTTGGCGTCGCCGCGCCTCCTAAGTCTTGGATTCGTCTTCCTTCTTTCTTCGCCTCGATCGTCCGTGAAGAGCCCTGAGACTCGGCTGCAGCACGCCTGCGGCACCCTCGCGCCGGGCAGAGGTCGCATTAGTTGTCCCGGCGAGGTCTTCATGACTCGAGGCTGGGACGAGGTCGCCTGGTCTGCAGGCGAGGGCGCCTCACGATCCACCCGAGTACGATGGTGCTTGGTGGTGTCCTTCAAGGTCTTTGACGCGAGGGTCGCTTACCGGAGTGCTGCCCCGGGAGAGGCGGTCGGGGCCCTGCTGCGGTGAGGTGAAGGCCGACCGACCACTCCCTTGGCAGCTTCTTAGGCGACGAAGGCGCCGGAGGATCCAGCGACTCCGCCGAGCTCTTCGCGACGCCGGAGACGAGCGACGATAGCTACGAGCCCCCGAGCCTGCGCCGCTCCGGGCGAGGCGAGCTCGTCAGTCGTCGCCGCCCCTGATCTGGACGGGGTTGGCTCAGGACCGGGTGGCCCACTGTTGATGATGGCGTTTGCCGTGGTGGTCCTGTAGATAGGACTCCTTAGGATTCGCGTCTTTTGTTCCTGCGAGGAGCCAAGAATGTACCCCGCGGGGGCTTGTAAGATGTTTGTAGCTTCGTTTGTCAATATGATCCTTATAGTGAGGCAGTGCGAGATGCTCATTCCGTTCTAGCTCAGTTTCTTCCTTTCGAACCTCGTGAGGGCTTGATGCTCTGCGCCGACAGGTCCCAGTCCCAAGGCGGCTTCAGCCGTCGCTAGTATGCCAGGTCGCGATGCCGTGGTCAAGGCCAGGAGGTGAGCGGCCCGAGGTCCGGTAAGAGCCTCTGAGTCGCGATGCTCAGGGGGTCCCCCTTGGTGCTCAAGCAGCCATCATTCGGTGAGAAAGGAGAGCGACGTTGCTAAGACGGGGTTGCATTAAGTGTGGGGATGGTGTTGCGATGACTAGTGTGTCCGGAGGGTGACTTATCTTCGAGGGTCAGGACAATGCTTCCTGGTGCGGCGCTAGGTCCGTGCATTGGCCGGCTAGAGATTGCGTGGCGAGGTTGTTTCGTGCCCCTTGGATGGACCCTGCAGGTTCACCAAAAAAGGAACAAGTGCTCGCCGTGGCAATCGTTAGTCCTGCCGTTAGTTGCCTTGGAGAGGCGCGAGAGGCCTCGCGAGGTGTGTTGGGGCACCCGTGAGCCAGCGCGGGACTCACGAGGCCCTACCTCAAGGCGGGTTGCGCCTGGCTCTGGGCCTTATCTTCGAGTGTGTTCCTGCAAATTTGGCCAGATGCCGGTTCTCGTCTTGGTCCCGGCTCTTGGGCTGGTCTCACCGTCACCGGCAAGCCAGGCCGCGATGCCATGGACAAGAACAGAGGGTGAGGGCCGGGAGCCGGTAGGAGCCTGAGTCGCGATGCTCGTGCACCCCCCCTTTAACGCTGCAAGCTAGGTTAGATGACGCAACTCTCGTCCTCGGGTCCCGGCTCTCGGGCTGGTCTCACCGTCACCGGCAAGCCAGTCGCGATGCCATGGACAAGACCAGAGGGTGAGGGCCGGAGAGCCGGTAGGAGCCCTGAGTCGCGATGCTCGTGCACCCCCTTTAACGCGCATAAGCTGGGTTGGATGACGAAACTCTACGCCCTCGAGTCCCGGCTCTCGGGCTGGTCTCGGCCGTCGGGCAAGCCAGTCGCGATGCCATGGACAAGACCAGAGGGTGAGGGCCGAGAGCCGGTAGGAGCCCCGAGTCGCGATGCTCGTGCACCCCCTTTAACGTGCAAGATTCCGCCACCAGAGAAGGCACCAAATCACAAACAAGGTGGAGCGAGGGCATAATCCTAAGGAAAACGCAAGAAGGATACATGCCGCTGGACCGCCCGAGCGGCTTGGGGATGATGCAGCCCGAGGGGCGCCCAACAGGATAAGCTAATGACATGAAATAAAAGGGATACATGCCGCAGAACGGACCCACGCAGCCTAGGAATAATGCGCCCTAAAGGCGCCCCACCGGAAATAAAACTTAAAGATGTCACCGGTGATGTTGGGGATGAAGGGTTGTTGATGTAGCAGACTCGGTGGGCTGCGGAGCCGATCCTCACGAGCCCCTGTGCCCAGGGCCTCGGGAGGCTCGGAGGCGCTGGCGGCTCCTTAGGGGCCATCTCCATCTCCCGCCAGGCTGCGGGCGTGCACGATCTCTTGAGCCTCCAGATGGTCCTCATGAGACGCTGTTGCGCAGCAGCCGCGTTTGGCAGGCCATAAGGCATGCGTACGTAGGTGTGGGGCGGACCCTCGCAACGTCCCACTCGCGAGGGCCAGAGGCGCTCTTGAGATGCGGCTCGGTTGAGCCCTGGTATGTCGATGCAGACGCGCAGCCCACCATCCTCGCCTGGATGGGGGGCCACAGCGGGTAGGCGGCGGCTGCCCCTCATGACCCTTGACTCAGAGGCTCCTGCATGGCCTTGCCGACGAACTCTTGAGGGTTCTCGCCTCCTGGTCTTGCTCGCTATGGAAACGTGCTTTGAAACACGCCTCCACGTGGTGCCCAAGCTCCTCCCTCGAGACCTTGGCGAGGTCGGCGGCCCTCCAGGGGAGAGCCCCCGAGCCCTGCCTGAGGAGGGTGCCGGGCGCGCTTTCCTATGCAATGGAAGGAGGCTCCCCCTGGCCCGATGTGGGCCCTGAGGGGCCTGTCTCTTGAAGAGCTGGGCCGGTCGATGTCTTCTTCTTCTTGGGTGCGGCCTCGGGAGGCCTCCTGCTGCTGTGGTCTGGGTCTTCCAGTGATGCGGCCTAAAAGGCTCGCTCCAGGGAGCACACTGCGTCTCTCTCTTCACAGGGCACCGTGATGACCCCGCCGCTTCATGGCATCTTGAGGACGTTGTAGCCATGGTGGGTTACGATCATGAATTTGGCCAACGCTGGGTACCCGAGGATGGCGTTGTACGGCAGGCGAATGTGGGCGTCGTCAAAGTCGATGAGCTCGGTATGGTAGTTGTCGCGAGCCCCGAAGGTGACAGGAAGGCGGACCTGCCCGATCGGGACCGTGGAGCCGTCGGTGACTCCGGAGAAAGGCTTGGTTGGCTGAAGCTGGCTGTAAGGCACTTGAAGATTGTTGAATGTTTCCACGGACAGGACGTTGAGCCCTGCTCCGCCGTCGATGAGGGTCTTGGTGACTAGCACATTGCTGTTGATTGGGGAACAAAGCATCGGGAGAACTCCGGCTGTGGCCGCGCACTTGAGCTGATCCGCTAAGCTGAACGTGATGGCGCACGCCGACCACCTGAGAGGGCGCGTGGCCTCGAGCTTGGGGAGGACTGCATTCACTTCGCGGGCGAACTGCTTGAAGATGCGCTGAGAGGTCAGCTTGAGCTCCGCCCAGGATGCAGGCGATCGCACGCGCTTCCTGGAAGCCCCCAGCCCCCTCGTCCTGATGACGGTCTTCGATTCTCCTTGGCGGTGGCAGCAGCGGAGGGAGGCATGTGTTCCCCTGCGGGCGATCCTCGCGAGGCTGATCCCTCCAGCCTCCCTCGCGAGGTGGGTCTTGCCAACGGTCCTCGCGAGGTTGGTCGCGCCACCCTTGGCGCGGGCCGCGGTCTTCCCAGCGCCCCTGCATTCCTTCCTCCTCCTCGGCCGTAGCCCGTCCGCTGCGCCGGGCGTCTGCCGATCCTTCCTTCGCGTACGGCCCGAAGCTCTTGACATTCATTGGTGTTGTGAGTGTGGAGGTCGTGGTACACGCAGTACCGGCTGCCCTTGGTGGACTCGGGCTGATCTCTGCCTCGCTTGGTGTCTGGCTCGGCTGCGAGCACGGCAGCCCCCTTGCGCTTCACGTCCTTGGCCTTGGACTTCTTCTCTTGGGATCCGCGGCAGGCAGCTCGAGGAGGGAGAGGTGCCCTCCTCAGCCACCTGGCGCACTTGGTCGCAGTTGAACAGCCTGTGGAGGTGCATGATCTTCATGCATCGCCAGCCTCCTCCTTCATCTTGACGTCGCGCACGCCCGTCGGAGAAGGCAGAGATGATGGGCTCCTCCGTTACCACAGGGATCTTGAGGCGGCGTTGTTGAAGCGCTGGATGTACTTTTGCAGGGTTTCCGCCGCCGCTTGATTCAGCGCATGTCGCTTCTGATTGGGTGGCCGGTCGCGAGTACCTTAGAAGTTGGCGATGAAGCGGTACGCATCTCGGCCCGAAAGAGATCGTGCACGGGGCCAGATTCAGAGCCAGTGCGGGCCCCGCCCTGAGCGCCATGGGAAACCAATTCGCCATGACCTTTTATCCCCATTGGCAGCCTCGATGCCCAGCTCGTAGAGCTGGAGGAACTCCGTATGGTCAGTCAGCTGGCCATAGCGAGGAGGCAGGTCCTGCTTGAACTTGGCAGGCCACGCGACGCTGCGCAGCTCGGAGGTGAAAGGCGCGGCAGGCAGCGGGGCCCTCGGACGGCAGAGAGCTTGGTCTTGTGGGCCTCTTCTGCCAAGGGCGGGGAAGCGCAGGTCTTGACGTCTTTGGAGGCGGGGGCGCTTCGGGCAGCTTCTTCTTGCGAGCGAGAACTTCTTGGCAGCTCTGCTCTTGCTGGCGGCGCTGGCGGAAGCAGGTTCCGCCTAGGGGCGCGCCTTGAAACGGCGCCGTCTTGAGAGGAGGCGGCGAGGCGCCCAGAGCTTCATCGCCCGGCAGGCGAAGTGCGGTGCAGCGAAGACGGGCACGGCAGCAAGTCGCCTCCTGCAGCGCAGACGAGCTCGGCGACTCGGTCGAGCCATTCTTCGTAGACGCCGTCAACGGGGTGGTAGCGCAGGAGCTCGTTAGCCGCGATGAGTGCAAATCGGGCCTCCATGGCCGCGCGTGGCGCGCGTGACGAAGAACCAGCGGGGGTGAGCGAAGGCGTGGCGGTGCGGCCGTCCCGCCTCATGGACGGGTGATGGGACGATGCTTGCTGCTCGTTCCCCGCCGGGCCGGTGGCGGCGTTGACGGCAGGTGACGGGGAACGACGAGGGCGCCCGCCGACGGGAGCCGTCTGGGCGACATGGGAGGCGAGGGCTCGGCCGCCAGCGCGGGCCGACAGCGCCGAACATGATTGCGGTGGTCGGGAAGAACGAGGCGACGAAAAGGCGATTCCGCGCACCTTCACCGGGCGCGCTTAAATGTCGGATTTCGGGTTCCGGCAGACCCTTGAGGTTCGAACACTTGGGTGCACGCGAAGATCCAACCCTCCACCGTCTCGTACCTCGCCGAATCGCAGGGACCTAAACTACTAAACAGAACAGCACAAGAGACACAAGATTTATACTAGTTCGGGCCACCGTTGTGGTGTAATACCCTACTCTAGTTTGTGGTGTGGTGGATTGCCTCTTAGGCTGATGAGGAATAAGATAGGAAGAACAGCCTCGCGAGGGTCTGTTCTTGGTGGGTGTGATGAACTACTGGGTGGTGTCCCGTCGCTCTAGCTTGAGGACCGGGTCTCTCTCTCTCTCTCTGGATTCCAAAATGCCAGATCGTCTCTATCTCTATCTCTCGATCCCCTTCGATCCCTCTACTCTGAGTGTGGCTACTCCTATTTATAGGCGAAGGCCCTGGGCCTCTTCCCAAATATTGAGCGGGAACGGCGCCAACAATTGGCCATTTTGAAGGGGAACAGCGGGTACACTTATCCTGACTAAAGTTGGTCCTCGCCTGCCAAAGGCTCGGGTGATGACGCCTGCTTGGGCTCCACGATGACTCCCTTCCAGCCGTTGGGGCTGGTCTTGGTCTTGTTGCACCGAAACGGATGCCTTTGCTTGATGCTCTCGCCTGCACGTGCTCCCTTTGCACCAAAGAGGAAAGGAGGACGCTGCGCGGGCTGGCGCCCAACTGGCGCCCCTGGTCGTCATGGCTTGTGTCATGGGCACCTCGCGAGGTACCCCGCCTTGAACTCTCCGCCTCCTCATGAGCCAGCCTGACGAGGTTGTGCCTGAGGAAGCTCCTTGTCGTCCGCCCCGCGAGGCTTGGCCCCTCGCGAGGGTCTTGAGCTTGCGTTGATGAATATGGGTCGTCCTGGGCCTCCTTTGAGCCACGCCGCAGGCCGCAGGCAGGCAAGTCTGGGGACCCCCGTTCCCAGAACGCCGACAATCATAATTTTGATGAATATAATATGAATGTGCCTTCTGCTCCTACTTGCAATTACTATGAGAGAGGAACTATATCTCCACCTCTCTATGTTTTCAATACGATAAAATTGCAAGAAACTATTTATGCTATGCATTGGCCTTTACTTGATGTGCGTGAATTGTTCTTTTATGACATGCAATGCATAGGAAGGGAGTTAGACTTCGTGATTGCATGATATATGTTGCTTTGTGCTCACTACTAAATGTCAAGTCATTGTTAATTAAAATTGGCTTTGATATGCCTTAGAATCCGGGTGGATCCGTCACTTGAGCACTTTATGCCTAGCTTAATGGCTTTAAAGAAAGCGCTGCCAGGGAGAAAAACCGGAAGTTTTAGGATGTCATTTTATTCTGTTGAGTTCTTTTATAAAGTTTTAAAAAATAGAGGGGAACTTAAAACTTCACAAAAAGAAAAGTGAAAGTGAGAAAGATGAGCACCATTGAAGTGAGGGACGTCCTTGAACTTTGTTCATGCCCATGGAAACTTTGTGAATCTCGATTATAGAAACTTTTCAACAAAATAGTTATCCCCTTATACAAATCCATTGTATTATAAAAATATTGTGCCAAGATTTTCCTTTAGGATGATTAGACTGCTTGTTGGTATGTGCGGTGCAAAACCAGAAACTTTGGCTGTAGTGCGTGATTTTACATCTTTTACCGGAACGTAAAAAGTTTTTGAAAATTTTTGCACAGTATTGCTGTAAAAAATTTATTTTTTTCTAATTTTCAGAATTTTCGGAGTTATAGAAGTATGGTGAATGTTCAGATTACTACAGACTGTCCTATTTAAGACAGATTTTGATGCATTGTTTTGATGAAACTGTTGGGGATCGTTGCAGAAATTAAAAAAATTCTACGCATCACCAAGACCAATCTATGGAGAGACTAGCAACGAGAGAGAGGGGAGTGCATCTTCATACCCTTGAAGATCGCGATGCGGAAGCGTTACACGAACGCGGATGAAGGATTCGTACTCGTAGCGATTCATATCGCGGTTGATTCTGATCTAAGCACCGAACAACGGCACCTCCGCGTTCAACACACGTATAGCCGGGGGACGTCTCCTCCTTCTTGATCCAGCAAGGGGAGAGGAGAAGTTGAGGGAGAGCTCTGGCAGCACGACGGCGTGGTGGTGGAGCTTGCAGTTCTCCGGCAGGGCTTCGCCAAGCACTACTACTATGGAGGAGGTGTTGGGGAGGGAGAGGGCTGCGCCAGCGAAGGGGTGCGGCTCCCATGCGCCTCACCACCATATATAGGGGTGGAGGGGGCTGGTTTCTTGCCCTCCAAGTCCATTGGGGCGTTGGCAAAGCTGGGGGAAAGAAATCCCATCATTTCCTTCCCCACCGATTGTTATCCCCCCTTTTTAGGGATCTTGATCTTATTCCTTCTAAGGGGGGATCTTGGTGCACCTTGACTAGGGGTGTGGGGCCTTGCCCCACTACCCACGTTCATGTGGGTCCCCCCATGCAGGTGGGCCCCACTCCGGAACCTTCTAGAACCTTCCTGGTACAATACCGAAAAATCCCGAACATTTTCCGGTGGCCAAAATAGGACTTCCCACATATATATCTTTACCTCAGGACCATTCCAGAACTCCTCGCGACGTCCGGGATCTCATTCGGGACTCCGGACAACATTCGGTAACTGAACACTAATTCCCATAACAACTCTAGCGTCACTGAACCTTAAGTGTGTAGACCCTACGGGTACGGGAATCATGCAGTCGTGACCGAGACAGCTCTCTGGCCAATAACCAACAGCGGGATCTGGATACCCATGTTGGCTCCCACATGTTCCACGATGATCTCATCGGATGAACCACGATGTCGGGGATTCAATCAATCCTGTATACTATTCCCTTTGTCAATCGGTATGTTACTTGCCCAAGATTCGATCGTCGTTGTCCCGATACCTTGTTCAATCTCGTTACCGGCAAGTCACTTTACTCGTTTCGTAACACATCATCCAGTGTTCAATTCTTTGGTCACATTGAGCTCATTATGATGATGTCCTACCGAGTGGGCCCAGAGATACCTCTCCGTCACACGGAGTGACAAATCCCAGTCTCGATTCGTGCCAACCCAACAGACACTTTCGGAGATACCCGTAGTGTGCCTTTATAGCCACCCGATTCGTTGTGGACGTTTGGCACACCCAAAGCATTACTACGGTATCCGGAGTTGCACAATCTCATGGTCTAAGGAAATGATACTTGAGATTAGAAAAGCTTTAGCGCATTTAACTACACGATCTTGTGCTATGCTTAGGATTAGGTCTTGTCCATCACATCATTCTCCTAATGATGTGATCCCGTTATCAACTACATCCAATGTCCATGGTCAGGAAACCGTAACCATCTATTGATCAACGAGCTAGTCAACTAGAGGCTTACTAGGGACATATTGTGGTCTATGTATCCACACATTTATTACGGTCTCCGGTTAATACAAGTATAGCATGACCAATAGACAATTATCATGAACAAGGAAATATAATAATAACCATTTTATTATTGTCTCTAGGGCATATTTCCAACAGAAACGATCAATTTTATCGGCAGTATAAGCCATGTAGAAGTTTTAATACAGTAGCTAAAATGCAAAAACAAAATATGAATGGGTTTGCAACAGTACTTAAAGTAGTGATTTGCATTATTATACTAACGGGCCTCACCAGTTTTCTGTTAAGTTTTGTGTGGATGAAGTGTTGAAAGATCGAGGAGGTCTCGATATGAGGAGAGGGAGGAGAGGCAAGAGTTCAAGCTTGGAGATGCCCAAGGCACCCCAAGTAAATATCTAAGGAGGCTCAAGCGTCTAAGCTTGGGGATGCCCTGGAAGGCATCCCATATTTCTTCAACAAGTATTAGTATGTTTTCATTTTCGTTTCGTTCATTTATGTGTAAATCTTGGAGCGAATTTTGTGTTTAGTTTTCATTTTTCTTTTATGAACCATGCTGGTATGAGATAGTCCATGGTTGATTTATAGATGCTCATGGCACTTCACTTATATATTTTGAGTATGGCTTTATATAATGCTTCATGTGCTTCACTTAAACCATTTGAAGTTTGGATTGTCTGTTTCTCTTCACATGGAAAACTGTTATTTGTAGAATGCTCTTTTGCTTCACTTATATTTATTAGAGCATTGATCTTTTAAATAAAGAATTAAACTCTCTTGCTTCCCTTATATCTATTTGGAGAGTCGACAAGAATTGGTCAATTGCATGGTTAGTCATAAAATCCTACATAAAACTTGTGGATCACTGAATATGATATGTTTGATTCTTTGCAATAGTTTTGCGATATAGAGATAGAATATATGGGAAGTACTAGTATATGATCGTGTTTAGTAAGATATTGGTGTTAAGGTTTGTGATTCCCGAAGCATGCACGTATAGTCTCTCGTTATGCTATGAAGTTGGAGCATGATTTATTATTGATTGTCTTCCTTATGAGTGGCGGTTGGAGACGAGCGATGGTCTTTTCCTACCAATCTATCCCCCTAGGGGCATGCGTACTAGTACTTTGCTTTGAGGGATAATAAACTTTTGCAATAAGTATATGAGTTCTTTATGAATAATGTGAGTCCATGGATTATACGCACTCTTACCTTTCCGCAATTTGCTAGCCTCTACGGTACCATGCATTGCCCTTTCTCACCTCGAGATGTGGTGCAAACTTCACAGGTGCATCCAAACCTCGTGATATGATATGCTCTATCACACATAAGACTTAGTATATCTTCCTCAAAACAGCCACCATACAAACCTATTATGGCCTTTCCGTAGTCACTCCGAGATATATTGCCATGCAACTTCCACCACTTCCGTTTTGATGACTTGAGCATTCATTGTCATATTGCTTTGCATGATCGTAAGATAGCTAGCATGATATTTCCATGGCTTGTCCATTTTTTGATATCCCTGCTATGCTAGATCATTGCACATCCTGGTACACTACCAGAGGCATTCATATAGAGTCATATTTTGTCCTAGGTACCGAGTTGTAGTTTTTATTTCTTTTGAGTTGTAAGTAAACAGAAGACTGATGATCATCATTATATTAGAGCATGTCCCAGTGAGGAAAGGATGATGGAGACTATGATTCCCCCACAAGTCAGGATGAGATTCCGGACAAAACGAAAGTAAAAGAAAAAAGAAAAAAATGGAAAAAATAAAAAGAAAAGGAAAAAAGAAAATAAAAAACAAAGAGAGAAGGGGCATGCTAGTTCCACACTTGTGCTTCAAAGTAGCACCATGTTTTTTATATAGATAGTCTTCTATGTTTTCACTTCCATATACTAGTGCAAAATTTTCATTATAGAGTAGATGCACATCCATGTAGTTTTCATGTTGAGCTTTCATACACTTACAGCTCTTAGTGCATTCGTTGCATGACAATCCCTACTCCTCGCATTGATATCAATTGATGGGCATCTACATAGCCCGTTAGTTAGCCGCGTCGATGTGAGACTTTCTTAAATTTTTGTCTTGTCTATATTTACCCCTATAATCATATTCTATTCCACCCATAGTGCTATATCCATGGCTTGCGCTCATGTATTGCGTGAGGGTTGAAAAAGTTGAAGCGTGTTAGAAAGTATGAACCAATTTCTCGGTTTGTCATCGGGGTTGTGCATGATAAATTCTTTGTGTTAAGAAGACAAAGCATGACAAGACTACATGATTTTGTAAGGATAGCTTTCTTTAGCGTTGATATTTTGAAAGACACGATTGTTTGTTGGGATGCCTGAGTATTGATGTCTTTATGTCAAAATAATAGACTATTGCTTTTAATAACTCTTGTCTTAATATTCATGCCATGATTAGATATATGACCAAGATTATGCTAGGTAGCATTCCACATAAAAAATTATCCTTTTTTATCATTTACCTACTCGAGGATGAGCAGGAATTAAGCTTGGGGATGCTGATACGTCTCCGTCGTATCTATAATTTTTAATTGTTTTATGCCAATATTATACAACTTTCACATATTTTTGGCAACATTCTATATGATTTATTGGACTAACCTATTGATCCAGTGCCCAGTGCCAGTTCCTGTTTGTTGCATGTTTTTTGTTTCGCAGTATATCCATATCAAACGAAGTCCAAAAGCAATAAATTTTTACAGAGAACAGTTTTTGGAACATTTACGATTTTTGGGAGGTGGAATCACCGCAAACGAGGGCCCACAACCACCAAAAGACACATGGGTGCGCCAGGTAGCCCAGGCGCGTGATGGTGGGTTGTGCCCTCCTCGTAAGTCAGTTGGAGCTCTACTTCGGGCGAAAGGAAGCTTATATACGAA
Organism: Aegilops bicornis; assembly: GCA_021605145.1. Taxonomy (NCBI): domain Eukaryota; kingdom Viridiplantae; phylum Streptophyta; class Magnoliopsida; order Poales; family Poaceae; genus Aegilops; species Aegilops bicornis. Next base: position 630,328,666 of record CM038672.1, read on the forward strand.
AAAATCGTGTTAAAATCTCAGCGCAATTGGAGTTACAGATCTCTGAGAATATAAGAAACGGTTTTTGGCCAGAAAAAAGGAACACAAAACAGAAGAGAACAGAGAGACAGTTCCAATCTCGGATGGGCTCCCGCGCCTCCGCCACCATGGCAACCATGGACCAGAGGGGGAACTCTCCTCCCATCTAGGGGGGAGGCCAAGGGATAAGAAGAAGGAGGGGGCTCTCTCTCCCAGTGGCACCGGAACGCCGTCGGGGCAGTCATCGTGTGACGGCGATCTACTCCAACAACTCTGTCATCTTCACCAACATATTCATCACCTTCTCCCATCTATATTCAGCGGTCCACTCTCTGGCAACCCGCTGTACTCTCTACTTGAACATGGTGCTTTATGCATCATACTATTATCCAATGATATGTTGTCATCCTATGATGTCTGAGTAGATTTTTGCTGTCCTATCGGTAATTGGTGAATTGCTATGGTTGGTTTAATTTGCTTGTGGTTGTGTTGTTGTCCTTTCGTGCCCATCATATGAACGTGTGTGTGGATCACACCATAGGGTTAGTAGTATGTTGATAGGACTATGCATTGGAGGGCAAGGGTGATAGGAGCTTCAGCCTAAACATAGAAATTGATGCATGCAGGATTGAAGGGGGACCAATATATATCTTAATGCTATGGTTGGGTTAAAACTTAATGAACGTTACTAGTTGCGGATGCTTGCTAATAGTTCCAATCATAAGTGCATAGAATTCCAAGTAAGGGACGACATGCTAGCAGTGGCCTCTCCCACATAAAAACTTGCTATCGGTCTAGCAACGTAGTCAATTGCTAATGGACAATTCCGCAAATCCTACCACCACTATTCCACACTCATTTTACTAAGCTAATTTTTTGTTTATTTAAAGAACACCTAAGTTTTGTTTTCACGTTCTTTATTATCTTGCAAAACTATCCTTCCACACCTACAAAGTACTTCTATTTTTATTCTTTTTCTAGGTAAAGCAAACGTTAAGTGTGCGTAGAGTTGTATCGGTGGTCGATAGAACTTGAGGGAATATTTTTTTCTACCTTTAGCTCCTCGTTGGATTTGACACTCTTATTTATCAACAAAGCTGCAAACGATCCGTATACTTGTGGGTTATCATGCCCTAGGATTTCCCCTAGGTGGGGCAGCGGGCACCAAGGGGAGGCGCCCAAGGGTTTGGGTGGCGCCCCTTGGAGCCTAGCCTCCCAAGCAAGGGGCCGGCTTCCCTAGGAAGGATGCCCCACCCTCCTGGCTGAGTGGGCTGGGGTTTGGGTGGCGCCCAACCCCTTGTGGGCTGGTGTGCCCCTCCTCCTTGGCCCATGAGGCCCCACAGCAATTGTCGCACCCCCCCTTGAAACGCTTTTCGGTTCTACGACAAAAACTCGGTACCTCCCGGAGCACTTCCGGAATCCGAATCCCATCATCCTATATATCAATCTTCACCTACGGACCATTCCGGAGTTCCTCGTCATGTCCGGGCTCTCAGCCGAGACTCCGAACAACCTTCGGTCGCCAACACAATAACTCAAGTATACTTAGATCGTCACCAAACGGTAAGTGTGTAGACCCTGTGGGTTCTAGAACTATGCAGACATGACCGAGACACCTCTACGGTCAATAACTAATAACCCACAAGTATAGGGGATCACAACAGTTTTTGAGGGTAGAGTATTCAACTCAAATTTATAGATTCAACACAAGGGGAGCCAAAGAATATTTGTAGGTATTAGCAGCTGAGTTGTCAATTCAGCCACACCTGGAGGTTAGTTATCTACAGCAAAATGATCAGTATCAAAGTAATATGATAGTTTTGATAATAGTAGCAGCAGCAATAGTAACAGTCACAGTGATAGCAGTAATTTTGTAGCAAGCGCAACAGTTACAATAGCAGTAGCAACTTAGCAAGAACAATATAAGATAAATTCGTAGGCATTGGATCGGTAATTTGTTGGATGAGATTCATCATGTGACAGTCATAACCTAGGGTGATACGGCACTAGCTCCAGTTCATATATATAATGTAGGCATGTATTCCATAAATAGTCATACGTGCTTATGGAAAGAACTTGCATGTCATCTTTTGTCCTACCCTCCCGTGGCAGCGGGGTCCAATTGGAAACTAAGGGATATTAAGGCCTCCTTTTAATAGAGAACCGGAACAAAGCATTAACACACGGTGAATACATGAACTCCTCAAACTACGGTCATCACTAGGAGTGGTCCCGACTATTGTCACTCCGGGATTGTCGGATCATAACACGTAGTAGGTGACTATAACTTGCAAGATCGGATCTAGAACATGGATATAATGGTGATAACATAAACGGTTCAGATTTGAAATCATGGCACCTGGGCCCAAAGTGACAAGCATTAAGCATGGCAAAGTCATAGCAACATCAATCTTAGAACATAGTGGATACTAGAGATGAGGCCCTAACAAAAATAAGTCGATTACATGATGAATCTCATTCAACTTCTCACCGTCCAGCGAGCCTACGAAGGAATTACTCACTCCCGGTGGGGGGCATCATGGAATTGGCGATGGACAAGGGTTGGTGATGACGAAGAATGAAGATCCCCCTCTCTGGAGCCCCAAATGGACTCCCGGTCTGGCCTCCCAATGAAGAACAGGAGGCACCGGCGGCTCCATCTCGTGGATCGTGAGAGTCCTTTATCCCCCATTTTTTCTGAAAAAATAGGATTTTATAGCGTCGGTTTCAGGGTCTGCGAGGCCACCAGGTGTGGACACCCCACAGGCGCACGCCCTCCCAGCGCCACGGTGGGTTGTGCCCACCAGTGTGCCCCCTCAGGTGAATCTTGGCTCGAGAAATTTTCTTTTATTGAATAAAAAATCCTTGCAAAGTTTTGTTCCATTCTGAGAACTTTTATTCCTACACAAAAACAACACCATGGTAGTTTTGCTGAAAACAGCGTCAGTCCGGGGTTAGTTTCATTCAAATCATGCAAATTGAGTCCAAAACCAGAGGAAAAGCGTTAGGAAAAGTAGATACGTTGGAGACGTATCAACTCCCCCAAGCTTAAACCTTTGCTTGTCCTCAAGCAATTCAGTTGATAAACTGAAAGTGAAAAAGAAAAACTTTTACGAACTCTTTTGCTCTTGTTTGCGTAAATAAGCTTAAACAACACCTAGGTTTTTAGCCAACATTATAACTAACCATGCCGACAATAACTCTTAAAAATTATATTAACTCATATCAATGACATAATCAGCTAGCGAGCAATAATAAGATATCTCAAACATCAACATGTTATCAAAACAACCATGATATAATATGACAATAGTTGTATCTCGCTAGCCCTTTCTGAGACCGCAAAACATAAATGCAGAGCACCTCCAAAGTTCAAGCAGCGACTAAAACATTGTAATTCATGGTAGAAAAGGTCCAGTCATGATGCACCCAACATTAGCTACACACAATGCATCAGCATGACAACAGTGCTCTCAGGTTTTAGCGCTTATTTTAGAAGGTGATGACACAACATAAAAGTAAATGGATAGTCCCTTCACAGAGGGAAATAGTGATTTGCAGCGGTGCCAGAGCTCAAGCTTTTAAAACAGATGTAAATGATATTTTGAGAAATGCACCCTTTTGTTTACTTCACAACCATCAGTTATCAATATCTTCCTTGCTAAGCATGCTAGTGGCAGTTCCCAAGCGATAAAAGTAAAGGTTTACTCCCCCTCCACCAATAATTACACTCCACGGCTTATCCGAAACAACGGGTGCCGTCCATACCAATCAATAGTCCCGGGGGAGTTTGTTTAATTATTTGCAATTTTGAGTTCGGGACTAGGCATCCCTATTACCGCCCTTTTCTCGTGTATTGGCAAGTGAATAAACACTCAACCTGAGAACAACCCGCTTAGCATGGAAGATACCGACTACCTCCTGTCGTTCCATGAATGATCCATGCACACAAAAAGGATATTTATTTGAGGTTTTTTAGAGATGGCACATGCAAATTTGCTTAGGACGGCAGGGTAATACCGTACATAGGTAGGTATGGTGAACTCATCTGGAATAACTTGGGTTCAAGGTTTTTTATGTACAAGCAGAATTCCCACTTAGTACAGGTGAAGGCAAGCAAATAGGTTGTTAAGCGGCCAACTAGAGAGCAACAACGTTCATGAAACATGCATTATGCATAAGTAACATTGGACACAAGCATGAGTAGTATATGAACACCATGAACATAAATATCATAGAGGCTATGTTGGTTTTGATTCAACTACATGCATGACCATGTGCCAAGTCAAGCCACTCGAACATTCAGAGGAGGATACCATATCATCATACTACATCACAGTAATTTTAACGCAATGTTGATATCCAAGATAAATCATTATCCACTCCTAGCTACTTATGCATGGCATGAGAAACTATAGTCTCTAATTGTCATTACAAACATGTTTAATCATAATGGACTGATTCATGGATACTAGGTTAAACATATTTACAAAAATAGAACAAGTCGAGTTCATACTAGTTTCTCTCTGCCATGGCCAGTTCATCAAATATCGTCATTATTGCCTTTCACTTGCACTACCGAACCATGTGAAAATAATAATAGTGCAAGAGTGCCGTGGACTAAGCTGGAATCTGCAAACATTTTATTCAACGGGAGAAGACAAAAGTAATATGGGCTCTTTGTTAGATCAACAGTAATGCATATGAGAGCCACTCAACATTTTCATCATGGTCCTCTCCTCGGTACGACTCGAATGAAAGGAAAAGAAACTCAGAGAAACACGATGAAATATTTTTGGAGTTTTTGGTTTTCTTGAACAAGCAAATAAAATGGAAAAACAAAAACGAGAAAACTATTTACATGGGAAAGCTCCCAATAAGCAAAAGAAGAACAAGGAAATATTTTTGGTTTTTCTTTTTAGTACTACAACTAACTACTCTAGAAAGAAAAATAAAAAAGGAGCAGGAAATAATTTTTGGATTTTCTCAAAGCTTTTCAAACACACAAGAAGAAAGCGAGAAAATAAATCTAACATGGATGATACAATGAAAAAGTGTGGACACCGACAACTGGAATGAAATGATTAGACATGAATGCAATGTCGGTGGGAATACGTACTCCTCCAAGTTTAGACTTTTGGCCTAACTTGGTAATCAATCAGTAGCCTGGATAGTAGTTGGGGTGCTGAGGAGCGGGCATCCACGGATACCACTGTTGAGGCTCCTCCTCTGCTATAGCCTGTTCGTTTCGGTAGGCGATGATATCCGCGGGAAATGGAATAATATCACGAGTTATTACACTAAAAACCAGGTTACATGGAATAGGGATGTTAGGATAATCGATAGCAGTAAACTAGTGGTGATCCATGGCCGCGCGATCTAAATGGACCTTAGGCAGAGGATAATCATGGAGGCGTATCTCCACATTAAAGCGAGCCGCCAAACGGGTGGCAAAAATACCTCCATGTATCTTACCCTTAGATTTATCAATGTGAAGGTGACGAGCCACAATAGCCCCCAAGCTATAAGTGTTGTGGCCCTCTAGCACACGATGTAAAACAGCAAGGTCTGGTGAATTGAGTGCGCCCACTTTCTCTCTAGCAAGCAAGCATTTTGTAATGAAAAGAGCAAAATAATGAACAATAGGAAAATGCAAGCCAGCGGCAGTGATACTCAACACCCCTCTCTCATCTCCCACTGTCAAGGTATGATAAAAGGCCTCAAACTCTGCCGGCCTAGGCTCTATCAAACCACCATCAGCAGGAAGCAAGCATATTTCACAAAATTCAGTAAGAGGTATCTGATGGGGTTCAGCATATAAATTGAATTGCACCTCAGGAGGATTATTCCTAGGAAGGAAATTAAAACATTGAACAAAGGTGTTTGTGAGGAGATGATACTGTTCACATTCAGCTGTGATGAAGTTGGTGAGGCCGGCATTAGCAGCATATTGTGTAAACTCTTGAAGGATTCCAGCCTCTTCCATGAACAGAGTATGTGGCCATTCGCATGGTCGTACTTCCGCCAATCTCCGGAGATGGAGATCACTGTCAGATGACTCCCAATAACTCCCTTGGAGTTCTTCTTGGAAGCAAACTTCCTAAAGATATTCATCCTCTCCCGATGAACAAATTTCTGAAATTTTTAGTCCACAAAATTTTCTCAACAAAACTTCACAAAATTGATAGCAACTACTCATAGGGATACATAGAGGCCATAGCAAGCATTCAAACTACTTAAAACTCAAAGAATTCAACATGCAAGCTCATCTACAGCAGCACCAAGAGTAGCTATTCAAAATATAAACCACTAAAACAAAAACTAATTGGACGAACGGTGGAGTCACATACCAAGCAACAATCCCCCGAAATAGTTTCAGAAACGGAGCTTCGAGCAAAGAGATTGAAATCCGTTGGTTTGAGGGCAAGAACTCGGGAGAGAGAGCAATGGTGATTTTGTTCTGGAGGTAGGTGATGATGTGGTGTGAAGAGATAAGTGAGGGGGCCCACGTGGGTACCACAACCCACCAGGGCGAGCCTGGGGGTCCTGGCGCGCCCAGGTGGGTTGTGCCCACCTGGTGCACCTCCCTCTGATATTATTTGCACCAAAAATTCTTAAATATTCTGAAAAAAATCATACTAAATTTTCAGAGCAGTCGGAGAACTTCTATTTTTTGGGTCATTTTTTATTGCACAGGGAATTCAGAAAACAGACAAATCATGGCATTTTATTTTATCTAACTAATAAAAACAAAAAACAAAAGATAGGGATAGAAGGTAGTTCTTACTAAATTCATCAACTTCATACCTCTCAAAAATGATCCATTAATAAGGTTGATCAAGTCTTATTGACAACCACTTTCGAGTAGCATGAAACCGAAGAACTTCCGTAAATCACTAAGTTACCTCAATGGGGATACGCATTTACCCAACAATAAGCATTTCATATTTATTTTTAATAGTAGGTAGAGGTAGTTGAAAACTTCCAATAGTGATTGTCGGAGATTTTTCAATAACATTAATACCATTCACTTGGAACTGTTTCTTCGGAAAGTGCACCGTATGCTCATTACCATTGATATGAAAAGTGACCTTGCCTTTATTGCAATCAATAACAGCCCCTGAAGTATTCAAGAAGGGCCTACCAAGGATAATCAACATGTTGTCGTCCTCGGACATCTCAAGTATAACAAAGTCAGTCAAAATAGTAACATTGGCAACAACAACGGGCACATCCTCACAAATACCGACAGTTTTGGCAGTTGATTTGTCAGCCATTTGCAAAGATATTTCAGTAGGTGTGAGTTTATTCAAATCAAGTCTTTTATATAAAAAGAAAGGCATAACACTAACACCAGCTCCTAAATCACATAAAGCAGTTTTCACATAATTTCTTTTGATGGAGCAAGGTATAGTTGGTATTCTTGGATCTCCAAGTTTTTAGGTACTCCATACTTAAAAGTATAATTAGCAAGCATAGTGGAGATTTTAGCTTCTGTTAATTTTCTCCTATTAGTAATGTGTCTTTCATGTACTTTGGATCAGGAGGCATTTTCAAGATATCAGTCAAGCGAAAAGAAAAAGCGGCCTCGACATTTCAAAGAAAGCATTCAAATTCTTCATCATCTTTCTTTTTAGTAGACTTAGGTGGAAAGGGCATAGGCTTTTGAACCCACAGTTCTCTTTCTTTATTGTGTTTTCTAGCAATAAAATCTTTTTTATCATAATGTGTATTCTTGGGTTGTGGGCTATCAAGATCAACTACAGGTTCTATCTCAACATCATTGCCTGGTTCTTTACTATTTGTTTGAGTGTCTTCATGAACCTCATCGTTATCTTTTTCATTATCAGAAGGCGAGTGTTCACTACCAGGTTGAGTTTCATCATCAGAGATAGAAACTTCATTATCATTATCAGGACGTTTTTCTACTTCAGGTTCACTAGAGGTATCCAAAGTCCAATCATTTTTCTTCTTCTTTTTCTTTTTAGAAGGACTAGATGCAACAGTATTAGCTCTTTGTGAGTCTTGTTTAATTCTTTTTGGGTGTCCCTCAGGATAAAGTGGTTCCTGAGTCATTTTACCTCCTCTAGTTGCTACTCTAACAGCAAAGTCATCTATATTATTGTTCATTTCATCAAGCAACTCTCTTTGAGTTTGAACCATAGAAGCATGTTTTCCCACACCTCTAACATCATTTGAGATTCTAAATAACAAGTCTCTCAAGCAAGCAATCATATCAGAATTGTATTTCAATTGTTTCATAACATTTGCATTGAAGTGATCTTGATTTCTAATGTAATTTTCAAACTCATAAAGGCATTGGCTAGGATGCATATTGTGAGGATTATCATTATCATTGAATTTCATTAGAGAATTTACCTCTACCACCTTAGGTGGTGGTGGTTTATCAAGCCCATGCATTTCTTCAATAGGAAGTAAATTTTTTACATCCCCAGCTTTAATACATTTTTCGTTCATAGATTTCTTTGACTCTTGCATATCTTGAGGACTGAGATATAATATACCCCTCTTCTTCAGAGTGGGTTTAGGACGTGGTTCAGGAAGAGTCCAATCATTATAATTTTTCAATATGTTATTCAATAATTCTCCAGCTTGCCCAACAGTTTGTTCCCTGAAAACACAACCAGCACAACTATCTAGGAAGTCCCTAGAAGTATTGGTTAGTCCATTATAGAAGATATCAAGTATTTCATTTTTCTTAAGAGGATGATCAGGCAAGGAATTAAGTAATTGGAAAAGCCTCCCCCAAAGCTTGTGGGAGACTCTCTTCTTTAATTTGCACAAAGTTATATATTTCCTGTAAGACAACTTGTTTCTTATGAGTAGGGAAATATTTTTTAGAGAAGTAATAAATCATATCCTGGGGACTACGCACACAACCAGAAGTAAGAGTATTGTACCAAGCTTTAGCATCACCCTTTAATGAGAACGGAAATAATTTGAGTATATAGTAATAGCGAGTCTTCTCATCATGAGTAAAAAGCGTAGCTATGTCTTAGTAAGATGTGCCACAACAGTTTCAGTTTCATAACCATGGAAAGGATCAGATTCAACCAAAGTAATTAAATCTGGGTCGACAGAGAATTCACAATTCTTATCATCAATAAAGATGGGTGAAGCAGCAAAATTAGGATCATATTTCATTCTAGCATTCAGAGAGTTTTCTTTATACTTGCATAATAATTTCTCTAGATCATCTCTATCCTTACAAGCAAGAATGTCTCTAGTTGTTTCTTCATTCATAACATAGCCTTCCAGTACCTTAGGCAATTCATATCTAGGAGGGCTAGTTCTAGTGGGTGTTTCAAGACTTTCAGTTTCAAGCTCATCATCAGTTTCAATAACATCATGTTGTCTTACTCTAGCAATTTGTTCATAAAGAAAGTCACTAAGTGGCACATCATCATCAAGCAAGGTACTAGACTCATCATAAGTATCATTCATAGCAGAAGTAGCATAATCAATAACTTGCGACATATCAGGATTAATAGCATGTGGTGGTGTTGCAAGTTTATTTATACTAGAAGATGAATCTAAAGCAGAGCTAGATGGCAGTTCCTTACCTCCCCTCGTCTTAGAGGGATAAATCTTAGTCTTAGCATCTTTCAGATTCATCATAGTGATAGATTGATAATAATCACTAGTGACTCAACAAATATAGCTATGCTCCCCGGCAACGGTGCCAGAAAAAAGTCTTGATAACCCACAAGTATAGGGGGTCACAACAGTTTTCGAGGGTGGAGTATTCAACCCAAATTTATAGATTTGACACAAGGGGATCCAAAGAATATTTATAGGTATTAGCAGCTGAGTTGTCAATTAAACCACACCTGGAGATTAATTATCTGCAGCAACGTGATCAGTAGCAAAGTAATATGATAGTTTTGATAATAGCAGTAGCAGCAATAGTAACAGTAACAGTGATAGCAGTAATTTTGTAGTAAGCGCAACAGTAAAGATAGCAGTAGTAACTTAGTAAGAACAATATAAGATAAATTCGTAGGCATTGGATCGGTAATTTGTTGGATGATATTCATCATATGACAGTCATAACCTAGGGTGATACGACACTAGCTCTAGTTCATAAATATAATGTAGGCATGTATTCCGTAAATAGTCATACATGCTTATGGAAAGAACTTGCATGGCATCTTTTGTCCTACCCTCCCGTGGAAGCGGGGTCCAATTGGAAACTAAGGGATATTAAGGCGTCCTTTTGATAGAGAACCGGAACAAAGCATTAACACACGATGAATACATGAACTCCTCAAACTATGGTCATCACCGGGAGTGGTCCCAACTATTGTCACTCCGGGGTTGCCGGATCATAACACGTAGTAGGTGACTATAACTTGCAAGATCGGATCTAGAACATGAATATAATGGTGATAACATAAATGGTTTAGATCTGAAATCATGGCACCCGGGCCCAAAGTGACAAGCATTAAGCATGGCAAAGTCATAGCAACATCAATCTTAGAACATAGTGGATACTAGGGATCATGCCCTAACAAAACTAAGTCGATTACATCATGAATCTCATCCAACTCCTCACCGATCAGCGAGCCTACGAAGGAATTACTCACTCCCGGTGGGGAGCATCATTGAATTGGCGATGGAGAAGGGTTGGTGATGACGAAGAACGAAGATCCCCCTCTTCGGAGCCCCAAACGGACTCCAGATATGGCCTCCTGATGAAGAACAGGAGGTGACTGCGGCTCCGTCTCGTGGATTGCGATAATTCTTTCTCCCCCATTTTTTCTGGAAAAATAGGATTTTATAGCGTCGTTTTTAAGGTCTGCCGGGCCACCATGTAGGGACAAACCACCTGGACGCGCCTGGGGGGGCAGGCGCGCTCTGGTGTGTTGTGCCCACCCAGGTGCCCCCCTTGGGTGACTCTTGGCTCCAGAAATTCTCTTTTATTGAATAAAAAATCCTCGCAAAGTTCCGTTCCATTCCGAGAACTTTTATTTCTGCATAAAAATAACACCATGGTAGTTTTGCTGAAAACAGCGCCAGTTCAGGGTTATTTCATTCAAATCATGCAAATTAGAGTCCAAAACAAGAGGAAAAGCGTTAGGAAATGTAGATACGTTGGAGACATATCAATAACCAATAGCAGGACCTGGATGTCCATATTGGTTCCTACAGATTCTACGAAGATCTTTATCGGTCGAACCTCGTTGCCAAGGATTCAGCTAATCCCGTATGCAGTTCCCTTTGTCCCATCGATATGTTACTTGCCTGAGATTCGATCGTCGGTATCTCCATACCTAGTTCAATCTCATTACCGACAAGTCTCTTTACTTGTTCCGTAATACAAGATCCCGTGACTAACTCCTTAGTCACATTGCTTGCAAGCTCATTGTGATGTTGTATTAGCGAGTGGCCCCTGAGATACCTCTCTGTCATACGGAGTGACAAATCCTAGTCTTGATCCATGCCAACTCAACAGACACCCTCGGAGATACCTATAGAGCATCTTTATAGTCACCCAGTTACGTTGCGACGTTTGATACACACAAGGTACTCCTCCGGTGTCAGTGAGTTGCATGATCTCATGGTCATAGGAACAGATACTTGACATGCAGAAAACGATAGCAATAAACTTGATACGATCATATGCTACGCTTATAGTTTGGGTCTTGTCCATCACATCATTCTCCTAATGATGTGATCCCGTTATTAAATCGCAACTCATGTCTATGGCTAGGAAACTATAGCCATCTTTGATCAACGAGCTAATCCGGTAGAGGCTCACTAGGAACATGTTGTTCTTTATGTATCCACACATGTATTTGAGTTTTCCAGTCAATACAATTATAGCATGGATAATAAACGATTATCATGAACAAAAAAATATAATAATAACCATTTTATTATTGCCTCTAGAGCATATTTCCAATAAGTCCATCGTCTTGCCTTTGAATATGAGCGGTAGGATCTCCTGTATGGACTTCCCCTCGAAGAATTTACCTCGAATGGCCTGGGTTGGGTCAGTCTCACCATTGTACTCCCACATAAGGTGGGCCCGAGCTTGCAGTGGTTGTATTCCTCGGATGAGCGCCACATGCATGACATGCACAAGCGTCAGCCCCTGACTGTGTAACTCGGCTATCTTGCGTGCCAGTTCCGAAATGCCGACGATTCCTTAGGATTATTCCTTGGGATCGAAAAGTTCTGCCTCGTCAGCGGGGTCAGGGTGAATGGCATGAAGATGCCGACCCGAGATGGACCTAACAGCTCTACATCCGGGATGTAGAACCGCTAGTCTCCACAAACTCCCTGGGCAGGTATTGGGGGGCGGTGACGCTGCTGTTGGCGGCACCGCTGCATTGCACCTCCCGGTAACGTTTATTTGCAGCTTGATGCAGAAAAAGTTTCACCACAAGTCAAAGTGCGGTTCGCAGCAGAGAAAAGCTTCACATAGCGTGATAAAGCACACTATGTGGAGAATTGAGTTTGGGGAAAGATGGTGGAGTCGCAGACAGTAAAAAAAATGGACGAGAGGCTATGACTGAACTGCTAAGACATCGTCTACAAGAAACTCAGTTGCGCATGAAGCGACAGGACAACAAATATCGGAGTGAAAAATCGTCTGAAGTGGGTGATTGGGTTTATCTCAAAGTGCAACCTTACTGCTTGCGTCGCGGCGTAATCATAAGTTTGCCCTCAAGTTTTATGGCCTTATCAAGTTCTTCGTCGCGTGGGGGCTGTCTCGTACCTGCTTGCTCTGACAGTTCTGCAGTCCAAGCTGATTTGGAAGGGCGGCAGTCATTCCGCGATTCAAGGTAAGCTGGCAGGGACGCACCCAACAACAGGATTCTTGGGAGGGCGCGTACACCCGTGCAAAATTTCCTGCTCTATCGATGGGGACAAGTCGCGTTTCACGGGGTGGGGACTGTCATGACCTGGCCCACTCCTGGACATCAGCCCAAGGCGGCAGACCTAGGAACTGGAGGCCCAGACAGAAGATGGCGCAGAGCAAGAGCGAACGGGTTATGCTCAAAAAAAAAAGCAAGAGCGAACGGGATAGAAGGGCGTGAAGAATGTCGAGTTTTCAGATGGAACTAGACCATTTCCCCCGTCTGTCTCCCTGTATCTCTCCCTCCCCTGATCTTCTTCCTCCTCTGTAAATCCGAATAGGCAAGTTGAGTGCATCACAACAACGAGTAGGTGCTCAGCTCACCCACCGGAGATTCACTTTGGCACCACGATGCGATATGACGTTGAAACATTATCTTTCTGAAATTGAGTGCAATATAAAGTCTTGGCAACATCTCAAAACCTATCCAATCAACAACAAGAAATTGTCGGAAACATAATGAAAGGGACAAAACACCCGGTCCGACCATGACGTAACAAGAGCAGTAGATAGATCAGTAGTAGCAAAGGTCGGAAAGGACACAGACAGCACTGACAAATCACAAATCAATGCCGGCAACGAGACCGTATCATCAAAGGTAAAGAGATATAGACCATCAAGCAACTTGCGGCACACAATATCGTCAGGCAGCATACTTGACAGCGATGTCGGCGAGGCAGTGCGCTACCTCGGCCGGCGTCGAGAACAACGCCATGTGGTCGGCGCCGTCGATTTCCTTGACCTCGTCCACGGGGTAGTTCTGCACCATCCACCGTTGGAACCCCTCGACGATGGCGTTGTCGTCTTTGAGGACGATGAACACCCTGCGCACCGACCCGTAGCGAGCCTCCGTGTATGGTGGCTGCAGCCTCAGGTCCTCCACGAACATCGAACCAACCCTCATTAGGGATCTTCCCAGCGTCAGATCCTGCCATATATATGATTCCAAACAGCATGCAGCTCTAGGGTTAATTTCTATTTGGTCAATTTCAAATCTCAAATCTCAGTGTACAGCTTCCTAGCAGGAGCATTTCATCGATGTTCGAACAGATTAATCAACAGAGCGACAGGTCCGTAATTTTGCATACCTCCGGCGAGCATAGCTGCAAGAACTTTGCTCGCGTGACCAGCGGCCCGAACTGCATGGCAGTAGGAAGCTTGCCCTCCGGATCTTGAGGCTTAAACTCCGTGTCCATCCAATCCATCGTTCCCCCCTCCACGAACTTTTTAGATCGAGCAAAACATTCATCAGTAGTACGAAAAGCGACATGCTAATGCTGGTGTATGTCCAATATAGAGTTGCAGATTCGAGGAAGTCGATCATGGCGTACCTTTTCAAGCACGTACGCCGGCGACGACCGGTGGTCCGGCATGAAGGCGGAGAGGAACACCGCAGCGGCGACCTTCTCCGGGAACAGCTCGCAGGCGAGGGCGATGTTCACGCCGCCGAGGCTGTGGCCGACGAGCACCACCTTCTCCCCGGGCGGGAGGGACCCCATGAGGTCGAGCAGCGGCTTGGTGTAGTCGAGGAACGTCGGCACCTCGCGCAGTGGCCTGGGGTCGACGCCCGACGCCGCGAGGTCAGGCGTGCTGACGCGGTGGCCGGCGTCCCTGAGCCGCGTGGCCACCTTGAACCAGGCCCAGCCGCCGACGCATGCGCCGTGCACCAGAACGATGTGCTGGCCGCTAGCTTGGTCCGCCGGAGCCGCCATCTCCATGTGCGTGCGTGGGGTTTTGCGACTGTTTCTCCGTGCTTGTCGTTAGCTGTGGCTATGATGTCAAAAACCTCGGGCGCTGTTAGATTTATGAAGCCACTCTTGAAGCTTCGGGCCCGCAACCGCAAACTATCATCGATCAGCAGAATCACGTGCTAGCGAGGATACGCTTGAATAATCATGTACGCAAAGTCAACAAAACATGTTTAGTTGGAGCTGCCACTGGAGGGCTGCTAAAAGCAATAATGCTGGACTTATATGGAAAGAATGTACGCACTGACCATACGGACATGGACGTGGGCGTGTGCAGTTGGCTAGCTTCAACAGTTGCTCAGCACTCATACGTTTAGAGCATCTCCAACAGGCGTCTAAAAAGAGCTCCGCGCATTAAAAGTTTGTTTTTTGGCGCCGGACAGCTCCAGCAGAAGCTGAAGCGCTAAAAGTTTTTGGACGCGCGCTGAAAAACGCTATCGCGCGCAGCATATTTAGGGCGCCGGATTACGCGCGCTTCACAATTTACACTGTCTGCTTTTTAAGCGCGCGTTTTTGGACGGCTGCTAAAGCAAAATTGATCCCGACGCATTAAAAATGCTACAGTAGCGTGTTATAACGTTTATTGGGCGCGGAATTTTTGTGCGGCCGTTTTGAAGATGCTCTTAGACAAGTGTGCGCCACACCAGCACTACCGGAACAGGGCCCTATGCCGACGGCCATATATATGCCGACGGCCCCCGTCGGCCTAGTCTGGGCTATGCCGACAGCCGTGTCCAGGCCGTCAGCGTAATAAAGCCATCGAGCTATCCCGAGCTATGCCGACGGCCCCTGTCGGCCCAGATGAGCCGTCGGCTTATCCCAAGTTACGCCTACAGCTGTCGTCGGCATACATGGGCCGTCGGCATAGTTCTTGAGCGGTGATCCCGCCGTCTTGCGGCGGCTAACGGCGTCCGATCTATGCCGACGGCCGAGACGGAGCCGTCGGCATAGATGCATTTACCACGCCATCGATCCGAGGCGCATCGACCACCACCTATGCCGACGGGCTGCCGACATAGATGCCACATCACCGATCTGCGCCACGCCATCCGCTTGGTTTAGCAGCGACGGCTTTGCCGTCGACATAGTTTTTTTTTCTTTTTTTCTTTTTTTTCATAGCTATATTTTATGTTTTCTTAAATATTATTATTTGACTAACTTACATATAGTACGTGTTAATAAGCATACACACATTATTTTTCGGTTACATGCAGGCGGTGTGACCCCTCACGAACGAGCAGTGCCGCCAACCCGCACTGGAATGGGGAACAGCCACATCAGTCTATCTGAAGGGACTTTGCTCCCAAGTGTTTATATATATATATATATATATATATATATATATATATATATATATATATATATATATATATATATCGGATGACCTACCATAACCGGGTGGTGTTGTGGAATGTCCGAAGTGGCGGCACGCGTTTCCGGTGCGTGGCCCCCCTCACGGACGGCGCCGCCGCCGGCACCTGGAGGGGGGAAACTGCCGCGTCGGGTCTACACGGAGTGGATTTAGCTGTGGGTTTGGCCGGATGTTGCTCCCGGTGTCCCTCGGGCCGACTGATACAACCGGGTGGAGAGGTCCACCGTCAAAGCCCGTCTGGAAGTCAAAGGTTAGATCTCGTGGTCAACCGCTCCGAGGTAAGGCGGACGGGGCACAGGGGTAGCAATGCCACCGGAGCGTCGGGCCCTCATACATGCGGGGTGGTGTTGTGGCATGTCCAAGAGGCGGCACGCTGCGTCTCGGCGGCGTGGCCCCTCACGAACGGCGCCGCCACGCCGGCTGGAGGGGAGAAACCGCTGTCGGGTCTACACGGAGTGGATGTAGCTGTGGGTTTGCCGGATGTTGCTCCCGGTGTCCCTCTGGCCGACTGACACAACCGGGTGGAGAGGTCCACCGTCAAAGCCCGTCCGTGGGAAGTCAAAGGGCTAGATCTCGTGGTCAACCGCTCGGGGTTAGGCGAGACGGGTCTGAGGGGTAGCAATGCCACCGGAGTGTCGCATCGGGCCCCTCATACATGCGGGGTGGTGTTGTGGCATGTCCGAAGAGGCGGCACACGCCTCCGGTCGTGTCCCCTCACGGACGGCGGCCGCCACGGCACTGGAGGGGGGGAAACCGCCGCGTCTACACGGAGTGGATGTAGCTGTGGGTTTGGCCGGATGTTGCTCCCGGTGTCCCTCTGGGCCGACTGACACAACCGGGTGGAGAGGTCCACCGTCAAAGCCCGTCCGTGGGAAGTCAAAGGGCTAGATCTCGTGGTCAACCGCTCGAGGTTAGGCGGGGACGGGGTCCTGGGGGATAGCAATGCCACCGGAGTGTCGTACCGGGCCCTCATACATGGGGGGTGGTGTTGTGGCATGTCCGAAGAGGCGGCACGCGTCTCCGGTGCGTGGCCCCCCTCACGGACGGCGCCGCCGCCGGAACCTGGAGGGGGGAAACTGCCGCGTCGGGTCTACACGGAGTGGATGTAGCTGTGGGTTTGGCCCGGATGTTGCTCCCCGGTGTCCCTCTGGGCCGACCTGACACAACCGGGTGGAGAGGTCCACTGTTCAAAGCCTGTCTGTGGGAAGTCAAAGGGCTAGATCTCGTGGTCAACCGCCTCCGGGGTAAGGCGGACGGGGACACAGGGGGTAGCAATGCCACCGGAGCGTCGCACCGGCCCCTCATACATGCGGGGTGGTGTTGTGGCATGTCCAAAGAGGCGGCACACGTCTCCGGGGTGTGGCCCCCCTCACGGACGGTGATGACACGGTAGTAGACGTTCCGCGGTAACGGTGCGGCGTGAATATTATTAAATACTCGGATCGCGATAAAATCATGAGTTTTTTACACGACGTGGGCACATGTGCTATAGGAACGATGGTATTTTTCATAATTTTTGTGATGGAGAAGTATCTGAAGATTTCCCTCTACGTGGATTGCCCTTCGCATGTCTACGACTGTGGCCGGCGGCCTCCGTGGGCTAGCATGCCGCCAATCTTGCGTACGTGGCTTCTCACAAGTCTGGAAGTGTTGTGGCATGTCCGAAGAGGCGGCACGCATCTCCGGGCGTGGCCCTCCTAATCGACGGCGCACGCCGCGGCACTGGAGGGGGAAGCCGTCGGGTCTACACGGAGTGGATTTAGCTGTGGGTTTGGCCCGGATGTTGCTCCCCGGTGTCCCTCTGGGCCGACCTGACACAACCGGGTGGAGAGGTCCACTGGTCAAAGCCCGTCCGTGGGAAGTCAAAGGGTTAGATCTCGTGGTCAACCGCTCCAGGGTAAGGCGGGACGGGGGGCCTGGGGGTAGCAATGCCACCGGAGCGTCGGTCCCTCATACATGCGGGGTGGTGTTGTGGCATGTCCGAAGAGGCGGCACGCGTCTCCGGTGCGTGGCCCCCCTCACGGACGGCGCCGCCGCCGGCACCTGGAGGGGAGAAACTGCCGCGTCGGGTCTACACGGAGTGGATGTAGCTGTGGGTTTGGCCCGGATGTTGCTCCCCGGTGTCCCTCTGGGCCGACCTGACACAACCGGGTGGAGAGGTCCACTGGTCAAAGCCCGTCCGTGGGAAGTCAAAGGGCTAGATCTCGTGGTCAACCGCTCGAGGTTAGGCGAGACAGGTCTGGGGGTAGCAATGCCACCGGAGTGTCGTCTGCCCCTCATACATGCGGGGTGGTCTTGTGGCATGTCCGAAGAGGCGGCACGCGTCTCCGGTGCGTGTCCCCCCTCACGGACGGCGCCGCCGCCGGCACCTGGAGGGGGGAAACTGCCGCGTCGGGTCTACACGGAGTGGATGTAATTGTGGGTTTGGCCCGGATGTTGCTCCCCGGTGTCCCTCTGGGCCGACCTGACACAACCGGGTGGAGAGGTCCACTGGTCAAAGCCCGTCCGTCGGAAGTCAAAGGGCTAGATCTCGTGGTCAACCGCTCCAGGGTAAGGCGGGACGGGGGACCTGGGGGGTCAACAGAGAAACGGGCAACACACTTCCTTCACAAATCGGACAAGTTCTCTCTCTATAGCCATATACTACCTCGGAGATCGTGTAGTTTACAAGCGGCCTCCGGCCAAAGCTTCTACTAAACGCTCAAAATTTTCCCACACATGACAAGGGCCAGATGATGACACCGTGCCAGGTCCCGAGGATTTATGGCATCATATGATGTCCCGTGGATTTTAACGGCCAGATCCGGCATGCCGCCGAGGTACATACACCCCCGGGTGGTGGGTCTTGCCGTCCTTTGGTTGCACTAGGCCTACACGTCTGCCGTGAATACATCATATATGGTTCTACAAACCACTCCACGGACATCATTTCGTGTGCTCGCGGTTTACAAGCGGCCTCCGTCAGGCTTCTCGAAACGCTGAAACTTTACCACACCCTACCGTGGCGGGCTCGGCCCGTCGGGAAGCATGGGAAGGAGCGAGCCGTTTAGACCGATGCCCTTCTCCAAAATTGTTAAGTGTTTACTCGGAACAAGAGGAGAAAATACAATTGCAATAGCTTAAATCTCATTGGTGGAACCCGGTTGTGGCATGGATTGATGACATGGCTCACATCTATCCTTCCATCTCTCCACGCCACATGTCACTTCCATAAATCTAAAGAAAAGGAGGAAAAAAGAAAAAGAAAAACAAGATGTAAACCCACCGCACGCCTCCCCTCTCCCTCTCTTGCTCGTCTCTCCTGCTCCCTCCCCACCCACGAAACCGTCAGCCGCTGTTTTACGCCCGCTTGATTCCGGCGTGTTCCGGCTGACCTCGCCAGCCAAAGACAGATCCATGCTCCCTGCCGCCTCTCTTCCCTTCCTCCGGCCAGATCCGCCTTTGGCGGCCCCGAGCTCACCTCGACCCCTCCCCATGGCTAGGGTTTCGAGGGTGGCGCCCTCCAACTCCGGGCGTGTCGCCGCGACTCTGCTCCACCATCTTCGACGCCCACCGCAAGTCCCACGGGTGGCTCCACCTCGTGGTCGGTGCTCCTGCACCCGTGGCTGGGCGGGCGGACGCCTGTGGCGGGTAAACTCCGGCGAGACGGCGGCCCTCCATGGCGTGACGGGCGGTGCATCGCATCGGCTAAAGCATCCCCATGGTGAGCCCCTCTGCACTCCTCTGTTCCCCCCGTTTCCTTGTATAATGATGCTTCACATTGCTTGATATGAATGTGATTTTGGTCAATCTTCACTTCCACCTAGCTAGCTAAAAGAAACGTGTGTTTGTTTATGTATGCTATAACAAATCACGTACGTGTATGCTAGCTAAAAGAAGCAACCAAGCTAGTAGCTTAATTGATATACAGGAAACTAGCTAGATGTGCCTCTCTAACAATGTGTTCATCAGCTGCTCTTAGGTATAGTTTGAGTGTGCCAATTAGTTCGGCCAGCCTCTATGATTTATTCGATAGTTGCTTTGGAGTACTTCTATTTGTGAGAAATTGACGCAACAAAAAATGTTAATCAGTCCGCTCTCTCAAAGTCAAGTTTGGGCTGCTTTGCATATGAATGGATTTTTTCTCGGTTTGGGAGCTAGGTCTTGGTGGAGTTTGGTGTATCCATAGTCCACTCTCTCAAATGTTAATCAGCCTCTGTGATTTTTTCTCAGTTCTAGAGATGCAGGGAGGGAGGGGCGTCCATGGATTGGACTGCAAGGATTGGATGCAAACCAATGCACATGAGGAGGAGAGATGCAAGCCATGCCATGACACGAAGGTCCCTGCTGTGAACCCATTCCCCTTCACGTGTATAATCATGCTCAACATATGATTTTTTTTAATCTTCAATTCAGCCTAGCTAGCTGTTGTAGTACTTGCTTGTCTCCTTCCAAATGTTGCCCCATTCCGTTGAGCTTCTTATTGCTCCAAGTAGTATCTTGCTATTTTTACGCTCTGCGATTTGATGTGCATGGTTCCGTGCTCCCAATCTACCACCGTTGTTGCTGTGATGTCGAGCTCGCTTTCTTTATTATCACGAGTTGCAAAATTAGTAGGAACTAAACTTTTGTTAACTTGTTGGCTGAACCAATGGAACTACTGTTATATTTGATTTGTCACTCAACTAGTTCTCGCAATGATTGGATCGAATGATGGCATGACCCTACTGTTATCATTGCAATTATCTTGGTCTTATAGATGTTATTGTTCCCGTCATATAGCACATGCTACTTTCTTTATTAGTTGGCTGCTGGTTCTATTTGTTCATATGTACAAGTGCTAATGTTTCTTTGTTATCTTATAAAGGATATAGTCCTTCATTTGTATATAGCTGTAACTCTCTTATTGATCAACATATATTGATTCGTCTCTTTCTTTGCAATTACTCTTGTAGTTCATGATTTGCTCCGTAGTGGTATAAAATTATAGTTTCTCTTTCAAGTCATTCTTGTGTTTGATATATACTAGTCTTTATCTAAATACCATGTATTGGTATTTCTTGTATGGTTTAGTACATCATCTCTGGTGGTTTAGTTGTATATCGTACAAGACATAGTCCCGATGGTTGCATGTAGTGCTAATTCTTTCTTTGCATTAGCTATTTCATATGTTTCAGATGATTTAGATGCATGCTTATACTCCTATCTATACCAGGTGCATGTGTTGTGCTTGTGTACTGTATACGTAATAGTACCCATGTGTAAGTGGGTGTATGTGTTCTGCTTATAGCAGATGTGTAGTAAATGTGCTATCAATGGCCTATTTCTTCTTGCGTGTTATGGACTATATCTTTTCTTGCCAATTCCCTCTCTCTTAAATCTGATTTGAACAGATGCTACACTGGTCTCTTCACTTTCTTTCTTTCTCTCCTACTCTCGTGATAAGAACATGTGCTCCTTCATCTTGCCATGCCAATGATGGTGTCCTGAGGCTCTCATCGTTACTTAACAACAGATGCTGCACTACTTGATCCAATGATGCAATAGTCCTAGCACTACTAGGCTGCCTGAGGACAATCCCTACTTCAAACCCTACCTGCAGGCTAGTTGATTAGTAGTGGGTTAGTTGGATTTCATCTGAAAACTAACCCAAGCTTAATTGAGGGACCCCTAATCATGGAGTTAGTGCTAGTTTGGATTGATCTTTGGGTTTGGCTTTGATCTATACTTTGTCGGCTCTACTTACATCTTGGGCTATTGGCTCCATTTATGCGGTGTTGGCTCTCTTCTCTTGTTTCTTTGATCAACTTAATCTGATTGGGGTTTGACTAATGTTTCCAAATTCCTAAGTGCTAGCTCCTACAAAGAAAGGCATTTTGCTAAGGGGAATGCTGCATTTAAACCTTGATCAAGTTTTTCCTGTTTGTTGTTTCTTGTTTTGCAGGTTGATGAACTGCAAGAAAGAAGCAGAAGATGATGAACTAGATAGTTTAGTATAGGTTTAGTTTAGGACTTTTTCTTTCTTCTTTTATTTCCTTTTCCTCTAAATGTAATTCCTGAATGCTTGTAATTGACATTTATATTAATAAAGTCTATTGTTTATTATTCGCACCAAATAATTGTAGTGTTCCATATATTATGAATATAGTTTCTTTTATTCACTTTTTGCAATATCACTTGTATTATTTCTTCATCAAACAGGGAAAAAAACTATGCCTACGGCAAAGCCGTTGGCATAGATCAGCCCAGGGCTATCCAGGGCGTGCCAAGTGGCAGGCTACGCCTACGGCAAAGCCCTCGCCCAAGATTTACATCTATGCCGACGGCTGTGCCGTGGGCATAGCCCGGCCACCAGGCTGCACATCGGGCGACACGTGGCGGAGGTATGCCGACGGCTTTGCCGCCGCATACCGCCACATGTCGCCCCTCGTTCGTCGGCGCTTTTGGCGCGTCGTCCGTTGCCGTCAGACGAAAAAACATCGCCGACGGCTATACTATGCCGACGGCTGACGCCAGGCCGTCGGCATAGGCCCCTATGACGACGGCTTTACTATGCCGACGGTCTGACAAGACTACGCCGACGGGTCTATGCCGACGGCAGCCGTAGGCATAGATCTATGCCGACGACTTAGGGACCTTTGCCGACGACTTAGGGACCTATGCCGACGGCCCTGGGCCGTAGGCATAGGCCGCGAGTCCGGTAGTGCAGCCCGTAGCGAATATGACTATTCGTAACTAGTTGCGCGCGCAACTCATATCATGGTCGTCGCTACATTATCTGGATCAGCGTGAGCAGGCCCACATGGTCCCACCCATTTTGCCCTCTTTTCCTTTTCTCAGTGGTATACAGTTTGAATACAGTCAAATCGTATCTGCACCATGCCTGCTACCCGTACCAGCCCATGTGAAGCAGTCATCTACAACATGACCCAGCTACCCCGTCAACCCCGAGTCATCCTAGATTCCAAATTTTGAAATCCCCTCAGGCAGAAGCTCCTCATCGCTGTGAACCAGCCCGGCCCTCAGGCAACCCGCCTGCCCGATCTGAACGCCGGCAATGGATTTTGGACCGGGGTCACTCACATATGCCTTGTTAGGTTTGTTTCCATCTCAAAATCTTTTCAGTTCATCGCGCTCTCGATATAGCCTTCAATATCTCATGCGTTGGATGCCATGGTCAGCTTTTCTGCACCGCGTATGCTGCCGAAGTGCACTATGCGTCCCAGATCTGGGATGGACCGAGGATGAAGACGACGGGCTGCCCTGTCCTCCTTTTTTCTTGTTGCGAGGGTGGGTGCCCTGTCCTCCGAATATCCAGATCTGGGATAACATGATTCAGAAGCCGAAGTTCTTGAGTCCAATCCAGATTTCTCCACCGTCCCAGATGTTCACTCCAAGGACACCACCAGCAGCCATGGTTCGCCCTCGTCTGATCGCCACACACTTCCGCTCCGTGGCCATCAAAGTTATTTCTCTCCATCTCACCATTGATCTCCCGTTCAGATGCGTATTAATTAGTAATTGCGTTGACGAATCATTCCAATAGTTTGTTGCTTTTAGTATAGATGATGTTTAAGCAACTATGGTCTGATAACATATAATCATGATAGGAGTGACATCTCGATTTTTATGTGGCAAAGCCGTGTAATTAGTCATGTCTTCAATAGGTTCTTGTCCAATTTGGGGACACCAAACTATAGCTCAGTAGCTGTATAATTGGGGTTTTGATCTATCTGTATTGTCTGTTTTGAGTTTATTTCAGCCACATGTGATATGCTACTAGTCGGGCATGATGACAAACAGTGCAACAAAGGAACTATTTACAAATTGCTAGTCAAACTTCAGTAGCTGTTTTTTGACAGATATCTATCACAATTGATAAAAGACAGTAGCTTTACGGTTCTCAAAAGTCAGAACACACATGTTATTAAACAAAACAGCAAACCAAGCCTTCTTATTCTTTTTTTTTGCGGGAACAAGCCTTCTTATTCTTATGTATGTATGTTACAAAGTTAATAGCTTTTTCTGTAATATAGGCTAGCTTCGGAGTTAACGGTCAAGTAATTACTGAATATTGCACCTTAAGCATAGTATGTGAAACAGCTCTAGATTTGGATATTTCGATGCTCACTATACCTGGTGTTTACCTACAGTATTGTACACATCAGTCAATAGCTTATGACCATCCTAGACCAATGCAAAAAGGACCATTTTGTACATCAGTTTATTTTTTGATATTTTGCATGCTCCTACAATGTTTTTTCAATGCAAATAGCTGATCAAATTTGTTTTATGCAGGGTATGTGTGGGAAAGATACCTGACGTCCGTACTCCCTCACCAGGAAGGTTAAGTGTGTTGGAAAAGGCGATGAGAAATTTTGCTGAAAGAAAGTCGGAGTTTGTGATTAAGCCAGAGACAGGTCAAGAGTTTGATTCTTTGCCCAAGCTTACGACTTCTACAATCTATGCTATTTGGAAATAGGCTTTGGTATTAAATATGGACAATGCAGAAGAAATGTTCAAAAATGCAAGATAGTTTAGAACATGGTTTGGAGTTGCGGGGTGAGTCTATGGCGGTTCTAGTATATATGCAAATTTATTTGTGGTTCCAATAAAGCAAACCAGAGGATTTGTTTGCAACATATACATTATCTCAATGTCTATATTTTGTATTTTTTATCTTATCATTTGAAATCATTAGTCTTTTTTGGGTGACATTTTGTGCTGGATGTACTACAATAGCAAGATGTTGGGTGTGTGGTCTGCTAATAAAACCGTGTTTGTATTGAATCTGCTTGAGATGTATCATATATAATGAAGCAAACATCGGGCCTTATACAGTAGGAGTTTTTTTTTGGTATCAACCCCAAGGATTATTGACAATATAAGATGTTGCCATTTAGTCTTCATGGACATTAAGATGGTCCGGCACTCATACCGTATTCAACAAAGTACTTTTCCTGATATTCCCATATGAGAGTACTATTTCCATCACTAGACACTACGTCCCATATAATCGTCGCGGCGCACTTCATTGCATCGGATGCGGTCCTTTTGTCATCGACTGCGAAAATTGTTAGAAGTAGTAGCAATATAAAGAGCAATTTATATAACCAATTCTGGCATGGGTGTTTTCTTTGAGGAAGAGATTTCTTATAGATGTCATTCCGCACTTTATGTGGCCGAATTCGGTCCTCTTGCAATTGACCATGAAGAATTTTAGTGTCATATTGATCGGTAACTTCAATCAAGATTCTTAGTGCTATGGACCCGAATGTGTGCCCCTTGTTCTCATAGGCATCTACACATGCTTCTTTCCATAACACTTATAGCTCGAAGCTAGAAAAACAAGTTAAGAAATTTGTTTCAACATGCCTGGAACTTAAATTCTCGAACCCAACGACCTTCAGCAAGTTTTGGCAAATACACATGCTTCTTCCCATAGCATTTGATATAGATGTTTTGTTGCAACCTTTGTAGTAATTTTGGTATGAAGCTAGACCCACAAGTTAAGCACTTTGATTCAATGTGCCTGCCACCAGAACCAAACACCCTAAGTTCTTAATCACAAAGGACGTTAGATGCTACTCGTGTCTTAATTGGACCTTTGTAGGGCAATAGCACAAAGCTACACCCCTAGATAAAGAACTTTGATTCAACATGCCCGGTGCTCAAGCGCTCGGTGATGAAGGACGTTGATTCATCATGATCGGCGCTTAAGCGCTCGATTGCGAAGGACTTTGATTCAACAAGATCGGTGCATAAGCGCTCGATCGCGAAGGACTTTTGTAGGATATTAGTACGAAGTTGGTCCCCTAGATATAGAACTTTGATTCAACATGCCCGGTGCTTAAGTGCTCAATCACGAAGGACTTTAGATGCTACGCGTGTTCCAATCGGACCTTTGTATGACATTAGTACGAAGCTGGATGCCCGGATAAAGAAATTTGATTTAACAAGCCAGGTGCTTAAGCACTCAACCATGAAGGACTTTGATTCAACATGACCGGGGCTTAAGTGGTCAATCACGAAGGACTTTAGATGCTATCTGCGTTTCAATTGGACCTTTTTAGCACTTTGAACCAATGTGTCTGGTAAATAAGCTCACGAACCAGAAGGTCTTAACAAGTTTACTCCCACTGCACATGCATGATTCTTGCCATATCACTTCAATATATTAGTATTCGGTGTTTCGAATGACTTTGGTAGGATATTAGTATTAAGTTAGTCCCTCGGATATGGAACTTTGATTCACCATGCCTGGTGCTTAAGTGCTCGATGACGAAAGACTTTAGATACTACTCGTGTTTCAATTGGACCTTTGTAGGACATTAGTACATGCCCCGTGCTTAAGCTAGATCCCCGGATAAAGAACTTCACTACAAGAAATCTGTTAATACGTGACAGTCCTTAGCCGTCACAGAACAGCCAAAAACTGTCACGCGTACCCATCCATGATGGACCTGGAATCCGTCATGTATATCGCGTCATAATTTGACATCATAGCTTACGTGGACATTATTTTTCGTCACAAAAACTGTCATGAATTTAGGATCAATTTAAATTTGGTCCCATTCATTTCTTTCAGCCCAAATTTGATGAAATACATGTTTGGAATAATGTGTTCCATAAACCATAATGCCAATTTTGGACCAGGACAATATTTCCAAAGTGCCATACATAGGTATCTACAACCTAGAGGTTTATAATATCCTCCATAAATGGTACTCCTTCCGTCCAAAAAAACTTGTCATCAAAATGGACAAAAAGGGGTGTATCGAACTAAAATACATCTAGATACATCCCCTTTTATTCATTTTGATGACAAGTATTTCCGTTCGGAGGGAGTAATATACAACATATATTGACAAAATATATCACACGTCAAGGATTAGGAATCGGTACAATACAATTTACATCAACAAAACATATAAACTACTAAGGCTGCCACTTGTGTTCTTGTTGTCGACCCTCCTGATTGCAACTATGTCATGGCGTATTGTGATGGACAGCACCAAGTAGCCTCCTACCATATTCACAAAAACATTAGATATCTATTGATATGAATAGATAGTGGAAGAAGAAACTTAAAAAACAAATTACATGCTTTCAAAAATTCTGAAATCTTATTGTGCCTACAAATGAGAATAACAAAGTATCTAGTACTCCCTCCGTCAAAAATAAGTGACTCGACTTTGTAGTGTAAAGTTAGTACAAAGTTGAGTCACTTATTTTGAGACGGAGGGAGTATAAAACAACAATAAACATGAGGTTGCTACAAATTAATCCAAATAGAAATGTCTCAAACGAAAGTCTAATCAGGTTGACCTATAAGGGACAACATAATAGAACATACATTGCAGAACTCAAGTGCTATAGCAGTAGCATTTGAGGCTATATGAATCCAACAAAAATGGCATCAACAACAAACTATATCCATGGCGCGGAGCCACTGCTCGTCGACCTGGCTGCTGTAAGTTTCTAATGTTCATGTCTCGACAAGTTTACACATGAAACTAAATATTTATCAAGGCACTGATAGTAGTGAACAACACTTACATGCCAAGTTAACTACAAAGGGCATGCAAAATAACTAAGAGCCATGGCCACTAATAGATATATAGAACTAAGTGGCAAATGGTTCTGTTAAGAGGTACTGAGATGGTGGTTAGAATGTGAGATAAGGGAAGGAGATAGGTTATTATTCCTGGAAAACTACTTGCAAGAAAACTGCCATGGTTAAGAACTAATTATGTGCAATTTTTCTTATGTAAACAATCTACGTGTGAGAATAGACCTAATAGGAATACTAGATTAACAAGAATAGCCAAGTGTACTCTATATTATGAAAATATATTTTACAATGAATCTAATGAAACTAATTCTGTGGTGCAGATGTTCATATAGCTTCCTATAAATTTCATCAAATTCAATTACTATGAAATTGAGGAAGCAATTATAAATAATAGCATTCAATGGTAGAGAAAACAAGTTTTAAATGAAATGTTCAAGGTGGATACACTTTCAAAGTTACACTGCACTTAAATTATTTGACAAGGAACACTATTTCACAATACAGAAATATGTCAGGCAAGGAACACTGTTTCCACACTACATAAAGACAGAAATGCTAGAACTTAAAGCGACATCCAGTAATACATAAAGTGGATAACTCCCTTTTCCCAATATATAAAAAGCCTTCAGGAAGTGATTGAACCGGTACAAAATTCCCTTTTATTGGGCAGAAAGAAGAGGTACAATTCTACTTTATTCTTTTGGTTCTGGGAAGATACAAAAATGCACAGCAGAATAGCAGATACGATTTTGTCCTAAGTTTATTAAGGTACAAGCATAATCAAGACACATGAACACTAGGTGATGGATGGTCGAATCAAAACACATTGGGAAATAGGTCTATTATATTCAACATAGTAATTGTTATGCAAAAACTTCAGAAACAAATTTAAGGTTAATATAGCAATATATCACCCAGAAGTGTTAGACCTTCGCCAAACATTTTCCTGTCCATCAGCTGCAGAACTAAAACCTGAGAAATGACAATGTTAAACAATGCATTATGTTTAGTGCAGAATGAATAAGTTGGAGATGATGCGAACATGAGATGTGCTAAGATAAGTATGATACTTTTCCTGTTTGAAGATCAACCTTTCGCACTGATTACTGTCAAACATAAAAGATGGCAGTACATATTCAGTGATTAGGAGAACCAGTTAATAATACAAGAAAAAAGGAACATACACATCATGCAGCATGAAAGAATTATGCATCGATCATCCATTAGGGGTCCAAGATCATGTTATAAGTTCTCAATATAATTCAGAATAGTTGCCACCTGAGAGTTATCAATACCAACAGCAGTCAACTAAAACTATGGCTACCTGATTGTCACTGTAATTTTAATAAAAACAAAAAAGGATCAGACAATTTACTGACTATAGCCTAATTTGGTATTGGATTATAAATCTCATACTAGAGGGATTAATATTGGGAAATATTATATCATGATTCCTGAGAGGAAAGATACAAAATCAAGCAGATGAGGGATGCAGAGGTCATGTGCTCACCGGAGAGGATTTTAGGCAAGGCAGCGGTTGCAGTGCAGGTCTAACACCGCCGTCGCGCGAAAGAGGAGGTCGCCACAGGAAGCACCGTCGCGCTAGCGGCGCGGCAGAGGGGGTCGGGGTCGATGCCGCCCAGCCAAACGCGCGCGCACCATGCTAAGGGGATCCATCCAGGAGGAGGATAGGGCATGAAGGAGCGCTATGTACGACGGAGAGGAGCCGCTGGAGATGTGTCGCCGACGAACGCGACCCTGTAGCCGAAACCCTATCCATGGGCTAGAGGTCGTGGACGAGCGCCGGAGGTCGGGAGCGGCGGATCCAGCCGTACTGGAGGATGGATGGGTCGGATATGAGCTCACGAGCGTGTTGCGTGGTGGTGGACGTCATCGGAATCGGCGGGCGTTGGTGGCAGCACAACGGTTCGTAGGAGGGAGAGAGAGATGGGTCGCCAGAGGGATGGATGGGTGGGGGTTGTGGCGGAGCTAGCAGCTGCCAGAGCTGCAAGGTGAGGGGAGGGGAGGGCCGGCGGTGAACTGCGGGAGGATGGAGGTGGCGAGTTGGGGGCGACGTGTTGGAGACGATGCGAGATTGGGAGGAGGCTACGGCGGAGGGAGGGGGCCAAAGAGGAGGGTGTTAGGGTTAGGTTTTTATACGGGGAACAATTAGCCGGGCTTTAGTGGGCTTCAGCGGGCTTGCGGGGCTGTACCAACTCATCCATGACAGAATCTGAAAATGTCATCAGGAATCCGTCACGGATTAACAGGTTTCTTGTAGTGCTTTGATTCAACATGCCCGGTGCTTAAGCACTCAATCACAAAGGACTTTGATTCAACATGACCCGTGCTTAAGCACTCGGTCACGAAGGACTTCGATTCAACATGACATGTGCTTAAGCGCTCGGTCACAAAGGACTTTAGATGTAATATACATTTCAATTGGAACTTTTAAGCACTTTCAACCAATGTGTGTGGTACATAACCCCATGAACCAGGAGGACATGAAAAGTTTACTCCAACTGCACATGATTCTTGCCATATCACTTTGATATATTAGTTTTTGGTGTTTCAATTGGACCTTTGTAGGATATTAGTACGAAGCTAGTCCCCTGGATATAGAACTTTGATTTGACATGCCCGGTGCTTAAGTGCTCAATCACGAAGGACTTTAGATGCTACTCGTGTTTCAGTTGGACCTTTGTTGGACATTAGTACGAAGCTAGACCCCTGTATAAAGAACTATGATTCAGCGTGCCTGGTGCTTAAGCGCTCTATAATGAAGGACTTTGATTCAACACGACTGGTGCTTAAGTGCTCGATAACAAAAGACTTTGGATGCTACTTCTGTTTCAATTAGACATTTGTAAGACATTAGTACAAAGCTAGACCCCCGGATAAAGAACTTTGATTCAACATGCCCGGTGCTTAAGCGCTCAATCATGAAGGACTTTGATTCAACATGACTGGTGGTTAAGCGCTCGATCACGAAGGACTTTAGATGCTATGTGCGTTTCAATTGGACCTTTTTAGCACTTTGAACCAATGTGTCTGGTACATAAGCCCATGAACTAGAAGGACTTAACAAGTTTACTCCCACTGCACATGATTCTTACCATATCACTTTGATATATTAGATTTCGATGTTTCAACTGAGTTTTGTAGGATATTAGTGTGAAGCTTGTCCCCCGGATATAGAACGTTGATTCAACATGACCGGTGCTTAAGTGCTCAATCACAAAGGACTTTGATTCAACATGACCGATGCTTAAGCGCTCGATCACGAAGGAGTTTGATTCAACATGACCTGTGCTTAAGCGCTCGAACACAAAGGACTTTAGATGTAATCTTTGTTTCAATTGGACCTTTTTAGCACTTTCAGTCAATGTGTCTGGTACATAAGCGCCGGTGATCGGTCTAATATGGACTTTCACATACTATGACCGGTCTTTTATGGCATAGATAGAAGAACTTTGGTGGTACACATTTGATTTCGTCTCTATATATTGACATTCACATACCATGGCTGGTCTTCTATGGCCTAGGTAGAAGGACTTTAGCAATACACTTCTGAGATCAGGACTCTCCTCGTCCCATGTGGAGTCCGTTCTCGACTAGAAACAAGATATTGGTCAGTTGGCAACCGCAACCCTAATATGGACTTTCACATACTATGACCAGTATTTTGTGGCATAGGTAGAAGAACTTTAGTGGCACACACCAGATTTCATCTCTACATATTGACATTCACATACCATGGCCGGTCTTTATGGTATAGGGAGAAGGACTTCAGTAATACACTTCTGAGATCAGGACTCTCCTCGTCCCATGTTGATTCCGCTCTCGACTAGAGATAAGATATTATTTGAGTTCGCAATCGCACCCTAATATGGACTTTCACACACTATGACCGCTCTCGACTTTAGTAATCGCACTCCTAATATGGACTTTCACATATTATTTGAGTTGGCAATCACGCCCCAAATATGGATATTATTTAAGCAGGCAACGGATCGGACTCCGACCAGTCCGGATCCGTCGACTGGGGTGTCGTCCAGTGCGGGTTGGAGGAGGCAATGGCACTTCACATTGCACTCCGCTGCTCCTGGGAGGACAATGCCCGGCTGAGGACGGATTTGTCCGCCATGACTCCATAGCTTCAGTTGGAGAAGCCATATCATGAGCATTTCATATAACTTTTTCCACACTCATTCTGTCCTTGGCGAAGAGCTTTTCCCTATAATGTTACTAGCCATATAGTGGGAATTTTAGATAACAAGTTCTTGGCAACTTCCATCGGGCACTTTGAATAGTGACTCGACAATTGCCTACCATATCACAAACTTTAGATTTGATGGCCATATAATAAGCACTTTACATTCCTGATTGCAGGCCTCTTGTTCTTGACTACGAAGAACTTTAGAGATAGAAGCTATTTTGTGAGCACTTCATAATAGTGGATATTTTACATAACCTACCACGAAGAACTTTATAGTTAGAAGCTATTTGTGAGCCATATTGTGAGCACTTAATATAACCTTTTCCGATAGTCATTTTGTCTTTGGCGAAGAGTGTTTCCCCCATAATGTTACTAGCCATATAGTGGGCATTTTATATAACCCGTTATTGACAACTTCCATCAGGCACTTTGAATAGTGACTCAACAATTGTCTACCATATCACTGCTCTTGCGCACTTTATGTTATTGGTTGTAGTTCCCTTTTTTCAACAAGGAAGAACTTTAGATTTAATGGCCATATAATAAGAACTTTATCTAACGGATTCTAGCACTCATACGGTCTTCGACGAAGGACTTTTCATTATAGCGTCATTGTCCATCGAGAGGGCATTTATATAATATTCTCTTGATAATTTCCATTGGGCTCTTCGGATACTAACCCTATATCACATATCACCATTGGTGCGCACTTTATATTCCTGATTGCGGGCCTCTTGTGTTGGGGAACGTAGTAATTTCAAAAAAAATCCTACGCACACACAGGATCATGGTGATGCATAGAAACGAGAGGGGAGAGTGTTGTCCACGTACCCTCGTAGACCAAAAGCGGAAGCGTTAGCACAACGCGGTGATTGTAGTCGTACGTCTTCACGATCCGACCGATCAAGTACCAAACGCACGGCACCTCCGAGTTCAACACACGTTCAGCTCGATGACGTCCCTCGAACTCCGATCCAGCCGCGCTTTGAGGGAGAGTTTCGTCAGCATGACGGTCTGGTGACGATGATGATGTTCTACCGACGCAGGGCTTTGCCTAAGCATCGCTACGATATTATCGAGGTGGATTATGGTGGAGTGGGGCACGCACACGGCTAAGAGATCAAGAGATCAATTGTTGTGTCTATGGGGTGCCCCCCTGCCCCGTATATAAAGGAGCAAGGGAGGGAGAGGCGGCGGCCAGGAGGAGGCGCGCCAGGAGGACTCCTGCTCCCACCGGGAGTAGGACTCCCTCCTTTCCTAGTTGGAGTAGGAGAAGGGGGAAGGAGGAGGGAGAGAGGAAGGGAGGGGGAAGCCCCCCCCCCTCCTTGTCCAATTGGGACTAGAGGGGGAGGGGGCGCGCGGCCTGCCCTGGCCGCCCCTCCTCTTCTCCACTAAGGCCCATGTAGGCCCATTAAACCCCTGGGGTTCCGTAACCCGGTACTCCGGTAAAATCCCGATTTCACCCGGAACACTTCCGATATCCAAATATAGGCTTCCAATATATCAATCGTTATGTCTCGACCATTTCAAGACTCCTCGTCATGTCCGTGATCACATCCGGGACTCCGAACTATCTTCGGTACATCAAAACACATAAACTCATAATATAACCGTCATCAAAATTTAAGCATGCGGACCCTACGGGTTCAATAACTATGTAGACATGACTGAGACACGTCTCCGGTAAATAACCAATAGCGGAACCTGGATGCTCATATTGGCTCCCACATATTCTACGAAGATCTTTATCGGTCAGACCGCATAACAACATACGTTGTTCCCTTTGTCATCGGTATGTTACTTGCCCGAGATTCGATCGTCGGTATCTCAATACCTAGTTCAATCTTGTTACCGGAAAGTCTCTTTACTCGCTCAGAATACATCATCCCGCAACTAACTCATCAGTTGCAATGTTTGCAAGGCTTATAGTGATGTGCATTACCGAGTGGGCCCAGAGATACCTCTCCGACAATCGGAGTGACAAATCCTAATCTCCAAATACGCCAACCCAACAAGTACCTTCGGATACACCTGTAGAGCACCTTTATAATCACCCAGTTACGTTGTGACGTTTGGTAGCACACAAAGTGTTCTCCGGTAAACGGGAGTTGCATAATCTCATAGTCATAGGAACATGTATAAGTCATGAAGAAAGAAATAACAGAATACTAAACGGTCGTGTGCTAAGCTAATGGAATGGGTCAAGTCAATCACATCATTCTCCTAATGATGTGATCCCGTTAATCAAATGACAACTCATGTCAATGGTTAGGAAAAATAACCATCAGTGATCAACGATCTAGTCAAGTAGAGGCATACTAGTGACACTCTGTTTGTCTATGTATTCACACAAGTATTATGTTTCCGGTTAATACAATTCTAGCATGAATAATAAACATTTATCATGATATAAGGAAATAAATAATAACTTTATTATTGCTTCTAGGGCATATTTCCTTCAGTCTCCCACTTGCACTAGAGTCAATAATCTAGATTACACAGTAATGATTCTAACACCCAAGGAGCCTTGGTGTTGGTCATGTTTTGCTCGTGGAAGAGGCTTAGTCAACGGGTCTGCAACATTCAGATCCGTATGTATCTTGCAAATTTCTATGTCTCCCACCTGGACCAGATCCCAGATGGAGTTGAAGCGTCTCTTGATGTGCTTGGTTCTCTTGTGAAATCTGGATTCCTTTGCCAAGGCAATTGCACCAGTATTGTCACAAAAGAATTTCATTGGACCCGATGCACTAGGTATGACACCTAGATCGGATATGAACTCCTTCATCCAGACTCCTTCATTTGCTGCTTCCGAAGCAGCTATGTACTCCGCTTCACACATAGATCCCGCCACAATGCTTTGTTTAGAGCTGCACCAACTGACAGCTCCACCGTTCAATGTAAACACGTATCCGGTTTGCGATTTAGAATCATCCGGATCAGTGTCAAAGCTTGCATCGACGTAACCATTTACGACTAGCTCTTTGTCACCTCCATAAACAAGAAAAATATTCTTAGTCCTTTTCAAGTATTTTAGGATGTTGTTGACCGCTGTCAAGTGATCCACTCCTGGATTACTTTGGTACCTCCCTGCTAAACTTATAGCAAGGTACACATCAGGTCTAGTACACAACATTGCATACATGATAGAGCCTATGGCTAAAGCATAGGGAACATCTTTCATCTTCTCTCTATCTTACTGCGTTGGTGGGGCATTGAGTCTTACTCAACTTCACACCTTGTAACACAGGCAAGAACCCTTTCTTTGCTTGATCCATTTTGAACTTCTTCAAAACTTTGTCAAGGTATGTGCTTTGTGAAAGTCCAATTAAGCATCTTGATCTATCTCTATAGATCTTGATGCCCAATATATAAACAGCTTCACCGAGGTCCTTCATTGAAAAACTCTTACTCCAGTATCCCTTTATGCTATCCAGAAATTATATATCATTTCCAATCAGTAATATGTCATCCACATATAATATCATAAATGCTACAGAGCTCCCACTCACTCTCTTGTAAATACAGGCTTCTCCAAAAGTCTGTATAAAACCAAATGCTTTGACCACACTATCAAAGTGTTTATTCCAACTCCGAGAGGCTTGCACCAGTCCATAAATGGATCGCTGGAGCTTGCACACTTTGTTAGCTCCCTTTGGATCGACAAAACCTTCTAGCTGCATCATATACAACTCTTTTTCCAGAAATCCATTCAGGAATGCAGTTTTGACATCCATTTGCCAAAGTCTCATCGTAGTCAATCCCTTGAATTTGTCGAAAACCTTTCGCAACAAGTCGAGCTTTATAGATAGTAACATTACCGTCAGCGTCAGTCTTCTTCTTGAAGATCCATTTATTCTCAATGGCTTGCCGATCATCGGGCAAGTCAACCAAAGTCCATACTTTGTTTTCATACATGGATCCCATCTCAGATTTCATGGCCTCAAGCCATTTTGCGGAATCTGGGCTCACCATCGCTTCTTCATAGTTCTTAGGTTCGTCATGGTCTAGTAACATAACCTCCAGAACAGGATTACCATACCACTCTGGTGCGGATCTTACTCTGGTTGACCTATGAGGTTCAGTAAGAACTTGATCTGAAGTTTCATGATCATCATCATTAACTTCCTCACTAATTGGTGTAGGTGTCACAGGAACCGGTTTTTGTGATGAACTACTTTCCAATAAGGGAGCAGGTACAGTTACCTCATCAAGTTCTACTTTCCTCCCACTCACTTCTTTCGAGAGAAACTCCTTCTCTAGAAAGGATTCAAATTTAGCAACAAAAGTCTTGCCTTCAGATCTGTGATAGAAGGTGTACCCAACAGCTTCCTTTGGGTATCCAATTAAGACACATTTCTCCGATTTGGGTTCGAGCTTATCAGGTTGAAGCTTTTTCACATAAGCATCGCAGCCCCAAACTTTAAGAAATGACAACTTTGGTTTCTTGCCAAACCACAGTTCATAAGGTGTCGTCTCAACGGATTTCGATGGTGCCCTATTTAACGTGAATGCAGCCGTCTCTAAAGCATAACCCCAAAATGATAGCGGTAAATCAGTAAGAGACATCATAGATCGCCCCATATCTAGTAAAGTACGATTACGATGTTCGGACACACAATTACGCTGTGGTGTTCCGGGTGGCGTGAGTTGTGAAACTATTCCGCATTGTTTCAAATGAAGACCAAACTCGTAACTCAAATATTCTCCTCCACGGTCAGATCATAGAAACTTTATTTTCTTGTTACAATGATTTTCAACTTCACTCTGAAATTCTTTGAACTTTTCAAATGTTTCAAACTTATGTTTCATTAAGTAGATATACCCATATCTACTTAAATCATTTGTGAGGGTAAGAAAATAACGATACCCGCCGCGAGCCTCAACATTCATCGGTCCACATACATCTGTATGTATGATTTCCAACAAATATGTTGCTCGCTCCATAGTTCCGGAGAACGACGTTTTAGTCATCTTGCTCATGAGGCACGGTTCGCAAGTACCAAGTGATTCAAAATCAAGTGGTTCCAAAAGTCCATCAGTATGGAGTTTCTTCATGAGCTTTACACCAATATGACCTAAACGGCAGTGCCACAAATAAGTTGCACTATCATTATCAGCTCTGCATCTTTTGTCTTCAATATTATGAATATGTGTATCACTACTATCGAGATTCAACAAAAATAGACCACTCTTCAAGGGTGCATGACCATAAAAGATATTACTCATATAAATAGAACAACCATTATTCTCTGATTTAAATGAATAACCGTATCGCATCAAACAAGATCCAGATATAATGTTCATGCTCAACGCCGCACCAAATAACAATTATTCAGGTCTAAAACTAATCCCGAAGGTAGATGTAGAGGTAGCGTGCCGACGCGATCACATCGACTTTGGAACCATTTCCCACGCGCATCGTCACCTCGTCCTTAGCCAATCTTCGCTAATCAGTAGTCCCTGCTTTGAGTTGCAAATATTAGCAATGTAACCGGTATCAAATACCCAGTGCTCTGCGATCATTAGTAAGGTACACATCAATAACATGTATATCACATATACCTTTGTTCACCTTGCCATCCTTCTTATCCGCCAAATACTTGGGGCAGTTCCGCTTCCGATGACGGTCGCTTGCGGTAGAAGCACTCGATCTCGTGCTTAGGTCCGGACTTGGGTTTCTTCTCTGAGCAACAACTTGTTTGTTGTTCTTCTTGAAGTTCCCCTTCTTCTTCCCTTTGCCCTTTTTCTTGAAACTGGTGGTCTTGTTGACCATCAACACTTGATGCTCCTTCTTGATTTCTACCTCCGCAGCTTTTAGCATTGCGAAGAGCTCGGGAATCGTCTTATCCATCCCTTGCATGTTATAGTTCATCACGAAGCTCTTGTAGCTTGGTGGCAATGATTGAAGAATTATG
Source organism: Aegilops bicornis (assembly GCA_021605145.1). Taxonomy (NCBI): domain Eukaryota; kingdom Viridiplantae; phylum Streptophyta; class Magnoliopsida; order Poales; family Poaceae; genus Aegilops; species Aegilops bicornis. The sequence goes on from CM038672.1 coordinate 630,366,381, forward strand.
TCGATGACGCTATCATCCAGAAGATTAACTCCCAGTTGAATCAAGTGATTGTTATACCCAGACATTCTGAGTATATGCTCACTGACAGAACTATTCTCCTCCATCTTACAGCTGTAGAACTTATTGGAGACTTCATTTGCTTGAAATATTAACTTCAACTCCTGGATCATCTCAAATGCTGCATGACGTTCAAAACGTCGTTGAAGTCCCAGTTCTAAGCCGTAAAGCATGGCACACTGAACTATTGAGTAGTCATCAGCTTTGCTCTGCCAGACGTTCATAACATCTGGTATTGCTCCTGCAGCAGGTCTAGCACCTAACGGTGCTTCCATGACGTAATTCTTCTGTGCAGCAATGAGGATAATCCTCAAGTTACGGACCCAGTCCGTGTAATTGCTACCATCATCTTTCAACTTTGCTTTCTCAAGGAACGCATTAAAATTCAACGGAACAACAGCACATGCCATCTATCTACAATCAACATAGAGTAGCAAAATACTATCAGGTACTAAGTTCATGATAAATTTAAGTTCAATTAATCATATTACTTAAGAACTCCCACTTAGATAGACATCCCTCTAATCCTCTAAGTAATCACGTGATCCAAATCAACTAAACCATGTCCGATCATCACGTGAGATGGAGTACTTTCAATGGTGAACATCACTATGTTGATCATATCTGCTATATGATTCACACTCGACCTTTCGGTCTCAGTGTTCCGAGGCCATATCTGCATATGCTAGGCTCGTCAAGTTTAACCTGAGTATTCCGCGTGTGCAACTGTTTTGCACCCGTTGTATTTGAACGTAGAGCCTATCACACCCGATCATCACGTGGTGTCTCAACACGAAGAACTTTCGCATAGCGGTGCATACTCGGGAGAACACTTATACCTTGATAATTTAGTGAGAGATCATCTTATAATGCTACCGTCAATCAAAGCAAGATAAGATGCATAAAAGATAAACATCACATGCAATCAATATAAGTGATATGATATGGCCATCATCATCTTGTGCTTGTGATCTCCATCTCCGAAGCACTGTCATGATCACTATCATCGCCGGTGCGACACCTTGATCTCTATCGTAGCATCGTTGTCGTCTCGCCAACTTATGCTTCTACGACTATCACTACCGCTTAGTGATAAAGTAAAGCATTACATGGCGTTTTGCATTGCATACAATAAAGCGGCAACCATATGGCTCCTGCCAATTGTCGATAACTCGGTTACAAAACATGATCATCTCATATAATAAAATATAACATCATGCCTTGACCATATCACATCACAACATGCCCTGCAAAAACAAGTTAGACGTCCTCTACTTTGTTGTTGCAAGTTTTATGTGGCTGCTACGGGCTGAGCAAGAACCGTTCTTATCTACGCATCAAAACCACAACGATAGTTTGTCAAGTTAGTGTTGTTTTAACCTTCTCAAGGACCGGGCGTAGCCACACTCGGTTCAACTAAAGTTGGAGAAACTGACACCCGCCAGCCACCGGTGTGCAAAGCACGTCGGTAGAACCGATCTCGCGTAAGCGTCTGGCGTAATGTCGGTCCGGGCCGCTTCATCCAAAGCAATACCGCCAGACAAAGTATGACATGCTTTGGTAAGCAGTATGACTTATATCGCCCACAACTCACTTGTGTTCTACTCGTGCATATAACATCTACGCATAAAACTAGGCTCGGATGCCACTTTGTTGGGAACATAGTAATTTCAAAAAATTCCATCGCTTTTACAGGATCATGGTGATGCATAGCAATGAGAGGGGAGAGTGTTGTCCACATACCCTCATAGACCGAAAGCGGAAGCGTTAGCACAACGCGGTTGATGTAGTCGTACGTCTTCACGATCCGACTGATCAAGTACCGAAAGCACGACACCTCCGAGTTCAGCACACGTTCAACTCGATGATGTCCCTCGTACTCCGATCCAGCCGAGCTTTGAGGGAGAGTTTCGTCAGCATGACGGCGTGGTGATGATGATGATGTTCTACCGACACAGGGCTTTGCCTAAGCACCGCTACGATATTATCGAGGTGGATTATGGTGGAGGGGGCACCGCACACGGCTAAGAGATCAAGAGATCAATTGTTGTGTCTATGGGGTGCCACCTGCCCCCGTATATAAAGGAGTAAGGGAGGGAGAGGCGGCCGGCCAGAAGGAGGCGCGCCAGGAGGAGTCGTACTCCCACCGGGAGTAGGACTCCCTCCTTTCCTAGTTGGAGTAGGAGAAGGGGGAAGGAGGAGGGAGAGAGAAAGGAAAGGGGGGCGCCCCCCCACCCTCCTTGTCCAATTCGGACTAGAGGGGGAGGGGTGCGCGGCCTGCCCTGGCCGCCCCTCCTCTTCTCCACTAAGGCCCATTAAACCCCCGGGGGGGGGGGGGTTCCAGTAACCCCCAGTACTCCGGTAAAATCCTGATTTCACCCGGAACACTTCCGATATCCAAATATAGGCTTCCAATATATCAATCTTTATGTCTCGACCATTTCGAGACTCCTCATCATGTCTGTGATCACATCCGGGACTCCGAACTATCTTCGTTACATCAGAAGACATAAACTCATAATATAACCGTCATCAAACTTTAAGCGTGCGGACCCTACGGGTTCGATAACTATGTAGACATGACCGAGACACGTCTCCGGTCAATAACCAATAGCGGAACATGGATGCTCATATTGGCTCCCACATATTCTACGAAGATCTTTATCGGTCAGACCGCATAACAACATCGTTGTTCCCTTTGTCATCGGTATGTTACTTGCCCGAGATTCGATCGTCGGTATCTCAATACCTAGTTCAATCTCGTTACGGCAAGTCTCTTTACTTGTTACGTAATACATCATCCCATAACTAACTCATCAGTTGCAATGCTTGCAAGGCTTATAGTGATGTGCATTACCGAGTGGGCCCAGAGATACCTCTCCGACAATCGGAGTGACAAATCCTAATCTCGAAATACGCCAACCCAACAAGTACCTTCAGAGACACCTGTAGAGCACCTTTATAATCACCTAGTTACGTTGTGATGTTTGGTAGCACACAAAGTGTTCCATTGGTAAACGGGAGTTGCATAATCTCATAGTCATAGGAACATATATAAGTCATGAAGAAAGCAATAGCAGAATACTAAACGATCGTGTGCTAAGCTAACGAAATGGGTCAACTCAATCACATCATTCTCCTAATGATGTGATCTCGTTAATCAAATGACAACTCATGTCAATGGTTAGGAAACATAACCATCTTTAATCAACGAGCTAGTCAAGTAGAGGCATACTAGTGACACTCTGTTTGTCTATGTATTCAGACAAGTATTATGTTTCCGGTTAATACAATTCTAGCATGAATAATAAACATTTATCATGATATAAGGAAATAAATAATAACTTTATTATTGCCTCTAGGGCATATTTCGTTCATCTTGTCCTTGACCACGAAGAACTTTAGAGTTAGAAGCTATTTTGTGAGCACTTCATATGGTGGATATTTTACGTAACCTATTCCTAGCAACTTCCATAGGGCTGTTCGAATAGTAACTCAACAATTCGTGGGATATTACCATACAAGATCACTCTTAATAACACTATACCTTTGAATAATAACTCATTGGATCGTGAAGAGTACGACTACATCAACCGCGTTACTACACTAGCGCTTTCGGTTTACAAGGGTATGTAGACACACTCCTTCCTCATAGCTATACATCTCCTAGATTGAATATTGGGTGTTTCTTAGGAAATTTTTAGATTTTCATGCTTCGTTCCTCATCACTTGAGTCATCTAGTGCGAAGGACTTTGGTTTTTTAGTAGGACACTACTACAAGGCTAGACATCAGATAGAGAACTTTGATTCAACATGCCTAGTGCTTAAGTGATCGATCACGATGACTTTTATGCGACGTGGCCGGTGCCTAGGAAGTAAATCACAAAGGACTTTATATGCCATCGGTGTTTCAATCTGAATCGAGACATACCCAAGTATTGTAATCTCATAAATATGGATTTTCACATACTATGACCGGTCTTTTGTGGTCCAGGTATGGATCTTAAAAACGCCATTTGAAGGTCTTTCGCGGCATACTTAGAAGAACTTCATCAAGACATATGTAGGGTAACGCAGCAGAAAACAAAAAAATTCTGACCTACGCACCAGCCCAGGACCACTATGGAGACTGCATACATGGTTTGATCTTTTTCGTTACTGACTCGTAGCGCAGCGGAAGTAGAGTCGATGACGAACGACGGTGCAGATCCCCGCAGCTAGGATTTACAACCTGCCAACCGCGAGGATGTATACCCTCATCTGCCCCATGGACAGCCCTCCGGGAGGCGGTCGAACAGTCCCTCGGATGGTGTCGTCAGCCCTTCGGGAGGACCCTCAAAATCGGACGGTCACTCGGACAGCCCTTCGTGAGGATTCACAGAACTCGGACCGTCACTTGGACAGCCCTTCGGGAGGCACTCTCAAAACAGCCCCTCGGGCAAAAGGATCGAAACTACGACCTCTCTACGGGGTTGCACACATACGGTGTCATCTATCCGGCAGGGCTTCGCCGTCCAGAACTAGTTCCTGCCGGAACCCAGACAGCCTTACGGCTCTACGAAACTCTTTTCGTGGGAGGGATAGAAGAAGCCAGATAATGCATGGCATGTGTATGAGAGCAAGGGATGATCCTTTAGGAAGCCCCCTCCACCCCTATTTATAGGCCAAGCCCAAGGGTGGCTTCTCCAAGAAGCCAAGGGGGGAAATACCAAAAAGGCCCTCAAGGTGGCTTCTCCAAGAAGCCAAGAAAAAGCACTTTTGGAAGATCGTGGATGTCTCCTAGAGGGGGGTGAATAGGTGCTTTAAAATAATTACGGTTTAGGCTTGAAAAAATGCGGAATAAACCTAGCGGTTAATTTGTCAAGCACAAAACCTACAACAACTAGGCTCACCTATGTGCACCAACAACTTATGCTAAGCAAGATAAACTACTAGGTGATAGCAAGATATATGACAAGAAACAATATGGCTATCACAAAGTATAGTGCATAAGTAAAGAGCTCGGGTAAGAGATAACCGACGCACGCGGAGACGACGATGTATACCGAAGTTCACACCCTTGCGGATGCTAATCTCCGTTTGGAGCGGTGTCGAGGCACAATGCTCCCCAAGAAGCCACTAGGGCCACCGTAATCTCCTCACGCCCTCGCACAATGCAAGATGCCGTGATTTCACTAAGGGACCCTTGAGGGCGGTCACCGAACCCGTACAAATGGTGACCCTTGGGGGCGGTCACCGAACCCGTACACTTGGCAACCCTTGGGGCGGTCACTGGTACCCGTCAAATTGCTCGGGGCGATCTCCACAAACTAATTGGAGACCCTGACGCTTGCCCGGAGCATTACACCACAATGATTGAGCTCCGAACAACACCAACCGTCTAGGGCGCCAAGGCACCCAAGTGGAACAAGCTCTAGGGTGTCCAAAACACCCAAGAGTAACAAGCTCAAGGGCACCAAGCACCCAAGAGTAATAAGCTTCTCAACTTGTAACTTCCACGTATCATGTGGAGAACTCAAACCGATGCACCAAATGCAATGGCAAGGGCACACAGAGTGCCCAAGTCCTTCTCTCTCAAATCCCACCGAAGAAACTAATGCTAGGGAGGAAGATGAGAGGAAGAACAAGAAGGAGAACACCAAGAACTCCAAGATCTAGATCCAAGGGGTTCCCCTCACATAGAGGAGAAAGTGATTGGTGGAAACGTGGATCTAGATCTCCTCTCTCTTTTCCTCAAGAACTAGCAAGAATCATTGGAGGGATTGAGAGTTAGCAAGCTCGAAGAAGGTCAACAATGGGGGAAGAACACGAGCTCAAAGGATAAGGTTGAATGGGGAAGAAGACCCCCTTTTATAGGGGCTCCCGAATCCAACTGTTATGTGCTCAGTCCGCGCACGAGCAGTACTACCGCTCAGGGGAGCGGTACTACCGCCCAAGCGGTAGAACACAGAGAACGGAGCAAAACAGAGGGCGAGGCAGAGCCGTATGAGGGCTACTACCACTGGAGCCAGCGGTACTACCGTTGGCCGCAGCGGTACTGCCGCTTGGCCCAGCGGTACTAGGGGCGATGGTAGCCGCGGTACTACCGCACAAAGAGGTACTACCGCTCCTACTGCTGCTACTACTGCCGCTGAACCCGACACGAGAAAACAGCGTGTCGAGTCGAGGCGGTACCAATGAACCGAGTCGTCTTGCCGCTTATGGCCATGGTACTACCGTGGGACAGCGGTACTCTTGCTTAATGGCGATAAGCGGTACTGCTTTCTCGGTCCAGCGGTACTACCGCTGGCGCCAACCTTATGCCAAATCCACGAAAACAAGTACACTCCAAGGAAAACTAGAACTGCCATAACTTCTGCAAATGAGCTCCGAATTGAGCAAACTCAAGCTTGTTGGATACAAGACAACGAGTAGCATCAAAACAGCGAAGCCTCCAACCGAGAAGAACCGGTTATAGTAAGAAGAGGCAGGGGAGGAATGCCTAACAAATAGAGGAGTGAAACCTCCAACCGAGAAGAACCGGCATAACCTCCAACATCGAAAACATCATAGAAGATGCATGTGAACTCCGTTTTCGATGAACTCAAGCTTGTCAACAAGATGACCAAAAGCTCCAAAACTCACAAAGAGAAGCAAACAAGAACCAAGAAAGATGATGCAAGGATGCAATGGTTTGAGCTCTCTACGAACAAGACGATCAAGCTACTCATCGAGAGCCCCCCTTGATAGTACGGCAATCGATCCTATAACCTGGTCTCCCAACTACCACCATGAGTCCGGTAAAATAGAAAACCTATCAAGGGCAAACCTTTGCCTTGCACATGGTCCACTTGAGCTAGAAGATGACGATCTTGATTCCCTCAAGTTGGACCACCTTTCTTGATGCGTTGGCTCGATGAAGACTAGTTGATTGCTCCCCCATACTCCACTATGGGTGAGCCACCCTTCCGCACATCTTCACAAGTCCATTGTCACCACAATGGATGGCAAGCTTCAAGCATTTGATCTCTTCGTGATGCTTCACTTGAACTTGCCCGCTTCACTTGAACTTGCACACCGCAACCTAACCTCATAAAGAACTCTTACTAATACCATGTGTTAGGACACAAAGCGTAATTGACAATGCTTACCATACCATGGGATTGCTTGATCCCTCTCGGTACATCTTCTACGCTTTGTGTGTTGATCAACTTGATTCACTCTTTGACTGAGTCTTGATCAACCTCTCACAAGACCAATCTTTTAGATAGTTCCTTGAAAAGCGCCTTGGTCGACACAAACTCTCCTTGAAACCAACACATGTACTCCAAGAAAAGCCTATGGACAAAACCTTCAAATATAACTCAAGGCAACCATTAGTCCATAGAGATTGTCATCAATTACCAAAACCAAACATAGGGGCACCGCATGTTCTTTCAACTTTCACTATTCATGACGACATTTTTCAGCGTCCGTTCGAACTGAAAATATTTATGTGGGCTCAGAACATTTCCAGTACCCACTAAAATAATTTTCAATGCGTTCCGAAACAATTTCGGTTTAGTGATTTTCATCTGCGAAAAGCAAACAAGAATGCGTTTTCACTATTCATAAAGACAATTTTTCGCGTCCATTAAATCCGAAAATATTTTTGTGGGTCTTAGAATAATTTCAGTATCGACTAAAATGATTTTGGATTCGTTCTGAAACAATTTCAGATTAGTGAATTTCATCTGCGAAAAACAACCAAAGCGGTATCGGCAGCTCCGAAACATTTTCGGTTTTTATTTCTGAAAATTCCAAAAAGTTTCCAGAATTATTCTGGCACCCTCCAAGAATTATCAGGCATGTGCCGAAACCATTTTGACTTAATGGCATACCCCGAAATAACTTTTTCAGCTTGACCAGAACTCGTCCGGTGACCTCTCTTTTCAGAACTTTCTTGATGTCTCCGAAATTTTTTTTCCAAAAACTTTCTCTCAGACTCCCTGTCTAGTATTCAGCAGATAGATGACCCTTAAGCGTGTGACCCTATAGGTTCGGTGAAGTATAGACATGACCTGGAACCTCTTCCGATCAATGATCAACATAGGAGCCGTGGACACCCATATTGACCCCTATACACACACGAATAAATATTCGAGTGAACCTCCAGTTGCCGTGAGCTATTCATGTTGCTTCGCGATATGTCACAAACACCCGAGGTGAGATTTATTGCATTTCTGTGGATCAACAATTTTTCAACTATGCTAGTTACCTCGTTACTGGTTTTGTTCTCTTTTCTCGTTTCCGTGTTCCAGCATCCCTATGATCAAATCACACTGTGTCTGGCCAGACGATGATGGATATCGTAACACCGAGAGGGCACAAGAATATCTCTCCATCGTCGGAGGAGCAAATCCCAATCTTGAGCTATCAAGTTACTTGACACACTTTTCCATGAACCCGTAAGCCGCCGTAATAGCCACCCATTTTACGGATGACGTTTAACAAACCCCAAAGTTCATGAAGCAAGCATGAAGAAACTCGATACTCTCATGGTCTAAGGAATCATGCAAACGTTAACCATCTCTGTGTTATGTACCATTAACTTGGGACGAATGAATCTCTTAGCATAACATCAATCCGGGTCGATTCAACACAAATTTTCTCTTAACATTGTGCCCTCAAAGTTGCTGGCATTGACATGCCCATGATCAGGAAAATGTAACCATCATGCAACACTTGAGCTAGTCTTAGAGGCCAGACTAAGAATACTTCTTACCGTTTATTATTCCACATGTGCATATGAGTCTTCCTCCGAGCCTCATGTTATTGTAGACTCGAGAACCATAGCAGTTATAGCATGGAAACATAAACATAATTATGAACTGGGAGATAATCAATAACATTTATTATTGCCACTAGGGCATATCTCCTACAGACTCCCACTTGCACTGGAGTCAATAATCTAGTTAATGCTAATGCACTTTACACCTATGGCATACTGGTGTAAAAAATGCTTCGCATGTGGTATAGCCTGATGTCCATCGGATCTGACAATTTCAGCTCCGTGTGTATCTCTGCATATCCTCAAGTTTTCACGCTTTCACAAAATTCATATTTTGTGCGGACTTGGCTTTGTATATATGTGAATCATTGGTCGAAACCTGATTCCTCCGACTGAGTTATGGAGCAACTATCTCGCAATAGTGTCCCATTGACCAAAAGCCTTAGGAACCATACTAAGTTCATGAATGAACAATTTGATTCAACGTCTTTGTCTTTGTCGCTTCTAAAGCGGCAACATACTTCGCCTCTGTTATAGAATTCGCCATAGTAACTTGTTTGGAACAATTTCCAACTAACTGCACCACCATATTGTGTGTTACACAAAGCCCTCAATTTAAATCGAAAATCGCATGGAGAAATGATGAAGATTGTATCGATGTAACCTTTTACAACGAACTCTTCATGATCTCCACTAGCGAGAAAACATGTCACCAGTGCTACTTTAGTACTCAATGATCATTTTTCACTATTGTCCCATGATCAGTACTTTTGATCACTTTGGTATCTATACTCGCAACAGCTTGGGAGTATTGGACATATTTAGTTGTTTTTACATACCATGGAATACATGATTAATCCAAAACACAAAGGTGTGTGGAATCTCCATCATGTATTTTAGTCATCAGTGTTTTGGTACACCGAGTCTTGTAAAAACTCTTTCCATGTGACTTAGTCAAGAATTACTCATTGGCGTTTTAAGTGCTAAATAGGTTTTACCACTTTGTCAACATGTATTCATTGCTTAGCCATATTAGGTAAATCTATCTCCATAGATCATCATGCCTAATATTGAGGCTATTTAGCCTAAGCACTTCATCAAAAACAATTTCAAATGAAGTCCTAATTCATGTCAAGAAATTTATTTCCAATTAACAATGTGTTGATACATCTCCAACGTATCTATATTTTTTGATTGCTCCATGCTATATTATCTATTGTTTTGGACTATATTGGGATTTATTTTCCATTTTTATATTACTTTTGGGACTAACCTATTAACCGGAGGCCCAAATTAATTGCTGTTTTTTTGCCTATTTCAAAGGTTCAAGAAACGGAATATCAAACGGAGTCCAAACGGAATGAAATCTTCGGGAACGTGATTTTCTCATCAGATAAGATCCAGGAGACTTGGACCCTCGGTCAAGAAAGGAGGGAGGCGGCCACGAGGGTGGAGGGCGCGCCCCCTGCCTCGTGGGCCCCCCGAAGCTCCACCAACGTACTCCTTCCTCCTATATATACCTCGCACTCCCAACAGATCGAATCACGGAGCCAAAAACCTAATTCCACCGCCGCAACTTTCAGATCCACGAGATCCCATGTTGGGGCCTGTTCGAGCTCACGGAAGGGAATCCACCACGGAGGGCTTCTACATCACCATCATAGCCTCTCCGATGAAGTGTGAGTAGTTTACTTCAAACCTTCGGGTCCATAGTTAGTAGCTAAATGGCTTCTTCTCTCTTTTTGGATCTCAATACAATGTTCTCCCCCTCTTTCGTGGAGATCTATTCGATGTAATCTTCTTTTTGCGGTGTGTTTGTTGAGACCGATGAATTGTGGGTTTATGATCAAGATTATCTATGAGCAATATTTGAATCTTCTCTGAATTCTTTTATGTATGATTGGTTATCTTTGCAAGTATCTTCGAATTATCCGTTCGGTTTGGCCAACTAGATTGGTAGTTCTTGCAATGGGAGAAGTGCATAGCTTTGGGTTCAATCTTGCGGTGTCCTTTCCCAAAGGATGAGGGGCAGCAAGGCACGTATTGTATTGTTGCCATCGAGGATAACAAGATGGGGTTTTTATCATATTGCATGAATTTATCCCTCTACATCATGTCATCTTGCTTAAGGCGTTACTCTGTTTTCATTAACTTAATACTCTAGATGCATGCTTTGGATAGCGGTCGATGAGTGGAGTAATAGTAGTAGATGCAATGAGTCGGTCTACTTGTCTCGGACGTGATGCCTATATACATGATCATACCTAGATACTCTCATAACTATGCTCAATTCATCAATTGCTCAACAGTAATTCGTTCACCCACCGTAAAATACTAATGCTCTAGAGAGAAGCCACTAGTGAAACCTATGGACCCAGGTTCTAATCTCATCATATTAATCTTCCTACGCTTTATTATTGCTTTACTTTTTTACTTTGCCTTTTATTTTACTTTGCATCTTTATACCAAAAAATACCAAAATATTATCTATCATCTCTATCAGATCTCACTCTCGTAAGTGACCATGAAGGGATTGACAACCCCTATTCGCGTTGGTTGCGAGGAGTTATTTAACTTGTGTAGGTACGAGGGACTTGTGCGTGGCCTCCTCTTTGGATTGATACCTTGGTTCTCAAAAACTGAGGGAAATACTTACGCTACTCTGCTGCATCATCCTCTCCTCTTAGGGAAAACCAACGCAAGCTCAAGACGTAGCAAGAAGGATTTCTGGCGCCCGTTCTTGGAGTCTACGCAAAAGTCAACATACCAAGTACCCATCACAGTCCCTTATCTCTCGCATTACATTATTTTCCATTTGCCTCTCGTTTTCCTCTCCCCCACTTCACCCTTGCCGTTTTATTCGCCCTCTCTTTTTCGTTCGCCTTCTTCCCATATGTATCCTTGTTTGTGTTTCCTTGCGCCTTCTATATGCTTGCATCTTCGCTTGCTGAAAATCTATTGATATGGATCCACTTAAAGTGTTCTATTTGGACCATCTTCGATCCTTATGCGCTCGTGCTGAAACCCCAACTAGCCTAGTTGATGCGAAATCTTTAGATGAGCATGCTCATTTTGTGCGTCACCGTTTGTCTGAAAAAGGGAAGCTCTTATGGTATCATATAAATAGTTTGCTATGCTATGCTTGGAATCTTTGTGAAATGTGTGATTTTTCTTGTTGCTCTAAGAACCCTAAAAAACACCTTCCCTACCTATGTGAGTTCAATGATAATGAAATCTTATCTTCTTATGCAAAGGGTGTTTATAGTTACTATGATATCGAACAAATTGAAGAATTTGTCGTTTTTAAGGGTGCTCATGAAGTTGCTTCTTTGATTGAAAAGCATGATTTTACCCTCAACAAATCTGAAAATTCCGTCATACTTAATTATTGCAATGAAAACCTTGCTCAGAATGTCTATGTCCAAGAATTTATTGAGAGAATGACCGTTGCTTTGGAAGAAAATAATGATATGCATGAATCTATAGATAATTGTGATTCCGATGATTTGATTGAAATATCCCTTGATGAACATTATGCTTGCTATTCTTGTGACTAGGATGCCAATATTTATGAAGATGAATTTGCTATAGTTCCGTATGTTAAGCATGAGATCGTTGCTATTGCACCCATGCTTGATAGTTCCCTCGATGAAAAGCATGATTTCAATGATTTTACTATAAATTCTCTTGATGTCAATTGTGCTAATAATATGCAAAACCCTAAGCTTGGGGATGCTAGTTTTGCTATGTCTACTACTTGTTGCAATGATCATGATTGGGGTGATTCTTCTTATGATCCTGGAAATTTATTTAATCCCCATGATGAATATGAGATTGATAATATTGTTTGCAATAATATTGAAAGTGGGCTTGGAAGAGTGTCAACTTTATATCCCACATATTTGGAGCATGTTCAATCTTATGATATTTTTGATAAAAGTGGGTCTGGAGAGGTCATGACTTTAGTTAATGATAATCCCACTATTTTGGAAGAGTGTCAACTTCGTATGCATGTGGATTGTGTTGAGAATATGTTATGTGGTAGCTACTTTGTTGAATTTTCCTATGATCCTACATGTAATTATTATGAGAGAGGAAAATATGGTTGTAGAAATTTTTATCTTACTAAATTACCTCTCGTCATGTTGAGATTGCTATCGTCTCTTTGTTCTTCCTTGCATATGCTAACTTTTGCTTGCTATGATAATTTGTTTGCTTATAAAATTCGTATGCATAGGAAGTATGTTAGATTTAGATTTGTTTGTCATGTGTTTTATGATGCTTTTTTGCGCTTCAATTCTTGTCTTTGATGTGAGCATCGTTAGAATTACCAATGCCTAGCTAGGGGCGTTAAACGATAGCGCTTGTTGGGAGGCAACCCAATTTTATTTTTTATGTTTTTTTTTGCTTTTGCTTCTGTTTAGGAATAAATAATCCATCTACCTTCTATTTAGATGTGGTTTTATGTTTTAGTTAGTGTTTGTGCCAAGTTAAACCTATAGGATCTTCTTGGATGATAGTTATTTGATCTTGCTGTAATTTCCAGAAACTTCCTGTTCACGAAAACAATTGTTAAAATCACCAGAACGAGATAAAATACTGATTAGAATTGCTGCTGATCAATAAACAAATTGCCTAGGTCTTCCTAATTTTTCTGAATGTTTTGAGATCCAGAAGTTTGCGTTAGTTACAGATTACTACTGCATCGCTCTGCTTTTGATGATTCTGTTTTTCTTGTGTTGTTTGCTTATTTTGATGAATCTATGGCTAGTAAAATAGTTTATAATCCATAGAGAATTTGGAATACAGTAGGTTTAACACCAATATAAATAAAGAATGGGTTCATTACAGTACCTTGAAGTGGTATTTTGTTTTCTTTCGCTAACGGTGCTCACGAGATTTCTGTTGAGTTTTGTGTTGTGAAGTTTTCAAGTTTTGGGTGAAATCTTTTGATGGATTATGGAACAAGGAGTAGCAAGTGCCTAAGCTTGAGGATGCCCATGGAACCCCCAAGATAATCCAAGGACACCAAAAAGTCAAAGCTTGGGGATGCCCCGGAAGGCATCCCTCTTTAAATCCACTTCCATCGGTAACTTTACTTGGAGCTATATTTTTATTCACTACATGATAAGTGTTTTGCTTGGATCGTCTTGTATTATTTGTGTCTTTGCTTGTTAGTTTACCACAATCATACTTTCTGTACACACCTTTTGAGAGAGCCATACATGAATTGGAATTTGTTAGAATACTCTATGTGCTTCACTTATATCTTTTGAGCTATATAGTTTTGCTCTAGTGCCTCACTTATATCTTTTAGAGCACGGTGGTGGATTTGTTTTAAAGAAATTATTGATCTCTCATGCTTCACTTAGATTATTTTTAGAGTCTTAAATAGCATGGTAATTTTCTTAAAATAATTTCTTTTATTACTTCAATCAGCAAAGATATCTAATTTGGAGTGCATATTACCAAAATTATATTCTGATTATTTTACATACATGATCAATCACCCTTGAGTAAAATTCCACATCATACAACCTACCAAACAACATATGGTGTATGCAGCATCTCACATACAACCTCAGATGCAACACACCAAACAAAATCTGAGCTGAGTCTGGCTCATCTCATGCAGTACACAAAACACACATTTTAACTCAGTTTTGCATGAGCTCAACCAGGCTAGCCCCAACCAGGCTCCTTCATGCAATGCATGCTAGATGCACCCAGGCAACCAAACACGCCCTTAGTTGACATCATATTTGTGGCAAAGCCACCATTCATAATTCTTTCATCCATGTCACTTATGAATCATTGCATATCCCGGTACACCGCCGGAGGCATTCACATAGAGTCATATTTTGTTCTAAGTATCGAGTTGTAATTCTTGAGTTGTAAGAAAAATAAAAGTGTGATGATCATCATTTTTAGAGCATTGTTCCGAGTGAGGAAAGGATGATGGAGACTATGATTCCCCCATAAGTCGGGATGAGACTCCAGACGAAAAATAAAAAAAAGAGAAAATAAAAGAGGCCATAAAAAAAAGAAAGGCCCAAATAAAAAAATGAGAGAAAAAGAGAGAAGGGACAATGTTACTATCCTTTTACCACACTTGTGCTTCAAAGTAGCACCATGATCTTCACAATAGAGAGTCTCTCGTTTTGTCACTTTCATATACTAGTGGGAATTTTTCATTATAGAACTTGGCTTGTATATTCCAATGATGGGCTTCCTCAAATTGCCCTAGGTCTTCGTGAGCAAGCGAGTTGGATGCACACCCACTTAGTTTCTTTTGTTGAGCTTTCATATACTTATAGCTCTAGTGCATCTGTTGCATGGCAATCCCTACTCACTCACATTGATATCTATTGATGGACATCTCCATAGCCCGTTGATACGCCTAGTTGATGTGAGACTATCTTCCCTCTTTTTGTCTTCTCCACAACCACCATTCTATTTCACATATAATGATATATCCATGGCTCACGCTCATGTATTGCGTGAAGATTGAAAAAGTTTTGAGAATGTCAAAAGTATGAAACAATTGCTTGGCTTGTCATCGGGGTTGTGCATGATTTAAATACTTTGTGTGGTGAAGATAGAGCATAGCCGTAATATATGATTTTGTAGGGATAACTTTCTTTGGCCATGTTATTTTGAGAAGACATAATTGCTTTGTTAGTATGCTTGAAGTATTATTATTTTTATGTCAATATTAAACCTTTGTCTTGAATCTTTTGAATCTGAATATTCATACCACAATTAAGAAGAGTTACATTGAAATTATGCCAAGTAGCACTCCGCATCAAAAATTCTCTTTTTATCATTTACCTACTCGAGGACGAGTAGGAATTAAGCTTGGCGATGCTTGATCGTCTCCAACGTATCTATAATTTTTGATTGCTCCATGCTATATTATCTATTGTTTTGGACTATATTGGGCTTTATTTTCCACTTTTATATTAGTTTTGGAACTAACCTATTAATCGGAGGCCCAGCCCAGAATTGCTGTTTTTTTGCCTATTTCAGTGTTTCGAAGAAACGCAATATCAAACGGAGTCCAAACGGAATGAAATCTTCGGGAACATGATTTTCTCATCAGATAAGATCGAGGAGACTTGGACCCTCGGTCAAGAAACGAGGGAGGCGGCCACGGGGGTGGAGGGCGCCCGCCCTGCCTCGTGGGCCCCCCGAAGCTCCACCGACGTACTCCTTCCTCCTATATATACCTACGCACTTCAACAGATCGAATCTGAAGCCAAAAACTTAATTCTACCACTGCAACTTTCTCAGATCCACGAGATCCCATCTTGGGGCCTGTTCGAGCTCACGGAAGGGGAATCCACCATGGAGGGCTTCTACATCATCATCATAGCCTCTCCGATGAAGTGTGAGTAGTTTATTTCAGACCTTGGGTCCATAGTTAGTACCTAGATGGCTTCTTCTCTCTTTTGGATCTAAATACAATGTACTCCCCCTCCCTCGTGGTGATCTTTTCAATGTAATCTTCTTTTTGCGGTGTGTTTGTTGAGATCGATGAATTGTGGGTTTATGATCAAGATTATCTACGAGCAATATTTGAATTTTCTCTGAATTCTTTTATGTATGATTGTTTATCTTTGGAAGTCTTTTCGAATTATCCGTTTGGTTTGGCCAACTAGATTGGTAGTTCTTGCCATGGGAGAAGTGCTTAGCTTTGGGTTCAATCTTGCGGTGTCCTTTCCCAGTGACAGTAGAGGCAGCAAGGCATGTATTGTATTGTTGCCATCGAGGATAACAAGATGGGGTTTTCATCATATTGCATGAATGTATCCCTCTACATCATGTCATCTTGCTTAAGGAGTTACTCTGTTTTCATTAACTTAATACTCTAGATGCATGCTAGATAGCAGTCGATGAGTGGAGTAATAGTAGTAAATGTAGGCAGGAGTCGGTCTACTTGTCTCGGACGTGATGCCTATACATGATCATACCTAGATACTCTCATAACTATGCTCAATTCTGTCAATTGCTTAACAGTAATTCATTCACCCACCGTAAAATACTTATGCTCTTGAGAGAAGCCACTAGTGAAATCTATGGCCCTCGGGTCTATTCTCATCATATTAATCTTCCTATGCTTTATTATTGCTTTGCTTTTTTACTTTGCCTTTTATTTTACTTTGCATCTTTATCCAAAAATACCAAAAATATTATCTATCATCTCTATCAGATCTCACTCTCGTAAGTGACCGTGAAGGGATTGACAACCCCTATTCGCGTTGGTTGCGAGGAGTTATTTGCTTTGTGTAGGTACGAGGGACTTGCACATGGCCTCCTACTGGATTGATACCTTGGTTCTCAAAAACTGAGGGAAATACTTACGCTACTCTGCTGCATCATCCTCTCCTCTTCGGGGAAAACCAACGCAAGCTCAAGACGTAGCATGTGTCAAGCACACAAGGTTTTTAGAAATATTATTACGCTCCCACTTAATTTCTTGAATTACAAGCATCTTCGTTACCCATTGATGAAGTCAGAAGCCTTTGACTATTTCATCAAAGCACGAAGATTCAAACTCCATTTTGCTCTCTTCTGTCCATCACTGGAACTCTGAAGTTTTCACCCTTACTAGCATCCTCTGGATAGACAAAATGCCTTGGACTGTAACACATGCAAGTCCTTGGTTTCATTTCCATCAGATGGAAATCCTATTGTCATCCATGTTTCATATCTCATGATTGAAATATGTATTAATTGCTAGTTCAACCCGAACCGAATTTAAGCATCGCTACGATGAAAACAACCTCATCGTAGTCAACTCTTGAACTTGTTATTTCAACAAGTCGAGCTTTATGGATAAAACATTTTTATCCGTATCAGTTTTAAGTTCCATAAATATTCGTTAGACTCTAAGTCTTACGAAAGGTGTATCAAGGTTTTAATCTAGAATCACTTATATGGAAACTAACTCGGGTTTTATTGGCATTTAGCCAATTCCGGAGTCAGGGCCCATCAACGCTTCCTTGTGTATCGTAGGTATAATGTTGTCTAACAACAATATCTTGTTCTTTTGAGAGGTTTGCATGAGCCTTGCCTACGTGGTTCAGCTGCAAGTTCGACCGAAGTTCATACATTTTATAGTAGAGACTTCCGTATCAGTCGCAGTAGGAAACTCTAGAATTACTTCCAAGGTCTCTGTACTTTGATGTGATGACGAAGATACTGTTTATCTCGTCGAGTTGCACTATTCTCCCACTCACCTTTTTGAAAGAATCATTCTCTTTAAAAGCACACCGTTTCGCGGCAAAACTATTTGCCTTGGTATAGTGAGGGAGGAATACCCAACATTTAGGTATAACCTACAAAGTAGCACTTGTCTGATTTGGAATAGGTTTGTAACCTTTTACACAAGCCCCATATTCCAAATGTTAAGAAAAGATATAACATGGTTGGGTGTACCATACCATGGCTTCATTTCAACAGACCCAATGTAGCTCTTTTTAGTGTAAAAGCCGCAGTCTCTAAAGCATCACTTTAAAAGGGATAATGGCAAATTTATTTATGTCATCTTTGACCTTACCATATCATAAATGGTTAGATTACATCTCCACGGACTTTCCACTTGCAGTGGTGTTTCGGGAGGTGCATGTTATGAAACCCCTTTCACAACTCATTAGACATTCGCTAAACATGTAACTCAAATATTCTTTGTGCAATCAAATTGCAGAAACATAATTTTCTTGTTACAATAACTTCTACTTCATTTTTTAAAACCTTTCGAATGATTTCAAAAGATCCAGACTTACGTCTCATCAAGTAAATATCCATATATCTACTTGAGTCATTTCAAGATAAATAAATACACCACTAACAACACTTATCGGACTACACACATCAAATGTATGATCACTAATAAGTTTGTTGTTAGTTCTCCTTATGGCCTGTGAACGGTATTTTAGTCACTTCACTTTTCGGAGGAAATTTGCAAGTGTCAGATGATTCAAAATCAAAAAGACTTCAAAATCCATCATAATGGAATTTTCCATGCGGGTTTCTCCAATGTGACCAAATGTAGTGTCACACTTGTGTGGTATTCTTTTAGTCTTGCGACATTTAGCGTCAGTGTTATGGATGTATCATATTACCATCAATATTCATAACATACATCCCATCTTGGATGGAAGCATGGCTGTCGGTGTCAAAACCGGCGGATCTTGGGTAGGGGGTCCCGAACTGTGCGTCTAGGCGGATGGTAACAGGAAACAAGGGACACGATGTTTTTACCCAGGTTCGGGCCCTCTCGATGGAGGCAAAACCCTACTCCTGCTTGATTAATATTGATGATATGGGTAGTACAAGAGTAGATCTACCACGAAATCAGAGAGGCTAAACCCTAGAAGCTGGCCTGGTATGATTGTTGTTCGTCCTACGGACTAAAACCCTCCGGTTTATATAGACACCGAGAGGGCTAGGGTTACACGTAGTCGTTTACAACGGAGGAGATCTACATATCCAGACGCCAAGCTTGCCTTCCACGCCAAGGAAAGTCCCATCCGGACACGGGACGAAGTCTTCAATCTTGTATCTTCATAGTCCGTGAGTCCGGCGAAGGTTATAGTCCGGCTATCCGGACACCCCTAATCCAGGACTCCTCGGTAGCCCCTGAACCAGGCTTCAATGACGACGTCCGGCGCAGATTGTCTTCGCATTGCAAGGCGGGTTCCTCCTCCGAATACTTCATAGAAGATTTTGAACACAAGAATAGTGTCCGCTCTGCAAAATAAGTTCCACATACCACCGTAGAGAGAATAATATTTACACAAATCCAATCTGTGGCGTACTCCAGCGACATGACATCACACCACGGCCAAGCCTTTATTCGAATCGTTTCTTGTCCCACCTCGGTAGCATTTAGCGAGGCGGTTTCCTTAACGCGTCTTGTCGAGCGTAGATCGTGTCCCCTTATTCCGGGATTCTCATCAATACGGGCGTGGGTAACCCAATCGTGCCCGTTGGTAGGTCTCCTCTATCGAAGGCGAGTCCCAACGGTCAAGGGGAGGGCTCTTGGTATTCAACCTCTTTATAAAGAGACCAAGGCTCGACTCCTTTCTTTCAATCTCAATCGAATCCGCCTCCCACCTTGAGTTCCAACACCCAAAGCTCCAGATTCAGGCGCTTCGGACCTTCGATGATGTCCGGTTCCAACCTTCAAGGCCGGTGGATGCCTTCATCCGTTACGGAAGAAGATGTGCTAAAGCTAAGAGATGCCAGGTATCTAACCGGCGAAATCTCGCATAGGATGCCTGCTCAAGGGCAGGTTATTCCCACTCCCAAGCCTGGTGAGAGTGTGGTGTTCGCGTCTCACTTCCTTGAGGCTGGGCTTCCCGACGGACCCCTTCGTGAGGGGGCTCATGTTTTATTATGGGTTGGAATTTCACGACTTGGCTCCGGAGTCCATCCTCCACATCTCATCGTTCATTGTCGTGTGCGAAGCCTTCCTCTGTATTACTCCTCACTTTGGATTGTGGCTTAAGACCTTCAAAGTAGAGCCGAAGATGATCGAGGGGCAGCACGCAGAGTGCGGAGGTGCTGTCATAAGCAAGAATCTTTGGCGCTCCATGGCCCGAGGGCTCTTTTCAAGAGGAGTTCAGCTTATGGCAACGAGAGTGGTTTTATATCATAGCTCCCAGGGGCACCAAGTGGGTGGGGCCACCTGCCTTTCGCTCGGGTCCCCCACCACAGCTACTGTCATGGGTCAATAAAGGGTTTGACTGGGGGCCGTCCAAGGACGTGCCCTTGTTGTAGGGCTGCATTCGAGATCTCCTAGAAAGAGACATTAATCTGGTCATAGTGACGCAGGTCATGTTGATTCGCCGCACCCTGCCTTGCAAACGTCGCCCCCTCCGCCTGTGGGAGTTTAATCCGGAGGGACCACGAGCCCTCCACTATTTTACTGGTAGCGACGCCCATGGAGATGTACAAATTGTTCTTCGGATCACAAGCAATGTGTCCGGACTCGACCGAGGACGCAGGTCTGAGCTGCAATCGCCCGGATACTCAAGTAAGTAGCCATGTACCCGGACGCGCTATCCGTATATTTATCATAAAAGTGCCCTTAAAAGAGTTGTCCCTTAAACAGGAGTGGATAGCGAAAGCAAAGCTAATCAGGTGTCCGGCCCCCTCCACGAGACCACGCGGATCCCGTGTTAACCAGGATCTTTGGAGGTTGCGCCTTTGGAAGAAGGCGAAGGAGGGAACAAAGGCTACCGCCTCCTGAAGGAGGCTGTCGGGAAAGGAGGAATCGAGAATTCCTCTATCCGAGGAAGAAGAGGACCGCCTCTGAAGACCCGGAGACCATGGTCTCAAAGCGGGGGAAGAAATCTTCGTCAGAGGGTCCTGCGCTGGGGGATGCCTCGGCCACACTGTGCCCCCAAGGGGATCAGCCCTCCACCAAGCCGTAAGTAAAGAGGGGAGTTTTAAAATAAGAGACATCCCTGTTCTATTTCTGAGGAAAATAACCGAAATTTTACCTTGTAGTTCGGATCTCAGCCCTTCTCAGCAGAGCTCATCTTCAGTGGATCTTCGTCCGGAGATGATGGAGAGCGGAACGCCTCCCCCTGCCGTACCGCCTTGCGAGGCGGGCGACCCTGAGGTGTCGTCACGGAGGGTTTCTCCGAATCCGGCAGGGCCGGAAGGCAATCGTATGGCCCCCAAAGGTCCTCCGTGTCTGGCCTTCGAAAAAGGCCATTGGACGAGTCCGGCACCATCCGGTGCACGGTCGGAGGAGCTGAAGGATCTGCTCGGGCGAGCGTCTATCTCAGAAGAACACCGTGCGTTGATGGCTACGGTGATTGAAAGGGTTTCATCCGCGGAGAGCGGGTTGTACGAGGCCATCAGGAGTTTACTGACAGGTTTTGACGTACGTGAAATGATGTACCTTTTGACAGTTCCGCATATATGAGATGCGCCCTGTGTAGATAGTAGCCCCTGAGACTCGGTGCGTTGTCAAAAATGACGGCGCGCCGAGGATCATAATCCTAGTTATAATATGTCGCCCTTCGTATGTAGGTGGCGAAGTGTTCAGTGGCTAGCCGGACTGATGAATTTGCCGAGCTAAAGCGGCAACTTGACGTGGCAGATGCCGACATCGCGCTTGTCAACAAGCGGCTTGACGAGGCACAAGGTATGTAATTTCTCCGAAGACACCTGGTAAGAGGAGCTTGATGCCTATATCTTGCAACATGTGTGCTTGATGCAGATGGTGCCGCTACCATGGAGAACCTTCGGGCGGAACTTGCCCGAGCCAAGGAGCAAGCCAGGAAAAGCGATGCGGCTGCCTTAAAGGCGGTTGAAGAGCTGAAAGCCGAACAGGTTGCTCACTGTCGAAGCAAGAAGGAAATGGCCGAGATGGTTGTGAAGTTGAAGAATGCTGCCGACCGCTGCAAGCTTCTTGAAAAAGAAGATCGAGCAAAACAGAAGGACCTGAAGAAGGCCACTACTGAGGCCAAGGATGCTCGCTCTGCGATGAGAGCTATGAAGGAGGAGCTACGTCAGGCCGGAGATATCGCGGCTGAAAAGCCCTTTATGCTGCGAATGAAGTTCGGGGATCCTAAATATGCTCCGTTGGACCGGTACATGGAGTCGCGGACACTTATCTCGACTTGGCGGCGAGTGCATGAATGACCGAACACTTCCGACATCAAAAGGATCACAAAGTGGAAAAGCTTTTTGGTCGCAGTTCCACAATCCAGAGCGCCCACTTCCATTAACCGATCGTTTGGCCGCATGGGCGGAGCTGAATAGGTTATCCGAACTCGCCATGAAGTATGTCGTGAGTCATCTGTGGCAGGAAAGGCCTGAGCCGAAGAGTTATTTTAGCTTGGTGCAGCAATTCCTTGGTGCGGTGCCGCATATCAATGCAATGAAGAGGTTAAGCGTGCATAGAGGGTGCGCGGATGGCTCTTGCCCGTGTCAAGACATACTTTGGGCGGAGATGAAGGCCGTCATTGCTGTTGCATCCCAAGATTCGGACGGGAGCCGAGTACTGCCGAGCACTATTTTCGTGAAGTTCTGCAGGGCGCTCGTTTAATAGAGACGCAGTGCTTGAAGGATATTATGTTCGAATAACATGTATTATTGTAAAACAATGTTTCGGGGGAATATAAAAGCTTTTTATACTTGTGCCTTCAAGAATTAAAATACGTCATGTGCGGCCGTTAATGTATATGTATATATAACTTTGAAAGATGGCAGTCTTGACATTACGCATATAATGCGGGGTGTTATAAAGGCGCATTTTCACTCTTGATCCAACGTCTTGGTCCTATTAAGGAGGTGATAGCGCAGCGAACTAGGCAACCGGACTATAATGCTTTATCACTTTCACTTAGGCATAGAAGTTTGACAGTGGGGCTACTATATAGCCCCTAGGGGCACCGCGCTCACCCGAATGCGGGGCGCGTGTGTGCCTGGACGGGAAACGGCCCTTCGTTAATGCGGAGGAATCCTAAAGATTCCGGCGGGTCATCGAGTGGTTGACCGGTCTCACGCTATATCATAATGATCAGTTTTCGGCTTTCTCTCTTTGAGGTGCTACTTTGGCGAACGGGGCACAATCGCAGAGTTCTCCTGGTGCCGCCTTAGCCGATGGAGCGGAGCGTAAGGCAGCAAAACACGAGGCGGGCAAACCCAACATTTGACCAAAGACATGATTCGGAGCTGATGCATATAAGGCCAAACTCGCGATGCCGAACACTCCCTAAGGTATTCGGTCTTTATGAAAACGGGCTGAATAACGCCCTTGGTAATAAGCCCCTGGTGTCCAGGTACGCGCAAAATTCTGACGTGGCCACTGCAGGGTCTTAATCTAAAAGGAATCCTTGGAATGGGTCCCTACTGCACATCTGCGCCTGTGTCTCCGTTGTGCCGTATCCTGGACGGGTGTAGCACGGTGTTCATCTGTAAAAGAGAGGAACTTAGTTGAAAAAGATCGTGCGAAAATGTACGTTATATTAAACAAACAAAGTATAATTCAAAAAATGAATAAAATTGAGCTTTATTGTCTCTTGTTGTACATGCGCGGAGCCCCTTGTACGGGGGTATGCGGCTAGTAAGCCCTTGTATGTTTACGCCGGACTTGTCTAGCCATGTCTGGGGTCTGAATGACCTGTTTAGGTGCTTTAATTAGTGAAGCCGGTTTAGTGTGTGGCTGTCAAGGCAGCCGCTGATCTTCCGCTTCGAGGAACACTCGATATTTCCCTTTAATGAGATGATGCCTCGCGGACCGGGCATTTTAAGTGTAAGAGATGCATAATGCGGTATTGCGTTAAAGTGGGCGAAAGCTTCGCATCCCAGTAGTGCTTGATAGCTACTTGTAAATGGGGCGATGTGGAAGGTTAGCTTTTCGCGGCGGAAGTTGTCGGGGGTGCCGAACGTGACTTCTGGCAGGAGAGAGCCCGTACAATGGGCATCTGGGCCTGGCGTTACCCCTTGAAAGGAAGTGTTGCTATGGCGAATTTTTGTTGGGTCTATCCCCATTTTGCGGATTGTGTCCTGATATAGCAGGTTTAGATCACTGCCGCCGTCCATTAGGACTTGTGTAAAGTGGAGTCCATCAATTATCGGATCTAATATCAAGGCAGTCCAGCCTGCATTCCGGATACTTCTAGAGTAATCCTGATAGTCGAAGGTGATTGGTTTTAACAACCAGTGGCGGGACTCCTCTGGGATAGGCCGTATGACGCATATCTCTATAGGCGCCACTCTGTTTTTCCCTTTTGTCATGTGAAGTGAGTTTATTGTTTTGACTTCTTGTGGGAAATTCTTTTGTTTTCCGGTGCTCTGCTTGTGGGATTCGTCATCGTCCTCGCTTGGTGTGTCGAGCCCCTTGTGTTCGGCGTTGAGTTTGCCGGACTGCTTGAAGACCCAACAATCTCTGTGGGTATGGTTTGCAGGCTTCCTGGAAGTACTGTGGATTTGGCATATCTTGTCCAAGATTTTTTAAGTTAGATAAGCGCGTCCATGTTATCCTTGAGGGACAGCTTTTTACGATTCTGCCGAGAGCTTTTGAATCCGGCGTTGACTCGCCGTGCTCTTGGGCTGTTTCCCTTGGTCCGCGATGGTCCTTGCTGCATCGCGGTTTCCGTTCCATCCCTAACCCGGATGTACTTGGGTCGCTAATCGCATCTTGCCAACCAGCTATCCTCTCCTGTGCAAAAGTGGGTCATGAGGCTTGTTAATGCGGCCATTGTTCTTGGCTTTTCTTGGCCGAGGTGTCTGGCGAGCCATTCGTCTCGGACGCTGTGTTTGAAAGCTGCTAAGGCTTCGGCGTCCGGACAGTCGACTATCTGGTTTTTAGTAAGGAATCTATTCTAGAATTTCCGGGCTGACTCTCCGGGTTGTTGAGTTATGTGACTTAAATCGTCTGCATCCGGAGGTCGGACATAGGTCCCTTGAAAATTTGCCCGAAAAGCATCCTCGAGCTCTTACCAACTTCCAATGGTGTTTTCGGGAATGCTTTTAAGCCAATGCCGGGCTGGCCCTTTGAGCTTGAGGGGTAAGTATTTTATGGCGTGGAGGTCATCTCCTCTAGCCATGTGTATGTGGAGGATGTAATCCTCAATCCAGACTCCAGTGGTCTCATTGTTCCGTCAGATGCCTCTATGTTTACGGGCTTGAATCATTTGAAATTCATGATCCAACACCTCATCGGTGAAACATAGGGGGTGTGCGGCACCCCTATATTTGGGTGTACCGTGATGTTCGGATACTTGATGTGTTGCAATGCTTACAAGATCTTGCTTTCTTGGCCCGTAGATAGATCTGGCTGGGCCATCTTTTTTATGCGAATCCTTGTGCGGATCGTGTGTCGGCTTGTGTGCGGCGCCCTTTGCCGCTCTATGTTGGCCATGGGGTTGTTCACCCGACCGGGTGGCTTCCTTATTTTTTTGATTGCAGGGGCTGTAAGGCCTCCTCATCAAATTTCGGCAGTAATTTTCGCTTCAGATAGCTCTTTGTGTGGCGACTGTCGCCGTATTTGTCTGCGGTGTTGATTACTTTGCTCCATCTAATTCTGAGTGCATCTTCCGCTGTTTTGAGCTTCCGCTTCTTCTTTTTCAGGCTACGCGAAGTGGCGACGAGCCTTTTGTGGAGGTTCTTCTGCTCCAGTAACTTGTCTAGCGTGAGGTCGTCCGGACTGTTATTTTCGCCGGGAACGGGTTGCTCGGTTTGTTCATCCAAGTTGCCCTGTTCGGACGGTTGCTCGATGTCATGTTCATCGTTCGCCGGTCCGCCCTGCTCTATGGCTGGGTCTGTATGGCTGTTGTCTCTGTCGAGGTGGGGTTTGGAGCGGCGCTTACGCCGCCGCTTTGACTGCTTTTCGAGGGAACGATCCCTCGTTGCGTCCCTTTGTTCCTCGTCATCGTTTCTTTTAGGTGTGTACACCATGTATACATCGTGAGATGAGGTGGTTGTCCGGTGCCCTATAGGTGCTGGTTCTGTTAAATCTCCTACATCGTCGTCCATACCGTCGATGTCTTGAGTTGAAGTCGAGCATGTCGGTTAAATCATCGGCGGTGGCTCTGAAGTGGGTGGTGGGTGGGTTTTGAATTTCTTCGTCATCCGCATTCCAACCTTTGCTGACCATAGTCCGGCCAGGGCTCTCTGATAAAGAGAGAGACTTTAGTGAATTCAGAATGTCGCGAAGGGCGAGTCTTTGAAAAGATGTCATGGACGAACTCCATGATCGATGCCCAATCGGATTTGATCGGCAGGGGCGTGGAAGGTTCAGAGTCCGGAGAGGAGTCTGGCACCTTGGAGTCACGAGCTTCGCTGAGGACAAGGCTGGTGTTCAGCTCGATCGCCGTAGAGATTGCAGCCCCCGAGGCGGTGTCCAGCCACCCGTCCTCGATTGGCGCAGTCGGCTCCGAGCTAAGGGCCGGACACGGTGCTTGACCTCGAGGCCTTTGACCGGCGGCGAGCTAGATCATGCCCATCGTAAAGTCTTGGCGCTTCGGTGTGGCTCGAACCCGTCGAAGATCAAGTCTCCGCGACGTCGGCCGTGTAGTTCAAACTTCAAATCTGACACGATGGCGGGCGTAGCTTTCGATCTGCTCCCGATGGCCTGCGAATTGGCCCGATGCAAAGCCGCCAAATCTGAAGATCTGTTCGGGGAGAAAAGTCTCACCCTGGACCGCATCATTGTTGATGATCGGAGGAGCCATCGGGCCTAAAGGTGATGACACAGAGGAACTCTCAATGAAAGCACCAATGTCGGTGTCAAAACCGGCGGATCTCGGGTAGGGGGTCCCGAACTGTGCGTTTAGGCGGATGGTAACAGGAGACAAGGGACACGAAGTTTTTACCCAGGTTCGGGCCCTCTCGATGGAGGTAAAACCCTACTCCTGCTTGGGTAGAACAAGAGTAGATCTACCACGAGATTGGAGAGGCTAAAACCTAGAAGCTAGCCTATGGTATGATTGTTGTTCGTCCTACGGACTAAAACCCTCCGGTTTATATAGACACCGGAGAGGGCTAGGGTTACATAGAGTCGGTTACAATGGGAGGAGATCTAAATATCTGTATAGCCAAGCTTGCCTTCCACGCCAAGGAAAGTCCCATCCGGACACGGGACGAAGTCTTCAATCTTGTATCTTCATAGTCCAAGAGTCCGGCCGAAGGTTATAGTCCGGCTATCCGGACACCCCCTAATCCAGGACTCCCTCAATGGCCCTTCATGTTATTCATAATACTTAACAACAATTGTTGTTTTTCTGAACAACACTTTTGCAACAAACATTGTGCAATGGGCTAGAGTGTATGAAACTCTAAAATGAATTATGAAAGTAAACCCAGAGGTATTGTATTATTATCAATATTCATAACATACATCTCATTCATAATGAAAGTATGGCCCTTGTGTTATTCATAACATCGAACATAAAAAGTTCTCTTGTGAACAACCTTCTTGCAAGATACCTTATGCAATGGGCTAGAGTTTGTAAAACTCTAAATGAATTATGAAAATAAATACAGATGGCAATACACCGGTGGAATGTATAGTAACATTTACTATGTTCCCTGTGTATACCTTAACCTCATTTCTGGCTAGTCTTTTTAGGCCATAGTAGCTCTTACATTGACTCACAACAGAATGCAATCGAGTGGGTATCTTTGTGATTAACTCAAAATACCCAAGAATTAGTGATTAACATGTTTAATCATAATTCCCAAGAACTATATCTTTGACCAGCCTACTATACATCAAAAAATTGTATGACATTCATACATGAGCTGGATATTCCAGTCATCTATCTTTCTGCCTTTATACTTCTAACAGTTTAACTTTTAGTATTTCTCCTACTACTTAAAGAAGCACCCAACTTAAGAGTGGCGTTAGCCCCGGACTTCCTAGGCGTGTAAGTCATACTAACACCCTTTGGACACTTCCTTTCTCTTTAAGTTGTTGTTTTATTCACCTTTCATTATATGATAGGCGTTCTTCTGGATCCCTATCCCAACAGTCAAATGCATAGTAAACACTTTTGCTAATACTTGCAAACAAACATTGCTTTGTTTGTATCTGAAAATAATTTTCAGTTCCATGAATATCATATAACTATCCCAACTTTCGAAGTTTGGGTTTCATGGAAGCAAACATATTCCACTTGACCGTAACAGAATTCTAGCTTTTGGATCGAAGGACGAGAGTCACATGATCCATAGCATTAGCGGGAGGATACGGAAAGCATGCGATAGGACAAAGTCCTTCTCGGCACTTTTGAGGACAATCCTCAAATTACATTACCAATCGTAAAGTTTTAACCAGATATTCAACAACTATTTTGCAAGAAACACTTAGACAGTGTTCATAATTAATTGCACTAAGAATTAAAATGTGTTAATTCAACAGTGCGCTCCCACTCAAATCAATATCTCTCATAATTAATTTTGAGTGATACAAGATCCAGACTTCAATACATCGCCATAGAATCATCATCTCATAACGGGAATTTTAATCGGTAGGCCAACTTGCCGATCACATCTCTATGTGACTCTTGCTCATCTTTCGATGCGTGTGTTCCGAGCTCAGGACGATCCTGCCATGAACGTCAAGACAACCAATTGATCTTGCTGCGAGGTCTGACCTTACCCGCCTCACACTTCTCTAATCATTTGTACCCATGCATCCATGGCGCACCCCGAAAAGATAGGTGCCGTGACGGTGCTACACTTGGGAGAACACTAACTACTTGATATTTTAGTGAGAGATCACCCTAATAAAAAGCGACTACCGCGCAATCAAAAAGGGTGCATCAAAGGGATAAACATCTCAGGCAATTCATAATAATATGATATGGTATAGCCCTTTATGACGGAGAAGTCTTTCATTCCTTCGTCTTCGGCATCCGCGTCGGTGTTCACCTTCACGAACATTGCCACCACCCTGTCGATGCACCAGATAAAATTGCTATCTCTATAGCTAATAAAATAAGTGCATTACTTAAGGTCGATACGCAGGTCATTAAAGTGACAATCATATGGCTCCAGCCATCATGCCGAATCATGACACACAGGTCATGTTAATCATATAGGCATATCATACATAATCAAAT
This sequence comes from Aegilops bicornis, assembly GCA_021605145.1. Lineage (NCBI taxonomy): Eukaryota > Viridiplantae > Streptophyta > Magnoliopsida > Poales > Poaceae > Aegilops > Aegilops bicornis. Next base: position 630,395,782 of record CM038672.1, read on the forward strand.
TGAATATGAGCATTGCTATACCACATCACATGCACATCCTGCAAAACCAAGTTAGACGCCTCTAATCGGTTTATGCAAAATTTTATTTTACATGGCTTCTAAGGTTTTGACTTAAATCGAAGCTACCAACGTTCTATCATCAAGTATGATTATTCAAGTTGCTAGATTAACATCTGGGGGTGTATGAAACGCAAGATAATTAAATCTCGAGCCCCATACTAAACTTCGTCATACGCATGACCCCCGTGCAGATCATATCTGCAATGCCCTTTCATCTGCGAATTTCATCTTTCTTTTGACTACGGCAGAACCCAAGATCTGATAGCACTTCCATGATCAATCAGGATCACTGATTGCAAGAACTTTGTCAAAATTCCACCATGCTGTCTCGAGATTGAGAAAACGCAAATTCTAGGGAAGCAACAAGAACGTCGGGTAACAGATTTCATCTGTCACCCGCATAACTAATTTTCAGCAATAGATCTCATCTACTACCTAATTATATTATGCAATACCCATACATCTCCATCTATTCTAGATCGAAACCTGCATCTACGCATAGCACGGCTCTTGATGCCACTGTAGGGTAACGCAGCAGAAAACAAAAAAATTCTGACCTACGCACCAGCCCAGTACCACTATGGAGACTGCATACATGGTTTGACCTTTTTCGTTACCGACTCGTAAGCGCCTTGAAGTAGAGTCGATGACTGACGGCGTGCAGATCCTGAATCCAACTAGGATTTACAACCTCCCAACCGCGAGGATGTATACCCTCATCCGCCCCACGGACAGCCCTCAGGGAGGCGGTCGGACAATCCCTCGGACGGTGTCGCGGACAGCCCTTCGGGAGGACCCTCAAAACTCGGACGGTCACTCGGACAGCCCTTCGGGAGGATTCACAGAACTCGGACCATCACATGGACAGCCCTTCGGGAGGCACTCTCAAAACAGCCCCTCAGGAAAAAGGATCGAAACTACGACCTCTCTACGGGGTTGCACACATGCGGTGTCATCTATCTGGCAGGGCTTCGCCGTCCAGAGCTAGTTCCTACCGGAACCCAGACAGCCTTACGGCTCTACGAAACTCTTTTTGTGGGAGGGATAGAAGAAGCCAGATAATGCATGGCATGTGTATGAGAGCAAGGGATGATCCTTTAGGAAGCCCGCTCCACCCCTATTTATAGGCCAATCCCAAGGGTGGCTTCTCCAAGAAGCCAAGGGGGGAATACCAAAAAGGCCCTCAAGGTGGCTTCTCCAAGAAGCCAAGCAAAAAAGCACTTTCACTATTCATGACGACATTTTTCAGCGTCCGTTCGAACTAAAAATATTTATGTGGGCTCAGAACATTTCCAGTACCCACTAAAATAAATTTTAACGTGTTCCGAAACAATTTCGGTTTAGTGATTTTCATGTGCGAAAAGCAAACAAGAATGCGTTTTCACTGTTCATGAAGACAATTTTCGCGTCCATTAAATCCAAAAATATTTCTGTGGGTCTTAGAATAATTCCAGTACCCACTAAAATGATCTTGGATTCATTCTGAAACAATTTCACATTAGTGAATTTCATCTGCGAAAAATAACCAAAGCGGTACCGGCAGCTCCGAAACATTTTTGGTTTTTATTTATGAAAATTCCAAAAAGTTTCCAGAATGATTCTGGCATCCTCCAAGAATTAACAGGCATGTGCCGAAACCATTTTTACTTAATGGCATACCCCGAAACAACTTTTTCGGTTTTACCAGAACTCATCCGGTGACCTCTCTTTTCAGAACTTTTCTGATGTCTCCGAAAAACTTTTTCCGAAAACTTTCTCTCAGACTCCCTTTTTAGTATTCAGCAGATAGATGACCCTTAAGCGTGTGACCCTATAGGTTCGGTGAAGTATAGACATGACCTGGAACCTCTTCCGATCAATGATCAACATAGGAGCCGTGGACACCCATATTGACCCCTATACCCACACGAATGAATATTCGAGTGAACCTCCAGTTGCCGCGAGCTATTCCTGTTGCTTCGTGATATGTGTAAGTGCATCTAGTGCCCCTTAGTGATTTTGGTGTATTGAAGACTTATAGGTTAAGTAACTAATGCGTTTGTGAGTGTAAACAGGTCTATAAGTCTATGAGGAGTTTGATATTTACAGAGAAAGTCGACCCCTAAAAATGAAGTTCTCCATCCAAGACTTTGATATTCAAGACTTTACGAAGACTTTGAAAGTGAAGAAATTGGTGTGACCTTGAAGACTTGGTATTCATTTCAGGAACATGAAGCGTGAAGACTTTTGTTTTCGTAGTTTCATTTTCTCTTTATTGAGTCATAGGAAACACCGTACTGTTAAAGGGGGTCGAGAAATACTAAGGAAAAATTTCCATTTGATGCTCAACTCAAAATCCTACACCTACCAATCCCTTCGAGTGAAGCTTTTGGAAATCTCATACAGTTCAGTCAATTTCTTGATGTAGAGGCGAAGCTCTTTCCGGTCGCCGAGGAATTTGTTCTAATCGAGGAGTTAGGAATTCGCCAAAGGCGAATTGCCTACAAAGGAGGAACATGATAGCCCTAAGGAATTTGAGAGTCAAATTTCCGGCCCGTTCTTTGTGTTCTTGCGCCATGTCCCAAATTATCTTATCCACCTAACGGTCATATCATTGAAGGGCATTTATGTCTTATCATGTCGGGCTGCTCCCTAGGCTATAAATAGCCGCCCCTACAACCACTAGCTGGTTGGCTGCTCGAGAGAACTTGACACTTGTCATTTGAGAGCAACCCATCCTCCGAGGACTTTGAGAGAAAATCATCAAGTGAGGAAAAACCCAAAAGTGAGGAAAAACCCAAAACCAAACCCCAACAAACCCAAAGTGATTGAGCATCATCAAGAAATTGATCCTGCGTGGATCCGGCGCTTGTTACCTTTGAAGACTGTGCTTCTTCCAGACGGTTAGGCGTCATGGTCTAGAAGCATCCAAGAGGAATTGTGGATCACCGAGTGACCAAGTCTGTGAAGGTTTGGAAGTCGCTGAAGACTTACCACGAGTGATTGGACGAGGTCTGTGTCACCTTAGTTCAAGGAGAATCTGATGAGGACTTGGTGTCCCGAGCTGCGTGCTCGATGGATCGGGTGTCCGGACTGTGTGTCCTCGAGTTTAAATACTCAGCCGCTCCAACCAGACGTATTAACCGAGACAGCTTGGAACTGGTCTACCAAATCATTGTCTTCACCAACCTAACTGGTTCTATTCCCTCAACCCTTTCATTTCCTCATTCTTTGTGTTGAGTATTTGTTCATATCTGTGTTTGAAGACTTTGGTGAAGACTTTCTCAATTTCCTCAGCTCAATTTCTTGATCTGTTTGTCTTCATCCTGTGTTATCCTCGTGATTACGCTTTACGTACTCTGTGATTGTCTTCATTTCATCATGATGACTATGCTTGTAATCTGTTATGCTTACTTGAGTACTTATTCCGCTGCAAGTAGTTCTTCGCTAAGGAATTTCCTCACCGGCAAATTCCTCGTTGAAGAATTCATAAAAATCGCCTATTCACCCCCCTCTAGTCGATATAACGCACTTTCAATTGGTATCGAGCAAGGTACTCCCTTGTTACGTGTGATTTTGGTTTAACCACCGGAGTTTTAGTTATGTCGACCGCAGGTATGATCAAGGTCTCAGCAGGTGTCCTACCTTCGATGGGACGGACTACCCCTACTGGAAGAACAAAATGCGAATGCATCTTGAAGCAATTGACAACGATCTCTGGTATGTTGTGACAAAAGGTGTTTCCTCAGTCACACCTTCTTTGAATGATGCTAATGTGAAGAGATTCAAGCAACTCGATTCTCAAGCGAAGAATATCATATGTGGCCATCTGAGCAAAGGTCAATATGGAAGAGTGAGTGCTTTGGAATCTGCCAAACTCATCTGGGACAGGCTGTCCAAAGTAAATGAAGGTGTTTCAACTCAGCGTGACTCTCGAGTTGATGTTCTTGGAATCTCTTCAACCGCTTCAAAAGACTCGACAACGAAAATGTTCAACAAACCTTCGATCGCCTCACCGACATCTCAAATGAGCTTCAAGCACTTTGGGTGCCACGACATCACCGACCATGAGGTGGTGAAGAAATTGCTAAGATAAACTTGATTCCTCATTTGATACTCGCACCGATGATACAAGAACGAGCTGACTACAAGTCTCTTGATCCTGCTGATATCCTCGAAGGCTAAATACTCACGAGTTCCAAATTCTTTGAAAGAGAGATCTCTATGGTTACGGCTATGGAAAAACACGTGCCACGAAGGCCAAGGCTGTGTCCGAATCTCGAGAGTGAAGACTACGGTAGTAGCCTAGGAGATCCTGAAGAATTTGGCGAGGAGCTAGCACTTTGCTGTGAAGAAATTCCAGAAATTCTCAAGACGTGGTCGCTTTGGAAAATCCTCAAGAAGAAGTGATTCCTCATCTAGTGACTATAAGAGAAGACTTTGTCGCAAATGCAAGAAACCTGGTCACTATATCCAAGATTGTCCTCAGTGGGAAAAGGAATTAAGAAAGAAGAAGCACAAGGATTACGATTACGATGGCGTGAAGAAGAAAAAGAAATCATCAAAATCTTCATCATCAAAATCCTCAAAACCTTCTTCTCACAAGAAGAGCAGCTCCAAAAAGGCTCGGGCATTCATTGGCAAGGAAATGGACTCTGAAGCTGAATCTGAGGAAAATGAGGAAGAGGAGGTGTCTGAAGAATCCGAATCTGGTGTGGCTAGTCTGGCTCTTGCTACTGCTTTTGTTAGCTAGTCCATCTTCAACACTGAAGAAACTGACTCCGCCGACAAGCCTGATGAGGATGATGATGACTACACTCCCACCTATTGCTTCATGGCAAAAGGTGCTAAGGTACTAAATTTCACCTCCTCTGAATCTAGTGAAAATGAATCGATGAGGATCTCAAGCCCAGCTACTCTAAACTTGCTAAGATTGCTATAAAACAACAAAGGGCTTTTGAGAAGGTTCAAAACATGCTAGATAAGAGTGATGATATGTTAGGTGAAGAAATGGATCGCACTCAAGCCCTCGATCGAAAATCTTCAGAGACTTCAGTCTAGGCTTGACAACCTTCAAGGTCATCATAACACTCTCTTGTCGATCATGAGAAACTTTCTTATGAATTTCTTCAAAGAAAGCAAGATCTTGAGAAGCTAAGAGTGAGTTATGAAGATCTTCGAAGGAGCGCGATTCATTACTTGCTCAACAAATCAGCGCTTCTCAAGAAGAATTTGTTCCTCCATGCTTAAAGTGCATTGAGCGTGAAACCGCTAATTCTTCACCAATGTTCAAATGCTTCAATCGTTACAAATTCTTCACCTGCCTCTGCTATCACTAATTCCTCATCCGAGGACATTGCTAGTATCACCGATTTATGCAGATCGAAGGAATTGTACATGACAGGCATGTACAAAAGCCTCAAAGGGCATCAGACTCTTTGTGATGTGCTTAAAAGCGAGATCCTCAATAGGAACCCTAGGAAAGAGGGCATTGCCTTTGAGAGGAAACTCAATGCCGATGGAACGTATTGGATGCCCGAAAGCGGTATCCCAAAACCTCATGGGTTGCTGCAAAGGGACCTCCAGATTGATCCATCTACCTTATCTGGTTTTACGTATGCGAATTTCCTCATTACTGGCGATGAGTCATTTGACTCCAACTATAAACTGTTCAAAAATCAGAATGGTGAAGTATTTGCTAGATATGTTGGCACTAATCTGCAGGAACGGTTCCCTATGAAGAAAATCTGGGTTCCCAAGAAGTGCCTTGAAAGTCTTCAGTGAATATCCTCATGACACCACCAAGTGAAGAATAGGAACCCCAGATCAAATTCTTCATATGGACCAAATTCTTCATATGGATCCAAGTCCTCATACGGACCAAATTCCTCACGTGGATCAAATTCCTCAAAAGGATCAAAGTCCTCATATGATTATCATCGTGCTAACAACTCTGCTTTTGCGGTGGTAGAGCTAAGGGCTATGAATATGTGCATTATTCTTCAAACCAATATGTTCATAAGTCCTCGAAGAATTTCTCCGCTTATTCATATGCTTACCCTAACCCTCTTATGTGAAACGAAATGGTTTCGCCTCTATGCCACCATTCTCGTATGGTGCTCGCAGAATGATGAACTCTTTGCCACCCCTTCAGATGTGGGTGGTGAAGAAAAGAACTAATCTCTTCTGCGGGGTCAGGTCTCGGGCGTGCCTAAACGTCTGAAGAATTTGCTGGGGGCCTGACAAAATGCCTGAAAGGACGCAGGCTAATCATGATGAAATGAACTTTCATTTCACACGTCCTCCTACTTCTTATCTGAATACTGACTGATGAAATTCATCTGATGAACTTGATATCATATTCTTCACTGATGAAGTATATGAGATCGTAAGTTGTACTAATTCATCTGCAGGATGATCAACCCAAAGCCACTGAGTGGGTTCTCGATAGTGGATGTACAAATCACATGACCGGTGACAAGAATCTATTGATGGATGCTACCTTATCACCGTCACATCTGAAGCATATCATCTTTCTTTGACAAAGGCAAAAGTCGGGTATTGGGACTTGGTAAGGTTGCTATCTCTAAGGACATGCACATGGACAAAGTCATGCTTGTTGAGTCTTTAGGATATAACCTCATGTCGGTCTCAATGCTTTGTGATCTTGATATGGTTGTTATCTTTGGCAAGTATCGTTGTGTTGTGATTATGGAAGTCGACAATTCCAAAGTCTTCAAGGCTTTAGGAGAGGAGACTTGTATATTGTTGACTTCTACAGACCACAACCAGCCGTGTGCCTACTTGCAAAAGCTTCGTATAAGGCTGGCTATGGCATCGACGACGTGGTCATGCAGGCATGAGGAATTTGCACACGCTTGCGAAGAAGAAGCATGTCATTGGCATTGAGAATGTCAAATTCCTCAAGGATCACCTATGCGAACTGTGAAGCTGGAAAAATGACCAAGGCCAAGCATCCAGCGAAGACTATCATGACCACTACTCGTCCCTTCGAATTGCTTCACATGGACCACTTTGGTCCCAACCATTATTCAGCTGTCGTTAATGAAGTATCACTATATGGCTTTGTTATTGTTGATGATTACTCTCGTTACACATGGGTACACATTGTTACTTACAAAAATCAAGTGCAGGAAGTCTTCAAACGATTTTCCTCGAGGGCTTCAACTAACTTTGGTGTGAAGATCAAGCACATTAGGAGTGACAATGGAACCGAGTTCAAGAATTCCGGTCTTGATGACTATCTTGATGAACTTGGTATCACTCATGAGTTATCTGCTCCTTATACTCCTCAGCAAAATGGCATCGTGGAGCGCAGGAACAAAACTCTTGTTGAGATGGCTCGCACTATGCTTGATGAATACAAAACGCCTACTCGTTTCTGGATTGAAGCAATTGACACTGCGTGCCACATCATCAACAGAGTATATCTTCACAAATTCTTCAAGAAGACTGCCTATGAACTCCTCACTAACAAGAAACCTAATGTAAGTTATTTCAAAGTCTTCGGTGCTAAATGCTGGATTAGAGATCCTCACCACAACTCTAAATTTGCACCAAAAGCACATGAAGGTTTTATGCTTGGTTACGGAAAGGACTCGCACACCTACAGAGTCTTCAACATCGCTCTTCACAAGATTGTTGACACCGTAGATGTGCGGTTCGATGAAACTAATGGATCGCAAAGAGAGCACCTACCTTCGTGTTAGACTTAACCAGCACCTAAGGATTCTATCGGGTTCAAGGCAACCGAGGATGTCATTCCTCTTGAAGAAACTGCTGAAGAATTCATTCTCAGACGTGAAGAACGTCGAGCTGATGCACTGAAGATAATGCTGAAGAAAATGGTGCCGAGGAAAATGATCAAATTCCTCGACGACAACCAGCTCATCCTCGCGTTGCAAAAGAAGTGCAAGTTGACAAGATCATCGATGACATTGAAGCGCCAGTCCTCTCACACGCTCAAAAGCTTCACATTTATCTAACTTTTGTGGGCACTATGCTTTTGTCTCTATCACAGAGCCCTCTATGGTAGATGAAGCATTTATGGAGCAGTAGTGGATTCAGGCCTTGCTAGAATAATTTCATCAGTTCGAGCTCAACAATGTCTGGGAATTGGTCAAACGTCCGCATCCTCGCAAGCATAATATCATTGGCACAAAGTGGATCTATCGCAACAAGCAATATGAAAATGGTCTTGTGGTGAGGAATAAGGCACGACTAGTAGCTCAAGGCTACACGCAGGTTGAAGGAATTGACTTCGATGAAACTTTTGCACCTGTCACTAGACTTGAGTCTATTCGCATATTACTCGCCTATGCTAACCATCACAATATCACTTTATATCAAATGGATGTGAAAAGTGCATTCCTCAATGGTAAGCTTGAGGAAGAAGTATATGTTGCTCAACCCCAGGTTTTGAAGATCCAAAGAATCGACAAAGTCTTCAGACTCAATAAGGCCCTCTATGGCCTCAAGCAAGCCCTCGGTCATGGTATGATACATTGAAGGAATTCTTCGTGAAGAATGGCTTCACACCTGTTCACTCGATCCTACTCTCTTTACTAAATCTTATGATGGTGAACTTTTGTGTGCCAAATATATGTTGATGATATTATCTTTGGTCAGATCTTGACCAACACTATAGTGATGAATTTGCCTACATGATGAGTGAAGAATATCAAATGTCTATGATGGGAGAGTTGAAATTCTTCTTAGGTCTTCAAATTCGTCAACAACACAATGGCATATTCATATCTCAGAAGAAATACCTCAAAGATGTCCTGAAGAAATTCGCATGCAAGACTGCAAAGGTGTCAAAATTCCTATGCCCACAAATGGCCATCTATGCATCGATGAAAATGGTATTGACTTCGATCACAAGGTATACCGCTCCGTGATTGGTTCCTTATTGTACTTATGTGCATCTAGGCCAGATATAATGCTTAGTGTTTGCATGTGTGCCTGATTTCAAGCTACACCGAAGGAATCACACCATAAGGCTATGAAGCATATTCTTCGATATCTAGCTCACACACCAACACTAGGATTATGGTACCCCAAGGGCTCTACTTTTGATCTCATTGGATATTCCGACTCGACTATGCCGGTGATCGTGGTGGACCGCAAGTCAACATCTGGTACTTGTCATTTCCTCGGACGATCTTTGGTCTGTTGGTCCTCGAAGAAACAGAATCACAGATCACTGTCCACTTCGGAAGCTGAATACATTGCTGCTGGCTCGTGTTGTGCTCAATTGCTATGGATAAAGAAAACCCTCAAGGACTACGGCATCAACGTGAAGAATGTGCCTCTCTATTGTGACAATGAGAGTGCCATCAAGATTGCTCACAACCCAATTCAGCACTCGAAGACAAAGCACATTCAAATTCGTCATCATTTTCTTCGTGATCATGTGTTGAAGGGCGACATCTCCATCGAGCACATGAAGACTGAAGAACAGCTAGCTGATATCTTCACTAAGCCCTTGGATGAGAAGAAATTTAGCAAGTTGCGGTGTGTGCTAAATATCTTAGAATCTTCGAATGTTCTTTGAAAAGGACATACATCCTAACACTTATGCAAAATTGATGACTTAGATGTGCAACACATGAAGAAACGTTTTTCTTCAATCAATGAAGAATAACACTCTAAGTGTGAAGAAATTAATGAAGAAATTGATTCTCGTAACCCTACGACAATTGTACGCAGCGGTCTGAAATCATCATTCTTATACGGTGGGTCACGCCACCACCAAAGTTGAAATCTTCAATTTGAGTTTTCCTCGCTTTTGAAATTCTTCAGTTTTCAAATTCTTCAACTTTGCAAAATCTTCACTATTTCCGCTGCCTTTCTTCATTGTCTATATATATATATATGGGTTTATGTCCTCTACAACATTCACTTATGGCTATTTCCTCAAGTCGCTTTTTATGCTAAGTGAATGTGATCGGACCCTTCCCCCTCTATGCTATACTCAACCCAATCCATTCACAAATTCTTCATGTGCGTTCTACTTTGAAACTCGTTCAAAATCTTCACTTTGTGTCCTTGATAAAAGAAATTATGAACGGAACTTTAAAACGAATCTTATCCAAACCTTCGTTTTTGCCGCTCAAACCGTTCCGCATCCCATGATGCATTACTTTATTCACCCACGATCGTACACGATCTCCACTACACAGTACGTGGGTGACACATGTCGTGAGAAGGGAAATGGTCAGGGGCATGTTCGTCCTAAATCTTGAGCGACCCGCTTTTCACCGCGTCTATAAATATCCCTCTCCCTTCCTCACTCTTTTACTCTGCCGACCTCTCTCTCCGCCGAGCTCCTCAAACCCTAGCGCCGCTACTCCATCGTCAGCCGGTGAGGAAAAGCTTCACTACCTTGACCTCGTCGCCCGACGTACTCGCGCCGACCATGAAATCTTCACTCGCCGTCGCCGTAGCTGTCTTCCTCCGCCAAGTTAGGGCGTGGAAGATCTGAACGACGAACTTCCCAACTGTTCTTCTCGATTCGTCGTGTTCTTCACTTCGGTAATTAAAAGTTACTTTTATTACTCACTTTGATTCTCAAATTTTCTTCAAATTCTTCAAAGGTGTTTATTCCTCAAATCTTCACACATATGAACACCTCAAATCTCTTGACTCATTTCTCTAAGCTATGATTTTCTTCAAGATTCCTCAATTGTGTGGATCCTCGATCTATACAACTCTGGAACCTAAGACAAAGAACGCTTAGTAAAATTCTTCAAGGCTCATCTGGTCAAATCCTCAAAACTTGTTTTTTTTGAAAACCTTCTGAGAACGCATATGACCTCTCCAAATTCCTCGCACCTATACTCTGTTCACAGGTACAAATGTCCATTGTTGAATCCCTAGGTTCTCATCAACTTAACTCATTTGCAGCGTTCCTCGAAGAAAAACTGCACACTTCTTGAGAGAACTCAATTGTTCAATTTCCTCAATCAAGAAAATGGCAGATGGTAAGAAGCCACGTAAGGGAGGAAAGAAACCTGAGGTTATGACTGCGTTTGAAATCCACGAGGAAATATATGCCGACTCATCGCACACCGGATGAAGAAAGCAAAAATCAACGCAAGGTGCGTATTCGTAAGATTGAACGGAGATGCGCACAGGAATGGAGGGAATATAGATATGTAACTCCTAAGTACATGAAGAAATTCGCTCTTAATCCTCCATGCCCAAGAGCTCCTTTGGCACCTGGCCAAATAGCTGATCCCACGAGCATCAAACGAGGTGAGGACTTTCCTGATGAATGGGCTAAACGCCAAGCAAAATTGGCAAAGCAAGCAAAGGAGGCAGTGAAGAAATTCAATGAGGATTCTGCCGCTACTACTGCCACAGAGGTCTCGGTCAAACCGAGGAAATCAATGCAAAAGAAGCCTGCTCATAAGCCAAGTGCTTCATCATCTGCGCCCTCACGGCCAAGTTCCTCAGCAGCACCTTCCAAGCAAGTTCCTCAAACTGCTGCTGCTCCACCAAAGTCCTCAACAGCTCCGTCAAAACCTTCAGCCTCGTGCACCTAGCTACATGTCAAAGGACTGCTGGCTTTTCAATTGCCTCGAGCGTCTCGCAAGTTCTCAAGAGCTCCCATTTCTTCAACTGGTCTCGACTCAGTGAAGACCAAAGCAACAATTGGACGAGGTCCTCGGCCTAGCCCAAAGAAGAAAATGGTTGCATTCCATGTGCCATCTCGATGATGAGGCATCCGATGAAAAACTCATGGAATCATCAGAGACCGTCAAGTAAGGGCCGCTAGAGCCAAAGGTACATCTGTGCCATCGCTATTGGACCCAAGAAAGTCCTCGACTTTATTGATCTCTCGCACAATGATCCCAATACCCTCCGCCTCGACCTTCATTTGACACCGGACAAAGTCATATGTTGACTCACTTCATAGCTGAAGAAAAATGGAAGTATGAAAATGCGAGGGAAATCAAAAAGGCTCAATACAGAAGTAGAAGTTCTCAAGAAAAACGTTGTCAAGATGACACCGAGGAGCTTCTCCAGTCCAGATCGAAATTCAAAACCTCAAAGCAAAAACTTCGATTCATACTATGCTGATTGGCAAGGAGCCAAGGTCGATTCACAACCCGACGAAGAAACTCACAAATGTTGCTGTCCCAATGCAACATGAAATTCCTCAGCCGGAGCCTCGGCTCAGCCCTCTTGAAGAAAATGCCAAGACCGCTGATGACGTTCAACTCGCTGATGAAAACGTTGATTCCGAGGCTGATGATCCCATTCCGGACCGAAGAAATTGCCGTGGCACCCACTAGTGGTGCGCTGAAGAAATTGCTCAAGACAGGGGAACTGCATCGGTTGCTCCTCAAGAAACTGAAACAAATTCCTCGGCTCCTCCTGCGCCAACTCCAACTCCAATTCTTCCATCCGCTCGATGTGAAGAAAACCAAGGCTGCAGAACGAGCTGCTGTGAAGAAAAGGAAAGCATCACCAAGGATTCTTCTACCGTGAAGAAAATGAAGCCAATGACCAGCTCATTCGAAAATCCAATTGATGCTGTTCCAATTTCCTCCATACCATCAAAGGAAGTTGTTCCTTTTGGAGAAGACTATGAGATCCCAATCGGATCCGATGAAGAACATCAGTCTGCTGCTTCGTCAGAGCAGCTTGATGAAGAAATTGAAGTGGATGCCATCCCTTCAACCCCAGTTATTCCCTCATCAGACTATGAAATTCCTCAGGCTGGTGCTAAGGAAATTGAAGATGAAGATGTGGATATTGGATGCACCACACCAGTGATCAATGATGACTTTTGGGAAAGTCAGCATCCCAATACTCCTCTCTTCACCCCGCTCCAACAGATTCCTCACCCCTGCACAAACAGTCCGAATCGACTCAAGAAAATCAACCCAATCGTTCTCAGGCATGAAGAAATTCCAGCCACTAGTGCCGATGAAACTGTTGCCGCTAATCCTCGATCGCACTGTTGAGGAACAAGAAATTCCTCACCAAGAACCTGAACTTACGATTCCCGAGGTGGTGATGCAACTCATCGACACCCCTCTGCCCAAGCAAAAGAATCCGTTCTCAACCAAGCAAAAGTTCAAGGCTGAAGATTTCTTTGCCGAGCACGTATTCTTCATCAATATAATCCTTATGATTCTGCTCGCATTAGGAAGAGGCGCTTACGGACTGCCACCAAGCCAACTTCTATTCCTCAAAGGCTCTTCAACAAGGATAAAATCTTCGATCATGCTCATATTCCTCATGTGGATATGGAGTCACCGCTGTGCTTTGAGCCAGTCCTCGGTGTTCTTCACGACGCAGACTTCTAAATTTCTGCACCGATATCCGTGGATCGGAATGAAGAGCTAATTCTTGATTTTATGCAACACCGCACATCACCGAGACGCCAAGACGTGGACTCATGGGTCTTAGATTGGATGACCGAAAATACTCACTACAAGGCACCAAAGAACTGAATTGCTTCTTGCTCTACCACTCAGTCCTCCACTTGATGGTGCACGTCGTATCTATGACGAACCAGAACTTACAAATCACTATATGCAAGTGTCGATGAAGCCTTTGAAGCCAAGGCAGGCCCCAAGAACCAAATTCCTCGTCAAGGAATTATTATATGTGCCTCGGACAGTCTATCGTGATTCTCGACGAAGACAATGAGTCCAATCAAAGGTCACGACTCGAATGATGAAGAAGTCGTTGGCATCATGAAGAATATGCTTTTCAACATCATCCATGGCGTTCCGTCAACTTCCATGATTTCTTCATGAGGACTCTGGCAAACATTGCTATGTCACCATTTGAGCTGAAGCCTTATGCGCCTTGGATTATGAGATTCATCAGGACAAGGTCTTCACTCAATTACAAAGCTGATACTTTGAACCACTGCAGCTACTTGCCCCCGATTGAAGTCCTCAAACGGACAATTACCTCAGCTGATGACAAGGGCAAGGCCACTGTTGTGATCGATGAAGGCATTCGTCCATTGGATGGACAAGCCAAGCAGCAGCATCCTACTCCACCAATGATGACTCTGCCACACATGACTCAGCCGCAAATACCTCGGCCAAGCAAAATCCTCAAGCCATCGCACCTGTGGTGATGATCGATCGTGAGTTACTCCTCAGTCTTCATCAGAAGGTTGATCGTAATCATAAGTGGGTCAAGCGTCAATTTGGTACTCTTCTTTACAACATGACCTCAACACACAATGTAGTGAAGAAAAACCACTACAACCTTCATGAAACCTTCAAGCGCACCTGGGTTGTTCTTTCACATGTCTACAGTGAAGAAGAACTGACTTCAATGGGTCTCAAGGAAGAATTTGACTGGTCTGCACCTCCTCCGAAGAAATTCAAGAAGGTCAAAGTTCCTTCCTTGGTGGCCAGCTCCTATTCTTCATCTCGCGACACGGATTAAAATGAAGACTTGGAAGACACCGGCTGGTCCTACTTCAACAAACAACCCCGACAATGTCAAGGCGCCCGTCTTCAACTTGAAATTCTTCAAGAGCGTTAGTCCTCGCTTTGATCCTTTTGGTCATTCGATGACAAAGGGGAGAAATTTGAGTTAGTCTTCAAGCGGGTCTAGTTTTGTCTATATACCGTATTTTATTAAGTTACAACTCTCGCTCTTCCGAAACCTTTTATTGGATCGAGTTGTAATCTTAAACCCGATGGTGCTTTGATACTTTTGATGCATTATGCTCTTGCTCTATGTTCTGATTCTCGTGAGCTCCTTGAAAATCTTCATAGCAAATCGATTTGAGCTCTGATATTCTTGATGCGTTACTTTGCATAACATCAAGCACCATATTTCATCATGCATTTCAAATAATTCATATTATATGTTAAATGCGTGTATGAATTACAAGATATAGGGGGAGATCTCCATGATTCAATTCTTCAAATGTGCATTGCCTCAAAAGCAAATTCCTCACTATGCACATCTTCAGGGGGAGTTCTTCTATATCTTGCAATCAAATTCCTCATTATCAGTATTTACAATTCATATGTTTATCCTCGTTGAAAACTTAACCCATATTGTCATCAATCACCAAAAGGGGGAGATTGTAAGTGCATCTAGTGCCCTTAGTGATTTTGGTGTATTGAAGACTTATAGGTTAAGTAACTAATGCGCTTGTGAGTGTACACAGTGTCTATAAGTCTATGAGGAGTTTGATATTTACAGAGAAAGTCGACCCTAAAATGAAGTTCTTCATCCAAGACTTTGATATTCAAGACTTTCAAGACTTTGAAAGTGAAGAAATTGGTGTGACCTTGAAGACTTGGTATTCATTTGAGGAACATGAAGCGTGAAGACTTTTGTTTTCGTAGTTTCATTTTCTCTTTCTTGAGTCATAGGAAACACCGTCTTTGTTAAAGGGGGTCGAGGAAATACTAAGGAAAAATTTCCATTTGATGCTCAACTCAAAATCCTACACCTACCAATCCCTTCGAGTGAAGCTTTTGAAATCTCATACAGTTCAGTCAATTTCTTCAAAGGATGTAGACGAAGCTCTTCCGTCACGAGGAATTTGTTCGATCGAGGAGTTAGGAATTCGCCCGGCGAATTGCCTACACAAAGGAGGAACATGATAGCCCCGAGGAATTTGAGAGTCAAATTTCCGACCGTTGTTGTCTTCTTGCGCCGCTGTCCCAAATTATCTTATCCACCTAACGGTCATATCATTGAAGGGCATTTATGTCTTATCATGTCGGGCTGCTCCCTAGGCTATAAATAGCCGCCCCTACAACCACTAGCTGGTTGGCTGCTCGAGAGAACTTGACACTTGTCATTTGAGAGCAACCCATCCTCCGAGGACTTTGAGAGAAAATCATCAAGTGAGGAAAACCCAAAAGTGAGGAAAAACCCAAAACCAAACCCCAACAAACCCAAAGTGATTGAGCATCATCAAGAAATTGATCCTGTGGATCCGACGCTTGTTACCTTTGAAGATCTGTGCTTCTTCCAGACGGTTAGGCCTCATGGTCTAGAGCATCCAAGAGGAATTGTGGATCGCCGAGTGACCAAGTCTGTGAAGGT
Source organism: Aegilops bicornis (assembly GCA_021605145.1). Lineage (NCBI taxonomy): Eukaryota > Viridiplantae > Streptophyta > Magnoliopsida > Poales > Poaceae > Aegilops > Aegilops bicornis. The sequence goes on from CM038672.1 coordinate 630,411,895, forward strand.
TTGGAAGTCGCTCAAGACTTACCACGAAAGTGATTGGACGAGGTCCTGTGTGACCTTAGTTCAAGGAGAATACGGTGAGGACTTGGTGTCCCGAGCTGCGTGCTCGGATCGGGTGTCCGGACTGTGTCCTCGAGTTTAAATACTCAGCGCCCAACCAGACGCATAACCGAGACAAAGCTTGGAACTGGTCTACCAAATCATTGTCTTCACCAACCTAATCGGTTCTATTTCCTCAACCCTTTCATTTCCTCATTCGTGTTGAGTATTTGTTCATATCTGTGTTTGAAGACTTTGACTGAAGACTTTCTCAATTTCCTCAGCTCAATTTCTTCAGTCTGTTTGTCTTCATCATGTGTTATCCTGTGATTACGCTTTCTGTACTCTGTGATTGTCTTCATTTCATCATGATGACTATTCTTGTAATCTGTTATGCTTACTTCTGAGTACTTATTCCGCTGCAAGTAGTTCTTCGCTAAGGAATTTCCTCACCGGCAAATTCCTCAGTGAAGAATTCATAAAAATCGCCTATTCACCCCCCCTCTAGTCGATATAACGCACTTTCAATATGTCACAAACACCCGAGGTGAGATTTATTGCATTCATGTGGATCAACAATTTGTCCACTATGCTAGTTACCTCGTTACTGGTTTTGTTCTCTTTTCTCGTTTCCGTGTTCCGGCATCCCTGTGATCAAATCACACTGTGTCCGCCGCATCGAAGATGGATACCATAACACCGAGAGGGCCCGAGAATATCTCTCCATCGTCGAAGGAGCAAATCCCAATCTTGAGCTATCAAGTTACTTTACACACTTTTCCATGAACCCGTAAGCCGCCGTAATAGCCACCCATTTACGGATGACGTTTAACAAACCCCAAAGTTCATGAAGCAAGAATGAAGAAACTCGATACTCTCATGGTCTAAGGAATCATGGAAACGTTAACCATCTCTGTGTTATGTACCATTAACTTGCGACGAATGAATCTCTTAGCATAACATCAATCCGGGTCGATTCAACACAAATGTTCTCTTAACATTGTGCCCTCAAAGTTGCTGGCATTAACATGCCCATGATCAGGAAAACAGAACCATCATGCAACACTTGAGCTAGTCTTAGAGGCCAGACTAAGAATACTTCTTACCGTTTATTATTCCGCACGTGAATATGAGTCTTCCTCTGAGCCTCGTGTTATTGCAGACTCGAGAACCATAGCAGTTATAGCATGGAAACATAAACATAATTATGAACCGGGAGATAATCAATAACATTTATTATTGCCTCTAGGGCATATCTCCTACAACATACCCAAGTCTCGTAATCTCATAAATGTTGACTTTGGCATACGATGACTGGTCTTCTATAGCCAAGGTAGAAGAACTTTAGTGGCACACACCAGAGTATGGATTTTAAAAATACCATTTGAACGTATTTCACGGCATACGTAGAAGAACTTCATCGAGACTTACCCAAGTCTTGTAATCTCATAAATATGAACTTTCACATATTATGACCGGTCTTTTATGGCCAAGGTAGAAAAACTTTAGTGGCACACATCGGAGTATGGATCTTAAAAACACCATTTGAAGGTCTTTTGCGGCATACATAGAAGAACTTCATCGAGACATACCCAAGTATTGTAATCTCATAAATATGGATTTTCACATACTATGACAGGTCTTTTGTGGTCCAGGTAGAAGAACTTTATTGGCACACACAGGAGTATGGATTTTAAAAACGTCATTTGAAGGTCTTTCGCGGCATACTTAGAAGAACTTCATCGAGACATACCCAAGTCTCGTAATCTCATAAATGTCGACTTTCACATACTATGACCGGTCTTTTATAGCCAAGGTAGAAGAACTTTAGTGGCACACACCGGAGTATGGATTTAAAAATGCCATTTGAACGTCTTTCACGGCATACGTAGAAGAACTTCATCGAGACATACCCAAGTCTCGTAATCTCATAAATGTGGACTTTCACATACTATGACCGGTCTTTTATAGCCAAGGTAGAAGAACTTTAGTGGCACACACCGGAGTATGGATTTAATAAATGCCATTTGAACATCTTTCACGGCATATGTAGAAGAACTTCATCGAGACATACCCAAGTCTCGTAATCTCATAAATATGAACTTTCACATATTATGCCCGGTCTTTTATGGCCGAGGTAAAAAACCTTAGTGGCACACACCGGAGTATGGATCTTAAAAACACCATTTGAAGGTCTTTCGCGGCATACGTAGAAGAACTTCATCGAGACATACCCAAGTATTGTAATCTCATAAATATGGACTTTCACATACTATGACCGGTCTTATGTGGTCCAGGTAGAATAACTTTATTGGCACACAACGGAGTATGGATCTTAAAAAAGCCATTTGAAGGTCTTTCACGCCATACAATATCCACCATTACATCCTCCATCTTGGTTCCTTGGAGACACACCACCACTACTAGGGAAAAGCCTAGCAGCAGCGCGTGTTTTAGGCCTATCAGTAGCGCGGGCAGGAGCGCTACTGGTACGGCGCTACAGCTAAAGGTTAGCAGTAGCACTTTCTCAGAAGAGTGCTACTCATAATTACTAGTAGCGCTTCTCCCTGCCCGCGATACTACTATTATTTCATATTTTATTTCTTTTTTATTTCATGCTGTATTCATACACCTTTATACAAGTTTTCATAAAACAGGAATTTAGAGATTGTTTTTACATCATAATGAGTTATTACATCACGGGGTGAAAGAATCAGGATTCAGTTTCAAGTGGATGGACATCCACTTGAAACTAATCTGCGGTTCTTTCACCCAATGATATAATAAATATCATGATCATCATATCATGAACAACTTATCATCATAATACATCATTGTAATATAACACCTCCTCATGATCATCGTTTTCATCAATGAGACATCACATAGCAAATTGGTCACTAGTCATAATCACAACTACTCCTCATCATCAACTCTAACACATTGTACCACATAATAAACATATTGTACCTCATAGGACCTACTACATTCTCTTAGGACCTACTATATTCTCTAAGGTAAAATAGCAAAAAACAAGATAGCCCCTGACTCTCCATTATTGAGAATGGAGATTATCATGTCTCCAATTCTTGCCTTTCGCTTAATGTTGCTTCCAAGAACCTCCTTACGAATGTCCAAACATTTTTTCCATTCTTTGATTAGCATGTGTTCACCGGTTTTAAAAATCCGATATGCACAGGCGAGATCCGTAGGATGACATGGCTGTATGTTCAAAACTTCAAGGCGACCATTCTAATACATCAGATAGGCACACAATCCATCGGGATTTTCTGTTGAAAAACATAGTAATAACTTCGTAGTTAGCAATAATGTACTAGTTTTAGAAGTATGCAAAAGATGCACGGATGTCGTAATAGAAAAAAATCGTACCAGGGTATCTCCATAGAAGTTATCGTGGTTCAACACGTGCACTAGTGGCACGCATTCACCATAATTTGGAGGAGTTCGATAATAGGTATTGTAATTCTCAAAGTAAGTACAAAATGCGATCAGATGATTTTTCTCCTTATAAGTTAATTTGGAGCCATCGGTGTAGTGGGTTTTGTCTACCATCTTCCGCACATTCTTTGAAGAATGAAAATAAGCTGTCAATGGAAATAAACTGTCAACTATTTTGAAATAAACGATATAAATTAGTTAATAACTATGTTTGAGAAACTCACATAGCGGTAGAATCGGAAGCGTATCAACAAGGACCCAAATGTCCATATTGTTTTACTCGATGTCAGGATCACCAAGATTCATGGTGACAATCATACCCTCATAAAAACCATACATTTTGCAAAGTGCTTCCCAATTTTGGCAACCAAAATGGGTTACGCTCTGAGAATTGTACAGATTTACTTCAAAATCCATGTCATGATGGGTCCTTAGGTGTACTTTCTTTGTTTCAAAATTTTCATGGTCTTCAAACCCCATCCTCTACAAGACATAGCGTCTTGCATGGCATGGGATAAGCTAGTTGAATTGTAAAACATGAAAATTAGACGTTGAAATAGTTAAAGTCGTGCTTAATTACGAAAAAACACTTGTCGTCGTTGCGTACCGTTTCAACGTCGAAGGTCTCCTCGAGCTTAATGCTGAAGCGCCGATCTTCGTCCAGGTGAGGGCACCTGTCGCACAGACCTCGATCGTCGTGGCACCAGCTGCACTCCCCCGGGATACTTCCGTCGTCCGAGTACGACATTTCCTACGTTCATAATTCAAAGATTAAACTTGTACAATTAAATATATATACTAAAAAACCTAAATTAGATCATTATTTTTTGAGAAAATCCAGGCCACTCGATATTTCCTACATATTCTAGCACAAGTCATGCCAGAATTCACGGAAAAATCCGGCATGACCTTTGCTAAAAAAGGACATATCGAGCGCCTGAAATTTGCCGGAACAAAAATTAATCAACACTCTGGCAAAACATAGGCCACTCGGAGGTGTAACCTGAACATGACCGACCACTTGGGCAACCACATATCCTATTTGAGCAACACAAGATATACATGTTTTTATCTACATCATATATATCTTATAGGACTCATATTGACATGGATATTTGCCTGGTCTCACCTTGAGGTCGGAGGGGGTCGGTGACGGGGACGACGGCAGTAATGATGGAGGGGCTCCTTGATTTCTGCAAAACCAAAAACCCTATAAGTTATCACTAATACATCCCGAATAATTGCTTAAACTAAAAAAATAACAACAAATATGACATGTTCAACTAGTTCTTACTAAATATAAACTTACTATAAATAGAAAAAAAACCAGTTCTTTCTAAAAATAAAGTAGTTCAACTAGTTATATTAATTTTCTTACTAAAAATATATTAGTTCTATTAATTCAACTAGTTCAACTAGTTTATTAATTTACTTACTAAACTAGTTCAACTAAAACTAAACTAGTTCAACTAGTTTATTAATTTACTTACTACTACTAATCTATGAACCCTAAATTAACATCTACTACTAAAAACATCTACTAACTAAGCAGAGAGAGAGGGGTGGGGCTTACAGAGAGGGAGAGACGGTATGGGAGGTGCTCATGACGGAGAGGTAGGGCGGCGAGGCGGGCTCGGGATCGGGAGGCGGCGGCGGTCCCGGGCGGCTCAAGGCGGTGAGGTCGCGGGCGGCGGCGGTGAGGTCGAGGGCGGCGACGGTGAGGTCGAGAGCGGCGGCGGGCGGCGGCGATGAGGTTGAGGGCGTCCTCGGGCGGCGGCGGTGAGGGCAGGCTCGGGCTCGGACGGCGGCGACAGAGGAGTTAGGGGAACAGGGGGGAGAGAGGGGGGAAGCAGGACTTAGTGAAATTTTGAGCCGGCGGGTGGTTAGGTCAAACTAGCAGTAGCGCACTTTAGGAAACACGCTGTAGCTAATTTAGCTATAGCGCGTTTTAGAGAAAAATGCTACTGCTAAGTCTAAGCACGCATCAAAAATATACATTGGTCATCATCGATTTTTTTTTGTAGAATCTAAATAGTCAACATGAATCCTCATAGCACATGTATAGGTACTTGTGAAGATTCATATTGCAGCCATAAATCCTACACATATAGTTCAATAAAGACCAAGTGCTCGAGATAGTTTGAGAAGTAACATATTTAAGGTGGTAAACACCTTGTTCGCTTAGCAGTATGGGACTAAACTTAATTAGGTGCAATACATAGCAGCAGCGAGTTTTGAAGAAAAACGTTGCTACTAAGTACTTTAGCGATAGCGTCCGTCGAGGAAGGGCGCTACTACTATATCTAGCCTGGAGGCAACACCGTGGCAATTATAGTAGTAGCGCTTGTTTCACCTAGAGCGCTACTCCTACCGGGTTATTAGTAGCGCGGTTTTAACAAGCGCGCTACTGCTAATTAGTAGTAGCGTTTGTTTTTAAACCGCGCTGCTGCTAAGATTCTGTGTATAAGGTTTTCCCTAGTAGTGCACGCTCGGGCCTGCAGCCTGATCCACCTGGAATATAGCACTCCTACGGGCTGGTTTGTTTAACCCATGTACATTCAAACAAGTGTTTTGAACGGATGTGCATTCATTAAGATATCAATTACTTGTTAATTATTTTATTGGCATAAATGTTGATATTTGATATGATATGAATTGCATTTTAAATGTGTCGAGCGCTCATCATTGGAGCAACCTAGTTCGTGGATTGATACAGTTTGATGACCAAGATTTACTGAATTTGCCCCCTTTTATATTGGTATGTCCACGGCACTCGCCAAAGGTCCTAGTTTAACTAGTACTAGAATGGTTGGGCGCGCTTTGCTGCCTCGTTGGTGTTGTTGAGTTTCTTCAAAAAATAATCACACTGTTCCAAATATATGGTGTATTACTTTTTTGAAAAGTCAAATCTTTTAAGTTCAATAAAACTTGTAGAGAAATATATCAAAATCCATAATATAAAATCAATATTTTATAAATTCATCATGAAATGAATTTTCAAACTTTTTTTTTAATGTTTTGGATGTCAATATTTTTGCTCTGAACTTGGTCAAAGTTGAAGAAATTTGACTCTCTAAAAAAATACCCCTAATTTTTGGGAACTGATGGAATATTTAGTTTGGCGGGTGATGGAGATGATATAGTGTGTTTTATTTTTATTTATAATGCGGTTATTTGGTGGGTCTTTCGTGGTCTGATTCTGAGTTATCCGCTAGCTAACCTATATTTGTGTGCGGAAATTTCGATGTTGATGGTCGCATGTACTACTAAATCGGTGCTACAATATCACATGGTGGCGCTTTTGTTTTCTAGGTGGTGGGAGGGTGCGTGGGATTGAGATGTTTTTTAATAGTATCTCAATTGAATGAAAGAGCTTGAAAATTAGAGAAAATAATGAATTAAAAGAATTGAATGTGAGAGCTTGAAAAAGTGTTGACCCGTTAAAAATTGGTTGACCCAATTCTAAATTGAATACTTCAATCAATTGTTGTGAGGACTTTAAATTGGGAAGCATAGTGTACCGTATAAAAAGAATTGAATGAGAGAGATTTGAGAAATATTTGAACCGGTTAAAATTGGGTGACCTAATTCTAGTTGGAGACCTGAATTGAATGTGAGCTTTTTAAAACTAGGAAGCTTAGTTAATAAATATAATAGTTCCTCGCAAAAACAAAACTAGTATAGTTCATTTGCAGAATGTTTGCTCCACATCTATCGGCAAGGCTGTTTTTGCCGAGAGACAAATATAATACAGTGGACAAAATGGCAGCATGCACTGTTGCCCCTTCCTTTGGCAGCATGCACTGTTCACGCCGCTTGAGCCAGTGCATTGTCAAATCAGGTTTTGCCTTCCGAACAGTGCACATCTTGCTAGATTCCAAAATCTCGCACATATAACTCTTATAGACTTTCTAGGTGACGAGTTGTTTCGGTTAGAGTTGACTTCTAAACGAAATTTGCAAGCAGTAGTAAATTAGACAATTTGTAGAACTTGATTTACACTGACAAATTGGTAACAATGAACAATAAACCTTTGACGCCAAAAAGAAGCATTAAGTTCTATGATATAGTACTTCACAAAAGTCCTGCATGGACTACAGGAGACGGAGAGATGCAGCCATCCCCACTGGCCATTGCAGGTGCTGGTCCCACCTCTGCCGATTGTCAAAATGATGCAGTGCAGTACTTTTTGTTTGCGTGTGTCATGTGTCGTGCTTTAGTATGGCAAAACGGAGAACCTGATATCTGGCTGCATTTTTTTTTATGTAAAGCAAATGGCCCTAACATTAGACACGGTAAGAAGAATTTTTTTGCTAGTTTAGGGTAATTATTAGTACTACCAGTCCATACCATTAGCATCAGACTAAGGCGTACTACTCGTATGATGATAGATCTGACTCATAAAAAGCAGCAGGGAGCGATTACATGCTCACGGTCGCCGTCGCCTGCCATCCACATCTCTCGTCTGCAGTGCTGCAAGTCGAAGAACGAGTTGTCGCCCAGCAAGGATATTAGCTCTGAAGCGCCGCCCCTCTCCCTCTACAGCACCGCTTGATCGACCGAGGTGGTGTTCAACAAGACAACAATCAACAATTGGCACTTCTCCCCTCCACTCAAATTCTGTAAGTAATGGAATTATATTGCAGTATTTTTTTGAATTTTAATTATATTGCAGTATTGTTCTTGTAATTTTCTCCCTGTAGTCCTCATGATGCGACAAATGTGATGGTACAGTGTAACCTACTGCCCAATTTCGTCTTGCATAGTAACCTACTGGATTTGGTTGTTAGTGTCAGTGTATTCTCATATTCATAGATCCACAGCTATGTTTATATAATCTATGACACCTGGATCATTGTTTTATTTGACTGAAAATGTTTTCAACCATGCCATTTTGCATAGAATGGCCTCTCTTGACGCCACACCTCGGTTTAGACATCTCAAGTTAAATTTAGATAGTAAGGACATGGTATTTCTGTAGAACTAAATGAGAAGGCATGAGTCTGTTAGTTGTTAACTTCTTGTTCTACATCTTAGCTGTACTATTAGCAAGTCATATTGCTCCTGTATGTACCCAAGTTTTTGCTACCGTTGGAAACATGTACAGTATATCTTTCTAGTCTCCACTTTCTATTTCAAAGTTTCATTACATGTTACTACAAGGTTTAGGATGGATCAACCTCATCCACGTGTGATGTCTAGAGTTTGGGGTTACTTCACTATGTTCGACAAGACGAAGATAGGATTAGATTATGCTACGGTGAAAAAGACCCTGGGCCGATTGATTTAGCTGGATGCAAGCACAAGCACAAGCACACTGCACACACAAATTCAGTTCATAGCCAAAGACATGTCCCAACAAACTACAAGACGTTATTCGTTGGCATGTTAGGCCCTCATCAAGATAACCAAATCAGTCTTCCTCTCTTTCACTTAAGCATTGAAACCATTTTGAACATGTCTAGTCTATACAATAAATCTTAATGCACTTCACCAAATCGAGCAAATGAGAATATTATGAATAACATCAGGAGGTTACCTACAAGTTTCATGTGCTGGCCATATAATTGTTGAATCTATGGGATGCAATAGAGTTCTCGTCAGTTCGGACAACATGGAGTTTATCAACATCTTAAACCAAGATACCTAAAACCAGCAGGAACTGCATCGACCGTGTTTAACGATTCCTACTATATATCCAGAGTTTGCTAAAGTAAGTTTTGTACATGAGCTCAGAGAAGCTAATCAATAGCCCATGAGGTTGCTACTAGTATTGCGAACTTCCCACTATTATACATGTGAAGACCCTACGACAGACGAATCTATAGACATGTCCCCTAGCCTGTCCAATCAGATGGAATACAGCTCCATATACGCACCGACGAAAATCATGGAACGTTCAATACTAGGAATAGCTGACAACATAGTGGGCCTTGTTGATGTGACGGCACGGTTGATGTGCGTTCCAGAGGCTAAATTTCGTGTTTTGACTCTTTTATCAAATAAAATCAAGATCTGACCCCGGTTTGAAAGATTTTCGGGATTTGACCCTTTTTCCTACCGCCAGGGATCTGGCGGTAGGGTTAGACAAGCTACCGCCTGGCCCCTGGCGGTAGGGTACTTATCCACGTCAGCACGTGGTTACGGCCACCGTTCCCCTCTGTCGCACCCTACCGGGGGTCGGGCGGTAGCCTGTCTAACCCTACTGCCAGGACCCCTGGCGGTAGGGTTCGGGCAGTTATTCCGCCCGAGGCCCCGCGCCCCTTCCCATCTCCCCACCCCTCCCCCTCCCCCCCGTCGGCAGTTTCTCCCCCAAGTCGCCCCTCTCTCCCTCTCTCTTCTCCTCCACTCTCCCCCTCGGATCTTCACTGATTCTTCACCGTTTTTGCGGATCGAGATGGCCCTGAAGAGAGAACCTTAAGCTCCTCCAATCCCTCCAATTAGTTTTTGCAAACTTGCTTCCGATTCGACGCATTATTTGCTTGAAATCCCTCATATTTTTGAACTTAGATTGGATTTTTTTTCACCGAAGATTGATTGTAGTTGTAGTTCTTAGTTCTTTAATAACTAGTGGTATTGCATATGAACTCTAATGAATAGTTCATATGTTAGTGTGAAGATGAACCCTAGTTCATAATTTTTTTGTTAAAAAAATTATGATGTAATGTTGATATGAGGATGAACCCTAGTTTGATGATGCATGTTGATATGATGATATGATCTAGTGTGAAGATGAACCCTAGTTTGATGATGCATGTTGATATGATGATATGAAGATGTTGTTTGGAAAAAATTATTTAAAAATATGATGATATGATGTATGTTGGAGGATTGTTTTTTTTGATATGATGCATGTTGATATGATTTGATCCATCATGTGTAGTAGATGTGAATATGCTTAAGATTTTTTGTTCATATGATGCATGTTGATATGATTTTGATATGATTTGATTTCATTGTTTGTTTATGTATGCTTATGCTTATGTTGTTTTTGTTTACGAAATTCTATTAAGGCGGCCACCTCTTGCGGACAACATCGACCAACGGTACTCTATGCTGGACTGGCATTCGACAAGGGTCATCGTGCCCGTTTCATAGAGAACGAAGAGGTAAGTGATATGAATGAAATTTTGATCATAGTTTTCGGATTGATGAAAATGATTGCCTAACTTTTTCACTTTTTGACAGATGCTCCAGCCACTGCGCATGAGGGGTCACGGGGTTCATGGGCATATGGACTACGACGAGTGCTACACGCCGTTCTTCAAGAAAGCCCGGCTGTTGGGTTTCGTGTTGCAGTTCAAGCGTCAGCCACCGACGCTTGTCCACGCAGCTCTCACAGCTCTGATTGACCGGTGGCGACCGGAGACCCATTCTTTCCATCTGCCATGCGGGGAGATGACGGTGACCCTCGAGGACTGGGGGATGATTACTGCCATGCCGATCGAGGGTCATGCACTCACCGGTCGAGTGGAGAGGACCAACTGGCAGCAGAGGGTTACCACCCTCATCGGCGACTGCCCCGTTGCCAAGAGTAACCGTACATCCGGTGTCCCGTTGAGCTGGCTCTCGGAGCACCGGAAGACATGCCCCCAAGGCGCAGATGAGGCGACTGTGGAGTTGTACGCGAGGGCCTATCTGTGGTATATTCTCTCGGAGGTCGTGTTTCCAGACAGCTCCGGGAACTCTGCCAACTAGGCGTATCTGTTCTTCCTAGTGGACTGGGATGCAGGGTACAGTTGGGGGACCGCATCTCTCGCCTACCTATACCGTTCGGTAAGAGAGTGTCTAATTGCCTACCTACCTACGAAAGTGTGTCCATGACATTTTCTTATATCTGATCCTCATTTGATGTTTTGCAGCTTGACGACGCAACGCAGAGGACGGGAGACAAGTCCAATATGGGTGGCTTTGTCTGGGCCTTCTCCATTTGGATGTGGGAGCGGTTGCCGGTGGGGCTTTCGGAGAAGATGCCAAGACGCCCATGGGAAGACTATAGCGAAGACGGCGACGAGACTCGAAACCCAACCGTAGCTTACGAGTGGGACATTGTGAAACTCTACACGGGCCTAAACAAGACTTTGTACAAGACCTACACCAACGAGTTGGACGCTATGACGCATACGCAGGTATATGAACTCACTCAACACCTTTCTCTTTGATTCCATTTTTGACCGAGAGTGGGAACTTACCAATGTATATGTAATAGGTAAACTGGTGGCCGTATCGACAAGACCGAGAGTGGGACTTTGATCTGAACATTTTATCGATGCGGACCGTGGTCTCTGGTGGTGCACCGTGCCCATGATCTGTGTGTACGCCGTCGAGTGGCACTTGCCACACCGCGTGGCCATGCAGTTTGGGATTTATCAGCATACCCCACCGGGGCAGCCTACTGATACCGGCGGCCACGCGCTCCACCTATGAGCGCTTTGTTCTCCGTGCCCATGATTTCATTACACTTATCATGTTTCTTATGATGATCTCTTGCCTATGCCTTGCAGGATGAGCCGGCAGAAGAATCAGTCGATCACAGACTGGGCAGAGGAGCATAAGACTCATGTGGCGGCGTGGGACCGACGGAGGTACCGGAAAGACGTGGAGAGGAAAGTGACTGACTGGGATGCTTACCTGGGCCGACACATGAGGTGGTACGATGATGGCCAGAAGCACCGTCTTCGTCTCAGGCCTCGGTGGACGGCGGAAGACATCGCGGAGCTGGAGAGGGATGACCCCGAGGAACAGGCCTACCGCATCGGCATCGAGACATGCATAGTGGATTTAGGGAGTTTGCACCCCTCATCAACAGAGTGGTAAGTTTGAACCGACGGTTGTATTCAAACTATTTTATTCGTCATCGTGGATCGACTTATCTTTGTTGCAGTCCGGTGAGCTGAACAGATGCATCTTTGAAGCCTCAGATGCACTAGGTGATCTCCCCGGGAGCGTACAATCTGAGAACAGAGTGAGGGGGACGATGAAGGTACAATTTCAGCCTCCTCGGAACAGATGCATCTTGTTCACTTGCAATCAGTCGATCTGATACTTCTTATGACCTTGTTTCATTGTGAGTGCAGAAGTTCGTGCAACATTATCGCAAACTGGTAGGGTTGCTTGGGTGTGCTGGAGCTGGGTCAGTTGAAGCTTATCAGCTTGTAGCCACACAGGGTCTCATCGGCTCATCGAGCCATGCTCCCTCGTCGTCTAGGTTGGTTGGGGAGGAGGAGGAGGAGGAGGAGGAAGAGGATGAGGAGGAGGAGGCCACACATGAAGAAGGGGAGGAGGAGGAGGATGAGAGCAACGGGGAGGAGGAGTACGATGAAGATTATGGACCTCCACCAACTCAAACATCTCAAGCATCTCAGTTGCCGAAGAGGAATCTGAGGAAGAAGGATTTGCTGAGTCCAGACCCTTTCCAGAGACCGGTTCCTCGACGGCCCAAGAAAAAGACCGAAGAGACTCGTTCAAAGAGTAACGAGGACCGTACCTCCAAGAGGGGAAGGAGGAACTGATTATGCTCTTCGCTACTTGGCTCTTTTAGTTTGGTTGAACTCATTGGTTGAACTTGTCTAGTGGTTGTGAAACCACGTGGAACTATGTGGTTGGTATTTGTGGATCTATGTGTTTGCTACTATGTGGAACTCCGTTTACTGATTAGTTGAAGTTATCTTAATATGGATCTATGTGATGCCCAAGTTTAGTTGTTTAAAATCTGTGATATTGCTTTCATATTTGTGAAACTTGCTGTGATATTGCTGTCATATTGAATTTGAAAACAATCAACCAAATGAGCATGAAAAAACAAAACAGAGGACCCTACCGCCAGGGCCCTTGCAAATTTCGTTACAGAAGCTATATACGGCAAAACACAGGATCCTCCCGCCAGGGATCCTGGCGGTAGGATCGGACAACCTACCGCCATGGGGGCTGACAGTAGGGTGAACCTACCGCCATGGGGGCTGGCAGTAGGGTGAACCTGCCGCCAGGGCCCTTGCATATTTCGTTACAGAGCGTCTGTACGGCAAAACCCCTGCCACACCTTACCGCCAGGACCTCTGGCAGTAGATTTAGACCCGTCCATAAGCCCGTCCATAAGCATGTGCGAACTGTGCGACGGCACAGGGCCCCCACTTTCTAGGGGCCCCACATTTAATCAATCTCTCTAGTTCTTTTTTACTGGGCTTTCGCTTTTTTACTGCAGCCCGCTACACACAGGGGCCCAAAACGTTTAGTCATCGTCTCCACTCGTCCAATTCGTTCCTTTCGTTTCTTGAGTTGCCGTCCTGCTGCCTGCATATCTGGCGCCGTATACACCGCACCTCTACGGCTCGAACCAGCGGCAGGTGGCACTCCGTACGGCAGCACCAAGGATGCACGGCCATCACATCCCTGACAAGGGCCAGCCAAATCACCATCAATCATCAGAACAACTGTTCACCGGATCACCATCTCCATTTAGGTTAACTCAAACCCTATTTAATTTTGGTTATTTCTCTTTGTTGACTGATTATGTTGATAATGATTACATAAGTGAATGAATTAATTTTGTGCTGTTTCTACATGTGCATCAATCCATGTGTTGTATATATACCCCGTGTCTTCTACAGATTAGATTAGAATCCTCTACGGCATGGCATTAGCAGGACAGTGGCACAATGCAAGCCAGCTGAAAGTGCAACTATCCCTAGGTGGTTTTGGTAATTCCTAACAATATATAGCTCATTGAGCTAACATCATTCCAAGATGAATATTTCAGGAAAAGCTCAATGGATGGCATGGCATGGATGAGAAAAGTGGATCCCTCAAATTGCTAAGGATAAAAGGATTGGCTCAAGCTCAAAAGCTCAAGACTCTACATTTTATATTTTAGTGATCCAAGATCACATTGAGTCTATAGGAAAAGCCAATAGTATCAAGGAGGGATGAGGTGTTGCTTAATGAGTTTCTTGCTCTACCTTTGCTTAGTGATATGCTCCAAAACCCTCAGCTACTTTATCGAATCCACATATGACCTAAACCCAAAGTCAAACTCGGCCCTACCGAATCTTTCTACCCGGCGCCACCGAGTTCAGATGTCATAGCCACTGCCACAAACCCTAGGCAAATCGGTCTCACCGATAGGGATCTCGGTCTCATCGAGATGGGATTGTAATCTCTCTGTTTCCCTTCGTAACGTTTCGGTCCTACCGAGATGAGCGATCGGTCCCACCGAGATTGCAATGTAAACTTTCGGTTTCCCTTTCGCAACATTTCGGTCTCACCGAAAAGAGCGAATCGGTCCCACCAAGTTTACCTGACCAACTCTCTGGTTAACTTATTACCAAAATCGGTATCACCGAGTTTGTGTAATCGGTCTCACCGAGATTACATTATGCCCTAACCCTAACCATATCGGTCCTACCGAGTTGCATGTCGGTCCCACCGAAAATCCTAACGGACACAAGATTTGTTGAATCGGTCCGACCGAGTTTGTCAATTCGGTCCCACCGAGTTTGGCAAGTTGTGTGTAACGGTTGGATTTTGTGTGGAGGCTATATATACCCCTCCACCTCCTCTTCATTCAAAGAGAGAGCCATCAGAACAAACCTACACTTCCAACTTGTCGCTTACGAGAAGGAACCACCTACTCATGTGTTGAGGCCAAGATATTCCGTTCCTACCATATGAATCTTGATCTCTAGCCTTCCCCAAGTTGCTTTCCACTCAAATCTTCTTTCCACCAAATCCAAATCATGTGAGAGAGAGTTGAGTGTTGGGGAGACTATCATTTGAAGCACAAGAGCAAGGAGTTCATCATCAACACACCATTTGTTACTTCTAGGAGAGTGGTGTCTCCTAGATTGGCTAGGTGTCACTTGGGAGCCTCCAACAAGATTGTGGAGTTGAACCAAGGAGTTTTTAAGGGCAAGGAGATCGCCTACTTCGTGAAGATCTACCGCTAGTGAGGCAAGTCCTTCGTGGGCGGCGGCCATGGTGGGATAGACAAGGTTGCTTCTTCGTGGACCCTTCGTGGGTGGAGCCCTCCGTGGACTCGCGCAACCGTTACCCTTCGTGGTTTGAAGTCTCCATCAACGTGGATGTACGATAGCACCACCTATCGGAACCACGACAAAAACATCCGTGTCTCCAATTGCGTTTGAATTCTCCAAACCCTTCCCTTTACATTCTTGCAAGTTGCATGCTTTACTTTCCGCTGCTCATATACTCTTTGCATGATTGCTTGAATTATGTTAAGATTGCTTGACTTGTGCTAAGATAGCTAAAATCTGCCAAAGACTAAAATTGGGAAAAGGATAAGTTTTTAATTGGTCAAGTAGTCTAATCACCCCCCTCTAGACATACTTTCGATCCTACAAGTGGTATCGAGCTTTGGTCTCCATTTGCTTTGATTTCCATAGCTTTTGGTGGTCATAGCCTTGGTTTCACAACCTAGGAGAGTATGGCGTCTAGCGAGGGAAATTATCACCGTAGAGGTCCTTACTTTGATGGTACTAATTTTGCTAGTTGGAAGCATAAGATGAAAATGCATATTCTTAGACATAACCCCGCCGTTTGGGCTATTGTGTCTATTGGCTTGCAAGGTGAATTCTTTGATGGGAGAGAACCGAACCGTGAGGCTAGTGCGGAAGAATTGAAGATGCTGCAATACAACGCTCAAGCTTGCGATATCCTGTTCAACGGATTGGGCCCCGAAGAATTCAACAAAATCAGCCGTCTTGAGAATGCAAAGGAAATTTGGGATACTTTGATTGATATGCATGAAGGTACCGACTCCTTCAAGGAATCCAAGTTGGATGTGCTCCAAAGTCAACTTGACAAGTTCAAAATGAAGGATGGTGAAGGTGTCGCTGAAATGTACTCTAGGCTTGCTCTTATCCCAAATGAGATTGCCGGCTTAGGGAGTGAAGAGATGACCGACAAATTCATCGTCAAGAAGATCCTAAGAGCTTTGGATGGAAAATATGATACCGTGTGCACATTGATCCAAATGATGCCCAATTACAAAGATCTCAAGCCAACGAAGTCATTGGAAGAATTGTTGATCATCAGATGTCGCTCAAGGATAAGGAGGAACTTCGCAACAAGTCAAGTGGTGCTTACAAAGCCTCATGTGAAGCCCCCACATCATCAAGTGAGAAACAAACCTTCAATGAAGAATTGAGCTTAATGGTGAAGAATTTCAACAAATTCTACAAGAGTAGAAGCAAAGAGAGAAGCTCCAAGTCAAGGTCCTACAATGACAAAAGATCTTCTAGTCGGGAGCGTAATTGCTACAATTGTGGAAGACCTGGACACTATTCCAATGAGTGTACGGCACCCTACAAAAGAAGAGAAGATTCTCCAAAAAGAAGTAGAAGAGAAGAATCACCACCAAGAGAGAGAAGGAGTAGAGATGATCGTTATGAACGAAGACCCTCACAGAGAAGCAAGGATTCGGAAAGGAAGGACAAGTCATCAAGGAGCTACACAAAACAAAGACATCAAGCTCATGTTGGTGAATGGGTATCCGGCTCCGACAATCACTCCGAGAGAAGTTATCACTCTGACTCCGAATATACTCAAGATGAAGGTGTTGCCGGTCTAGCACTTGTGTCAACCAATTCCTACGACATATTTGATTCACCAAATGAAGGAATTGGAAGATGCTTCATGGCCAAAGGCCCAAAGGTAACACACCCCGAGTATGTTGATTTCAATAGTGATGAAGATGACTTGCTAGGTGATGATGATTTACTTGTTGACAACTCTAGTGATGAATACTATGATGAAACGTCAATTAATCATGCTAATCAAGATAAAACGAATGACAATGATAAGGAGAAGATTGAGCTTCTAACTAAAGAACTAAACACTCTTAAGTTAGCTCATGAAACTATCTTAGAAGATCATCGAGAACTTTTAAGGACTCATGAGAAGTTACGCTTTGAAAAGCTCAATCTTGAGCAAGAGCATGAGTTCTTAAAGGCAATCAATGATGATCTTCGTAAGAAAAGTTCTTCTTACATTGCCAAGCGTTTATTCTTATCTACTTACATGCCTCAAGTCAAATCCACTAACAAAAACAAGAAGGATTCTTCCTCTAGTAGTAACAATAATCATGCTAAATCAAATGTTGTTGCTTCTAGTGGTTCTCTTGATTCCACTAATGATTCTCTTAGCCAAGTTACACTTGAGCAAGAAAATAGCTTATTGAAGGGAATTATAGAGAAAGGTGTTTACAAGAGCCTTGCCGGGAGTAAGCAATTTGAGGAAATTGTACGCAAGCAAGGAAGGCACCGGAAGAATCAAGGTGTTGGTTTTGAACGCAAGTTCAATGCCAATGGAGTTGAGTGGGAAGAAGATCAATATCCCAAGACGAAGTTTGTTCCTCAACAAGAGAAGTATGATCCTACTTCTTTCAAAGGGACACAAGCTCAAGATGATCTTCCACCACAAGACCACAAGAAAAAAGTCAAGGACAAGCTTCAAGAGGAGATTGATGCATTTGAAGAAGCTCCTAAGGCCTTGGTCAAGTGGGTTCCCAAGACTATGACAAGTTCTACTTCATCAAGTACGACTACAACTCCAAGGATTCCCATCAAGATGATGTGGATCCCGAAGAAGAACTAGAGAGTTCTTGAGGGTGACTCCGCCAACATATTTCACTCATATCATTTTGGCAACAACGAGTGCAATCAACTTCCACATCTTGCACTAGTTCAAGGAGTCACAAACCCTCTTGTTGGTAAGACAAGGGACAAGGTAACCTAATGCTTTCATAGACATCATCTTATGTGTGCATCACTCTATGTCTATGGATATCCTTGTTTGTTCCTTGTGGGACTAACCCGTGTAGGTATTGAAAGTGCAACTCACTCCAAAAGGATTGCTCCAAATGATCTTCATCAACATTGAGCATCCACATCTTCAACACCTACATGAAGTCATCATCGACAAAACCCAAGGTTAGTTCATCCCTCTAAACGGGGGATCTCACATCTAGGGGGAGCTTTACTCTAAAGAATTGAGCTAAAGCAACTCTAATGGTGTGAACACAACAATGCATTATGTAAAAGTGGTAACCCCACTTGAGCTTAAACGATGAGTATGACCTATGATCAAATGTTCTCATTTGACTCCTAAGTCAATATACTCATATATAGATGACCTAGTCATCGCCAATTGTTTGATAGATGCTAGAATTGTTTGTGCATGCTTTGTCACATATTTCATTTGTCATTTTATTGCGTGAGCATGTTGGTTGCATATTTTACTCATTCGAGGACATCCACTTGTGGTTTTGATTGACTGGTTTCTTTTTCTTTGGCCAAGTGGATGGACAAGAATGCCTAAGAACCTTCTCTAGCTATCTATGCTCTTCTCGTCTCAAACTCTATTCATGCTACATCACAAAATTTGATCAAGTCAGATTCGAACCACTCTGTGTGAGGAGCACTCGGAGTCCCCGATTCGTCATAGACTTAAACTTCCAAAACTTATTTGTGCTTTTTGGTCTGACCGATTCTTCCATTTTGGTCATACCGAGATCACTAAGTCGATCTAGGTTTTCAATCTCGGTGCAACCGATTTGAAATTTTCGGTCACACCGAGTTGCTGTAACTGTACACAGTTATGCATCTCGGTGCCACCGAGTTGTTCCACTCGGTCACACCGACAGGGTCGGGCTATATATACTCACGGGCAAAAATTTGGAAATTTTCTCCAAACCCCTTCGCCCGCGCATAGCTCGCTCTGCCTCCAGGGTCTCCAGATCGTCCTCCTCGTCGCCAGCCGCCTCCTGTCGCTGGTCTCCGGCGCCGTCAACGGAATTCATCCCCGTCGTTGCCGTCGTAGCGAGTTCATCGCCAATGTAGGGTATGGACTCGATCACAGTGCTATCCCCGTCCGATTCCTAGCACATTGTGTTCATCATGATTCTTGCCACAATTGAAACGACTCTATCCAGTCAAAACACTTCGTAGATTAGAATTGAATTGAAAATTTAGGGTTAGGTTTCCGCCGAAACCCTCTCGGACCCACCGAGTTGCAGAACTCGATTCCACCGATTCGGCCAAGGCCATTGCACATGTGGTTCTCGGTCTGACCGAGAATTGCAAATCGGTGTGACCGAGTTCAGGACTTTGTGAAACCCTAGCAGTCTCGGTGCCAGCGAACTGTGACTCGGTCTGACCGAGTTCACTAGTTTAGGTTCCAAAAGCTGCTTCGGTATCACCGAGTTTGCAAATCGGTTGATCCGAAATGCTTTCTGTGGAAAACTAAAACTAAGTTTTTGACTCATTCTTTTGCAAAAATCTCTGAATTTTGTGATGCTCATCCACTCTATCTCATCTATATCTATTCACAGGGTCTGCAGTCAGTGTTTGCAACATGGTGACCCACTGCAGTGACAGCCAGAACAAGTCAGAGGAGCAGATTCAGATGAGTGAGGGCACTAGTCCCTCTAGCAACTCAGATGAGGGAAGCAGAAGCACCTCAACCAACCTGCCCAAAGCTGCCACCAGGACAAGGAAGAAGAGAAACTCAGAATCTGAGGATGAAATTATGTGGCAGTAGAGGATGAGGCTATCTCAAAGAAAAAGGTGCTCAAGAAGGAGTATAGCTCACCAGCGGTTAAGCCAGGTCTGAAGATCAAAAGGCCAGCAGGAAGACAACCCATGTCTAAAGCCAGAGCCTCCACTCAAGCATCTTTGGAATCCCAACCCAAAGAGGCTGCTGCAGAAGGAAAGAAAAGGAAGGAAAGGGTCAAGAAGACCATGGCCAGAGTGATTGGAAAGCCTTCCATGATGGAAGAGGAGGAAGAAGAAGAGGTTGCTGCACCAGCACCCAAGGCTCAGAAGCTCATGGGTGATGCTATTAAGTCAGGGGCTGCATCATCAAAGCCCAAAGAAGCACCCAAAGCTGCCTCCAAACCAAAGAGTGCACCAAAGAGGAATACCAGGAACATATCTGCTGCTGAGAAGAACAAGGCCCCAGTGCCTGAAACTGTTGCTGAAGAAGAAGAAGATGAAGAGCAAATCCTGAAAAGTTGAAGCCAAAGATTCCAGACCACAATGATGCTCATCCTGTGGCTGAGAACATGAAGATCAGGAGAGACTCAGGGTTGAGGCTATGGAGAGAGTGAGATCCATATGCCACCAGAAGAAGGACTGATGTTGATTACAGGTTCCACACAAAGGAACAGTTAGTAGGACTTCTATGAGACAATCTTGTTGGACAAGAAGCCTATAGTATGTGATATGAGGTGGGTCGACTGGACCTACATAAAGGAGAATGAGGAACACTATCCTGGTGTGTACGATAGTTTCAGTGCTTGTGGAGTTGCAGACTTTGTTGGGCAGAAGCTCACAAAGTGGAATGAGGAGCTCATAATGCAATTCTACTCCACAGCCCACTTCTATCCAGATGGCCAGATAGTATGGATGTCTGAAGGTACAAGGTACCAATCAACTATTGAGGAATGGGCCAATCTGATCAATGCACCAAAGGAGGAAGGGGATGACTTGGATATCTATGCCAGGAAAAGATGTATAATAACACAATGGCACGTATGTACAAAGAGATTCCTGAAGCAGATCTTGAGACTCACCAGTTTGGATCAGTGAAACACTTGCTGTCAGGACTGCCTACTATCAATTGGATCCTTAGGCACACTCTCTTGCCCAAGTCTGGTGATCACAGGATGATCAGAGGCCATGCTATAAACTTGCTACATATATTTGATGCGCCACAGAATTTCAAGATCATGAGCCTTATAGTTGAGACTATCAAAAGGACATTTGCGACCGTAAAAGAAGTTGTGGATATGCCCCACAGATCCGTGGAGCCGATAAACTCCAAGATGGGCACATGCACATACCTGTTGGATAAGGAGCATATGCCTATTTATCCAGATTTCGAGGACAACCAAGTGGTTATGGATGAAGATGAACCATCCACAGTGCAAGCACAAGCCAAAAAGGAGAAGGCAAGGGCAGAGAAGGCTGCCAAGATGCCAACAATTGAAGAGGCATCCCAGTACCTTCTGAAGAGCAAACAAGATCAACTTGGCTACTTGATTGCATCCACTCTAAGGATTGAGAAGGGTTGGCCACCTTGACTCGAAACCAGGAGAGCTTGGAGAGGATCATGGAGCGTAAGTTCTATGACATGGATATAAAGGTTCTTGAGATCCGATGCATTGTTGAGCAGCTACATGGATGACATGCGTGAGAGGAAGGGCAAGTCAACCACAGATGCATTTGCCAGAGTGCCTAGAGCTCACAGATCATTGCGGTGCCGAAGTGATGATACTGAGCCACTTCATCTGCACCAGCTACATGCCTTCAAGTGCCACCAGCTCCGGACCTACTCCACCAGCTCCATCTACATCAACAGATGCTTTCGTCCTTGGCCCCTGTCTACACCACCACCGTAAGATCAAGCACGAGAGTCGATTTAGTACTATGCATTTTCTAGGAACTTTTTGGTAACTTGTTGCCAAAGGGGGAGAAAAATGTATAGATCATAGGCTTCGAGAGAGAGAGTGTTGCTTTTTGTTCTCTCTTGCTTTGGTGGTTAAACCTTATTTGCTTGTTTGAGATACATTATGTCTGTGTGATACTTGGATGATCATGTGTTTGATCATATGCTACAATTATACTTGTTGGATGATATTATCTTTCTTATCCCTATATGATCATTCATTTTGCTTGGTGATGAGTGCATGTATTTAATCATTATCATTTTGAGCGCTCCACCAAGATGTATGTGACATGGAAGAGTTACCCATGAGCCTAACTCCTTGTGCATTTGCAGTCCAAAGCAAATCTTAAACTATGCACAAATTTAGGGGCAGCTCTTGCTTATCACATACTTCTCAAAGCGACAATGTTTTACACTCTTATTATCATTTGTCAAAGTTTTGATCTATATGTTTTCATCAATTACCAAGAAGGGGGAGATTGAAAGTGCAACTATCCCTAGGTGGTTTTGGTAATTCCTAACAACATATAGCTCACTGAGCTAACATCATTCCAAGATGAATATTTCAGGAAAAGCTCAATGGATGGCATGGCATGGATGAGAAAAGTGGATCCCTCAAACTGCTAAGGATAAAAGGATTGGCTCAAGCTCAAAAGCTCAAGACTCTACATTTTATATTTTAGTGATCCAAGATCACATTGAGTCTATAGGAAAAGCCAATAGTATCAAGGAGGGATGAGGTGTTGCTTAATGAGTTTCTTGCTCTACACTGCTTAGTGATATGCTCCAAAACCCTCAGCTACTTTATCATATCCACATATGACCTAAACCCAAAGTCAAACTCGGCCCTACCGAATCTTTCTACCCGGTGCCACCGAGTTCAGATGTCATAGCCACTGCCACAAATCCTAGGCAAATCGGTCTCACCGATAGGGATCTCGGTCTCACCGAGATGGGATTGTAATCTCTCTATTTCCCTTCGTAACATTTCGGTCCTACCGAGATGAGCGATCGGTCCCACCGAGATTGCAATGCAAACTTTTCTGTTTCCCTTCGTAACATTTCGGTCTCCTTTGAAAAGAGCGAATTGGTCCCACCGAGTTTACCTGACCAACTCTCTGGTTAGCTTATTACCAAAATCGGTCTCACCGAAGTTTGTATGTCGGTCTCACCGAGATTACGTTATGCCCTAACCCTAACCATATCGGTCCTACCGAGTTGCATGTCGGTCCCACCAAAAATCCTAACGGTCACTAGATTTGCTGAATCGGTCCAACCGAGTTTATCAATTCGGTCCCATCGAGTTTGGCAAGTTGTGTGTAACGGTTGGATTTTGTGTGGAGGCTATATATACCCCTCCACCTCCTCTTCATTCAAAGAGAGAGCCATCAGAACAAACCTACACTTCCAACTTGCTGTTTTAGAAGGAACCACCTACTCATGTGTTGAGGCCAAGATATTCCATTCCTACCATATGAATCTTGATCTCTAGCCTTCCCCAAGTTGCTTTCCACTCAAATCTTCTTTCCACCAAATCCAAATCCTGTGAGAGAGAGTTGAGTGTTGGGGAGACTATCATTTGAAGCACAAGAGCAAGGAGTTCATCGTCAACACACCATTTGTTACTTCTTGGAGAGTGGTGTCTCCTAGATTGGCTAGGTGTCACTTGGGAGCCTCCGACAAGATTGTGGAGTTGAACCAAGGAGTTTGTAAGGGCAAAGAGATCGCCTACTTCGTGAAGATCTACCGCTAGTGAGGCAAGTCCTTCGTGGGCGATGATCATGGTGGGATAGACAAGGTTGCTTCTTCGTGGACCCTTCGTGGGTGGAGCCCTTCGTGGACTCGCGCAATCGTTACCCTTCGTGGGTTGAAGTCTCCATCAACGTGGATGTACGATAGCACCACCTATCGGAACCACGACAAAAACATCCGTGTCTCCAATTGCGTTTGAATTCTCCAAACCCTTCCCTTTACATTCTTGCAAGTTGCATGCTTTACTTTCCGTTGCTCAAATACTCTTTGCAGGCTTGCTTGAATTGTGTTAAGATTGCTTGACTTGTGCTAAGATAGCTAAAATCTGCCGAAGACTAAAATTGAGAAAAGGATAAGTTTTTAATTGGTCAAGTAGTCTAATTACCCCCCTCTAGACATACTTTCGATCCTACACCAACCAATGCCGACAAGCCAAAGCAGCCAGCATCACCAATCAATCCATCACTCTACCAGGTGCTTGTACAAAGCCTTATTAATCTAAGTATTTTTCCTCATGGATAATAGTATCAATGAGTATGCATGCAAAAACTATATTGAATAGTTATACACTATAGATGGATCATCTTGGCAAACACTATATTGAATAAATATATTAGCTTCATGATTTTCACATTTTGTGTACATGCACATTCGTTTATCAATTGATTGGCTAGTTCCTCAAGTGGTCACGCATAATTCTAAAGGTTGTGTGAAATAAGAAATAGTCAAAAACATATTATTAAGTGAGAATATGTGTTAGTCATATTACTTCTTTATAATTATTATAGAAAATTAGGGCCCCATTTACATTTCGCACCGGGGCCCCAAATTCCTGGAGACGGCCCTGCTTATCCACGTCAGCACGCGGTGACGGCCGCCGTCCCCCTCCGTCACACCCTACCGCCAGGGACTCTGCTGGTAGGCTGTCTAACCCTACCGCCAGTGCCCCTGGCGGTAGCAAAAAAGGGTCAGATCTCGAAAAACTTTTAAACAGGGGTCAGATCCCGAATTTATATCACAAAAGGGTCAAAACACGAAATTTTGCCCGTTCCAGATACTAGTTGCGCGCGCAACTAGTAAGGAAAAAACCGCGTCCAGCCCGTAGCCGCCATAGCAACTGTTATTTGATGAGATGGCCTTTCCAAATTTGATGTTTTTTTTAAGATCCAGCTCGGCTAGCATTCATTCAATAAGCAGGGAGAAGGTGGAAACAGTTGATCAAGTGATCATGGGGGAAAAGAGATTACAGGCCTGCGCGCAGGCATTTGCGATTGCTAACACGATCTCTCACGGTACGTCCCCGAATGGGTGCTCCATGCATTTAGCACCAGCAATCCTCCATTGCTCCATGTCTCGTCTGCAAGCTTCGGTGATGCTTCTCACGCATGCAGCCTTCCCTCTAAACATGCATGCGTTGCGCTTGATCCAAATCTGCCAGCAAACAAGGGCCAACAGCGATTTGGTTCCTCGGCGGTTTCTTGGGGAGGCGTGGTCGATCATCATTTGGACGCGATCGCCGGTGGACGTTCCCGAGCTCCAGCAGGAGTGAGCAAGGGCATTGCAGCCGCGCCATGAGGCCACCTTGTCCCATACCTGGATGGCGGTCGGGCACTCCCAGAACAGATGTCAGGAGGTCTCGAGGTTTCTGAGGCATAGCTGGCAGAAGTAGTTGTTGGGCCAGCCACGGCGTTGCAGCCTGTCGCAGCACCAGAGCCTGTCCAAGTGCAGAAGCCAGAGGAAGATCTTGATCTTGCCAGGCGCCCAGATTTTCCAGATCGATCCTCTAAAGTTGATAGCCTCTGGTGCAGCTGGGAACTGGATGTCGTAAGTTGAGCGCGTCGAGTACCGACCGGAGCTGCTGATGGTCCATCTGATCGTGTCCTCCACACCATCATCCATTGCGATGTTGGATGCGCGGATCTCCCTGGCGAGCTGCAGCACCATATGCATGATGCTCTCATGCTCGTCGTGGCGCAGGTCTAGAACCCACTTGTCTTCGTGCAGCGCCTCCCGGACCGACCGATTCTTCCTGATGGAGCGTGCGAAGACAGTCGGAAAGGCCTGGCAAAGCGGCCTACCTCCTAGCCAGGGGGAGAGCCAGAAGGAGGCCGTGTTGCCATTGCCGATGGTGACCGATGTGCATGCCGAGAACAGGGCCTGGTCAGCGGCGTCGCAAGGAGTGCCCGAACCGACCCAGGGGCGGTCCGACCGCGTCCACGAGAACCAGAGCCAGCGCAGACGCAGCGCCCGTGCAAATTTGTCGAGGTCGTGGACACCCAGCCCGCCGTTGCGCTCCGGCGAGGTGATCGCTGACCAGCGCACCTTGCATTTTCCTCCTGAGACCTCCTCGTCCTGCGCCCAAAGAAAGCGGCGTCTTGCCTTGTCGACGTCCTTGAAGAACCGCTTCGGTGCTCGAAGTGCCGTAAGGGCGAACGTGGGCATGGCTGAGAGGACACACCACATTAGCACCCTTCTGCCCGTGATGTGCATGAGCCGGCCTTTCCATCTAGCCAGGCGCGCTCGGATCCTGTCCAGTATGAACTGGAGGTGACCTAGTCTAATTTTTCCGACCGTGATCGGTAGCCCTAGATATCTAGTGGGTAGCGCTGCAACGACGCCTCTGAAGTTAAGCAGAACCGTGGCAATGTCTATACCCTCGCAGGCGATGGGGGTGATCGAAGGTTTTTCTAGGTTTACTCGCAGGCCTGTAGCTTCGCCGAAGTGGTGCAGGATGATCAGTAGCTCATCAAGCTCTTGCCTGACTGGGTTGATGAAGATGACGGCGTCGTCGGCGTAAAGGCTCGTGCGCATGCGCGCGTTCATCCCAGGCACCTCAGACAGGAGCCCCGTCCTGGTTGCAGCCTGAAGAAGCCGGTGTAGGGGGTCAACGTAGAGGATGAACAACAGCGGGGAGAGGGGGTCGCCATGCCTCAGCCCGCGTAGGTGCTTGAACGCGGGGCCCAGGACACCATTGAGGAGGCAAGATGATGAGGACGTGGAGAGGAGCAGGGTCACCCAATCTCTGCCAGCGCGCCAGGAAACCCATCTTGTCGAGGAAATTTGATGATTTCAATCTGCTAGGGA
This sequence comes from Aegilops bicornis, assembly GCA_021605145.1. NCBI lineage: Eukaryota > Viridiplantae > Streptophyta > Magnoliopsida > Poales > Poaceae > Aegilops > Aegilops bicornis. Next base: position 630,438,688 of record CM038672.1, read on the forward strand.
CTGATGCAACTATCAGTGTGCAGAGTTGGACATTTGACGGTCAATATGATGGAAAATTACATAATGTGTGAGTCGAGTTTCGTAAAGTACCTGAATGCTTTAGACAACTTTGGTAACTTCGTTTGGATTTATGAAGCCACTCTTGAAGCTTTGGCCTCGCAACCTATCATTGATCGGAATAACCATGCCGAAAGGAGCTTATTAGCGATTATAAGCTTCAACTAGCAAATATGTCCGTGTGTTGTAACGGGAGAAAAAAATAACTCAATTTTAGTAAAAAAAAATGGTTCAAGACCCCACACAGGTACACGTCCGCCATTTCAACACGGCAGAGAAGCATTAATAGCATAAACCATGAATATGAAATATTACTAAAGCTTAATTTCCCAAATCCAGTTTAATAGTGCCAACAATAGTTACAAAGGCAAAGGCATGCAGTGTTTTCCACTAGAGATAGCTATAGAGTATCTACTTCTAGTGTGGATTTTCTAACTTGTAGTTGTATTTTTCACATGATCTTCCTTTGTCTTTGTACCCAAATATCACTATGTTTCTGGGAAAAAGAAATCAAAACTCAAATGTGTAGTTATGTTTTTTTCATGTAGAGCATACATGTTTTGATTGTTTGAACCAATTTTTTAAAAGATGTTTTGATTGTTTGCACCTAATTTTATTTTTAAGAAAGAGAAAATATACTCAAATTGTTGCTCCAAACAACAATTTTGTGAGTGCCCGTGAGTTTTATACAATTTTATGTGGGTGTTCGGCTCGGCTCCCATCCCCATCGGCATATGTTCATGTTCTTGCAAACACCGGTAGCCGGTGGCAATTGCTGACGCAGATGGTGGTATGTGTGCATGACGTGGTGGTCTTGGCTCCCACTCGCCGCCGACCATTCTTCTCAATAGATTGGTCCTGGAGTATTCCTATTCCTATCCTCTTGAAGCTAGCGTTTATCAGCTGTCGTTGGAGGAACAATCTGAGAAGCATGGCGTGCTTCCTCGTCGCATCACTCGTCGGCCGAGTTCACACATGGTTATTCCTCTTTTTATATTTTGCCAGCGACATACACAGTGTGCTCTTCTAATTGAAATCAATCGATGTGCTTGCGGGAACTACGGGAGTATTTTTTCCGTGATGGAAATAAATTCGTGAGTTTTTCCTGTGTACACTACTTGCCCATCTACTATTTCTTTGTGTATATTCATCATTTTACCAAACTTGCCCATCTTCTATAGATTCCTTTTCAGACTTGGAATGAACCGCGTTCAGCTAGCTCTGAGGCATAGTGATCCGTGTACATTTGTTTTGAATAAAATTCAAATTCTTTCATCATGACCAAATCCTATACGGTCCTGGATTAAGCACGTTTAAATTGATCCAGGGGAAATACCCTCACTTCAAAACTCGACGGGAATTTTCCTCACTTTTTTTAGTTCTCTGTTTATTTCTAAATTAAAAAGTCATAAAAAATAGCAGAGAGAGGGAGGAGCAGCGCAACGCCCAGTTGCCTAGGCGGCCTAGAAAAGCGCCCATCACCTGTTTACACCTTACTAGTAAGCGTGCACGTGCAACGCACGTCTCCACCAATACACATAATATTCATGTGAGTATAAAGTTTAAATTTGTATTCTATAAATTCTGAAAAATTGAACAAGGCATGAAAAAGATTAAATCAATGCACAACAATATGCATTTTTAACATGTAAATGATTCAGGAACATAATATCAGTTGAACATAAATATAGTGAGTAATCATGCATGCAGGGCATGTCTCAAATGATTTATACAATAAATTAAACATAAGGGCATGTCCAATGGGTAACGCTTGTATAGGCGCTAAGGAAATAAAATTAAGATTGTAAAATCCAAAAACCATACGAGCGCCCTTGGCCTCCAACGGCAGACGCAATAGTAGGCTGGAAAAACAGCGAAGCGCCCGGTTCCTAATCTTGCACCGATGCCGTACCTGGCGCTAGGATTGTCCTAGGATTCCACGGCCGAACTGTCAATCGAGGAAGAAATTGATCCCGGCGCTCTCTACAAGCACCCCCCATTGTAGATGCCCTAAGGGACCTTACAAATTTTATGGTAAAAAACCAAACTGAAGTGTTGCAATGCAACCTAAGGAAAACCAGATACATCTTTTGTCTAACATGCCTAAGAAATTCTTGCACAGACTGGGATGTCTTCTTAAGATTGCCGCCCTTAAACTTTGGTAAGTATGTCAAATACTGGCATAAATGGAGAAAGCTGCTACTATTTCACATCATAGTAGCTACTATTAAACACATGATATTGGATCATGCACACACACTGGCAGAGTGCCTTGTTTTCATGTTCAACGTTGCTTCTTTGACTGTACTGTTGATGATCTGGTTCAGCACAAGCAGTGGCACAACTTTAGATGTCAAATTTCAAGAATCTTTATTCAAGAGATGCATCTTTTTTCACTAATTTCTTGTTAGGACAGAAAAGTAGAAGTACATTTGCTCAATCCCTCAAGTAGTAGAAGGGGTCACTGTTTGATTGTGAACGTGAACTCCTGACCAGTTTTCAATGAGGAAAATCTTGAATCCCAATTTCTGGGCCCTGAAGATGTTAAATCTAGCTTGTATCAGAACAAGTAAGATGGAAGATGATGAAAGAAGGGTGGCATAAAAAGGTTTAATTACAATATTTATTGATAGAGCAAAATCATGTGCTTGCATGGGCATGCCAGACTTATAATTGACTCGTCCATTAGAGTCTACAAGCATGGTCTCAGCTCTTTCACCAACTCAATAACTTTCTGGTGCGATGCATGGTCTCCATGTGACATATTAGCCGAGCCACATTGATGTCATCCTCAACAACATCCTAGATAATCTAATCTTCCTCATGTTAGTTTAGGGACCAACTGTGCACATAATCCTCATTTTGTGCCTAACATTTGGTTTAGACCACCACATACACATTGGCTGCTGTACTGTTATTTGATGAATATCCATAAGATGCTAGTAGTTCTTGTTTTCCGTCCAAGAAGTGTTCTTACAATTAATTTCAATGCATCAATTCATAAGGTTCCTTACCCACAGAACAATGCATTATATTCAACGTAGTTAGCCTACAGCAATTAGTAGAGACATATGATGTGATCATGTTGCCCTTTACAGTACTACTAAGAAGACAACATGAATTAGTACCAAAGGCATTTGAGTAAACTACAGTTCACTCGAAGAACATGATCACAACCAACTAAGTTGATTATACTTCAAGCAAGTGCACGGACCAAGAAAACAGCAGCAGGTGTTCCATTCAAACATATATGCAGACATACAATAAGTATACTACTAAAAAATTAGGCTCCTGGTAAGCTGGTATGGCAATACATGTAAGAACTACCAAACTAACCTGAGTATTGTTCAAAAACAATTGCTATGTGCTCTCACCATAGAGCACAGATCATAACTTATAATTCAGAGATCCGTGTGTGCTCTTAGTGGGCACCTCGCTGCTATCTTCAGAAAAGAGGATTACCTTGAGATTGTAGAAGCCGTCGCCGGTCCAGATGGAGATCTTGCTCAGCGTGTAGCTCTCATCCAGCTTGAAATCCATGTAGAGAGTAACAAGCTCGCCCCAACAACAAATTCAGAACATAAAAAGGATCCCACACATAGAAGATTAGATATGTGTTTCGAATGGATGCCCTCATCTAGCTGGCTCTTGCCTTCCGACATTCGCCTGTGCTGCACATATACAGAAACAGGTGGCAGGAGGAAATCAAGATCGATTTTAAGTCTAAAAGCATGCCCAGATTCGACCGAACTAATCAATGGGGGTTATATATAAAAGCTCGCCGTGAGAAACAAGTGCACAGTATATAATAACCTGCAAACGTTTCTCTCTCTCTCCCTCCCTCCCTCCCTCGCTACTCCATGGAACAAGCGCACCGTGTGCGATTAGAATCGATCGAGTCTGATTAGATTTGATCCAGTCACAAGGTATTCAAATATTAGCAAATACTATTCGATACGTCTTGCATATAGAAACTGCTATAGTTTATTGAAGACTCGATGCACAATAGTTTCTGCACGATTAGGCTCCTAATTAACTACTCTGCTAACTCTTTGCTTTATTGAAGACTCGATGAAAGGAATCACACACCATCCAAACAAAATTGAGCGAAAGGCAGCGGAAGATCGTTGACTCGTCGTGGTTACCTGCAGCTGTACATTCTTTTGAAACTGGATGTTGACCAGGTGTGGCTGCACACCGTTTGACCCGAGAAATATAAAATCTGCCAACGATGAGGGTGCGCCTGTAGTTTGTAAGATCAACGATGATCAAAGAATAAAAGCTATACCATGTGTTGGGGTGGAATGCGATAATGACAGGGTCAGCTAATCCAACATTATCTGTTTTGAGAAGAAAAGGGTAAACCATTTTCAATATACCGCTGAAGTTTGTCTACATTACATTCAGTCACTCAATATGATTATATGAATGTCCGACAGTGTATTCCCAAAATACCAAAACTGTCTCTAGCCCCTTCTTCCGGCATTTGTGAATTGGAAAGAAAATAAATCTGAATCAGCCTAGAACAACAAGCAACCACGCCTGAAAAATTAATTCCTACGCAGAGACGGAAATCCTAGAATTTGACATGGCCAGCGTATGATTCACCGCGGCTCGATGGCTGTAGCACACGGGCACAGGTATGGGCGCGCAGATGACATCGAGAACAAAGCAGAGGGGCTTACCTAGGCCGGGGTGGAAGAGGTGTCTGGGCACCGGGGCGCATGAGGCAACATGGAGGGAGCGCAGGGCAGAACAACAGATCGCGTCGATACCCTCTACGCCTCCATCGGGCTGCTGGCCGTGATCCGCACGCCCGAGGTGGAGCGGCCGTGGACACCGCAGATCCGCCGCCATGGTTGCTGCGCCCAACCTAGAGAAAGAAGGGTCGGGGGAACCCGAGGGGGAGCGGCCGCTGTGGATCCGTCGCCATTGTTGCTGGCTAATTTTTTTAAAATAATACATTTTTTTTATTAATTTGCACAAATATTACGCGGAAAAAATTATTTTCAAAACTAATACACCGTCGGCCCACAGCAGGCCGACTGGTCCTAGTCGGCCCACAGCAGGCCGAGTTCTATCGACTTCTTTGCAGGCCGATTGGGCTGTCGGCCACCATTTCAACCGCCGATTGGGCTGTCGGCCACCATTAGTTCCGATCGGACTAATTGGCCTCTGTAAATGGCCCGGTGCATGTGATTTTTTTTTCCGTAGATTTTTCTTTCAAAACTATGACATATTTTGCCGCCAACTCGTTCCCGCCACCCGTTCTCATCCACCCGTTTCCCGCCATATGTTCCGCCAACTCTTTCCGCCACTCGTTTCCGCCATATGTTCCCGCCAACTCTTTCCGCCACTCGTTTCCCGCCATATGTTCCCGCCAACTCTTTCCGCCACTCGTTTCCCGACATATGTTCCGCCAACTCTTTCCGCCACTCGTTTCCGCCACTCGTTTCCGCCATATCTTTGTCGTTCTTTCCGCCATTTTCTCCTCTCTACCTATAAAACCCCCCTTGACGGAGGTGGATAAGCATTCGATCAAGTTTAGTTGAGATGTCCCATTATCCTTTCGATCGTAGTTTTCACCCTGGGATGAGCAGCACTCTTCTGAGCCTAGCTACCGATTTCAGGATGGACAATAGGGTAGTTCCATGGGACGAACTCATCGGTAGTGACACCATAATGAATGAGTTGGCTCACCAATTACTTAGGTGCAGGTGGCACTGAAAGGACCTATGAAGAGTGCGTAAAGAACTTCTTAGGTTGCATGAAAGGTGGGAGAAGGTAGTAGTGCCGAAGAGTGAAACTTTCGAAGGATTGCAGCAAATAATCCATGTTTATGGACTGAGGAGAGCGAGGGCGGCGATGATATCTTCATGTCGCCGCTTCCGGGTTCTGCATACTCGAAGGGCAAGAGTTCTTCATCATCGAAGGGCAAGGTTTACGCATCGTCGAAGGGCAAGGTTTACGCATCGTCGAAGGGCAAGAGTTCTTCATCGTTGAAGGGCAAGAGTTCTTCATCGTCGAAGGGCAAGAGTTACGCATCCATCGAGGATGACGATGATGACTTCATGTAATTTTTATGCTGTATTTTGTGAGTTCATTAAATGCGTGCCGTTTAATTTAGATTTAGTTCTATCTAGTTGTTTGTAATGTCTTGTTGTATGAGCATTATGTTCTATCAAAATATGATCTTGTAGTTCAAATAACATAGTACTAAAATAGAGTAGGCATATGTCTCACACATAAGTACATAGTCATTTGTCTCATACATAGAATAGACATAAGTCTCACACATAAATAGATGGTAATGTCTCTACTGATAGATGGAAGCGTCAGTGGCACGGCCTGGCCCGGGGGAGGCGGATCTCGAAGCGGCGACCATCCCCACCTGTCGGGTGCCCTAATGTGACGAGGAGGAATCTCAGACTCTTCCTGGTCATCTGTGTATCCTGTGTGGGCCACGTGGAGGAGTCGAAAACATGTTCATCCACTTTGGGTGTGCTGCGACATCCGAGCCTGTATGTTCTCCTCGGGATGTTGATCACTCCCCACGTATCATGTGATGCCGACATAGGCGCTTTGATATCCGTAGGCTCTGCTGGCGATGAAATGTTTCATCATGAAGAATGAGGTCGCGTCAATTAATATAAAAACAATAAATATGAAGACGCATACCTGCTGGCTGTGGACGGCTGCTCGACTCAAACACGAAGGCTGGGCCGAGGGACCCGTGCTGCTTTGTGGCTGTGGAGAAAACATGAAGCTCGACGAGGGACCGTCTTGCTTTGTGGTACGTGGAGCAAACACGAAGCTCGGCGTGGGACCATCTTGTTGTGGTTGCTGCCACGTTGAACTGCCGGGTTGGTCGGGGCGGGGTGGCTTTGGTTGATGTGGGTGCTTGTCGTGCTCGTGTTTGATGTGGGTGCGTGGAGTGAGGCGGCTGCTGCTGCTGATGATGAACTACGTCTTTTCTCCGGGTGCAAGTGATAGCCTCGTACACAGTCCGTATCTTGTTCTCAATTCGTTCCAAGAAGGGTTGTAGCCTTTGGGCGGTCTTTGAAGGAGAGGTCCGGATGATGGTGATCGTCCAAAGGTGGTCACGTCGTTGTAGAGGTCGTGTGTCAAGGTAGCACTGCAAATTTCACGACAATGAATAATGTCATCTCTTGCACGTCAAAGTATATGACAACATTACTTAAAGAAAATATATCTTACCGCGTCTTGCCTAGAGCCGAAGTGTCATAGCTCGGGTACATATCCCACGGAGTAGGATCCGCATCTCCTCTGGGTGGGAGTGCTCAGCGATGCGTAACCGTGTTCCGGTCATGTAGCGCCGCAAATAGAGATTGAATGCATTGAGATCAAAATTTTCATTCACGTGCCATAGATGCGTGTTTGCTGTCTCCCATTCTATAACATACGGCTCTAGTCTAACTAGCCGATCGTGATTGTCCTGGTCATGCCCTTCCTTGTCGTCCTAAAATTGTGGTGTGTGTTCAACAATTACCTAAAGTTTGAATGGAGTACTATGAAAGATAATGCAACATTGAAAAACTTGTTAATACACATGGATGTGTCTTTGGCAGCGGGTTCTCTATAGGGGAGGCACCTCCAACTGCGTAAGACCAAATTGCCTCATAACCCTCTGTTGTGCCATCTCCTCGACGAAGACATCGAAGATGATCTTTGATTTTGTCATCCAGTAATCTCGGTCCCTTGTGCATAGCACAGACATACCACCAGGGTATCTCGCTTGTATGGCTGCTTCCGTGTAGGGCTGCCAGATGACCCGGTGTACGCATCGAACTACTCGTTCAAAGCTGTGTATGCCTTCCTGGTCTGATCACTAGCAAAGCGTCTCTGCAGAAAACAAAAGTTAATAGCCGCTAGCATCGAACTATCTCTTGTGCGAGAAAAAGTTGAATTAAAGTATAACCACGATGCATACCTCGCGACGTGTCCAACACACAGACCGAAAGTAGGCATGTCGATGCCGTCAACATCAAACATGGCGTCTATAGGCTCACGAACACGGACATCTGGTCGCCCTATAGAGAACCTCTCCCACGACCACAGCTGTAGGAATAGAGGGCATCCAAGAAGGGCTGGCTTTCTCGATGTAAGCGAGCAACCGTTGCACATACCTCGGTATGTAGCCGCTAAGACCGCCGAACCCCAACTCCTCTGCGATCTGATCCGCCCGTCGGCGCTTCGCTATCTCGAGTGCCATAGGGATGTAGTCTTGGCGCTAATAGTGGTGACATGGTTCTCGGTGAACATCACCTTGCCGAAAAGCCACATTAAGTAGGCCTCGAGGCTCGAAAGTGATCATTACGCATTCAACGGTGCACTGAAAGTTCTTGATCTGCATTAAGTAAAGTGAAAGTTTTAGTAAGCCGCAATTATTTTCTGTAAAACCGTATGAGCGATGACTTGAAGATAAGAGGTAGGAAAATTACCCGGAAATTGAGGAACCACTCATACTTAGGTCCGTGATGCTCCCATACCGGATCCGGAGCATCCGGAAAAACACCATGAAAGCGTTGTGTAAAGCTTGCTCCCAACCAACCGGTGCATCCAACGGTCCTATGGCATGACCTGCCAACGGTAGTCCGAGAAAAAGTGACACGTCCTCCGGTAGGAGCCATCTCTCCCCATCGGAAGTGAAGCGTGTGGGTCTCTGGCCTCCAACGGTCCACTAAGCAGCTCAGCAAGGACCCGTCGATGGCGAGGCGTTTCTCACCGGGATAGACTCAACCAGACGCCAGCGAAAGGTAAAAGACCGGCCCATTTCAACCTTCATCGAGAGAACATTTCGGTTAGTGTCTCCCATTAATATGCATGTCGATTGTGCAAATTAACAAAGCACGTGCCGCTGAAGCCATCACAGGTGTATCATCCAGTTTTCCTTAGGAGTCTGAGTGACGGAGGCTCAAGCTTGCGCTCATACCATATCGCAGCACGATGACCCCTATCAATGTCCCCATCCAAAGCAACCACATTCCCGACATTCCTGCACATAAAATTCAGAACATAGTGCTACACTTAATAAAAATTCAGAACATAGTGCCACACTTAATAAAAATTCAGAACATAGTGCCACACTTAATAAAAATTCAGCACATAGTGCCACACTTAATAAAAATTCAGAACATAGTGCCACACTTAATACAAATTCAGAATATAGTTCCACACTTAATACAAATTCAGAACATAGTGCCACACTTAATACAAATTCAGAATATAGTTCCACACTTAATACAAATTCAGAACATAGTGCCACACTTAATACAAATTCAGAATATAGTGCCACACCACACTTAATACAAATTCAGAACATACTACTGCTAGCTTAGCTTCTTCCTCTCACCCTTACTCCTCTACTGCCTCTACCTCCTCTTCTTCCCCGGTTGCCTCGTCCACGACCCGATTTAAAGTGGGACAATTAGTGTCCCTATGGCCAAATTCATTGCATAGAATGCATTGCCTAGTCGGACCCCACAGCAGATTCGTCCATATCATTCCGGATCTTGGACACTGCCGTCTGCCTCTACTTATGCGCTTATATGCTCTGGGTTTGGAATGTAACGCCTTTCGGTGAGGTTAGCTGTTGAAATTACCCATTGATCGAAAACCCATCAGCTCACCTGTCCATGTATTGAGAACAGACTCTTTCAAAAAATGGAGACACAAAGCGATATTGCGTCCATTCCAAGCTGCCCATAAGCAGCAAGTACATGTGAGCAAGGTAGGTGAAGCAATTTGGGTTTGTTGCATGTGCACTCACACGTTGGCGGGCTTCATTGCCAATTGTCACCTCATGCGTCCTCAACTCGTTTGCACATCCGAATTTGTTGTTGGCTAAGCGGACCTCAAACCTTCTTTCTTGATTACCGATGGCGACTACGATGTGTGACCTAGCTTTTTGCATCTTGTTGTCCATATACTTCGTGACTCTTTCACAAGACCGTGTATTTGGGTTGTTGAAGATATGCTGCTCTGCTTTTGGCGTCTATCTCTGAAATACTTGGCGGTGCCATAGAAAATACCCTCAACAATGGTTGTAAGTGGCAATGCCGGTTTCCTCTTAGGACAAAGTTGTATGTTTCCGAGGTTCGTTGTCATGACACCGTACCTTGCTCCATGTGTGTCATGTAGCAAAGACCACCTCTCCGAGGCTCATGCTCTATCCATGCTCGAAGGTTTTAATCGACCTCCGAGCCTTCTCCTAGTACCAGTGGATCAAAGCACGGCAGGTCACATAGCCCAACAGGCTCCTCCTCCACCGCCGCTGTTCTGTTGCCAAGCTGTGCAGCTCTTGCTTCAACATGTGCCCTCACCGCTGCATCTCTTGCAGCTTTCACATCCCTCACGTGTCTCTGCGTGCACACATTAAGTGCATTGCGTATCAAATTGTACTTCCATAACTGATTACGCTTGCGAGTTTTTGAACAGATTCATCGAGTTCTTATTTCTAAACTGCGAGAAGAAATTAGCCCCAAGATGTCGCATGCACCAACGGCTCTGCAAGTCCTGCCATGGAACTTGTTCCTCGGGGCTGGGTTTGTCGGTGTCCTTATCGTGACCGAGTATACCTGCATGCACATCATGAAGGATGCACACATTGGGCTTCTCCTTCACACAAGATATTTTCAACTGCACGAAGAACCATGTCCAACTTTCAATGTTCTCACTCTCCACAAAAGCAAATGCGAGTGGGGACGACTTGATTTTGGCCGTCTTGACCTATGGCTGTCGAGGATCTGGCCCTTGTACTTGCACTGTGAGAAAAGTACCGTCAACACATATCACCGGTCGGCAATGCACGAGAGCTTGATGCATACACGAAAGAGAAGAAGAGACGATGCAGCACCCTCACGGTTGGGAACTACTGGCATGAACATGTCTTGGATATCGATATAGGTGCACGGATTCCGCTGCTGCGAGGTGTGGAGGAGCTGGACAACAGAGTCATGTGCATCAAAATAAGAACCAAATCTCCTCTCAAGCGCCGCATGCTTAGCCCTCAAGCCTTGCCATAAGAAATTCAGACTTGAACTCTGGCGAAGACTTTTATGCGGACTGCCTTCACTTCCATAGCTTTGCCCTGCACTATCTCGTCAGAAACAACCGAGCAATAAGCGTGGATGAAAGGTTGGCATGATCTTGAGGGATGCACGGGGAATAAGACAAGTGTGATTAACTAAGTCACTTATCACCCAACTTGTGCCATACTTAGGGAGAAAGCCGTGCACCCTCGCGGGACAATCTGCGTTCTTGCATACCATTGTCGGGAATTTCTTCTTTGGACACAGCTATGAAAACCCTTTGCGTGGACATTGCCCAATTAATTATTGCATCCTTCAGGCTTGTTTGGTCGGATACATAGCACCCGTCGCAATATTGTTCTGGTGATATTGCCAGGCTGAATCATGTCCATCATTCACGATCATTGCAGATGAGAAGTCATGATTCCACGATGCAGGATAAGGGACCTCCACTTCATTTTCTTCTTCATCTGACTCGTCAGAATCATCGGCATGACTCCTTTCAACATCGGTGTCTTCTTCTTCCATCATGTCCTGCATGTGCCCATCTACCTCGTCAGCGTCCACCTCGCCATTGTAATCACCATCGGCATTTCCTCCTTCTACCTGACTGCTCTGTCCTTGTTCGTAACCATAAACATTTCCTCCTTCAACCTGACTGCTCTGTCCTTGTTCGTAACCATCATCTCCTGCATTTGACATAGATAACTGCCTCCCTACACTGCTATGACCAGGATCGTAGCCACCCTCGCCTTCATGTGCATCGACCTCCTTCACAACGGGAAGCACTAAAGCAATAGGATTGCATCCCCTTCGTTCACAACCTTGTAACCACCGCACCCAATCGAGTCTTGCTCTATCGGCCTCAAATAAAAGTAAATTATTGTACTTGACCGTGTCCATAATGCATGAACACCGACGGTGTGTGTTTGATATCAAGACCTAAACTTGCATAATCCATTCTTTCAACTGACTGACAGACCATGTTTGAGGTGCGCTCATTGGCACCTCTATGTGAGTAAATTCACTCAGATCTGCTCCCATCTCAGTTGTTTGGACAGTACCAGGACCGTAGTAAAATCTGAACTTCACTACATCGGACATCTCGGCTCACCTATTTTTTTCAACAACGAAATACAATTCACTAACAAATATTAGACATGTTTATATATATATATATTACAGAATATTTCTGGTATAACTAATACTATTCATAGATCTATAAGTATATTACAAATATTTGCCGGAGCAACTACAAATATATTACTGATTTTACCGGAGCTACTCCAAATATATTACGGATTTTACCGGAGCTACTCCAAATATATTACGGATTTTACCGGAGCTACTCCAAATATATTACGGATTTTACCGGAGCTACTCCAAATATATTACGGATTTTACCGGAGCTACTCCAAATATATTACGGATTTTACCGGAGCTACTCCAAATATATTACGGATTTTACCGGAGCTACTCCAAATATATTACGGATTTTACCGGAGCTACTCCAAATATATTAAGGATTTTACCGAGCTACTCCAAATACTGACACTAATAAATACGGATTTTACCAGAGCTACTCCAAATACTTGACAGTCTTAAATACTTCACATGCACATATAGTACGGAATATCACCGAGCAACTACACATTTTTACACAAATAATTAGTTGACATCTAAATATATTTAAGTATACTACGGGACAAATAACAATAATCGTACACCTAATTTATTTCACATCGAAACATATTAACAAATACTACCGGAGCACCTACGAAAAATAAAATGTTTGCTGAAATATACCCTTGAAGCGTGCGAATGAAGAACGACGAACGGCGGCCAACGAACTGCCGGTGCTCCGCCTCCAACGACGAACGACGAACAACGAGCTTCACCTCCACCACAATGCCCCAACTTCACCACCACCACCTCCACCAAAATGCTCACCACAACCACCACGAGCTACCCCATCAGTAGATCGACACCTCTTTTGACTGCCCTAAGTTAAATCCATTCACGGTGCCAAAACCGCAAAATACTGGCTCATTTAGGTGTAGAAATTGGTGCCTTTTTCTAAGAGAGAGAGGAGAAACTAAGAATAAGAAAGAAAGAAGAAGAACAGAAGAAGAGCAGCAGCAGCGGAGGATAAGGGCGAAGGGCAGCCGGGCCCTCATGGCAGTGGGGCCGCACCACTGTCGGCCGGCCAGCAAGCCGATCGGCTGCGGCAGGTGACAGTGCGCCAGCGCCGACAGCTCCCTCTCCACCCCTCGCGACGTGGCCTGCCCAATGCGAGGCCGACCACGTGCCAAGCAGGCCAGCTGTCGGCTTGCTAGTGGCCGATCGCAGCCACTCGGCTTGCTGCGGGCCGACTAGAGCCTGTCGGCCTGCTGTGGGCCGACGGTGTATTAGTTTTGAAAATAATTTTTTCCGCGTAATATTTGTGCAAATTAATAAAAAAAATGTATTATTTTCAAAAAATTAGCTTGTTGCTGCACCCAGCGAAGAAGGGTCGGGAGGCATCGATTTTTTTTACGGGCGGGGAGGCACCGATTGGGACGGAATTGATCCACGCATTGCGGGGCGGGGCTGCGGGGATCAGGGGACGCGGAGCGCTAGCGTGGTTCGCAGACCACTACGTCTGCCAGGGAGAACATTTGATCTGAGACGTTAGACGTTGATCGGATTGATACATCGCTCAGTAGGATGCATTTAAGTTGACTTAATTGAAGGGTCCTAATTATTCTGTGTTACAGTTTGCTGTATGGTTTTAGGAGAGTTTATGTTTGCTCTTTTAATAGTATAATAATAATAGTATAGAATAAGCAGACCGATCCCAAATTCATCTCCTCTCTCGATCCCTTTCCTTGTGCGCCGCCACACAGGCATGCTCCCACGCCCCGATCTCCTCGCCCCCTGCTCCCCGCGCCTCTCCTCGCCCCCTGCTCCCCGCGCCTCTGGCAAGGCGTTGCCGCCGGCGTGCTCCTCCTCCGCGCCTTCCTTTCCTTTTCTTCCCTCCTCTGACCTCGACGGTGACAAGCGCCGCCCAAGTTTGCCCGCCGTTCCACACAGTCGACCGTCGCCTCTGCTCCGGCCATGACATCTCCTGCGTCGACCCAGTGCTGCTGGGCTCCTTTTCCTCTCCGCCATCAACATCCGCGACGCCGCGGAAGCTGGTGCAGTTTTTTCCCCTCGCTCGGCTCGTCCGCCTCCCCCACAAGATCCCTCTTCTTTTCTTCGTTAATTCCTTCGATTCTTGAGGCAGCATCTCCCGCTCGATTAATTCCTTCTTTGACCAACTCCTTCGATGCTGCTTCTTATTTTGAAGAGACTGCCTATACGTAAGTCAGCCTGATTTTTCCCTCAAAAAGAAAAGGTTTGCTTTTCCTCTCTCGTTATTTCAGGATTCTAAAGAGCCATTTTCTTGCACAACATCCCAAACCTGGACCTGGAGACGCTTTCTCCACTTCTCCTACGACAGCGACCTACTCAACTGAATGCTTAAGGGTGATCACCTTCCGACTACGTGTTAGGTTATACATAATCTAATTAGGATAAGCTACCATGAAGAACATAAGCTAAACTTGGCTATGCCGTAGCAAATTCAGTGTACTCCATTAGCAGAGTGGATGCAAAATACAAACATCTATTTGACGTTCGAGTGTTCGACATAGGGAGTAGTTTCTTTTCCTAATGCAATTTTTGGCGTATTTGGGAGAAGATGCAACTTAGATAAGCTTGAAATAATCATGTATGCAAAGTCAAAGGCAAAGCAAGCGAGAGGCAATCTTATTTTTAAACTCCCAGAAGAGATCTTTGAGATGACAAACAAAAGAAATGTAGACAAATGTGACTCCTATGTGCTTTTCTTTAAAGCGGGATATATTAATTTCAAGTAGATATCAATGACACCCAGTCTCTGCAGCAATAAGATGCCTAAGAACATCTAGAATGCACACAGCCAAGTAAGAAAATAAAACAAGGAAAAAGAGAAAAAATGACCCTGCCACGGTGATCAATCACTCGCAGTAGTAGCACTCTAACCACCACCAAAGACAACACCTGGACTAAAAAGAAGGTTCCTCAAAAGCAACACCTTCAGAAATGAAACAATGCACAAGTGTTGTCGTTGTCCGATCAAAGATCGTAGGTGTTCATCCCGGAGAAAGACCATGTTCTCAAAGCACTGCCCTCGACAAGGCCACGGCCAGGCTCAACCAATAAAGGCCAGACCTTAAGTTTTCACCCTGGAAATCACGACTCAGTACTCAAAAGAGCACCACCAACAAGAAAGTCCTCCAATGTTGTCGTCCCCCACTTGTAGAGGCTACTACTACAAGTCACATACCACTAGGCTCACAAGAACTTGTGCCCGGTCTGGACAGGAACATATCCCGCAAGCCAAGTCTGAACAACGGCATGTGAAGCAAAGTCTTCATCGCATCCAAGACCCCGTCTTCGCCACTTGGAGGTCCTCCAATCACGCCATGGCATTCTCCGCATGTGTTGATCCCTTAAAAATCTTGGTGCAGACATGCCCCAAGGTGTCAACAAAAACATAGCTTTACGATACCCCGGTGAAACTGGTTATGTTGATGTTGCAAGTGCACACAACCGGCCCCTATCCAATCAAGGTGTCCAAAGAGCGCCAAATATGCCAGTCCTTGTTTTCCTTCGAAGGAGAAGTCCGGAACTCACCGATGGCCAGATTCTTAGAGTATAAAGTCTATTCGTATTGTAATCTATCTCTATTAGTCTAGTCTTGGAGCCCAAGCTTTGTAATCTATATAAACAGCCCTTGAGGCCCCAATCAATACAACAATTACTTCTTCAATATCTCAATCTATCATGGTATCAGAGCCTAGGTTTTCCGCACCTGGTATGGCTCCGCCACCCGCGCCGCCGCCCCGGCCGATTCGGCCCCTCTTCTCCATGGCCGAGTTCCGCCGCGGCGCCCATCCCCTACCTCTTCCTCTACAACTACCCAAACACCTCCCCCAAACCCGTCATCCACGCTCCCGCGCCACCAGCTCCGTCGTCATGGCCTCCTCAAGATGATCCTTGGGTGGCCTCGTCCGAGCTTGGTCGATGCCTTGGTCGGCCCCTCGCCGTATGGTGCCCCTCCTGCGTGCAGACACGTGGAGCCCGGTCTTCGTCCAGCCACCGGCTCTCCGGGACTCCTTGGACCCAGCAGCCGGCACGTCTACACCGCCACTCCCACTCCGCCTACCAAAGACGCCAGACCGCCATCGCCCTCCAACACCATGCCGGTCTTCTACGGCAACATGCAGGCCCCAATCGCATACTACCCATCCGCTTATCCCCTACGCCAACATGCAAGCTCCGGCCCCTCTGCTCCTCCCCCAATGCGGCTTGGAACCAAGCCGCCTTCATCAACGCCATGAACAATTTTGTCCTCAACGACGCAGTGCGGATTGGATTTTTCGATTCTGCATCAATGCATATGTCTTCAAATATGAATTTATTGTCGACTTGTTTTCCTTCTGCTTTTTCCACTATCACCATTGGCGATGGCTCCACCATCCCTGTTTCATGCACCAGTCACTCTTACATCCCTTCCTCTCATGCCAATTTTCTTCTCCGCAATATTCTTGTGGTTCCTTCCATCGTCAAAAATCTTATTTCTGTTAGACAATTTTGCATTGACAACAAAGTTATCTTGGCCTTTGACCCTTTTGGTTTGTCTGTGAAGAATCGACAACAGGCGATCCTCGCTTCAACAATAGCAGGCGATCTTTATCCTCTTCATGGCGCGCCCACATCCACCCCTCGTGCCATGCTCGCATCCGTTGATCTATGGCATCGTCGCCTCGGTCATCCCAGCAAAAACACTTTGACGTCTTTACTCCAAGAATTTTGTATCCCTAGTTCTAGCAGTCCCCATAATCCCTCTCTCTGTAATGCATGTCAATGCGGCAAACATGTTAGATTACCTTTTGGAACCTCTACTACCATTAGTACTTTTCCTTTTGAGTTACTTCACTGTGATTTATGGACCTCCCCAATCCCTAATGTTTCTGGTTATAAATATTATCTTGTGATCTTGGATGATTATTCTCACTATACTTGGACCTTTCCTCTCCACGCTAAATCTGAAGTACCTGCAATCTTTCTCAACTTTCGACAATATGTAATCACACACTTTGGCTTGCCAATTCGATTTATTCAATGTGATAACGGTCGTGAATTTGATAACACCCAAAACCGCACCTTCTTTCTCTCCCAAGGCATTCTTCTTCGCTTTTCATGCCCTTATACATCTTCTCAAAATGGTAAAGTTGAACGCTGTCTTCGCTCTATTAGTGATGTTCTTCGCACATTGCTTTTACAAGCCTCTCTTCCTTCCCGTTTTTGGGTTGAAGCCCTTCGCACCGCCACACTCCTTCTTAATATTCGACCAACTAAAACTTTCCCTCTTTATTCGCCTTTCCAATCTCTTTTTCTCTCCCACCCTAACTATTCTTTTCTGCATGTTTTTGGCTGTCTATGCTTTCCCAACATCGCCTCTACCGCCTCTAACAAACTAGAACCACGCTCACTACCTTGCATCCACCTTGGTCTTTCTGATGATCACAAAGGATATCGTTGTTTCGAACCATTTTCTGGTCGTATCATTCTCTCTCGTCATGTCACATTCGATGAAAATACTTTTCCTTTTTCATCACTACAACCACAACACCAATTCCACCACAATCCGCCACCACCAAAACCCTTCCCTAGTTCGGCCTTCGGTCATCTCTGCTGCCATGGAATCTTGTTCCGCCTCTCACCGGAATCGCCCAACGTTAGCCACCCTCCCGCCCTGGCCCCCACCTCTCCCAAGAATCGCATCCTCTACCGCAGATCGTCTTTCCCTCACCACATCCTACCACGGCAACCCCTCGACACCCACCACCTCGATTCTTCTTCCTCACCGTCCTCTTCAACCGAAAACCCACTGCCACCCAATGCCGTTCTTATACCACCGCTCACCAATGATCAT
The DNA here is from genome assembly GCA_021605145.1 of Aegilops bicornis. Classification (NCBI taxonomy): domain Eukaryota; kingdom Viridiplantae; phylum Streptophyta; class Magnoliopsida; order Poales; family Poaceae; genus Aegilops; species Aegilops bicornis. The sequence goes on from CM038672.1 coordinate 630,456,799, forward strand.
GTCATGTGCACCCGTGGAAAAGCAGGATTTCTTCTCCCCACCAAACGTCTCAATCTTACCGCCACCCCAACCATCTCTCCTATTCCAACCAGTTATAAGCGAGCTCTTCTTGACCCTCTCGGCTTTACGCTATGCGCGATGAATTTGAAGCTCTTCAGCAAAATAATACATGGACTCTTATTCCCAAACCTCCTGGTGTTAACATTGTTTACGCAAATGGGTTTTTCGTCATAAATTTCATTCCGATGGCACTCTCGCTCGTTACAAAGCTCGTTGGGTGTGTCGTGGTTTCTCCCAGCAGCCTGGTATTGACTTTGATGAGACTTTTTCTCATGTTGTTAAACCAAGCACTATTCGTGTTGTTCTTAGTCTTGCTGTTTCCTCTTCTTGGCCTATTCATCAACTTGATGTTAAAAATGCTTTTCTTCATGGCACTCTCAATGAAACTGTTTATTGTCAGCAACCCTCTGGTTTTGAGAATCCCTCATCTCCAAATTTTGTTTGTCTCCTCAACAAATCTCTTTATGGCCTTAAACAAGCTCCTCGTGCATGGTTTCAATGCTTTGCTACTTTTATTCAAACCATAGGCTTTATTCTCTCCAAATCCGATTCTTCTCTCTTTGTTTATCAGTCTTCTACTCACACCGCCTACCTCTTGCTTTATGTTGATGATATCATTCTCACGGCTAGTTCGATTCTTTTCTTCAACATACCATCTCTTCTCTCAATCGGGAGTTTTCCATGACTGATCTTGGTCCTCTTCATCATTTTCTAGGTATTCATGTTTCTCGCACAAAATCTTCCCTCTTTCTTTCTCAAAGGTCATACATTTTGGACTTGCTTTCTCGCTCGTATGTCTGATTGTCAACCCTCTCAGACTCCGGCCGACGTTGGTGCTAAAGCGTCGGTGATGGTGATCCTCTTTCGATCCTACTTTATATCGTAGCATCATCGGCGCTCTTCAATATGCCACTCTTACTCGTCCGAAATCTCCTATTCAATTCAGCAAGCTTTGTCTCTTTATGCATGATCCTCGTGCTCCTCATCCGGCTCATGTCGACGCATTCTCCGCTATTTAAAAGGCACTCTTGATCACGGTCTCCTTATTAATTCTTCTTCACCTACAAGCTTGACAGTTTATTACGATGCAGGTAGGCAGGTTGTCCGGATACTCGACGATCTACATCCGATTTTATGCGTTTATTTGGGTGATAATCTTGTTTCTTGGTGTTCTAAAAGGCAGGTAACAGTTTCTGTGTCTTCTTGAGGCTGAGTATAGGGCGGTTGCTCACGCTGTGGCGAGGTGGTGTGGCTACGGCAGCTTCTCGTTGAACTTCATCGTCCGCTCCCACGTGCTACCATTGTTTACCGTGATAACATCTCTGCAGTATACATGGCTTCCAATCCAGTTCAACATCGTCGCACAAAGCACATTGAGATTGACATTCACTTTGTTCGTGAAAAGGTGGCTCTTGGCGAGGTTCGCGTTCTTCATGTTCCTACAAGTGCCCAATTTGCTGATATTTTTACCAAAGGACTCCCGACTGCATCGTTCACCGATATACGCTCCAGTCTCAACATTGTTTCACCTGACGTTGAGACTGCAGGGGGATCTTAGAGTATAAAGTCTATTCGTATTGTAATCTATCTCTATTAGTCTAGTCTTGGAGCCCAAGCTTTATAATCTATATAAACAGCCCTTGAGGCCCCAATCAATACAACAATTACTTCTCCAATATCTCAATCTATCACAGATCAAAGAGGACTGACCACATGTAGATCGGTGACTTCGCGCGAAGACCACTAGGGCGAATTTTTACGAGACATAAGATCCCAAGATCAACCATATCTTGATGCCCACCTCCGGTGGAAGGAGGAGACCGCCGCCGCCATGTCTGGGGCCGCCGCCCCGACGTCCAAATGATGCGCAGAGCCGCATGCAGACCATCGATGCCACAAACAGGCAGCAACAGGGTACGAGGCCGTCTGCCGCCATCGCGCCTCTGGCGGCCACCGCCACGCACCACCGCAGCATAAGGAGAGGGAGCGGGCGTAGCCGCCGCCACACCCAGCCATGATCAGCAGGGGCCCCGCCGCCGCCACGTCGCGCGGGCTATGCCCGGGGACGGCAGAGGAAGGGGGGGTTGAAGATAGGGAGCTTCGGTCACCGGCGGGGGAAGCAACGGTGCGGCGCGGCGGCGCCGCACATGGGGTCGGGGAAGGGTTAGGTTGGGGTCGGGGAAGACCCGCTGCTGCAAAGGTTAGCACTGTGAGATCGACTTCGGTTGTTTGCGTTCATTTAGTGTTTTGTCAAAACGAATTCATAAAGCATTCATGAGTATAACAAATTCAAATTATAACTATTGCCAACCTGGTATGTAGAATTGCCTGCACTATAGGCAGTTTACCCAAAAACCAAAGCTAATGGAGTAAGGTGGACTCATCCTCAAGTGTTGCCCTCCACGGCGGGCCTAAACGTTGACAAAAGGGTGGGCAGCAATTTTTTTAAAAAAAAAATAATTGTGCCGGGCTGGAACTTGAACTCACAACACTAAAATCATGTAGAGTTGCATGCACAAGCTGATTGACAAGGTAGGCTACGCACTTATACTGCAACATTCAGTGCAGGATGGAGAGTCTGTGGTAATTTGATCCGGGATTTTGATGTAATTTCTTTATTCTTCCAGAATGTTTGCACCGTTGGTTTGGTTAATAGATCTAGGTGTTTTTCTTTTTTGCCAGAAAAAAAGATTATAGCATTTACATTTCCATGTAAACTTCTTGTCTGTAAATTAAGGGTCATAGACTATACTGTGAACAATATGAGTTGAGTAAAAATTAAACCTTTTCCTTTAGTATTCAACGTTTTTATGTTCTGAATATGAAATGTTTAGTGTGGATGATTCGTCTAATATTTTTTGCATGATGTATGATTACATCAGTTATTTCCCTTGATAGGAAGATTCTCACAATTTAATACTTTGTTTATTATGGTCATGCTATTAATCAAATACACCATTTTTTTGAAAAGAAGGATTACCCCCGGCCTTTGCATCAAAATGATGCAGGCATCCATCTTTATTGAGTTATTCGATAGAGTGACAAAATAAATACAAATATCAACCCAATGGCACCTTCGAGGCAAAAAGTCGCTACACCTACAAGTATAAAGATGTGCCCTGATCGCATCAATGGACACCATCTAATCCAATGGCCTCAAGAAGCCACCCGCCTGGCAAGCTGAGAGCACCTACCGATCTAGGCTTCCCACAACGTGCGCATGCGCATGCTCTAGAATCCGTTGACGCCTTCTTCCGCCGTCCCATCTTCAAGAGGGATCATTGCATAGACCTTGCCAGGCCCATCCGCCGTCGATGTCACCATGACGCCAGACAACGGCACCAGCCTACACACATCCATCAAACCGTGTCCAGCGCCGAGACTCTGCTCCATGCTGCCGAGACCCGCCGTCTTCAATTCGGTAGATGTAACACCGCTCCACCTGTTGGCTCCTCTAGTGAACCTTTGCTCCAAAACGATGCCCTCGGGAGGGAAAACGGCACCACAGTCTCCGTCATCATCCGATCCAGGAGACCTCGATATAGGGTTTCCCCATGGAATAGGTACCCCTGGAGAAAGAAGGGCACGCCATCTACACCTGCTAGCGAACCCAAACAGTGCCCACCATCACAAAGCTCTCACGGTGATGCCTTCAGGAAAGACACGACGCCTTGAGCGCCGTCGCCACCCACCGTGGTTATGGTTTTCACCCGAGAAGCGGTGAGGTGGGAAGAGGTAGGGCAGACCCGAACAATGTGTCCAAGAAGAATATCTGCACCCGCGGGCGTCCTCGTCGTCGTGACCGGCCGGAACCGACCAAGGAATTATCGCGATCCGCACCTCCCACTCTACCCACAAACCGGTGTCTAGCTAGCTAGCCAGCACGGCCAAGTCCAGCGAGATTGGGGCGCATCTAGACGGGACTAACAAAACAAATATGCAGTAGTTATTTATACCAAACATCGTAGTACACCATGGCCATAAAGAAACAAATATACCAAGCATCGTAGTTATTTATATGCAGTAGTTGATTCTGTTTGCTCTGGGATGGTGCCTGATTTTCACTAACGAATGGTTTCTTCCTCCTTTACTATGTAGTGATTGACTCTATTCGCTCTAGAATGATAGCTGATGTTTTCTTGGTGAACGAATGGTCTATATGTACTAAGACATGATTGCCTTCTATGAAATAAGGTGAATGCAAACTCCTGCACCATCCAAAATAGATGATCGACAATTGTCTGAGAGAACCATACAATTTTTGCTACAAAAGCATCTTAACGTAATAATGAAATATCAATATTAAAATGTGGGATTTTCTAGCCATAATGCTTAATTTTAGAAAGTGAGTATGGCTCATTCAGCACAGAAACGGTTCAACTGTTAATTGTGTTTTTTTCCGAGAAAATGCTAAGTCATTAGAGCAGGAGATTCTCATCCCTTTTTTGCACTAACCCTAAAGTAGCTATGCACGGTTCTCAGTAATAATGACTTCACTAGAAATTGTTCCTCTAAGTTTCCGAAGAGATTCAGCAAAACATTGTGTTCATTTTCCAATAAATCAATGTTAAAATTAGCGGGCCACAGCAAATTCCAGCCATCCAAATCCAGCTAAATGACGCATAAAGACGCTCGGTACTAGAATCTGGAACTTTGCCAAGTGTCAGGTTGTTTTCCAAGTGCATTTCATCCCGTACTAGGTAAACATTATCATTGTCAAGTACTTCTTTTGGACTCGGCAAACAACTGTTTGCCGAGTGTATTTTTTTGCGGGCCAAAGAATTCTTTGCCGGGTGACATTTTTTGGAACTGGGCAATCATTTTATTTTTATTTTTTTCTTCACCTTTCTTTTTGCCAACTGACTTTTTTTTGGCACTCGGCAAACACTTTATTTTATTTTTCTCCTTTCTCTTTACCAAGTGCCTTTTTGGTGCACTCGGCTAGCACTTTTTGGTTTTCTTTTGTACATTATTTGTTTTTTTTTCATTTATGGTCTATTCTTTTTGACTTTTTTTCTTCCTCCCACTCTATTTAATCGAGTCCATGTTTAGACATTATCCAAGAAAAGGAAAGTAATTTCAAACAAGAGGATGCCAAGACTAGACCTCAAACATGGTGTTTATTTGTTTCTTAATTTTGAAAAATGCAAATAATGTCTGAAAAGTATGAAGCTTGGCACAGTGTCCTCATATGACACCTACAGGCCGTGGCGAAAATGGTCAGCTCCGGGATTTTGATGTAATTTCTTTATTTGTCCAGAATGTCTGCACCGTTGGTTTGGTTAATAGATCTAGGTGTGTTTTTTTGCCAAAAAAAGATTATAGCATTTACATTTCCACGTAAACTTCTTGTCTGTAAATTGAGGGTCTATACTATGACAATACGAGTTGAGTAAAAATTAAACTTTTTTCCTTTATGATTCAACGTTTTTATGTTCTGAATATGAAATGTTTAGTGTGTATGATTCGACTAATATTTTTTGCATAATGTATGATTGCATCAGTTATTTCCCTTGATAGCAAGATTCTCACAATTAAATAGTTAGATTATAGTGGTTATTTATATACCAAGCATCGTAGTTATTTATATGCAGTAGTTGATTCTATTTGCTCTGGAATGGTGCATGATTCTCACTAACGAATGGTTTCTTCCTCCTTTACCATGTAGTGATTGACTTTTCTCTCTAGAATGATAGCTGATGTTTTCCTGGTGAACGAATGGTCTATATGTACTAAAACATGATTGCCTTCTATGAAATAAGGTGAATGCAAACTCCTGCACCATCCAAAATAGATGATCAACAATTATCTGAGAGAACCATACAGTTTTCGCTACAAAAGCATCTTAATGTAATAATGAAATATCAATATTAAAATGTGGGATTTTCTAGCCATAATGCCTAATTTTAGAAAGTGAATATGGCTCATTCAGCATAGAAACGGTTCAACTGTTAATTGTGTTATTTTTGTACGAAAATGCTGGGTCATTAGAGCAGGAAATTCTCATCCCTTTTGTGCACTAATCCTAAAGTAGCTATGCTGGGGCAAAGAAACTAGGGTCTTTTTTATCGCGAGAATAACTGGCATGCCGTAACTTGGGTGTGTGTTGTAACAAACTCTTTCTCCTCCTTATTTAATATATGAGGCAAATATTTTGCCTCCGTTTCTAAAGTAGCTACGCACGGTTCTCAGTAATAATTACTTCATTAGAAATTGTTCCTCTAAGTTTCCTAACAAAACCTTTTGTTCATTTCACAACAAACCAATGTTAAAATTAGCGGGCTATGGAAAATTCCAGCCATCCAAATCAGCTAAAGGACGCATGAAGACACTCAGTACTGGGGAAGCGGCATATATCCGGGAGCCTCCCGGTTGAGCTCAGTGCGTTGGAGGGTAAAGGGGTTGTGCCCTACGAGGAGGGGACAGAAGGTGGCAAGCAAAAGAAAGGAAAGAAGGGTCGGTGTGTCACAGATGATGATGCGAGTAGTGCAGGTGTGGAAGCAATGACGGAGGCAACTAGCCATGGGGCCACTAGTAAACTGACGGGGCCAAGTGTGGAGCCCCGTCAGGAGCAATGAATTGCCTAGTGTGGAACTGTCGAGGGGCGGAGAACCCTTGCGCAGTTCGTGACTTACAGGCTCCGTGTAGAGCCAATTCCCTGAGGATGGTGTTTTTGTGTGAGACTAGGCAACAACTACATAAGATGAAGAGGTTGTGTAATCGGTTAGGGCTCCGTGGCTTTGATGGCATAAGTAGCATTGGGAAGAGTGGTGGTTTAGCGCTGTTTTGGGATGATTCTATGTATGTCAGTGTTCAAGATATAAGCGCCAGGTGGATCGATGTGTTTGTTCGAGTTGCCCCGTCCGAACCACTTTGGCGCGTCACCTTTGTGTATGGTGAACCGAGGGTGGAAAACCGACACCTCATGTGGGAGAGTCTGTGCAGGCTAAGGAACACGTCCGAACTGCCATGGCTCGTTGCGGGCGATTTCAATGAGGCGCTATGGGACTATGAGCATATGTCCATGACGGCGAGACCGCAACCCCAAATGATGGCCTTTCGTGATTGTTTTGAAGTGTGCCAGTTGGTGGATCTGGGCTTTTCGGGATATCCCTTCACATACGATAATAAACGGAGTGGCCGGGCTAATGTGCAGGTGCGTTTGGACAGGGCGGCGGCGGACAATGCTTGGAGGGATCTCTTCCCGGAAGCGGCGGTTACCCACCTTACGTCACCTCGGTCTGATCATCGGCCGTTACTTTTGCGGTGCGTGCAGGATACAAGTGTGAAAGTGGTTTAAAGCGAGGCGCTATGAGGTCATGTGGGAGAGGGAGGCTTCTCTAGCAGAGGTGGTCGAGGTAGCTTGGGCCGCTTCGGGCACGAAGGGTGACCTGGGCGGTGTCACTGCGGCCCTGAAAGCAACCATGGCAAAGTTGCATGAATGGAGCAACAAGACAATTGGCAATGTCACGAGAGAGATTGAGAAGTCGAGGACGAGGCTGGAAGAACTCCATAATATGAATGCCGACCGCAATGAGCTGCGCAAGGAATCATATCACATGGATGAACTCCTGTACAAGGAGGAGATGATGTGGCTGCAACGTTCTAGAATGGTGTGGCTAAAACATGGTGACCGAAACACCAAATTCTTTCATAGGAAAGCAAGATGGAGAGCCCGTAAAAACAGGATTAAAGGCCTTCGAGACGACCTAGGGGTCCTGCATTCTGAGCAAGACGTCATGTCAGGTATGGCCATGAGCTATTTTCAAAATTTGTTTGAAGCTGACCCTGGTTTAGCTCCTCATACAGTGGTAAATCTCTTTGAGCCTGTCATTACGGAGGAAATGAATGCAAAGTTATGTAATGCTTTCTCGGACAAGGAAATCAGTGATGCTCTTTTCCAGATGGGTCCTCTAAAGGCTCCAGGCCCAGACGGGTTTCCGGCGAAATGGCATTGGGGTATGATGAAAAATGACATTATTGAGGCAGTCAGACAGTTTTTCAGCTCGGGGGTGATGCCAGAGGGCTTATCTGAGTTATCACTATTGTGCTCATTCCAAAGGTGGATAATCCCCAACGCTTATCTGAGTTCCGGCCCATCAGTCTCTGTAACGTGATATACAAGATCATATCAAAATGCTTGGTGAACCGTTTGAGACCTATACTTGGGGACATCATCTCTGAGGAGCAGAGCGCGTTTGTGCCTGGCAGACTCATAACAGACAATGCTTTCATTGCCTTTGAGTGCACTCACTATATTAAACAGGAGAAGGATCCTGATAAAGCTTTTTGTGCTTATAAGGTGGACCTCTCTAAGGCGTATGATCGGGTAGATTGGACTTTCTTGGAGCAAATGATGAGGAGGCTGGGCTTTGTGGATCGGTGGGTGAAATGGATTATGACCTGTGTCACCTTGGTTTGTTATTGCTGCAACGTTAATGGAGCCCTGTCAGATTCATTTGCACCGTCGCGTGGGCTTCGGCAAGGAGATCCTCTCTCACCGTTCTTATTCCTTTTTGTGGCGAATGGCTTGGCGGCGCTTCTGAAGCGGGGTGTTGCCTCCGAGCGAATTACACCTCTAAGGGTCTGCCCACGAGCCCCTGGTATTTCACACCTTATGTTTGCAGATGATACACTATTATTCTTTCGAGCAAGCGAACAGGAAGCTCGACATGTCAAGGATGTCTTGGCCACCTTTGCACAGGTCTCGGGTCAGCTAATCAACCCCCAGAAGTGCTCAATTCTCTTCGGGGAGAAATGTCGGAGGGCTGACAGTGATGCAGTGGTACATGCTTTGGAGGTGCAGCAGCAAAGTTTCGAGGAATGTTACCTGGGCATGCCCACACCAAATGGTCGCATGTCTAAGGGGAAGTTTCAGAACATCCAACAGAATTATATGAAGCGAATGGTGGAGTGGGATGGATCGCAACTTGCGCAAAGTGGAAGAGAGGTTCTTATAAAATCCATTGCTCAGGCCATTCAGACGTACATCATGAGTGTTTTTAAGTTGCCGGCGGCCACATGTGAAGATCTGATGCGGATGACTCGCAATTTTTTCTGGGGAGTAGAGAAGGGGAAGAGGAAGATGCATTGGCGGGCATGGATTCATCTCATAAAACCTAAGGCGCAAGGAGGGTTGGGATTCCGCGACCTTCGACTTTTTAACCAGGCGCTTCTGGCGCGTCAAGCTTGGCGACTCCTGACGAGTCCGGACAGCTTGTGTGCATGGTTGCTGAAAGCGCGTTACTACCCGCAGGGCAATCTGGAAGACACGGTTTTCTCGAGCGCGGCCTCGATTACTTGGCAGGCGATACAACATGGACTTGAGCTTCTAAAGAAGGGACTGATCTGGCGGGTAGGGAATGGGAGGGCCATCAGGATTTGGCGTGATAGTTGGATTCCAAGGAATGGAAGTGGAAGGCCAGTTACCCCTCAAGGACGATGCCGGATACGTCGTGTCAGTGACTTGCTGGATAACCATGGAGCATGGAATATGGATCTAGTTCGAAGCATTTTTTGTGGGTGGATGCGGAGGTGATTGCAACAATCAAAACCTCTCCTCGGTTGGGGGAGGATTTGCTGGCATGGGAACCGGAGCGCAGCGGGAACTTCACTGTTAGGAGCGCGTATCGACTTGCACTTGAGGATCTTCTTCGATTCTCTTCAGTCGCGGCAAGCAGGGCACCGGACGGGCGACAAGCCGTATGGGCTTTTATTTGGAGGTGCCCTGCTCCTCCTAAGCCGGAGGACACGTTCCATGCTTTTTGCAGGTGCCCGTTGACGGTTGCGCTCTGGCAAACAATGGCGGACCAATGGCGGATACCGGATGTCGCATCTTTCCGCCGGATAGGAACGGAGTGGCTGGCCCAAGCCCTTTGCAATCTGCCGGATATGGAGAGGATGATGCTCATGATGACGTTGTGGCGATGTTGGTACATTCGCAACGAACTGGTGCATCACAAGAAGCCGCCGCTGATCGAAGTATCCAAACGCTTCCTCACCAGCTACGTCGACTCTTTGGTGGGGCTCCAGAACGCACCGGAGACGGACCTCGGCAAGGGGAAGTAGGTGGTGGACACGCTTGCCCCGAAACGGCTCGGGCAGCTGGAGAGCCGAGCGCCGCCTGTGCTGCTGCACTGGTCCAGGCCAGCCTCGGGGTGGACAAAGCTAAACGTCGATGGTTCCTTCAGTGCCACGAGTGGAGAGGCTGGAGCAGGCATGGTCCTTCGCAGCGACACCGGTGATATCATCTTTTCTTCCTGCAGGGAACTACGGACGTGCTCTGACCCCCTTGAGGCCGAGCTACATGCATGCATGGAGGGGCTCAACCTGGCACTGCAGTGGACTCCTTTGCCTATGATGATGGAAACAGATTGTTCGGTGGCACTACATGTGATAGCAGCACCGGGGCCGGACAGATCTCGCTTTGCTATGCTCATCGACCAGATTAGACGCTTCATGTCAGGAGGTAGAGAAATAAAGCTAGTTCATGTACGTAGAGTGCAGAATGGTGTAAGCCACTATCTTGCGAACTACGGTAGAGTTCATAAACGCACGGTTGTATGGCTGGGATTGGACCGGAGGAGGTCCCAGACTTGTGTAAGGCCGAGGCACTTTATGTGTGAGAAATGAAATTTTCTTTCACCCGCAAAAAAAAAGACACTTAGTACTAGAATCTGGAACTTTGCCCAGTGTCAGGTTGTTTTCCGAGTGCATTTCATTGAGTACTAGGTAAACATTACCATTGTCAAGTACTTTTTTTGGACTCGGCAAACAACTCTTTGCCAAGTGTATTTTTTTGCTGGCCAAAGAATTCTTTGCCGGGTTACATTTTTCGGAACTGGGCAAGCATTTTATGTTTATTTTTTCTTCACCTTTCTTTTTGCCAACTGCCTTTTTTGGGCACTCGGCAAACACTTTTTTTTCTCCTTTCTCTTTAACAAGTGCCTTTTTAGTGCACTCGGATAGCATTTTTGGTGTTCTTTTGTAAATTATTTGTTTTCTTTTTTCCATGTATGGTCTATTCTTTTCGACGTTTTTCTTCCTCCCACTCTATTTACTCGAGTCCATGTTTAGGCGTTATCATATTTGTGTTCTTGAGTCCATGTTTAGGCTTTATCAAAGAAAAAAAAGGAACTTTGAACATTAGGGGGCCAAGACTCGACCCCGAGCATGAAGTTTAATAGTTTTTAACTTAAAACGTGCAAACAATGTTTGAAAAGGATGAAACTTGGCATGGTATCCTCATATAACACATATAGGTTGTAGTGAAATTTTAGAATGTTTCATAAAATTTGTGTCGTACACTGCTTAGACACCGACCCATCTTCGAGAAAGAAACTTGGTTTTGAGGGGGAAAGAGTCAGGTTTGAAGGTGACGCCGCCACTGTGTCATTTGTTGGCTTTGTAATTTTTTATACACCAAAGATACACCATTGCATGATCCATGTCAAAATTTGAGGGATCTGTGTGCTATATTTAAGAAACTAAGTGCATGTCTTGGCATTTAGTTAATATATAATAAATGCATGTGCATGAATTTTTTGAATTGGATTGAAAATTCATATCTGTGTTCTGCAGCCCATGTTTAGGCCTTATCCAAGAAAAGGAAATTGTGAACATAAGTGTGTCAAGAGTCGACCTGAAACTTGGAGTTTATTGCTTTTTTAATTATGAAAATGCAAATTCTGTCCAAAAACGCGTGAAACTGAGGATGGTTCCCACATATGACACCTACATGCTGTGGTAAAAAATTGAGAAGCCTTTCACAACAATGGTGATGTGGCCTACTTAAAAACTGGAGTATCCCCGGGGAAGGAATGTAGGTTCGAGAGGAAACAGGTCTGGTTCGAAGGCGGTACAGCTGTTGCTTCATCTACTAGACTTCACTTTTTTTTTCTACACTCGAGATACACCATTACATGATCCATGTCAAAATTTGGCATTTTTCAGTGTCTGTTTGCTATATCTAAGCCATTATATGAATATAATATTAAAAAACTGAACTCCAAGTGCATGAGGAAGTTTTAAAAAAATGGGTTATAAATCATCTTTGTGTTCTTAAGTTCAAGTTTAGGCCTATCCAAGAAAAGGAAAGGAATTTCAAACATAAGGGTGTCAAGAGTCGACCCTGAACATGGAATTTATTGATTTTTTAATTCCAAAAACTGCAAACAAAGTCCGGAAACATGAAACTCGGCATGGCATCAACATATGATCCCTAGAGGCTGCAATTAAAATCTGAGAAAGTTTTGCAAAAGTTACGACGTACAATGCTTAGAAACTAAATCATCTCCAAGGAAGAATCACGGTTTTGAGAAGTAGCGAGTCTGATTTGAAGGCGAAGCGTCTATAGATTTGAGGAATAGGGTTCTAGATTCGAGGAACTCATGGTGCACCTTTTCAAGCACGTACACCATGAATTCAAAGAAGGTTGCGAATTTGGAAATTTTCATGAATTTGAGAAAGTTCATGAATTCAAAAAAGTTCACCAATTCAAAAGAAAAGTTTGCTGATTCAAAAATGTTCAGGAATTTAAAGAACAATCATGGATTAAAAAAATCATGGATTCAGAAAATGTTCATGAATTTAAAAAAGAACATGAGAAAAAAAAGGGGGGAAAGGAAATAAATAAAAAGGAAACAAAAAAAGGAAAAAGTGAAGAAAACCAAGAAGAATCCGGTCCTGAACAAACCAAAACAAAACAACCACAAAAAAACCAGTGCAAGCGGAGATTCTAGTATGGGCGGGCCCACTTAAAAACGTCGGGACGTGGATGCCATGTACGCTGCGCTCCGGCCCACCGCCTAAGTTAGCCTTTATCTTTATCTTTGTACTTGAATTTAGATCACAACATAACATGAATATTGAAGGAGCTGTTCGGAATCCCTCCGCTGTGGAGCGGAGCAGTATGCAGTTATATTTCGGTGAGCGGTTAGCAAGGTGCTCCGCGCGCTCCGCTCCGTACCAAAGGAGCGGAGGGTTGCCGAACACAGCGGAAGCCTTAGCTCGCCTTCGCTTCCAAGGTAGCCGGCCATACATTTTCTTATGTGTATAATCAGCTGAAAAACACTTCACTACGAAGTAACCTGGAGATTAGTCAAGTCAACTCCTCGTAAAAATATTATCAAATGAGCATGCGATGTGTGGACATTTGTGAAGTTTTACTGATTTAACCGTACATACACATTTAAAAACGGCATTATATGTACATGTAAACGTTACTTGGCGCGCACTGGGATCAGGGATGACGGATCGAGTGAGCGACTGATTTCCGCCTCCCTGATCCCAACCCAAGCACCATATATACACTTCCTCCGAGCTCAAGTTCCCAAACAAAACACAAGGTACAAAGAGCCAAACCTTAACAAATCTCACAAGCTACATAGACACAGTCCAGTAGGAGATGGCGGGAGGACATGAGCTGAAGCTGCTGGGGTCATGGTCGAGTCCGTTTGTCACGAGAGCCAAGCTTGCCCTCGCCATCAAGGGCCTGAGCTACGAGAACGTCGACGAGGACGTCCACAACAAGAGCGACCTCCTCCTCAGCTCCAACCCCGTGCACAAGAAGATTCCCGTGCTCATCCACAACGGCGTCCCAGTCTGCGAGTCCATGATCATCGTGCAGTACATCGACGAGGCGTTCGCGGGCACCGGGCCACCGATCCTCCCCGCCGACCCCCACAAGCGCGCCGCTGCCCGTTTCTGGGCGGCCTACGTCGACGACAAGCTCGTGTCCCAGTGGACGAGCTCGTCCAGGAGCAAGAGCAAGGCGGGGGCCGAGGCGATGACGGAGATGCTGGTTGCCGTAGAGACCCTGGAGGGGGCCCTGAGGGAGTGCTCCAAGGGGAAGGGCTTCTTCGGCGGCGACGGCGTCGGGCTGGTGGACATTGCGCTGGGGAGCATGCACTCGTGGCTGATGGCGATCGAGGCCATGTCCGGCGGCAAGGTGTTCGACCCCGCCAGGACCCCGCTGCTGGCGGCGTGGATGGAGCGTTTCGGCGCGCTTGATGCCGCCAGGGCGGTGCTGCCGGACGTCGGCAGGGTGGTGGAGCTCGCCAAGATCAGGCACGGACAAGCCGCCGCAGCTTCAACTTCAAACAACAAGTAGCTAGTCGGCATGGTGGCATGGCCTACGTGTGTGTGAGTGAACTGTGAAGTGGGCCGATGATGGCCGGTGTTTACCTTTTGATTGTTGCTTGTACTGTGTCAGCGGGTTGATGTAGTAATACTTACTACTACTGTAATGGATCTATTGACAAAATTGGTCTGCGGTTTACAGATGTGCGTGCAGTATAGTGGTCATTTGTTTGATTCAACCTGCGCCAGTTATCAGTTTTCTCACTGGACGTCACCTGCTGCTGGATGGATCCACTGTAAACTGGTTCAGGGTGAGGGCAAACTGTCTACTTAGATTACTGCGAACTGGGCGGTACGGCCAGAGATTCGGTCTCCTTTTAGAAGGCGTTGATGGTGGCGCCTGCAGCCTCTGGGACTGGGAGAGCACAACGCTTTCTCCCGGGCTTTCGCGTCCGCGGCTCAGGTCCGTGGTAGCTGCCCCTGCCGCTAGGACGAGAGTAAGTAATGGTGGTGGTTGGCATTTGGCAATGGCAGCTGGTTGGTGGCACAAACTCGCGCTTCCGTCAAAGCAAATGCTTCAAGTGTGTTTCCCCGGCTCACCGGGTCGCTGAGTGCTCGCCGCCTGCTCCACCGCTCTCCCGGTGCTTGGAAGGAAGATGGAGGCCCCGGGCAGCTCTCCGGAGGCGCGCCCGTCATTGGCACCGCGCGCCGCGGCCATGGCGATGGAAGAGCGGGACCTGGTTCACCGTGGAGTGGCGGTCATCGTCGGCTTCCAATCGGAGCCGGAGCCGTCCGAGGTGGCGCGCGCCTTCGCCGCGCGCTTCGGGGTGGAAGAAAGGGCGGTCGAGGCGTCGGCCCTGGGACCCGGCGAGTTCCTGGTAGTCTTCCAGGACGTCTACACCCGCAATGAAGCCATGGGGCTGCAACGGCCGCTCGTGCTCGGGCGGGCCTCCTTCATGCTCTCCCCGTGGACTCGGCTCCGGCGGGCGAGGGCGGAGAGGCTGTGCCACAAGGTGCGGGTCTGCTTGGAGGGGGTGCCGAGACGTGCGTGGCGGGCGGGGACGGTGGCCGGCCTCTTCGGCCCGTCCGCCATTGTTGAGCGCAGGGACGACTCGGCGAACTCGGCCAAGGACGCGGCGTGCATGAGAGTGTGGGTGTGGATGGACGACTTTGAGAAGCTTCCTCTCACGGGCCAGCTGAGCATCGAGGAGCCGAGGCCGAGGCCGAGGGAGGGGCGGCTGGCCATGCGCACCTACGATGTGCTTCTTCACCTCGACTGTCTCATGGACTACACCGTCGCCGGAGGGTGGGTAGATCCGCTGAGGCGATGAAGGAGATGCTGATCCGCCCCTGCAAGTTTCTTTTGAGTCGTTGGCTTGTACGTTTATTCAGTTGTTTTCTTGCAAAACAACAACTTGGATAGCAGTTTCAACTAGTAGATCTTAAGTAAGAATTGTTCATGCCGTGTGTTCTTGCAATCACCGGCTCGCCGGACGTCGGGGGAGGGAGAGTCGCCGTGGAGGGAGTGCTCCGGGGAGTGGAGTCCGATTACTGCAAGTTTCTTTCGAGTAGTTTGCTGCTGCTACTGCTTGTCTTTCTATATGCACTTGTATATTTGCAGGTTGTATATAGATGCTCTATAAGCATTGCAAAACCATAACAGTTATTTCGTTGGTTAAATTGATGGCCAAACTTAACCTCAAAAATGCGTGGCGGCACCACATAATCTGAGACAGGAGAAGACGATAAAAACAGCCCAAACATGCAACTGCCAGCAACATCAAATTAAATCGTAGCAAATTCAACCACACAAAGGATGATCCAACTAATACATGGCAGAGTGGATGCCCGTCTTTCTTGCTACACATGAAATGATTCACTGAATGTTTCTTGGCTGGCTATGAAACAAAATAACAGTTTATGGTTCATTGACAGCTCGAGACTCATGGCTCAGTCGCGCTCGCTAATGGCTGTTAGGTGCTGATCAATCTCCTCTGTCGTGAGTGACCTGAAGACACGGTCTTCTTTCCTCACAAC
Source organism: Aegilops bicornis (assembly GCA_021605145.1). Classification (NCBI taxonomy): domain Eukaryota; kingdom Viridiplantae; phylum Streptophyta; class Magnoliopsida; order Poales; family Poaceae; genus Aegilops; species Aegilops bicornis. Next base: position 630,472,975 of record CM038672.1, read on the forward strand.
ACCGACCTGCCGATCACAAGGTGCTGATATAAAACACCACACATTGCAGAACAGAAATTGTAACTTGGGAAAAGGGGACTTGTGTATTTACCTCGATCTCGGTAGCCTTGAAATCTTCCTGCAGAACAGATTGCAATGCAGAAATCGCAATCTGAGAGCACATGATAAATATTAGTGGAGAGTACCAAAAGGAAAGAACACAAAATATTTCTTCTAGATAAGAATGAATTTACTCCAGTAATATAAGAACACCTTATTCAGAGCCTGTTGTTTGCCTGAGAGGAGAAGATGTGTATTTACCTGAACAGTTTCGTCATATGTGAACTGCGGGCTATCCTTCATTTTCTTCTCCAGAAAATTTATTGCTTCCTGCTCCTTCAGTCCGGCACTAGTTGCCTGAAAAAAAAACTTGTCAGTGGTTTGCTACACATAACAAGACAAAGGTCAAGCATTTGGCTGGGTATAGAATTGAGGAATAATATAGTGCAGCACAGATAATTACTGTATACCTTGTGTCCAAAGAAGTGACCTGCGGGGTCACACTTGAAGAGCTGAGCATTTTTCTCTTCATCGTAACCCAAGACCATGGCAACTGAAGAACATAGCAAAGCAAACGATTATGGTGGGCAATAGGCGTTAAGCTAATTGGTCTAACACTACGACATCACAGTACTAACAGATGTAAATGTGATAATACTAACCTACACCAAGGGGTCTCATGTAGGCATGCTGCGTGTATATTTGTGCTTTGTCTGCTATCCTGAAATATTAATCAAACATGCAGTGTTATTGCTGCCACTTCGGTAACTTAAAAAGGAACTTGGATAAGGATAAGGTGTTATACCATTTTGCTAATACATCCACAGGCATCTCATATCCCCATTTTTTACGGAACTCAGCTGCTTCATTTCTTGCTTGGGAGACCAAGGACCTCGCATCAGCTGGGAAACAAAACAGGATATCCAATATGAACAGCAGAAGGAATGAGTGGAAGTAAATACAGTAATCTGAAGGCCTAGCCCTAATCATATCACACTAGCAAGGAAAGAAAGGGCCCATATCATATCACACTAATAACAATGAAAGAAAGGACCCTAATTATATCACACTGACAAGGAAAGAAAGGGTAGTGAGTGATATCTGATGCTACAACACTGCGCTTGATGTGTGGTTTCCTATGGTTCCCTATTGTCCAAAAGAAGAAGCTGTGGTTCAATGGCTAATTGGTCAAGTTTGCCCCACAAACTATACAGCTAGCCAAAATTTTGGTGAAGGTTTTACTTGCCCATGAGTTGGTCACTGTTGGCAATTAAGAACTACAGTGGGTAAGGAGGTATTGGCATGCCAAAATATTGGCTGTCATCAAAACAAATACCAGATTTTTCAAGGGTAGAAGTTAGAACAGGTAGACATACCAATATACACACTATCCAGTGTCTCGTCCAAAATATAAACAACTAGCAAAGCCCTCCACTGTTTTTCTGGTTATTAATTAGCCCTTTGGGCAAGAGCAAGCAATATGACACTACAAAATAACCATAAGTCCCATTCTTTAGTCTTTACACAAGAAATCAAGAAGATTTTGGATCCTCTCTTAAGAGTAAAACATGTCCAGATCCTGCAAGAATGAAAACTGTTTCCAGCCTATCATGACACATGTAAAAGGGTCCCACATTTGACCATCAGCTCTCACAAATACACATTACTACAATCCAATACAGAATCCTACATAAGCTTAGTTTAATTTCACTAGAGCATCACATCATCTGCGCTCACATCGTAGCTACAACCACAGTTGGAGGCGAGTCTATTTTGGCTAACTCACAAATACTATTCGAGATCACCAAATCACAAAGCCCAACATGCAGAAAGGCAAACCTCACTCATCAATTCGCAAAGAAAAACACATCCATCATCGTTATCTACAAGACTAGTCCCTCTGTACCATAATATATGTCATTTTAGCAGCTCAAATTGAACTGCTAAAACAACATATATTATGGTACGGAGGGAGTATAATTGAATTTACTTACAGTACGTCGGTACTAAAAGAAAGCACGGTAAAATGCAGACAGTCACAGTATGATGGTGGTCTATTTCCAAAGTGTCAAAAATGCTAGTACTAGAGATTATCAAATCACCAAAGCTAACACACACAAAAGCAAACATCCATCATCAACTCGCAAAGAACAAACCATTCATCGCCGTTATCTAAAACGAATTCAGTTTACTGTCACAACACATCAGTATCATACAGTGCATATACTAAAACAAAGGCACAGTGACCAAACCTGTGAGGCCGGTGGCAAGCAAGCCGGTGTACTTGGTAATCGAGAAGAGGTGCGTGATGCTGGTGTCATCCAGCAACTTGTCCTGCAACCAGAACCACATCGCAGGGACAAAAAAAAAATCAGCCTTTAAGGTATCGAGAGTAAACAAATCGGGCGCGGTCGAATTCGCAAGTTCTTCGGGCCAGCAACGGCGGCGCAAGAGCTGGGATCGACCGGGGGGGAAGGACGACTCACCGGGACTTTCTTCTGGGTGACGACGCAGACGGAGTCCTTGCCGCGGACGCCGATCGAGGTGACCCCCGCCGACTTGACCGCCTTGAACGCGTACTCTGCGCACACCAGACGGACGGATCAGACGCCGCACGAATCGAGGGCCGGCGCCCCCACAGATCTACTACTAGGGGAAGGAGGGGGGAGGAAAGCTAGGGTTTGGGGAGGCACGCACCGACTTGGTAGAGGCGGCCCTCGGGGGAGAAGATGGTGATGTGGCGGTCGTAGCCCGCGCCCGATCCGCGGCTCATCTCGAAGGGTCGCCGGAGATCTCGCCGGAGCTGGAGCTGGAGCTGGACCTGGGTGGTGCGTCGCCTGCTCTGTGTGCGGGTGCGGGGCTTGTGTGACCTCGGCTGGGGGACTAGACGGCGCCGATGCGTTTATTGGCGCTGCCTTCTGCCGCAAGAAGAAGGGAAAAGGGCCGGCCCGTTCGGGGACCTGTGGTCGAGTCGGACCCTAGCTCTGTCTCGCACAGGGGGAGTGGAAGTGGAATTCAGAGCATTTTTTTGAAGAAAAAAAACATGATAGAGTAAAAAGATTAAGGGCATAAAAACGCTTCTGTTTTTGGCACGAGCAAGCGCCGTCTCCTAACAGCCCTATTAATAGGGCACAAAAATGTTTTTCTGGCATGAAATAGGCCAAAACTGCTCCAATTGCTGCCCTAAAATAGGACGGGAGCCGCGGCGAGCGTATCGGGGTCGGAGGAGCCGGCCATGGCGCGCGGCGACCTGCCGGGGGAGGGGGGGGGGCGGTTCGAGGGTTTCCGGCCACAGGCGGGCGTCCGGAAGCAGCCTCGTGTTTCTGGGCAGCCGTCTGACTGCCCTATATTTGCTGCACGAGGAGCCTCTTTTTTGGCTACCAAAAAAAAGCTTTTGGGAGATTTTTAGGATTGGGCAGCTACTCGCGGCCGATTTTTGCCCTCACATGTCCTAAATACATCATGCGCTAAATAATAGGGCTGTTGTTGGAGATGCTCTTAGCCTTCATTTCTTGTTTTTGCAAACAGAGAAACTTAGCAGCACAACTTTTTTGCCGAAAGATCCAGCATCTCGGCTGGATTTATTTGTTTAGGAGAATAGCATGAAACAAGTGGTGATGAAAGAAGCCCTTGGATCGACTGCTAAATGAATAATCTGACGGCAAATCCCCGAATAGGCTCTCATTGCATTTGACGCCCGCAAGGCACCAACGCTTTAGATTTTGACCTAATAGCCCTTATCACGTTTGTGATAGAGGGGACATTTCCTCTACAAATGTTTGTATTTATATCCTGATATCTCCCAGCAAATTAGGATGATCATCGATATGATCCCTCAGTCTTACTACATCTTGATCACTTCGCTTGATGATGGTTGATACTATGTCAGTGGTGTTGCTTGATGCAACCCAGATGTCCGGACGCAACGCACTACGAGTTAGTTTGGTTTCCTTCCTCACCTCCATGCCTGGATAAAACACTAGCTTTGGCCTCGGCACGAGAAACTTCGGAAAAAGCTGCACGAGGCTAGACGTGTTTGGATCGTGTCCTCTGCCTGGCCAGCTGTAACTACATGTATTAATCTATAAACTATTGTTGGCCCACATCTGTACATAGCTAGCCCACAAAAAGATGTCATTAGCACCCCAGGCAAGCTCCAGGCGTCCAATTCTCGGCGCCTGGGCCAGGCTAACGTCCTTGCCTGGTGACCCAACCAGGCTAACCAAGATGGCAGATGCTCCAGGCCATGCTATCATCCATTACCCAGGACATCATCCAAGCAACGTCCAGGCTAGAATCAGGCAAGCTCCAGGCCAGGCATAAAAAGATGAGGAAGCGAACCAAACTGACCCTACATCCTTTCCAGAGAGTTGCCTAGTTCCAGAAGGACACAGACATGTTACAGTTCTAAAACAGATGAACTAAAGGTTCAAGATTTCTCATGCAGAAGTTGCGGAAATATTCGTTGATCCAGCCACGTCGATGTCATTGCACCATAGGCGATCCTGGTGAAGCAGCCAAGAGAATAATTTTTGTCTTCACCGATGCCTAGGCTTTCCAGAGAATGGTCTTGTAGCTGCATTGATTTGTTTGCGGGAATCAAATAGTGTAAGCGGATCGGGCGGAGTACTCGCAGCCGCAGTCCATCTGATTGTGTCTTGCATGCCCATCTACAAGGTAATCATGGCACTGTTGAGGACCCTCCAACGGTGAATGGACTCATGAACTAGGGCAGCAGCGTTCCCGTGAGAGAGGTCCTAGCATGCTTGAACAGGGCAGGGTGAGATGTGCGCGGCAGAACCCCACCAATGCAGCAGCAATGCCAAAACTGAGTCATGGTGCCATTGACGATACTGACTGTCATGAGGGAGGCGAACAGAGCGTGATCGACATCGTCGCACGGCGCCGGAGTCCCAGCCTAGGGCCAGTTTGGTTGCTGCCGGGCAAGCCAAAGCCACCGCGGGCGCAGCGCACAACTGAACTTAGCCAGATCATGTATGCCAAGACCTCCCTACAGCAGCGGCAAGCACACCTTTGGCTAGTTCACCTTGCAGTGTCCTCCGGTAAGCTCCTTGTCCCCATCTTATAGGAACCGGCGGCGCGCCTTGTCAACCTCCTTGAAATAATTCTTTGGAGCATGAAGAATTGGGATGGTGAACATGGGCATGGTTGATGAGAACTCGGCGGCCAGCAGCCGTTAGGAGACAACCACTACTAGGAAAAGGGCTAAAGATAGGATTGACACTAATGGCGCATCAGAGAAGTGGTGCGCCACTACTATATACTAATGGCGCACCTGGTGGAGATACGCCATTAGTGTGGAATACACTAATGGCGCACCAGGCAGAAGGTGCGCCACTAGTAAAACAAAAAAAAATCATTTTTTCAAACATTCTAATGACGCATCCGGGCAAAGTGCGCCATTAGTAGTCTACTAATGGCGCACTGGAGACAGAGTGCGCCAGTAATTTTTTTTTTACTTTTTGGCAAAAAAACTTATTCCCTTTCCCTCCCTTCCTCCCCACTCAAGACGCCTCCGCCCCCAACCGTGACGCCGCGCCCGCCTCACGCCCTCCGCCCCCTCCGCCGCCACCCCGCCCCCGCCCCCTCGTCCCTCGCCGCCGCCCGCCCGACCCCGCCCACGCCCGCCTCCGTCCCTCAGGTCCCTGCCTTGCCGCCCGACCCCCGACCCCGCGCCCATCCGTCCCCTCCGTCCCCTGCCGCCGCCCGTCCCCACCGATCTCCGTCCGTCGACCATGGGAGCCGGCCGGGACTGGAGGCTGGCGCGGCGGCAGCGAGAAGAAGATGGCCTACTCCTCCTCCTCCGGCCCGCTCCCGCCGTGAACCGCCCGCCCCTGAGGCCAGGACCCGCCCACCCCCGCCCCCCACCCGACGTCCGCTACCAGCCGCCCCGGTATTTACGGTTTCTTAGAGAGCATCTAAGTGAGGTGGCCAGCAAAGTTTGGAATGCATTTCATTTTGATACAACTATGAAAGTTTTATAGAAAATGTAAGAAAATTTTGGGAAGTTGGATAACTATGAGAAAAAAGTGGCAAAATAGAGTTAGAGTAGTGAGAAAAAGTTGAAAGGATGGAACATTAACTATGATTTGATGCCTTTGTTTCATGATTTTTTAATGGAAAGTTGGATGTAGGAAGACTTAACTATGGCATTATTACTTTGTTGCCTAAAGGGAATGATGATCCAAAGATATAGGCCTATATGTTTGCTAAATGTTCCTTTAAACTGCTTTAACAAGATATTGAAGTCATTAAATAAATGAATTGCCTTGTTTTCTTGATGGCTAATGGTCCAGGGTTTCGTTTCCTCTTTCCAGCGTTTGGACATTGCGCCAAATTTATTATTAATCATCTGCTCCTTGCATATTCACAGATGGTTAACCGGCGAACCGTAGTTTCAAGCTGTAGTTGCCATGCCATATGGGCTCATATAAATCTCCTTTGGATAGTGCTGGTGTGTTTGTTGCAAACTTGCAATGTCAATTCACTTGCGGTCCTTATGGTGTCACCCGAGAATGCTTTGGTGCTTTCTTGGTATTCTTGGTGTGCCACTTCACTTTTGTTCTGATAATCTCATCGATAATCTATGTTGTTGCTTTCGACCCGCCATGGTATACGATTGCAAGTTGCACCACTTTGTGCAATTCTTTTGTGTGATGAACTGATAAGTTCTTGGCTGAGGTGCCCTGTTACACGTCGGGGCCGCCTGTTGTCGTTGAATTTTTATCTCTGTTGGCCACTTGCAAAACCTACCGCCACTATGCTTTTGCTTTGTTTATTTGTGCATACCTGCAGCGCCTCCACCGCACTAATTTTTGGCTGTTCAAATCTGGCCGGTGGCACTGAATTATTTTGAAAACCGGCACGGCATATCGCATATGCGTGCACGTGCACGCCCGTATATTAAGCTTGCACACCAGACACTAACCAGCAAAGTCGTCAGGCGTGCACACATATGCTAGTGAACAAAAACAGTTGGTCACCTCAACTACGACGGACACAAACTTGAAAGGCATACCTCACACTCTACCTCGGTAATAATACATAGTACGTCTCTTCAAGGCAGTCAACTTTGTCCTGCTAGGAATTTTAGAAAAGGTGATGGTTATGAAAGGGTTCCCAATTAAATTTGGAAAGTGGGTTATGACTTATGAGTACTGTTAATGATGGTAAGGTGGCTTTTCTAGCTCATTACATGTATTGTTTGTAGCTACAAATAATTATGCATAGTGATACCTTTTATCGAGTCCTTTTTGCTCAAGCTGTTTAGTTGTGAGTGTGAAGTAAAATAAATAAATCATGTTTCTCTAGGTATATTCCAAACATCAAAGTTGAAATAACTTTGATTTCCTAGATATAGATAGTTAGACACACAAGTTTGCTGGTAAATCTATATGTCTGCCAGATCATGATTTCTTCTTATATACAAGGTGTTATTTTAGCTATGAACAACGATATGATTACAAGTCCATTGCCATACCACATTCACAGTTTGGAATGTATCTCTCTGCTATCTTATCATACAATCAATTTGAATTATTGGAGGATGACCACGATGAAACTATGATGCAATATGGTAGTGATGATGAAGATCACTGCTGGTCACAATATTGGTGATGATGACGAGTAGTTCTCATGTGTTCACGTCTCTAGATTTTATCTCATGTGTTCACATCTGACTTAATACCTTGCCTTGCCTTGTTCGGTTGTAAGGGTACTAATTGGTCTCTTCTGCTGCTTAATTATCAGAGATGGCGGAAAGCAGCACCGCCGCTCTGCGACACCGCAGTACGAGTTGGATGCTTCCGAGTTCTTCACTATCATACTTGGGACTTCAGTATCATCCATGACGCAGGTATATAAAATGAGAGATCTCCCCTAGCTTCACCCATCTCATTATGATATCATTGTTTGCCTACATCACTCATTGTCCCAAACTGCAGAGGCTGCTGACAGTTCTAAGAACATCTTGATGGGTGAAGATCCGCCAAATAATGTGAAGGTCTGACAGTGGCAGCGGGTTTCGCAGGTCATGGGATGTGGAGTTGGTGATCAAGAAGGGCCACATGTACTTGTCTCGTGGGTGGGAGAAGTTCTACCGTGCCTACGACCTGCGGTGGGGTACTTCCTTCTCTTTGAATTCTGACGACAGCGCCACCATGCTCATCGTGAAGGTGTTCAACGCGACTATGTGTCATGCGCTTCTGTTGAAGATTATGATGCCGATGCGTTACGCCTCTTCTTATTCCTCTACATTTGGCTTTGTCTCACATCGATTGTTAACGGTCATTGTTGCATTTGGACAGTAATGGGAGCAAAGAAGACAATGGCTACAGCCAAAGCAGCGACCATGGTCAGAAGCGAAGCGACCATGACCATGATCAGAAGCGGCAAAGCGATTCTGGTCAGAAGCGAAAGCAGCAGCGATTCTGGCAGATAGCATAGACAACAAGAAGGATGATCCGATGGAGTGCGGGAGAAGAGGAGCAGTGGGGATGAGGAGCTGCAGGATGACGATGGGCATCAGTGAGGATGACCTAAGCTGGTGGTGGTGACCAAGGGCAAGAGATGGTGGTGGTGACCATGGGCAAGAGATGGTGGTGGTGACCATGGGCAAGAGATGGTGGTGGCTGACCATGGGCAAGAGATGGAGGTGGTGAGGATGACCTAGTGATGGTCGTGCCTCAAGGTGGCCTCGCGATGGTGGTGGTGCTGACAATGACCATGCACCGGTGGTGGCGCCCGGCGATCCCAAGCCTGGGCGACATGACCACGCCAATTGAGGTAGAAGACTACATCCCACCGCCTCCACCGCCTCCACCGCCTCGCCGCTCTTGGCGCATCGGTGAGGAAGGAGAAGGAGAAGAACAATGCATGAGAACTGAACTTTGTCGTGTGTGTCGGATCTCTAAAATGATATATATATATATATATATATATATATATATATATATATATATATATATATATACTTAGTTACCTATGTTATCTCTAATATGCTTAGTTTCCTATAGGCTAGCTTCATTTTACCTAAGTTGGCTCTAATATGCTAACTTAGAGCTTATATGCTTAGTTTTCTATAGGTTAGCTCCAAAATAACTTATGTTAGCACAAAATGATCAAGTTTACATAATAAGCTTATAGTCTTTTTCTTATTCTTCCTCTTTTCCAAAATAACATAGGTTAGCTTCATTTTACCTAAGTTGGCTCTAATATACTAACTTAGAGCTTATATGCTTAGTTTCCTATATGTTAGCTCCAAAATAACTTATGTTAGCACAAAATGATCAAGTTTACATAATAAGTTTATAGTCTTCTTCTTATTTCTTTTCCAAAATTCTTCTTATTCTTCTTCTAGTGTTCTTCTTCTTCTAGTATTCTTCTAGTCTTCTTCCTTTTCTTCTTCTAACTTCTTGTTTATCATTTTGCAGATTTGATTTAATTCACGGAAGCTTGCATGGATGGAGTGCTTCTTTTTCATTTGTGTTTTTATTTTGTATCAATGTGAAACTTTTGTGAATTGATGGATAACGGTGTTGGATGAACAATGTGAAACTTTTGTAATATGTAACAATGGAACTTGTGTGTTGGCTATGTATGTATATATGATGGAACTTGTGTGTTGGCTATGTATGTATATATGATGGAACTTGTGTGTTGGCTATGATTGTTATATGGATGCTTGTTGTATATATATGTGTTGGATATCTCATAGGTGAAATAGTGACCTGAGATTAAGAAAAAAAATTAAAAAAATTGTTACTAATGACGCATTATAGTGTGATGCGCCATTAGTATAGCAGACACTAGTGGCGCACCGTGGGCAAAACTAATGGCACACTGCCTGATGCGCCATTAGTATACCAGATACTAATGACGCACCAGTGGTGCGCCATTAAAAAAAGTTCTAGTGGCGTGATACTAATGACGCACCAGTGATGCGCCATTAGTAGGCAAAACTGATGCGCCATTAGTAGCCCTTTTCCTAGTAGTGAACCCTTCCAGCCGACGAGAATCCTTAAGGAGGGCTATTCCTACAGCCAAAAGAGATGGCACGTTTACAACCAATATCGGTAAGTTATGCTCCAGATGCAACTTGGAGGAGGACGATCTACATATTTCTTCCTCTATGACTTTGCTAGAGCAACCCAGTTATCTGACCCTTGGTTTATTAAACAGATATTCTCGCTCAAACTCACGTCTACTTAGTAGAGATTATTCAAGCTCTTCTTAATTCACACCATCTACATGCTTCTATAGAAAATGATCTCACTTTCATATGGTGCTTACAGGAATCTAGTAACGATAATCGCTTTGGCAGAAAAGTTGGTGCTCCTTTGCAAGTTTCCCATACAATGCAGGCAATAACTTCCAGCCAAAACCTGACAACTTGTGCAGATTTAGACCGTCACAAAGTTGCATGGCACCAGGCGACGCAACCATCAACAAGTCTTGTGCAAGGGGCACTATCAAGTCCGACTTGCTTATTATAGGTCTAAAAGCTTTCTCACATAGAGCCAAAAAATTATTGCCACCGTGGAGAAACTGAGACAGAGACATGAGTGTTTCTGCAATTTTTTGAAAAAACTACATATACAAAATTATGGTACTTGCCTCTACCCCAATTGCAACTTGGCCTCTACATGATGAAGCATCAGGCCTCTTGCTAGCGGCAAAAATCTCCCAGCATCTCCAAGTCCAGCAGGCTATATGCCTCACTGACAACTTGACCTTAGCCAAGGCAACAACACAAAGAAATATCTCTTCAAACAAGATCAACTTGGAAGTTAGGAAGCCTTTAGCAGATTATCTTCTTGTCTATGATGGTCTCCAAGCTCATGGTACCACATCTCTAGGGACCTCAACAGTGTATCTCATAATTGTGCACATCAAGTTCTTAACTGATCCTCAATTGAACCTATTTTCAGTTGTGTAAACTCGGCTCATACGAACGGATGCTGTCATGTAGTATACCAAGCATTAATAAGCAAAACGAGGATTCAAGTACCTTAGAGGCTTTGTAATCCTGGTTGTGCTTATCCCTAACTCATTTCATTTACTAGGGCTTTGTAATTCATGTGTTGTAAACTGTTGTTAAATATTATACATGACGCCTTTGGCGCCCTTCAACGTTCAAAAAACACACAAATAAATCATCGATTGGTATGTTAAGACGATTGCTGGACTCTTTTTAACCTTTACATTAACTAGTAAGCATGCACGTGCAACGCACGTCCCAATTAAATATACCCTATTATGAAACTTCATAATTCTGTCAGCCAAAATCTCACGCAAAAAGCATATAATTCCTAACTGCATAACTGACATAATGTTAGTTCGATCTTAAGAGTCATCATTGTATCCAAACCGAAGTAAATTTGAGGTGTAATATTTCCCAACCAAGAAAATACAGCTTCAATCTTATTTTCTTCTAGGTCGTGCCTATGAACGGGCCATTGCCAAAAAGCACCAAGAAAAAGATATGCAGGTGTGTGTACGGAGGCAATGAAATTAGTAGTTTCCACATAAGCTGAAATGAAATAATTCATCAAGGTTCTGAGATACAAGTTTGTCCATCTAAGAAACAAAACATTGCTAGTTAGCAAACCAAACTGCAGCAATATAACATCCTCGACCTTGTGGCTGTGTTACAAGCAAAATCAGGTACCCGTGAAACCAGCCTGAGAGACAAAGCAGATGCGCAAACCACTGTAGGTAGATCCACATTTACTCATAATCTAGAGGCATTTGTGGTCATTTACTGTTCATCCTTCCATGGCAAGGTCCAAAGCAACGAAGGTATTTGCAACCTGATATTTGGAAGCTTGCTTTTTTTGCGAAAGCAAAGAAATCAATCTCTAGGAGAGTATTAACACATATCACCATGTCTGATGATGAACATAACTCTGCAAAGAAAAAGAATAAGTGAGGAGATGAACAAAGCGTAGTTGTACATATGCTACATAAATTTGCATCTAATCTTCTCACCTTGTTCCGGTCTGCAGTATGTTGTCTTGCTCGTCCAACCTGAACTGATAGAGAAAGTTCCCTGTAGCACTTTATTTGTGAGGATATAACATTAGTCAACAACAAATTTATCATTGTTATTTCATGGGAAGATAACAGATCATTCATAAGTATATATTTTGTTGGCTGTTGATTACTCGAAAGTAATACTAATATGGGCTTGCAAGTTTGGGCATGTTTCTTTGCAACGATTTACATCTATTAGCAGAGGTAAATCATAATATTATAGACATATATTACTAATAGAAAATATTGAGAAAACACTACTTTTCTTTTTATATTACATAAATTAGAACAATCAATTTCTTCCATCTTCGGCTTTAATTCAACAATTTTCGTTAGGATAAAATCATGGGTTTTCCCTAAAAAACAAGACCAATAAGAAAAAAACTAAGAATTCAAGCCTATCAGACAATCATGCACTACTGATATTCGTCAACCAAACTCATATAATAGTTGCTCACCTGCAAATTCTTCAGTAGTTGTGCTAACATATGAAACATCTTCTTGATCTCCCTAACCTGAATTCTATGATAACAAAGAGCTGAACTCGAAAAATAAAACCACACCGCAGGACATCTATAGGCTATTTTTACACAAAAAGAGACTCGAAAACACATACAATGAAAATGAGGCACCTGTTTAAATGAGCCATTGAAACCAGACTACACAGAGCTCGACGTATCGCCTTGTGGACCTAGCTCAATATCAGCATTTCTTTGGGACCATTCCTCTTTGCTGATCTCAAATTAGTCATGTTAAATTTCACAAAATAAATGTCCTTACAACATTCACAATTCAAATCCTTTGTGTATTCTAACCAAGAAGATGGAATTCAATCTTGGGTGTGGCTTGCATCCTAGTGTCATAAGTAATACATTATCGTCCAGTTCTTGTGTTGTTGCCTAAAAATATAAAATATTAAAGAACAGAACATGAAGAATATGTATTATAACATAATATTGTTAAATAAAAGATGAAGCTATACTTCTATGTTCATCGTCTTGTTGAGTTGAAAACACACAACTCGTTGTGTCGCGTGGCACAGGGATTTCCTTTTCTTGAGAGCCTTGGTGACAACCAGGTTCTAATTAAACGATTTGGTCAACATATTTTAGAACTCTGCAATCTCTAACTGAAATCTGCACTGCCATTATTAGAACCAAAAATGATGTCGAGGGGGCAACAACATATGGCAACTTCTCTCTGCGCATGTGAAATAAAAAGAGATGCATTGTGTTGACATGATATGTGTATTGTATAACATTTCAGCATTCAGGCAGTTGCTCACAGAAAGCAAACCATCACAATTTGCACAATTCCAACCAGCCATATAAGAACACATACAGATTTCCTTAAAGATCCATTCAAAGAAGGACATGCCAATTGAACACGGTTTCCTTGAGAAGACCAATTCAAAGCAAAACCATCAAACATGGCATTGGCGTACAACATTCAATGCAGAATGCAAGAGAAAGCCCATAAGAAAACAAAAATGCTGCACTGGAATTGGTTGTTGAAGCAAATTTACTTTGCCATACCTAATCCTACACTGTTACTGCTAGTATAAACATCAGTAGCATCAGAGATTGCATGCTGCATTGGAATTGGTTGTTCAAGCAAATTTACTTTGCAATACCTAATACTACACTGTTACTGCTAGTATATGTAAACATCAGTAGCATCAGAGACTGCTCACAAGGGCACAGCTGCACACCCTCCTATTTCCATACTCCAACGATCACAAAATAATCTCATATAGAGAATACAGAGAAAACCCATTTTTACAGAGCCCAATATGACCAAAAACCACATACCCTGAGCAAATCATCATCTAGGGAGAGATTATCATCAGCAGAAAAAATAACAGAGAGAGATGAAATTCAGTTTGCATCCAAAGCTCTCTCCGTTCCCCACGGCTGGAGGTCTCCCCGTCCCCAAAACATGCCTCCGCCAGCAGAGCACCCGTGCTCCTCGTTCCTCGCCGTCGACCATGGTAACGGGCTCACGGCGACCCCGACGGGGCAGAGAGAGAGAGAGAGAGAGAGAGAGAGAGAGGGGGGGGGGGGGGTGGAGATGTACTCGACAGCACCGGTGCCCTTGCTCAGTCGCCGTTGCCCAGATCCAAATCGCCGTCGCCGCCCCGATCCATGACAGCAGGCCGACTTCCTAAGGCCAGAGTCGCGGTGGCAATGACTGCCACGGCCGAAGTGCAGCAGGCGCGCCGGAGTGGGGCTCAATGCTGGTGGCCTCGTGTCGAGGAGGCAACGGAGATGGTGGCGACACAGGAGATCAGCGACGCTGGGCTCGCTTGGAGGCGATATGGTGGAGGGGATTGAGGGGACGACACGATTTGAAAGATGGAAAGGAAGGGAGCAGAGCAATTAGCGGCATGAACATCTCATTGACGCGATTCAGGTGGATTCGATACGCGTTGTGGGCGGGGCCGTGCGGATCGGGGGCGCGGAGCGCTATGACTATCGGCAGACTACGGGCGTCTGACGGCAGAACATTTAATCTGAGTCATCGATCTGGCTAACAGATTATTGGCCTAATATGGGCAGTAGAATATTTTTAGGTTGATTTAATTCGAGGGTTGTGGTTATCTTATGTACAGTTTGTTGTGGTTTTAGAATAACTTATGTTTGTTTTTTTAATAGTAAGTATAGATGCTGATTTTCTGTTAGGCGTTTAGTTTTCACTTATTATTATTTTTACTTCAGAAAACGCTACTTTAAATAACTCGCTATAGCTGACATAACCATAGCTCGAACCTCGTCGCAGACCTGCGAAAGGAAAAACGCAGTCAAAAACACTGCTCAGCTAAGAAAAAGCAGACCGGAGTCCGGAGGGAGTGCAGCCACAACATCAGTGCATGAAAAGCTGTGGCTAAATTCAGCACACGAGTAGTATGTTCCTCGGGGACTCCGGCATTCCAAACTATTTCTCGACTCCCGGCGCACCTTCCTCCATATATTTCCGTTTAAGAGTTGGAGGCACAGACCTGTACTACGTCCACTCATCCAGCTCTGTGCATCCCAGCTCGCTGGACGTAGCACTGGCCATGCGCTTCACCTCGGGCCTCTCCTACATATGGGGGCATGCGGCCACGTGGAAGATACATGGTTTATAATATAGTTATCTACTGGCTATATGATGTTACCGTTTACAACTAATGTACTCCCTCCTTCAAAAATATACTTGACTTCTATTTATTCAAAAATGGATGTATCTATATACTAAAACATGTTTAGATGCATTTATATTTTGACAAATGGAAGGCATGTATTATGAAACGGAGTGAGTAATAGTCAACACGTATAGTACTACTTCCTCCGTTGCAAAATATGGTACATATAGATTTCTTTGAAAGTCAAACTTTGTCAACTTCGATCAAGTTTATAAAGAAAAGTGTCTACATCTACACTATCAAACATGTAAATTATAAAAATATAACTTATAATGTATCTAATGATATGCATTTGGTATAGTTTGACTTTTAGAAAAATTTATAGGCACTACATTATGAAACGGAGAGAGTACTCATTGTATTCCATTCCAAATTTTGACCATAGATTAATTGAAAACTATGTTTAAATATATTTTTTTTAGAAAAGGAGGATGTACCCCCGGCCTCTGCACCTGGACGATGCATGCAGCCATCGAACATATAAACCCTAAAGAACTCATAGTCACAACGAAGGTGGCCACGTCGCCTTTAAATCGCCATGAACAGTACTCGTGCCACCGCCTGTAAATTCCGTGCCCCGCCAGGGGCATTTTAGTCATTTCATGCGCAGGCATATAAAAGGCAGCCTCCCGTGGAGAAGACCTAGCCGCCGCCTCCGTCCCCACTCGCCTCCCCTCATTCGCCCTCTCTCTCTCTCTCTCTCGCTAACCTCTCTCTCTCTCCCCATCGCGCCCGTGGGTTCCGGCCGGCCCAGCGTCTCCGCAACCCCGCCTCCTCTCTGCCTTGCCGGAGAAGCTCGCCCGATGCCGGTGACCTAGCCCACGTGTCTCCCCGCGACCCTGCCTCCTCTCCTGCCGCCGGAGAAGCTCGCCTCCGCGCCCACAAGCCTCGGATTGGCGGGATCCGGACGAGGAGGGTGGATGAGACGGGGAGGAGGAGGAGAAGTGTGGGGCGTCTGAGAGAATATCCCGCCGCCTCCTCCGCTCCTTCCTCCAAGAAGTTGCCGGTTCCTCTCCTCTCCCGTCGGCGCCAAGGCCGTCATGAGGTGTGAGGAGAGCGAGGAGAGGAGGGGAAGATGCACGAGGAGGAGGAGGAGGACCAGCGGTGGCGCGCCGCCCGGATCCGAGGCGTGGGAGGGCGGCGATGGCGCGTCGACTGGATCGAGCGACCCCGATGGAGGGGAAGGGACTGGTAGGCGCGTGCAGGCGGCAAAAGCTTGGGGGATTGGGGAGATGGCGGCCAACCGAGTTTCTTCGATTGATCTGGACATGGCCATGGCAGCGCACGCAAGGGGCGGAGGCGAGCGACCCTCTGGAGCCACGCACGTCGAGAGGTAGGAGCCGTGTGACCCTCCTCTCCCCTTCGCTTCTCGCTCCTCCTATCCGATCTAGGCTGCATATTTGCGTCCACGACGTATTTCTCTCTTAATTTTTACTGCTTGATTCTCTGGTTTTCTGATAATCTTTACATGATTGCAGACATGAGTGTGTCATGTGCAGCAGCAAGGTGATACATGCCTCTGCCCTTTCTCTCTCACAATAACCAATATTTCTAATATTTTTGTGTGATGATTCTTCTGTGAGATGGATCTTTCTAATATTTCTGTTTGATGAAAGTTGTAATCAATTGTCTATTTTCTTGGCACTTTATTATGTGATATCTGTTTGGGGACCTTACTAACAAGTGCTAGTTTTCTGCTGATTGAAGGGAGGAGCTCGAGCCACAACGGTGGTCCACGGCGCCATGGCCATCCTCCTTGGCAGGAGGAGCATGCGCCGCATAGACGGCCGGATCTATCCAGCCCTCAACTGCTGTCCGTCCACCCTAGGCGACTTCTTGATTCCCGGAGCTCATCACGCATGGTACCTTTTAGTCCTGTTGATTCCCTCCTCATGTGGCCTGATTCATTATTATGTGCAATATGGATCTCACCTTTTGTTGGTATTGGCTGTAGATGCGTAAAGCGGAAGCCTCATGAAGCCTGATGCATTACTACTCTGTGCAACATGCATCTCACCTTTTGTTGGTCTTGGTCAGTAGATGCGAAAAAGGAACATCTGCCTCCTTTTTGGTGCGGAGATGAGCCCCTATGGTAAATGAATCTGCGGTAGATCCACTTAATTTAATTCATTTTTGTTGCCTTTAGCCATTTATGCGGTTCTAAAAGTGACTTCACATGTGTTCATTATCTCTTGGTGCAGGTATGCAAGTACAAGTCATTTTATAAGAAGGGATGCATTATTTTCTTGTTTGTGATTCTCCGTCTGCAATAGAGAAGTTTCTCCAATGTATTTCTTCCCTCGGATTGGTGATACCGGTACCAACTGTGACTTGGCATTTTTGAGTCGTCTTGATACTTCCATAGTAATCTAACAATGTCTTTGTAGTGGTTTACCTTTTTTTTTCAGAGATCATCTGTTATTGTTGTAAAAAAATAACACTAATGTATATCATTAGAATTCTGCAAGAGTAAATATATAAGATGCACATATTGTTTATACAGTATCCTCACTGAAATCATTCAGTTGGAGCATGTGAATAGAAATAAATGCCTGAAATTTCGATGATCGTGGTTGGTCGCTTGCAATAGATCAGCAATGAGATATACAATATGGTCAGTTTACTTTTGCTAGGCCATGGTTAGTTAAGCATGTATTGCCAGGATTTTCCTTCGTCTATTCATTATGTGTTGTTATAGAGGCAATTTGGATTTATCTTAGATACATCCATGAGTAAGTAATATTTAGTAGTTATCTTGACCTATTAATCCCATTTGATTGCGTTGCGGTAACAAGGAAGAAGGGTCGGTTTATTTTCCACGAATCACAAAAAATAGTGCCGCTGAGAATATAGGACCAGCTAGGACTAAAAGGTCGGGTCCCCTCCTATTCTTTGCATTCATTCATTTGTCTATTTGCTTGGAATGCTTCTACAAAAGGACTAAGTTATGACTGCTCACTGTCACTATGTCAGATACCATTTTATTTATCTCATTAAGTTGTATTGATTGGCAAAAACACCTCGCAAATGCCAAAAAATAAGCAACTCCTCTTGATTAGCTCAAGAGGACCTCCGATGGCTTCATGGTCTTAATGTATCTGTATACCAGCCGAACGGGCAAATACTCAAGTGACTGAATGTGGTGACTATAAAAGTCAGAATCGGGTACTTTTATCTCTTGTGAAGAATATAAATATTTTTGTGGGTGCTCTTGTGTACATATAAAAAATTGAAGGTGGTCATGATTCAGCTGACTAGGTTTTTTTCTATGTGAAGGAAAGAAAAAAGTTGGTACCTAATAGAACCAAAGTAATCGATCCTCTTTTGTACATTTGTAGAAATAAAACAGAATAGCTTGCAAAGTAGTTTTGATATCATTTTTGGAAAATAGCAAACAGGTAGTTATGGCAGGTTTTCTATGATCCAAATAAGAGTACACATGCCTTTATTTTAACATACAGATTAAATGTTGACAAGTACATTTTGATTGCTTAGTCAGTGTATTGTCCATTCAAAAAAAATCTATGTATTGATAATAGTTTGGCTTCCTTGGTAGTGTAGATTCAAGAAAATTTATAAAATTCATGCATTCTTTCTTCACTTTTTTGTATTTATATGTTCTGTACTATTGAGTTAACTCAGTTGCAGCTATAACAAGTGAGCTCTATATTCAATTCAGCTAACAGTTTTTGTTCCTACTATTAAAACATATACTGCTTTTTAAGAGATACATACCTAATGTTTTATTTGATTAACCCTGTATGTATAGCAAATTTCTCCTAATTTGTTTTTCTTAAGTGCTGAAGACTTCCATAAGGGCGCAACTACAAAATCATCCGGACACACCGTAAAATGGATAGATGACCCGTTTGCCCCTCAAGAAGTCATAGGCAGGACCAAATGTATGATGGAGCGCATAACCAAAATCTATCCATTTTGGTCGTGCGCTCCATCATACATTTGCGCCTCTAAACTTAGTTTGTGGTTCCCTTTTGTCGTTCTCTACTCTTTTTGCCGTTTTAACCGTAAAATATGATATATGATATAATGGTTATTTGTACATCGAGCAGGTGATGTAATTACTTTCAATAGTGCTTCAGCTCTGCAATCGACAGTTTGACCTCATGCCAGGGCAGCCTCAGCTAGTTGCCTCTTCTATCAAAGGTAATTAACAAAAGCATTTTTATTGATATTGTTGTATGGAAAGTTTACTGGAAATTATGATTCTAACTGGGTGTGAATAACATGCTTTGTCTTGAAATAATGACATATGGAGAAACTATAGTTCCCATACTAAACTTGGTATTTTGATTCACACAAAGTTTCCGTCATCGATGATTAAACCCATACTTGTCATATGAATAAAGTGACATCAATAGGAAACTGAACAACAGAGAGAATTAAGGATGCCTTATAAGCATGTTTTCACTTAAGATAGACTAGAATGACTTCACAAATATTTACATCAATATAGATTGTCAAGTAGCAGTAGCTTATACAGATAGCTGCAGTTGTTGGCTGCACATTACAACTTCATGTTATTCCTCTCTCACCATAATAATCATTTTTTTGTTCCATATAAAGTGGCAGTAGGTTCTTTTGTTGCCAATGATTAATTATCTGATCCTTTGAGGCATTAATATCATGCTAGCTCTGTATATTGCTGGTGGTTTTCCCACTGTAATTCATTGTCACCATGCTGCTAATTTTGTGTTTTGCTTGTCTTGTACTCACATGTAATTCCTTTGTTCCATCTTTGTTTTGTTATGTGCCAGTGCTGATGGAAGACATCCTGAGTCCTTATTGCATGCTAGAGAACAACAACTATCTTGTTGGTGATTCCCCTGATATTTGGTTCTACAATTGTGGCATATGGACCAATGAAAGCAAAGATATTCTGAATGTAATAGCTATATGGGTTGTGCCAAATGGTTTAACAATGGAAGCGTCACGCTTAAGTACATGTGGAAGTGTACTATGCAAGCATTATCAGACAATGCAATGACACCCTGTTTGTACATTCACACCCTTTGAATGCCACAATCAGACTAAGAAGATGCCTAAATGAGTTGTGAGGCTGCCTCCATATAAGTGTTTCTGTAAACCGATCTATGTCATTCTACTACCTGTACTGCTATCTGTAATACAATCCACATTGCATTCAATGAGCAAAGTTTGATAAATTGTATCTGTCGTCATATCCACACTAACTTACTCGCTTTTCTGAACATTGTATTTTTTTCACTTGAAAACCAATCTAAGTTAGTCTACTATCTGTAATACAATTCACATTGCATTGTCATCTACTCCCTCTGTTCCCAAATGTAAGTCTTTTTAGAGATTCCAACAAGGGATTGCATACAGAGCAACATGAGTGAATCTTCACTCTAAAATATGTTTATAAATTCGTATGTTGTAGTCCATTTGAAATCTCTAAAAAGATTTATATTTAGGAATGGAGAGAGTACATCTCCTACTTACTCACTACTAACATTATTTCTAATTCGCTTCTTGCGCCATTGGCGCAACCAGGTCATCTAGTATTATTAGTTATTCACAAAGACCATGCAAGGTGAGACATCAATAAGCCTGAAGCCACCATCTTGGCAACGCTGTTGCTACTCCTATCCCCTTGATGAAGGTGTGCCAAATGTCCGGGCCTAATACCAAACAGACATCGCACTAAAGCCTAACATCTAAAGTTGGATGACCCATCCAAGCCACTACCTGGATTGGGCCACACACCGGTCCGGCACACTCCCAGTGAGCACCGCACGCTGCAAGGGCCGTCACCTCCATCTTCCATCGGTCCACCCTCAGAGCAGAATTGATGCACCGACCTTGCGAGGCCTCTCTGCCATCAACACCACCATGACGCCAGACAGCTTCCTCCTCCTGCGCGAGTCCATCTCCGCGCATCGGATGCCGAGTCTCCACTGCGCCATGCTGCCGAGACCCACCGTCGACGATACGGTTGATGCCACACCGCTCCACCTACATGCCATCTCGCGTCGACTCCAAACTACCAGCAACTCCACCACCCTGAGCAGTCCCCGGCCTTCAGTAAGGAACGCAACACCAAAGTGACATCGTCACCCAAACAGAGGAACGGAGGCTTTCGCATGCGCTCATGGCAGAGGTGGGGGACATAGGATCCACACCGAAGCCTCTAGGAAGGGAATCGGTGCCGAGGGCGTCGACTTTGGTGCGGCCGCCACGCCGGCCTGGAGTTTCCCCCGGATCCATGCCCACCCGCCAGATCTGTCCAGGCAGTACTGACGTCAACCATAGTCGCTAAGTACCATAGCCAGCACGAACCGGAGTAGATCGAGTCGAAGATGACGCCTGCCATGGAACTCCGGTCGGCCATCGAGGAGCCGCCGCAGCGCCACCACCTCCATGTCGCCCACGTAGCCATGGAAGGCCGCCCATCTGCACCCGTGGGTGCCGCCCGCCTGGCAGGCCGCATCGCGCGCCACCGATCGAGGCCGCTGCCTCGAGATCCGATATGCCACCCGCCGCCGCGCCATGAGAGCCAGAGCCCCACGCCCGCTTCGGTGCACCGCACGCGTTCCCGCGCGCCGTACATGCTCGCCGCTCAGGCCCAGCGCAAGCTCGCCATGGTGACCACGCGCTCCCATGGCGGACGCCTCACAACGCCTAACCATCGTAAGAGGGAGAACCGGAGTGCCCCGCCGCCGCCGATGCTGCGCGAGCTTTGCCCGGCGGCGCCTGCTGGCGGCGGCGAGGGGAGGGAGATCTGGTGAGGAGGGAGTTCGCCCGGCGGCTAGGGTTCTGCCCGGGTCGGCCGCGGGGTGGGCGACACGGGGGACGGGACATGATACGTCTGCTTTATCCCGTCAAATATGTTGGAAATATGAGCAATTTACCAAATGACGATTTTCAGCAGAAGAGATCCGCTAACAAGATTTTTATTGACGGAGGGGACATAATGCACGTTATTCAGCTGCACGATCTTCCCCGAACTAAACTTCAGATCGACCGTGCCAACACCACTAACAGAAGCACTAGTACTTGAACCGTTGCCCATCAGCACGGTTGAAGTCCCTGCGGTCTGATAAGACGAAAACATGGAAATATCACCGCATACATGCACATTAGCATCCGTGTCAATCAACCAATCAGGAGAATGACATACTAAAAGAATAGTGGGAAATGTACCATACCCAGCATCCTTCATGTCAGTGTCTCCAATGACAACATTAGCGGTTTTGCCGCCTTTCCCAGGATAACGCTTGTCATAGCGATTAGGGCAACTAGGAGCCCAATGATCAGGATCCCCACACACATGACAAGCACCTTTGTTCTTGTCATTCTTCCTTGAAGTTCGTGTATTGCACAACCTTGTTCTTCCCATCAAACTTTGCTTTACCATCAAACTTGCCCTTGTTCTTAAACTTGTGGGGCGGGAAGTTCTTCTTACATGCAGTTGGCACTAGATCCTCTCTCAATACCTCGAGCACGTGTGTCCTTTGCTCTCGCCTTTTCTTCGACATCAAGAGTGCCAATGAGATCCGACATGGAAACTCCTGTCTCTTATGTTTCAGTAAGGTAGAAAAGTTCCTCCACGAAGGAGGAAGCTTAGTGATGATACCTCCGGCAACAAACTTGTCCAGTAGCATACAACTGAAGTGCTCAAGTTCTCTAGCAAATGACTGTATCTCATGAGCTTGCTCAACCACGGAGCGCTCTTCACCATCCTGTAATCATAGAATTGATCCATGATGTACAGCTCGATTACCCGACATCCGAGACCCCAAACTTGGCCTCGAGTGCATCCCATATATCTTTTCCATTATCAATTGACGCATAAGCATCAACTATGTTCTCACCAAGAACACTCAAAAGAGCAGCCTTAAATAGAGTATCCATTTTTTGAAAAGCGTGTGCCTGTTGAGCATCAAGCTCTCCTTCAGGTTTGCCAAGAGTGGCGTCATAGCAACTCATGGTTTGAAACCATAAGACTGCTCTCACGCGCCACCTCTTATAGTGGATACCCTCAAACATAGGAGGTTTCATGGAAGCAGCAAAACCACTCGGGGTAAATTTCCTATGATAAGGTTTTTGGATTGTTGGAAATATGAGCAATTTACCAAATGATTTTATTAATAGAAATATTAGATAAAGCATGACTAATATAACATGGATAAAAGTAGTCATGCAATCTGACAGAGAGAAGGTAAATAACATCTGCATATATGAACTGCAACCAAACATGTCTAAAGCAGATAGTAGAACAGGTTGCATATATGGCGTAGAACCTATCATATGTAGGACAAACACTAGAGCAAAGAACTGCGACAGGACCTCTAACAGAAAGAGCAAGAACACGTACGGGACAACAGCAGCAGTAGCACTAGACTTGGGGTCGGTGTCCTCGCCAGCCATGTCATCGAGAAGGTTGTCGACGTCGGGGAAGAAGTCGTCGTCGGGGAAGTAGTCGTCGGAGTCCGGGGCGTCCGTGATGAAGAAGTCAGTAGTCACGCTGAGCGCTCCCCAAAAACCTTATCACCCTTCTCCCGTACATGACTCAAAGAGGTGCGGTTTTGGAGGCCTACTGTCCCGACTCACGGTGCACGCCGCAAGCCAGGATGAGGAAGACATCAGCAGCTCAGGGATTGGAACCGGTGGCGATAGGAAGAAGAAGTTCTGGTGTGTCTCTCTGAGAGGAGCGACCTCCCTTTTATAGGTGCAAGAGAAGGAGGCGAGAGGCTGCGCCGGGAGCTGAAGAGAACGAGGGAGACGAAACAAAGAGGCAGCAGCCGAAGGGTGCAGCGTTCGTATTCAATACCCACTACAACAAAAACTTTCTAGCTCCCGAGTGGCCTTTCGTATACCCGTAGTGCGTGGCAAAAATTTAGACATCGGCTCGGCTCATTCCTGCAATCTGCGGCACGTCGTGACGAGGCGTGGCGTAGCGAGGCAGGCGGCAGAGGAGGAGCGCGCGTGGATGTCCCTCTTGTTCTCATGCTCATACAAGTGGGGAAAGAACCTCCCTTATAAGGAGGTCCAACTCCAACTAAACTAGCAATGTGGGACTAAACTTTAGTAGTATCCCTTGCCTTGCACAAATGTGCTAAGTGGGCCTCTAGGATTTATTTAGGAATTTCTGAAATAGTTATTGGGCTGTCCCAAAATAGACTAAATTCCAGCAATCCCCCACCATATCCCAGAGGCACACATAAATTTACCTTTGGTTCCATTACACCATTTTATATACCAGTATTGCAGTGGAGACTGTTAAGTTGAACTTCCACCTAGAACTCTATGCTACACTAGTAGGCAACTTGAACAGTGGACTGGGCCTTGAACTGCAAGTTTTCTGCGAATCTAGCTCCACACAAAGCCTTGACTGATACTAGGCTACCGTGGGTCTTCCCCGCGGGTGGAGCTTATGCATCATACTCCGTGACCTTTCATGAGTTTACTAGAGAGAACCCTACTCTCATAGATTGCGACGTTTAACAATCAGACTCATATAGGTGTGTTCTTCAAAAGATGTTCTGCAGGACAATATCCACTACTTGTCTTCCACATCTAATTCATGGGATCTCCGATCACAAAGAATAGGTTACCACTGTGAAAACTCATATTGTGGGTCTCATACCCATCTCCATCGATGCATTATCTATCACATTACATGATAGACCCTTAGTAAAATGATCTGCCAAATTTTTAGACGTTTGGATATAATCCAATGCAACAACTCCGGAGTTTTTCATTTTCCTGACAGACTTTAACCTTCTCTGAACGTGTCTTGATGACTTCATGTTATCCTTTGAGCTGCTCACTTTCGTGATCACAGTTTGATTGTCGCAGTTTATAAGGATACCCGGTACAGGTTTCTCAACAACCGGCAAGTCGTTCAAGAGTCGGTAAAGCCAATCTGCTTCGACCGTAGCTGTATCTAGTGCTGTGAGTTCTGCTTCCATTGTTGACCTCGTTAAGATGGTCTGCTTGCAAGACTTCCAAGAAACAGCGCCACCTCCATGAGTGAATACATAACCTGTCGTGGCCTTTATCTCATCAGCATCTGAGATCCAGTTTGAGTCACTATACCCTTCAAGCACCTTTGGGTGACCGGTGTAGTGAATTCCATAATTCGCAATGCCTTTCAAATAACGCAAAACTCTCTCTAGAGCTTTCCAATGCACATCTCCTGGTTTTGAGACAAACCAACTCAGTTTGCTAACAACAAAAGAGATGTCAGGTCTTGTAGCACTAGCTAAGTACATAAGCGAGCTAATAATCTGAGAATATATCAATTGATCTCTAGCAATTCTTCGATTCTCTTGAAGTAACACACTCGCATCATATGGTGTTGGAGAGGGCTTGCAGTCACTATAGCCAAAGCGACTCAAGATCTTTCCCACATAGTGAGATTGAAGCAATGTAATCCCACCATGATCGTCTCTCAACAACTTGATGTTCAGAATGACATCAGCCACTGCTAAATCCTTTATCTGAAAACAGCGAGATAGGAAATTCTTGACCTCCTTAATAACATTCAGGTTTGTTCCGAAAATTAGTATGTCATCAACATACAAGCAAAGGATAACTCCCTCGCCCCCACCATGGCGATAGTACACACATTTGCCAGCTTCGTTTACAACAAAGCCTGCAGTTGTTCAAGTTCTTTCAAACTTCTCATGCCACTGTTTAGGTGCTTGCTTGAGTCCATACAAAGACTTCAGCAACTTGCACACTTTTCCTTCCTGACCATCTAGTATAAACCCATCTGGTTGTTCCATATAGATTTCCTCGTCCAGCTCTCCATTTAGAAAAGCGGTCTTAATATCCATTTGATGAACGAGAAGACCATGTGAGGCAGCTAGTGAAAGTAGAACTCGAATAGTGGTCAGTCGAGCCACAGGTGAGTAAGTATCAAAGAAGTCTTCACCTTCCTTTTGGGTATAACCCTTAGCCACGAGCCGAGCCTTATACTTTTCAATAGTATATCATCAGGCCTAAGCTTCTTCTTGAATACCCATTTGCATCCTATAGGTTTGCACCCATAAGGACGACCAGTTATCTCCCAAGTTTCATTCGCCAAGATGGAATCCATCTCGCTACGAACCGCTTCCTTCCAGTAGTCAGCATCTTCAGATGCATAGGTGTCTGAAATAGAACTGGGAGTTTCATCTATGAGATACAAAAGAAAATCATCACCAAAGGACTTTGCAGTCCTCTGTCTCTTGCTCCTAGTAGGAACTTCATTGTTCTCCTCCACATGACTATCAAAGTGTTCCATCGAAATGGCAGGTTCAGTAATTTTAACTGGTTCCTGATTCAATGAACTAGGCATCTCCTGATTAGATGAGGTAGCCATATCCATCATGGGAAAGATATCTTCAAAGAAAGTCGCATCATTCGACTCCATGATCGTACCAACATGCATGTCAGGTACCTCAGATTTTACAACCAAGAATCTATAGCCAATGCTATAAAAGCATATCCCAGGAAAACACAATCCGCGGTCTTTGGTCCAAGCTTCCGCTTCTTTGGAATTGGAACATTCACTTTCGCCAAACAACCCCATGTTCGTAGATAAGAGAGTTTTAACCGTTTCTTCTCCCATTCCTCGAATGGAGTTATTTCTTTGTTCTTTGTGGGAACTCTGTTTAGGACATGACATGCCATCAATATCGCCTCCCCCCACCATGCCTTGGAGAGACCCGATGTGTCTAACATGGCGTTAACTAAATATGTTAGAGTACGGTTCTTTCTTTCGGCCACCCCATTTGATTGAGGTGAATAGGGAGGCGTCCTCTCATGGATTATACCATGTTCCGCACAAAAAGCATCAAATTCATTGGAAAAATACTCTCCACCACGGTCGGACCTAAGCCTCTTGATTTTCCGATCAAGTTGGTTTTCCACTTCAGCTTTATAGATCTTGAAAAAGTTCAAAGCCTCATCCTTAGATTTCGTAAGATACACACGGCAAGATCTAGTGGAGTCGCCAATTAACGTCATGAAATATTTCTTTCCACCTTTTGTCAAAACACCATTCATTTCACATAGATCTGAATGTATGAGTTCTAGTGGTGCAAGATTTCTCGTTTCCACAGTCACATGAGACTTACGAGGTTGCTTAGCTTGCACACACACTTGACACTTGGATCCCTTGACAGTGGTGAAACTAGGGATTAAGTTCAACTTTGCCAGTCGCGACATGCAACCAAATTAACATGACAAAGACATGAATGCCACACATTTGATTCACTATTGTTGCAAATATGATTAACAACTTTATTGCAAATGTCTGATAAGGATAAACGAAACAGGCCTCCTGACTCAGCCTTTACCAACAAAGGTTCCATACTTGGATATTACAAATTTATTCGACTCAAAGACAAGCTTGTAGCCATATCTACACAGAAGAGATCCGCTAACAAGATTTTTATTGACGGAGGGGACATAATGCACGTTCTTCAGCCGCACGATCTTCCCCTAAGTAAACTTCAGATCTGCCATGCCAACACCACGAACAGAAGCACTTGAACCGTTGCCCATCAGCACGGTTAAAGTCCCTGTCTGATAAGAGGAAAACATGGAAATATCACCGCATACATGCACATTAGCACCCGTGTCAATCAACCAATCAGAAGAATGACATACTGAAAGAATAGTGGGAAATATACCATACTGATACGTCTCCAACGTATCTATAATTTTTTATTGCTCCATGCTATATTATCTATTGTTTTGGACTATATTGGGCTTTATTTTCCACTTTTATATTACTTTTGGGACTAACCTATTAACCGGAGACCCAGCCCAGAATTGTTGTTTTTTGCCTATTTCATTATTTCGAAGAAACGGAATATCAAACGGAGTCCAAACGGAATGGAACCTTCGGGAACGTGATTTTCTCATCAGATAAGATCCAGAGACTTGGACCCTCGGTCAAGAAAGGAGGGAGGCGACCACGAGGTGGAGGGCGCCCCGCCTCGTGCCCCTCAAGCTCCACCGACGTACTCCTTCCTCCTATATATACCTACGAACCCCGATGCATCAGATACGGAGCCAAAACCTAATTCCACCACCGCAACTTTCTCAGATCCACGAGATCCCATCTTGGGGCCTGTTCGAGTTCTCCGCGGAAGGGGATTCCACCATGGAGGGCTTCTACATCATCATCGTAGCCTCTCCGATGAAGTGTGAGTAGTTTACTTCAGACCTTCGGGTCCATAGTTAGTAGCTAGATGGCTTATTCTCTCTTTTCGGATCTCAATACAATGTTCTCCCCCTCTCTCGTGGAGATCTATTCGATGTAATCTTCTTTTTGCGTTGTGTTTGTTGAGACCGATGAATTGTGGGTTTATGATCAAGATTATCTATGAACAATATTTGAATCTTCTCTGAATTCTTTTATGTATGATTGGTTATCTTTGCAAGTCTCTTGAATTATCCGTTTGGTTTGGCCAACTAGATTGGTAGTTCTTGCAATGGGAGAAGTGCTTAGCTTTGGGTTCAATCTTGCGGTGTCCTTACCAAAGGATGTAAAGGGTTGCAAGGCACGTATTGTATTGTTGCCACCGAGGATAACAAGATGGGGTATTTATCATATTGCATGAATTTATTCCTCTACATCATGTCATCTTGCTTAAGGCGTTACTGTTTTCATTAACTTAATACTCTAGATGCATGCTTTGGATAGTGGTCGATGAGTGGAGTAATAGTAGTAGATGCAGCAGGAGTCGGTCTACTTGTCTCGGACGTGATGCCTATATACATGATCATACCTAGATACTCTCATAACTATGCTCAATTTGCCAATTGCTCAACAAGTAATTGCTCACCCACCGTGAAATACTTATGCTCTTGAGAGAAGCCACTAGTGAAATCTATGGCCCCCGGGTCTATTCTCATCATATTAATTTTCCTACGCTTTATTATTGATTTGCTTTTTTACTTTGACTTTTATTTTACTTTTCATCTTTATACCAAAAAATACCAAAAATATTATCTATCATCTCTATCAGATCTAACTCGTAAGTGATCGTGAAGGGATTGACAACCCCTATTCGCGTTGGTTGCAAGGAGTTATTTGCTTTGTGTAGGTATGAGGGAATCGCGTGTGGCCTCCTACTGGATTGATACCTTGGTTCTCAAAAACTGAGGGAAATACTTACGCTACTCTGCTGCATCATCCTCTCCTCTTCAGGGAAAACCAACGCAAGCTCAAGACGTAGCAAGAAGGATTTCTGGCGCCATTGCCGGGGAGTCTACGCAAAAGTCAAGATACCAAGTACCCATCGCAATCCCTTATCTCTCGCATTATATTTGCCATTTGCCTCTCGTTTTCCTCTCCCCCACTTCACCCTTGCCGTTTTATTCGCCCTCTCTTTCCCGTTCGTCTTTTCGTTTGCCTTGATGTCTTACTTGGCCCGTTTGCTCGTTTGGTTGAAATAGTTGAGTATTTATTCCTAAACAGAGAAGCTATTATCTATGGATCCTCATCCGCTTGCCAATCTTTTTAAGAGATCCAATTATGATGAACCAATTCCTAGTGATTTGGATGCACTAGATTATCTTTATAAGGTTTTTCCTGAAATCCGTGAAGTGACTTACGATAGATCTTTGAATAAAAAGCATGATTGCAATGATTTTATTATAAATTCTTTTGATGTCAATTGTGCTAATAAGATGCAAAACCCTAAGCTTGGGGATGCTAGTTTTGCTATGTCTACTACTTGTTGCAATGATCATGATTGGGATGATTCTTCTTATGACTTTGAAAATTTATTTAAGCCCCATGATCAATATGAGATTGATAATATTGTTTGCAATAATATTGAAAGTGGGTTCGAAAGAGTGTCAACTTTAGATCCCACATATTTGGAGAATGTTCAATCTTATGAAGTTTTTGATAAAAGTGGGTTTGGAAAGGTCATGACTTTTGTTAATGATAATCCCACTATTTTGGAAGAGTATCAACTTTGCATGCATGTGGATCGTGTTGAGAATATACTTTGTTATAGATATTTTGTTGAATTTGCCTATGATCCTACATGTAATTATTATGAGAGAGGAAAATATGGTTGTAGAAACTTTCATGCTACTAAATTACCTCTCGCTATGTTGAGATTGCTATTGTTTCTTTCCGCTTCCTTGCATATGCTAGTTGCTTGCCTTGATTTGTTTGCCTATAAGATGCCTATGCATAGGAAGTATGTTAGACTAAAGTGTGTTTGTCACATGTTTTATGATGCTCTCTTTGTGCCTCAATTCTTGTCTTTCTTGTGAGCATCATTGAAATCTCAATGCCCAGCTAAAAAGGCTTTAAAGAAAAGCGCTTGTTGGGAGACAACCCAATATTTATCCTTGCTGTTATTCAATAAATAATCCATCTACCTTCTTTTTGGATGTGGTTTTATGTTTTAATTAATGTTTGTGCCAAGTTAAACCTATAGGATCTTCTTGGATGATAGTTATTTGATCTTGCTGTAATTTCCAGAAACTTTCGGTTCACAAAAACAATTGTTAAAAATCACAAGAACGTGATAAAATAGTGATTCCAATTTCTTATGATCAATAAACAAATTTCCTAGGTCGTACTATTTTTTCTGAATTTTTGGAGTTCCAGAAGTTTACGTTAGTTACAAATTACTACAGACTGTTTTGTTTTTGACAGATTCTGTTTTTCGCGTGTTGTTTGCTTATTTTGATGAATCTATGGCTAGTAAAATAGTTTATAATCCATAGATAAGTTGGAATACAGTAGGTTTAACACCAAAACAAATGAAGAATGAGTTCATTACAGTACCTTGAAGTGGTCTTTTGTTTTGTTTCACTAATGGAGCTTACGAGATTTCTGTTGAGTTTTGTGTTGTGAAGTTTTCAAGTTTTGGGTGAAATCTTTTGATGGATTATGGAACAAGGAGTGGCAAGAGCCTAAGCTTGGGGATGCCCATGGCACCCCCAAGATAATCCAAGGACACCAAAAGTCAAAGCTTGGGGATGCCCGGAAGGCATCCCTCTTTAAATCCACTTCCATCGGTAAATTTACTTGGAGCTATATTTTTATTCACCACATGATATGTGTTTTGCTTGGAGCGTCGTGTATTATTTGTGTCTTTGCTTGTTTGTTTACCACAATCATCCTTGTTGTACACACCTTTTGAGAGAGCCATAAATGAATTGGAATTTGTTAGAATACTCTATGTGCTTCACTTATATCTTTTGAGCTTTATAGTTTTGCTGTAGTACTTCACTTATATCTTTTAGAGCACGGTGGTGGATTTGTTTTAAAAAAACTATTGATCTCTCATGCTTCACTTAGATTATTTTGAGAGTCTTAAATAGCATGGTAATTTGCTTAAATTAATAATATTCTTGGTATTCAAGATTTGTAAGACTTTCTTTTGAGTGTGTTGAATACTAAGAAAAGTTTGATGCTTGGTAATTGTTTTGAGATATGAAGGTGGTAATATTAGAGTCATGCTAGTTGAGTAGTTGTGAATTTGAGAAATACTTGTGTTAAAGTTTGTGATTCCCGTAGCATGCACGTATGGTGAACCGTTATGTGATGAAGTCGGAGCATGATTTATTTATTGATTGTCTTCCTTATGAGTGGCGGTCGGGGACGAGCGATGGTCTTTTCCTACCAATCTATCTCCCTAGTAGCATGCGCGTAATACTTTGCTTTGATAACTTGTAGATTTTTGCAATAAGTATATGAGTTCTTTATGACTACTGTTGAGTCCATGGATTATACGCATTTTTCTCACCCTTCCACCATTGCTAGCCTCTCTAATACCGCGCACTTTTCGCCGGTATCATACACCCATCATAAACCTTCCTCAAAACAGCCACCATACCTACCTATCATGGCATTTCCATAGCCATTTCGAGATATATTGCCATGCAACTTTCCACCGTTCCGTTTATTATGACACGCTCCATCATTGTCATATTGCTTAGCATGATCATGTAGTTGACATCGTATTTGTGGCAAAGCCATCGTTCATAATTCTTTCATACATGTCACTTATGAATCATTGCATATCCCGGTACACCGCCGAAGGCATTCACATAGAGTCATATTTTGTTCTAAGTATCGAGTTGTAATTGTTGAGTTGTAAGAAAAATAAAAGTGTGATGATCATCATTTTTAGAGCATTGTCCCAAGTGAGGAAAGGATGATGGAGACTATGATTCCCCCATAAGTCGGGATGAGCCTCCGGACGAAAAAAAGAGGCCATAAAAAAAGAGAAAAGGCTCAAATAAAAAAATGAGAGAAAAAGAGAGAAGGGACAATGTTACTAACCTTTTACCACACTTGTGCTTCAAAGTAGCACCATGATCTTTATAATAGAGAGTCTCTCGTTTTGTCACTTTCATATACTAGTGGGAATTTTTTATTAGAGAACTTGGCTTGTATATTCCAATGATGGGCTTCCTCAAATTTCCCTAGGTCTTCGTGAGCAAGCGAGTTGGATGCACACCCACTTAGTTTCATTTGTTGAGCTTTCATATACTTATAGCTCTAGTGCATCCGTTGCATGGCAATCCCTACTCACTCACATTGATATCTATTGATGGGCATCTCCATAGCCCTTTGATACGCCTAGTTGATGTGAGACTATCTTCCCTCTTTTTGTCTTCTCCACAACCACCATTCTATTCCACATATAATGCTAAATCCATGGCTCACGCTCATGTATTGCGTGAAGATTGAAAAAGTTTTGAGAATGTCAAAAGTATGAAACAAATGCTATGCTTGTCATCGGGGTAGGGCATGATTTAAATATTTTGTGTGGTGAAGATAGAGCATAGCCGGACTATATGATTTTGTAGGGATAACTTTCTTTGGCCATGTTATTTTGAGAAGACATAATTGCTTTGTTAGTATGCTTGAAGTATTATTATTTTTATGTCAATATGAACTTTTGCCTTGAATCTTTCGGATCTGAATATTCATACCACAATTAAGAAGAATTACATTGAAATTATGCCAAGTAGCACTCCGCATCAAAAATTCTCTTTTTATCATTTACCTACTCGAGGACGAGCAGGAATTAAGCTTGGGGATGCCTGATACGTCTCCAACATATCTATAATTTTTGATTGCTCCATGCTATATTATCTATTGGTTTGTACTATATTGGGCTTTATTTTCCACTTTTATATTACTTTTGGGACTAACCTATTAACCAGAGGCCCAGCCCAAAATTGTTGTTTTTTGCCTATTTCAGTATTTTGAAGAAACGGAATATCAAATGGAGTCCAAACGGAATGAAACCTTCGGGGACGTGATTTTCTCATCAGATAAGATCCAAGAGACTTGGACCCTCGGTCAAGAAAGGAGGGAGGCGGCCACGAGGGTGGAGGGCGCGCCCCCTGCCTCGTGGCCCCCTCGAAGCTCCACCGACGTACTTCTTCCTCCTATATATACCTACATACTTCTTCCTCCTATATATACCTACGTACCCCCGACAGATCAGATACGGAGCCAAAAACCTAATTCCACCACCGCAACTTTCTGTATCCACGAGATCCCATCTTGGGGCCTGTTCCGGAGCTCCGCGGGAAGGGGATTCCACCATGGAGGGCTTATACATCATCATCGTAGCCTCTCCGATGAAGTGTGAGTAGTTTACTTCAGACCTTCGGGTCCATAGTTAGTAGCTAGATGGCTTCTTCTCTCTTTTTGGATCTCAATACAATGTTCTCCCCTCTCTCGTGGAGATCTATTCAATGTAATCTTCTTTTTGCGGTGTGTTTGTTGAGACCGATGAATTGTGGGTTTATGATCAAGATTGTCTATGAGCAATATTTGAATCTTCTCTGAATTCTTTTATGTACGATTGGTTATCTTTGAAAGTCTCTTCGAATTATCCGTTTGGTTTGGCCAACTAGATTGGTAGTTCTTGCAATGGGAGAAGTGCTTAGCTTTGGGTTCAATCTTGCGATGTCCTTACCCAGTGATAGAAAGAGTTGCAAGGCACGTATTGTATTGTTGCCATCGAGGATAACAAGATGGGGTATTTATCATATTGCATGAATTTATTCCTCTACATCATGTCATCTTGCTTAAGGCGTTACTCTCTGTTTTCATTAACTTAATACTCTAGATGCATGCTTTGGATAGCGGTCGATGAGTGGAATAATAGTAGTAGATGCAAAGGTGAGTCGGTCTACTTGTCTCGGACGTGATGCCTATATACATGATCATACCTAGATACTCTCATAACTATGCTCAATTCATCAATTGCTCAACATGAATTCGTTCACCCACCGTGAAATACTTATGCTCTTGAGAGAAGCCACTAGTGAAATCTATGGCCCCGGGTCTATTCTCATCATATTAATTTTCCTACGCTTTATTATTGCTTTGCTTTTTTACTTTGCCTTTTATTTTACTTTGCATCTTTAAACCAAAAAATACCAAAAATATTATCTATCATCTCTATCAGATCTCACTCTCGTTAAGTGACCGTCAAGGGATTGACAACCCCTATTCGCGTTGGCTGCGAGGAGTTATTTGCTTTGTGTAGGTACGAGGGAGTCGCGCGTGGCCTCGTACTGGATTGATACATTGGTTCTCAAAAACTGAGGGAAATACTTACGCTACTCTGCTGCATCATCCTCTGCTCTTCGGGGAAAACCAACGCAAGCTCAAGACGTAGCACATACCCAACATCCTTCATGTCAGTGTCTCCAATGACAACATTAGCGGTCTTGCCGCCTTTCCCAGGATGACGCTTGTCATAGCGATTTGGGCAACTAGGAGCCCAACTATCAGGATCCCCACACACATGACAAGCACCTTTCTTCTTGTCATTCTTCTTCTTGAAGCTCGTGTGTTGCACAACCTTGTTCTTCCCATCAAACTTTGCTTTATCATCAAACTTGCCCTTGTTCTTAAACTTGTGGGGCTGGAAGTTCTTCTTCTGTACCAGATTGGCACTAGATCATCTCTCAATACCTCGAGCACGTGTGTCCTTTGCTCTCGCCTTTTCTTCCACATCAAGAGTGCCAATGAGATTCAGGACGGAAACTCCTGTCTCTTATGTTTTAGTAAGGTAGCAAAGTTCCTCCACGAAGGAGGAAGCTTAGTGATGATACCTCCGGCAACAAACTTGTCCGGTAGCATACAACTGAAGTGCTCAAGTTCTCTAGCAAATGATTGGATCTCATGAGCTTGCTCAACCACGGAGCGCTCTTGGTCATCCTGTAATCATAGAATTGCTCCATCATGTACAACTCAGTGCCAGCATCCGAGACCCCAAAATTGGCCTCGAGTGCATCCCACATATCTTTTCCATTATCAATTGACGCATAAGCATCAACCACGTTCTCACCAAGAACACTCAAGAGAGGAGCCTTAAACAGAGTATCCATTTTTCTGAAAAGCTTGTGCCTGTTGAGCATCAAGCTCTCCTTCAGGTTTGCCAAGAGTGGCGTCATAGCAACTCATGGTTTGAAACCATAAGACTGCTCTCACACGCCACCTCTTATAGTGGATACCCTCAAACATAGGAGGTTTCATTGAAGCAGCAAAACCACTTGGGGTAAATTGCCTATGATAAGGTTTTTGGATTGTTGGAAATATGAGCAATTTACCAAATGATTTTATTAATAGAAATATTAGATAAAGCATGACTAATATAACATGGATAAAATTAGTCATGTGATCTGACAGGGAGAAGGTAAATAACATCTGCATATATGAACTGCAACCAAACATGTCTAAAGCAGATAGTAGAACAGGTTGCATATATGGCGTAGAACCTATCATATGTAGGACAAACACTAGAGCAAAGAACTGCGACATGACCTCTAACAGAAAGAGCAAGAACACGTATGGTACAGCAGCAGCAGTAGCACTGGACTTGGGGTCGGTGTCCTCGCCAGCCATGTCGTCGAGAAGGTTGTCGACGTCGGGGAAGTAGTCATCAGAGTCCGGGGCATCCGTGACGAAGAAGTCAGTAGTCGCGCTGAGCGCTCCCCAAAAACCTTATCACCCTTCTCCCGTACAGGACTGAAAGAGGTGCAGTTTCGGAGGCCTACTGTCCCGACTTACGGTGCATGCCGCAAGCCGGGATGAGGAAGACATCAGCAACTCAGGGATTGGAACCGGTGGCGAGAGGAAGAGGAAGTTCTGGTGTGTCTCTCTGAGAGGAGCGACCTCCCTTTTACAGGTGCAAGAGAAGAAGGCGAGAGGCTGCACTGGGAGCTAAAGAGAACGAGGGAGACGAAACGAAGAGGCAGCAGCCGAAGGGTGCAGCGTTCGTATTCAATATCCACTACAGCAAAAACTTTCCAGCTCCCGAGTGGCCTTTCGTATACCCGTAGTGCGTGGCAAAAATTTAGACATCGGCTCATTCCCACAACCCGCGGCGCGTCATGACGAGGCGAGGCGAGGCGTGGCGTGGAGAGGCGGGCCGCGGAGGAGGAGCGCGCGTGGATGTCCCTCTTTTTCTCATGCTCATACAAGTGGGGAAAGAACCTCCCTTATAAGGAGGTCCAACTCCCACTAAACTAGCAATGTGGGACTAAACTTTAGTAGTATCCCTTGCCTTGCACAAATGGGCTAAGTGGGCCTCTAGGATTTATTTAGGAATTTCTGAAATAGTTATTGGGCTGTCCCAAAATAGACTAAATTCCAGCAATCCCCCACCAGATCCCAGAGGCACACAGAAATTTGCCTTTGGTTCCATTACACTGTTTTATATACCGGTATTGCAGTGGAGACTGTTAAGTTGAACTTCCACCTAGAACTCTATGCTACACTAGTAGCCAACTTGAACAGTGCACTGGGCCTTGAACTGCAATTTTCTGCGAATCTAGCTTCACACAAAGCCTTGACCAATACTAGGCTACCGTGGGTCTTCCCCGCGGGTGGAGCTTATGCGTCATACTCCGTGACCTTTCAGGAGTTTACTAGAGAGAACCCTACTCTGATAGATTGCAACGTTTAACAATCAGACTCATATAGGTGTGTTCTTCAAAAGATGTTCTGCAGGACAACATCTCTGCTTAAATGAGCCACTTAGAACACATTAAGATATACATGAACCTGCCATGTAGTTTTAGGAGAGTATTGCATCTTCATGGAGTGGTATCGTTAATAGTAAGGATACTCTCCTCTCAGTTGATCAACAACTTGTCTTCCACATCTAATTCATGGGATCTCCGATCACAAAGAATAGGTTACCACTGTGAACAACTCATATTGTGAGTCTCATACCCATCTCCCTCGATGCATTATCTATCACATTATGTGATAGACCCTTAGTAAAAGGATCTGCCAGATTTTTAGACGTTTGGATATAATCCAATGCAATAACTCTAGAGTTTCTCATTTTCCTGACAGACTTTAACCTTCTCTGAACGTGTCTTGATGACTTCATGTTATCCTTTGAGCTGTTCACTTTCGTGATCACAGTTTGATTGTCGTAGTTCATAAGGATACCTGGTACAGGTTTCTCAACAACCGGCAAGTCATTCAAGAGTCGGCGAAGCCAATCTGCTTCCACCGTAGCTGTATCTAGTGCTGTGAGTTCAGCTTCCATTGTTGACCTTGTTAAGATGGTCTGCTTGCAAGACTTCCAAGAAACAGCGCCACCTCCATGAGTGAATACATAACCGCTCGTGGCCTTTACCTCATCAGCATCTGAGATCCAGTTTGATTCACTATACCCTTCAAGCACCTTTGGGTGCCCGGTGTAGCGAATTCCATAATTCGCAGTGCCTTTCAAATAACGCAAAACTCTCTCTAGAGATTTCCAATGCACATCTCCTGGTTTTGAGACAAACCGACTCAGTTTCCTAACAGCAAATAGATGTCAGGTCTTGTAGCACTGGCTAAGTACATAAGCGAGCCAATAATCTGAGGATATTTCAATTGATCTCTAGCAATTCTTCGATTCTTTCGAAGTAACACACTCGCATCATATGATGTTGGAGAGGGCTTGCAGTCACTATAGCCAAAGCGAATCAAGATCTTTTCCGCATAGTGAGATTGAAGCAATGTAATCCCACCATGATCGTCTCTCAACAACTTGATGTTCAGAATGACATCATCCACTCATAAATCCTTCATCTCAAAACAGCGAGATAGGAAATCCTTGACCTCCTTAATAACATTCAGATTTGTTCCGAAAATTAGTATGTCATCAACATACAAGCAAAGTATAACTCCCTCGCCCCCACCATGGCCATAGTACACACATTTGTCAACCGTTTACAACAAAGCCTGCAGCTGTTAAAGTTCTTTCAAACTTCTCATGCCACTTTGTTTAGGTGCTTGCTTGAGTCCATACAAAGACTTCAAAGAACTTGCACACTTTTCCTTCTGACCATCTAGTATAAATCCATCCGTTGTTCCATATAGATTTCCTCGTCCAGCTCTCCATTTAGAAAAGCGGTCTTAATATCCATTTGATGAACGAGAAGACCATGTGAGGCAGCTAGTGAAAGTAGAACTCGAATAGTGGTCAGTCGAGCCACAGGTGAGTAAGTATCAAAGAAGTCTTCACCTTCCTTTTGGGTATAACCCTTAGCCACGAGCCGAGCCTTATACTTTTCAATAGTATATCATCAGGCCTAAGCTTCTTCTTGAATACCCATTTGCATCCTGTCGGGGATATACCCCGCGGCGTAAACCGGCCGGAAGTATAACCCGGCCGGACTTGGCGATTACGAAGAACTCACGACACTTGGCGGTTCACTTTGGCGACCATGGTTTATGGTTCATTGGTAATCCGGCAGGCGGGTCAGAGGAGCGGCAAGACCCGGTGGCCTGACTGACGGTTCATGAAGGCCGGTTCAACTACGGTGGGCCGGTTTATGAGGAAAGCGTAAGGACTATTCTCCTACAAAGGAAGCAAGACTAGGACTCCACTTGTAATAGATTAATCCTAATCCTACTAGGACTAGTCATGTAACCCGCCCCTTCAACATATATAAGGAGGGGCAGGGCTCCCAAAAGAGGGACAGGCTACAAGCAAACAACAATATCTAGGGCTAGACACAACTAGAGGAGAGCCGGTTTACGGCGACTCCCTCATGATCATAATGAGACCTAGCCTCAAACAAAGCACGTAGGGCTATTACCGGATGATGTTTCCGGGGCCCGAAGCTGTCTAAATCCCTGTCTTGTGTTGCGTCTCTCGATTCCGCTCAACCCCTCTCAAGCTACCACATAGATGCGTTGGCTTCGCGACTAAGTCCTGACACTAAGGACATCTGGCGTGTTAATTCCACGACAGTTGGCGCCCACCGTGGGGCCCGCGCACGGTGGTGTTGAGTTCTTGGAGGGCTTCCCCCATGGGACGAGAAGGTTACAATTTTCCGGATGAGGATTCTATACAATTGATGAGATTGAAGTCAAGAGAAGAATTAGGGTTATGGTTGATCCGCCGCCGTCGCTTGTCCTATGATCTAATATTTGGTTATTTTTCAAGACGCCGAGACCGACAAGGTTTGCGGCCGATTCAACCAGTACGTAGCAATGCAAATTGATTCCTGTGCAAGCAGTCTACCGAGGTGGACACAAACTTCCGCTACACCATTGTTATACAAATTGCAAGTTTCCTCCGCACACATGTGTTCAAATCCAGCCGATCTAAAAGAACAACAGGGTTGTCACGTCTTTGAAGCTACAGTCCCGAGACACATCGGCATAGGCACTACCGCCTCCGCCTTTTTCACAAAGAAGACGAGGAAGGAAAGCAAGAGAAACAATTTACGACATGTAGGAGTGTTTGACCACGAATTTGATCTACAAAGTTTACGCCCTATCTTGTGGACCACACGTTCCGCGCCGACCTGTCTCGGACTCGTCGTCACCCTCAAATCGCTGCTACGGCGTCCGCCTCGAGCTGAACCAGCATCCACCGGTCTCCGTCGGGCTGCCTCTGCCTTATCACTCCACCTCCGAATTGTGCTGGCTCCGTGCGCTGTTGTTCCGTTCATTGCCACGGCCCTCCGCCGCCGCCTCATTGTTCCTTTTTCGCTACGAGCCGGCCTCACCGAAGTCGCCGCGGGTCATCGCTGGCGGCCTTGCCTTTGCCTTGTTGCCTTGCTTCTTCGCAAGTGCGTCAAAGGCCGCCGTGGCCATAACCCGTCCTACCCTTCCCAGCCACGGCTACGCCTCTACGCCGATCGCGTCACATCTGAGCCGCTGTTGCCGTTGAACCATCCACTACAAGCCGCCATCGCCGCGTTTTGCTCCGGCTTTGTGGACGCCTTGGACAGCCCTTGTTACTGTTTTGAACAACCCGTACCAATGCTGCCCGCGAATCGCTCGTCGCCGATGCGGTGCGCCATTGCCGGGGCCGGCCTTACCAAGCCGCTGCCTCCGCCAAGACCTGTTCGCGAGCCGCCGCCGTCGCCTACATCACCGCAGCCTCCGCTCGTTTCCACCACTGGCTGGCTCCAAGTCGCTCCTACTCTGCTGCAAGGTTGACGAGCGTCTCAGCTGGCTTTAGCCGCACCGGGCTGGTCTGCTTCTAAACCCAGTGAAATCTTTGGGTCAACCGAGCATACACACATGAATCGAGGGTCCAAGTGCTGATCGATGCAAAAAGTAAGGTCTGATGGATTCCCTAGCTCCTTCCCGTGAAGAAACATCAACTAGTACAAGCATAGGAAGGACTAAGGGTAAAAAGCAGCCCCAACGTGGATTTGGATTCAGAAGAATTTTCTACGGGGTCTAGGATTCAGATTTGAGGAAAAAAGAATGGGGAGGACCATCACATCTCACGGGAGGTCAAACTAACTACGACCAGGACACAGGGAGATTGATTCGGACACTGTCGCTTTGGTGTCCACCCACTTCCATCGCAAGCCGTCGCCGGATGGTCTCCACGGTGCGTGGTCGCCGAGGTGTGTCTGCCTCCGTCTGATCCTCATTCGCCCCACCCGACTCAGCCAAGGGCGAATTCTGATCGCTGCTCTTCCGTCGTCTGCGCCATGCTGGGCCGCTAGGGATCGGCTCCGTAAGCCGTTGCCTCCAGCACCCCTTTGCCGCCAGGTTAATAGCCGCTTCACGCCAATCCAAGTCACCGGCACTACCGCGACCTCACCGACAACCCGGCCGATGTCCTGCATCAAGCCACCATGGCCGCATCGCCGGCGAGTCGCCCCATGGTTTTCAAGATTGCCTCCAATGGCCGTAATTCAGCCGGCCCTGTCGCCGCAAGCCGCCGCCGTCTTCAGGTTGCCGCACCGCTAGCGCGCCCTCCTCCGTCTGTGAACCGGACCCCTTCTGC
The DNA here is from genome assembly GCA_021605145.1 of Aegilops bicornis. Taxonomy (NCBI): domain Eukaryota; kingdom Viridiplantae; phylum Streptophyta; class Magnoliopsida; order Poales; family Poaceae; genus Aegilops; species Aegilops bicornis. The sequence continues at coordinate 630,514,501 of CM038672.1, forward strand.
TGAAATTGAGGCACCTTGAACTGGACAACCGAGCCTTGATGAGTCGCCACCAAGCGCACGACTGAGTCGCCATCAAGCACGTTTCCGCCGGATCACCCACGTTTCCGTCAAACCGCCGAGCGCCTCGAGTCTCCTCTGCTGCTTTTCACGAGCGAGCTACAGTGTGCCGAGTCACCTGAGTCCGAGCGCGCCGGGTTTGCCGCCATGTCTCAACCACGGCCAGCCTCGCTATTACTCCGAGCCGCTACAACTCCACGGTGCCCGCTTTGCTTCGCTGCGCCTGCAAGCCACCTTCCACGCGCCGGGTTATCACTGTTTCGGCGAAACATGGACCGCCTGTGATGTCTTGAACCGCCGCGGCCCTCCGCTGCCGACCTGCCGCATGCCTCTGCTGTCGCGGGATCGCGTTTTCAAATCGCCGGCGCTGCAGCGAGCCGTCCGTCTGCGCGGCCTTGCTTCTGCTGTTGAGCCGCCGCCTTATCTCCGCCGCGAGCCGCCGGGGCACTTCTTCATCCGCCGCGCTCACCTCAACCCGCCGCCCCAAACCGCCCCGCGTGGAGCCACTGCTGGAGAACCGCCCTGTGTCTCCGGGTTTCAACACGTCGAGCACCGCCGCACGTGGTGAACCGCCCTACTCCATGCCTTTTCTGCTGTGGAGTTGCGATAGCAAAGGCAAATTCTTCTTGCTGGAGATTGGAGAAGTCAAAGGGAAAAGGAGCAGCGGTGCAAGGGTTACATCATACATTTTGTTGTGTATTCATCCAAGAAAGCGTCGGTGCTATCTTTTCTTGTTATTTTTAGCACATATTGTTTACGTAAAAGAACAATTACTCTGTTTATATATTTTATATATGCAGGACAATGATTCATTGTTTCTTTGTTGGTAGGTGTGCACAAGCCGCCGCTCGTGCAGTTCGATCTACATCAACTTGCTGCGATCGCACCTGTGGTTGACTAGCCGTCTGCACGGCTTATCGCGTCTGTGATTAATTCGCCCGTCCATGCCGGTTTACAATGCCGCGGCTGACTCATCTGTCGGAGCCGCCACTGATGCTGTGGTCGTCTCTGCTGTCCGTCTCTCACGGCATGGTCTACATCGACATACCGAGCCGCACCTGTCTGCATGAGCTGTTTATTGGGTATGAGCAAGTCACAGCTTGGGTAGCCCGGTTTTCTTTCAAATTGGAGGCAAATTATCATCAACCGCCGTTTGCACTGGATGGCTCAATGGGCAGGCGCACAAATCGCCGCCACTACAGTTTGGTTAACTTCAAATCGCCAGTTGGAAGGAACCATTGGCCGAGTTGCTGACACGGCTCATACGGGATCATTTATAACCCGCCGCAGTCATCACAACCTTCTGTGGATTTGCATCGTGTTATCAACACCAATGAGTCGTGAACCACCAAATATGGAGAGTTTCAAGCCAACTCCTCGAGTCACCTTGAGACTCGGGGGCTACGATGACATGACTAAGCAAATCTTGCCAAGAAATTTAAGAACCCAGGCGATGGAGGGAAAGATAACCCGGTCCGGAGGCTACTGTTATTTGAAGGCCGTCGAGAAAATTTCCGGCTTAATAAGTATATGACAGTTACAAAATCCCGGCTCAAGCAAGAAGTTCCGGATCATCGAGAAAGGATTCGGTTTAAAATCCGGCTCAAGGAGTCAGTCTCACTTTGAAGTTCTCAAGTATCCGGTTTAACATCCGGTTCAAGGGAAGATATCTCCCACAAAGCTTTGAAGCTCTCAATATCCGGTTCAAAATCCCGGTTCAAGAAGGATTTATCTCTTGCAAAAGTTAAAGGGTGCCAAAGAGGACCTGCTGCCATGATGCGCGGTTCAAACATGGGTATCATGCCTTATTGGCTTATCATATTATTGATCACTTGGGGGCTTGGTCATGTCTGAACCATAGTCACACCTCTTGATCGGCGCAATGCCACAGTATCACTTGGGGGCCTTGGTCGTGTCCGAACCATAACAACGCCATTTGGTAGGCGAAAAGCCACAAGATCACTTGGGGACTTGTGGTCACGTCGAACCATAGTCACGCCTCTTGATCGGCCTAGTGCCACGGCATCACTTGGGGCTTTGGTGAACCCGAACCATCGCTACACCTCTTGATCGGCGTAATGCCAATGCATCATTTGGGGACCTGGCTGACTCGAACCATAGCTACGCCTTTTGGGAGCTTGGTCGTGTCCGACCATGGTAATGCCTCTTGATCGGCTCAAAGCCTCATTTGCAATGGTTTTATATTTGCCTTTGCTTGAATTTTGTTCTCTTTTAAATTATTTCTTTTGTTGTGTTTTCAAACCGACATTATTAATCCGGTTCAAACTATCAATTACAAATTGACGGAACACGGTCAAATCCTAGTCCGGAGACTATTTGCCCGGTTTGATTTTAACCATCTTATATATGGAGTAAACCGGTGTTCATTAACCCGGCTTGACTTTCAATTACAAATTGTCAGTAAATGATCAAATCATAATCCGGAGACTATCCGCCCGATCTGGTTTGACTATAAGTCGCCCGATATTATATATGGTTAAACCGGTGTTTATCACAACCCGGTACGGTTTTATCATAAACTGACACAATATGAAAGGAGTTATCATTACTCAAGATTGGGGTCATCACCCTTACTACAAAAAAATTGGTAAACCAATGATGTGATTCAATGTCACAGGTATGATATATTTCATTGATTATTCTTAAAGTGCAGCCTTGGTTATAAACCTGGGTTATCTGTTGGGCATTATGACCCGTCCGGTGGTAAACCGCCGGGACACTTTAAACTTGTTGTATGCGAGACAGGTTGAATAAAGCATGATGATAAATTATCCGGTGTTTATTAAACCGGCCTGGCTTTAAGACGATAAGTCGCCAGTATATGATGAGAAATTATCCGGTGTTTGTTAACCCGACCTGGCTTTGGACTATAAGTCGCCAGTACCTATTTGGATTGCGCCATTGGAATCATGCGCTTATAAATCATTGGGTTATATTATTCAAATAGCCAAACTTGGCTGAATTTTCATTATGGTATTGAATGAATAAGGTTTTTTCATACCAGATTATGTTATCTTTAATAGCCAACATGGCTGGATTTTTATTATGGTTATCAATACCCAATATTATAATTGAGGTTTTCAAAGTCGCTTTTAGTGCAATGGTTATCATATTATTAATGGATATGATTTATTCTACAATTGAAGGAATAGTCCCGAGTCATGCAGGCTTACGACCCGGCACTTGGGGGCTACATTATTTAAATTGAGATTACATCAAATGTGCAAGTCTCATGTCGCCGCAAGCATGCACCATGACACTTGGGGCTATCAATTGCTCACATCAGCAGTTGAAGGTACAAAGCTTTTTATTCATTATATTGAAGGGTCCACTTTGCTCGATTGGTAAAGCACAAGGCTCTTAACCTTGTGGACGTGGATTCAAGTCCCATGATGGGAGTTACATCATATGATGTTATTATCATTGAAGTCTATATTTAGTCCCAGCTCAATATTATCTTCTTGAGCGGCCCTTGGGGGCTACATCATTGCTCAAATCTACATGATTACACCTACAAAGTCCCTGCTCATTATTACATAATGACCCGGTCCTTGGGGGCTACAGTGGAAGTTTTATGAGTATAAGACAATTACAAGTCCCGAGGTTCTTTAAGCGTGACAACCCGACACTTGGGGGCTACATAGTATGGAGTATTCAGTTTTTGCTAGTCCTTTGGGATGAACAACACGGATTTCTTTGAAAGTGGCAGTATTTATATTGAAGCAAAGTCTTAAGCTACCACTTTGTTACATTCAAAGACTTGGGGGCTACAGATATTATATTATTATCGAGGAAATACTTTCAAATTCTCTGATTGAGCAAACTAGGTTGACCCAAGGCGTCACCAATCATTATGGCCACATGGCTGCAACCCGGCGTCATTAATAATCATGAACCGACGTTGGCAAACAATCATGAACCGATATGCGCAACAAATCATGACCCGGTACCATCAATATTTATAAACCGTGATCTTGGCAATGATAAACCCGGCAAGTTTTACGCCCTTAAACCGGCCAAGATTGGATGAATATTTCAAGGACCGATATTGTTTTTAAGCATTGGGAGTTGAATCAAAGGAGTTATCCTTCACAATATATTTTCTATGAGAAACCAATGTCGACATGTTGATTATGAAGCTGGCCTATTAAACCGGATTTTATATAAGGAGGAAATGACAAGGATTTAAGGATGATCGGATGCGGTTTACAAGAATTCTTAAACCGAGCATAATCTGTCAAGTTTGTTCTTGTGTTTATTTCACGTGATCAGTTTAACATGGATAAATCCAAATTAAACTGGGGCTAATGTCGAGGATATACCCTTGGCGTAAACCGCCGGAAGTATAACCCGGCGGACTTGGCGATTTACGAAGAACTCACGACACTTGGCGGTTCACCGCGACCCGGCGGTTTATGGTTCATTGGTAATCCGGCAAAGCGGGTCAGAGGAGCGGCAAGACCCGGTGGCCTGACTGGCGGTTCATGAAGGCCGGTTCAACTACGGTGGGCCGGTTTATGAGGAAAGCGTAAGGACTATTCTCCTACAAAGGAAGCAAGACTAGGACTCCACTTGTAATAGATTAATCCTAATCCTACTAGGACTAGTCATGTAACCCGCCCCTTCAACATATATAAGGAGGGGCAGGGCTCCCCAAAGAGGGACAGGCTACAAGCAAACAACAATATCTAGGGCTAGACACAACTAGAGGAGAGCCGGTTTACGGCGACTCCCTCATGATCATAATGAGACCTAGCCTCAAACAAAGACGTAGGGCTATTACCGGATGATGTTTCCCGGGGCCCGAAGCTGTCTAAATCCCTGTCTTGTGTTGCGTCTCTCGATTCCGCTCAACCCCTCTCAAGCTACCACATAGATGCGTTGGCCTCGCGACTAAGTCCTGACACTAAGGACATCTGGCGTGTTAATTCCACGACACATCCTATAGGTTTGCACCCATAAGGACGACCAGTTATCTCCCAAGTTTCATTCGCCAAGATGGAATCCATCTCGCTACGAACCGGTTCCTTCCAGTAGTCAGCATCTTCAGATGCATAGGTGTCTGAAATAGAACTGGGAGTTTCATCTATGAGATACAAAAGAAAATCATCACCAAAGGACTTTGCAGTCCTCTGTCTCTTGCTCCTAGTAGGAACTTCATTGTTCTCCTCTATAGGACTTTCAAAGTGTTCCATCAAAATGGCAGATTCGGTAATTGTAACTAGTTCCTAATTCGATGAACTAGGCATCTCCTGATTAGATGAGGTATCCATATCCTTCATGGGAAAGATATCTTTAAAGACAGTCGCATCATTCGACTCCATGATCGTACCGACATGCATGTCAGGTACCTCAGATTTTACAACCAAGAATCTATAGCCAATGCTATGAAAAGCATATCCTAGGAAAACACAATCCACATTCTTTGGTCCAAGCTTCCGCTTCTTTGGAATTGGAACATTGATTTTTGCCAAACAACCCCATGTTCGTAGATAAGAGAGTTTTAACCTTTTCTTCTCCCATTCCTCGAATGGAGTTATTTCTTTGTTCTTTCTGGGAACTCGGTTTAGGACATGACATGCCATTAATATCGCCTCCCCCCGCCATGCCTTGGAGAGACCCGATGTGTCTAACATGGCGTTAACCAAATATGTTAGAGTAAGGTTCATTCTTTCGGCCACCCCATTTGATTGAGGTGAATAGGGAGGCGTCCTCTCATGGATTATACCATGTTCCGCACAAAAAGCATCAAATTCATTGGAAAAATACTCTCCACCACGGTCGGACCTAAGCCTCTTGATTTTTCGATCAAGTTGGTTTTCCACTTCAACTTTATAGATCTTGAAAAAGTTCAAAGCCTCATCCTTAGATTTCAGAAGATACACACGGCAGTATCTAGTGGAGTCGTCAATTAACGTCATTAAATATTTCTTTCCACCTTTTGTCAAAACACCATTCATTTCACATAGATCTGAATGTATGAGACTTACGAGGTTGCTTAGCTTGCACACACACTTGACACTAGGATCCCTTGACAGTGGTGAAACTAGGGATTAAGTTCAACTTTGCCAGTCACGACATGCAACCAAAATTAACATGACAAAGACATGAATGCCACACATTTGATTCACTATTGTTGCAAATATGATTAACAACTTTATTGCAAATGTCTGATAAGGATAAACGAAACAGGCCTCCTGACTCATAGCCTTTACCAACAAAGGTTCCATACTTGGATATTACAAATTTACTCGACTCAAAGACAAGCTTGTAGCCATCTCTACACAGAAGAGATCCGCTAGCAATATTTTTATTGACGGAGGGGACATAATGCACGTTCTTCAGCCGCACGATCTTCCCCGAAGTAAACTTCAGCCGCACGACCGTGCCAACACCACGAACAGAAGCACTTGAACCGTTGCCCATCAGCACGGTTGAAGTCCTTGCAGTCTGATAAGACGAAAACATGGAAATATCACCGCATACATGCACATTAGCACCCGTGTCAATCAACCAATCAGACGAATGACATACTGAAAGAATAGTGGGAAATATATCATACCCAACATCCTTGATGTCAGTGTCTTCAATGACAACATTAGCGGTCTTGCCGCCTTTCCCAGGATGACGCTTGTCATAGTGATTAGGGAAACTAGGAGCCCAATGATCAGGATCCCCACACACATGACAAGCACCTTTCTTCTTGTCATTCTTCTTCTTGAAGCTCGTGTGTTGCACAGCCTTGTTCTTCCCATCAAACTTTGCTTTACCATCAAACTTGCCCTTGTTCTTAAACTTGTGGGGCTGGAAGTTCTTCTTCTGTACCAGATTGGCACTAGATCCTCTCTCAATACCTCGAGCACGTGTGTCCTTTGCTCTCGCCTTTTCTTCGACATCAAGAGTGCCAATGAGATCCGGGATGGAAACTCCTGTCTCTTATGTTTCAGTAAGGTAGCAAAGTTCCTCCACGAAGGAGGAAGCTTAATGATGATACCTCCGGCAACAAACTTGTCCGGTAGCATACAACTGAAGTGCTCAAGTTCTCTAGCAAATGATCAGATCTCATGAGCTTGCTCAACCACGGAGCGCTCTTCAGTCATCCTGTAATCATAGAATTGCTCCATGATGTATAGCTTAGTGCCAGCATCCGAGACCCCAAACTTGGCCTCGAGTGCATCCCACATATCTTTTCCATTATCAATTGATGCATAAGCATCAACCATGTTCTCACCAAGAACACTCAAGAGATGAGCCTTAAACAGAGTATCCATTTTCTGAAAAGCTTGTGCCTGTTGAGCATCAAGCTCTCCTTCAGATTTGCCAAGAGTGGCGTCATAGCAACTCATGGTTTGAAACCATAAGACTGCTCTCACGCGCCACCTCTTATAGTGCATACCCTCAAACATAGGAGGTTTCATGGAAGCAGCAAAACCACTTGGGGTAAATTGCCTATGATAAGGTTTTTGGATTGTTGGAAATATGAGCAATTTACCAAAGATTTTATTAATAGAAATATTGGATAAAGCATGACTAATATAACATGGATAAAAGTAGACATGCGATCTGACAGAGAGAAGGTAAATAACATCTGCATATATGAACTATAACCAAACATGTCTAAAGCAGATAGTAGAACAGGTTGCATATATGGCGTAGAACCTATCATATGTAGGACAAACACTAGACCAAAGAACTGTGACAGGACCTCTAACAGAAAGAGCAAGAACACGTACGGGACAACAACGACAGTAGCACTGGACTTGGGGTCAGTGTCCTTGCCAGCCATGTCGTCGAGAAGGTTGTCGACGTCGGGGAAGTAGTCGTCGGAGTCCGGGGCGTCCGTGATGAAGAAGTCACTAGTCGCACTGAGCGCTCCCCAAAAACCTTATCACCCTTCTCCCGTACAGGACTCAAAGAGGTGCGGTTTCGGAGGCCTACTGTCCCGACTTACGGTGCACGCCGCAAGCCGGGATGAGGAAGACATCAGCAGCTCAGGGATTGGAACCGGTGGCAAGAGGAAGAATAAGTTCTGGTGTGTCTCTCTGAGAGGAGCGACCTCCCTTTTATAGGTGCAAGAGATGGAGGCGAGAGGCTGCGCCGGGAGCTGAATAGAACGAGGGAGATGAAACAAAGAGGCAAAAACCGAAGGGTGTAGCGTCCGTATTCAATATCCACTACAACAAAAACTTTCCAGCTCCCGAGTGTCCTTCCGTATACCCGTAGTGCGTGGCAAAAATTTAGACATCGTCTTGGCTCATTCCCGCAACCCGTGGCGCGTCGTGAAGAGGCAAGGCGTGGCGTGGCGAGCCGGGCGACGGAGGAGGAGCGCGCGTGGATGTCCCTCTTGTTCTCATGCTCATACAAGTGGGGAAACAACCTCCCTTATAAGGAGGTCCAACTCCCACTAAACTAGCAATGTGGGACTAAACTTTAGTAGTATCCCTTGCCTTGCACAAATGGGCTAAGTGGGCCTCTAGGATTTATTTAGGAATTTCTGAAATAGTTATTGGGCTGTCCCAAAATAGACTAAATTCTAGCAATCCCCCACCAGATCCCAGAGGCACAAAAAAATTTGCCTTTGGTTCCATTACACTGTTTTATATACCGGTATTGCAGTGGAGACTGTTAAGCTGAACTTCCACCTAGAACTCTAAGCTACACTAGTAGGCAACTTGAACAGTGAACTAGGCTTTGAACTGCAAGTTTTCTGCAAATCTAGCTTCACACAAAGCCTTGACCGATACTAGGCTACCGTGGGTCTTCCCCGCGGTTGGAGCTTATGCGTCATACTCCATGACCTTTCATGAGTTTACTAGAGAGAACCCTACTCTGATAGATTGCGACGTTTAACAATCAGACTCATATAGGTGTGTTCTTCAAAAGATGTTCTGCAGGACAACAACTCTGCTTAAATGAGCCACTTAGAACACATTAAGATATACATCAACCTGCCATGCAGTTTTAGGAGAGTATTGCATCTTCATGGAGTGGTATCGTTAATAGTAAGGATACTCTCCTCTTAGTTGATCAACAACTTGTCTTCCACATCTAATTCACGGGATCTCCGATCACAAAGAATAGGTTACCACTGTGAACAACTCATATTGTGGGTCTCATACCCATCTCCCTCGATGCATTAGCTATCACATTACGTGATAGACCCTTAGTAAAAGGATCTGCCAGATTTTTAGACGTTTGGATATAATCCAATGCAATAACTCCGGAGTTTCTCATTTTCCTGACAGACTTTAACCTTCTCTGAACGTGTCTTGATGACTTCATGTTATCGTTTGAGCTGCTCACTTTCTTGATCACAGTTTGATTGTCGCAGTTCATAAGGATATCCGGTACAGGTTTCTCAACAACCGGCAAGTCATTCAAGAGTCGGCGAAGCCAATCTGCTTCGACCGTAGCTGTATCTAGTGCTGTGAGTTCTGCTTCCATTGTTGACCTCGTTAAGATGGTCTGCTTGCAAGACTTCCAAGAAACAGCGCCACCTCCATGAGTGAATATATAACCGCTCGTTGAGGGAGTACTGGGTTAGGGGGCCCTCGGACAACCGGACTATATCCTTTGGCCGGACTTTTGGACTATGAAGATACAATATTGAAGACTTCGTCCCGTGTCCGGGTGGGACTCTCCTTGACGTGGAAGGCAAGCTTGGAAATACGGATATGTAGATCTCCTCCCTTGTAACCGACTCTGTGTAACCCTAGCCCCCTCCAGTGTCTATATAAACTTGAGGGTTTAGTCCCTAGGACAACAACAAACATACCATAGGCTAGCTTCTAGGGTTTAGCCTCTACGATCTCGTGGTAGATCAACTCTTGTAATACTCATATCATCAAGATCAATCAAGGTGAAGTAGGGTATTACCTCCATCGAGAGGGCCTGAACCTGCGTAAACATTGTGTCCCCCGCCTCCTGTTACCATCCGCCTTAGACGCGCAGTTCGGGACCCCCTACCCGAGATCCGCCGGTTTTGACACCGACATTGGTGCTTTCATTGAGAGTTCCACGGTGCCATCATCATAAGGCTGGATGGCTCGTCTCGTTGTCAAGGACAACATCACCTCTGGGGGAGCCCTGGCTGTAGGCCAAACTCTCCAGCTAGGCGGTTTCGTCATGACCGCCTGCTCGTCATTGCACCGACGATGACTTCTCGGGTCATCGAAAACAGCCTCCACGTCGGCTCGGAATTCGCCGAGCAGTTGGATCCAATGGAGCTCTATTCCTTGAACGAGCCCTTGGATCGCATCTCCGCCTTGGGATTCACTACGGACTATGATCAGATCGGGTTTAAACCCGACCAAAGGGAGATTAACTCCCCGCCGGTCACCCATTAGATAGCGGTGGTGGAGGAGCAATGTAGCGATTCTTCCTCTATCTTGAGGAAAAACTATGTCCAGATTTTTGAGCTCTCCGAGCCGGATACCCGTCAACGGGAGGACATGGCCCAAACCTTGAACCTAGAATCAGGCAGTGGGCCAGACCTATTGAGCAACATCCCGGAGCCCGAACTGTCAAGCTCGAAACTCCTCCTCCACAGGTCTCAGATCGGGTCGTGGTTCGGACTTAAATCCACCCACCCACCCGGTATATAAGCGATCTTTCCCACATTAGACAAGAGCCCCAAGAGACAGTACACCACTATTGGGCCAGATTCCTCCTTGTAATGAGCAAGGTTAAGGACTGTCGCGAGGAAGACGCAATCTCATTCTTTTGCAATAATTGCACGGACAAGGGAATCCTCAACGCCATAAGCCGCCGTGGCATAGCACGCTTCGATGACTTGGCGGCCATAGTACGGAAGTACTGTGCGATGGAAAGCGCCTGGAAAACCCAAACAAAATTTTGGGATCCTCTGGATGTCACAAAACCCCCCGTCCGAACTAAAAGGGTGTACTCTCGTAAGTCACCCGATCCAATTACAAAGAAACAAAAGCCCACTACAGGGCGCAGAACCGTACTGAAGGGATGGCTTAACAGGCCATGCAAAATTCACATTACAGCGGATACCATGCCAACACACAGACTTAGAGCATGTTGGGTACTCTGGCAGGTGGCCAAGAGCGGCGAGGATCTCCTCATCACCAATACCGCAGAGCACCATCCCGCGGAAAACAGCAACACAGTATTGACATTCTTCGAGACCTTCGCCTCAAATAATAGGTGTAAGCGAGCACTCCGCAGCCTTGCCAAAGTCTGCCACGTAGCAGCAATAAATCCATGGAGTGATACGGCTACCATCTTCAATGCCAGTGACAAACCTAAATCCGAACGGCCCGAGCACCAGCCGCCTTGGTCCTTAGTCCAATTGTGGACGGCTTCCGGCTTACTAAAGTGCTCATGGACGGCGGTAGCGGATTAAACCTCATCTATGAAGAAACTCTTAGCAAAATGGAAATAGACAGGAGCTGCATTGAGCAAAGCAGCACGACCTTCAGAGGAATCATCCCTAGTCGGGAGGCACGCTGCGCGGGAAAAATCACACTAGACGTGGTATTCGGCACGCCGGAGAAAATAGGTCCGAAGAAATCACATTCCAAGTGGCCCTATTCAGTAGCGGATACCACGCCCTTTTAGGGCGGGAGGCATTCACAATCTTCCAAGCTATACCCCATTACGGGTACATGAAGCTCAAAATGCCCAGGCCCAATGGAATCATCACTCTAGCTAGTGATCCGGACATAGCACTCCGCGTCGAGAATAAAACCGCCGCACTAGCCCTCGAGGCGTTATCCAAAGCCCTCGCGGCCGAAGAACTGACGGCCAAGGCCCACAAAGGGATGTGGACGACGTGATACTCGACAAAAGATCCAAATCCACCTCTTTTAAACCAGCGGATGAAATAGTCAAATTCCAAGTCCACCCAATAGACCCTACCAAAACATCATCCATCGGGGCACAATTAAACCCCACAGTAGACGCCGCACCACGGGAGTTCTTGCGCGAAAATTGGGACATCTTCACCTGGCATCCTTCAGACATGCCAGGAATCCCACGTAGGCTGGCCGAGCATAGCCTTAACATTCTAAAGGGGTTCAAGCCGGTCAAGCAGACTCTTCAGCGTTTCTATGAACCTAAGCGACAAGCCATGGGAGAAGAGCTAGCTGTTATCGGAGGCCGGATTCATCCGAGAAATAAAACATCCGGACTGGCTAGCAAACCTGGTGATGGTACCAAAGAAGGACAAATCCTGGCACCTATGTGTCGACTTCAAGGACCTTAACAAGGCTTGCCCCAAGGATCCCTTCCCCCTCCCTCGCATCGATCAAATTATCGACGCTACCGCAGGACACGGCTCACTACAAAAAATACACTTCCGTGATGATACGTGTTTGTCACAGTAGGTCGCGTTTTTTTACATGCATGCACATCCATGACAAATTTATGATAGAATCAAGGTAGTCATACCTGTGCTGTCGTAGAAGTGTTCCATGACATTACCAAAATTATCATCACGGAAGTGTCCACTTCCATGACGATAAATCACGCGTCACAGAAGTGCTTTCGTCAAGGGTGACCGACACGTGGCATCCACCGTAACGGAACGCCGTTAAGCTATCGGGTCGGATTTTGGATTCGATAACCCGTTAACAGCCCTGACCAATGGGAAATTTCCACGTGTAAAATTCTGATTGGCCGAAGGAACAATGTCGGCTCGTCGATGGGCGGATATGTCGCCCGTCCATTGGAGGAGACATGCCTATGATACGTCGACACGTGGCTGGGCCCAACAAAGGCCCATATAGGTTAAAAAGGCCGACCCAGTCAAAGGCCTATAGAACTTAATCAGGTACTAGTGGGCCAGCCCAATAACGGCCTGCTTAATAAAGGCCCATTTACGACCCGGCCGATCCGCCCATTAATTGTTCGCCCAATATTTGGGCCCATTTACGGCCCGAACCCAGATCTGGCCCGTTAATTGTTCGCCCAATATTTGGGCCCATTTGCGGCCCGAAGCCAGATCTGGCCCGTTAATTGTTCGCCCAATATTTGGGCCCAACTACAGCCCAGTGACTTTCGGCCTGTTAGAGGCCTGATGTAGACATGGGCCCATTTCAGCCCGGTGTGACTTTTGGCCTGGGAATGGCCCGTGCTGCCCATGGGCCATATATGGTCCGACGAGACATCGGGCCCACTAACGGCCCGTGCTAAAGGTGGCAACAGTTAAGCCCAACGTGACTTTGGGTCTGCAAAGGCCTCGCGTAATTCGCCCATTGATGCTCAGATTAAGCTTTTGGCCTCTTAAAGGCCCATGATATCGATGGGCCAACTAAGGCCCGAGATATGTTTTGGCCCGGTAACGGCCCGTGAGCTAATCGGGCCCAAACGGCCGGCCTACATTTCGCTCCGTAAGGCCCGTCGACGACTAGTGAAAATTGAGGCCCAATATGCATTTCGCCCGCTAAAGGCACGTGGTTTCATCTCTACCGTAATGTGCCAAGACAATATTCAGCTGTTAATGGCCCAACGCTACCGGGCCAAACTAAGCGCTAAGTCGACAAAAGGCCCAACTAAAATATAGGCTTGTAAGTTTGGGCTGGCGCAATGTGTGAAGGCCCCAATCATTCGGGCCCAAGAAAGACGCAGCCGACCCAATTGTGGCCTGCTAAAAACCTGGCCCGTTAGAGTCGAATGTTTCGTCCTACGACTACATCTGATTTTTTTCAGATAGCGAATGATGGCAGTAACTAGTAGGAATTAAGAACAAACCTACTCTATACAATAAAGAAATTACGGCATAGTAACTAAGAATAAACCTACACTATACAATAAATGATTTAAGGTATATTACATCCACTAGGCATCGAAGTTCGCCACAAGTGATCATAAAGCGCAATGAAGAAGCAGATTACAAAAACTGGGCACCATTGCAGCGTAACAAAATAATATTGAACCAAGACCACTTCCAAGACAGTTCAAGAAAGGTTAGCCTTTATGGGGAATCGCTGCGCAAGATGTCGAAAGCAAGGCCGTGAGACCGCCTAGCATGTCGGTCATAGCTTCCGTGTGTAGCTATTTAGCGATGAGGTTCTCATTGGTGTTCTCCGCAATCTTTCTTAGAGATAGGACTTCAAGTCGAAGTTGAGTTACGTAATGCCTTTCTGCTAGAACTTGGGACCAAGAAGTCGAACTGATTCGCATAATGAATTATGTGAGCTTGTCTCGACCGTTAGTCTCAAGTAACTTGAACACTTTGCATCAAGACAAGACTTTGGGGTTGTCTCGCTATCTTCAAGATGTTTTGCCTTCTTTGTCGCAATATATGTTGGGTTTGTCTCACAGCCTTCAAAGAGACTTGTGCATGCCATCGTGCATATCACCTGAAACAAAGTAGAGAGATGACAGGTTTGCACGTGTATAAACAAAGATGATAACTGCTCACAATTCTATCCAATTTCAAATTAGAAAATAAAGAGTAAGTTCAAAATATCAATAGCATAATTTGGCATTGTTCATAATGCAGGGAGCTTCACCACACTACTGGATTACCATGTCAACATAACAAGCATAGATGAAGGGCAAAGAAAATCATTGTATCTATTTTGGATAATATGCATGGCATGTTGTTCATATCATCAGCCACATCAGTAAGATAAAACAGGAGATGACAAGGTGCAAACATGGGCTGCTTCACCACACACTGGATTATAGATCCACAAAAACAAGCATAGATATAGGGAGTATTAAGTACTGTGCATGGTATGAATAAGGAATTTGTTTTTACAAGTAAAACTTAAAACTTACGGTTCTTACGAACATACATTTTGGTAGAAACAACAAACTAAACAGCAGTAAATGATAGGGAGTATGAGCAAATTAAACAGCAGTTGAGGATAAAGGCTTTAGAAGGACTGACTTACATTAACAGTTAACACCGGCTTATAATGCCCTTCTCCATGTCAAGGGAAGGATAACTCAAGAATTTCAAAGACGTAATCTTCTTCATAAGCATTGCCTCAGATTTCTACATTTTGTAGAGAGTAATTACAGATATGATAATACCGAAGGGATAGAGGATAATGAAGATAAGATGCAGATTGATGCTACATAATCAACTACCAATCCCTGGAAGTAGCTGTTAATGTAAGTACAGTGATAGACCACGTTCAGTCCTTACAAGAGGACTGCAGAGCTAAACCTCTTCAAAAGCATTGGGTTGATTCTAAATTTATGTAGAGTCCATACGGATCTTATAATGTCCACCAAATGGACGATTACGAGGCTAACATGTGCAGTGATACTACATAATCAAACAACTACGAAAGTAAGTATGGTCGTACAGGGCAAGAGGTACTCACAAGAGCAATGCAGTGTGCAGTATAGTTGCGAGATTCCGTGGTCCCTTTAGAACGGATGTTCTTCTGCTAACAGTTTTCGTACAAGTGAGACATTAAGGCAAATGCAGAAATGTAGTTCAAATTGTGATGTGATATCATAGACAGTACCTTACGCTGCAGCCGAGACCAATGTGTAACAAGATTATTCCAGTCATCGTCGGATAAATGTAGCACCGGAGACTTTACAGAAATTTCGTTCAGAGGCTTGCCATCGAAGTGCACTTGCCTCAGGTAGGAACGATACTTCATCAATGAGTGCTTGAAAAGCGCAACCAACCCTTGCTCGTCATCACAATCCAGTTTGCTCCTCGCCTATTTAAAAGAATGAAATCTTGTGTCTTCGTCGGCGAGAAACATATGCGATAATGACCATGAATAACATTAGTACATTACTTACGCCAGTAAGTTGCGGAGGAAGACTGGAAATTGTTCTGTGTTCATGTATAATCTTTCCATGAAGGAAAGATGCGCACAAAGTTCTGACAACAACATAAGCTTCGTCTTCTAAACTGGGAAGAAATGGAACAGGGTCCTATTTGCTGCAATTGGGGCTCTCTCTCGTTCGAAAAAGGGATTTGGCAACTGGATTTGGTGTACTCTTTCTTTGGAATGGGGGTTTTATGTCAGATGGTGCTATGTCAACTGGCATAATCATACTGCTTGCTGCAGCTTGGGGGTTCTGAGTTGGGGCATCGAAATGACCCGGTGTAGTAGGGCTGAGTCTGCTAGAGTTGGGGTGTTTTGTGGGTCAGATGATATTTCAACTACACCTAATGGGCTATTTGATTTATCAGGTGCCACTACCTTTTCCAAATACTTTGCTTGTGATCCTCCACGACCAGCAATCACCCTCTTCCTTTTGAACCTCTGATACACAAGAAGATCATTTGAATGGATAAATATGGTATGATGACAGATGGAATATATACTGAAAATGGATAGGCAGGGCGTATTCACATACACGATGTGTAAACTAAGCTAATGGCAGTTCAATAAAGTAGAAGCAATGCAAAGCATCAGTTGCAAGATTCGTGCGAGCAATGTAACCTTGGTAAGTTAGAACAAGTACCTTGATGTGTGAATAAGATAGGTCATCTTCCTCTGACTCCTCCTCTAGGGAGCTACATTGACTTAGGTCTCCCTCTAGCTCATAATCACTGTTAGGATCATATTCTGAGCATGAATCTGTAGGTGGAGAGCATTTGCATTGCATTGCATCTAGACTTGATTTCAGTCCCTTAATGCCAAGTTTGACAGCCATGACATTGTTCTGCTTTATTCTTTTCATGCGCGCAAGCTCATAATCATTATGATGCTGTTTAGAATCTGAGATTCATGAAAACATAAAAAGTAGTGAGATTATCTATGGAATGCATTGCGGATTCAACTCGGAGAGTGTCTTCCTATAAACCCCTGCATATGCAAAGTTCACCATCCCCAACCGTCTTGACTGCACCACACACGTAAATACAAACCCCTTATGTCTCTATAATGTGAGGCACACATTTCAAAACTGAAGTAGGAACATTAGAATCATATGAAATTCGTATTTGAACAAATAAACTAAGAACTTATGAGTGGCGTAATGCTTAGCTTCAAGGGTGGAGTGTTGGTAGTGCGACACAAAGCAAGTAGGCAGATTGTATTCCATGTAAAAGATCGAAACCTATGTAAAAGCTGGAAATGACACTTTCTTTCTATACAATGCAATGTTCGTTACCCACACATGATGGAAGAGATCACATAGAGAAATACTATTCACTCATGTCTACGGTTCCATGATGACCCACAAGTATAGGGGATCTATCATAGTCCTTTCGATAAGTAAGAGTGTCGAACCCAACGAGGAGCAGGAGGAAATGATAAGCGGTTTTCAGCAAGGTATTCTCTGCAAGTACTGAAATAAGTGGTAACAGATAGTTTTGTGATAAGATAATTTATAACGAGCAACAAGTAACAAAAGTAAATAAAGTGCATCAAGGTGGCCCAATCCTTTTTGTAGCAAAGGACAAGCCTGGACAAACTCTTATAATAGGAAAAGCGCTCCCGAGGACACATGGGAATATCGTCAAGCCAGTTTTCATCACGTTCATATGATTCGCGTTAAATTATTTTGATAATTTGATATGTGGGTGGACGGTGCTTGGGTGCTGTTCTTACTTGAACAAGCATCCCACTTATGATTAACCTCTATTGCAAGCATCCGCAACTACAACAAAAGTATTAAGGTAAACCTAACCATAGCATGAAACATATGGATCCAAATCAGCCCTTACGAAGCAACGCATAAACTAGGGTTTAAGCTTCATCACTCTAGCAACCCATCATCTACTTATTACTTCCCAATGCCTTCCTCTAGGCCCAAATAATGGTGAAGTGTTATGTAGTCGACGCTCACATAACACCACTAGAGGCTAGACAACATACATCTCATCAAAATATCGAGCGAATACCAAATTCACATGACTACTAATAGCAAGACTTCTCCCTTGTCCTCGTGGAACAAACGTAACTACTCACAAAGCATATTCATGTTCATAATCGGAGGGGTAATAATATGCATAAAGGATCTGAACATATGATCTTCCACCAAATAAACCAACTAGCATCAACTACAAGGAGTAATCAACACTACTAGCAACCTACTAGCACCAATCCCGGACTTGGAGACAAGAATTGGATACAAGAGATGAACTAGGGTTTGGATATGAGATGGTGCTGGTGAAGATGTTGATGGAGATTGCCCTCTCCCGATGAGAGGAGCGTTGGTGATGATGATGACGATGATTTCCCCCCTCCGGGAAGTGTCCCCAGTAACAGCTCTGCCGGAGCCCTAGATTGGTTCCACCAAGGTTCCGCCTCGTGGCGGCGGAGTCTCGTCGAAAGGTTGCTTATTATTTTTCTCATCGAAGACTTCATATAGGAGAAGATGGGCGTCGGAGAGCCACAAGGGGCCCACGAGGTAGGGGGGCGCGCCCTAGGGGGGGGGGGCGCCCCACCCTCGTGAGCAGGGTGTGGGCCCCCTGGCCTTCATCTTTGGCGACGATTTTTCTTTATTTATTTTAAGATATTCCATGGAGTTTCAGGACTTGTGGAGTTGCGAATAGGTCTCCAATATTTTCTTCTTTTCCAGCTGTAATTCCTGTGTGCCGGCATTCTCCCTCTTCATGTAAACCTTGTAAAATAACAGAGAATAGCCATAAGTATTGTAACATAATGTGAAATAACAGCCCATAATGCGATAAATATCGATATAAAAGCATGATGCAAAATGGACGTATCAACCCCCCAAGCTTAGACCTCGCTTGTCCTCAAGCGAAAAGCCGATAACAATAAATATGTCCTCATGTTTAGAGGTAGAGGCGTCGATAAAAATAAAATACGGACATGAAGGCATCATGATTATTCTCATAACAGCAACATATATTGATTTTTTCATATGATTACTTATGTTCAAGTGATGATCTTTTCACAATGCAGAAGTATGAATCAGAAACCTTATTGAGCACCAACAAATTATAACCTCAGTCATTGAAGCAATTGCAATTTATCATAACATCGGAAAGAGTCTATGTCGAGCTTAAAAGCAAGTCCACATACTCAACTATCACTTAGTCCTTCATAATTGCTAACACTCACGCAATACTTGTGGTTACGGAGTTTTAATCGAACCGTAGAAAGATAGGGGCTTATAGTTTTTCCCCACAACCTTTTACCTCAAGGGTAATGTCAACAATAATAATTCATGCCCCCTACCTACAATTAGATATATATATATATATATATATATATATATATATATATATATATATATATATATCATGTTCTTTCCAACATGCTGGGCTTGCCAAAGGATAAAATGAAAAAGGAAAGATGAAAATCACCGCGACTCTCGCATAAGGTAGAGGATAATAATAAAAGATAGGCCCTTCGCAGAGAGAAGCAGAGGTTGCCATGCGCTTTTATGGTTGGATGCACAAAATCTCAATGTGAAAGAACGTCACTTTATATTGCCCCTTGTGATATGAACCTTTATTATGCAGTCCGTCGCTTTTATTACTTCCACACCACAAGATCGTATAAATCTTATTTCTCCCACACAAATCAATCATACATGTTTAGAGCAATTTTTATTGCTTTGCACCGATGACAACTTACTTGAAGGATCTTACTCAATCCATAGGTAGATATGGTGGACTCTCATGGCTAAACTAGTTTAAGGGTATTTGGAAGCACAAGTAGTATCTCTACTTGGTGCTGAGAATTTGGCTAGCATGAGGGGGAAAGGCAAGCTCAACATGCTAGAGGATCCATGACAACATACTTTATCTCAGATATAAGAAAACATAACTCATCACGTTGTCTTCCTTGTCCAACATCAACTCTTTAGCATGTTATATTTTAATGAGTGCTCCCAATCATAAAAGATGTCAATGATAATATATCTATATGTGAAACCTCTCTTTCCTTATTACTTCCTATTAATTGCAACGATGACCAAAGCTATATTTGCCAACTCCCAACAACTTTTAATCATCATACTCTTTCTATGTGAAGTCATTACTCTCAATAAGATAAATATGAACTCTTTGTTTCTTTTTATTCTTTTTCTTCTTTCTTTTCTTTTATTCTCCCAAGATCATGGCAAAACAATCAAGCCCTTGACTCAACACTAAACTTTATTATATATATAGCTCACGGACTCGATTACATAGAGGGATCATAAAGCAAAACTCAAAACTAGATCATGCCATAAACTTTATTCTACTAGATCAAGATACTACTAAAAGGATCGAACTAAGAAAAACGGTAAAGATAGGAGTTGTGATGGTGATACGATACCGGGGCACCTCCCCCAAGCTTGGCAGTTGCCAAGGGGAGTGCCCATACCCATGTGATTATGTCTCCTTCGTTGGTGAAGAGGATAGCGGAGGTGATGGATAGTCGCACATCGAGCGTAAGAGGTCCTCCAACTTGCGGATAATGCCCTTGAGTGCAACAATATGCTCCTTCAACAAAATATTTTCACTTGTGAGATACTTGTTTTGAATACGAGCTAACTCAATCATCTTGAGAGCTTCGATTTCAGTTGGGATGAGAAAGTTGTGATCAAGTTGGAGGGTGTCTTCTGCTGCCTGAGCTTGGTCCTCCGTGGCCTTCTTGATCCTTTCATCCTTGTTGATCTCCATGGGTTCTTCCCTCTTCAGCTCTATCTTCATTAGCCAAGCATCTTTGTCACCATTGTCGGAGGAGGGGCGACATGATGCCCGGCCTTGACAAAACTCGACAGAAAACAAAGCTCAAACAAGAACAGAGGATAATTGCGTGATACGGGAATCAAAACCTTTGGGAGAATATATAATGAATTTTTACCGACCAAAATACGTAACATGCAAGAAAACAGAGTCCGGAGGGCATACGGGGTGCTCACGAGGTAGGGGGGCGCGCCCACCACCCTCGTGGGGCCCTCGTGTCCTTCCCAGACTGCCACTTATTTTTCTATTTTTCTAAATATTCCAAAACGGAGAAATATTGCCTTAAAAATTGTTTTGGAGTCGGTTTACTTACCGTACCACATACCTATTCCTTTTCGGAGTCTGAAACGGTCTGGAAAGTGTCCCTTATGTATTCCTCCGCGGTTATGGTTTCAATAATATTGGTTTCAACATTTATGGGATTACCTGAGATATAATGTTTGATTCTTTGACCGTTTACCACCTTCGGATTTGTGCCTTCGAATTTGTTGATTTTTATGGCACCGGAACGATAGACCTCCTCGATAACGTAGGGACCTTCCCATTTAGAGAGAAGTTTTCCTGCAAAAAATCTTAAACGGGAGTTGTATAGCAATACATAATCACCTACATTAAACTCACGCTTTTGTATCCTTTTGTCATGCCATCTTTTAACTTTTTCTTTAAACAACTTAGCATTTTCATAAGCTTGGGTTCTCCATTCATCAAGTTAGCTAATATCAAATAACCTTTTCTCACCCAAGCAAGTTTGAAATCATAGTTGAGTTCTTTAATAGCCCAATATGCCTTATGTTCTAGTTCGAGAGGTAAGTGACATGCTTTTCCATAAACCATTTTATAAGGAGACATACCTAGGATTCTTATATGCAGTTCTATAGGCCCATAATGCATCATCAAGTTTCTTGGACCAATTCTTTCTAGACCTATTAACAGTCTTTTGCAAAATTAATTTGAGCTCTCTATTTCTCAATTCTACTTGACCATTAGTCTGTGGGTGATATGGAGATGCAATTCTATGATTAACATCATATTTAGCAAGCATTTTACGGAAAGCACCATGAATAAAATGTGAACCACCATCAGTCATTAAATATCCAGGGACTCCAAACCTCGGAAAAATAACTTCCTTAAGCATTTTAATAGAAGTGTTATGATCAGCACTACTAGTTGGAATAGCTTCTACCCACTTAGTAACGTAATCAACAAAGAACCAAAATATGTGTATATCCATTAGAGGCAGGAAAAGGTCCCATATAATCAAAGCCCCAAACATCAAATGGTTCAATGACAAGTGAATAATTCATAGGCATTTCTTTGCGTCTACTAATATTACCAATTCTTTGACATTCATCGCAAGACAAAACAAACTTACAGGCATCCTTGAAGAGAGTGGGCCAATAAAAACCAGATTGCAATACCTTATGTGCAGTTCTATCTCCAGCGTGGTGTCCTCCATAAGCTTCAGAATGACACTTGCGTAGGATTTGTTCCTGTTCATGCTCAGGCACACAACGTCTAATAACACCATCTACTCCTTCTTTATAAAGATGTGGGTCATCCCAAAAGTAATATCGCAAATCATAGAAAAACTTTTTCTTTTATTGGTATGTGAAGCTAGGTGGTATAAATTTAGCAACAATATAATTAGCATAATCAGCATACCATGGGGTGCTACGAGAAGTGCTTATGACATTTAATTGTTCATCAGGAAAGCTATCATCAATAGGTAGTGGGTCATCAAGAACATTCTCTAACCTAGATAAGTTATCTGCAACGGGGTTCTTAGCTCCTTTTCTATCAACAATATGCAAGTCAAATTCTTGCAGCAGGAGAACCCATCTAATAAGTCTAGGTTTTGCATCTTTCTTTTCCATAAGATATTTAATAGCAGCATGATCGATGTGAATAGTTACTTTAGAATCAACAATATAGGGTCTGAATTTATCACAAGCAAATACAACTGCTAAAAGTTCCTTTTCGGTAGTAGCATAATTTCTTTGAGCATTGTCTAGAGTCTTACTAGCATAATGGATAACATTTAATTTCTTATCAACTCTTTGCCCTAGAACAGCACCTACAGCATAATCTCTAGCATCACACATAATTTCAATGGGTAAATTCCTATCAGGTGGCTGAACACCAGGTGCAGAGACTAATTCTTTCTTAATTATTTCAAATACTTCTACTCACTCATCATCAAAGACAAATGGTGCATCTTTTGTAATAAATTAGTCGAGGTCGAGAAATTTTTGAGAAGTCCTTAATGAACCTCCTATAAAATCCGGCGTGACCAAGGAAACTTCTTATACCTTTGATGTCCTTGGGACATGGCATCTTTTCAATAGCATCAACCTTGGCTTTATCAACTTCAATACCTCTTTCAGAAACTTTGTGCCCCAAGACAATACCTTCATTAACCATAAAGTGGCACTTTTCCCAATTCAGGACAAGATTAGTTTCTTCACTTCTCTGCAAAACTCGATCAAGATTTCTGAAGCAATCATCAAAAGAGGAACCATAGATGGAAAGATCGTCCCTGAAAACCTCACAAATTTTTTCACAAAAATCAGAGAATATAGCCATCATGCATCTTTGAAAGGTAGCAGGTGCATTGCATAAACCAAAAGGCATACGTCTATAAGCAAAAGTACCAAAAGGGCAAGTAAAAGTAGTCTTTGATTGATCTTTAGCCGACACAGGTATTTGAGAGAAACCAGAATAACCATCTAGAAAGCAATAATGTGTATGTTTGCATAATCTTTCTACATTTGATCAATAAAAGGTAAGGGGTAATGATCTTTCTTAGTAGCTTTATTTAATTTGCGGAAATCAATTACCATCCTATAACCTGTGATAATTCTTTGCGGGACCAATTCATCTTTATCATTTGGCACAACAGTAATACCTCCCTTCTTAGGGACACAATGGACAGGACTTACCCACTGACTATCAGCAACGGGATAAATTATACTTGCCTCTAGAAGCTTGAGTATTTCTTTTCTTACCACTTCTTTCATTTTAGGTTTCAAACGTCGTTGAGGATCACGAACTGGTTTGGCATCCGCTTCCACATTTATTTTATGTTGACATAGAGTGGGACTAATGCCCTTAAGATCATCAAGAGTATATCCAATAGCGGCACGGTGCTTCTTCAGAGTTTTCAATAATCTTTCTTCTTCATGCTTTGAAAGGTTAACACTAATAATAACAAGATATATTTTCTTTTCATCAAGATAAGCATATTTAAGATTATCAGGCAACGGTTTAAGCTCAAACACGGGATCACCCTTGGGTGGAGGAGGATCCCCTAGGATTTCGACAGGCAAATTGTGTTGCAGAATAGGTTCCTATTTAAAGAATACTTCATATATTTCCCTTCTTTCATTCATGAACATATCATTTTCATGGTCTAGCAAATAGTGTTCTAAAGGATCACTTGGAGGTACAGCAATAGAAGCAAGACCAATAATTTCATCCTTACTAGGCAATTCTTCCTCATGATGTTGTTTACTAAATTTAGAGAAATTAAACTCATGAATCATATCATCCAAGCCAATAGTAACAACATCCTTTTTGCAGTCTATCTTAGTATTAACAGTATTCAATAAGGGTCTACCAAATATAATTGGACAAAAGCTATCTTGTGGGGAACTAAGAACAAGAAAATCAGCAGGATATTTA
Source organism: Aegilops bicornis (assembly GCA_021605145.1). Lineage (NCBI taxonomy): Eukaryota > Viridiplantae > Streptophyta > Magnoliopsida > Poales > Poaceae > Aegilops > Aegilops bicornis. The sequence goes on from CM038672.1 coordinate 630,538,862, forward strand.
GTTTTCCCACACAAGACTTCAACATCTCTAACAATTCCCATTGCAGATATAGTATCTCTATTGGCAAGTTTAATTGTAACATCAATATCTTCTAACTCAGTAGGTGCAATTTCATGCTTAATTTCTTTATATAAATCATAAGGTATAACACAAGCACTAGCACCCATATCACATAAGCCATGATAACAATGATCTCCTATTTTAACAGAAATAACAGGCACACCTACCACAGTTCTATGTTTATCTTTAACGCTAGGTTTAGCAATTCTAGCAGATTCACCACAGAATTGAATAACATGCCCATCAATATTATCAGACAAGAGATCTTTAACAATAGCAATATTAGGTTCTACTTTGACTTGCTCAGGAGGTGTATAAGTTCTAATATTGCTTTTATGAACCACAGTTGAAGCTTTAGTATGATCCTTTATTCTAACAGGGAAAGGTGGTTTCTCAACATAAGAGGTAGGAACAATAGGATCATTATAAGTGACAGTCTTTTCTTCAACTTTAATAGGTGCAGTTACTTTTACTTCTATGGGAGGATGATATTTAAACCACTTCTCCTTGGGGAGATCAACATAAGTAGTAAAAGATTCACAGAAAGAAGCTAATATCTCAGAGTCAAGTCCATATTTAGTGCTAAACTTACGGAAAATATCGGTATCCATAAAAGATTTAACACAATCAAACTTAGGTGTCATACCTGACTCCTTACCTTCATTGAGGTCCCAATATTCAGAGTTGCGTTTAATTCTATCCAATAAACTCCATTTAAATTCAATAGTCTTCATCATAAAAAAGCCAGCAGAAGAAGTATCGAGCATGGTGCGATTGTTATCGAGTCGAGCATAAAATTCTGAAGAATTGTCACTCTTGAGAGCTCATGATTGGGGCATGAATATAACATTGATTTAAGCCTCCCCAAGCTTGAGCGATGCTTTCTCCTTCGCGAGGCCAAAAATTATATATGTAATTGCGATCACGATGAACAAGATGCATAGGGTAATATTTTTGATGAAATTCCAATTTCAATCTTTTATAGTTCCATGATCTCGTATCATCACATAGCCTATACCATGTCAATGCGTCTCCCTTCAAAGATAAAGGGAAGACCTTCTTCTTAACAACATCATCGGGTATACCTGCAAGCTTAAATAATCCACAAACTTCATCACATATATTAAGTGCTCATCAGGATGCTTTGTTCAATCTCCTGTAAAAGTATTAGCTAGCAGTTTTTCCATCATACCCGAAGGAAATTCAAAAGGAGTTTCATTTTCAATAGGTTCAGTAGGTTGAGGAGCAACTCTTTGCTCTACTGGACGGGGTGAAGATACCCCGAACAAGCCCCTCAGAGAATTACTTTCCATAGTAACAAGTGACAGAAAATTTCAGCACACTATATAAATTTTTCCTTACCAAATTCCACCTACCAAAGGCGCTACACTCCCCGGCAACGGCGCTTTAAAAGAGTCTTGATGACCCACAAGTATAGGGATCTATCATAGTCCTTTCGATAAGTAAGAGTGTCGAACCCAACAAGGAGCGTAAGGAAATGATAAGCGGTTTTCAGCAAGGTATTCTCTGCAGAAATCTTTGAAATAAGTGGTAACAGATAGTTTTGTGATAAGATAATTTATAACGAGCAACAAGTAACAAAAGTAAATAAAGTGCAGCAAGGTGGCCCAATCCTTTTTGTAGCAAAGGACAAGCCTGGAAAAACTCTTATAATAGGAAAAGCGCTCCCGAGGACACATGGGAATATCGTCAAGCCAGTTTTCATCACGTTCATATGATTCGCGTTCGGTACTTTGATAATTTGATATGTGGGTGGACCGGTGCTTGGGTGCTGTTCTTAGTTGAACAAGCATCCCACTTATGATTAACCTCTATTTTAAGCATCCACAACTACAACAAAAGTATTAAGGTAAACCTAACCATAGCATGAAACATATGGATCCAAATCAGCCCCTTACGAAGCAACGCATAAACTAGGGTTTAAGCTTCTATCACTCTAGCAACCCATCGTCTACTTATTACTTCCCAATGCCTTCCTCTAGGCCCAAATAATGGTGAAGTGTTATGTAGTCGACGTTCACATAACACCACTAGAGGCTAGACAACATACATCTCATCAAAATATCGAATCGAATACCAAATTCACATGACTACTAATAGCAAGACTTCTCCCTTGTCCTCGTGAACAAATGTAACTACTCACAAAGCATATTCATGTTCATAATTAGAGGGTAATAATATGCATAAAGGATCTGAACATATGATCTTCCACCAAATAAACCAACTAGCATCAACTACAAGGAGTAATCAACACTACTAGCAACCTACTAGCACCAATCCCGGACTTGGAGACAAGAATTGGATACAAGAGATGAACTAGTGTTTGGAGATGAGATGGTGCTGGTGAAGATGTTGATGGAGATTGCCCTCTCCCGATGAGAGGAGCGTTGGTGATGATGATGGCGATGATTTCCCCCTCCCGGAGGGAAGTGTCCCCGGCAGAACAGCTCTGCCGGAGCCCTAGATTGGTTCCACCAAGGTTTCGCCTCATGGCGGCGGATTCTTATCCCGAAAGGTTGCTTATTCTGTTTTTCTCATCGAAAGACTTCATATAGGAGAAGATGGGCGTCGGAGAGCCACCAGGGGGCCCATGAGGTAGGGAGGCGCGCCTCGGGCGCCCCCACCCTCGTGAGCAGGGTGTGGGCCCCCTGGCCTTCATCTTTGGCGACAGTTTTTCTTTATTTATTTTAAGATATTCTATGGAGTTTCAGGACTTTTGGAGTTGCGCAGAATAGGTCTCCAATATTTGCTTCTTTTCCAGCCCAGAATTCCAGCTGCCGGCATTCTCCCTCTTCATGTAAACCTTGTGAAATAACAGAGAATAGCCATAAGTATTGTAACATAATGTGAAATAACAGCCCATAATGCGATAAATATCGATATAAAAGCATGATGCAAAATGGACGTATCATTCCAGTATTTAGAAACAGGGTGGTCCACCCTAAAAGAATATTGACAACAAATATGACAAGGCAAGCATAGATGTAGTGAATCAATCATTTACTTGTGAGCTTATTAGGACAAGTATGCAGAATTGTAATCGCAGAAGAGAACGTGCAAAATCTGAATGAAGAAGTTTGTCTAGCACTTATTGTTTGCAACTAATCGATGTGAATAATTGGATATTATATCGAATGAGTAAGAAAGACAAGTAAAATTGTCAACAAACCTGGCTTGCAGTAGTAATCTGGGTCAATGTCACTACGACCAACAATCCAAAATGACTAGTTTCTGTTCCGAGGGCCGGAATTTTGAAAACACTGTGAACTTTAGAGGTACTAAAGATTACCGAAATACATCTGAACCATTAAGTGTAGGTAGCATTGAGCACACAACAAACCCTAATGACAGTCCTGCCTAATGAGTAATGAATCAATTAGAAAATGGGTGATGAGGAGTGGCTGCTGAGTGTTGAGGACGTATCTCAGGATAAATCGGGTTGGCTTGGTGGGTGCTGCACGCCAGCCTGAACGGATCGGGAAGGTAGGCACGGCGCGCCCGGCAGCGGTGACGCTGTTGCGCATAGCGGCTCCTGCCTCCTGTTAGTCCAGCGTCTCCTCCTAGAGTCATGCCGTCTGGGACGGCAAGTCGCCAGCCGAGGCAAAGCGGTCAGCAGTAGAGATCGGAAGCGCAGCGAAACAGAGGGAATCGGGGCCTGGGGCGACCCAAAATCCCAGGGTGGGCCGGCCCACCGTGGGCACCCTGTAGAGATACACACCCGAGCGGCGAACATGCATTTTCGAACTAATTTAGGAACATTTAGCTGACCAATTGAACAACTCTGTTTTAATAATATCAGATTCGTATTTGAACATCAAAACTTGTTTAGCTTGATGCTGGAGCAGTGTTATTATGACACGAAGCACGTATCTGATCGTATAGTGATCATAAAGGGGGAAACTCTAACCATATTTTTTTTAGCAAAAGAGGGTTTCCCCTCCGATTTCTATTAAAGAAACCACCACGGAACCAACGTGATCAATTAAACCTTAAGCATGATCAATTAAATCGTATTATGGCTGTGCCATGGCAGATTTGAAGCTGCAAACCAGAGAAATGATATTTAGCATCCATTTTTTGCTTCGAACTAAGAACTAAATTCTAAGAGCTGAAAAGAAAGTAGAGTAACCAAGTTAAGATCTATTTTCTGGTTGAGATCAAAAAGTTGAGGAGATATGAAGTACCACCTCTCTTGCGGTGCCGTGTAGGCATCGGGGGTGCGATGGCTGTCAGTGGCGTTGAAGCAGATCTGTGACGGTAGACGGGTGCATCGAGGGATAGGTCCCGTTGCGGTGGAAGAGAAGGTCGTGTGAGCGGCCCCGGCAAAGAGGACGACAGCGCTGATGAAGCGAGAGGACGCGATGCAAGGCTATTGGTCCGTCGCCGTGGATGAGAAACAACCATCTCTAGCAGTGGACGACGCGGTCTTGGTAGGCGCTCCGGCATGGTGGTGGACGGTGGCGATGGATGTGGTGGAGGATGGCATCGATGGATGGGGTGGCGGACGGAGGCTGGTGTGGGGATGGGGTGTTCTAGCGCGGATGATACGATACTTTTGCGGACTAATCGTATGCTTTGAGTTCCTCAGATGGTTCATCTCTAGGCTCGAGACGGTTCGGTGCCCCTCGGAGACTATTGAAGACGGCGTCGTCCTACGTTTCTTTTTGGTGGATTTGAGTCGTAGGAGAGCCGTACTATTAAGAGGGTGTCAGCGTCCCGGAAGGTTAGGGCGGAATCAACGCGTACACTTGTCCCTCCTTTCCACGCACTTTGGAGCTTCCTTCGTTATCTTGGTTGTGCGGAAATCGACATTTGCCATCAGACTTGCGGTAGTACCGCAGGTACACGCTGATAGTACCCCGGTGCCACGGTAGTACCGCTCCTCGGGAGCGGGAGTACCGCGGCTCCCAAGCCTTGTGCCGCTCCGGTGCGGTAGTAGGGGCGGATGTAATTTATTTACATCCGCGCCCCCCACGGTAGTACCGCTCGTCCGGTAGCGGTAGTACCGCTGAGGGCCCACGGTAGTCTTGCTCCCTGAGCCGTAGTACCGTGGCCCTCCTACCAAGTACCGTGAGTCACGGTAGTAAACGCACCTACGGTAGTACCGCTCCTGAGGAGCGGTAGTACCGCGTCGGATTTTCGCACTACCGCGGTTTCAACGGAAGTTGGCACGGATGTAATTTATTTCGTCCGCGCCCTTCTCAGGTTGTGACTCCCCTGCCTTGCGGTAGTACCGTAAGGGGGAGCGGTAGTACTGCGCGAGCGGTAGTACTGCCCCTAGTCGAGCTAGTCCCGGCACTGTCTTTGCTCTTCTTGATAGTACCGTGGTCCACCACGGTAGTACCGCGTCTTGACCTCATGGTAGTACTGGCGCCCGAGCGGTAGTACCCAGCGTCGTGAGCTGACTAAGTGGATAATGGTTGGATTTTTCCACGACTATATAAGGGCTTCTTCAACCTCTAGTTGACCACCTCTTCTCTCTCTAAGCTCCATTGTTGCTCCAAGCTCCATTTTGGCCCGATCTCTCTCCCTAGCCAATCAAACTTGTTGATTTGCTCGGGATTGGGTGACAAGGGCCCGATCTACACTTCCACCACAAGATACTTGATTCCCCCCACTTATCCCTTGCGGATCTTGTTACTCTTGGGTGTTTGAGCATCCTAGACGGTTGAGGTCACCGTGGAGCCATATTCCATTGTGGTGAAGCTTCGTGGTGTTGTTGGGAGCCTCCAATTAAGTTGTGGAGATTGCCCCAACCTTGTTTGTAAAGGTTCGGTCGCCGCCTTCAAGGGCACCAATAGTGGAATCATGGCTCTTGCATTGTGCGAGGGCGTGAGGAGATTACGGTGGCCCTAGTGGCTTCTTGGGGAGCATTGTGCCTCCACACCGCTCTAACGGAGACGTACTTCCCCTCAAAAGGAAGAAACTTCGGTAACACATCCTCGTCTCCACCGGCTCCACTCTTGGTTATCTTATCCCTTTACTTGTGCAAGCTTATTTGTGTTCCTATCCTTGCTTGCTCGTGTGCTTGTGTTGTTGCATCATATAGGTTGTCCACCTAGTTGCACATCTAGACAACCTTTATTATTGCAAAGTTTAAATTGGTAAAGAAAAGCCTAAAATTGTTAGTTGCCTATTCACCCCCTCTAGTCAACCATATCGATCCTTTCAATTGGTATCGAGCCTCGTCTCTTTTTAAGGACTTTACCGTCCGTAGAGTATGAGTTGACGTCGTAGATGATGTGGGGAGCACTCCGGTCTGAATCCGACATCATCTACGGAGATGGGAGTACCTCGATCTTCGTGAGGAATTCAATGTGGCGTTGGACACATTGAAAACTCCATGACGAAGCGAGGTCAAGGACATGTTTAAGGAATTCCTAGAAGGGCTTAAACTTTCCACCGCACTGCGTGAAAGTGGGTGATCCCGCCAACACGGGAGCGGATGCTAACTCCGATAAGGGGAAGCTACTAGTGAGAAAGCCCCTCGTCTAGTGGTAAGAATGGCGCCGGCATCTTCGCCCATGTGCAACCTCCCGTTTATGGTGGACCGATTCCTTCCACTCATTTGAATCATGCCGTCCACCACCTAAGATTGATAAAAAGGAGGATTTTGATTCTTGGGTTTATCGTTTTAAGCGTCATTTAAATCATGTGAACACTAACCTTTGGAGAATCATTGAAGAAGGTTTCTATCCGCATGATCCGAGCAATTTTTCTCCTAGAGAGGTCGTGGACCATCAATTCAATGAGAATGCTCTCTTCATCATCCAAGAAGCAATCCTTCCCAAGACCTCCCTCATCTCCGCCTTACACCCATGCCAAAGATGCTTGGCTCAAGGTGGTTTCCATGTATCGAGGAAGCGCAAGCATTCAACGCTTCAATTATGAAGTGGTCCAAGATGAAGCCGATGAGTTTGCAATGAAGGAAGAAGAAGAACCTCATGAGCTCTATCGGAGAGTAACCAAGCTTGCCGTCTCCCTCCGGGATCATGGAAGTAAGGACACTGATGACAACTGGATCAAGCGCAAATTTCTCAAGGCAATGATGCCCTACCACAAAGCCATGTCCTCCGTCATCCGTCAACGACCGGACTTCCACACCTTGTCCTCAAGTGATGTGTTGGATGAGTTTGTGGCTATGAGCATATTGGACAAGACCGCCCGACAATGCGGTGCTTCGCTCTCAAAGAGCAAAGAAGCCCAACCTCGCTTTGAAGGCCAAGATTTGTGTCGAAGAAGATGGAGAGGAGGAAGAAGAAGAGAGCAACCTCAAGATACTAAGTATGATTATCATGAACACATGGCCCTTGCTTCAAGACAATTTTGGAGCAAGAAGAACTCAAGGCCCAACTTCAACAAGAGCAATTCAAGTGGCTCTAAGGGCAAGCAACGAGTGAGGACGTGTTTCAATTGTGGAAATGTGAGTCACTTTGTTGCGGAGTGTCCATATGAGAAGAGGGAAGACAATGGTGGCAAGCTCATCCGTAAGGACAAGGCCAAGTCTTTTCCCAACAGGAGCAACTTCCCAAAGAAGACTCCTCACAAAGCTTTGGTGGTTCAAGAAGAGTACAATGAGGATGATGATGATGATGAGGATGGTGAATCGGTTGCCATGGCCTCCGTGGCCATTGCAATGACTCCTCGGGTGTCTCTCCTCGGTTCACCCAATGAAAGCATCACCGCCAAGTGCCTCATGGCTAAAGCCACCAACAAGGTAACCCCCAACATCAAAACTACCATCATCAACCATTCTTCTTTGATGGATTGCATTGATGAACATGATGGGACTAGTGTAGAGGAAAATGAATTTGAGATCTTTATGAGTAAACTCAAAGGGAAATCCAAGAAGCACTTCGTTGCTCTCTTGGAACAACTTGGTGAAGCCAATGTCATGATCGAGACTCATGAAGAAACCATTTCTAAGATGGAAGGGCATAGTCGTGACTATGCCGATGAGATTTCGGATCTTTCCAATGCTCTTGAGGAAGAGCGTGGTCTTCGCTTGGCTCTTGAGGAGTCACACAATGATGATCACGCTAAATTAAAGAAAGACCTTGATCATGCTCTTGTTGTGTCTCGTGTGCTTAGTTCCGAGAAGGCAAAGCTTGGAGTTGATCTTGCTAGACTCAACGAGGACTTTGACACTCTCGACAAGGCTCACAAAGTCTTGAAGGGTGCTCATGCTAGTATCAAAGAGTTTCATGATCAACTCCAAGTGAAGCTAACCAAGGAGAAAGCCACCTTTCCTCATATGATATTGATTGATAATGCAAATGCTACTAACCCTTGTTGTGAGAATGTGCACCTTGTTGAGGAGAATGCTAAGTTGAAGGAGCAACTTGAAAAGGGCCTTGTCACATGCATTCAAGGTGAGAAGAACCTTAACGACCTTTTGAGTAATCAAAAGGAAGTTGTAACCAAGGAGGGATTGGGTTCGCGCCCAAGCCCAAGAGCAAGAAGAAGAATGACAAGACCAATCAACCTCCCCTCTCAAGCAAACTTTTGTGAGGGAGGGAGAGGTGCTTCAAGAAGAAGAAGAACCGTGCAAAGGGTGGCAATGTCAAGAAGGACAACGTCATCCCCATGAACATAGCCGGCGACTTTAACCCCTCTTATGTGTTGTGCCGTGCTAGTGATGGGCATGTTTATGCTAAATTTGTTGGTTCTTCTTATGAGTACATTGAATGGTCTATTTGGGTTCCTAAGACCCTCGTTACTAACATCAAAGGACCCATTACCAAATGGGTACCTAAAACCAAGCATTGATCTCTTGTAGGGGTTTGCTTCCTGGGGGATCATGGTTGCTCGATAGTGGAGCAACAAATCATATGACCGGAGCAAGGACATGGTGGTGGACGTGCAAGAGATTCCATCTATGCCCACCGATGTCGAGGTGGGGTGATGCATCACATTCTAAGGTATTGGGTCTCGGCAAGGTTGTCATTTCTCATGATCTTACGATCGAGAAAGTCATGCTTGTTGAGTCCCTTGCATACAATTTGCTTTCCGTTCGTCAACTTGCAGTCATGGGTTATGATACTTTCTTTGACATTGATACCGTGGCCCTCTTGTGGAGCAAGACTCTTAAAGTAGCCTTTGTTGGCCATGTCGAAAATGGTCTCTATGTGATTAACTTTTCAGAGCGACCCACTAAGACCGCGACATGCCTAATGGCTAAAGTTGACGTGGGATGGCTTTGGCATCGCCGTTTAGCCCATGCCAATATGAGATCTTTGCAAAGTCTTCTCAAGGGGGACCATGTCCGTGGACTAACAAATGTTAGTTTTGCCAAAGACCGTGCTTGCGATTGCTTGTATTGAAGGAAAGCTTCATGAGAAGGCCCACCCTCCCACGACTATCATATACTCAAAGAGACCCTTGGAGCTCCTTCACATGGACCTCTTTGGGCCACCATCATTTGATAGTCTTGCAGAAGAAAGTATTGCTTGGTGATCGTGGATGACTATTCGAGATACACTTGGGTATATTTCTTCAAGAGGAAGAGTGAGACCCAACAAACCGTCATCGACTTTGCAAATGAAGCTCAACGTCAACATAATGCAATAAATTAATTAATGAGGAGTTATTTGAAAAAAACTGAAGCGGTACCCACACTAACGTGGATTAGAGTGTGTGTTTGAATTAGAGTGTGTGTCATGTAGTTAGATTTTTGAATTAGAGTGTGTGTCACGTAGCGATCTCAAATTCTAATGTGAATTTCGCATTTCACTGTATCCATGCTACTTTTTTAATACAAATTCATATGTATATGATGAACACCATGGTAGTGAGAAAACTTTTGGATGGATTCAAACATATGACCTACAAAATAGCACAACAAATTGAGTCAATATCAACTTTTGAAACTTCAGATGGCACGAATTCAAATAATTACCCGTATGCCTGGTCCTCGGTTCAAATCTTACAATGCACACCGAATTGAAACATCGATATTAAGTCTCGTACTATGTACATTCAAATGTTGTTTTAGCCCCCCCCAAGACAAACGCTACATACTTCCTGTATCGGTCAATCTTCCTCTCTTAACCACCTTAGGAAGCTATCAGTTTCCAACACACGTTCATTCTTTCTCTCCATGTTTCGATCCCTAAGTCTCTCAACTACACAACCCCTTTTTCCACTCTGTTACCAAATGTATTTACCTCACACACACCCGCCATTGCACCCCATGCCGAGCTCTCTCTCTCCCCCCCCCTCTCCATCTCATCCTCTTGCGCTAAATACATGCATTGCCTATCTAGCCCCCCAACCTCTCGTGCGCACGCAAGCACGTTGTATATCTGGGTCACTCCCTCGAGACTGTCTCACTCTTTCTTCCGCACGACGGGCCACACTCGCTCAATCTCGCTCTCTTTATCTGAGTCTCGTTTAACCTCGTTTTCTTTCACACACAAATGATATATCTCCCTCTTCAGACCTCGATAGACACACTCTATACTCTCTCACACAGATTGTCTATCTAGGTCAGTCCATCCAAGCCGCCGCCACTCTTTCGACCTCATGGTGGGCCACGCTCACTCACTCACTCTCTCTCTCTCTCTCTCTGTATGTCTCGATTGACCTCACTCTTTCTCGGACAAAAACGATATATCACCATGTCTGAGCCCAACTTGACCTATTCACATTGTATACTCTCTCATGCACATCGTCTATCTAGGTCACTCTCTCCAACCCGTCTCACTCTTTCGATCGCACGGCGACCCTATGTGATCAGTTGACCTTGCTTACTCCCACGCACAAAATATATCTACACGTCTGTGACTGCACTAGTGCAAAACCGGCCTTTAGTGCCGGTTCGTGACGGCCTTATGTGTGAATAGTTAATGGTGTTGGCTGTGAGACATTTCTCCTACATGTTGCCTTGGTGCCTTCGGAGCATGCACGATGACAAGTGGTTCATGGGGGCGGTAGCGGGTAATAGTATTCTCCTTTGGGATCTATGACCTGGTCGAGCAAAAATCCGGCTATTTCCTAAGTGCTAGTATGCGCTCCTCGGGTAGGAGCTTATCCCGCACCTCTCTGAACTGTTAAGAAGGAGATCAATATGCATGTGTATTAGTTGTGTTACAAGATATCGATAATGGTGTGAATAGAGTTCTGACAACGTACCCATTCCTGTCTTTGAGATCTGCTCCTTTCGGACGCCATCATGCGAATGTTCTCGCAAACGTAGAATGCACAAAGATCATTCCCCGGTGCCCCGGGCATTGATGCAATTCATACATTCTCGTTGGGAGGTTCTTGACCTTGTCTGGGTGGACGAAAGGTTTGCCCCGGGCATATTTCCATTTTATTTCCTCCTCTCTAAGCGGAGACATGGGCTCAATTTCGAGGAGTTGTCCAACATAGATCTTGAGCATTTCAGCCTGCATTCTATGCTCCTACGTTATTACCACATCGCCTAGCTTGGGAACTTTAACGGTTTGCCCAGAATATTATTGGGCACGCGACCTCCTCTCATGTGTTGTTGTTGGCACAACAAGCGGGGAGATCGATTGCGCCGCCTGTTCTTCCAGCTGGGGAACGATTTTCCCGCATTTTTTGCCTGCTGCTTGTTGGCTCGAGCTCGAGCTCGCTTCCTTCTTTAGCTGTTCTCGATGTAGTTTCCTGATTTGGCGCTCATAGTCCGAGTCAACAGGCTTGGGAGCTAGTTCTCTAGCCATTTTAATGAAGTGGTCAATTACTTTCTCAGGCAGTTTCTCCTTTGGCGGCGATGCGGTTTCGGTCCAAAATGGGCGTCCACTTGGGCCTACACTATGGCTGCGTTTTGCTCCTTAGTCATGTCGTAAGGCCTCGAGGAAGAGGAGCGAGGCTTGGACCATATTTACATCGCTTGTCTCCTTTGTACTTCCTGAACTACCTCGACTCGTGCCGCTACACACCATAGCTGCGGCATGTCTCTTCTGCGATTCTTTGAGGCAGGCGGAGACGGCTGGCGTGGTTGAGTTGGACCAGGAGAAGTGGCACGGCGATGTGCGGACTTGAAGAAGGAGGTGTGGCCTCGACACGGTGCGGACTTGAAACCGGAGAAGTGGCATGACGCTGTGCCGGACTTGGAACCGGAGGAGTCAGCTCACGCGTTCGGGGACTTGGAGGAGGTGGCAGACTTCGACGAGGAGTCGGCTCACGCGTTCGTGGACTTGGAGGAGCGGGAGTTTGCTGACTCGGTGGCGGAGTCGGCAAACGACGCGGTGTCGGTGGACTTCGAAAGATGGTGCAATCCTTTCTCCATAGGATGATACGATGTATGGCCTCTCCCAGTGTGCGCTCGTCTTCACCTCTAGGAAAGTCAAGCTGTAGCCCCGAATATGGGTCCACCACTTCATCAACCATGACACGAGCATAGCCCTCTTGAATCGGGATGCAATGGAAGGTTGCTTCGGGGGTAACTGGAAAAGCAACATCGTCCGCCACCCTCATGGATATGTTCTTCATTTTGGAGTGTAGCTCACAGTTAGTGTTCTCTATGATGTCATCCATAGGGTATGTATCCAGCAGTGTGTCGCCTCGGCAGAACCAATGCTGCTTCTCGGCATGGATGGAACGGTGCTATCCAATGCTGGACGATCATCCGCTTGCTGCTGCCGCTGCTGAGACCCCCTTTCCTGGCTAAGTGAGTCGATCTGCTGCTGCTGCTGCTGGAATTTGAGTGCCAGGTCCGCGTGCCTTGCTTCTAGGCCTTGAAGGCATTCTGCGTCCTGCTTCCTCTGCTCCTCCTCCAGCTTCCTTTTCTTCTCCTCCTCCATCTTCCTTCTTGCACGGGTCCTGTAGTCCTCGTTCCATTCTGAAAAGCCCTCATACCAGGGAATAACGCCCTTGCCTCGTGTTCTCCCGGGTGTTAAGGATTTCAGTATGCGCGTAAGCTCGTCGTTCTCTCTCTACATTGGCGTGAACACCCCTTTCGAGCTTCTTCTATTGTGTCAATTATTTTTGTTCGGCTCCTTTAGACTTGCCTTCCGCGAAACTTACGCTCTTGGTTCAACGCACTCCCCATGCGCATAGAACCAAGTTACGCACAGGGGCAGTTCTAGTAACCGTGTGACCCCTGCATCCTCCATCTCTTGCTCAGACTTATCCCACTTAGGCAATCCCACCGCGTAGCCACCTGGACCCAGCCTATGGAACTGCGTCTTTTTTGCGGCATTAGCCTTGTTTTTCATCGACCGTTCCTTAGCTAATTCTGAATCCTTGAAGGTCACGAAATCGTCCCAGTGGTCTCTTTGATTCTCCAGTGTTCCCGTGAATTCTGGAGTCTTCCTTTCATTAGCGAGGTAGTTGGCCCATACAGTTTTCTTGTGGGTGTTAAATGCAATTGCCATCTTCTTAAGAGCAGCGCTCTTGACTTTCTCCACATCTGCTTCAGTGAAATGATCTGGTAGGGTGAAATGTTCCATCAGAGATTTCCAAAGGGCTTTTTGGCTCGTAAATCGACCCAAGTAACACACGGACGTTTAGTCTTTGGCTCTTTCCATTCTTGAATGGAGATCGGGAGTTTGTCCTTCACAAGAACTCCGCCTTGGCGAGTCCACTTGTTACGCAATGTTCTAAGGCGTGAGGGGTTCACCACTAGGTTTGATGGATTTGATGTTGTACTTTACACCATCCTTCAACAATCTGCACAGGCCTCGCTTTGTCCTGCTTTGCAGAGAAGCAGATTTGCTTTCGATCCAGGGGCTGAAAGAAGAATGATCGATTCGTTAATATATCTTCAATAAAAAACATGTGATGATCACCATGATGCACTGCTTATATAAATATACCTCGCCGGTAGTCTTTGTTATTTGAAGATCAGCATTATGCGTGTCATCACAAACATTATGCGTGTCATCATAATCTTAATCATAGTTCATGACTTCATCAGCTCGGTTGTCGAGATCGAATATCTTTTCATCACCCTCTCCGGTATTGTTCAGATATTGGGAGCCGTCATCTGCTTCATTCAGATCATCTAGCCTGTGAGGGCTGCGTATGATGTCGAACAATTCCTCTTCTCTCTCTCTGCCGGTATTGTTCGCCATAGCTTTTACTTAACTAATACAGAAGAAATATAAAACAATTTAATTAGTATTCAAATTACAATGCATGGATGCAATCAATAAGGAAAAACTGAATCTCGAATACATCGTCTTAATATATATAATCTCGAATACATCATCGTCTTAATATATATAATCTCGAATACATCGTCTCGAATATTATATATCAAATACATCACCGGCTAGGTACCTAATAAAGATCGAGTACTACGAGAAGAATCTAGGCGCCACTCGTGGTTCACTGGGCGTGGCGGTGCACACCCAAAGAGAAGGAACCATCACAGGATCATATCTCCGGTCATCAGCCCAAAGAACCCGCCAAGTAGTGGAGAACCTGACGTCATCCATAGCAGCCATGTAGCGACGGACGTGCTCATCTTCCTCCCTGACACGGCGACGCACCACCTCCGGCAGGGCCGGCTGCCTCTGCACCGAATGTGGCCCACGCGAACGCCAACAAAGAAGATCAGAGTCGACGATGGGACCCGAGGTCGGGTTCCTCACCAAGCTGCGCACCCCTCCAGGTAGCACCTCCCAAGCCGTGACCGGGCGGAGCCCAGTCCGGACATGGGTCCTCTCTGAAGCGGGGCGTCGTCATGAGCAGGTCGACAATGAGGATGCGGGCGGGCATATCATCGAGAACAAATACTATATGCCCGCAAAAAGTAACATTTTTTAAATGATTTGATTGTGATAACTAAAATTCTATATATATATGCAAATTCTAACAATTTGACATTAATCTAATTCATCTAACTAAAACTAATTATAAAATTTAACAAATACTATAGGCCCGCAAAAACTATTTATATAACTAAAAAACAAAAAAAATTGCTAACATTTCTATAAATATTTCTATAACTAAAAAACAGAAAATATTTATAACATTTCAATATAACTAACAATTCTAATATTTACATAACTAAAAAATAAAAAAATTGCTAATATTTCTATAAATATTTCTATAACTAAAAAACAGAAAACATTTATAACATTTCTATATAACTAACAATTCTAATATTTATATTACTAAAAAACAGAAAAATTGCTAACATTTCTATAAATATTTCTATAACTAAAAAACAGAAAACATTTATAACATTTCTATATAACTAACAATTCTAATATTTATATTACTAAAAAACAGAAAAATTGCTAACATTTCTATAAAAAATGGCGTGTGTGTGTAGAGTGTGTATGTGTGTGTGTGTAGTGTGTGTGTGTGTGTGTGTAGTGTGTGTGTGTGTGTGTAGTGTGTGTGTGTGGACAACTAGACATGGCGGCCAGGCGAGCTCACGGCGTCGACAGTCTTGGCGACAGCGGGCGGCGGCGACAGCAGGCGGGGTGGGGACGACAGGCGGCGCCATAGCGACAGGGACGAGGATGACGAGGGGACGGGGCGGCGAAGCGGCGGCGTCGGCAGAAGCGGCGGCGAGGCGAAGCGGCGATGTCGGCAGGGGCAGCGTCGATCAGGGCAGCGGCGAAGGAGGGAGGAAAGCAGAGAAACTGAATTTTTTCAAGTGTTCTATATATAGGATGGACCTTTAGTACCGGTTGGAGCCACCAACCGGTACTAAAGGTCTGCTTTTGGCCAGCCAAGCGGGCGGAGTAGCACTCATTTTAGGGTGGTCATTGGCACCGGCCGGTACTAAAGACCCACCCTTTAGTACGGTTGGTGCCACGACCGGTACTAAAGGGAAGTCTTATTAACCTGATGCGGTCTGGCAAATTTAGTCCCACCTCGCTAGCCGAGAGGCTACCGCACTGGTTTATAAGCCCCAGTGCGGTAGCTCTCTCGAGCTCCTCTCCTAAGCAGGCCTACTGGGCCTACCTGTTCTCTTCTGCCTAGTGGGCCTACTGGGCCTTTGCGGGCCTGCATCCTGGCCCAACAAAAGGTTGGGTTCCTAGTCGTATGCAGGCCGCTTTGGCCCAGTAGGCGGGCTTTTTATTTTCTTAATTTTTTTGCTTTATTTATTTTTGTTTTATTTATTTTTGAGTTGTTTTTGCTGTATTTAGAGTTTATTTGTGAATATTTTTGCTTTAGGTACAAAAAATTACAAACTTTCTGTTAGTGTCGGTAGTTTTCAAATTTGAATAGTTTAAATTTTGAATTATTTGAAATTTGTGTGAATCACTAGTTTGTGAATAACTTAACTTTGAAAAAAGATTTTTCAGTGATTCTTTTTCTTATGTTTAATATTAGTGTGTTTTATCATTATGTTCAATTTGGTAATGCTTAGGTTATTTAAAAAATGAAATGCCTTTGTAACAGTTGAGTTTTTGTCGGAAACCCTGATACTTCGAAAGAGATTGTCCATTTTGTACACGAAGTGCATCCAGTTTTTGCCGTAACCCCTCTACTTTTGTTTGCACATAAAATTTCTTCGTTTCAAATGCCAAAACACATAACTACCCTAACTATTACAGAGATTCCCTCCTGGGTGTGAAACACAGAAGAAAGTGATGATAGTGAAGCCGATCACATCCCAGATCTTTGGGTGTGAAACCTTTTCTTCGCGTGTGTCCCTTTGCGCCGTAGCGATGGAAAATCTTCATCATTTAACTGGATGCTCTGGTCAATATTCACTGTGAATGGAGGAATTTCATCAAACTTTTCATAATCTTCTGACATGTCTGTCTTGTCATCCACTCCCATGATGTTTCTTTTTCCTGCTATGTGGCGCTTTGGCTCTTCGTATGATCCATTCGCTTCCTTGTCTTTTCTTTTTCTCGGCCTGGTAGACATGTCTTTCACATAAAAAACTTGCGCCACATCATTGGCTAGGACGAATGGTTAAATGCATACGCAAGATTGTTGAGATCCACTGTTGTCATTCCGTACTACGGGTCTTCCGTTACCCCGCCTCGTGTCATATTGACCCATTTGCACTGAAACAAAGGGATCATCAAATCACCTCCATAGTTAAGTTCCCATATGTCCACTATGTAACCATAATATATTTCCTTTCCCGTGTTGGTTGTTGCCTCAAAGTGGACACCACTCTTTTGGTTGGTGCTCTTCTTATCTTGGGCAATCGTGTAAAATGTATTCCCATTTATCTGGTACCCTTTGAAAGTCATTATATTCGAAGATGGTAATCGGGACAGCGAGTATAGGTCATTTTGAATATCGCCATCATTCAGAACGCGTTTACGCAACCAACCGCGAAAGTCCTCGTTTGTTCGCGTGTAATCCGATCGTCGAGACTTCTCCGTGTTTGGAGTGTAGAAAATTCTTGTGTTCCTCCATATACGGAGCCACCAAAGGCGGAATTCAGAGAACTGTGTAGTGTGCTTCAGTGAGAGAATGCCCGTCCATACATACTATTTGATGCCCTCCTAGCGTGCCTTTTCCTTCCAGTCCGCCCTTATGCCGCGATTCAGGAACACCAATCGGCTTAAGGTCAGGAATAAAGTCAATAAAAAACTCAATGACCTCCTCATTTTCATGGCCCTTCGAGATGCTTCCTTCTGGCCTAGCACGGTTATGAACATATTTCTTCAAGACTCCCATGAACCTCTCAAAGGGGAACATATTGTGTAGAAATACAGGACCCAAAACGTTAATCTCTTCGCGAAGGTGAACTAGGACGTGCGTCATGATGTTAAAGAAGGATGGTGGGAACACCAACTCGAAACTGACAAGACATTGCACCAAATCATTTCGTAACCTTGGTATGATTTCTGGATTGATTACCTTCTGAGAGATTGCATTGAGGAATGCACATAGCTTCACAATGGCTAATCGAACGCTTTACGGTAGAAGCCCCTCAATGCAACCGGAAGGAGTTGCGTCATAATCACGTGGCAGTCATGAGACTTTAGGTTCTGGAACTTTTCTACGCCATATTTATTATTCCCTTTATATTCGACGAGAAGCCAGATGGTACCTTCATGCTGAGCAGGCATTCGAAGAAGATTTCCTTCTCTTTTTTGGTAAGAGCGTAGCTGGCCTGACCCTGATGTATGCCGTCTTTTCCGTGCATACGTTGCTGGTCCTCCCGTGCCTCTGGTGTATCTTTTTTCTGCCCATACACGCCCAAAAAGCCAAGCAGGGTCACACAAAGATTTTCGTCACGTGCATCACGTTGATTGCGGAGCGGACCTCTAGGTCTTTCCAGTATGGCAGGTCCCAAAATATAGATTTCTTCTTCCACATGGGTGCACGTCCGTCAGCGTCCTTCGGAACAGGTTGTTCGCCAGGACCCTTTCCAAAGATTACCTTCAAATCCTTGACCATATCATGTACATCAGCACCGGATGCGGTGGCGAGGCTTCATCCGGTGATCTGCCTCACCTTTGAAATGCTTGCTTTCTTTCTTCACGGGATGCCTTGTCGGAAGAAATCGGCGATGTCCTGTGTACACATTCTTCCTACAACTATCCAAATATATCTGTCGGTATCATCCAAACAGTCGTGCATCCGCGGTCTCCCTGGTTTGTCTGTCCTGAAAGGTTACTGAGAGCAGGCCAATCATTGATGGTCATGAGCAGCAACGCCTTTAGGTCAAATTCTTCCTGTCTGTGCTCATCCCACGCACGTACACCTATTCCATTCCACAGCTGTAATAGTTCTTCAACTAATGGCCTTAGGTACACATCAATGTCGTTGCCGGGTTGCTTAGGGCCTTGGATGAGCACGGCACCATAATGAACTTCCGCTTCATGCACAACCAAGGAGGAAGGTTATACAAACATAGAGTCACAGGCCACGTGCTATGGTTGCTGCTCTGCTCCCCAAAAGGATTAATGCCATCTGCACTTAGACCAAACCATACGTTCCTTGGGTCACCTGCAAACTCCTCCCAGTACTTTCTCTCGATTTTTCTCCATCGCGAACCGTCGGTGGTACTCTCAACTTCCCGTCTTTCTTACGGTCTTCTGCGTGCCACCGCATCGCCTTCGCATGCTCTTTGTTTTGGAACAAACGTTTCAACCATGGTAGTATAGGAGCATGCCACATCACCTTGGCAGGAATCTTCTTCCTCGGGCGCTCGCCCTCGACATCACCGAGGTCATCGCGATCGATCTTATAACACAATGCACCGCATACCGGCAAGCGTTCAAATCCTCGTACTCACCGCGGTAGAGGATGCAGTCATTAGGGCATGCATGTATCTTCTCGCACCTCTAACCCTAGAGGCGGACAACCTTCTTTGCTTCATACATACTCTTGGGCAATTCGTTGTCCTTTGGAAGCATATTCTTTATCATTACCAGCAACTTTCCAAATCCCTTGTCAGATACACCATTCTCTGGCTTCCATTGCAGCAATTCAAGTGTGGTGCCCAACTTTTTTGTCGCCTTCGCATTCGCACAACAATTTCTTGTGATCCTCTAACATGCGCTGCAACCGTCCTCTCCGGATCACTTATGCAGTTTCTCTTTGCATCGGCAATGGCCCGACCTAGATCATCGGCGGGATCATCTGATGCCTTTTCTTCAACTTCTTCCCGCATTGCCGGGCTCAGCTTCTTCCCCATTGTTGTATCATCGTATTCAGGGAACCCATGGCCGGGATAGCCGTTGTCGCCCTCTTCTTCTTCATTGTCTTCCATCATAACCCCTCTTTCTCCGTGCTTGGTCCAAACATTATAGTGGGGCATGAAACCGGACTCAAATAGGTGGACGTGAATGGTTCTTGACGTAGAGTAATTGTGAGCATTCTTACAGCCAGCACATGGACAAGGCATAAAACCATCCGCCCGCTTGTTTGCCTCAGCGGTAAGCAGAAAAGTATGCATGCCATTAATGAACTCGGGAGAGCATCGGTCATCACACATCCATTGTCGGCTCATCTTCATTACACAACACCGAATAGACCAAATTAATACAAGTTCATACATAAAGTTCATACATAAAGCTCATATACATCACTTAATTAAATGCAACATACAAATAACTCTCTAGCTAAAGAATTTAAATGCAACAACAAATGCAATCAAGATCGCAACTAAGGTAACAATTGATCCAACAGCATAATGATACCAAGCCACACTATCAATGGCATATTTTCTAATCTTTCTAATCTTCAACCTCATTTTCTCCATCTTGATCTTTTGATCATCGACGACATCGGCAACATGCAACTCCAATTCCATCTTCTCCCCCTCAATTCTTTTCAATTTTTCTTTCAAATACTCTTTTCTCTTTCAACTAAATTTAACCTCTCGACAATAGGGTCGGATGGAATTTCCGGTTCACATACCTCCTAGATAAAAATATCTATGTCAACTTGATGGGCATAATTTGTCATAAACACGAAATGCAACAACTAGTTTTAAAAGAGAATATACCACATCCGAATCATAACAAGGACGAGGGCCGACGGGGGCGGATATCAATACCATGGAACTATGTACGTATAACAAACAACGTACGGGTAAGATAATTATACGAGTAACTATATATCCAAATCACAAAAACATCAATTTGGTAATGTTAAACATTCATGAACAAGAGCCTCACCACAAGGTGGTGCCGTGACAGAGACGGTCTTGAGCGATCGACGGTGGTTACGACGGAGATTTAGAAGGCACTAAGTAAACCACACCTACATATGCAAACTAAGTGTTATTTTTTACCTCAAATTGCATATAGATCAAATACTAGCGCATATAATTCCTCCCAAATTACTAAACTCACAAATTAATCACTACACAAAGCATTGCAAGAGCTAATCTAGCAATGAGAGATGAAAGGACAAAGTTGCTAACCTTTGTGATCATTTGAATGGATGGGGGCCTTCAAATCTTGACAAATTTTGGGCAAAATGTGTGATGAGCTCGAGGAAGAGAGGGAAGAACAGAGGAGGAGAGGGAAAGGGGAAGAACAGAGCGAGCTCGGGTGGACGAAGGGTTTATGTATCGTCGACCTTTTAGTACCGTTCGTGCCACGAACCGGTACTAAAGGTGCTGGACGGGCCCCAGACTGACAACATCCTGCCACCACTCTCTTTAGTACCGGTTCGTGGCACGAACCGGTGCTAAAGGTTCGCCACGAACCGGTACTAATGAGAGCGGCCGGCTAGCCGTTGGAACCGGCACTAATGGACACATTAGTGCCGGCTCGAAATCAAACCGGCACTAATGTGTCTCGGATTTCCCCCTTTTTCTACTAGTGCTGGATCATCTCTCAAGCTCTATCTTACATCCCTCACCCTTGCCAAAAGATCAATCGGACAATATCTCTCCAGAGCATATATATTTGTTCAATGAATGTCGGACCACACTCACTTTGTCTCTCTATCTATATGTCTCTCGATTGACCTCACTTTCTCACACCGTATCTTCCACGCGTTGAAGCTACTACCTCTCCATCCCTCGCAAAGTCAGAGCTATTTACATTGCGAGCGGCACTCCAACCTTGGATTAATTTGTGTAGGCATTTATTCCGGTCGGTTTAGATTATATTTTCGTAGCATTCGGCCCACAACTACTCCAAACACCGTTGCAACCCACGCAACTCCTAGTTGATTTCCCTCCTGCTCGGTCATCGCTCTCTCACACGTACTTTCTCGCCTTCAACGTCGCACCATGGTATTATTGAAAAAACTATGTTGTTCTCTTTAATTATTATAAATAACCTACAAAACTACACACTGATAGTCCACTTGGAATGGAACAAATTTCGACCCACAAATTAAAGTGTTAAAAACTACACACCGAGGGGCCCACATGTCATGAAACAAATTTGGACCCATATACAAACTAAAAAATAAAGGACGAGGATCGAACATGCGACCGGGCCTTCAAGCCGCACGTCAATAGGCAACATACGTAGAATAGCAATGTTTGTTGTACCCTCTTTGTTCACATAAATTTTTTATATTACCACAGCCTAATTAATGGATAACATGTAATATTATTTTTATTACTATTCGCCTTCACTTACTGGTGGGTTCCATGTGCTCTCTCTCTCCTCCCCTTCTGT
This sequence comes from Aegilops bicornis, assembly GCA_021605145.1. Taxonomy (NCBI): domain Eukaryota; kingdom Viridiplantae; phylum Streptophyta; class Magnoliopsida; order Poales; family Poaceae; genus Aegilops; species Aegilops bicornis. Next base: position 630,560,935 of record CM038672.1, read on the forward strand.
GTTTAGACGCATGGGCAAACAAGAAGAACTCGCGGGCGATGTTGCCGTTGACCATATCTGGACGCGTTCACAAGTCACGGCACCAGTTTCACGTACTAGCAGCACTAGTCAGTGTATACGTGCAATGCACGTTAATTTAGAAGTATATGAAGCGCATGCGGATATTAACTAATAGGATATTATTTGCGTGTTGTCATGTGATTAGCACTATTTTTGGCATGAAATTAACTGCACGCTAAACATGTTGAGCGCTCGACATTGAAGCAGTCTAGGTCGTTGGATGACAAGGAATACATGTGGCTTGATGACGTTTTATATTTAATTTGATACGGCTCTAGCAGAACATTCAATCGATCAAACCATACATTTCGTTCAGTCTGACTCCGACTTTAAATTATACGACGATCGATATAAAATAAACGGAAATGATAAACGTTCGGATTTTAAGCATGGCAATCCGAACGTTTTTCATGGCAAATTTAGATTACCTTGGCGGCGGCGAGGCGTCTCGCGGTGGGAAGCGGCTCCTCTGCCGTGCTCCGTGTGTCGTCAGACCCGACCGGCCACGGCAGCGGCGTCTTACGCCGTTGTTGGCATACTCCTGGATGTTGGCCTAGCTTCAAGGAAGGCGAAAATGTTCTGGACTTTGGAGCGAGTCAACTGGCCGGAGGAGGCGACTGGCCTTGGTGCAAGGAAGCGGTCGATGACGGCCATCCATGCAGCTGAGGGGGGCACTGGCACCCATGCGGGGACAGGCGCTGTCAACAGCGCGGCAGAGACATTCATGTGCACGGGCACCGGCATGGGCGCGCACGTCGCTGCAGCGTAGAGCATCCGGCAGGTGCATCGGCACCGCACGTTGCGGCGCTGCTGCACGCGGCGCATGCGCTGGCAGGTGCACGAAGCGTGAAAGTCGGCGAGGACCTCGCGGAACCCCGTGGCATCAAGCTCGGCGACAATGTGCGGCTCCCAGCCCATCAATGCCACGCAGGGGATGGTATTTGGCGCGATCGAGCGGCAGGGCGGAGCAGGGCGAGGGACGGTAGCGGCGTCTTCCCGCAAGGCCAGTTCAAGCTCGTCCCAAAGCGCCTTATGTTCTTGAAACTCCGGCTGGGTGTCTTCCTCAGGAAGCTGGAACACTAAGGGCAGACCATCGTGATGCGGCATGGCGTACGTTTAGGTCAGGCTATTTGGAGGTAGATGACAGGAGAATCGAAGAGGAAGAGAGAGGATTGTAGGGATACCGGGTAGTGCGGGGTTGATTTTAAACTTCGGCGTCAGCGACATTAAAAGTGGGAGCAGTTGGGACGACGGTGGGCGGCGGAGCCTGGTCAAAGGGCTCGCCTCCCGGTGAGTCTGCACGCAATGATGCCTTGCACGCCTCCCTGACAGCCGGCGCAGCCGTCTGCTCGCACGCCTCCCGTCGACTCACACGCTTGCTGGGACGGCACCTGCCGGTGAGAAGCGGGGACTCGTGGCGGCACGTAAACGCCCACAGTTTCAATAGTGAAAGCGTTCGCCTTAACGTGACGGGTCTTTGTTCCAAAATACCTAGGCTCTTCATTTGTGCAACTTGTCATAAGCAGCTTGTCTCGAATTGAAGAAAAAACTTACGAAGTAATATTTGTGCCATATCACGTGACCATGCTCAGTTTCAAGAATTTATGCTCACTTTTGGATTTTCTGAAATTTAAGATCCAGGATTCGAAACAATATCATAGCATGCATCATGCAATAAATTTTCAAGCCGTACATCTGTCCTGTTGTAGTTCTTAAGAAAGGATTTGGTCAAACATTTTGCTTAGTTAGACTTCAGACAAATTATATATGCAGAGTAAAAGGATAATCCCTCTATACCAGTGCATGGCCTGATATATTAACTCAAGTACTAGGCACGAACAAACGGGCTCAATTCTGTGCTCATCCTGGTGCAGCAGTAGTAGTAGTAGTAGGCAATGCAGTTGACGGGTGACCTTGACGAGTGGCGACCGAGGGAATTGAACCGTGCTCGGCACGGTAGGTAACGTTGTCTAGTTACTAAAGCATCCCTCCGTTGTTCATCGGTAGTCATTATGGACCGGGGACATGAGGGGAATTTCCTAGGGCTGGAATTACGGCGCCGGATATTTCGACTTGAAACGCCGAGGCTCGACTGGTTGGGGTTTCCTAATGTGCGTACCACGCACGCCACCGAAGGACACGAGCCCGGTTTTTTTAGGATCAACACGAGGCAAGGTCTGGCTGGTACGCCGTTGGGTCCTACCATTCGAGAATACGAAAGGAACCTTTTAAATTGCCGAACGAATCTATGTGTATTACAATACCCGTATTTTCCTTGCAAATACTAATCTCAACGTGGTAACTGATTTATGACGAGTTGTTGAATTAGAGTGAGTTTGTGATATAGTGATCTCAACGTGGATTTCACATTTCATGGTATCCCTAGTAAGTTTTCCACTGCAAATTCAAATTTAAAAGATGAACAATATGGAGGTGAGAAAACTTTGTATGTATCAAGCATATGACCACACACACACACACACACACACACACAGAGAGAGAGACACACGCACGAACACAACAACAATCCAATAAGTATAGTGCATCTATTTTTCCAAACCATGCATGTATGACACGAATTCAAAAATACTCCTTCTATTCCTAAATACTAATCTTTTAGAGAGTTCAACAAGTGACTACATACGGAGCAAAATGAGTGAATCTAGACTCTAAAATATGTCTATATACATCCGTATGTGCAGTCCATTTGAACCCTCTAAAAGACTAATATTTAGGAACGAAGGAGTAAAATGTAAGACATCCATGGTCCTCAGTTCAATATTTAAAATGAACATGAAACTGAAACATGAATATTAAGTCTAGTACTACAGTACATGCAAATGTTATGTTTAGGCAGAGCTATGATTGTCGGGGGTCGACCTTAGATAAAATTGCGGAGCTCTGTTTAGGGTTGTTTAGATTATATTTGTTACCACCCACCCAACCACCCGATTGGTTGTGCACCCCCACCCCTCCTCCCCGAGAGAATATCATGTGCCCCATACCTTAGATGCTATATGTCGACACGAGTTGCTTGGAGCTTGTAGATCTGAGATATAGCAGCTCACATGATGTGTCTTAATATTTTTGCAGGAAACCTTGATGAGTTTGAGAATTGCACACAATTTTTACAAAACTACTTAGATGCCCTTTGATCCCATATCCAACAACCTCGAAGCTCAGATCACCGTAGCATCTAAGATGAAGGAGGACATCATATTCTCCTGTATGTAAGAATATCATGTGCTACCACACCTTAGATGCTTTGGTGATACAAGCTCTTCGGAGGCGTTGGATTTGTGACCCAACACCTCCTCGGTGGTTCGAATGGTTTTTGCGTAAAAGCCCCAAAAGAGTTCGACCACTTTGCTTACAAGCACAAAAGATCGCTTTCGAGATGCCATTGGATCTCAGATCAAATGACCTCCAAGCTCGTATCACCGTAGCATCCAAGCTGCGATAGCACCTTATGTTTTCTCGCATGGGAGAGTATGAGGTGCTCCCGCACCGTAGATTCTATGGTGATACGAGTTCACTAAGATCTAACGGCCCATAGTAGGAGGTTTGAATGTTTTTGCAATATACGGCTGATAGAGTTTGGGGAATGCGCAGAAAGTACAAGTACTACGCATGTGCCATCTGATCACTGATCATACGACCTAGATGCTCATATCACCGTAGCGGGTAATTAAGCTACGGGGAGCACCTAATATGAGCACCGGGGAGCCGTTGGATCGAAGATGCAGTGGCACACACGAGGCCTAAATGTTTTATTTGCAAAAAAGAAAACCTTTGGAGAGTTTCGAAATTGCGCATAATTACAAAGACTACTCCCAAGCCATTGGATCTCACTTCCAATGGTGTAAAAACTCGTATCACCATAGTATCTAAGCTGCGGGGTGGATGTGATATTCTATGCCGCTGTCATTTTTGTTCGTAAAATTGCAAAATACGTGTAACTCGTGTCGTTACTTGTCTAACCGCGCAAAGTGTTTGTTCAAAAAAACCATCCACTGAAATATCGGAACAACACACGGGGGTCCCACTTGTCATTAATCAAATCTGGACCTAAAACTAACAAATCTAAAAGACGAGATTCAAACTGGCAACCTGGACTACAAAGCGTAAGTCGATAGCCTGAAAAACGAAGGGTTGTTAGCTTTGTCCCATAACTTGATTTTATACAGTACTTGCGTTGAGTAGAGTAGAGGGAGTGCCTCGTCAACACGTGCATGACCATTGTCTCACTTACTGGTGGGTCCCAGGTTTGCGATCTCAATCTCTCTTCTCTCCATCGTCTAACCTTTGCACGGGCACACACGAAGAGCGGCGCTAGCTTGCCGTTGTGTTATTACAACTAAAAAAAGCTTGGAAAATAGAAGAATCGCCTAGAACAAGAGACTTTGTGGCTGGTCGAGACGGAGCTAACCACATCTATCCTCCGTGCCATGTTTGCATTATGATGAAGCTGTGTGGCTAGTGGGGTGTTTTCGACCGACCGGGCTGGGTCCCCAGGTCGAACCATAGGTACTACGTCTGATACAATATATTTTTACACGCACATTTTTCCTCCATGCCGAGACGTGGCACACCCTACCGCGCGGTTTCGGGGTCCTCCCGGGTGGTGCACGCATATATTCTTCCTGACATGGGATGCCCTACCGCGCGTTTTCTGGGTCCTCCTCGGTCGTGGCCAAGCAAGTAAATGAGTCATCAAATCACGAAAGACCACCTTTCCGCCGAGTACATCGGTGAAGCATGGTGGCTAGCTAGTTGGGCTAGTTCGACCGATTAGCTAGGCCGCCGCCACATTTGTTTTTTCACCCCTTTTTTTATCTACTTGCCGGCATGTAAATTTAAATATCCACCGCGGCGTTGCTTTGGTGTTTGGGTGCGGAAGGATTTTTAATTTTTTGATTGACGGAGCAAAGCGCGCAGGATTTTAAATTTTTGATTGACGGAGCAAGCGGTAGCGGCAATTAGTCACGATGACTCCGCCTGTAAAAACCCACTGCTCCCTGATGTGAGAAGTCGTCGACTGGTGTTTTACCGTGGTGAAAACCAAAAGATTCCCCGCTCCCTCCGCCTTCCCGTAGATTGCATTGCCTTTCAGCCGTTTCGCCCCCTTTGCTTCCTCTCCCCATTGCTTCTACCTGGTGCCATGGCGGCGCAGTAGATCACAGAGTCCGAGGTGAGGCACCTGACACATGAGCTCCATGCCAAGGATGCAGAGCTCAGGGCCAAGGACGTGGAGCTCCGTGAGCTCAAGGAGGAGAGGAGTGCCATGCTCCTCCGCTATGTGCGGGAGTTCACGGAGCTTCAAAAGCGGCAGGCGTCCACCACAAAGATGCTCGAGGCGTCGGCGGCGTTGCTGCAGAAAGCGGGAGATACGATAGGCCGTCAGGGGAGCCAGCTGGAGCACGAGCGGGCCGATCGTGACGAGGTCCAGGATCGCCTCAGCCATTTGGTGAACCAAGCTGCCACACACGTGTTGCGTCTGCGCGAATCCTTTCAGGGCTCCGTCACCGGAATCCATTCGTGCCATTGGACGCCGTCTTTGACGAGCTGGCTCCCGTCGACCGGGAGCGGGCTCTGCGAGCGGTTGCACCCTGCATCACCAACGTCGTGTGCCTCGAGAAATAGAGGGACTTCGGTGGTGTTTAGGCACCCTCTGCATGGGCATGTCCACATCTCGGCGCAACATGACCGTTGGATCAAACTCAGATGGTGCAGATCAGTCACTGTAGCACAAAGCGTGTGGGTGTGTTTGGTTGCATTCTCATCTCAATATAGTTGTTTCCTCTTCACGTATTTTTGTCAACCTACTAGTGTGGACTCCTGCACCCTTCATGCACTCTGCCAAACACCCAAAAGTGGGTCGAGAAGGGAACTTTTGCTCCCATCCCGTGCACCCTTCATACACCCTGCCTAACACTATTCGTGCTTCATATGGTTCATGTTTCATGGAGTACTGTAGCACCGTACTCTTCGTCTTATTTGTGGACCTAGTTCTATTAACATTGATCTCACCGTTCATTCTCTACCGGACAGTCGAAAAGAATAAAAGCGGTACTATGTTACACATAGGAGTAGTTGATATGCGCACAACATCATTTGTTATCGTCATATCTTACTACACTAGCAACAAGATTGTGTAGTACTGACGTATGAACCACTGCACATGTCTAGTAGTAGGAGCACTGTGTATGTTCAAGTGGCTGCCGTGTTTCACACTCCTCCGTCGTAAGAGTGGAAACGCTTGTTGTAATCATTTTTTTCTTCAGAATGAAAAACAATGGACACGCTCTACCGTGCGGATCCTCCTCCAGCCACGCACTAAATTACTCACTTTCGCCGACGTAGGGACATCCAAAGACCAGGTCCACCAGCCATGCACTAAATTACTCCGTAGTAGAGTGACGGTAGACTAACCCAATCGAACCACCGCAGTAATGCCCAATGAGCCGTCAAATCACAAAACCCCCTCCTTTCCAGCAGTAAGTTGGACAGATGAAGCAACCATCATTTCACTCTTCTCTCTCATCTTCCTCTCTTGAAGAAAACCCCCACTCGCTTTGCTTCTCCCTCATATCGTTCCTCCTTTCACTCTTCTCTCTCAGCTTCCTCTCTTGGATGGACGTCGGAGCACCGGCCGACGTGATGTCTATGGCTCTGGCCAAAACCGTCGAGGCTCATGGTACGAAGAAGCGCAAGCACCCCGCCGAGACTACCGCAGACAAGCTCAAAGCCATCGCCCTGTCCCCCCTCTCCGGGATCCCTCATTAAGCAAGTCCAGGTAATGTCTCTTGTTGACGATCTTTTTCTCGATCTTGATCGTGTTTTTTCATCTAACACGCAGTACTAGTACTGGTAGTACAACTTTCTAGGTGATCTTGCATGTGATTTTAGTGTGCCAAATGACGGTTCTAAATTCCTCTTTTGACCAAAACATGCGAGAGGTTGACACTGATTTCTTATAGTTTACTTTCAACTACTCCCTCTATCCCAAATTTCTTGTCTTAGATTTTTCTAGATTCGGATGTATCTAATACTAAAATGTGACTTGATACATCCGTATCTAGACAAATCTAAGACAAGAATTTTGGGACGGAGGGAGTATTATATGAACATCAATGCTACCTTTTAAGAGGGTATATTTGCCTCAGTAACTTGTGTTATGGATATTGCATGTAATCCCTCTGCTGTCATGCCTTTTGAAGACATGTTCTAGTGTCTTTGTTCACTGCTTCTACGTGCGTATCGTAGTCTTATACGGAGTATAATATCGAAAATCATCTTATATTTCTGAACGGAGGTAGTAATAAAATATGGTTTTTGTTTGAATTAGAACCAGGTCCGCGGTGGAGATGAAGTTCTCAAAGTCATGTCGTGTGAACTGGAAGACCTGATGATGAGTTCTACTGCTGAACTATCCAACTGTTGTGTCCTTGTCGTCACGTGTCCTGAACTAGTGTTTTCCTATAGCATTGTTGTCATGCGTGTTCTCGAGGCTGTACTTGACCACAAGAATTTCCTGGCTGTGCCTTCGATTATGAAGGGTGTGGTTCTTGTAAAGCTTCCCAAAAAATCTGATGCGGCCTGTCTTCATCATCATGTTTATGAGTGGAAAGACCACTCTGTTAGGTTCTCCAAGGTTGACAAGATGGTGATGGTGCATGTAGACATCTCACACGAAGTCCATGGCCTAATCGATTATGCGGGTTTCATCCCGTGAGGTCGCTGGCAAGAAATAGTCTGCAGAGTTTAGTTAGTGCAACTTTGCTTGTCCGTAGTAAGTACTATTGTTCAAGACTTGATTTGTGTTTGTGAACCCTGTATTGTTTATTAGTACTGCCGCTTTTGGTGTGTGGTCAGTCCGAGAACGATCTATGTTAATGTCTGCCCACTCAATTCATCAGTATACTTTGAAGTATCCAGATCATATTTTTTGTGAGGACGGTTTATCAATTATGGTTACACTCCAATATCTGTATGCATTGCAGGGTTTATCGCACCCACCAGGATTTCCAGTCACATGGATGTTCGGTCCATATGATTTGCCACGACCTTTGGACTGTCCTGCTTGTGGGAGTAGGCGGGGCCCCTGCATGCCACGCGTAGTTGGAGGATCAATCTTCTGTTTAGTACTTCAACATAGTGATTTCCTGGTAAGGATTCGCTCGTGTCACATCAAGTAAATCTTATTGATTTACTGTCTAAATCTTATTGATTTAATGACATGTTTTCTTCCTTTTCCTGCAATTTTACGATGCAGGTTTTGGCATGTGACATTCATCACAGAATAAACCGTTTGGTTTGCTATACAATGGCTATTTTTGCAGGTTTCACTTCTTATGTCGTGTCAGTAACGAAGTCACTGTCCATCACTTATATTTCTGGAAAAAATTGGATCGATCATTTGTCCGAAAGTACAATTTGAATCCCTATGATGAACTGCAGTTTGGTTTAAACAAAACGCCACAATTAGTCCTTCTCGCGTTTAAAAGAAATGAAAAAAAACTGGATCATGGTCACGGATCCTAGTCAAGTTAGAAAGCTGATCATAGCAGACCAGACACGATCGCCGCTGTCTCGCACATATCGATCACCGGCAGTTGCTCTAGCACTGACAGTGGCAACAACTCAGTCTGATCAAGCTGAGGATTGGGCACCGACCGCGTCAGCGGATCAGTCTGATCTACCGGAGGATCGGGCATCGACACCAGCACCTGCTCCAACACCGGCACCAGCTCTACAAGGAGCACCATCTCCGGCAGCAAAGCCGCTTCGCACCTGCACCAACACTTGCACTTGCATACCGCTTCGCCCGTGCAGCTTGCACCGCAACATATCTTGGGCTGCAGTTCACACTTCATATACCAAAGTCCTTACAAAAACCGACGTGTCCACCTTCTTGGTAAGCATTGGCCGCCCAAGTGCTTCTTTCTTTTTTCTTTCCATGTTGTTTCACATGATTCACTGTGTTGATCTAACTGTTTGGGTATGTCTTCTTGTTTGCAAACAGAGAATTCCTAGAGCAACGAGGGATTCGTTCAACAATCCAGCGCATCATGCCAAGTTTCTCTTACCATCGCAGCCTTGGTGTGAATGAACCTGCTCAATATAATCGTAAGTACAAAGGATGGTCGCATGATGATTGATGCTAAAGGATGGTCAAGGTTCAAATCTAAATCATATCTTGCGGTAGGGATGATGTCAAAATCGAACTTTCTCGGCAAGGAGAGCTGGTCCAAATCAACTTTGAAATTCTTCAAGAGCAAAGACGAATCGCCGAACTGACCTATCCTCCGAGAGATTTTGATGTAATAATCTGGCATGGTGAAACAAGTGTCCTGTGTGTATAAGTAGTACGACAGTATTATCTATCACATGGTATAACATTGATAGAATTGCAACTCGATTCTTTGGTTAGGAAGCGTAGTTCGATTTCATTCCAACAAATTGTCGTGCTTTATTCAATTTTGTGTATTCGCCGACAAAGATCTAAAACCAGCGTCTGCATCGATCGCTTGCAATATGAAAAGCGCCGAGGTAGAACACATGGGCCCCCAAACATGCGAGGTCGGCCTACGGCCCAAAGTCCGTAACCGTGAGCCTATCTCGAGTATTATATTCTCACCGAACCCCCATAAAAAAGCTGAACCCCCATAATGCCCGTATGCGTTGCGGAGGGAGTATATTTCGGCAAGGTGAGCCTACGATATAAAAGATTTGTATATTTCTTTACAAAGGAGTATCTCTGTCAAAAAATATATTTATGTGTAACTAGTTACTCCTATCTTTCTACTTCCTTTCGATGATATGTGGGGCAACCGGCAATGGGGTCCACGTGTCATATGCACAAATTAGAGTGCACAACTTCACGGTAGACACACCCCGGTCGTAGCGCCGCAGTAATGCCCAATGAGCCATCAAATCACAACCCCCCCTTTCCAAATTTTAAGCGAAGTCGGACGGAAGAAGCGACAATATTTCACTGGGCCTGAATCCCCTTCTCCCTCGTATGCTTGTTCAGAGAAAAACCCCTCTCGGCGATTGCATAGGGTTTTCTCATGGAGAACCAGGTACGAATTCTTCATCCATCCCCGATAAATCCAAGTCACTTGGTCGCAGGTAATCCTAGGATGGCAGCCGCCGCCTTTGATGCATTTTTCTTCCCTCTTGAATCTAGTGTGTTTCATTTGCGATTGCCCAAAGTGCGTAGTACCCTACAGGTTTCTGCGCCCTCGGCGACGCCACACTTGTTCCTTCTCATCCTAACACAACATTTTGAAACGCCGCGATATGTTCCTAGAATCCTCTTTTCTATCCGGGAGGGTGGGGTTTTTTTGAACATGTTGTGTTCTCATATTATTTTTCCTGCAGTGTATTATTTGCTCTGCCAGAACACATGTACTCAAGATGCTCGGCCTTGCCGTAACTTAATACACTAGTTTAATGGTCACAGTGAAGACAAGCCATGGATATAAGTTCCGAGTTGGGTTCATGAACCAAGAAGATCGCTGCTTTTTTTATGGCCGAACTTAGATAAACTTTCTCAAGTGTTACAGACTGAAAGTTGGCGCACGGATGTTGATGATAATAGCAGAACCTGGTCTCATCTTCACTGCGATCTTCCACCCCGGCGTTGTTCCAATTTTTCATCCATGTTAGTTTTGTTTCTGGTTCTTGCTTGTTGCCTCGATTATTTCTTAATCCACCTATTCTGTCTAACTAATCACAATTTAACTTTAGAAGTAGCAACAAATCTTCTAACTAATATTTTCTTATAATTGGTGGCACGTGTAGGTTTTTCCAGAGTTAAGCAGTCTGCTCGTTTGTTACTCTGTAATAACTCGGCTGTTACTAATGGCACTGAAGTTGACAGGATCGACATCCACAAGTTCCTACACTTTATTGATCGTCTTGAGGTCCTTGTGGGGCGTTTAAATGGTGGAAGGCCACGTGGGATATGTGTGCCACTGCTGCACTCGTTGAACAGGTCCAACTGTGTCGAGAAACTTATGGTACGAGTTGTTTTCTGTTATATATGTTGTTCATAACCATCGCTTATACACAGTTTACAATTGTGATCTTCTTGAAACGAGGAACTGCCAAGTTCTATTGTTCCTATCTGAGATGCTGACCATGGTCGGGTCAGACTTGCGCTTGGTCACAACATGATGTTTATGCCGACCTACTCAATTCCCTTGGAGGTGAAAAGATACTTATTCATGGGTGGTCTCAAATAATGAAGGCCCGTCCATCTTGGAGAATAGGACAGAAGATTATGTTCATGCTTTTCCATGGCTCTAAAGCGAATATCCTGTTTATTGACCACGTTGCGAGATGAAGCCGCTTTCGAGAAGGTTGTGGATCTTGTGAGGTGGCGCTGGGCCTTGTCCTGGGGCTTGGTGGCCTCACCCTTGGTTAACTGTAGGCAAAGTAGCACTGTTCGAGGCGTGCTTTGTATGGTTGAACCTGTATAAGTACTCATACTGCTTTCAGCTTTGGTTGTTAAGTGCTCCTGCTGGTTTCAATTAAGGTTGTTAAGTACTCTTGCTGCTTTTACAGTCTGTCGTGTTTCTTCAGTCATGTCTTCCTCCAGCCGCCAAAACCAAACCAGCGCTGGCAGGGCCGTCTACTTCCGCCTCCCACGGCTGGCTGCACCTCGGTATACGCCGCGCCCACCGTCTCCTAAATCGTTAACGCCCGGCGTCCTCCAGCGCTTTGGTGCGCTTCGCTCTTGGCGCCGCCCTCTCGCGTTGTCAACATGGTCAACAAACAACAGGAATCGGCAAAAGACGTGGAGAGGATGATGAGGGGCCCACCACGTCAACAGTATGGAAAAATAAAATGCTTCCTCCTAGTGTTTTCCCGACATCTGGGACCCACGACATTGTGAGTGTATATAGTCAATAGACAAGAGAACATCACAAGATCGGCTGACACCTGGGACGTAGCTACTCGAACAGTATTTTTTTTGTTTGGTATTGTTGAGACGGAGCAGGGTTTGAACTTGGCCGTGGCCCGTCTAGCCCAGGCTTACATTTTATGTTCACCATGTGACCAGCCCAGCTATTTTTTCTTTGTGAAAATGAGCCTAGTTTATTTTTTCTGAAGAATACCCAATCCAGGTACTTATTTTTCTACGCCCTGATGGGCTGCAACTCTTTCAAGACGCCTGCAAATCTTGAAAGTAATATGAAATGGGTTGTAAATAGAAAAACAGATGACAAATTGGCAATTACTTTATTATTTCTGATTTTTTTTCACATTTTCAGATTCCTATTTCACTGGGCATTAACCTAATTTAAATATATCTTCGAAGTACTTTAAGTCTGGCTCGACATTTTGGTATTAAAAATAGTTTGGAACCCACAGAAATATGCGAAATTGGCCCTGGCCAACAAAAAAATGACTGTAGTAAATTGCATAAGAAGTTGCCATGAGCTATATATAAATTATTAAAAAAAAGAGGGAGTGGTCTGACTTGTGGGCCTGTTTAGTTGACGCGTATGCAAGATTTTTTTAGTTATTATATACGTCAACAAACGATTCTAGCAGACGTAACCGTTGGATGTCAATCCAACGGCCGCCGTGTTTCTTCAATCTCTGATCTTCTTGCTCCAGCCGCCAAAGCAGCGCCGGCGGGACCGCCTACTCCCGCCTCCCGTGGCCGGTTGTGCTGCCGCACAGGCCTCAGCGCCCCCTACTACTCCTGCCGCTGGCCAGGGCATCCCTCTACTCACCCACACCCCATGTTATTCTGCGGCGACGGCAGCCTCATACCGCAGCCGAACCGATAAACCCTCGTACTCCTCTCCGCGCGGGCTTCCACTGTCGCGTCTTCCCCGGCTCCGCGTCGTCCCCTTCCTAGGCCTCGCCGTCGTCCACCGCCGTGGTGCTCTCGGCGCGGCGTGGTCAATGTGGTCAACGACCGACTTCCATCGGAAGAGTACTATACGTGGAGAGGCTGACAGCTGGGTCCACGGCAGCCGCAAGGAAGTGCCTCCTTATCACACGGAAATCATTATTCCTCCACCTGACTGCAGGGACCCACCGGACGGGCCACCAGTATTTCGTGAAAAAACGTTTGCCCCTAACTGCTGGGACCCATAGGACGGGCCACCGTATTTTGCCAAAAAACGTTCCCCCCGCTGTCAGCTCAGACCCATCGGAAGTGCCTCCTTATTACGCACAAAGAAATAAATACCCCTGCTAGCTGGGACCCACCTTGGTGGGAGGCTGACTTGTGGGGCTACTAAGTTGACTGGGACGGATGCCTTTGTCAACTTTAGTCAATATATGAACGATTCTAGCTCCAAAGTGACTGCATAATGTCCATCCAACGGCCGTAGTGCTTCTTCAACCTCTGGTCTTCTTACTCCGGCCGCCCAAAGCAGCGCCGGTCGTGTCGCCTGCTCCTGCCGCCCGTGGCCGGCTGTGATGCCCCGGAGGCCTCACCGCCCCCTACTACTCTCAGCGCTGTCCAGGCCATCCCTCCACGCACCCACACCCCCTGTTATTCTGTGGCGATGGCCGCCTCACACCGCAGCTGAACGAGTGAATCTCATACTCCTCTACGCGTGGGCATCCACTACCGCGTCTTCCCCGGCTCCGCGCCGTCCCCTTCCTAGGCCTCGTCGTCGTCCACCGCCCTGGTGCTCTCGGCGCGGCATGGTCAACGTGGTCAAGGAATGGCTTCCATCGGACATGGACTGTACGTGGAGAGGCTGACAGCTGGGTCCACGGCCGCAGCAAGGAAGTGCCTCCTTATTACGCGCAAAATAATTATTCCTCCACCTAACAAATTGGGACCCACCGGACGGGCCATTGTATTTCATGGAAAACGTTTCCCGATCGCTGGGGACCCACCTTCATCTTTGCACGCAAGGAAGTGCGTCCCGCAAAAAATGATTCGACCCCTTGACTGCTGGGACCCACCAGCTACACCTTCGCACACAAGGAAGTGCGTCCGGGCAAAAAAACGATTCGCCCCCCTGACTGCTGGGACCCACCGGCTACATCTTCCCATGCAAGGAAGTGCGTCCAGGAAAAAAACGATTTGCCCCCCTGACTGCTGGGACCCACCAGCTACATCTTCGCACGCAAGGAAGTGCACGGCGGTCGGGGCCTTTGGTCGAAGGGTACCTAGCGTTGTCATTCGGGTCGAACGGTAATGCGTACATACTGGTCGTTGTAGAGGCGCGCACGTGTCGTTGTAGAGGCACGCACGTAGCATGTACACGTATATACAGCGGCCAGGGTGCAAGAAAGAAAATACGGCCACGTATGTGTACATACGGGCTGGGTCTCGAACGCCTACTCGCGCATACGTACGGCCAGGGCTCGTGTACATGGCTGGGTTGGAACGGAGAAACAGCGTCGTCGTCGTGTTCATGGGGAGGTAACAGCGTGCGTCGTGTTCATGGGGAGGCAACGGAATGCGTTGTGTTCATCGGGAGGCAACAGAACGCGTGGGAGCCAACCGGCTTGGACGGAACAGGCGATGGAAATGAGGCCTGGCATACCGCACAACGGAGGAAACGGACCTCCTACATTCGGAACGGGGTAATGTTGATCTGGAGGGGTGTGGCATACCGCAAAATGGAGGAAACAGACCTCCTACGGTCGAAACGGGGGTCCTGTTGATCGGGAGGGGTGTGGCGTACCGCAAAACGGAGGAAACGGACCCCCTACGGTCGAAACGGGGGTCCTGTTCATCGGGAGGTGTGGCGTGCAAAACTGGACTCCACGAGATCTGTTCATCTCCACCGTTGACCTCCTCCAGCCTCCACGGGCTACCGTCGACCTCCTCCAGCCTCCACGGGCTCCTGTTCATTCAGCCTCCACCGCGCGCTACTCCACTGGCTACTATTCAACCACCCCTCCACGGGCACCCCTCCACCGTCTCATCGCTCATCCAGCCCTCCACACCATGGGGTCCTGTTCAACCACCCCTCCACGGCCACCCTCCATCGTCTCACTGTTCATCCAGCCCTCCACACCACGGGTCCTGTTCATCCAGAGGCAATGCCACCGCTCACTGCTCATCCAACCCCCCGCAACGCTCATCGTTCATCCAATCGATCGGCTTGATTAGCAGCAGAGCGGCGAATCGCTCCATCGGGTTCGCTAATACCATCGATCGATCGCTTTCGGGTTCGATGTAGCGTAACTGCGGTCTGTCCTTTCCGGGTTCGATGCTTAGCGTAACTGCGATTCTGTCGCTTTCGGAGTTGATTAGAGCCCAACGCCTCGCTTCGGAGTTCGATTAGAGCCAACGCCTACGCACACATGCAGCGTCACGTGTCTGAGAAAGCAGCGCATCGCTCGGCTCCCGACCTCCACCGTAGCAAGGAACTCCCGAAATTTTCCTCCCCCTCGCTTCTACCATGGGTTTTTCCATCATGGACGGCCCAAAGAATGTCATGCAGCTGCGTCTCCCGCCCGCCCAGGACGAAAAGCCCATTTTCTGTCATGTTTCTTTGTCATAGAAGTAGGAGCCCACCACATCTATGATGATACCGGGTTTTGTCACAATTATCGTCATAGAAGTGTCATATGTATGACAGAAAAAAAAATTCGTTCGGCCCAAAATGTCACGGATGTGTCTTTTTTTGTAGTGACTCATTGTGTTTCCTCGACGCATACTACGGATACCATCAAATTAAGATGGCGGAGTCCGATCAAGCCGCAACGACATTTATCACTCCATATGGCCCCTTCTGTTTTAACACCATGCCTTTTGGGCTAAAAAACGCCGGTGCAACCTATCAACGCATGATTCAGACATGCTTGGAGACACAGATCGGCAAAACAGTGGAGGCATACGTAGACGATGTGGTCATTAAAACCAGACATGTTGAATCCTTAATAGACGACTTGAGGCTCACGTTCGACAATCTCCGAACATACGACATTAAGCTCAATCCGAAAAAATGTGTCTTCGGCGTGCCCGCCGGGAAGCTCCAACAGAGGAATCGAAGCAAATTCGGCTAAAATCAGAGCTCTGTCACAGTTGGCCATCCCAACGGACCTCAAGCAAATCCAGAAACTAACTGGATGCGTGGCTGCCTTAAGCCGCTTCATCTCCCGATTAGGAGAAAAGGCACTGCCTCTTTATCGCCTTCTTCGACGCACCGAACACTACGAGTGGACGGATGCGGCCACGGCCGGACTAAAGGAAATAAAAGCTGTTTTGGCCACAAACCAAATCTTGGCTGCGCAAAATGTCGACAAACCAATGATGTTATATATAGAGGCAACACACCAAGTTGTAAGTGCAGTGCTCGTCGTCGAACGAGAGACGGACGGACATAAGTTCCCGCTTCAGAATCATGTATACTATGTATCCACTGTCCTCACTTCATGCAAATCACGGTACCCACATTATTAAAAGATAGCATACGCGGTCTTCATGGCATCCCGGAAACTACGACACTACTTTCAAGAGTGTTCAATTCCGGTGGCCTCTGAAGTACCACTCAACGACATAATAAACAACTGCGAAGCCACGGGCCAGGTTGCTAAATGGGCTATTGAGCTCCTCCCGTTCGACATAATATACAAACCACGGCGAGCCATTAAGTCACAAGTACTGGTTGATTTCCTCGCCGAATGGACAGAAGCCGAACTCCCTAAAGAGTACGGCGCATACTCCAATTGGATCATGCACTTTGACGGCTCTAAAATGCTGGCTGGTCTGGGGGCTGGTGTCGTCCTGGCATCCCCCACCGGAGATACAATCCAATACGTGCTCTGAATACTATACACAGACTCCAACAATGCAGCAGAATACGAGGCCCTGTTACATGGTCTCCGGACGGCAGTCTCCATGGGCATTCAACGCCTAGAGGTGCGTGGGGATTCGAACCTCACAATATCTCAAATAAATGGAGACTTCGACGCCAAGGATCCAAAAATGGCAGTTTATCGCAACGCCGTCCTCAAAATGTCAGCTCGGTTCGAGGGGCTTGAATTCCACCATGTGGTCCGGAAAAACAATCAGGCGGCAGATATCCTTGCCGCGATCGGCGCTAAGCGCGACCGGTCCCACCTAATATCTTCTTGGAAAGGTTGTTTAAGCCATCTGTGGTATGGGAAGGAGAGACCGGAAATAATAGTCCGGACCCGGACACAACGCCAGATCCCGAACACCCTGACGTAATCGGAGGCTCTACCACCGAAATAACACCTTCCACCCACGTGATTATGGCTGTCATCGCGCCGTGGACAGAACCCTTCTTGGCCTACCTAACTAGGCAGAAACTACGTGAGGGCCCAAACGAGGCACGTTGCATTGTGCGACGGTCTAAAGCCTACAAGGTCCATGAGGGAGAGCTTTATAAGAAAAGCGCTACCGGAGTCCTTCAAAGGTGCATCTCCGAAGAGGAAGGACGACAACTTTTGGCAGAAATTCATGCTGGACTTGGGGCCACCACGCCGCAGCCCAGGCCCTGGTAAGCAATGCCTTCCGTACAGGTTTTTACTGACCGACGGCCCAAGCAGACGCACAGGATCTCGTTCAACAATGTGTCGGTTGCCAGCTTTTTGCAAATCAAAGCCATATGCCGCCTACCGCTCTCCGAACAATCCCCATCACTTGGCCCTTTGTGGTCTGGGGGCTTGATATGGTCGGACCCCTCAAAGGGGGAAGCCATAAGAAAAAATACTTATTAGTCATGGTGGATAAATTCACCAAATGGATAGAAGCCAAACGAGTTAAAACGACCTAGTCCGGAGTGATAGACTTCATATCCGGGGTTGTACACCATTATGGCGTCCCCCACAACATCATCACCGATAATGGCTCGAACTTTACAGCCGACGAGGTAAAAATTTGGTGCAGCAACATGGGCATTAAGCTCGATTATGCCTCTGTCTATCACCCGCAAACTAACGGTCAAGTCGAGCGAGCAAATGGTCTTATCATGAGCGGCATTAAACCCAGATTAGTGCAATCCTTAAAGGAATCAGATACGCACTGGGTAGAGGAGCTCGACTCCGTACTATGGGGGTTGCAGACCACGCCGAATCGCACTACCGTATACACACCGTTTTTTATGGTGTACGGCGCAGAGGCGGTACTGCCCTGCGACATAATTCATGACTGTAACACCCCGGATCCGATGCGCCAGGTGTCCTTCAGTTATTCGCCGTCTTTGCCATGCCATGTGCTTGCGTGTCTCTCTTTGCCATGTCATCATCTGCATTTCATATCATGTCATCATGTGCATTTCATTTTGCATACGTGTTCGTCTCATGCATCCGAGCTTTTTCCCCGTTGTCCGTTTTGCAATCCGGCACTCCTATGTCTCCCGGCGCCCCCTTTTACCTCTTTTCGTGTGCGGGTGTTAAATGTTCTCAGAATGGGATGCAACTTGGAATGTTTTGTTACCGGAGTTACTTGTCACGCCCAATATGCGACCCTATCCAAAAGGAACTCGACGGTCCCACCAAGGATAGACCCGCATATTGAAACGCTTTTGCAAGGTGGATATCATTACATCAACATTACATAATAGTGGGGATACATACATACATAAGGCACGAATGCCACAAGAATACATCAACATCATATACAAGATCAACATCCGACTACGGATGAAACATAAACAGAAACTCAAACAATATCCACCACCTTTAGCCCAGGCTGCCGACACGGAACCTATCCCCGATCGAAGAAGAAGCGGAAGAAGAAATCCAACACAATGCAAACATCGCTCTCGCGTCATGATCATCGCATAACCTGTACACTGGCAATGGTGGTGTAGTAATCTGTGAGCCACGAGGACTCAGCAATCCCATTACCATGGGTATCAAGACTAGCAAAGCTTAATGGGAAAGGAAGGGGTAAAGTGGTGAGGTTGCAGCAACGACTAAGCATATATGGTGGCTAACATACATAAATGAGAGGCGGGAAGAGAGACAAAGGAACGGTCGTCAACTAGTAATGATCAAGAAGTGATCCTGAACTCCTACTTACGTCAAACATAACCCGAAACCGTGTTCTCCTCTCGATCAACCCGAAAAGAGACACTCACGATTACGCTACAGTTGGTGTATTTTAAAAGAGTTTGCTTCAAGTTTACTACAACCGGATATTAACAAATTCCCATCTGCCACATAACCGCGGGCACGGCTCTCGAAAGTTTATACCCTGCAGGGTGTCCCAACAACCCATGATAAGCTCTCGCGATCAACGAAGGATATTCCTTCTCCCGGAAGACCCAATCAGTCTCGGAATCCCGGCTACAAGACATTTCACAGCAATAAAACAAGACCAGAAGACCGCCCGATGCGCCCGACAATCCCGATAGGAGCTGCACATATCTCGTTCTCGTGGCAACACCGGATGAGACAGGCTACGAGTAAAACCAATCCTCAAGTTGCCCCAAGGTGGCCCCTTGGGCAGCTCGATTCGAACCAGCACTTAGAGAAGCAACGGCGGGAGGCTAAATAAAGATGACCCTCGAGAGAGCGACTCCCAAGGGAAAAATAGGTGGTGGTGAGGCAAATGGTAAAACCAATGTTGGGCCTTGCCGGAAAAGTCTTATTCAAAGCGAACTGTCAAGGGGGTCCCATAAATCACCCGACCGCGTTAGGGACGCAAAATCCGGGAACATAACACCGATATGACGGAAACTAGGGCGGCAAGAGTGGAACAAAACACCAGGCATAAGGCCGAGCCTTCCACCCTTTACCAAATATATAGATGCATTAATTAAATAAGATATATTGTGATATCCCAACAAGTAAACATGTTCCGACAAGGAACAACATCTCCATGTTCAACAAGGAACAAACTTCATCTTCACCTGCAACTAACAACGCTATAAGAGGGGCTGAGCAAAGCGGTTACATAGCCAAACAACGGTTTGCTAGGAAGGGTGCAAAAGGTTAGAGGCTGACATGGCAATTTGGGATGGCTTGATAAAGCGAAATAGGTAGCGCAAGATAGCGATAGAACGAAGCAACTAGCATAGCAATGATAGTAGTGAGATCCGAGGTAGCGGTCATCTTGCCTGAAATCCCATAAGGAAGAAGAACGAGTCCATGAAGAAGATGAGCGAGTCCATGAAGAAGATGAACGAGTCCATGAAGAAAATGAGCGGATGAAGCCGAACCAAGCGTGACGAACGAATCCTCACGTGCATAGCAAGCAGGAACTAACAAGAAGAAGCACACAACATAGTAAACACTCCACACATGAACAAGAAATGATGCACAACAAGCATGATGCATGACAAGGCTACATGAAGCTACTCATGGCAAGAGATGATGCATACAAGAGCAACACATCAAGGCAAGTTTAAATGAGGCCGGAAACAACATATAACAATTCCGGTAAGTCCTCATATGCAAATTTCAAAATAGGTCCAGATCTGTATAACTTTATGTACAAGTTGTTAAACAGCAATTTAAGATGCACCACGATGATCTACACGAAATTCTAGTCAAGTTACATATAAAGTTCATTAGATTAGGAAGACTCGAGAAAGATATGAGCAAAACAAGATAAGCATGGAATTGATGCAAAATGCATACAAACATCAAGAAAACACCTCAAAACAAGGATGCAACATGATAATATGAAACTACATGCAAAATCAAGCAAGTTTCATATAGAGCACACTCAAAACGGAGCAACGGTTCAACACATACACACTATACAAGTCATAACAACAATCTGTCCAAAACAGCAAGTAGGCATATTGCAAGCATCGAAACAACATGCTACAGCATCTCAACGTAATAACAAAAGGCATGGGCATGATCTACAGGTAAAGCATGACAAAACATGAACACTGAGGTATCTCCATAAACAACTAGAACATGCTGAAAAACACATGGCAATATTGCAAATAGTAACAGTTTCAGGCATTGGCAGAAATAACATCAGGTTGCAATGTTTAGAGCTATCGAACAACATTCTACAGGAACTTATAATAGCAAGACAAGGCATTTCATGAATCTACTCAAAGCATAGAACAAAAGTCCTTTAGTGACCATAAGCCAAAAAGGATCATAAAATATGATGGCACCCACGTAAACATGGCAAGTTATATTACAGATTTAAACATGGCAGGAACAACAATAAGTAGGCATGTTGGTGAGCTTGAACCACTCACCACAGAGCAATACATGGCATGGCAAGGTAACCAACAGCAATACGACATGGCATAGAAGCTATACATGGAAAGAACAACATCATAGCATGCAAGGATCAACTACAACAACCTTGGCAAAATTGAATAACATGTAAACAATCTGCCAGGAAACATTTTGAAGCAAAAGTAGAGCTCGATTGACTCAAGCTATGGCACTTCATAATTGCAAACAAGGGCATGGATGGATAGACCAAGACATGTTTAACAAAACATACTTACTGAAGTATCTCAAAATATGCATGGATCTCTCTGTAGCATCAAGTTAACATGGCATAAAAATATCAGCAAAACAGGGCTGAAATCAGCAACATCAAGGCACCTAGTTTGCATGCTTGTGCTAGTCACCACATAGATCACAAAAGTACATGGCATACACCTCTGGAAAGATGGCATGGCATATTAGAAAACACATGTAGGACTCAAGTCCATAGGGTGCACACATCAATCATGGCAAAAATGACAAAAGTGCAAGTTCTGATAAAAATCAGAAACTAACATCACATAGCACTCTTCTAACAATATTTAGGGCATCAAGATGAGCTCAAATGAAAATGATGCAATGAGATGAAATGATCTACTCGTCAAGGCGAACATTTTGACATATTACACGCGCAAAACGGAGTTACGTATGCAGAGATATCATGCGATGAACAGAGCAACATATTATGGCAGTTTCGGGACTTAGCAGTTTTCTGAAGAAAAAAACAGAGTGAGCGTCGATTAACTACGAGGCGCCCAGAGCGGGGATTAGGGGGCTGCTCACCCTGGGCTTGGCCCACAAAGAGGGAGCAGGCCGGGGCCGGCTGGGCTGGGCCTTGGAGGGGGAGTCGGGCTGGGCCGGCGGGGTCGGGGCCGCGGGCCCACACGGCCGGTGGCGCCCGTCGTCCTCTTCCTCGAACCAGAGGGGGGTCGAGGGAAGCAGGGGGAGGCGCGGCCTTGCGGGAGTGGAAGGCGGCGGCGCCGGGTCGCCGGAAGGAGGTCAGGCGGCGGAATCGGGCAGATCCGGCCGGCGCCGGATCCGGGCAACGGCGACGGTGGGCGGAGCCCCGGGAGGCACGGGTTCACACCCATGGCGACCTGCGAGAGAGAGAGAGGACCGGGTGAGGGAGAGAGAGAACAGAGAGGAAGAAGAAAGGAGGGGACGGCGAGGCTCTGGCCTGGCGAGGTCGCCGGGCGGTGTGTGTGACCTCCCGGCGAGGACGAGCGGGCGGGCGAGGAGCTCCTCCTGGAGCTCGGGAGCGGCTGGCGGGCGCAGAGGGCGCGGCGGACGCGGGCACCTGGCCCAGATCGGAGGCGGGCAGCGACGGGCCGGAGCGGGCCAGCGGCGGAGGAGGCTGAGGCAGGGGCGACGTGGCGCTCCTAGAGTGGCCAGGGGCGACGGCTGGGTGGCGGCGCGCCTGTGGGGAGCCGCCAAGTGTCGCAGGGACGGGAGGCGGAAATGGAGGGAGCGGTGGTGGCGGCTGGGGATCCCGAGGGGAGGCTAGAGGTAGGTGGAGGGGCTAGGGATGCCAAAATTGGAAGGGGATGTCCATATATAGGCGGGGATGGCTAGGGTTTGGGTTTAGGGGGTTTGAGGCCGTTGGAGCCTCCGATCGCGATCCGACGATCAGGAAAAGAGGGGGGTTTAGGTGGGTTGAGTAGAAGGGCTAGGATGAGAAGAGAGAGAAGGGAAGGGCAGCCCGGCAGCAGTTTCGGAGACCGAAACGTCCGACGAAGGTACCGGCAGCGGTACCGCTATACATTTATCGGTTGGGCAGTCAAACGGACTCCGAATGCGACGAAACTTGACAGGCGCTCTGTCTACACTATAATAAGACCGCATGCCAAGTTGCATCCCATTCTGAGAACATTTAACACCCGCACACGAAAAGAGGTAAAAGGGGGCGCCGGGAGACATAGGAGTGCCGGATTGCAAAACGGACAACGGGGAAAAAGCTCGGATGCATGAGACGAACACGTATGCAAAATGAAATGCACATGATGACATGATATGAAATGCAGATGATGACATGGCAAAGAGAGACACGCAAGCACATGGCATGGCAAAGACGGCGAATAACTGAAGGACACCTGGCGCATCGGATCCGGGGTGTTACAATGACTCACCTTGAGTGCGCATGTACGAAGAGAAAGAAGCCGAGCTTGATCGGCATGACAGTTTGGACGCGTTGGAGGAGGAGCGTGACGTCGCAAAAGCATGTTCCGCATTTTATCAGCAACAGGATCGAAGGTATCAAAGCAGAGAAGTACGGGCCAAAACTTATAACGTCGGCGAACTCGTTCTACGCCTACCGGAGAAGAAAAAGAACAAGCTCAAGCCCAAATGGGAAGGTCCCTTTATTATTGACCAAGTTCTGACCGGTGGAACGTATCATCTGCGGGATGCATCAGACAATCGACTCGAGCCAAACCCATGGAACGCAGCCAGACTCCGAAGGTTCTATGCCTAGTGCCGGACTCTATGTTCGTCTCCTGTAACATCCCAAATTTTCAATTTGGCATGTTATACATAGGTCATTCTTGCATGTCATATTTTATTGCATATTCGTTTGCCATCCTCGAAAAATCCTAAGCAACTCAAGGACCCTCGGAGAGAGTTGGGGATTTTCTTTCAGTTTTCATATTTGAATTTTGTCAAATAATGAAAGACGAGGATATTGGATTTTAATTATCTTCTCTCCGGAAAACTATTTCAATTTAAATAAATAAATGAGGGGAGATAATATGACTTCTCCAAAATAATTGAAATAACGGAGGAAAAATGTTAAAATCATTTTTGGGATGTTATTTGATTTTATTTGGAATTTTATTTGCCCTAGAAAAATTTGCACGCTTTAAAAGTTGCATTTTAGGGGCCAAGAAAAGTTCATCTAGTTCTAAATATTTTATTTAAGCGGAGAAAACTTGTTTTGGAATTTTTAGATTTTATTTATTTTTCTAGGAATGTTTTTTTTTGGCGGAATGTTTAAAAAATGGACCCAGACGACTGGGCGAAGGCCCGGCCAGCCAGCCCTTCACCGCCGCCTTCCCAGCGCCACCGTCTGGCTGCAGACGCCGAGGGCGAGTCCGAGCCGGACTCTACCCGGCGCCCCTTCCCAAGCCGCCCGACCCGCCCTCCTATAAATGCCGCCCGCCGCCACACCACCACCCGCCACCACCCGAGCCCCGCCCCGAACCCGAGCCGGAGCCGAGCCGCCCGGAGCCTGATCGCCGTCGCCGCCGCCCAGCGTCGCCGCCCTCTCGCCGAGCCGTCGCCGCCCTCGCCGACCCCCGCCCCACCCCGGAACCCGCCGGAGCCTCCCGCCCCGCCGGACGCGCCCCGCCGGAGGTACCCGACCCCCGCCACCGGTTTTTTTTAAGAAAACCCTTCGTTTTTTTTATAAAACCCTAGATCGTTTTTTTATATAGATCGGTTTATTTCGTCGGTTTATTTATTTAGCGAACGTCCGTTCACCCGTTCGTTACGACGAACGCGTTCACTGTTTAGGTTACATTAACGAGCGTTCGCTCGTTTAGCGATTCGTCGCTTTTCTTTTATCAGATTTATTCCGCGGTTGTTATGATCGCGATTTCTGATCCAATTTTCAAACCTGTTTATCTTTTCGCTCGTTTATCGGAATCAGGCGATTCAAGCGCCTGGAGTTTCATCTCGAAACCCTCTTTCGAATAATCAACTCAACCAAGTTTTTATCTCTCTAAAATTTGACCCTAGTTCAGATTAGTAAACGGACCTTGTTTTTCTCGCCGTTTGAGTTTCGTTGTTCCGTTTGATTTGATTCTTTTTGCAAACCAGAGTTCTTAAGTTGAACTCTCCGGTCAACCTCTTCCAGTTGAAGTTTCGTTTGTGCATCTTTGATTGTTTACTTATGTATGTATTTGTTGCTTGCGATAGAATTCCCGGAGTGCGAAGCGTGTTACTACGAGTCTCTAGGATTCACGGATCGTCAGCAAGGCAAGTAACACTTGATCATATCTTTTCATACCCAGTTTTTATGCATTAGCTCAACCCTCAAACATTTCATGAGTAGGATGTCATTAAATTGTGGGTTGGGAAGTAGATGATGAGGTAGGAACCTATTGCCCTGTTACTTTCAAACCCTTGGGAGTTACTTCTACGTTATGCTTATATTGCCATGCTATGCTCGTAGACATGGTTTGGGTTTGAGAGATATTCATGACAGATGTGAGATTGTAAATTAATGGTTTACTTTAAGGTGGCAACTTAACACATCTGGGTGGATTGAGGCACCTGGGGAACCCAGTGTTGTCTGTTTTCTTGGAAATCCCGGGGTACCCGTGTGATCTTCCTATGGACCGCCACCCAGGCTCAAAGGGAACTGAGATTATTCATGCTAGAAACTTCCGTGTGTAGCCACAAGCTATTATGGGCTCTAGCATAGTTGAGTAAGTTACGTGAAGCTCTCGAAGAGGTAGATCAGCAGGTAGTGGGTTTTATAGGTTTGGTATGATCTATCCGGAGTAGAGAGTTAATGTTTACGAAAGATCGTGTCTCGGTCATCCGTCTCTCAAACACCATGCGGTCACGAGAAACCAACGGAGGCGATAGAGTCTTGTGGGGAAAAGTGCATAAACCTCTGCAGAATGTACAAACTAATCATGGTTAGCCGTGTCCCCGGTTATGGGCGATTACGAGTATCTAGTACTTGAGTATTCACATGTATCTCATCACTCTTAACTAATTTTGCTGGGTTGTTAATCACTTTAATTGGGGTCATGGGTTACACCTTCTCAATGATGTTTCAACCACCATGATAGTTAAATTAAATTTATTCCTTTGATGTAGGAAAAAAATTGGCTTTTCAAAAAGCTGTAACCATAGAGCTTTCCACCAGCCCTATATACATGTAGTATAGCTTATTCTTTCATTACTCTATGTGTTACATTGCCGGCATATTCCATGTCTTGACCCGTTCTCGGGCTGCAACGTATTATGTTGCAGACTTTTCGAACGAGGAGTAAGGATTGTAGGTCGTTGCCGTGCAGCTCGATTATGTCGTTGGAGTTGATGGACTCACTTTATCTTCCAAGCCTTCCGCTGTTATCGCATTAGATGGCCTTGACCATATTATTGTAATAAGTTCTCTTTTGAGACATTCGATGTAATAAGTGTGTGATTGCTACTCTGTTATAAATCCTTCGAGTCGTGTGTGTCGGCATTACCGATCCAGGATGACATGTATACGAGACTTGACCATCTGAGGTCGGGTCGCTACAAGATGGTATCAGAGCACACGCTGAGTGTAGGACACGACCACTAAGATAAAACCATAGGACACTCCTCTCTACTCATTTCTGACCTCTCTCCATTTTTCTACTCTTTAGGATGACGGAGATGAAGTACAAGTTTGCCCAACCGGATGAAGACACACCTTTGGACGCCACTTGAAGGAAGTCACTAGGTACCTGAATATTGGAATACCAAGCTTCACCGGGACGTACAACGCCACCTTGCCAGAAGAAGAATGCTGGAAGATTCAAGCTCTAGTTCCCGGAAAGACATTTGCGCCAAGCACGGAGCCAATAGTATGTGTTTTCAACGCACCAACATGGAGTTTGGGAAAGAGTATGGCAGCTCACATTACCATGGGACGCATTGGAGAAGTCTACAACAAGGAGCTTAAAGACACCATATACCAAATATGTGGGCGCCGAGACAAGAAATGGGAAGTAATTAGCACCAAGAAGGATAGATCCATTGCAGCTTACATCCAGGAGCTAAACCAGCACATTCGATGTCATGAGAACCAGATGTCTTGTGAGACATGCTGGATTTGAAGAAGGCGAAAACTAAGATCATCGAATTGGAGGAAGAACTCAAGTCTACACGCGATGGATATGAGGAAGAAATCAAGATACTCTTTGGAGAAGAACGACGACCTAGTCAAGAAGATTGGAGTTTTCATGGGAGGACCAGCACCCAAGGAAGAGGAGCAAGAAGAAGAAGAAGACCCCGCTTGTCCAGACAACTACATCATCATCGACGACACCGACTCAGATCCGAGTGATGATGACTATGAAGACGAAGCTGGAGCAGACATCATGGAATCTTCCACCGATCAAAATTTCTAGATGACCACCTAATATTAGTAGTATTTTCCCCATGTAACTAGTAGTAGTGAGCAATTATGCGATAGTCCTAGACCGTTTTGTATGCCCTTGCTTGCTTGATTGAATGAATGTGTGTTTTGCCTCATGTGCATATGGGTAGTGTTTTCTCACTAGACCTCTTTCTATTTCTAATCTCTTCCCTCTAAACCCTCGGATGCCTCCGAGGCGTGACCCGGTTTTGCTTTCCCACCGGAGCTCACTCGATTGATCCAACAATGAGAATGCCTTGATGCAATTGCTAGTTCGTAACTGAGCAATGCCAACAACAACAACAACAACAACAACAACAACAACAACAACAACAACAACCCGCCGCCAGTGGACAATTTAGCCCGTTTTCTAAGGTTACAACCGCTGGTGTTTTCCAGTAGCACCGAGCCAATAGTTGCAGATGACTGGTTACACCGTATTGGAAGGAAGTTAACCACCGCAGGATGCACGGATGCTGAAAGGGTGCGCTTTGCCGCACATCAATTGGATGGACCAGCAGCCGCATGGTGGGAGAATTACACGGCTACTTTTCCTATAGCCAATGTCTCTTGGGACCAGTTCCAACAAGCTTTCCGCACGGCCCATGTTTCAACTGGAGCCATGCAGATAAAGAAGCGTGAGTTCCGCAACTTACGCCAGAGGGAACCGTCTTGTGGCCCGATGCGTGGGACGAGTTTAGCAAATTATCACGCTATGCCCCCGATGATGTGGCCACGGATGCCGCGAAGCAAGAGAAGTTTATGGAAGGACTGGATGATGAGATGAGTATGCACGGTGATGGTGGCAACTTTCAACAACTACCGTGAGTTGGTAGATAAGGCTCTAATGATTGAAGGAAGCAGCAGCAAATTGAGAGTCGTAAGAGGAAGTATGGACAAGGGAAGTATAACTCAGAGCTCACCAGAAACCTCGCTTAACCCCGAACTCGGGAGGACTAGTTCATAACCATGGAGGACATAACCATACCGGAGGAGGAACGCATAATGGTGCGAAGAATGGGAATGGAAATGCAGCCAACAATAATCAGAATCGCTCTAACCCAGCTACACCCGCTAAGAGAGACCTGAGCCAAGTTATTTGCTTTAAGTGCGGGAAAACAGGGCACTATGCCAACGACTTCCCTGAAGGAAAGAATGGAAACGGAAATGGGAGCGCTGGGAAGAAGCCCAATCCATTCAACAAAGGACAAGTGAACCACGTTAATGTGGAGGAAGTTGAAGAGCAGCCGGATGCGGTAATAGGTAAGTTTTGGTTCAGTCATTTACCGCTATTGTTCTTTTCGATACTGGTGCATCGCATTCATACATATCAAGGGGATTTGTGGATAAGTTTAAGTTACCAACCCAGACCCTTAGAACCCCTCTTTAGTAAGCTACTTTGGAAGCGAGTATATGGCTAGCAGATGGTGCACCCAGATACCCCTAATCATTGGCACGCATGTTTTTCCGTCGACCTAATTATCTTGGAGTCGCAAGGATTGGATGTGATAATAGGTATGGATTGGATGTCGAAGTTTGGAGGAAGTATCGACTGTGCTAGCAAGTCAATTTATCTTACCACCCCAGAGGGAAAAAGGATTAAGTATGTATCTAGGCATGTGCCTAGGAGGAGCCAAGTGAATGCCCTCACGGGAGTTGTACAGGAGGAAGTACCTGTAGTGAAGGATTATCCAGATGTTTTTCCGGAAGAGTTACCAGGCATGCCACCGGATCGAGACATCGAGTTTCTGATAGAACTAATACCAGGTACAGGGCCAATCTCAAAGAGACCCTATCGGATGCCCGCAAATGATCTGGAGGAAATTAAGAAGCAGATCAAGGAGCTATTGGAGAAAGGTTACATTCTGAAGTTCATCACCATGGGGAGCCCAGTACTTTTGGTGGAGAAGAAGGATAAATCCCTAAGGATGGTTGTTGATTACCGAGCTCTGAATGAAGTAACGATAAAGAACAAGTATCCCTTACCGATGATTAATGATCTGTTTGATCAGTTGCAAGGAGCTAAGGTGTTTTCTAAAATTGATCTACGATCGGGATACCATCAGTTGAAGATCTGAGAGAAGGATATACCAAAGACAGCATTCACCACATGATATGGATTATATGAGTATACGGTCATGTTGTTTGGACTGACTAACGCCCCTGCCTATTTCATGAGTATGATGAACAAAGTGTTCATGGAGTATTTGGACAAGTTTGTTGTGGTGTTTATCAATGATATTATGGTTTACTCGAAGAACGAAGAGGAGCACGCAGAACACCTACGCTTGGTTCTTGAGAAACTCAGGGAACACCAGTTATATGCCAAATTCAGCAAGTGCGAGTTTTGGTTAAAGGAAGTTGGATTTCTTGGGCATGTTATATCAGGAGAAGGTATAGCAGTAGACCCAGTAAAATTCAGTCGATCCTTTGAATGGTTGGCACCCACTTGATCGTGAGATTCAGCGATTTCCTTGGGTGGCGGGATATTATCGAAGATTCATTGAGAATTTTTCCAAGATTGCTAAACAATGACAGAATTGCTAAAGAAGGATACCAAGTTCAAATTGATGAGGATTGTGAGACAAGTTTCCAAGAGTTGAAGAAAGCGGTTGACTACAGCCCAGTCTTGACATTGCCAGATATACATAAGGAGTTCCAAGTGTATTGTGATGCCTTTCGCTTGGGAATTGGATGTGTTCTTATGCAGGAAGGAAAAGTTGTTTCGTATGCCTCACGACAACTGAAGCCTCATGAGTTGAACTATGCCACGCACGATTTGGAGTTAGCAGCTGTAGTACATGCGTTGAAGACCTGGAGACACTATCTCATGGGAAACCGTTGTGATGTGTACACGGATCATAAGAGTTTAAAGTACATTTTCACACAGAAGGAGTTAAACCTCAGACAGAGGAGATGGCTGGAACTTATAAAAGATTACGACATGAAGCTACACTATCATCCAGAAAAGCCAACGTCAGAAAGGGCGCTTTGAGTCGGAAGAGTTATGCCAATATCCTTGAAGGTAGAGGACTGCCAAAGGAGTTAGCAGTGGATGTTATGGAACTTCATTTGGAGATTGTTCCAAGAGGTTTTCTTGCAACAATGGAGGTTCGATCGACCTGTTAGACAAGATTCGAGGCAGCTCAAAAAGAGGATAAAGAGATTGCTGAGATAAAGGAAAAGATGGGCAAAGGAAAAGCCAAAGGTTTTCGCGAGGATGAGCACGATACCTTGTGGTTTGAGGATCGGATTTATGTGCCCAACAATTTGGAGATCAGGAAGTTAATACTTCAAGAGGCCCATGAATCACCATACTCGATTCATCCCAGAAACACCAAGATGTACTTGGACTTGAAGGAACGTTTCTGGTGGACTGGTATGAAGAAGGATATTGCCGAGTATGTAGCCGTTTGCGATGTATGTCAGAGAGTGAAGGCAGAGCATCAAAAGCCAGCAGGATCTGCAGCCTATGCCAATACCCGAATGGAAGTGGGACAAACTTGGCATGGATTTTATCACCGGATTACCCAGAACCAAAACAGGATATGATTCCATATGGGTAGTAGTGGATCGTTTGACCAAAGTAGCTCATTTTATCCCAGTGAAAACAACTTATACAAGTGCAAAGTTCGCCAAGATATATATAACCAGGATCATATGTTTGCATGGAGTTCCGAGGAGTATCGTATCAGATAGAGGAACACAGTTTACTTCAAAGTTTTGGCATCAGTTACACCAGGCTTTGGGTACCAGATTGGAGTTTAGTACCGCGTTCCACCCACAGACGGACGGATGCATGTGAGAGAGTCAATCAGATTTTGGAGGACATGTTGAGAGCCTGTGCGCTAGATTATGGATCTAGTTGGGATGACAATTTGCCGTACGCAGAATTCTCATACAACAACAGCTACCAGGCCAGTTTGAAGATGGCACCGTTCGAAGCTCTGTATGGACGCAGATGCAGAACACCCTTGATGTGGGATGAGGTTGGAGACCGTCGGTTGTTTGGACCAGATTTGATCAAGGACTCGAGAGGAGAAGGTTAAACTGATCGGAGACAAAGCTAAAATTGCTCGATCTCGATGTAAGAGTTACGCAGATTCTAAACGCAAGGAAGTAACCTATGAAATGGGAGACAGAGTATATCTGTGAGTATCACCCCTGAGGGGAGTGAAACGTTTTGGAGTAAAGGGAAAGTTAGCCCCAAGATTTGTAGGACCGTACCGTATTTTGGAACGGATGGGAGAAGTTGCCTACAAGTTGGAGTTACCTGAAGGACTTTCAGGAGTGCATGATGTGTTTCACGTATCACAACTGAAGAAGTGACACGCTGAGATGGCCGACATACCGCTAAAGGATACAGTGCCCCTGGAGGCGATACAATTGGATAATAATTTGACTTATGAGGAGAAGCCAGTAAAGATTTTGGATTTCGATAGCCGAGTCACTCGCAGCAATGTGATCAAGTTTTGCAAAGTTCAGTGGAGCCACCACACCGAGAAAGAAGCCACCTGGGAGCGAGAAGACGATATTCGCAAGGACCATCCGCACCTATTTTCTAGCCAACCCGAATCTCGAGGGCGAGATTCATATTAAGGGGGGTAGGTTTGTAACATCCCAAATTTTCAATTTGGCATGTTATACATAGGTCATTCTTGCATGTCATATTTTATTGCGTATTCGTTTGCCATCCTCGAAAAATCATAAGCAACTCAAGGACCCTCGGAGAGAGTTGGGGATTTTCTTTCAGTTTTCATATTTGAATTTTGTCAAATAATGAAAGACGAGGATATTGGATTTTAATTATCTTCTCTCCGGAAAACTATTTCAATTTAAATAAATAAATGAGGGGAGATAATATGACTTCTCCAAAATAATTGAAATAACAGAGGAAAAATGTTAAAATCATTTTTGGGATTTTATTTGATTTTATTTGGAATTTTATTTGCCCTAGAAAAATTTGCACGCTTTAAAAAGTTGCATTTTAGGGGCCAAGAAAAGTTCATCTAGTTCTAAATATTTTATTTAAACGGAGAAAACTTGTTTTGGAATTTTTAGATTTTTATTTATTTTTCTAGGAATATTTTTTTGGCGGAATGTTTTAAAAAAAATGGACTACTCGATCGGGTCAAGGCTCACCGAGCCAGCCGCCTGGCCACGCCGCTTTTCCCCACGCCGCCACAGGCGAGGCACGGACGCCGAGGGCGAGTCCGAGCCGATTTCACCTCCCGGGCGCCTCTTCCCAAGCCGCCCGACCCCGCCTCCTATAAATGTCGCCCGCCGCCACACCACCACCCGCCACCACCCGAGCCCCCGCCACGAACCATGAACTGGAGCCCGAGCCGCCGAGCCCCGATCCGCCGTCGCCGCCCTCTCGCCGAGCCGCCGCCTCGCCTCCCGCCCCACCCGAACTGGAGCCGCCCGTCCCGACGCCGCCCGAGGTACCCACCCCCGCCAGCTTTATTTTTATTTTTTAAGAAAACCCTTCGGTTTTTTTATAAAACCCTAGATCGTTTTTTTATATAGATCGGTTTATTTCATCGGTTTATTTATTTAGCGAACGTCCGTTCACCCGTTCGTTCTAACGAACGCGTTCACTGTTTAGGTTCTGTTAACGAACGTTCCTTCGTTTAGCAGTTCGTCGCTTTTCTTTTATCAGATTTATTCCGTGGTTGTTATGATCGCGATTTCTGATCCAATTTTCAAACCTGTTTATCTTTTCGCTCGTTTATCGGAATCGGGCGATTCAAGCGCCTGGAGTTTCATCTCGAAACCCTCTTTCCGAATAATCAACTCAACCAAGTTTTTATCTCTGTAAAATTTGACCCTAGTTCAGATTAGGTACGGACCTTGTTTTTCTCGCCGTTTGAGTTTCGTTGTTCCGTTTGATTTGATTCTTTTTGCAAACCAGAGTTCTTTAGTGGAACTCTCCGGTAAACCTCTTCCAGTTGAAGTTTCATTTGTGCATCTTTGCTTGTTTACTTATGTATGTATTGTTTGCTTGCGATAGAATTCCCGGAGTGCGAAGCGTGTTACTACGAGTCTCTAGGATTCATGGATCGTCAGCAAGGCAAGTAACACTTGATCATATCTTTTCATACCCAGTTTTTATGCATTAGCTCAACCCTCAAACATTGCATGAGTAGGATGTCATTAAATTGTGGGTTGGGAAGTAGATGATGAGGTAGGAACCTATTGCCCTGTTACTTTCAAACCCTTGGGAGTTACTTCTACGTTATGCTTATATTGCCATGATATGCTCGTAGACGTGGTTTGGGTTTGAGAGATATTCATGACAGACGTGAGATTGTAAATTAATGGTTTACTTTAAGGTGGCAACTTAAATACACATCTGGGTGGATTGAGGCACCTGGGAAACCCAGTGTTGTCTGTTTTCTTGGAAATCCCGGGGTACCCGTGTGATCTTCCTATGGACCGCCACCCAGGCTCAAAGGGAACTGAGATTATTCATGCTAGAAACTTCCGTGTGCAGCCACAAGCTATTATGGGCTCTAGCATAGTTGAGTAAGTTACGTGAAGCTCTCAAGAGGTAGGTCAGCAGGTAGTGGGTTTTATAGGTTTGGTATGATCTATCCGAGTAGAGAGTTAATGTTTACGAAAGACTCGTGTCTCGGTCATCCGTCTCTCAAACACCATGCAAAGGTCACGAGAAACCAACGGAGGCGATCGAGTCTTGTGGGGAAAAGTGCGCAAACCTCTGCAGAATGTACAAACTAATCATGGTTAGCCGTGTCCCCGGTTATGGACGATTCTGAGTATCTAGTACTTGAGTATTCACATGTATCTCATCACTCTTAACTAATTTTGCTGGGTTGTTAATCACTTTAATTGGGGTCATTGAGTTGGGGTTACACCTTCTCAATGATGTTTCAACCACCATGATAGTTAAATTAAATTTATTCCTTTGATGTAGGAAAAAAATTGGCTTTTCGCAAAACTGTAACCATAGAGCTTTCCACCAGCCCTATATACATGTAGTATAGCTTATTCTTTCATTATTCTATGTGTTACATTGCCAGCATATTCCATGTGCTGACCCGTTCTCGGGCTGCAACGTATTATGTTGCAGACTTTTCAGACGAGGAGTAAGGATTGTAGGTCGTTGCCGTGCAGCTCAGTTATGCCGTTGGAGTTGATGGACTCACTTTATCTTCCAAGCCTTCCTGTTATCGCATTAGATGGCCTTCAGCCATATTATTGTAATAAGTTCTCTTTTGAGACATTCGATGTAATAAGTGTGTGATTGCTACTCTGTTATAAATCCTTCGAGTACTGTGTGTGTCAGCATTACCGATCCAGGGATGACACAGAAGCACAGAGACTTGACCATCTGAGGTCGGGTCGCTACATCTCCTTACCTCCGTCAAATTTCTATATATTTGTTATCTGTCTTTTATTTCTTTCTTTCTTCCCTTTTTCTTCAAGGCCTTAAAAGGCTAAAATGTGTCTTGACTACACAATCTTTATGCGCTAGCCGCACTCATTATACCTGGGGGCTTCTTATAAAGAAGCTTAATATAACTATTTTTCGGGCTCTATGCCCCACACATGTGTTATTCTCCCACATGTACTTTTTTTCGCCATTATATGCATCGATATGACTTAAGTTTTGGCCAAGCTAGGTTGTCTGGCTCTTGTGTTTGTGCCCTACGTTCCCGTTAATTCGGCTAGGGCATAAGGGGAGCACCTCTGCGATTGTTACTGCCGGGTCAGCCGGATGTGTACCTCAGACTGGGTGAAGCCGAAAGCTAGCGTTCTTAAGGGAATACTCGGTCGGTGAACAAAAGACGACCTTTATTTATTGCAATACATGCCCCCAGATGTTTATATCCTGCGTCTCTTTTCGCAGCTCGGACATGCACATTAGGGCATGCGTACCAAGGGAAAGGAACCCTTAACGGAACTATTCTCCCAGGAAGATGTTTCTTACTATCCATGTAATATAACATAGCTAGTTGGGTACTTGTCTATTCAAGCACTTATGACCCCTACGCCTAGTTTCCACGCGTGCACTCGGTTTTTACATAACTGAGCGGGTATTCGGATACACTCCGGACTGTCGGGTCCAGAGGTCGAAGCGAAAAGGTCCGCCATGACAAATGATTTACAATCCGGCTAGAAACAATACATGTCACTTGAAGTACATAGTCACTTAGACTGACTAAATTCTTCTTCTATACCATCCAACAGGCTGTCTAGCATGCAATCCTGTTGGGAATACTTTGCGGCTAATTCTACTTGGTCATACACCAAACTGACGGGGATCTCTTTCCCATCGGACCCCATAGGCACGACCTCGGCCATGTGGTTCGGGTCAGCCTTGGTATATCGCGTCTTCACCATGGCCCAGGCTTCCCTCGCACCTTGTCGACAGGCTGATATCTTCCATAATCGGAAGCGTCGTCATGCTCCCTTGAGCTTCTCTACAAGCTCCCCCATGCCTCATGGCAGGGAGGCGGATGGCCACAAGGCTTGAGCAATGCCCTGCATCACCTGCCAAACTTATTCGTGCAGTTGTGAGGGCTCTGGCAGAA
Organism: Aegilops bicornis; assembly: GCA_021605145.1. NCBI lineage: Eukaryota > Viridiplantae > Streptophyta > Magnoliopsida > Poales > Poaceae > Aegilops > Aegilops bicornis. Next base: position 630,596,827 of record CM038672.1, read on the forward strand.
GATCACCCGCAGACCCAGGCATCTCTTCCGCGGGATGACCCGTCAGCATACCAGCAGACATAACTCTGTTACCGGTTTCTTCGCCGAACTCTTTAAAAGTTCATACAAGCACTTACTGAAAATGCCGCGTCGAAGCCTCTTATTCTCCTTTATGGAGTCAGCAAGCTGGGCTCGAACATCTTTCAGTTCCACGCCCAGCCGAATATTGGTGTCTTGGAGATCGTTTTTCTCTCGCCTAACCCGTGTAAGAACGCGCTCGCCAGCCTTTAGCTGTCGTTGAGCATGCGGCTCATCCCCTATCACGACATACGGATTCACTCCGGAGTCATCTGTGGAATCTATTGTTAGATCTTCATGCGTGCCGCATACTACCTGGTACCTGTCATTCTTTGCAAAAGAAATAAGTGTTACCAGATGGGGCCTTCTTAGACTCCTTTACTGCGGCAATTGCGTCCTGAAGCTGGGCTTTGCACTCCTCCAGCTCTTGAGACAACCGGGTATTATTCTCCGTAAGAACATATGCAAAAATGATCCTTAAATCAGTTGTGCCAACTGTTTCAAGTCTCAGGGGCTACTGATATACATAATTATTAGATTTTCTTACCCGTATATCCTTTACATACTGGTCCGTGGCTTTGGCAAGACCATTTTGAGCAGCTCGGATGTACGCGTCTCCTGAGTTAAAGGCGTCGAACGCCTCTTGGGAGAAACAAGCGTCGCGGAGTACGGCCCGGCGGCGCCTGTGATTCATAGCACTCTCCACTTCGGAATTCGTAGCGGATAGCCTATCCGCATCCTCTGTAGGAGGAACATCCGGTGTTGGCCCCATGTTAGCGTCCGCCTCTAGGTCCGGCTCTGGAGCCCGGCTAGTGGAGGCGTGGCCGGCAACCTCTCCGGATATAGTCCGGCGAGCGTTTTCCTACTAGGAAACATGGACGTTGTTATATTTTAAAAGACGACAACCACGGAACAGGGTTCTGTTTCATACCTTTGCGACAACGTCTCAGTCCTGACCACCTTCCTTTTAAGCCTACCCGGCTTCGGTGCCCCTTGTTGGTGAATCACTGCGGGTTCGGCATGGCGTCCCTAGGGCCTTCCCTGTAAGACACCATATGTGTGCGGTAGGTGAAGTGCAGAAAAAGGGATCCTTCTCGGAAGTTGGGACTCCGTTTTTACTTACATGCGATGGAGGGAGTAGTCCAGGATAATCGGCTATGATGGCCACCATGGCATCATCGCAGCTCAATTGATAGAACGTCCTGTCAATAAGCTTCACAAATGTGTCCGGATCCTCTTCGAGTCCGGGGTCGAGGGCCCGGTCAGGGTCCTCTGGTTGTGGAGGCGGGCTGTGGACCTCCCTCACAGCTTTTCGCAGTTCCTGCTATGAAATAGCAAGGTAAATATTTATGACAAAGAATGCGGGAAGGTCTGGAGTAAAAAGTAGCAGCTCACCCAGTTTGGGGGGTTGTACATGGAGAATCCATCCCGTGGCTTGATACGGATGAACTCCTCTTCCTCTCCTTCGAATAAATCGGACAGTATTTTCGCTAGAGCAGCGACGGAGTCCGTACCTTTACGACCGCAGCGGGTGGCATCGTCTTCTCCATTGAAGTGCCACATGGGTTGTCCCCGATATTGAAGTGGCTGCACCCCCCGCATTATACATATTGACATAACCTCGACTATTGTTAATCCTGATTTGGCGGCGTTCATATCCGCCCATCGTAAAGGACCTCTCTGTTATCTTCCTCCCGGGGCTCCGAGGGCGCCATGCTGGCGTTCTTCAAAGGCGTTATTAAGCTCAGAAGGCCCATCCAACAGGTCCGGAAGGGGGACGTCCTCCATATAAAACCACTCCGAAGGCCAGTCTTCGGATGTCTTCTTCGGAGTACCGGACATATATCCGGTCCCGGCGATGCGCCATATCTCGGCTCCGCCCACTTGATATATCGACCCCTCTTGTGTACGGGGTACGAGGCAGAATAGCCTCTTCCATAGCTCGAAATGAGCTTCACAGCCCAAAAACAGCTCGCAAAGGGCGACATAGCCCGCGATGTGTAATATGGAGGCATGAATAAAATTATGCAGCTGGAGGCAGTAGAACTCCAGGAGCCTGCGGAGGAACGGATGGATTGGAAATCCAAGTCCCCTTAACAAGTACGGGACAAGGCATACCCGCTCCCCCATGGATGGGTTAGGAAAGCTCTCCGCTTGTTCCCCGCCATTGTAAGTGGCTAGTCCAGCTCGGACGGGGACCATATACGCAGGAGGAAGAAACCCCTGGGTTTGTAACTCTACTAACTGTCTGTGGGAGATGGAACACTTCTTCCAGTTGCCTGGCTTAGGGCTACGGGAGCGAGAGGAGGAGCTACGACGATCGGACATGATGGGATGGATTTTTTCGGGCACGCTCCGATGGATACTCGCTGAGGGAGGATGGTGTGATCTGGATCTGAGGATCCCCGGTCCCTTAAATAGACGATTTACTCACATGGTTAGTGTGGCAAGTGCAAAAATGCCCCGACTTCTCGCATTCGCTCAACACGTGGAGGATAGCCATTATTAGGCGCAGAAGCCGAGGATTGCAACATTCATGGGAAGCCGAACACTACTCGACAGGTACTCAGAATTTGGAGAAGAACCCGCCTTGCAATGCCGAAGACAATTTGCACGTCGGACTCATCGTCATTGAAGCCTGGTTCAGGGGCTACTGAGGGAGTCCTGGATTAGGGGGTCCTCGGACAGCCGGACTATATCCTTTGGCCGGACTGTTGGACTATGAAGATACAAGATTGAAGACTTCGTCCCGTGTCCGGGTGGGACTCTCCTTGACGTGGAAGGCAAGCTTGGTAATACGGATATGTAGATCTCATCCCTTGTAACCGACTCTGTGTAACCCTAGCCCCCTCTGGTGTCTATATAAATCGGAAGGTTTAGTCCGTAGGACAACAACAATCATACCATAGGCTAGCTTCTAGGGTTTAGCCTCTACGATCTCGTGGTAGATCAACTCTTGTAATACTCATATCATCAAGATCAATCAAGCAGGAAGTAGGGTATTAGCTCCATCGAGAGGGCCCGAACCTGGGTAAACATCGTGTCCCCCACCTCCTGTTACCATCCGCCTTAGACGCATAGTTCGGGACCCCCTACCCGAGATCCGCCGGTTTTGACACCGACACTCGTGGCCTTTATCTCATCAGCATCTGGGATCCAGTTTGAGTCACTATACCCTTCAAGCACCTTTGGGTGCCCGGTGTAGTGAATTCCATGATTCGCGGTGCCTTTCAAATAACGCAAAACTCTCTCTAGAGCTTTCCAATGCACATCTCCTGGTTTTGAGACAAACCGACTCAGTTTGCTAACAGCAAAAGAGATGTCAGGTCTTGTAGCACTGGCTAAGTACATAAGCAAGCCAATAATCTGAGAATATTTCAATTGATCTCTAGCAATTCTTCGATTCTTTCGAAGTAACACACTCGCATCATATGGTGTTGGAGAGGGCTTGCAGTCACTATAGCCAAAGCGAATCAAGATCTTTTCCACATAGTGAGATTGAAGCAATGTAATCCCACCATGATCGTCTCTCAACAACTTGATGTTAAGAATGACATCAGCCACTCCTAAATCCTTCATCTCAAAACAGCGAGATAGGAAATCCTTGACCTCCTTAATAACATTCAGATTTGTTCCGAAAATTAGTATGTCATCAACATACAAGCAAAGGATAACTCCCCCGCCCCCACCATGGCGATAGTACACACATTTGTCAGCTTCGTTTACAACAAAGCCTGCAGCTGTTCAAGTTCTTTCAAACTTCTCATGCCACTGTTTAGGTGCTTGCTTGAGTCCATACAAAGACTTCAAAGAACTTGCACACTTTTCCTTCACGACCATCTAGTATAAACCCATCCGGTTGTTCCATATAGATTTCCTCGTCCGACTCTCCATTTAGAAAAGCAGTCTTAACATCCATTTGATGAGCGAGAAGACCATGTGAGGCAGCTAGTGAAAGTAGAACTCGAATAGTGGTCGGTCGAGCCACGGTGAGTAAGTATCAAAGAAGTCTTCACCTTCCTTTTGGGTATAACCCTTAGCCACGAGCCGAGCCTTGTACTTTTCAATTGTACCATCAGGCCTAAGCTTCTTCTTGAATACCCATTTGCATCCTATAGGTCTGCACCCATAAGGACGATCAGTTATCTCCCAAGTTTCATTCGCCAAGATGGAATCCATCTCGCTACGAACCGCTTCCTTCCGATGGTCGGCATCTTCAGATGCATAGGCCTCTGAAATAGAACTGGGAGTGTCATCTATGAGATACACAAGAAAATCGTCACCAAAGTACTTTGTAGTCCTCTGTCTCTTGCTCCTAGTAGGAACTTCATTGTTCTCCTCCACAGGACTTTCAAAGTGTTACATCGAAATGGCAGGTTCAGTAATTGTAACTGGTTCCTGATTCGATGAACTAGGCATCTCCTGATTACATGAGGTAGCCATATCCTTCATGGGAAAGATATCTTCAAAGAAAGTCGCACATTCGACTCCATGATCGTACCAACATGCACGTCAGATTTTACAACCAAGAATCTATAGCCAATGCTATGAAAAGCATATCCCAGGAAAACACAATCCACATTCTTTGGTCCAAGCTTCCGCTTCTTTGGAATTGAAACATTGGCTTTCGCCAAACAACCCCATGTTCATAGATAGGAGAGTTTTAACCTTTTCTTCTCCCATTCCTCGAATGGAGTTATTTCTTTGTTCTTTGTGGGAACTCGATTTAGGACAAGACATGCCGTCAATATCGCCTCCCCCCACCATGCCTTGGAGAGACCCGATGTGTCTAACATGGCGTTAACCAAATCAGTTAGAGTACGGTTCTTTCTTTCGGCCACCCCATTTGATTGAGGTGAATAGGGAGGCGTCCTCTCGTGGATTATACCATGTTCCGCACAAAAAGCATCAAATTCATTGGAAAAAATACTCTCCACCACGGTCGGACATAAGCCTCTTGATTTTCCGATCAAGTTGGTTTTCCACTTCAGCTTTATAGATCTTGAAAAAGTTCAAAACCTCATCCTTAGATTTCAGAAGATACACACGGTAGTATCTAGTGGAGTCGTCAATTAACGTCATGAAATATTTCTTTCCACCTTTTGTCAAAACACCATTCATTTCATATAGATTTGAATGTATGAGTTCTAGTGGTGCAAGATTTCTCGTTTCTGCAGTCAAATGAGACTTACGGGGTTGCTTAGCTTGCACACACACTTGACACTTGGATCCCTTGACAGTGGTGAAACTAGGGATTAAGTTCAACTTTGCCAGTCGCGACATGCAACCAAAATTAACATGACAAAGACGTGAATGCCACACATTTGATTCACTATTATTGCAAATATGATTAACAACTTTATTGCAAACGTCTGATAAGGATAAACGAAACATGCCTCCTGACTCATAGCCTTTACCAACAAAGGTTCCATACTTGGATGTTACAAATTTATTCAACTCAAAGACAAGCTTGTAGCCATCTCTACACAGAAGAGATCTGCTAACAAGATTTTTATTGATGGAGGGGACATAATGCATGTTCATCAGCTGCACGATCTTCCGCGAAGTAAACTTCAGATCGACCATGCCAACACCACGAACAGAAGCACTTGAACCGTTGCCCATCAGCACGGTTGAAGTCCCTGTGGTCTGATAAGACCAAAACATGGAAATATCACTGCATACATGCACATTAGCACCCGTGTCAATCAACCAATCAGGAGAATGACATATTGAAAGAATAGTGGGAAATATACCATACCCAGCATCCTTCATGTCAGTGTCTCCAATGACAACATTAGCGGTCTTGCCGCCTTTCCCAGGATGACGCTTGTCATAGCGATTAGGGCAACTAGGAGCCCAATGATCAGGATCCCCACACACATGACAAGCACCTTTCTTCTTGTCATTCTTCTTCTTGAAGTTTGTATGTTGCACAGCCTTGTTCTTCCCATCAAACTTTGCTTTACCATCAAACTTGCCCTTGTTCTTAAACTTGTGGGGCTGGAAGTTCTTCTTCTGTACCAGATTGGCACTAGATCCTCTCTCAATACCTCGAGCACGTGTGCCCTTTGCTCTCGCCTTTTCTTCCACATCAAGAGTGCCAATGAGATCCGGGGCGGAAAACTCCTGTCTTTTATGTTTCAGTAAGGTAGCAAAGTTCCTCCACGAAGGAGGAAGCTTAGTGATGATACCTCCGGCAACAAACTTGTCCGGTATCATACAACCTGAAGTGCTCAAGTTCTCTAGCAAATGATCAGATCTCATGAGCTTGCTCAACCACGGGCGCTCTTCACCATCTTGTAATCATAGAATTGCTCCATGATGTACAGCTCGGTGCGACATCCGAGACCCCAAACTTGGCCTCGAATGCATCCCTCATATCTTTTCCATTATCAATTGACGCATAAGCATCAACTATGTTCTCACCAAGAACACTCAAGAGAGCAGCCTTAAACAGAGTATCCATTTTCTGAAAAGCTTGTGTCTGTTGAGCATCAAGCTCTCCTTCAGGTTTGCCAAGAGTGGCGTCATAGCAACTCATGGTTTGAAACCATAAGACTGCTCTCATGCGCCACCTCTTATAATGCATACCCTCAAACATAGGAGGTTTCATGGAAGCAGCAAAACCACTCGGGGTAAATTCCCTATGATAAGGTTTTTGGATTGTTGGAAATATGAGCAATTTACCAAATGATTTTATTAATAGAAATATTAGATAAAGCATGACTAATATAACATGGATAAAACTAGTCATGCGATCTGATAGAGAGAAGGTAAATAGCATCTGCATATATGAACTGCAACCAAACATGTCTAAAGCAGATAATAGAACAGGTTGCATATATGGCGTGGAACCTATCATATGTAGGACAGACACTAGAGCAAAGAACTGCGACAGGACCTCTAACAGAAAGAGCAAGAACATGTACGGGACAACAGCAGCAGTAGCACTGGACTTGGGGTCGGTGTCCTCGTCAGCCATGTCGTCGAGAAGGTTGTCGACGTCGAGGAAGAAGTCATCGTCGGGGAAGTAGTCGTCGGAGTCCGGGGCGTCCGTGACGAAGAAGTCAGTAGTCGCGTTGAGCGCTCCCCAAAAACCTTATCGCCCTTCTCCTGTACATGACTCAAAGAGGTGCGGTTTCGGAGGCCTACTGTCCCGACTCACGGTGCACGCCGCAAGCCGGGATGAGGAAGACATCAGCAGCTCAGGGATTGGAACCGGTGGCGGGAGGAAGAAGAAGTTCTGGTGTGTCTCTCTGAGAGGAGCGACCTCCCTTTTATAGGTGCAAGAGAAGGAGGCGAGAGGTTGGGCCGGGAGCTGAAGAGAACGAGGGAGACGAAACGAAGAGGCAGCAACCGAAGGGTGCAGCGTTCGTATTCAATATCTACTACAGCAAAAACTTTCCAGCTCCCGAGTGGCCTTTCGTATACCCGTAGTGCGTGGCAAAAATTTAGACATCGGCTCGGCGCGTCGTGACGAGGCGTGGTGAGGTGGGCGGCGGAGGAGGGGCGCGCGTGGATGTCTCTCTTGTTCTCATACTCATACAAGTGGGGAAAGAACCTCCCTTATAAGGAGGTCCAACTCCCACTAAACTAGCAATGTGGGACTAAACCTTAGTAGTATCTCTTGCCTTGCACAAATGGGCTAAGTGGGCCTCTAGGATTTATTTAGGAATCTCTGAAATAGTTATTGGGCTGTCCCAAAATAGACTAAATTCCAGCAAAATATTATTTTGAATCTAACGATATGATTTTTGTTGACGTGCATTAATATTTGTTAGTTAAATTTTTGATCAAAATTTGGCACAATTTACAAAGAGTACTATAAACCAAGACGGAGGTAGTACAAGACTATATTATTTTATTAAGATCTGGTCCGCCTTACTCATAGTCTTGAGTCCCCGGTAGGCATCGCGGCGAACCGTAGGGCTGGTTGGGGTTTGCGGTGGGGAGGCGGCGGAGAGGGCCCGTATCTTGGAGTCCGTGCTGCAGACGGCTGTAAATCTACAGCCCACTTCTTTTCTCTTTCCTTTTTCCCCTCTTTCAACTGAGAAACAATATAATATTTAAAACCTTATAATCCGCTTACATCACCCTATTATACTTGCTCTAAAAGCAAGTACGGTAGAGTGACGTAGACAGGCTAGTATAAGAGATGTCACATCATATTTGTGTCTAGCTAAAATAATAAGAAAGAAGAGAAGTATGCTACAAGCTTAAAGCCCGTTGTGTACAAGCCCCGGCAATCTCTATGGAAGAAAGATGTGAGCCATATATTAATGATTTGGCATACCGACATTAACTATTGTATGCGTGGGCTATTACGTTGGCTATACTATTAACCATGCTCTAACAAGCGATCGCATTGGTCAAGTAGTGGCATGGATAAGCACAACGAAGATTCAAGTACCTAATAGGCATCTCAAAGGAGTACACCAAGCTGCGGCTGCGGCTATGTTTCTTGGGGACAGAATCGGATTGGACGCGATCTGCGTCCTTTCTCGGCTCTCGGTGCACCCTCGCCCTCTACTTTGGATCTCAAGGATTTTCTAGCTCATAGTTGACGGGAATGGTTCGAGGCAGGACCTGAAAATTAGCCCAGACCAGCTCGCTGGACATAGCAGTGGCCATGCGTTTCCCCGCGTATCTCTCTTACCTACTTTCTCCGTAAAGAAATGAGTATGACCACGTGGAAGATTGGTGATTAACAAGGCGTCCCTGCCATGCCGAATTAGTGGCGTCGATAAGCACAACGAGAGCTCAAAAACCTGGCCATACCACCGATCATGGGGGATACGTAAGCTGTCACTACTAAATTCTATCGTCAACAGTGAGCGTCTTGGTCTTCTAATCCCGGTGCTCCTATATATGCACTCGTGCCATCCATCGGCTGGCTACTGTGCTCACTCCTCCATAGAATTCCTCAACTTCTTATTGCAAGAGAGCACAAGCACCTCATGAGGGTACGCAGACATTCTCTTCTGTGTTCGTCTCAACTTCTGACTGTCAATGAGCAGCATGTGAAGAAGAAGCTAATCCTTCTTGTTTTTGCCGCCGCAGGATCTTAGCTGGGTGCACACCAGGCTTCACGGGTCTCATTGCGGCAGCAGGAGATCAGGGTTCGGCGCAGGTTGGAGTCGACGTAAGTGGCACGCAGAATTTCTCTGAGGATTCTCAGTGCGTAATTGGACACTTCTTCCACCGGAATTCACACTTCCCCTACCTATCTCTCTCTTGCAGCAGCTGACATTTCCGGTTCCGGCGGACCTCGTCAGGATGACGAGCTCCGCAGCGACTGGCGCCCGGCAATGCTGTCGATCGGGACGTTCGGGGCAGTCGAAGGCCGCAGGGGCGAGCTGCAGAAGATGCAGGCGGAGCTCACATTGCTCATGAGCGCCAAGGCCATGGCCACAGCAGCGGCGGAGGGAGAGGGCGACAAGAGGCGTCGCCTGACGCCGAAGAGGTCACCGAGTGGAGGGATGGTCAAGCACAGGTCCTTCAGGAAATTCATGTCAGCTGCCTTCAGCAACTTCCTGCCCAAACCAATCTTCAGGGGAACAACACCTGGACCGACACCCTCTCAGGTGCTGTTACCCAACGTTTTTCCAACTGTTTCCTGCTGCCAACTTCATGTGTTCTAAACACTCATATGTCCCTGCATGGTTTTCTTCATGGCAGATACACAGGCCATTATCCCATGACGACATACCCAGCGATAACTGGGCGATGTCAGAGGCGACGATCAAGAGCTACCGAACGGCGCATTTACCTTGGAAAGGCAAAGTGACTGGTGAGGAACAAGGGAGTAAATGGATCAAAACAGATTCAGAGTGTAAGCTTATCTTTGACAGAGTACCAATGCTTGCAAGCTGACCTAGAGCCTAATATGTACCTCAATTCCCCAGATATCGTGCTGGAGATCTGAACTCACAAGATGGCGGCGAGGAAGAAAAGGAGGACCAGGTCCTGATACAATTTTCTTTGGGTACATGTACATGCCTGTATCCAAAATGTTTTGTCAGCTGTAACACTACGTTTTTGTGTCCTCTACCGTCATGTAAGTGGGCATTCGAGTAGTTTTACAGTTGACTTGCTGGGTATTAGACCAATGCCCTTGGCAGCATCTGGTGCAAGAAAACTGATATATGAACATGCTTTCTCCTCAACCATCAAATGTACATCTGGTCACTCAAGTGTACAATACACCTATAAACTATGGAATTACAGATATTCAGGCCGGCAACAAAACCATCCTTTTGCCCATCTGACTAGTATTATTGTGTGATTTAGCCTATGACCTGCAAATCAAAAAATTAAAGAAGGTAAGCCCTAATCTGGTGGATGCAACGTGCATTTAGCAAGCAAGGTTTGAGCTCTCACCTGGTTCACCAAAGGAAGTGCATTAGCTTCCCATTCTGTTGACCATTTAGAAGATGACCCTGTACTCAAGGCACCGTCCTTGAGGGATTTCAAGGTATCACATTCCTCCGGAAATCCCTTGAAGAGCATCTGCATCATATTTCAATTGCAATGCTGGTTAGTGTCTCTTTTATTGGTAAACAAACAAAGCCATGATGGGAAGTACTTATACTGATTTTAAAAATGCATTGAAACAATGACCCAAGTAGTCATACAGGGAAATGAAACAGAAGATAAAGGCTAAAAGTGGTCCTCACCATGAGTTCATCTGCGAGCTCCGAAGATGTTGAGAAAAGAAGTCCATTGCTGTTTACTTTTACAAGCTCCTCGATGCTGCACAAAGAAAAAAGAAAGCCAGAGGCTTATAATTTAGAGCAACCAAAAGGCCAGCGCCTAAACATCACAATTCAAACACCTAGAAACATGGGTTACCAGGAGAATGAAGCGGCACAAACTGGTAATCCACATCCAAACATATCAACCACCTAAGAACGAGTGAACAACCATTCAAGTTACAATGCAGAAAAGAAAAATTCCTACATCCTTAAGTAAAGATGTTGTGAGTAACCTTCATAGGTAGATCAAGCCCCGACGAGGATGTATGCAGCGATACGCCTAGATCAGCTGATCCTGTATTTGCTCAAACAATCAACATATATGCTACAGTATAAAATTCTTTTGGCAAGTGGCTGGCATACCTAGCAATAGGGGATAGTCCTCCGATGCAAGCCACATAGTCCGGAAGGCAACACGTCTCAGTTTTAACCTTTTTATTTGCTCCTCATATTTCTTCCTATCAGGCCCTTTACCTTCAGTATCAAATTTATGAAAATGAGAACAGTGGTTAAAAACTAGTAATTCAACAGGATATAGCAGAATGTGTGATACCTGTGATAACGAAAAGCAATCTTGGGTAATCAAATTGCTTCCCGTTCTTGATATCAATCCAAAGCTGCCCCTCATCCATTGAATCCTCTTCACCTAATGTTGCAGCAACACGTCTATCATACATCAGTGCTGCTTCCAGAAGTATGCTGAAATCTTCATCTGGTGTCCTGGAATGCAGGTGGCAAAGATTTATAAGTTCGTCCGAATTTTTAACTATCTGCTCAATAATCATGTGAGCTGAACATAAAAGTTCTGCAGCAACAGGGACCACTCAGTTCAAGAGAACATACCAGCTTGTGCTGCTCACAACAAGTGCAGGTCTATTAGGCTTCAACGAAACTCCACCATCAATCTTGCCAGTAAGTACAGTAGTGTTCTTGTCTTCCACTTCTTTTTCTTTGTTGTAAGAAGAGAAAACCAAATAAAATAAATTAAACTGGAATATGCTTATATCATGAAAAAAATCTGGTTGGTTGGAGAACAACATACCAACAGAGATGCAATCAGCACTGCCCATAGCACCACAAATGGAACCACCCAACCTGCAGAACAACTATTTCGTGTGTTAAGGCTACATATGCTGTTATGCAGTACTGCAAGTAGCGAAGGAAGAACAGACAACAAATGCTCACCTCATGTTTCTCAGTCAAGGAAGCAGGACGGAAAAATTCAGGAGAATGATCATAAAGAACTGTTGCTCTGAAAATTGTGACTATGTTAGTATAAACTGCAGCATGCGCACAACAGCCTTAATGAAAAAAAATAAGAAGTTGAAGTTCAATCTGTTTACTTGATTCCCCAATTTTGAGCAAGCTCATGTTGCATTGCTTTCGTAACGCAAAAGGCACCATCAGCCATACGTCCAAAGTGCTTCTCAAACCTAGAATACAAGAAAACAACACTAATTAAAACACATGACCAATAGGATACACCAGCAGTCTAGCAGATAAGCGAATATGGTTGGAGGGGTTACCAAAAATAGACTTTGACTATTACATGACTTCTGCCATGAGACAACCCAAGCAAAGTATATCCAAAGTTATGCCAATCCACAATAAATTTAGCACCTCTTAGCCAGCTAACCAGTTTTACAGCCGCCAATGTTGGAACGGAGGGTGGATTCTGTTGGACAAAAGATGGTCAAATGACACAAATCAGGTCTCTCATTGTTACTGTGAAACACGATAACTAAATTTTTGACATTTTTATATTACCAAAAGAATCTTTAAATATATCAATCAAAAGGGGCTCTAGGTGATTAAATCTTAACGGGGTGAGACTGAAGCATATTCTGTAACTAGGTAAGGGTCAGAGTAAGCAATTTTGTGAATATACTACAATCAGCATTGCCAAAATGAGAATGGTGTAACCAATATGTTACTGTACATATAGCATAGCACGAGTTACTATTTAATACTTAAGCTGCACAATAAGCCAACTATGACTATTCATTTACTTAGTATGGTAGACAACGAATTCTAGATTGTTGAATGCTCTAAAAAAGAACTAAATTTGCTGACAATGCTAGTGATTAGACATACTGTTCATGTAATTCTGAACCACATATGCAAATAAGAGAGCTGCATGTAATTTTACCTGAACAATGAAGACATCAGGGCGAGGAATCTTGAAGCAGAGAAACCAAACCAGCATGATAAACTGGATGGTAGCTTTAAGTAGCAGAGCCAGGGCACCAGATATCTTTGAAATTCCCGATAACTGCACTGATTTCTGAAGATAATACTTGGAAGTTAACTGTAGTAAGAGAAAATAGAAAATAAAATACTTTAAACGATCAATACCATCTCGTGTATATGAATTGATGGATTCTCTCTCAGGGATAAATGGGGATCACTTCCTGCTCATAGACATAGAATAGGATACAAGGTCAGATCTCAACAAAAATAACACTGAAAGCTGATGAAACTCCGGCCTGTATGACGTTCCTTAACATGCATCTAGGAAATAGATGGCTTCGTTCTACAGTTTGGCAGTAGAATTCAACAGCAAAACGAAATTGTGAAGAAGAGAGTACCTCCGTTTGCAACGATGTCCACTTCCATGCCGGCCTGTTAAGAAGAAGAATAACGAACATCTAAGTCTAAGATACTACTACTAAAACACAAAAACCTATGCTGGCACACAAGGATATTTGGCTTCATGCTCTCAGCAACAAGGAGCATGTCTGAGCTTCCCAAATTCTGCTTGTTTTCAAGAGAAAAATACATGGTAAATACACACGCAGTGTGCCTGGTAACTGCGCACAGTCAATGGCCACCGCGCAATGGATCCAACCCGTAGTCATCTAATCCAATCCAGCCAAAACAGACACGAGGCTACGGATTCGCTAGAGGAGCACCTGGTTGGCGAGCGAGAGGGAGTGGTACTGCATGCGCGGGCTGCGGCCGATGTCGCCCAGCACAACCACCGCCGCGCGCCTCCTCCTTCCCGCCTCCTCCGCCATCGCCGTCGACCCTTTTCGCGCAGAGGGGGGGAGGGAGGGAGGGAGGGGCAGCGCTAGGCGTGGAGGGGGAGGAAGGGGGGTCGCGGGGGAGGGCCGGAGGGGCGGCGACCGGCGGCGATGGGGACGGAGGAGCGCCGCTCTCTGTTGTGATCCAAAAACGGCTGAAAAGTCCTGAACTGTTGGTCCCACCTGTCAGGGTCATTGACGGGTCCAGTTGCCATAACTACCCAGGGCAGGGCCTTTCGTGAAAGAGTAAAATGCATCACAAGTCCTAAAATTATCATAGGTGTGTCAGTTTAGTCCTATAACTTTCAAACTGCATTTTTGGGTCCTAAAACTATCGGAAGTATGTCAGTTTAGTCCTATAACTTCGAAACTGCACTTTTGGGTCCTAAAACTATTGGAGGTGTGTCATTTTTAGTCCCATAACTTCAAAATTGCAGTTTTGGGTCTCAAAACTATGCATGTTTGTTCATCTGAGGTCCTAATCTTGCATGGCCACCATCCATGATGCATTTTTTCAAATGAGCCCTTTGTATGTGTTTATATCCCCCAAAGTGGTACATATGCTTCCACGTTGCAGTGTGTCCTGCAACCTGCATGCCCACCACCTGCATAGCCATGAGTACCACAGTAGCCTCCCTGAGAGGTTTAGGCGTGGCCGTCAGAGACCCAGAGCTAGTCGGCATGAAGGGCGACATCCCTCTCCTCGGCGAGGCCGCCGGGAGATCCGAGCCAATTGGGATGGAGTACGCCATCCCACTCTCTCTCTCTCTCTCTGTTTGATGATATAAATCGTTGCCCAAACACCCTTGCCGTAGAGTTGTGCGAGGCTATTGTTTGGGCACGAGCATGGTCATAGGTGGTGAGCTGTCGGGCGACATGGAGGAGTCTTGTGAACTGTAAAAGTCGGCGCAGAGGTCGTCGAGAGTGACACAACCCTAGCAGTAGCCATAGGTGGGTAGCAATTGGACATTGTGCGACATGTCGCTCTGCTGCTTTGTTGGGGAGGCCGAGATGACCGGTCTACTCTCCTCATTGGAGCTCAAACCATCATTCCACCGATGGCCTCTGTCTGCGTCGCCTCTGAGCATTACGTGCGTGGGAGAAGGCAATGGCGTGAGAATGAGGCGAGACAACGCTCTAGTTTTTTGCATATTTACAGGTGGGCCCATTGGGTCAGTCAACGTGGCTACAATCCAAGCATTTCCAAGTGACTCGTTGGTGGGTCAATGCTAACCATGCAAGCTTAGGACCTAAGAGGAAGAAACTTACATAGTTTTGGGACCCACAACTCTTGTTTCAAAGTTATAGGACTAAACCGACACACCTTTGATAGTTTTAGGACCCAAAAGTGCAGTTTCGAAGTTATAGGACTAAATTGACACACCTCTGATAGTTTTAGGACCCAAAAGTGCAGTTTCAAAGTTATAGGACTAAACTGACACACCTCCGATAGTTTTAGGACTTATGATGCATTTTACTCTTCCTGAAACTTTCCACCACGGCCGGCGGCCGCAACCTTGGGTTTCCTCTGCGAGAGACGGCGGCGGCTCTCGACCCGGCGGCTGAAGGCCTATCGCAGCAACAGGTCGGGCTCGGCGGCTGCTCCCGGCAAGCAGCCCATCGACGCCAACCCTGTCGGTGAGCCCGCGATACCCTGGCGTTACTAAGCTATTTTCTGCACTATGTGCTGCGTGCTTAGGGCAACTCTAACCCATCCCCCAAAAGTTAGCGCCCAAAAACCCATCCCCGAAATTCCTGGGTGGGGATTCGACATTCTCCAACTATGCCTTAGATTACAAACAGTTTTAAACTATGTGGAATGTATTTCTGCATATAATTATAGAGGAGGACAAGGACATAGAAAACAATGGTGATGAATCTTGCAGTGCGAATGGTAACCATCCTTGAGAACATTCCGGTGGCTGATAAGCAGCAAGATGTGTCATATGGTGTACTTCTCTTCTTGATGTCTGATTGAGTCAGTGTTCTTGGATATTGCTTACTTCTTGAGTACTACTTGTTTATTGTAATGTGATTGGAGGATTTGTCCATTGATGATTTTATCATCTCACTTCTCAAGTTTGTCATCTGGGACCAGCATTCTGATTTCTGTGTGTTATACATTGAGAAAATGCAGAAAAGAATTCAAAATGAAAGGAGCCCCAAACATGATAAAATTGCTGCCATTATTGAACTGATTCAAGTGATCAATGTACGCCATGGCCAGTTTGTGGAGCAAGCACGGGAGCATATCCACTAAGAGCATCTCCAGCCGCGCCCCCAACAAGGCCTTCCAGGCGATTTTTTGGCCGCCGGCGTCAAAAAATCGGCCTAGTCGCGCCCCCAAAGGCCCTTTTTTCGCCGGTTCGGGCCGAAATTGGCGCCGGCGGACCCACGCCGAACCCGGCGTGCTGGGGGCACTTGGGGGCACCGGGCGAAACAGTTTTGGCGCGAAAGAGCCGCGGGCCCGCCGAGTCAGCGACACTCGCCTCGTCGTCCTCAGAACGCCTCGGTTTCCCGCGGGGAATCAATGCCAAGGCTGCCGCCGGTCAGCCTTCCAGTGATTCCTCACGGGGTGGCTCTTCACGGGCGGCGCGGCGACGCCTCACTCCCCGCCCCGCGTGGCGGCTATAAAATGCGTCGCCCACCCCCCGCCGCTGGCCACAGACGCCGTGCTCTCTGCCTCTCTCTCCGCCGCCGACGAACCTCTCTCTCCCGGCCCAGCCACGACAATGTGCGGCGGTTCCCGGCGATGGAGCGGCGTCAACGGCTTCGGCCGCCGCTTCGCTGTCGTGGAGGCGCACCGCTGAGGCCAACATCCGGCGCCTCCGGACATGCGCGTTGGGCGGCGAGATGGAGGCTCGGCCGAGGCGTCCCATTCCCCTGCCGGACGCCGTCGCGCGCCCGATTACCGGCGAGGTCGACCGCGTTCGATGCGTCGGCCGACCGAGGAGCGCGCCTCCCCGTAGTACGCCGCCGACAACCACGAGGCGTGGGCGGCGTACTTCCAGCGCCGTCAGGAGCAACGCCTCGCCTCCACCAACGGGGCACCGGTGGTGGGGGGCGGCCGATGGAACAACGAGGGGCGACGCCTATGGTGGTCCGTCCCCGACCGGACGCTCCGCGAGGTTCTCGCGCACCTAGAGGGCGGCAACAACCCGCCGCTCACATACCCGGCCGCCACCGGTCCCCGCCCAAGCCGGCAATGGATGCCCAGGAGGTTCGTCTCCGGCTCGTCGTCCTCGTCCCGCTCCTCCTCCCACTCCTCTTCCCACTCCTCCGGCTCTCCGCCGGTGTTCGGCGTCAAGGCCGAGCCCGGAGCGGGGACCTCGCTCGGCCGGCGCACCCGCTCGGCCGACATTGTCATCAACGAAGGCGGCGGCCGCGCCTCGTCCTCGGCTCCTCCCCGACTTGTCAAGCCGAAGACGGAGCCGGGGCTCCCCGTCGTGAAGACGAGCTGGCTCGCCAATGGCCATGCGTCAAGGGCGCTGACGACGAAGCGGCCCTCAAATGGGCGCGCGACGACTGGGTGCAGACGGAGATGGAGCGCCAGTGCGCCGCCTTCGCGCGGTTCGAAGCTCGTCGCCATGGCCGGGACAAGGGAGGCATCGTCGTCCTCGACAACAGCGACGACGACGACGACGCGCCGCCACCACCAGACCGCCATGGAGGCGCCGGGGAGGGGTCCAGCAGGGGCGACCGCGCCATCAAGAAGGAGAAGGCCGACGACTCCGACGAGGACGGCGGCGATGTCGGCGACTTCGCCGTGCTGATCGACTTCTTCGCCCCGTAGTTGCCTTTTTTTTAATAATTTATGTAAATGCCGAACATGTTGAATATGAATGTCTAGTTTACCGAATTTTAGCTGAACTTTGCCGAATTCAGATTTTTTAAAATAAATAAAACGCGTCTGGAGCGACCACAGAGGCGGCGGTCGAACCCTTCGCCCCCACGGATTTTTTAGCGGCTCGCCCGAGCGCGTAAAATCGCCGCCTGGGGGGCCAACGGCTGGAGATCCTCTAAGAGTACGGTATTCACTATCAAGTACAGTACATTCCTACAGTATATGGTATTCACTTCCGAATATGGGCTATACATTTCTACAGTCTTGTCACACTTCAACGACAGAAAGGGTGTGATTTCTGACAAATTTATTCACTGTGAATTATCACAAAATTGAGCTGCTTCGTATGTCCATGTTCTACATGACCTGGATTTACTTTGTTTTGTTAAGTGCCACAAGTACAGAACAGATGACTAAGCTAGAAAATTGGTTTTCCAACAATTAAAATGTAGCGTTCTGTATGCAAGATAGTAAACAAAGGACTTCAATATGCAGAATATGCAACAAAAGTGCGGTTATTGCGCCAGTGGGTATATACACTTGCTGCACAACAATATGGTTTCACCTCGTTGTTATAGTGGCAACCAGACGTGTTGTTTTCCAGTATGTTATCCAGTTGATGATGTCATCCTCTCCAGATTTTTCATTTCTGATGAAGTAACTATTGTGAGTAGGACCAGGTTAGCAGTGCAACTGTACGTGTTACAATAAGCACATATGCGTGCTAGATGAATGGCAGTTAAACTATTTACTTCTTTTTACAACTATAGATCTTTATCATCTTGTGACCTCTCTATTACAATTTGATACTCGGTGTAAATACCTCGTGCACCCTGTCTGTGTCTCAAAATCTTGAAATAGTTTCAAGAAATTCTGGCATCTTGCAGCAGATACAATTGCTGAACTTGATGAATCAGTTCTGTTGTGCCCCTGTCTGTGTCTTCTAGCAGCAGCATAGTAACCGTATGGCACTAGTATAGTGGAATGTTTATTTCACAAAGTTCAATTCATTTTTCAGGATGATTGTTGTGGCAGAAACTTAACGAATTTGTGTTGCTCTGGTTGCAGACTTGTAGTTGTGTTCATTATATCCAGACACCATGAGGTACTGCTGAATGAGCTCAAATCGCCGAGTTGCTTGAGCTGGGAAAAGTTCTCAAAATTCATGGATTTCGTTACTCGGGACAGCATACGTCTTCTAAATGCTGACAACCCCGCGTTTGACTATGTACATCGAATTTTAAACAGCCTTTTTATTAACACGTAAGCTCTTGGGGAATCCTCCTTTCCTACTCAAATGATTTAACTCAGATACACATCATCATTAGTTGATTATTTTCTTTCTGCACGTGGAGATAATTTAGTAATATGTATGCATCATGATTTCGATGTTTATTTTTATTGTTGCATGTTCTCAATAATTTTGTATGAGTGGTATTATTACAAAGTCTACTCATATTTCATACTTAAATGGTAGTGCCGAAATTGTTTATGAGTCCCATTGCTGTGACAGTCTAAATGCAGTCTCAGTCTGACGGATAGTCCAAGGTTCCAAGCCTATCCATGGGTACCAATATCTCTGTATGGAGAAAAGTTCACAGTTAAGTTAATCATGGCAGATGATTTCTGTTAGGTTTGATTTCCTATGCCCTCTATTTATTTGAGAGTTGAGATGTCCAATGCCACGAGTGTATTGCTATTAAAATCCTTCGAGGAAGATAACATAAGACAGAACCCAGTTTTGTTTCATTGATATTGCAGCTGACAAAAAGGGTGTTGCCTGGTTATCTGTGTTACCGACCTAAGTTACCACAATGCAACAATGGTGGTGTTGGTTACATATTTTATCAGCAAAACTAACCCCACTTATATCTGCAAAGAATTTGGGCTTAGCGTACCAAAATTAGAACATACGAGCTAGTTATCGACACTAGAAAAACACTCATTAAACAGTAAACTTCTCTTCTCTTTTTTAAGGACGTTAAAAGAAACTTCCTTTCATTTATGGATCTCTGTTCCAAACAAGTTGTGCCATTTATTTATTTTTCCCTCGAACACTTAATATGTGCCATTTTATTTAGTTGATCTCGATGTTACTAAGCTTCAACAACATTATCTATCAGTTGTTCTTCCACTATTCTATCAAGTAAATAATGGCAATGTTGTAATATTTTACCTGATGGAGGAGGGCACACTGCACCTAGCATGTATCAGTCTCTATCTGACGGATAATGCTTCGTGTTTCCTACAGCGTGCAGGTCTGGTTTTCTTTAGTGATGCCATCTGTACTTGGTATTGGACTTGAGGAAGGCAGTACAAACATGATCGATGCGGATGAGATTGACGGTAGTGACCTTCCATTGCTGTGTGTACTAATCAGTTAGACAGCGAAGGCACGACCCTGACTGCCGGTGACGGTTAATTGATTGATTTATTTACTATGCACAACGGCGTTGCATCTTATGTTCCTGTGACCGAGACAAGCAATACTTGTGGTGATTCTAAATTGCAACGAATTTGTGCGTGTTCCCTCGATGGGGATGGGTCGTGCGTCACGAAGGGAGCACCGCTGCGCTTATTACATCGCAAAACTGAAATTTATATAGAGAGGTTGCTTTCGTTGTAATGCTTGCTTCATTCCGTGCCATCTTAAAGCTTGGACATGTGTTTTGGGTGTTTTCTCTTTTGTGCTTTGGGTATCCTCCATGATTAGGCGGTGCAGGCTGTTTGTTCAAGTGCAAAACACACAGGATTGCTATGATGGATGGAAGACGAAGAAAAAGTGAAATTACAAAGACTCTAGAATGACACACTGAACACCTCTGTTTCTTCTTGCAAGGTATTTTTTCTCTGTAACACGCTGAACAATACTGTTACTGCCTGGAAGCTTAGGATTCAATTCCCGCACGTTATATGATGAGTTTTTTTTTTTGTCTGATTTTTCTTCAGGTTTTAATCCATGGTGTTTCTCCGTTCCAAACTAATCGAACTTCCAGCTTTGTTCTAAGTCAAACTTCTCCATATTTGACCAGAATCATAGAAAAACGTGTTGACATCTTTGGATTCTTTTTGGAAAATAAGTTTATGACTAAGAAAATGAAACAAATTTGTTGTTATAGATGTTGCTATATATTCTTTCTATAGATTTGGTCAAATTTAAAAAAAAAATTAACTTTGGAACGAAGAAGAAACAATTAACAATTTTTTTGGGGACATCAGAAGTAACTCTTAATGTGGTTGAACTAATTAGATGTCCAACTAAAGAGAAGAAACCGGTGCCCGGCCGGCCATGGCTTAAAAGATGCCGCATTCGCCTGAACCATGAAAGTCATCCAACACGGGCTGTATCGGTCCGCCGAGCGGTTCGGACGTGTTTTCTCTAGCAAATTGAAGACAAAAATTGGGAGAGTATTGCGGGAGTTCAGACAGAAGACACGTAGGACTTCAACACGTAGGATTCTGACACCCCCGACCGACCCAATCCCTACTCTCGGTCTCATTTCCTTCCATCCCGCCCCTTCTCCTCCTTGCTTTACATCCACACCATCCACCTCGTGACCGCTGTTGTACGTCTCCGGCTGCCACAGAAGCATTGCAGGGCGTCCTCAACCAGCACCGACGCGCCCGCTCGTCTCTACGACGGCCCATCCCTGCTGGAACCGCGTTTGTACACACGTACACTCTGCCCCCATATAGACGACCTCCATGGCGAACTCCACACTTGGCAGGTGTTCGATCAAATGTCATTGAGCTTATTTTCGAACGCATGTTGTTTTTTAGAGTACGAAGAATGGTGAGCTACTCGGTCATGAAGGGTGAGTTGTTGTGCGACGCGTGGTTGGATGTATTCGCGGATTTCATAGGCAGGAGCAGAGGGGAGACCTTCTGGCAGCAAGTGCATGAAATGTTTTACGCACGGAAGCACATTACGCCTTACGACATGTATATCATTCAAGAATGCAACGCGAGGTCGTTATCGTATTGCTGGCACGCTATCAAGAATAGCGTCACCAAATTTTGTGACGTGGTTTGTCAGCTCGAGGCAAGGTGGCCATTGCACGCGGCAGAGGACGAGATCGTAAGTTTTGCTTAATTTGTTGATTGATTCATTCATTCAATGTTGGTCTACATATTATGTAGCCCGCACGCGCCGTCGTGGTATACCACAGGACAGAGAGACAGCCATTTACGTACACACTGTTGGGTGAAACTGAAGGAGGAGTATGTGTGGGAAGGCATGGCCCGTTGATGAAAATCTTGTTGAACATCCGGTCGAATTTGAGACATTATTGCACTAGACTTAATTTGCAGGCTATGTATGGATGATGTGTGCTATTCTCTATCCGAACTTTGATGAATATCGGCCGGTTTGCATGAGTTTCATCCGATTAGTTCAAATGCGGGTTAAAATACATATGGGCAGCGATGAATGACGGCTTTTCACATCTGTGTCCGTGGATTAGTCCACCTGTCTGCGGACGGATGCAGGAGAAAATTTACGGTTTGCTGTAGAAGATGGCAAAGAAAAGAAAAACCATCAACGGGGCGTAACGGAACGTGCAAATGTCAAACGCTCTTTTTCAGTTGCAAAAAATGCCAAATGCCGGGCGATTCGCAAAGATAAAACAGGAACCAAGCACCGAAAGAACGTCACCGTCATGCACGGCGCCACCACACCGAATTGTATTTCCTCGTGACTCGGTGGCCGCAACGCGTGTGTGCGTACGTGGGCCTCCAGACACGGGAAGGGACGTGCGTACGTACGTGCCGATCGTACCACGGTGGGCGGGTGGGGGTCCCGTGCTGCGGCCACCACCACCACGCACTCACCAAGGTCGATCGACGGGACGCGGGCGGGTCACGAGTTCACATGTGCAACACCAGCAACAACTCCGGCGGGGGAGAGTATCATAGTAGACTAGAGGCAGCAACAGACAGCGTAGGCGTAGCTGCCCTGAAAGCGGGAGCACGCACGTCGACGTCGATCTCCTCTTTTAACTCCTCCATCTCGCCCTCGCGGTCGATAGTAGACTCACGAATGTGTGTGTGCCTTCCGGGAAAGAGCCATCGACTGGGACCTTTTCCTTTGGGCTACGGGCTAGAGAGGAGCAGTACGCGTGCATTATCGGCACCGCGTGAACATACTGTGCGTGAAAGCACGATCGAGCATGCATTAGATGGGCGTGCATGCGTCCGCGTTTCTTGGTTCCATGTTCCTGTCATCACGGGGCACCGTACGTCCGGCCGGCCGGGACTCGAGAGCATCACAGCAATTTTGCCGCTTGCTGCATTCTCGAAGAGAACTATATCTATGTACTATAATAATTGTGCTAATATTATATAGGATTCTGTTTGTTGCAACGTGCTATACATGAAGCTGGGTTTCTCGTTATAAGGGCATCTCTGACGGCAACCCGTAAATTTCATTTCCTTTTGTATCCACCCGCGGACACGGATGCAGAAGGCCATCATCCAACGCTAGCCGTATACATTTTGACAACTTAAACTAATCGGACCAAATTCAATCAAACACAAACCTGATTTCATATAAACACGGTAGTGTTTCATATAAATATGACGGATTTCATTACATTTACATCAACTGATTGGAGCTCGTCTGACTAGGTCGAAAAGGTTGCGGGCGTCCATTCCCTGTGTCCGGCCATGAACACCAAGAGAACTGAAGCTTCACCATCTTCAGTTCCGCCTCGGTGCTCTTCAGCTCTGCATCTGTAACCTACTCTTCCTCGCTGCCGATGGTGCACTACTCTTCCTCGCTGCCGACGGTGTCCGCGGACGTGCCGGCTTTGTGGTCATCGCGACGGGGCGCGGACTCGACGATGTCCTCCTCCACGTCGTCGGTCTCGCCGAGCACTGCCTCGGGCGCCTCATCGTCGCACTCCTTGCCGGCGGCTGCCACCTCCGCCACCCGCTGCCGGTACTGCCAGCGGGCGAGGCGGATCTCAGGGCAGAGCGGTAGGACTCGAACAACGCCTCCTGCTCCGTCATGTCCGCGTCTGCCTGTTTCTGCCGTGGCGGCTGCAATCTAACGCATGCACGTGCTCCTCGAGGAGGTGGTGGTTGTAGGCGGCGTCGGCCTACGCTTCCCAGAACTGCTCCTCCCGCTCCTCCCGCGCCATGTCCATGTAATAGGCACGGGCCTCGCCGATGGTCATGATGCAATGCACCGTTGAGGGTGGCACGGAGGAGGAGGAGGAGGGTGGCGCCGTTAGTCGTCGGCAGTGTCCTCCATTGGGACGTCGTCGTCCTCCGGCTGCCAGCCGACAGCAATGTCGGATGATGGTGTCTGGACTAAGGGGTGCCAACCTATGGGCCGGGCTTACGGCCCGCCAATCTCCACAAGGAAGGACTTCAGAAGCTACGATTCCCATCAAGATGGGCACCACCGAAGACTTGGCGTATACTTCAAGGACAACTCCAACTGTCGGCGTGTTTATTCCTAATTGGCAACCGACCATATGTAACCCTAGATATCCTTGATGCCTATATAAGCCGAGGGGTTTAGTCCGTAGAGGCACAATCAAAATTATCTGCCTTAGGGTTTAGAACACAATAAACGATCTTGAGGTAGATCATCTTGTACTTGATACTCCATCATCAATATAATAAAAGTAGGACGAAGGGTTTTACCTTCGAGAAGGCCCGAATCTGGATAAACATTGTCTCCCGTGTTTCATGTTACCCATCGTATCCAGGAACATAGCTCGGGACCCCCTACCCGAGATCAGCCGGTTTTAGTACCGACAGCGGCCACCTCCTTCTTTTGGTCCAACATCCCAGAGAGATTTGGCGGGAGGGGGGGGGGGGGTTCATGGTGGAGTGGTGCGGAGAGCGACCAGAGGTAGATGAATGCGGCTATGGTCGGGGCAGCGGTTTATATAGCAATGGTGGGCGACAGAGGGATGGACGAGTGGCGCCGAAGGAGACGCCTCGGTAACCACGTGTCATCAATATGGGCGACAGACGGACGCGACAGACGGACGGACGGGCGGCCGTCGTGTCATTCAAACGCGCAGCAGTCGCCTGCACCGGAAAGCGGTGCGGGCGGCTCTCTCTCGGCTGGCGCGTTGCTTCAGCGCCGGCACTAGCGAGCAGTCGCGTCTGCTCTGGCCGGGCATGAATGTGGGCGCTGACGCTCTGAAGCGGTGCTGAACGAAAGCGCACGGGGTGGAGGAGAGGTTTCGGGTGAGTCAGGACGGTCAGAAGAGGGCCTGGAGTGCCGCAAAGCCTCATGTTTGTCTCTGATTTGCGGGAGAAAGCATGTCTAAACCACGCTATTGACCGATATAAGACCGCGTTGGATGGCTTCCTAGCTTTCTCCTTAATTAAGAAATTTCTTTTTTGGCGGGGACACGAAGAGAGCACCGATGTGTCCTTTTAATTTATATATAGAGGTTGCTTTCGTTGTAATGCTTGCTTCATTGCGTGTAATCTTATAGCTCGGACATGTGTTTTGGGTGCTTTTCTTGTGTGCTTTGGGGCAATGGGCGTGTATATCCTCCTCCATGATTACAGGTACGTGCTGAGAGGTATGTTTAATCTGCGCATTCTGTTTGTTCAAGTGCAAAACGCACAGGATAGCTGTGATGAAGAAAAGACGAAGCAAAAGTGAAATTACAAAGTCTCTCTACAGTGACACACTGGACACATCTGTTTCTGCGTATAGTTTAGGATTCAGTTCCCGCACGCACCTGCAGCTATATGATGAGCTTTTTTCTTTTCTTTTTGCTTGTGATATTTCTTTTGGAGTTTCTCTATTCCAAACTAATCGAAGTTTCAGCTTTGCTCTAAGTCAAACTTCTCCATATTTGATCAGAATCATAAAAAAACATGTTGACATCTTTGGATTCTTTTTGGAAAATAAATTTATGACAAATCAAATGAAACTAATTTGGTGGTGTATATGTTGATACATTGTTTCTATAGATTTGGTCAAATTTTAAAAAAGTTTAACTTTGGAAGGAAGAATAAACTATTAACAATTTTTTTGAGAACATGACAAGTACTTCCTCTGTAAAGAAACATAAGACTTTAGTGATCTAAAAGGTCTTAGTACATTTGTTTACAGAGGAGGGAGGTTGAACTAATTCTTTTTTTCAAAACTGAGGCATAAGATTTGCCTCATCAATTAAATAAAAAGAAAATAGAGTTTAGAGTTTTACAACACCCACAAATACGGCATGACAATTACTCGCCCATAAAAATATCCCCTAATTTCTTTGCACCCGCGGTCACCCAAAGCTTGGCCTCGTCGACAATGGCAGTGAAAAGAATGGTCGTTGGCGCACTCTTATGACGAAACACCCTTGCATTTCTTTCATTCCAAATGGTCCAGGAGACAAGCATGGTGAGAGAGGCCAAAGCTTGCCGGTTGGGATTGCGATTGTCGGTTCTCTTGTCCCACCATTCGTAGACGGATTCATCCGTGTGCCACTCGGATGTATCTATGTATGTGAGACCAAGCCTCTCAATGAGAGACTTCCATATCCGAATTGTAAAGCGGCACTTGAAGAAAATGTGGGCACCCGTTTCTTGCTCCCTATTGCAAAGTTTGCAGAGGCCACAATTTGGCCAACCTCGTCGCTGTAAACGATCGGCGGTCCAAATCCTATCTTGTATTGCCAACCACGCAAAGAATTTAACCTTTGGAGGTGCCCAAGCCTTCCAAACCATACGGTCCAAGGGGGAAAGAGTCAAGCCTAGGAATTGAGCCTTGTACGCAGTGGCCGCCGTGTATATCCCGTCGTTCGCGTGCTTCCAGATGATGGTATCTTCAGTTTGCTCATGAAGGTGGACATCATTCAGGAGCATTCAAAGAGTGAAAAATTCCCGAATGTGGGCTGCAGTTACAACCGTGACTTGGTTGATCTTGAGTATCCAAGCATTCCCCTTGAGGGCCTCACGGACCTTTCAACTCTTTCTTTTCGAGGCCTCGAAGATGAGCAGTGCAATATTATAGATGTCCAAGTAAAGAGAAGAAACCGGTGCCCGGCCGGCCATGGCCTGAAACATGCCACTCAAACCGGCAACGGGGTGTAGCGGGATGTGCAAATGCCAAATGCTCTTTCTCTGTAGAGCCGCATGCAGGTGCCGAACGCCGGGCGATCGCGAAGATGGATGATGGAACAGGCACCCACCACCGAAGCCGAAGGTCGCCGTCGTGCACGCTGGCGCGACCACCGAATTGCATTTCCTCGTGACTCGGCGGCCGCAACGCGTGTGTGCGTACGTGGGCCTCCAGACACGGGAAGGGACGTGCGTACGTACGTGCCGATCGTACCACGGTGGGCGGGTGGGGGTCCCGTGCTGCGGCCACCACCACCACGCACTCACCAAGGTCGATCGACGGGACGCGGGCGGGTCACGAGTTCACATGTGCAACAACTCCGGCGGAGGAGATCGAGTACCATACTAGAGGCCGGCAGCGACAGACCGCGTAGCTGCCCTGAAAGCGGGAGCACACGGACGTCGCCGTCCATCTCCCCTTTTAATCCGTCCATCTCGCCCTTGCCGTCGACAGTGAACTCACGAGCGTGCCTTCCGGGAAAGAGCCGGAGTAGTTGGCGTCGACCGGGACGTCTTGGGTGGTAGTAGTAGTAGTACAAGAATATTTCCAGCGGGCTATCGGCGCTGGTGTGCACGCATTACCGGCACGGTGTGAAGATACGCACGGTACGTGAGAGCACGATGGAGCATGCCGCCCGCATTTGTTGTTGGTTTCATGTTCCTGTCATCACAACAAGTTTGCCTGCCGCCTGCTCCATTCTCGAAAGAAGTATATCTACATACCATATAGGATTCTGTTTGTTGCAACGTGCTGATAAAATGAGAGCTGGTCATACTTGGAGCTGGCTTTCTTTTTCTGGTGAAGTAAGAAGTTTCTTTGTGGCGGGGTTTTCTCGCTAATAAGAGAAGCTGTGATGACATAGTACAGCTCATACTCACCATCTCATGCATGCACGCACGCCCGTTTCATGCAACTAACCGTACGTAAAAAAAAAGATGCGTACGGCGTCCGTGTCACGCTCGCATGCATGACTGAATGCATTCATTCGTTCGTTCACCCACCACCAGTAGTCCAGCACTGGCGCTCTTGCCGGGCCGTCCCAAAAGCGCGACACACCACCTTTAAACCCATGAGCGCGCGCGAGCGAGCGGATCACGCGAACCTCGCCTCCCAACCAACCACGGGATCAGAGGGACACACTTTCGATCCTTGCTCCCCCTGTCACGCACGCACGCACGCATGCAGCGGCGTCATGCCGTTCCCATTCCCTCTCTCCCGGCGTCGCGGTGCATGACGACGCACACGTCCGTCCCGTGTGCATGGTTCGTACGTACTCCGTGGGCGCTTTGCCGCGCGCGCGGGGGTGGGTCGGGAGAGACCAACAAGGAGGGAGCCGAAAGCCACCGGTCCGAGGCCGATCGAGCGACTACTTTCTTCCTTTCTTTGCCCCCGCCATGTTGACGCTCAAAAATTGCACAATCCTAAAATTTGCATAAAGCTATGTCAATATTAATTTAAAATTATGATTGGAAGTCATCATGGGATGGCTCTCTTCGAGAAGATCAAGATGGATATGAGGATGGTCTAAAACGGAGTTTGGATGCAAAAATTATGACAAGTTCAGAGATGCTCATATTGACATCAGATTATAAAATGGCCAGAAACTCATTTAAGATGGCATCATATGGAGAAAGTTTCAACATGAAAGTTGTGCGTCTCGTCGAAACGGTAGATTTTGATATAAAAATCATCTTAATCCGAGGTCGTATGCAATCTGTGAAGGCAAAAAAAGTCAGAAACAGAAGGTACAGAGTCATTTCGCACCGACCGAGTTGATTTGACTCGGTGAGACCGAGTTGATCCAGAAGGATACAGAGAGTTGGCAACATTCATTCGATGGGACCGAAACAAACCAATCGATGACACCGAGTTGATCCGGAAAATTACAGAAGGATACAAAGAGTTGGCAACGTTCACTCGGTGGGACTGAAACGAACCACTCGGTGGCTCCGAGTTGATCCGAAAAATTGCCAAAGATTCATGTCCGAGTTAGGTTAGAATTTTTGATGTTTTGGACGAAATTTTTAGTCCTTTTCTTGTACGGGAAGTCCAAATGCCTCATAAATAGATGAGAGGTGACGGCCGATTGGACAACACACAATCGATCAATTCATCTACCACTTTTACCTTTATTTTTATCCCTCTCCCTTGTTCTTCTTCTTTCTCGTTCTTCGTGAAGGAGGCAGCGATCCACGAGGCCCTAGGGGCGATAAGGTCGACCTAGGGCAGCACATAGCTGCCGCACATCCAGACGGGGTCCCTCCCGGGCGCGTGGGGTTTCGGGTCCTCAAAAGCACCCGCCGGACTGCTTGCGTACCGCGCTTCCGGGCAGGTCTCCTTCAATGTGAGCTGTGGTGCTGTTGGAAATATGCCCTAGAGGCAATAATAAATTAGTTATTATTATATTTCCTTGTTCATGATAATCGTTTATTACCCATGCTATAATTGTATTGATAGGAAACTCAGATACATGTGTGGATACATAAACAACACCATGTCCCTAGTAAGCCTCTAGTTGACTAGCTCGTTGATCAGCGAGATGGTTACGGTTTCCTGACCATGAACATTGGATGTCGTTGATAACGGGATCACATCATTTGGAGAATGATGTGATGGACAAGACCCAATCCTAAGCCTAGCACAAAGATCGTGGTTCAGTATGCTAAAGCTTTTCTAATGTCAAGTATCATTTCCTTAGACCATGAGATTGTGCAACTCCGGATACCGTAGGAATGCTTTGGGTGCACCAAACGTCCTAGCGTAATCGGGTGGCTATAAAGGTGCACTACGGTATCTCCGAAAGTGTCTGTTGGGTTGGCACGAATCGAGACTGGGATTTGTCACTCCGTGTAAACGGAGAGGTATCTCTGGGCCCACTCGGTAGGACATCATCGTAATATGCACAATGTGACCAAGGGGTTGATCACGGGATGATGTGTTACAGAACGAGTAAAGAGACTTGCCGGTAACGGGATTGAACAAGGTATCGGGATACCGACGATCGAATCTCGGGCAAGTATAATACCGCTAGACAAAGGGAATTGTATACGGGATCGATTGAGTCCTTGACATCATGGTTCATCCGATGAGATCATCGTGGAACATGTGGGAGCCAACATGGGTATCCAGATCCCGCTGTTGGTTATTGACCAGAGAACGTCTCGGTCATGTCTGCATGATTCCCAAACCTGTAGGGTCTACACACTTAAGGTTCGATGACGCTAGGGTTATAAAGGAAGTTTGTATGTGGTTACCGAATGTTGTTCGGAGTCCTGGATGAGATCCCGGACGTTACGAGGAGTTCCGGAATGGTCCGGAGGTAAAGATTTATATATGGGAAGTCCTGTTTTGGTCACCGGGAAAGTTTCGGCTTTTATCGGTAGCGTCTGGGACCACCGGAGGGTCGGGGTCCACCAAGTAGGGCCACCATCCCGAAGGGCTGCATGGAGCCAAGTGTGGGAGGGACCAGCCCAGGTGGGCTGGTGCGCCCCCACAAGGGCCCAAGGCGCCTGAGGTTTGGGGAGGCGCACCCACCTAACTTGGGGGCAAGTTTCCCTCTCCCCCTTGGCCGCCCCCTAGATGGGATCTAGGGCTGGCCGCCGCCCCTAGGGGTGGAACCCTAGGTGGGGGCGCAGCCCCCCCTCTCCCCCTACATATACTTGAGGACTTTGGGGCTGCCAACACATGAGTTTTGTCCTCTCCATGGCGCAACCCTGCCTCTCTCCCTCCTCCTCTCTCGCGATGCTTGGCGAAGCCTTGCAGGATTACCACGCTCCTCCACCACCACCACGCTGTTGTGCTGCTGCTGGATGGAGTCTTCCCCAACCTCTCCCTCTCTCCTTGCTGGATCAAGGTATGGGAGACGTCACCGGGCTGTACGTGTGTTGAACGCGGAGGTGTCGTCCGTTCGGCACTAGGATCTCCGGTGATTTGGATCACGACGAGTACGACTCCTTCAACCCCGTTCTCTTGAACGCTTCCGCTTAGCGATCTACAAGGGTATGTAGATGCACTCTCCATCCCCTTGTTGCTGGTTTCTCCATTGATAGATCTTGGTGACACGTAGGAAAATTTTGAATTTCTGCTACGTTACCCAACAGTGGCATCATGAGCTAGGTCTATTGCGTAGATTCTTTGCACGAGTAGAACACAAAGTAGTTGTGGGCGTTGGTTTTATTAAATATGCTTACCGTTACTAGTCCAATCTTGTTTCGACGGTATTGTGGGATGAAGCGGCCCGGACCGACCTTACACGTACACTTACGTGAGATAGGTTCCACCGACTGACATGCACTTGGTGCATAAGGTGGATAGCGGGTGCCAGTCTCTCCCACTTTAGTCGGAACGAATTCAATGAAAAGGGTCCTTATGAAGGGTAAATAGCAATTGGCATATCACGTTGTGGTTTTGCGTAGGTAAGAAACGTTCTTGCTAGAAACCCATAGCAACCACATAAAACATGCAAACAACAATTAGAGGACGTCTAACTTGTTTTTGCAGGGTATGATATGTGATGTGATATGGCCAAGAGGAATGTGATGAATGATATGTGATGTATGAGATTGATCATGTTCTTGTAATAGGAATCACGACTTGCATGTCGATGAGTATGACAACCGGCAGGAGCCATAGGAGTTGTCTTAATTTATTGTATGACCTGCGTGTCATTGAACAAACGCCATGTAATTACTTTACTTTATTGCTAACCGGTAGCCATAGTAGTAGAAGTAATAAGTTGGCGAGACAACTCCATGGAGACACGATGATGGAGATCATGATGATGGAGATCATGGTGTCATGCCGGTGACGATGATGATCATGGAGCCCCGCAGATGGAGATCAAAAGGAGCAATATGATATTGGCCATATCATGTCACTATTTGATTGCATGTGATGTTTGTCATGTTTATACATCTTATTTTCTTAGAACGACGGTAGTAAATAAGATGATCCCTCATTAAAATTTCAAGAAAGTGTTCCCCCTAACTGTGCACCGTTGCGAAAGTTCGTCGTTTCGAAGCACCACGTGATGATCGGGTGTGATAGATTCTTACGTTCACATACAACGGGTGTAAGCCAGATTTACAAACGCGAAACACTTAGGTTAACTTGACGAGCCTAGCATGTACAGACATGGCCTCGGAACACAAGAGACCGAAAGGTCAAGCATGAGTCGTATGGAGGATACGATCAACATGAAGATGTTCACCGATGATGACTAGTCCGTCTCACGTGATGATCGGACACGACCTAGTTGACTCGGATCATGTAATCACTTAGATGATTAGAGGGATGTCTATCTGAGTGGGAGTTCATGAGATGAACTTAATTATCCTGAACATAGTCAAAAGATCTTTGCAAATTATGTCGTAAGCTCGCGCTTTAGTTCCACTGTTTAGATACGTTCCTAGAGAAAATATAGTTGAAAGTTGACAGTAACGATTATGCGGACAGAAGAAAGCTTATGTCCTTAATGCACCGCTCAATGTGCAGAACCCCAAAACGTCGTCTGTGGATGTTGCAAACATCGGACATACACGTTTTGATAACTACGTGATAGTTCAGTTAAATGGTATAGAGTTGAGGCACCAAAGACGTTTTTCGAAACGTCGCGGAACATATGAGATGTTTCGAGGGCTGAAATTGGATTTCAGGCTCGTGCCCACGTCAAGAGGTATAAGACCTCCGACAATTTTCTTAGCCTGCAAACTAAGGGAGAAAAGCTCAATCGTTGAGCTTGTGCTCAGATTGTGTGAGTGCAACAATCACTTGAATCGAGTGGGAGTTGATCTTCCATATGAGATAGTGATGTTTCTGTTGGGGAACGTAGTAATTTCAAAATTTTCCTACGATCACGCAAGACCATGGTGATGGCATAGCAACGAGAGGGGAGAGTGTCAGTCCACGTACCCTCGTGAACCCGAAGCGAAGCGTTATAACAACGCGGTTGATGATGTAGTCGACGTCTTCACGATCCGACCGATCCGATCCAAGCACCGAGCGTCACGGCACCTCCGAGTTACGCACACGTTCAGCTCGATGGCGATCCCGGACTCCGATCCGGCAAAGTGTCGGGGATGAGTTCCGTCGACCGACGGCGTGGTAGCGATGTTGATGCGCCACCGGCGCGAGGCTTCGCCTAAGCTCCATAGCGATATGACTTCTCCGGCGCAGGGCTTCGCCTAAGCTCCGCGACGATATGACCGAAGTGGAATATGGTGGAAGGGGGCACCGCACACGGCTAAGGAAAGATCCGTAGATCAACTTGTGTCTCTTGGGGTGCCCCCTGCCCCCGTATATAAAGGAGCCAAGGGGGAGGTGGCCGGCCCTAGGGGAGGCGCACCAAGGAGGAGTCCTCCTCCCACCGGAGTAGGACTCCCCCCTCCTAGTTGGACTAGGATTGGAGGAGGGGAAGAGGAAGGCGCCGCCCCCTTTCCTTGTCCTATTCGGACTAGAGGGGAGGGGGCGCGCAGCCCACCTTGGCTGGCCCTTCCTCTTCTCTCCTATGGCCCATTAGGCCCATGGACCTCCCGGGGTTCCGTAACCTCCGGTACTCAGTAAAATCCGATTTCACCGGAACACTTCCGATGTCCAAATGTAGGCTTCCAATATATCAATCTTTATGTCTCGACCATTTCGAGACTCCTCGTCATGTCCGTGATCACATCCGGGACTCCGAACAACCTTCGGCGCATCAATACTTATAAACTCATTATGAACTGCCATCGAAACGTTAAGCGTGCGGACCCTACGGGTTCGAGAACTATGTAGACATGACCTAGAACCATTCTCGGTCAATAACCAATAGCGGAACCTGGATGCCCATATTGGTTCCTACATATTCTCTGAAGATCTTTATCGGTCAAACCCGCATAACGACATCGTTGTTCCCTTTGTCATCGGTATGTTACTTACCCGAGATTCGATCGTCGGTATCCAATACCTAGTTCAATCTAGATTGCAGTAAGTCTCTTTACTCGTTCCGTAATACATCATCTCACAACTAACTCATTAGTTGTAATGCTTGCAAGGCTTTAAGTGATGTATATTACCGAGAAGGCCTAGAGATACCTCTCCGACAATCGGAGTGACAAAACCTAATCTCGAAATACGCCAACCCAACAAGTACCTTTGGAGACACCTGTAGTACTCCTTTATAATCACCCGATTACGTTGTGACGTTTGGTAGTACCCAAAGTGTTCCTCCGATGGCAGGAGTTGCATAATCTCATAGTTATAGGAACATGTATGGGTCATGAAGAAAGCATTAACATACTAAGCGATCAAGTGTTAAGCTAACGGAATGGGTCATGTCAATCGGATCATTCAACTAATGATGTGACCTTGTTAATCAAATAACAACTCCTTGTTCATGGTTAGGAAACATAACCATCTTTGATTAACAAGCTAGTCAAGTAGAGGCATACTAGTGACATCTTTGTTTGTCTATATATTCACACATGTATTATGTTTCCGGTTAATACAATTCTAGCATGAATAATAATAAACCTTTATCATGATATAAGGAAATAAATAATAACTTTATTATTGCCTCTAGGGCATATTTCCTTCAGTCTCCCACTTGCACTAGAGTCAATAATCTAGATTACAAAGTGATGATCCTAACACCCATGGAGTCTTGGTGCTGATCATGTTTTGCTCGTGGAAGAGGCTTAGTCAACGGGTCTGCAACATTCATATCCGTATGTATTTTGCAAATCTCTATGTATCCCACTTGGACTTGGTCCCGAATGGAATTGAAGCGTCTCTTGATATGCTTGGTCCTCTGGTGAAATCTGGATTCCTTTGCCAAGGCAATTGCACCAGTATTGTCACAGAAGATCTTCATCGGTCCCGATGCACTAGGTATGACACCTAGATCGGAAATGAACTCTTTCATCCAGACTCCATCATTTGCTGCTTCCGAAGCAGCTATGTACTCCGCTTCACATGTAGATCCCGCCACGACGCTTTGTTTAGAACTGCACCAACCGGCTCCACCGTTTAATAAAAACACGTATCCGGTTTGCGATTTAGAATCGTCCGGATCGATGTCAAAGCTTACATCGGCGTAACCATTTACGACTAGCTCTTTGTCACCTCCATATATGAGAAACATATCCTTAGTCCTTTTCGTGTATTTCGGGATGTTCTTGACCGCTGTCCGATTGATCCATTCTGGATTACTTTGGTACCTTCTGCCAAGCTTACAGCTAAGCATACGTCAGTGCGGTACACAGCATTGCATACATGATAGAGCCTATGGCTGAAGCATAGGGAACATCTTTCATTTTTTCTCTATCTTCTGCAGTGGTCGGGCATTGAGTCGACTCAATCTTATACCTTGCAACACAGGCAAAAACCTTTCTTTGCACGATCCATTTTGAACTTTTCAAAACTTTATCAAGGTATGTGCTTTGTGAAAGTCCAATTAAGCGTCTTGATCTATCTCTATAGATCTTGATGCCCAATATGTAAGCAGCTTCACGAGGTCTTTCATTGAAAAACTTTTATTCAAGTATCCTTTTATGCTATCCAGAAATTCTATATCATTTCCAATCAATAATATGTCGTCCACATATAATATCGGAAATGCTACTGAGCTCCCACTCACTTTCTTGTAAATACGGGCTTCTCCAAAAGTCTGTACAAACCCATATGCTTTGATCACACTATCAAAGCGTTTATTCCAACTCCGAGAGGCTTGCACTGGACCATAAATTGATCGTTGGAGCTTGCACACTTTGTTAGCACCCTTTGGATCGACAAAACCTTCTGGTTGCATCATATACAACTCTTCTTCTAGAAATCCATTCAAGAATGCAGTTTTACTTCCATTTGCCTCATTTCATACTCATAAAATGCGGCATTTTCTAACATGATTCTGAATGACTTAAGCATCTCTACTGGTGAGATTTTGTCATCGTAGTCTATCCTTTGAACTTGTAGAAAACCTTTACGCAACAAGTCGAGCTTTGTAGACGATTATATTACCATCGGCGTCAGTCTTCTTCTTAAAGATCCATTTATTTTCAATGGCTTGCCGATCATCGGGCAAGTCAACCAAAGTCCATACTTTGTTCTCATACATGGATCCCATCTCAGATTTCATGGCTTCCAGTCATTTTATGCGAATCTGGGCTCACCATCGCTTCTTCATAGTTTGTAGGTTCGCCATGGTCAAGTAACATGACTTCGAATAGGATTACCGTACCACTGCAGTGCGTATTTTACTCTGGTTGACCCTACGAGGTTCAGTAGTAACTTGATCTGAAGTTTCATGATCATCATCATTAGTTTCCTCACTAATTGGTGTAGTTGTCACAGGAACCATTTCTTGTGATGAACTACTTTCCAATAAGGGAGCAGATATAGTTATCTCATCAAGTTCTACTTTCCTCCCACTCTCTTCTTTTCGAGAGAAACTCTTTCTCTAGAAAGGATCCGAATTAACAACGAAAATCTTGCCTTGATTTGTGATAGAAGGTGTACCCAACAGTTTCCTTTGGGTATCCTATGAAGACACATTTTTCCGATTTGGGTTCGAGCTTATCTGGTTGAAGTTTCTTTACATAAGCATCGCAGCCCCAAACTTTAAGAAACGACAACTTTGGTTTCTTGCCAAACCACAGTTCATAAGGCGTCGTCTCAGCGGATTTTGACGGTGTTCTATTCAACGTGAATGCGGCCGTCTCTAAAGCATAACCCCAAAAGCGATAGCGGTAAATCGGAAATAGACATCATAGATCGCACCATATCTAGTAAAATGCGATTCTGACGTTCGGACACACCATTTCTCTGTGGTGTTCCGGGTGGCGTGAGTTCTTGAAACTATTCCACATTGTTTCAAATGTAAACCAAACTCGTAACTCAAATATTCTCCTCCACGATCAGATCGTAGAAATTTTATTCTCTTGTTACGATGATTTTCCACTTCACTCTGAAATTCTTTGAACTTTTCAAATGTTTCAGATTTGTGTTTCATTAAGTAGATATACCCATATCTGCTCAAATCATCTGTGAAGGTGAGAAAATAACGATACCATGGCGTGCCTCAACATTCATTGGACCACAAACATCGGTATGTATGATTTCCAACAAATCAGTTGCTCGCTCCATAGTTAGGAGAAGCGGCGTTTTGGTCATCTTGCCCATGAGGCATGGTTCGCAAGTACCAAGTGATTCATAATCAAGTGATTCCGAAGCCCATCGGTATGGAGTTTCTTCATGCGTTTTACACCGATATGACCTAAACGACAATTGCCACAAATAAGTTGCACTATCATTATCAACTCTGCATCTTTTGGCTTCAACATTATGAATATGTGTATCACTACCGTCGAGATTCAACAAGAATAGACCATTCTTCAAGGGTGCATGACCATAAAAGATATTACTCATATAAATAGAACAACCATTATTCTCTGATTTAAATGAATAACCGTCTCGCATTAAACAAGATCCAGATATAATGTTCATGCTCAACGCGGCACCAAATAACAATTATTTAGGTCTAAAACTAATCACGAAGGTAGATGTAGAGGTAGCGTGCCGATTGCGATCACATCGACTTTGGAACCATTTCCAACGCCGCATCGTCACCTCGTCCTTAGCCAATCTTCGGCAATCCGTAGTTCTGTTTGAGTTGCAAATATTAGCAATGTAACCGATATCAAATACCGGTACTACTGCGAGTATTAGTAAGGTACACATCAATAACATGTATATCACATATACCTTTGTTCACCTTGCCATCCTTTTTATCCGCCAAATACTTGGGGCAGTTCCGCTTCCAAAGGTCCGGTCGCTTGCGGTAAAAACACTCGATTTCAGGCTTAGGTCCAGACTTGGGTTTCTTCTCTTGATCAGCAACTTTCTTGCTGTTCTTTTTGAAGTTTCCTTCTTCTTCCCTTTGCCCTTTTCTTGAAACTAGTGGTCTTGTTGATCATCAACACTTGATGCTCTTTCTTGATTTCTACCTCCGCAGCTTTTAGCATCGCGAAGAGCTCAGGAATTGTCTTAGTCATCCCTTGCATATTATAGTTCATCACGAAGCTCTTGTAGCTTGGTGGCGATGATTGGAGAATTACATCAATGACACTATCATCCAGGAAGATTAACTCCCGGCTGAATTAAGTGATTGTTATACCCGGACATTTTGAGTATGTGCTCCTTGTGAACTATTCTCCTCCATCTTGCAGCTATAGAACTTATTGGAGACTTCATATCTCTCAATCCGGGCATTTGCTTGAAATATTAACTTCAACTCTGGAACATCTCATATGCTCCATGACGTTCAAAAGCGTCGTTGAAGACCAGTTCTAAGCCGTAAAGCATGGCACCTTGAACTATAGAGTAGTCATCAGCTCTGCTTTGCAGACGTTCACAACTTCGCTCGGCATCTGCAGCGAGGCCTGTCACCCGGTGCTTCCAGGGCGTAATTTTTACATGCAGCAATGAGGATAATCCTCAAATTACGGACCCGATCCGTGTAATTGCTACCATCATCTTTCAACTTTGCTTTCTCAAAGGAACGCATTAAAATTCAACGGAACAACAACACGAGCCATCTATCTACGGTGAAACATAGACAAGCAAAATACTATCGGTACTAAGTTCATGATAAATTCAAGTTCAATTAATCATATTAAAAACTCCCACTTAGGCGACATCTCTCTAGTCATCTAAGTGATCACGTGATCCATATCAACTAAACCATGTCCGATCATCACGTGAGATGGAGTAGTTTCAATGGTGAACATCACTATGTTGATCATATCTACTATATGATTCACGCTCGACCTTTCGGTCTCCGTGTTAGAGGCCATATCTGTTATATGCTAGGCTCGTCAAGTTTAACTTTGAGTATTCAGCGTGCAACTGTTTTGCACCCGTTGTATTTGAGCGTAGAGCCTATCACACCCGATCATCACGTGGTGTCTCGGCCACGAAGAACTTTATAGCGGTGCATACTCAGGAGAACACTTCTTGATAATTTTTAGTGAGAGATCATCTTATAATGCTACCGTCAATCAAAGCAAGATAAGATGCATAAAGGATAAACATCACATGCAATCAATATAAGTGATATGATATGGTCATCATCATCTTGTGCTTGTGATCTCCATCGCCGAAGCAATCATGATCACCATCGTCACCGGCGCAACACCTTGATCTCCATCGTAGCATCGTTGTCGTCTCGCCAACTATTGCTTCTACGACTATCGCTACTCCTTAGTGATAAAGTAAAAGCAATTACATGGCGTTGCATTTCATACAATAAGCGACAACCATATGGCTCCTGCCGATTGCCGATAACTCGGTTACAAAACATGATCATCTCATACAATAAAATATAGCATCACGTTTGACCACATCACATCACAACATGCCCTGCAAAAACAAGTTAGGCGTCCTCTACTTTGTTGTTGCAAGTTTTACGTGGCTGCTACGGGCTGAGCAAGAACCGTTCTTACCTCGCATCAAAACCACAACGATAGTTTGTCAAATAGACTCCGTTTTAACCTTCTCAAGGACCGGGCGTAGCCACTCAGTTCAACTAAAGTGAGAGAGCAGACACCGCCGGTCACCTTTAAGCAACGAGTGCTCGGGCGGTGAAACCAGTCTCGCGTAAGCGTCTGCGTAATGTCGGTCCGGGCGCTTCATCTCACAATACCACTGAACCAAAGTATGACATGCTTTGGTAGGCGTTATGACTTGTATCGTCCACTACTCTCTTGTTTTCTACTCGTGCATATGACATCAACGCATAAAACCAGGCTCGGATGCCTTTGTTGGGGAGCGTAGTAATTTCAAAATTTTCCTACGATCACGCAAGACCATGGTGATGGCATAGCAACGAGAGGAGAGTGTCCGTCCACGTACCCTCGTGAGACCGTGGCGGAAGCGTTATAACAACGCGGTTGATGTAGTCGTGCGTCTTCACGATCCGACCGATCCAAGCACCGAGCGTCACGGCACCTCCGAGTTCTGCACACGCGTTCAGCTCGATGGCGATCCCGGACTCCGATCCGGCAAAGTGTCGGGATGAGTTCCGTCGGCCTGACGGCGTGGTAGCGATGTTGATGCTCCACCGACGCGGGGCTTCGCCTAAGCTCCATGACGATATGACTTCTCGGCGCGAGGCTTCGCCTAAGCTCTGCTGACGATATGACGAAGTGGAATATGGTGGAAGGGGCACCGCACACGGCTAAGGAAAGATCCGTAGATCAACTTGTGTCTCTTGGGGTGCCCCCTGCCCCGTATATAAAGGAGGCAAGGGGAGGTGGCGGCCCTAGGGGAGGCGCAAGGAGGAGTCCTACTCCCAGGAGTAGGACTCCCCTCTCCTAGTTGGACTAGGATTGGAGGAGGGAAGAGGGAAGGCGCCGCCCCCCTTTCCTTGTCCTATTCGGCCTTGGGGGGAGGGGGCGCAGCCCACCTTGGCTGGCCCTTCCTCTTCTCTCCTATGGCCCATTAGGCCCATGGACCTCCCGGGGTTCCGGTAACCTCCGGTACTCGGTAAAATCCGATTTCACCCGGAACACTTCCGATGTCCAAATGTAGGCTTCCAATATATCAATCTTTATGTCTCGACCATTTGAGACTCCTCGTCATGTCCGTGATCACATCCGGGACTCGAACAACCTTGATTGCATCAATACTTATAAACTCATAATGAGCATCGCCGAAGCGTTAAGCGTGCGGACCCTACGGGTTCGAGAACTATGTAGACATGACCTAGAACCATTCTCGGTCAATAACCAATAGCGGAACCTGGATGCCCATATTGGTTCCTACATATTCTCTGAAGATCTTTATCGGTCAAACCGCATAACGACATCGTTGTTCCCTTTGTCATCGGTATGTTACTTACCCGAGATTCGATCGTCGGTATCCAATACCTAGTTCAATCTCGTTACCGGTAAGTCTCTTTACTCGTTCCGTAATACATCATCTCACAACTAACTCATTATTTGTAATGCTTGCAAGGCTTTAAGTGATGTGTATTACCGAGAAGGCCTAGAGATACCTCTCAGACAATCGGAGTGACAAAACCTAATCTCGAAATACGCCAACACAACAAGAACCTATGGAGACACCAGTAGTACTCCTATATAATCACCCGATTCGTTGTGACGTTTGGTAGTACCAAAGTGTTCCTCCGATGGCAGAGTTGCATAATCTCATAGTTATAGGAACATGTATGGGTCATGAAGAAAGCATTAACATACTAAGCGATCAAGTGTTAAGCTAACGGAATGGGTCATGTCAATCAGATCATTCAACTAATGATGTGACCTTGTTAATCAAATAACAACTCCTTGTTCATGGTTAGGAAACATAACCATCTTTGATTAACAAGCTAGTCAAGTAGAGGCATACTAGTGACATACTGTTTGTCTATATATTCACACATGTATTATGTTTCCGGTTAATACAATTCTAGCATGAATAATAATAAACCTTTATCATGATATAAGGAAATAAATAATAACTTTATTATTGCCTCTAGGGCATATTTCCTTCAGTTTCTCCAAAGTCATTGCCACCAAGCTGCTAGAGCTTCGTGATGAACTATAACAAATCAGGGATAGATATGATGATCCTTGAGCTATTCGCAATGTTCGACACCGCAAATGTAGAAATCAAGAAGGAGCATCAATTGTTGATGGTTAGTGAAACCACTAGTTTCAAGAAGGGCAAGGAAAGAAGGGTACTTCATGAAACAGCAAATCGATTGCTGCTCGGTGAAGAAACCCAAGGTTGAACCCAAACCGAGACTAAGTGCTTCGTAATGAGGGGAACAACCACTTTGGAGCAGAATTACCCTAGATACTTGGTAGATGAGAAAAGGCTGGCAAGGTCGATAGAAGTATATTGGATATACATTATGTTAATGTGTACTTTACTAGTACTCCTAGTAGCACCGAGGGTATTAGATACCGGTTCGGTTGCTAAGTGTTAGTAACTCAAAATAACAGCTCTGAGAAGAAAGCGGAGACTAGCTAAAGGTGAGCTGTCGATATGTGTTGGAAGTGTTTCCAAGGTTGATGTGATCAAGCATCGCGCTCCCTCTACCATCGAGATTGGTGCTAAACCTGAATATTGTTATTTGGTGTTTATGCGTTGAGCATAGACATGATTGGATTATGTCTATTGCAATGCGGTTATTCATTTAAGGAGAATAATGGTTACTCTAATTATTTGAATAATACCTTCAATGGTCTTACACCTAAAAGAATGGTTTATTGAATCTCGATCGTAGTGATACACATTTTCATGCCAAAAGATATAAGATAGTAATGATAGTGCCACCTACTTGTGGCACTGCCATGTAAGTCATATTGGTATAAAACGCATGAAGAAGCTCCATGTTGATGGATCTTTGGACTCACTCGTTTTTGAAAAGTTTGAGACATGCGAACCATATGC
This sequence comes from Aegilops bicornis, assembly GCA_021605145.1. Taxonomy (NCBI): domain Eukaryota; kingdom Viridiplantae; phylum Streptophyta; class Magnoliopsida; order Poales; family Poaceae; genus Aegilops; species Aegilops bicornis. The sequence goes on from CM038672.1 coordinate 630,639,028, forward strand.
ATTGGTGTATATGCATGAAGAAACTCCATGCAAATGGACCGTTTGGACTCACTGGATTTTGAATCACTTGAGACATGCAAATCATACCACATGGGCAAGATGACTGAAAGCCTCGTTTTCAGTAAGATGGAACAAGATAGCAACTTGTTGGAAGTAACACATTTTTGATGTGTGGAGTCCAATGAGTCTTTGAGGCATGATGAATATCGTTATGTTCTTACTTCACAGATGATTCGAGTAGATGTTGAGTATATTTACTTGATGAAACACAAGTCTGAATTATTGAATGGTTCAAGTAATTTCAGAGTGAAGTTAAAGATCATCGTGACAATAGGATAAAATGTCTATGATATGAACATAGAGATGAGTATCTGAGTTACGAGCTTTGTACATAATTAAGACATTGTGGAAATTGTTTCACAATAAATACCGCCTGGAACACCATAGTGCGATGGTGTGTCCGAACATCATAGTTGCACCCTATTGGATATGGTGCGTACCATGATGTCTCTTATTGAATTACCACTATCGTTCATGGGTTAGGCATTAGAGACAACCGCACTCACTTTAATAGGGCACCACGTAATTCCGTTGAGACGAAACCGTTTGAAATATGGTTTGGAGAAACCTAAGTTCTCGTTTCTTAAAAGTTTGGGGCTGCGATGCTTATGTGAAAAAGTTTCAGGTTGATGAGCTCGAACCAAAGCGGATAAAATGCATCTACATAGGACACCCAAAACAGTTGAGTACACCTCCTATCTCAGATCCGGAAGCAAAAGTAATTGTTTCTAGAAGCGGGTCCTTTCTCGAGGAAAAGTTTCTCTCGAAAGAATTGAGTGGGAGGATGGTGGAGACTTAATGAGGTTATTAAACCATCACTTCAACCCGGTGTGTAGCAGGGCACAGGAAGTTGTTCATGTGGCACCTACACCAATTGAAGTGGAAGCTGATGATAGTGATCATGATGCTTCAGATCAAGTCACTACCGGACCTCGTAAGTCGACAAGGACGCGTACTACTTCAGAGTGGTACGCAATCATGTCTTAGAGGTCATGTTGCTAGACAACAATGAACCTATGAGCTATGAAGAAGTGATGGTGGGCCCGGATTCCGACGAATGGCTCAAGGGCATAACATCCGAGAGAGGATCCATGACTTTGGAAGAAATACTTGATGGTCGTGGGGCGTTGGGTAAAGATGGATTTTAAAAGGAAGGCAGACAATGATGGTAAGTATCACCATTAAGAAAGCTCGACTTGTCGTTAAAGATGTTTTCCGAGCAAGTTCAAGGAGTTGACTACGGTGAGGCTTTCTCACTCGTGGCGATGCTAAGAGTCTGTTGGAATTGAATTAGCGATTCTTGCATTATTTATGAAATCTTGCATATAGGATGTCAAAACATTATCTCCTTGTGAGTTTTCTTGAGGAAAGGTTGTATGTGATACAACCAAAAGATTTTGACAATCCTGAAAAGGCGCTAACAAGTATGCAAAGCTCCAGCTATCCTTCTAAGGACTGGAGTAAGCATCTCGGAGTTGGAATGTACGCTTTGATGAGATGATCAAAGATTTTGGCTCTATACAAGGTTTATGAGAAACTTGTATTTCCAAAGAAGTGAGTGGGAGCACTATAGAATTTCTGATGAGTATATGTTGTTGACATATTGTTGATCAGAAATGATGTAGAATTTCTAGAAAGCATATAGGGTTGTTTGAAAAGTGTTTTCAATGGAAAACCTGGATTAGGCTACTTGAACAATAAGCATCAAGATCTATAAGATAGATCAAAATGATTAATAATACTTTCAAATGAGCACATACCTTGACATAATCTTGAAGGTGTTCAAGATGGATCGATCAAAGAAGGAGTTCTTGCACGAGTTGTAAGGTATGAAGTTAAGAGTTAAAGCTCGACCACGGCGAGAAAAGAGAGAAAGGGCGAAGGTCGTCCCTATGCTTCGACGTAGGCTCTATAGTATGCTATCTTTGTGTACACTTAGGAAGTGTGCCTGCCATGAGTCGATCGAGGGGTACAAGAATGATCGAGGAATGGATCATTGGACAATGATCAAAATTGTCCTTGGAGTAAATAAGGACATGTTTCTCGATTATGGAGGTGATAAAGAGTTCGTCGTAAAGGGTTACGTCGATGCAAGCTTTAACACCAATCCGAATGACTCTGAGTATCAAACCAGATAAGTATATTGGAGCAACCATTTGGAATAGCTCCAAGTGGAGCGTGGAAGCAGCATTTACAATATGACCTAGAGATTTGCGAAGTACATAGGGATCTGAATATTGCAGACCCGTTGACTACAACATATCTCACAAGCATAACATGATCAAACCCAGAACTCATTGAGTGTTAATCACATAGTGATGTGAACTAGATTATTGATTCTAGTAAACTCTTTGGATGTTGGTCACATGGCGATGTGACTGTGAGTGTTAATCACATGACGATGTGAACTAGATTATTGACTCTAGTGCAAGTGGGAGACTGTTGGAAATATGCCCTAGAGGCAATAATAAATTAGTTATTATTATTATATTTCCTTGTTCATGATAATCGTTTATTATCCATGCTATAATTGTATTGATAGGAAACTCGGATACATGTGTGGATACATAGACAACACCATGTCCCTAGCAAGCCTCTATTGGCTAGCTCGTTGATCAATAGATGGTTACGGTTTCCTAACCATGGACATTGGATGTCATTGATAACGGGATCACATCATTAGTAGAATGATGTGATGGACAAGACAATCCTAAGCCTAGCACAAAGATCGTAGTTCGTATGCTAAAGCTTTTCTAATGTCAAGTATCATTTCCTTAGACCATGAGATTGTGCAACTCCGGATACCGTAGGAATGCTTTGGGTGTACCAAGCGTCTAGCGTAACTGGGTGGCTATAAAGGTGCATTACGGTATCTCCGAAAGTGTCTATTGGGTTGGCACGAATCGAGGCTGGGATTTGTCACTCCGGTTAACGGAGAGGTATCTCTGGGCCCACTCGGTAGGACATCATCATAATGTGCACAATGTGACCAAGGGGTTGATCACGGGATGATGTTTTCTGAACGAGTAAAGAGACTTGCCGATAGCGAGATTGAACAAGGTATCGGGATACCGACGATCGAATCTCGGGCAAGTACAATACCGCTAGACAAAGGGAATTGTATCACGGGATCGATTGAGTCCTTGACATCGTGGTTCATCCGATGAGATCATCGTGGAACATGTAGAGCCAACATGGGTATCCAGATCCGCTGTTGGTTATTGACGGAGAACGTCTCGGTCATGTCTACATGTCTCCCGAACCCGTAAGTCTACACATAAGGTTCGATGGCGCTAGGGTTATAAAGGAAGTTTGTATGTGGTTGCGAATGTTGTTGAGTCCCGGATGAGATCCCGGACGTCACGAGGAGTTCGGAATGGTCCGGAGGTAAAGATTTATATATGGGAAGTCCTATTTTGGTCGTAGGAAAAGTTTAGCACTTTATCGGTATTGTAAGGGAGTGCGAAAGGGGTCCGGGGTCCACGAGGGTCCACCTGCCCGGGGGCACATGGGCTGTAGGGGTGCGCCTTGGCCTATATGGGCCAAGGGCACCAGCCCCAAGAGGCCCATGCGCCAAGGAAACTTGGGGAGGAAGAGTCCTCAAGGGGAAGGCACCTCAGGGTGCCTTGGGAGGATGGACTCCTCCCCTCTTGGCCGCACCCCTTCCTTGGAGGAAGGGGCAGGCTGCGCCTCCCCTCTCCCTTGCCCCTATATATAGTGGAGGGAGGAGGGCATCCACACACAGGCCTGGCGCCTCCCTCCCTCCCGTGACACCTCCTCCTCTCCCGTGGGTGCTTGGCGAAGCCTGCAGGATGCCACGCTCCTCCACCACCACGCCCGTTGTGCTGCTGTTGGATGGAGTCTTCCTCAACCTCTCCCTCTCTCCTTGCTGGATCAAGGCATGGGAGGCGTCACCGGCTGTCACGTGTGTTGAGCAGCGGAGGTGCCGTCCGTTCGGCACTAGGATCTCCGGTGATTTGGATCACGGCAGTCGACTCCTTCAACCCCGTTCTCATGAGCAGCTTCCGCTTAGCGATCTACAAGGGTATGTAGATGCACTCTCCTTCCCTCGTTGCTAGTTTCTCCATAGATAGATCTTGGTGACACGTAGGAAAATTTTGAATTTCTGCTACGTTCCCCAACAGTGGCATCATGAGCTAGGTCTATTGCATAGATTCGTTGCACGAGTAGAACACAAAGTAGTTGTGGGCGTTGATTTTGTTCAATATGCTTACCGTTACTAGTCCAATCTTGTTTCGACGGTATTGTGGGATGAAGCGGTCCGGACCGACCTTACACGTACTCTTCGTGAGGCAGGTTCCACCGTGACATGCACTTGGTGCATAAGGTGGCTAGCGGGTGCCGATCTCTCCACTTTAGTCGGAACGGATTCGATGAAAAGGGTCCTTATGAAGGGTAAATAGCAATTGGCATATCACGTTGTGGTTTTTGCGTAGGTAAGAAACGTTCTTGCTAGAAACCCAAAGCAGCCACGTAAAACATGCAAACAACAATTAGAGGGCGTCTAACTTGTTTTTGCGAGGGTATGCTATGTGATGTGATATGGCCAAGAAGAATGTGATGAATGATATGTAATGTATGAGATTGATCATGTTCTTGTAATAGGATTCACGACTTGCATGTCGATGAGTATGACAACGGCGAGAATATAGGAGTTGTCTTTATTTATTGTATGACCTGCGTGTCATTGAACAACGCCATGTAATTACTTTACTTTATTGCTAACCGGTAGCCATAGTAGTAGAAGTAATAAGTTGGCGAGACAACTTCATGGAGACACGATGATGGAGATCATGATGATGGAGATCATGGTGTCATGCGGGTGACGATGATGATCATGGAGCCCGAAGATGGAGATCAAAAGGAGCAATATGATATTGGCCATATCATGTCACTACTATATAATTGCATGTGATGTTTATTATGTTTATGCATCTTGTTTACTTAAAAGCAGCGGTAGTAAATAAGATGATCCCTTACACAAATTTCAAGAAGTGTTCTCCCACATTGTGCACCGTTACTTTCAGTTCGTAAACTTCTAAGCACCACGTGATGATCGGGTGTGATGGATTCTTACGTTCACATACAACGGGTGTAAGACAGATTTACAGCAAAAACACTTGGGGTTAACCAGCGAGCCTAGCATGTACAGACATGGCCTCGGGAACACAGAGACCGAAAAGGTCGAGCATGAGTCGTATAGTAGATACGATCAACATGAAGATGTTCACCGATGTTGACTAGTCCGTCTCACGTGATGATCGGACCACGGCTTAGTTGACTCGGATCATGTAATCACTTAGATGACCGGAGGATGTCTATCGAGTGGGAGTTCATAAGATGAACTTAATTATCTTGAACATAGTCAAAAGACCTTTTGCAAATTATGTCGTAAAGCTCGCGCTTTAGTTCCCTTGTTTAGATATGTTCCTAGAGAAAATATAGTTGAAAGTTGAAAGTAGCAATTATGCGATCGTAGAAAGCTTATGTCCTTAATGCACCGCTCGGTGTCTTTGAACCCCAAACGTCGTTTGTGGATGTTGCGAACATCGGACATACACGTTTTGATAACTACGTGATAGTTTAGTTGAGCGGTTTAGAGTAGAGGCACCAAAGGCGTTTTGAAACATCGCGGAACATATGAGATGTTTGAGGGCTGAAATTGGGATTTCAGGCTCGTGCCACGTCAAGAGGTATGAGACCTCCGGCGAGTTTTCTTAGCCTGCAAACTAAGGGAGAAAAGCTCAATCGTTGAGCTTGTGCTCGAGATTGTCTGAGTGCAACAATCACTTGAATCGAGTGGGAGTTGATCTTCCGGATGAGAAAGTGATGTTTCTCCAAAGTCATTACCACCAAGCTGCTAGAGCTTCGTGATGAACTATAACATATCGAGGATAGATATAATGATCCCTTGAGGTATTCGCGTTGTTTGACATCACGAAAGTATAAGTCAAGAAGGAGCAACAAATGTTGATTGATGGTGAAACCACTATTTTCAATAAGGGCAAGCGTAAGAAGTGATACTTCATGAAAAGGCAAATCAGCTGCTGCTCTAGAGAAGAAACCCAAGGTTGAACCCAAACCCGAGACTAAGTGCTTACGTAATAAGGGGAACATCCTTTGGAGCAGCATTACCCTAGATACTTGGTAGATAAGAAGGCTGGCAAGGTCGATAGAAGTATATTGGATATACATTATGTTAATGTGTACTTTACTAGTACTCCTAGTAGCACCGAGGTATTAAGATACGGTTCGGTTGCTAAGTGTTAGTAACTTTCGAAATAAAAGGCTACGGAATAAGCGGAGACTAGTTAAAGGTGAGTCGACGATATGTGTTGGAAGTGTTTCCAAGGTTGATGTGATCAAAGCATCGCCCGCTCCCTCTACCATCGAGATTGGTGTTAAACCTAAATAATTGTTATTTGGTGTTTGCGTTGAGCATATACATGATTGGATTATGTCTATACTTGTCTGATTTATTCATTTAAGGAGAATAATGGTTACTCTATTTATTTGAATAATACCTTCAATGGTCTTGCACCTAAAGAAATGGTTTATTGAATCTCGATCGTAGTGATACACATTTTCATGCCAAAAGATATAAGATAGTAATGATAGTACCACTTACTTGTGGCACCGCTATGTAAGTCATATTGGTGTAAAAGCATGAAGAAGCTCCATGTTGATGGATCTTTGGACTCACTCGTTTTGAAAAGTTTGAGACATGCGAACCATGTCTATTGGTGTATCTGCATGAAGAAACTCCATGCAGATGGATCGTTTGGACTCACTTGATTTTGAATCACTTGAGATATGCAAATCATACCACATGGGCAAGATGACCTGAAAAGCCTCGGTTTGATAAGATGGAACAAGATAGCAACTTGTTGGAAGTAACACATTTTGATGTGTGCAGTCCAATGAGTCTTTGAGGCATCTGATGAATATCGTTATGTTCTTACTTCACGAGATGATTTGAGTAGATGTTGAGTATATTTACTTGATGAAACACAAGTCTGAATTATTGAAAGGTTCAAGTAATTTCAGAGTGAAGTTGAAGATCTTCGTGACAAGAGGATAAAATGTACGTGGACGTGATCATAGAGATGAATATCTGAGTTGCGAGTTTGGTACACAATTGAGACATTGTGGAAATTGTTTCACAACTAATACCGCTGGAACACCATAGTGTGATGGTGTGTCCGAACATCATAGTTGCACCCTATTGGATATGGTGCGTACCATGATGTCTCTTATCGAATTACCACTATCGTTAATGGGTTAGGCATTAGAGACAACCGCACTCACTTTAATAAAGTACCACGTAATTCCGTTGAGATGACACCGTATGAACTATGGTTTAGAGAAACCTAAGCTGTCATTTCTTAAAGGTTTGGGCCGCGGCGCTTATGTGAAAAAGTTTCAGGTTGATAAGCTCAAACCCAAAGCGGATAAAATGCATCTTCATAGGACACCCAAAAACAGTTGGGTATACCTCCTAATTCAGATCCGAAAGCAATAGGGATTGTTTCTTGAATCGGGTCCTTTACGGAGGAAAAGTTCATCTCGAAAAGTTGAGTGGGAGGATGGTGGAGACTTGATGAGGTTATTGAACCATCACTTCAACTAGTGTGTAGCGAGGCACGGGAAGTTGTTCCGTGGCACCTACACCAATTGAAGTAGAAGCTTATGATAGTGATCATGAAGTTTGAGCAAGTCAGCGGCGTACCTCGTGGGGTGACAAGGATGCGTACTACTTGAGTGGTACGCAATCACATCTTGAAGGTCATGTTGCTAGACAACAATGAACCTACGAGCTATGGAGAAGCAATGGTGGGCCCAAATTCCGATAAATGGTTAGAAGCCATGAAATCCGAGATAGGATCCATGTATCATAACAAAGCATGGACTTTGGTGGACTTGCCCGATGATCGGCAAGCCATTGAGATAAATGGATCTTTAAGAAGAAGACGGACGTGGACGGTAATGTCACCGTCTATGAAGCTCGACTTGTGGCGAAGAGTTTTTCACAAGTTCAAGGAGTTGACTACGATGAGATTTTCTCATCCGTAGCAATGCTTAAGTCCGTCGGAATCATGTTAGCATTAGCTGCATTTATGAAATCTGGCGGATGGATGTCAAAAGCGAGTTTCCTTACCGGTCTTCGTAAGGAAAGGTTGTATGTGATACAATCGTAAAGTTTTGTCGATCCTAAGGATGCTAAAAAAGGTATGCTAGCTCCGGTGATCCTTCTAAGGACCGGAGTAAGCATCTCGGAGTTGGAATGTGCGCTTTGATGAGATGATCAAAGATTTTGGGTTTATACAAAGTTTATGAGAAACTTGTATTTCCAAAGAAGTGAGTGGGAGCACTATAGAATTTACGATAACAATATGTTGTTGACATATTGATGATCGAAATGATGTAGAATTTCTAGAAAGCATATAGGGATGTTTGAAAAGTGTTTTTCAATAGAAAACCTGGATTAGGCTACTTGAACAATAAGCATCAAAGATCTATAAGATAGATCAAAATGTTTAATAATACTTTCAAATGAGCATGTACCTTGACATGATCTTGAAGGTGTTCAAGATGGATCGATCAAAGAAGGAGTTCTTGCACGAGATGTAAGGTATGAAGTTAAGAGTTAAAAGCTCGACCACGGCGAGAAAGAGAGCAGGGCGAAGGTCGTCCCCTATGCTTCAGACATAGGCTCTATAGTATGCTATCTTTGTGTACCGCACGAAGTGTGCCTTGCCATGAGTCGGTCAAAGGTACAAGAATGATCCAGGAATGGATCATTGGACAGTGATCAAAATTGTCCTTGGAGTAAATAAGGACATGTTTCTCGATTATGGAGGTGATAAAGAGTTCGGCGTAAAGGGTTACGTCGATGCAAGCTTTAACACCTATCCGAGTGACTCTGAGTAGCAAACCGGATCGTATAGTGGAGCAACCATTTGGAATAAGGTTCAAGTGGGCGTGGAAGCAGCATTTACAATATGACATAGAGAATTGCGAAGTACACACGGATCTGAAAGGTTCGGACCCGTTGACTAAAACCCGTTGACTAAAACCTCTCTCACAAGCAAAACATGATCAAACCTCGAACTCATTGAGTCTAAATCACATCATGATGTGAACTAGTTTGAGACACTAGTAGACTCTTTGGATGTTGGTCACATGGCGATGTGACCTATCGATCATTAATCACATGACGATGTGAACTAGATTATTGACTCTAGTGCAAGTGGGAGGACTGTTGGAAATATGCCCTAGAGGCAATAATAAATTAGTTATTATTATTATATTTCCTTGTTCATGATAATCGTTTATTATCCATGCTATAATTGTATTGATAGGAAACTCGGATACATGTGTGGATACATAGACAACACCATGTCCCTAGCAAGCCTCTATTGGCTAGCTCGTTGATCAATAGATGGTTACGGTTTCCTAACCATGGACATTGGATGTCATTGATAACGGGATCACATCATTAGTAGAATGATGTGATGGACAAGACCCAATCCTAAGCCTAGCACAAAGATGCGTAGTTCGTATGCTAAAGCTTTTCTAATGTCAAGTATCATTTCCTTAGACCATGAGATTGTGCAACTCCCGGATACCGTAGGAATGCTTTGGGTGTACCAAACGTCCTGGCAACGTAATCGGGTGGCTATAAAGGTGCATTACGGTATCTCCGAAAGTGTCTATTGGGTTGGCACGAATTGAGGCTGGGATTTGTCACTCCGGTTAACGGAGAGGTATCTCTGGGCCCACTCGGTAGGACATCATCATAATGTGCACAATGTGACCAAGGGGTTGATCACGGGATGATGTGTTACGGAACGAGTAAAGAGACTTGCGATAGCGAGATTGAACAAGGTATCGGGATACCGACGATCGAATCTCGGGCAAGTACAATACCGCTAGACAAAGGGAATTGTATACGGGATCGATTGAGTCCTTGACATCGTGGTTCATCCGATGAGATCATCGTGGAACATGTAGGAGCCAACATGGGTATCCGGATCCCGCTGTTGGTTATTGACGGAGAACGTCTCGGTCATGTCTACATGTCTCCCGAACCCGTAGGGTCTACACATAAGGTTCGATGGCGCTAGGGTTATAAAGGAAGTTTGTATGTGGTTGCGAATGTTGTTGAGTCCGGATGAGATCCCGGACGTCACGAGGAGTTCCGGAATGGTCCGGAGGTAAAGATTTATATATGGGAAGTCCTATTTTGGTCGCCGGAAAAGTTTCGCACTTTATCGGTATTGTACCGGAGTGCCGAAAGGGGTCCGGGGTCCACTGGGTCCACCTGCCCGGGGGGCACATGGGCTGTAGGGGTGCGCCTTGGCCTATATGGGCCAAGGGCACCAGCCCCAAGAGGCCCATGCGCCAAGGAAACAGGGAGGGAAGAGTCCTCAAGGGGAAGGCACCTCAGGGTGCCTTGGGAGGATGGACTCCTCCCCCTCTTGGCCGCACCCCTTCCTTGGAGGAAGGGGCAGGCTGCCTCCCCTCTCCTTGCCCCTATATATAGTGGAGGAGGAGGCATCCACACACAGCCCCTGGCGCCTCCCTCCCTACCGTGACACCTCCTCCACACCCGTAGTGCTTGGCGAAGCCCTGCAGGATTGCCACGCTCCTCCACCACCACCACGCCGTCGTGCTGCTGTTGGATGGAGTCTTCCTCAACCTCTCCCTCTCTCCTTGCTGGATCAAGGCATGGGAGACGTCACCGGGCTGTACGTGTGTTGAGCAGCGGAGGTGCCGTCCGTTCGGCACTAGGATCTCCGGTGATTTGGATCACGACGAGTACGACTCCTTCAACCCCGTTCTCATGAACGCTTCCGCTTAGCGATCTACAAGGGTATGTAGATGCACTCTCCTTCCCTCGTTGCTAGTTTCTCCATAGATAGATCTTGGTGACACGTAGGAAAATTTTGAATTTCTGCTACGTTCCCCAACAAAAACTACAGGTGACTGGATCAAGCTTTCAAGTAAAGAACTTGTTGAAGAGCACAATGTGAAGGAAATATGCCCTAGAGGAAATAATAAAGTTGTTATTTGTATTTCCTTAAATCATGATAAATGTTTATTATTCATGCTAGAATTGTATTAACCGAAAACTTAGTACATGTGTGAATACATAGACAAAACAGAGTGTCCCTAGTATGCCTCTACTTGACTAGCTCGTTAATCAAAGATGGTTAAGTTTTCTGACCATCGACACGTGTTGTCATTTGATGAACGATATCACATCATTAGGAGATTGATGTGATGGACAAGACCCATCCGTTAGCTTAGCATGTTGATCGTTCAGTTTTATTGCTATTGCTTTCCTCATGACTTATACATATTCCTTTGACTATAAACCTTGCAAGCAATGTGACTAATGAGTTAGTTGCGGGATAATGCATTACGGAACGAGTAAAGAGACTCGCTGGTAACGAGATTGAACTAGGTATGATGATACCGACGTTCGAATCTACCTAGTTCAATCTCGGACAAGTAACATACCGATGATAAAGGGAACAACGTATGTTGTTATGCGGTTTGACCGATAAAGATCTTCGTAGAATATGTAGGAACCAATATGAGCATCTAGGTTCCGCTATTGGTTATTGACCAGAGATGTGTCTTGGTCATGTCTACATACTTCTCGAACCCGTAGGGTCCGCACGCTTAACGTTCGATGACGATTTGTATTATGAGTTATGTGTTTTGCTGACCGAAGTTTGTTCGGAGTTCTGGATGAGATCACAGACATGACGAGGAGTCTCGAAAGGGTCGAGAGCTAAAGATTGATATATTCGACGAAGGTATTCGGACACCGGAAAGGTTTCGTGACGTTTCAGATATTTATCTGGGAACCGAGGGGTTACCGGAATCCCCCAGGGAAGTTATGGGCCTTAATAGGCCATAAGGGAGTAGGAGAGGGCATGCCACAAGGTGCCTCCCCCCAATGCAGTCCGAATTGGACTAGGGGAGGGGCCACAAACACCTCTTTCCTTTCCCTCTCCATCTTCTTCCCTCCTTCCCCTTCTTGGAATAGGAAAGGGAGTCCAACTAGGATTGGGAATCCTAGTTGGGCTCCCCCTTGGCGCGCCCCCTCATGGCCGCCGGCCTCCTCCCTCTCCTCCTTTATATATGTGGCCAGGGGGCACCTCAAAGGCACAACAGTTGTTTCTTACCCGTGTGCGGTGACCTCCTCCACAGTTTACCACCTCGGTCATATTGTCATAGTGCTTAGGCGAAGCCCTACGCGGATCACATCACCAACACCGTCGCCACGCCATCATGCTGACTGAACTCTACCTCGACCCTCTACTGGATCAAGAGCTCGAGGGACGTCATCGTGCTGAACGTGTGCTGAACTCGGAGGTGCCGTACGTTCGGTAATTGGATCGGTTGGATCATGAAGACGTTCGACTACATCAACCGCGTTAATAAACGCTTCCGCTTTTGGTCTACGAGGGTACATAGACACACTCTCTTGTCTTGTTGCTATGCATCTCCTAGATAGATCTTGCATGATCGTAGGAATTTTTTTTGAATTACTACGTTCCCCAACAGTGGCATCAGAGCCAGGTCTATGCGTAGATGATATATGCACGAGTAGAACACAAAGAGTTGTGGGTGATAATAGTCATACTGCTTACCACCAACGTCTTACTTTGATTCGGCGGTATTGTTTTTTAGCGGCCCGGACCGACATTACATGACCGCGTTCATGAGACTGGTTCTACCGACGTGCTTCACACATAGGTGGCTAGCGGGTGTCTGTTTCTCCAACTTTAGTTGAATCGAGTTTGACTACGGCCGGTCCTTGTTGAAGTATAAAATAGCACACTTGACGAAAAATTATTGTGGTTTTGATGCGTAGGTAAGAACAGTTCTTGCTAGAAGCCCATAGCATCCACGGAAAACTTGCAACAACAAAGTAGAGCACGTCTAACTTGTTTTTGCAGGGCATGTGTGATGTGATATGGTCAAGACGTGATGAGATATAAAGTGTTGTATGAGATGATCATGTTTTGTAAAAGTTATCAACCACTGGCAGGAGCCTTATGGTTGTCACTTTATTGTATGAAATGCAATCGCCATGTAATTGCTTTACTTTATCACTAAGTGGTAGCGATAGTCGTAGAAGCAATAGCTGGCGAGACGACAACGATGCTGCGATGGCGATCAAGGTGTCAAGCCGGTGACGATGGAGATCATGACGGTGCTTTGGAGATGGAGATCAAAGTCACAAGATGATGATGGCCATATCATGTCACTTATTTTGATTGCATGTGATGTTTATCCTTTATGCATCTTATTTTGCTTACTACGGCGGTAGCATTAATTATAAGATGATCCCTCACTAAATTTCAAGGTATAAGTGTTCTCCCTGAGTATGCACCGTTGTGACAGTTCATCGTGCCGAGACACCACGTGATGATCGGGTGTGATAAGCTCCATGTTCACATACAATGGGTGCAAGACTGTTTTGCACGTGCGGAATACTCGGGTTAAACTTGAAGAGCCTAGCATGTACAGACATGGCCTCGGAGCACAACAGACCGAAAGGTCAAACGTGAATCATATAGTAGATATGATCAACATAGAGATGTTCACCATTGAAGACTACTCCATCTCACGTGATGATCGGACATGGTTTAGTTGATTTGGATCACATAATCATTTAGATAACTCGACGGATGTCTATCTAAGTGGGAGTTCTTAAGTAATATGATTAATTGAACTTAATTTATCATGAACTTAGTCCTGATAGTATTAGATATCTATGCTGTAGATCAATAGCTCGCATATAGCTCCCCTGTATTATTTTTGATATGTTCCTAGAGAAAACTATGTTGAAAGATGATAGTAACAATGATGCGGGCTGGGTCCGTGATCCGAGGATTATCCTCATTGCTGCACATAAGAATTATGTCCTTGATGTACCTCTAGGTGACGAACCTATTGCAGGAGCAGATGTAGACGTTATGAACGTTTGACAAGCTCGGTATGATGACTACTTGATAGTTTAGTGCACCATGCTTTACGGCTTAGAACTGGGACTTCAAAAACGTTTTGAACGCCATGGATCATATGAGATGTTTGAAGAGTTGAAATTGGTATTTGATGTCTACTACACAACCTTCTTCTTGTAGACGTTGTTGGGCCTCCAAGTGCAGAGGTTTGTAGGATAGTAGCAAATTTCCCTCAAGTGGATGACCTAAGATTTATCAATCCGTGGGAGGCGTAGGATGAAGATGGTCTCTCTCAAGCAACCCTGCAACCAAATAACAAAGAGTCTCTTGTGTCCCCAACACACCCAATACAATGGTAAATGTATAGGTTCACTAGTTTGGCGAAGAGATGGTGATACAAGTGCAATAAGGATGGTAGATATAGGTTTTTGTAATCTAAAAATATAAAAACAGCAAGGTAACTAATGATAAAAGTGAGCGTAAACGGTATTGCAATGCTAGGAAACAAGGCCTAGGGTTCATACTTTCAAGTTCTCTCAACAATAATAACATAATTGGATCATATAAATATCCCTCAACATGCAATAAAGAGTCACTCCAAAGTCACTAATAGAGGAGAACAAACGAAGAGATTATGGTAGGGTACGAAACCAGCTCAAAGTTATACTTTTTGATCGATCTATTCAAGAGTCCTTAGTAAAATAACACGAAGCTATACTTTCCATTCGATCTATCATAGAGTTCGTACTAGAATAACACCTTAAGACACAAATCAACTGAAACCCTAATGTCACCTAGATACTCCAATGTCACCTCAAGTATCCGTGGGTATGATTATACGATATGCATCACACAATCTCAGATTCATCTATTCAACCAACACAAAGAACTTCAAAGAGTGCCCCAAAGTTTCTACCGGAGAGTCAAGGCGAAAACGTGCCAACCCCTATGCATAAGTTCACAAAGCGGAACCGCAAGTTGATCACCAAAACATACATCAAGTGGATCACGTGAATATCCCATTGTCACCACAGATAAGCACATGCAAGACATACATCAAGCGTTCTCAAATCCTTAAAGACTCAATCCGATAAGATAACTTCAAAGGAAAAATTCAATCCATTACAAGAGAGTAGAGGGGGAGAAACATCATAAGATCCAACTATAATAGCAAAGCTCGCGATACATCAAGATCGTACCACCTCATGAACACGAGAGATCGAGATCAAACACATAGCTACTGGTACATACCCTCAGCCCCGTGGGGGAACTACTCCCTCCTCGTCATGTTGAGCACCGAGATGATGAAGATGGCCACCGGTGAGGGATCCCCCCTCCGGCAGGGTGCCGGAACAGGGTCCCGATTGGTTTTTGGTGTTTACAGAGGCTTGCGGCGGCGGAACTCCCGATCTATTGTGTTCCTGGATGGTTTCAGGGTACGTAGGTATATATAGGCGAAAGAAGTCGGTCAGGAAAGCCACGAGGGTCCCACGAGGGTGGGGGGTGCGCCAGGGGGGCAGGCGCGCCTCCCTGCCTCGTGGCCTCCTCGAAGCTTCCTTGACTTCTACTCCAAGTCTCCTGGATCACGTTCATTCCAAAAATCACGCTCCCAAAGGTTTCATTCCGTTTGGACTCCGTTTGATATTCCTTTTCTGCGAAATACTGAAACAAGGAAAAAATAGAAAATGGCACTGGGCTCTGGGTTAATAGGTTAGTCCCAAAAATCATATAAAAGTGCATATTAAAGCCCATTAAACATCCAAGATGGATAATATAATATCATGAATACTAAATAAATTATAGATACGTTGGAGACGTATCAGCATCCCCAAGCTTAATTCCTGCTCGTCCTCGAGTAGGTAAATGATAAAAGAAATAATTTATGAAGTGTGAATGCTAGCAGGTGCACAAGTTTGATCAATGATAATTTCAATCACCTTTTCTAGCATCATTATATGTCATAACAGTAGCTCATCTCATAAAACTTTTCATGATCAAGTAAAAAGCTATTCACATGTTAAAGTATAGATCATAAACTTTCTTGAAAACTAACAAATAGTTCTCGGTCATCAAACAATTGCAATTCATCTTATTTTCAGGAAGGGTCTATGTAAGAGCTTTGGTTTAGCAAATCCCACATACTCAACTATCATATAGTCTTCCATGATTGCTACCACTCAAAGCATATCTTTAGAACAAATAGCATCCATCGAAGACAGAGAAAGATAGGGGCTTAATGTTTCGCCTCCCAACTTATTTATCATGTAGATAATTGTCAACAAAAATAATTCATGATCAAATATATTTGAATGGCCATATATGCTTAGATCTTTCTCCACCACATGATGCTTGCCAACTAAAAATTAGGTTGGAATGAGAAGGAATACTACTAACTCTTGCACAAAAGTAAAAGATAGGCCCTTCGCAGAGGGAAGCAGGGATTTGCAGAGGTGCCAGAGTTCGAAGCAAAAACAGAGATGAAAATAATTTTGAGAGGTATGCTTTCATTGTCAACATAATGACCAAGAGTTCCCAATATCTTCCATACTAGATACACTATAGGCAGTTCCCAAACAGAAATGTAAAGATTTTACTCCCCCTCCACCAACATTCACACTCCACGGCTTGTTCGAAACAACGGGTGCCGTCCAACTATCAACATTCCTGGGGGAGTTTTGTTTAAATTATTTGCGAATTTGTTTTTGATCTTTTGATCATAGGACTGGGCATCCAGTTACCAGCCATTTTCTCGTGAATGATGAGCGGAGTCCACTCATCGTGAGAATAACCCACCTAGCATGGAAGATACTGACAGCCCCTAGTCGCTACATGAGCGATTCGGTCATACAAAACAGATTATTATTTGAAGGTTTAGAGTTTGGCACATGCAAATTTACTTGGAACGGAAGGTAAATACTGCATATAGGTAGATATGATGGACACTCATGGAATAAACTTGGTTCAAGGAATTTGGATGCACAAGCAGTATTCCCGCTTAGTACAGATATTTTGGCTAGCAAAGAATTCTAAATAGCAAGCACCACATGTTAGAGGATCCATAACAATATAACTTCTATACAAATATACCCCAGCATAACTCATTATGTTGTCTTCCTTGTCCAACTTCAACTAATTTGCTCAGGTTTGAAAATAATTAATATGGCTCACAATCATAGAAGATGTCCAAGATAGTATATTTATATGTGAAATCTCTCTTCCTTCAATATTCTTTCATGAATTGTTCAAGTGCCAATACAAGGTTTGCTAACCTTCAAAAAATTTACCACCTCTACTTCTTATATGTGAAGGCATTACTCCCCATGGGAAAGGCATATGAAACATATATAATTTCAAATTTATGACATTCAAATCATTCAACCATTTACTCATAGGATATAAGTGAAGCACACGAGTAAATGACAAACTACTCCAAAAAGATATAAGTGAAGATCAATGAATAGTCGAATAATTATGCAACTATGTGAAGACTCTCTAACATTTAAGAATTTCAGATCTTGGTATTTTATTCAAATAGTAAGCAAAATAAAAGAAAATAAAATGACGCTCCAAGCAAAACACATATCATGTGGTGAATAAAAATATAGCTCCAAGTAAAGTTACCGATGAACGAAGACGAAAGAGGGGATGCCTTCCGAGGCATCCCCAAGCTTAGGATTTTGGTTGTCCTTGAATTTTACCTTGGGGTGCCTTGGGCATCCCCAAGCTTAGGCTCTTGCCACTCCTTATTCCATAGTTCATCGAATCTTTACCCAAAACTTGAAAACTTCACAACACAAAACTCAACAGAAAACTCGTAAGCTCCGTTAGTGTAAGAAAATAAATCACCACTTTTGGTACTATTGTGAACTCATTCTAAATAAGTATTGGTGTAATATCTACTGTATTCCAACTTCTCTATGGTTCACACCCTCCGATACTACTCATAGATCCATCAAAATAAGCAAACAACACAAAGAAAACAGAATCTGTCAAAAATAGAACAGTCCGTAGTAATCTGTATCAAACGTATACTTCTGGAACTCAGAAAAATCTACCAAAATAGGACGACCCAGATAATTTTATTATTGATCTACCTCAATTGGAATCAGTATTTTATCACTTTCTGGTGATTTTTAAGAATTGTTTTCGTGAGCATAAAGTTTCTGTCTTTTTAGCAAGATCAAATAATTATCATCCAAGAAGATCCTATAGGTCTTACTTGGCACAAACACTAATTAAAACATAAAACCACATCTAACCAGAGGCTAGATGATTTATTTATTACTAAACAGGAGCAAAAAGCAAAGAACAAAAATAAAATTGGGTTGCCTCCCAACAAGCGCTAACGTTTAACACCCCTAGCTAGGCATGATGATTTCAATGATGCTCACATAAAAGATAAGAATTGAAACATAAAGAGAGCATCATGAAGAATATGACCAACACATTTAAGTCTAACCCACTTCCTATGCATAGGGATTTGTGAGCAAACAACTTATGGGAACAATAATCAACTAGCATAGGAAGGCAAAACAAACATAACTTCAAAACTTTAAGCACATAGAGAGGAAACTTGATATTATTGCAATTCTTACAAGCATATATTCCTCCCTCATAATAATTATCAGTAGCATCATGAATGGATTCAACAATATAACCAGCACCTAAAGCATTCTTTTCATGATCTACAAGCATCGAAAATTTACTACTCTCTCCATAAGCAAAATTCTTCTCTTTCGGAATAGTGGGAGTATCATAAGAGACTCGAATACTATAAATTGTTTCCACGTTAAAAGACTAGTGTTCAGAAAAAGGGTAATCATAATCATGAAAGTTTTATAAATATAATCATCACTACTCTTTATAGCATGAGTGTCATCGCAATAATCATCATAAATAGGAGGCATGCTATCATCATAATAAATTTGCTCATCAAAACTTGCGAGGCTAAAAATATCATCTTCATTAAACATAGCATCCCCAAGCTTGGGACAAACATTAATTGCAGTAAATATATTCTCAAACATGTCATTCTCATCAAACATAGCATCCCCAAGCTTGGGCCTTTTCATATCATAAGCATAATCACTCTCATCATTAATAGTATGGATAGCACCAATAGTATAGCAATTATCATCATCACAAAGAGTAATAGGAGCGACATCATTTGGGAGGGATACCTTTCTACCTTTGCTTCTCCGTCTTTTATTTTTCTTCTTCACCTTATGTGTGGGTTTAACCCTCTTTTCTGAGCTTCTTACTGATGAGATTGGTTGGATAGAGGGCTCTTCCTCGTTACCTGATTCATCATAAGAAATAATAGGAGGATATTGGGAAGCCTCTTCCCTTTCATTAGTATTCTCTTAATACTCTATTTGTTTTCTTTTCTTTATATAATTGGCAATATAAGGATTTTCAATGCAATTCACCGCACAATACATATAAATTTCCTCTATTTCAAAATCAAGAACTCTATCAAGGGCAAATTCTGGAATAACCTTAGTTACACATTTCATTTCTTCATAACCCAAGAGCAAACTAAGTTCATTATGATATGCAAGGGAAATCAAGTCATTACAATTTTTGGAAACGATACGATCATGAAACAATTTGCATTGGATATTGAAATGATCACGTTCATTGCAAAGTTCACAAGTACGGCTAAGAAAGTTTAAATTTTCAGCACAAACATCTAGCCTTCCTTGCAACCATTTAGTTTCCAAATACTTATGCCTCTTGCAAAATCTATCTTCCATGTTTGGTATGTACTTGCAAACTCTATGCACTCCACAAAAATCGACATGCTTATAAGAGATATTTTCATCATGACTAGTGCAATCATCATTAGTACTATGGATATTCAAAGATTTCATACTAACAACATTGCAATCATGCTCATAAATTAAAGATTTAGTGCAAAACATTTTATGGATTTCTTCTTCTAGTACTTGAGCACAATTTTCCTTTCCATCATACCTCACGAAAGATATTAAAAGATGAAGCGTATGAGGCAAACTCAATTCCATTTTTTGTAGTTTTCTTTTATAAACTAAACTAGTGATAAAATAAGAAACTAAACGATTTGATTGCAAGATCTAAAGATATACCTTCAAGCACTCACCTCCCCGGCAACGGCGCCAGAAAGAGCTTGATGTCTACTACACAACCTTCTTCTTGTAGACGTTGTTGGGCCTCCAAGTGAAGAGGTTTGTAGGGCAGTAGCAATTTTCCCACAAGTGAATGACCTAAGGTTTATCAATCCGTGGGAGGCGTAGGATGAAGATGGTCTCTATCAAGCAACCCTGCAACCAAATAACAAAGAGTCTCTTGTGTCCCCAACACAATGGTAAATTATATAGGTGCACTAGTTCGGCGAAGAGATGGTGATACAAGTGCAATAAGGATGGTAGATATAGGTTTTTGTAATCTGAAAATATAAAAACAGAAAGGTAACTAATGATAAAAGTGAGCATAAACGGTATTGCAATGCTAGGAAACAAGGCCTAGGGTTCATACTTTCACTAGTGCAAGTTCTCTCAACAATAATAACATAATTGGATCATATAAATATACCTCAACATGCAACAAAGAGTCACTCCAAAGTCACTAATAGAGGAGAACAAACGAAGAGATTATGGTAGGGTACGAAACCACCTCAAAGTTATTCTTTTTGACCGATCTATTCAAGAGTCCGTAGTAAAATAACACGAAGCTATTCTTTCCGTTCGATCTATCATAGAGTTCGTACTAGAATAACACCTTAAGACACAAATCAACCAAAACCCTAATGTCACCTAGATACTCCAATGTCACCTCAAGTATCCGTGGGTATGATTATACGTATGCATCACACAATCTCAGACTCATCTATTCAACCAACACAAAGAACTTCAAAGAGTGCCCCAAAGTTTCTCTTTGGAGAGTCAAGACGAAAACGTGTGCCAACCCCTATGCGTAAGTTCACAAGCGGAACCCGCAAGTTGATCACCAAAACATACATCAAGTGGATCACGTGAATATCCCATTGTCACCATAGATAAGCACATGCAAGACATACATCAAGTGTTCTCAAATCCTTAAAGACTCAATCCGATAAGATAACTTCAAAGGGAAACTCAATCCATTACAAGAGAGTAGAGGAGAGAAACATCATAAGATCCAACTATAATAGCAAAGCTCGCGATACATCAAGATCGTACCACCTCAAGAACACGAGAGAGAGAGAGAGATCAAACACATAGCTCTTGGTACATACCCTCAGCCCCGAGGGTGAACTACTCCCTCCTCGTCATGGAGAGCGCCGGGATGATGAAGATGGCCACCAGTGAGGGATCCCCCCTCCGGCAGGGTGCCGGAACATGGTCCTGATTGGTTTTTGGTGGCTACAAAGGCTGGCGGCGGCGGAACTCCCAATCTATTGTGTTCCTGGATGGTTTCGAGTTACGTAGGTATATATAGGCGAAAGAAGTCGGCCAGGAGAGCCACGAGGGTCCCACAAGGGTGGGGGGCACGCCCAGGGGGCAGGCGCGCCTCCCTTCCTCGTGGCCACCTCGAAGCTTCCTTGACTTCTACTCCAAGTCTCCTGGATCACGTTCGTTCCAAAAATCACGCTCCCGAAGGTTTCATTCCGTTTGGACTCCGTTTGATATTCCTTTTCTGCGAAATACTGAAACCAGGAAAAAAATAGAAACTGGCACTGGGCTCTGGGTTAATAGGTTAGTCCCAAAAATCATATAAAAGTGCATATTAAAGCCCATTAAACACCCAAGATGGATAATATAATAGCATGAATACTTCATAAATTATAGATACATTGGAGACGTATCAGTATTTCAGACTCGTGCCCGTGTTAAAAGGTATGAGACCTCTGACAAGTACTTTGCCTACAAGATGGAGGAGAATAGCTCAACCAGTGAGTATGTGCTCAGAATGTCTGAGTACTACAATCGTTTGAATCAAGTGGGAGTTAATCTTCCAAATAAGATAGTGATTGACAGAATTCTCTAGTCACTATCACTAAGTTACTGGAACTTCGTGATGAACTACAATATGCAAGGGATGATAAAAACGATTCCTGAGCTCTTCGCGATGCTAAAATCGGCGAAGGTAGAAATCATTAAAAAAACATCAAGTGTCGATGGTTAACAAGACCACTAGTTTCAAGTAAAGGGGCAAAGGAAAAGAAAGGGAACTTCAAGAAAGAATGGCAAGCAAGTTGCCACTCCCATGAAGAAACCCAAAGCTAGACCTAAGCCTGAAACTGAGTGCTTCAACTGCAAAGGAAATGGTCACTAGAAGTGAAACTTCCCTAGATACTTGGCGGATAAGAAGGATGGCACCATGAACAAAGGTATATTTGATATACATGTT
Organism: Aegilops bicornis; assembly: GCA_021605145.1. Classification (NCBI taxonomy): domain Eukaryota; kingdom Viridiplantae; phylum Streptophyta; class Magnoliopsida; order Poales; family Poaceae; genus Aegilops; species Aegilops bicornis. The sequence goes on from CM038672.1 coordinate 630,661,467, forward strand.
ATTTAGGTGTACTTTACTAGTGTTTATAGCAACACCTCGGTATTTGATACTGGTTCAGTTGCTAAGAGTAGTAACTCGAAACAGAAGTTGCAAAATAAACAGAGACTAGTTAAGGGCGAGGTGACGATGTCGGTGTACAAAAAGAGGGGCACGCTTTTATACCCCTTTACCTGTGCATGGGCAGTCGGAGCCGCGCCCACGGTCACACCAAGCAGAACAGGGAGGTGAGCCAAGGTAAGACCGAAGCTCAAGATAATCAGAGCAACACCAAGGCTGAGACCACAAGGAGCAGAGGGTCGAAGCAGGCTCCCCCGGCAAGACCCTTGCCGGGGCAGCCCGCCCCACAACAACAGAGCGAGCCACCCTTGTGCCCACGATCCCCAACGCCATCATCCACGTGGGGCCAGGGCTCGGGAAGGCACCTTTGCGGTGGCATACAGATCTTTGTGAATACATATTCAAGATCAGATGATGATTAGAAGACGACAATCCTCGGCAAGATCCTTGCCGAGGAAGGCCACCAGACCCCCAGCAAGGCCCTTGTCGGGGACGAAAGCGCGCCACGGCAAGACCCTTGCCGGGCCACCCGGCAAGGCCCTCACCAAGGATGCCAGCAGGGCCTCCGCCAGGCCCACGCCAACCAAGCTTCCGCCGCCATTCACATGTAGCTGCCAGACCAACCAGCTGGGCGGGCACCTGCGTGGCAACATGCAGCCCCCCAGGCCAACTCATCGAGCACCTGCATGGCGGCATGCAGATCTTCGTGAAAGCTCCACCACCGCGCCACCTCAGCTGCCTGCCTTCCTACATGGCGCTGCACGCATCGCTGGCCAAGGCGCGTGTCGAAACAAGGAGGAGCGGCGACGGACGGGACGGGCCTCGCCCCCGTCCCCGATAAAGCAAGGGGACACCTAAGCTACACATTAAATGCGTCTTGTCCTGTAATACGAGCGATAAGCTCGAGCCTTTGTCGCCTTTCCACCTCATGTGTGCCACTGTGGTAGCCCCTTCCGACTATAAAAGGAGGCCCATGGCATACTGGAGAAGGATTCGGCTCTTTTGAACCACGCACTGACCACAGCTAGTTCGAGAGCTCAAGAACTCTCTGAAATACACCCACCAAAGCAGGAATAGGGTTTTATGCATCCTCGCGGCTCGAACCTGGTTAAACGATCCTTGTGCTGTCTACTAGCCCTGCTCTTCTCGCAACCCCGTGCCCCGGCAACCGTAGTAGGGATTATTGTGATCCCATAGGTGTCGTTCCACACCGATAGACGATGTGTGTTGGAAGTGATTCCAAGGTTGTTAAGATCACCATCGCACATTCCCTTTACATTCGGGATTAGTGTTGAACGGAAAATAAATGTTATTTTGTGGAGCATGAATATGATTGGATCATGTTTATTGCAATATGGTTATTCATTTAAGTCAAAGAATAGTTGTGGTTCTATTTACATGAATAAAACCTTCTATGGTCATACACTCAATATAAATGGTTTATTGAATCTCGATAATGGTGATACACATATTCATAATATTGATGCCAAAAGATGCAAAGTTAATAATGATAGTGCAACTTATTTGTGGCACTGCCGTTTAGGTCATATTAGTATAAAGCGCATGAAGAAACTCCATGCGGACGTACTTTTGGAATCACTTGATTATGAATCATTTGATGCTTGCGAACCATGCCTCATGGGCAAGATGACTAAGACTCTGTTCTCCAGAACAAAGGAGCGAGCAACTGACTTGTTGGAAATAATACATACTGATGTATACGGTCTGATGAGTGCTGAGGCTCGCGGAGGGTGTCGCTGTCAAAACCGGTGGATCTCGGGTAGGGGGTCCCGAACTGTGCATCTAAGGCAGATGGTAACAGGAGGCAGGGGAAACGATGTTTACCCAGGTTCGGGCCCTCTCGATGGAGGTAATACCCTACTTCCTGCTTGATTGATCTTGATGAATATGAGTATTACAAGAAATGATCTACCACGAGATCGTAGAGGCTAAACCCTAGAAGCTAGCCTATGGTATGATTGTTGTTGTCCTACGAACTAGACCCCCCGGTCTATATAGACATCGGAGGGGGCTAGGGTTACACATAGTCGGTTACAAGGGAGGAGATCTACATATCCGTATCGCCAAGCTTGCCTTCCACGCCAAGGAGAGTCCCATCCGGACACGGGACGAAGTCTTCAATCTTGTATCTTCATAGTCCAACAGTCCGGCCAAAGGATATAGTTCGGCTGTCCGGAGACCCCCTAATCCAGGACTCCCTCAGTAGTCCCTGAACCAGGCTTCAATGACGATGAGTCCGGCGTGCAGATTGTCTTCGGCATTGCAAGGCGGGTTCCTCCTCCGAATAGTCCATAGAAGATCTTGAACACTAGGATAGTGTCCGGCTCTGCAAAACAAATTCCACATACCACCGTAGAGAGAATAATATTTCCACAAATCCAATCTGCCGACCATTTTTAATAATGTGACGTATTGCCATGGTCTGGCCATGACGAACCGTCTTTCTCAACCAGCCTGCCACTGCATGTTTTGCAAGGCGATTTTATTGGCACGTCTTGTCGAAGCAGAGATTGTGTCCCCCTAATTACAAGATTCTCATCAGTACGGGTGTGGGTAACCCAATCGTGCCCGTTGGTATGACTCCTCGATTTTAAGCAAGTACCAAACGGCCACGCGGAGGATGCTTGATATTTGTCCCCTTTATAAAGAGGCCAAGGCATGTCCTTTTTCTTCTTGCGCTCAATCGAATCCTTCCCCCACCTCGAGTTCCAACACCCAAAGCTCAGGTCAGGCGCTTCGGACCTTCAACCATGTCCGGATCCAACCTTCAAGGTCGGTGGATGCCCTCCTCTGTCACAGAGGAAGACATCAAGAAGCTAAGAGAGGCCAGGTATTTGACCGGAGAAATCCCGCACAGGTTGCCTGCTCGAGGGCAGGTCATTCCCACTCCCGAACCCGGCGAGAGCGTTGTATTCATATCTCACATCCTCCGAGGGCTAGGCCTTGCTCTAGATCCCTTTGTTAGGGGGCTCATGTTTTATTATGGGCTGGATTTCCATGACCTAGCCCCGGATTCCATCCTTCACATCTCGTTGTTCATCATCGTGTGTGAAGCCTTCCTCCGCATTACCCCACACTTCGGCTTATGGCTCAAGACCTTCAATGTGAAGCCGAAGATGATTGAGGGGTGACACGTAGAGTGCGGAGGTGCCGCAATAAGCAAAGGTGCCTATGTTCAATGGCCAGAGGGTTCCTTCCCGGAGGTGTCCAGTTTATGGCAACGGGAGTGGTTTTATATCACAGCTCCCCGGGGTACCAAGTGGGTGGCCCCTTTGCCTTTCGCTCGGGCCCCCACCACCAGCGACGTCGTGGATCAACAAGGGACTGGGTGGGGCCAGCGAATGATGTGCCAATGTTGCGAGTCGCATCCGAGATCTCCTCCAGAGAGATGTCGGCCTGGTAACGGTAATGCAAGTCATGATAGTTCGTCGAGTCCTGCCTTGCAAACGTCGACCCCTTCGAATGTGGGAGTTCAACCCGGAAGGACCGCAAGCTATTTAGCACTTCCACGGCACGACGCTCGAAGAGATGTACAAATTGTTCTTCGGACCACAAATAAGGTGTCCGGACCTCGCCGAGGATGCGGGTCTGAGTTGCAATCGTCCAGATGCCCAAGTAAGTAATCTCGTGGCCGAATACGCTGTCTTTTATTTATCACAACATCATTCTGAAAAGTCGCTCTTTGACCAGGACTGGGTAACAAAGGCGAAGATGATCAGGTGTTCGGCTCCCCTTCACGAAGGCTCAGCAGATCCAGTACTGGCCAAAATGCTCGAGTCGGCGCCTTACAAGGCGCCCTCAGGGGAAGATAAAGGGGGAAATAAGGAGGCTGGAAACGGGCCTCACTCATTATTCATCCAACCCGGGGGAATTAGCGCCTCCGCGAAGGAGGATAACCAGGGAGAAGAATATGAAATTCCCTCTCCCCAAGGAAGGAAGAGGACCACCTCTGAAAACCCGGAAACAAAAGTTTCCAAATGGGGGAAGAAATCTTCACCAGAGGGTCCTGCCTCGCGGGGTATCCTTGCCGCATAGTGTCTACAAGGAGATCAGCCCTCCACCGAGCTGTAAGTAATCAAACAGTACTTAGTAGTAAAAATATCCTGCTTTACCTCTAAGAACAATAACCGAAGCATATATCTTGCAGTTCAGATCGTAGCCCTTCTCGACAGAGTTCATCTTCGGGGGATCTTCTTCCGGAGATGATGGAGAGCGAAACGCCTCCCCATGCCACCCCGCCTCATGAGGCGGGCGACGCTGAAGTGTCATCGTGAAGGGTTTCTCCTGATCCGCCAAGGCCAGAGGATGATCCCTCGGCCACCCGAAGTCCTCAGCATGTGGCTCCTAAGGAGAGCAACAGAAAGAGTCCGGAACAGTCCGGTGTGCGATCGAACGCACTGAAGGATCTTCTGGAGCAAGCGGCTATCTCAGAAGCGCATCATACACTGATGGGTACGGTGATTCAGAGGATTTCATCTGCCGAAAGAGGGTTGCATGAAGCTTGTATGAGTCTGCTGGAAGGCTTTGAGGTACGTGAAATAGTGTATATTTTTAACAGTACTGCACACGTTAGGTGTGCCCTATGCAGATAGTAGCCCCTAAGACTCTGGTTACCATCGAGAACGGCGGCAAATAGAGGATCATAGTCCCAGGTAATAATCAGGCCGCCTTCATGTGCAGGTGGCAGAGGGTCCGGTGGCTAGCCGGACTTGTGAGTTTGCCGAACTAAAGCGGCAGCTTGATGCGGCAGATGCCGACATCGTACTTGTCAACAAACGGCTCGACGAAGCGCAGGGTATGTGATTTCTCCGGTGATCAACACATGGTAAGAGGGAGCATGATGTTAGTATCTTTAATATGTTTGTGGATGCAGATGGAGCTGCCACCGTGGAGACCCTTCGGGCGGAACTTGCCCGAGCCAAAGAACAAGCCAGAAATAGTGATGCGGCTGCTCTAAAGGCGGTCGAAGAGCTGAGAGCCGAACAGGCTGCTCATTGCCAAAGCAAGGAAAAAATAGCCAGATGGCCGTTGAGTTGAAAGATGCCGCCGACCGTTACCAGCTTCTTGAAAAAGAAAGTCAAGCGAAGGCGGCGAACCTGGAGAAGGCCATGGTAGCAGCCAAGGAAGCCCGCTCTAAAATCAGAGCGGCGAAGGAGGAACTGCGTCAAGCCAGAGATATCGTGGCCGGGAAGTCCTTTTTTTGCGGACGAAGTTCGGAGATCCGAAGTATGCCCCTCTTGATCAACTATGGAGTTTTGCAAAAGCATACGTGGATTTGGCAGCCAGTGCTGCTGATGCGGCCAAGTACTTCAAGGATCAAAAAGATCATGAAGTGGAAAAGCTGTTCTGGTCACAGTTTGATGTTCCAGTGCATCCGCTGCTGCTGAATGAGCGAATGACCGAGTGGGCCGAGCTCCATAGATTGTCTGGGCTTTCCATGAGGTCTGTTGTGGATCATCTGTGGCCGGAAGGGCCAAGGCCGAATAGTTATTTTAGTTTAGTGCAACAGTTCCTTGGTGTTGTGTCGCACATCGACGCTATGAAGAGGTCGGCGTGCATAGAGGGTGCGCGGATGGCACTTGCCCGTGTCAAGACATACTGGGCAGTGATGGAGGCCACCGCTATTGCGACCCCGAGTTCGGCCGTGGGCCGAGTATCTGCCGAGCACTACTTTGAAGAAGTCCTTGAAAGCGCTCGTTCAATATAAGCTCAGTGCTCGAAGAATATTATGTTCTAGTGACATGTATTCCCATTGTAAAAACAATGTTTTGTTGAATTATAAAGGCTATGTTTATACTTTTGCCTGAAAGTATTATGATGCCTCATGTGCGGCCGTTAATGTATATGTGTATATAACCTGAAAGTTTGCAGTCGTCGGCTTCAGCCCCCACGCATATAATGCGGGGGTGTTCGCAAAAAACGCGTATTCACACTTGATCCAACGTCTTGGTCCATTAAGGAGGTGGTAGCGCAGCGAACAAGGCAATCGGACTATATTGCTTTAACACTTTCACTTAGCCATAGGAGTTTGACGGCGGGGCTACTATATAGCCCCTCGTACCTCCATGCTCATCCGAATACGGGGCGCGTACGTACATGACCGGGAAACGGCCCTTCGTTAATGGGAGGAATCCCGAAGATTCCTCTAAGTCATCGAGTGGTTGACCAGTCTCACGCTATATCATGACAGTCAGTTTTCGGCTTTCTCTACTGAGGTGCTCACCCGGATGAACCAGGGCACAATCGTAGTAGTTCTCCCTGTGCCGCCTTAGCCGATAGAGTGGAATGTAAGGTAGCAAAACACAGGAGCCGGGCAAACCCAACATTTGACCAAAGACATGATTCAGAGCTGATGCATATAAGGCCAAACTCGCGACGCCGAACACTCCCTAAGGTATTCGGTCTTTATAACATATGTCGGGCTGAACAATGCCCTTGATAATGAACCCCTAGTATCCTGGTACGTGCAATGCTCTGACATGGCCAAATGCCAATAACGCCAGCATCCTTCTCGGTTATACTAAGTATCCGGAGGATGTGAACAACAAAAGACAGTAAAAAAGGTTTACGCACGGTCTTAATCTAAAAAGAAACCTTTGAGCGGATCCCTACTGCACGTCTGCGCCTGTGTCTCCGTTGTGCCGTATCCTGGTAGGGTGTAGCACGATTGTTATCTGTAAAAGAGAAGAACTTAGGTGAAAGTTGTCGTGCCAATTTTTTTGGTTATTTTCAATAAACCATTAAAATTCAAGATAAGTCAAGTTGAGCTGAACTAGCCCTGATTACAAGTGCGAAGCCCTTGGTGCCATCTATGGAGGTATAACCATCAAACCAATCTCGGGTTTATCTAAGCTGTTATAGCTAGAAATGGGCCGGACTCGTCTAGCTGTGTCCACTGTCTTGACGACCGATCCTTTATTCTGGTTGGGGGGCTATTTAGTGTTCGGCTGTTAAAGCCGTCCCGCATTCTTTCGCTCGTAAGGAATGTTCAACGTTTCCACTAATGGTGATGATGCCATGTGGACCGGGCATCTTAAGCTTGAGAGAAGCGTAATGCGGTACTGCGTTGGGCGAAAGCCGCTCTACCGAGTAGTGCTTGATAGCCACTTCGGAATGGAGCGATGTCGAAGGTTAACTTTTTTGCTTCGGAAGTTGTCGGGAGAACCGAATACAACCTGTAGTAATAGAGAGCCCGTGCAGCGGGCCTCTGGGCCTGGTATTACTCCCTTGAAGGTAGTATTACTGTGGCTGATTTTTGTCAGGTCTATCCCCATTTTGCGGACTGTGTCCTGATATACCAGATTTAGACTACTGTCGCCGTCCATGAGGACTCGTGTGAGATGGTATCCATTTATTATTGGGTCTAACACCAAGGCAGCCAATCCTTCGTGCCGGATGCTTGTCAAGTGATCCTTGCGATAAAAAATGATCGGACAGGCCAACCCGGGGTTGAACTTAGGGTTTCGGGCTCTAAGGTGCTTGTGTCTCGGAGGGTATGTTTGCCTCTCCCCTTCGTCACGTGGATCATGTTGACTGTTTTAACCTCTGGCGGGAATTTTTTCTGTCCCCCAGTGCTTTGCTGGCGAGGTTCGTCCTCGTCTTTGCTTGGTGTCTCCCTCCACTTGTGTTCGGCGTTTAGCTTACCGGCCAGCTTGAAGACCCAACATTCTATGTGGGTGTGATTTGCAGGTTTATCGGGGGTGCCATGAATCTGACATAGTTTGTCTAGAATTTTGTTTAGGCTGGACGGTCCATCTCTGCTGCCTTTGAGAGGCTTTTTCCACTGACCGGGTCGAGAGCCCCAGAATCCGGCGTTTACTGTCTTCTGTATTTTGACGCTTGCTTTTACTGCATCGTGGTTTTCCATTGCCATCCCTAACTTCGGATGTGCTTGGGTTGCTGGTGCTACTGCGGGCTAACCAGCTATCTTCGCCCGCGCAAAAGAGGGTCATTAGGCTTGTCAGGGCTGCCATTGTTCTCGGTTTTTCTTGGACGAGGTGTCTGGCGAGCCATTCGTCTCGGACGCTGTGCTTGAAAGCTGCTAAGGCTTCGGCGTCCGGGCAGTCGACGATTTGGTTCTTCTTAGTGAGGAACCTGTTCCAAAGCTTTCGGGCGGACTCTCCGGGCTGTTGAATTATATGACTTAAATCGTCTGCATCCGGAGGTTGGACATAAGTCCCTTGAAAATTAGTCTGGGAAGCATCTTCGAGCTCCTCCCAGCTTCTAATTGAGTTTTCGGGGAGGCTTTTCAGCCAGTGCCGAGCTGGTCCTTTAAGCTTGAGGGGTAAGTACTTGATGGCGTGAAGATCGTCTCTGCGAGCCATATGGATATGGAGGATAAAGTCCTCAATCCGCACCCCTGTGCATAGTCCTGTTGTACGCTTCTATGTTTACTGGTTTGAATCCTTCTGGGAATTCGTGGTCCAGCACCTCATCAGTGAAACATAGGGGGTGGGCGGCGCCTCTATATTTTAATGTATCAGGGCGTTCTGATGGTTGTAGAATTCAGTTTCCTTTTGTGCCGAAGCATGCTTCCTAGATCCGTAGATGGATCTGGTCATACTGGGTTTTTGGCGCAAGTCTTCACGTGGATCGTGTGTTGACTTATGTGCGGCCTTGTTAGCTGCTCTATCGCGGCCATAAGGTGGTTGATTCGACCGGTTGGCCATTTTGTTTTTCGGTTGTGTGGGCTCGAGGGCCTCATCGTCGAATTCAGGCAATAGCTTGGGCTTTGGATAGCTCTTTGTGTGGTAACTTCCACCATACTTTTCTTCGTTGTCGAGCACTTTGTTCCATCTGCTGTTGAGCGTAGTTTGTGCGGCCTTAAGCCTTTGCTTCTGATTCTTCAGACTCCTTGTTGTGGCCATAAGCCTTCTGCGGAGGTTCTCTTGTTGCAAGTGCTCTTCCGGGATGATGTTTGCATCTTCGTCCGGACTGTTTTCCTCTCCGGAGGGGGATTGATGAGCTTTATCCTCGGCGTCGCCGTGCTCGAACAGCGGATCCTTACTATGTTCTCCGTTTGCTGGTTCATCCTGCTCTGCCGCCGGGTCGATGTGGTCGCCGTTTCCCGTGGAGTCGACTGGGGTGTTGTTTTCTCTTTCGCTGTTATCGCTGTTTTTGCCGAGGCATGATTTGGAGCGGCGCCTATGCCGGCGCTTTGTTGGCTTCTCGATGGAGTTGTTCTTTGCTGCGTCCTTCCATTCCTCGTCACTGCCTTCTTTGGGTGTATCCACCATGTTTATGTCATGTGATGAAGTGGCTGTCCAGCGCCCTTTGGGCGATGGTTCCTATTCTTCTCCTGCATCGTCGTCCATGCCGTCGATGTCTTCGGAGTCGAAATCAAGCATGTCGGTTAAATCATCGACAGTGGCTACTAAGTGGGTGGTGGGTGGGCAGCGAATTTCTTCGTCGTCTGCATCCCATTCTAGCCGGATATAGTTCAGCCAAGGTTCTCCTGACAAGGAGAGGGACCTTAATGAATCTAGCACGTCGCCAAAAGGCGAGTGCTGAAAAATATCCGTGGAGGTAAACTCCATGATCGGCGCCCGATCGGATTTGATGGGCACGGGCGCAGGCGGCCCGGAGTCCGTGGCCGGGGACAAATCCAGTAGTTCAGCAACACGGCTCTCGTAAGGGGTGAAGTCAGTATCCGGCTCTATCGCCACTGAGAGTGCGGCCTCCATGGCGGGGTCTATCCCCCCGTCCTCGGATGGCGTGATTTGCTCCGGATTGAGGGCTGGAGTAGTTGCGGGTGTGATCTCCCGAACACTGTCCGACAGCAGAGCTAAATCATGCTCATCGTGATCGTGCGGTGCACCTGGCATAGGACCGAATCCGTCGAAGATCAAGTCTCTGCGGATGTCGGCCGTGTAGTTCAAGTTTCCGAACCTGACCTGATGGCCAGGGGCGTAGCTTTCGATCTGCTCCAGATGGCCAAGCGAGTTGGCCCATAGTGCGAAGCCGCCAAAAACGAAGATCTGTCCGGGGAGGAAAACCTCACCCTGGACCGCATCGTTACCGATGATCGAAGGAGCCATCAAGGCTCACGTCGATGGCACAGAGGAACTCTCAATGAAAGCACCAACGTCGGTGTCAAAACCGGCGGATCTCGGGTAGGGGGTCCTGAACTATGCGTCTAAGGCGGATGGTAACAGGAGGCGGGGGACACGATGTTTACCTAGGTTCGGGCCCTCTCGATGGAGGTAATACCCTACTTCCTGCTTGATTGATCTTGATGAATATGAGTATTACAAGAGTTGATCTACCACGAGATCGTAGAGGCTAAACCCTAGAAGCTAGCCTATGGTATGATTTTTGTTGTCCTACGGACTAGACCCTCCGGTTTATATAGACACCGGAGGGGGCTATGGTTACACAGAGTCGGTTACAAGGGAGGAGATCTACATATCCGTATCGCCAAGCTTGCCTTCCACGCCAAGAAGAGTCCCATCCGGACACGGGACGAAGTCTTCAATCTTGTATCTTCATAGTCCAACAGTCCGGCCAAAGGATATGGTCCGGCTGTCCGGAGACCCCCTAATCCAGGACTCCCTCAGCGGATATCGTTATTTTCTAACCTTCACAGATGATTTGAGCAGATATGGGTATATCTACTTAATGAAACATAAGTCTGAAACATTTGAAAAGTTCAAAGAATTGCAGAGTGAAGTGGAAAATCATCGTAACAAGAAAATAAAGTTTCTACGATCTGATCGTGGAGGTGAATATTTGAGTTATGAGTTTGGCCTTAATGTAAAACAATGTGGAATAGTTTTACAACTCATGCCACTTGGAACACCACAACGTAATGGTGTGTCCAAACGTCATAATCGTACTTTATTAGATATGGTACGATCTATGATGTCTCTTACTGATATACCACTATCGTTTCGGGGTTATGCATTAGAGACAGCTGCATTCACGTTAAATAGGGCACCATCTAAATCCGTTGAGACGACACCATATGAACAGTGGTTTAGCAAGAAACCTAAGTTGTCGTTTCATAAAGTTTGAGGCTGCAATGCTTATGTGAAAAAGCTTCAACCTAATAAGCTTGAACCCAATTCGGAGAAATGTGTCTTCATAGGATACCCAAAGGAAACTGTTCGGGACACCTTCTATCACAGATCCGAAGGCAAGATATTCGTTGCTAAGAATGGATCCTTTCTAGAGAAGGGGTTTCTCCCGAAAGAAGTGAGTGGGAGGAAAGTAGAACTTGATGACGTAGTTGTACCTTCTCCCGAATTGGAAAGTAGTTCATCACAGAAATCAGTTCCAGTGATTCCTACACCAATTAGTGAGGAAGCTAATGATGGTGATCATGAAACTTCAGATCAAGTTACTACCGAACCTCGTAGGTCAACCAGAGTAAGGTCCGCACCAGATTGGTACGGTAATCCTATTCTGGAGGTCATGTTACTTGACCATGACGAACCTGCGAACTATGAGGAAGTGATGATGAGCCCAGATTCCGCAAAATGGCTTGAGTGTTGGGGAACATAGTAATTCAAAAAAATTCCTACGATCACGCAAGATCTATCTAGGAGATGCATAGGAACAACACGGGAGAGTGTGTCCATGTACCCTCAGTGAACCCGAAAAGCGGAGCGCTTAATGCTAACGCGGTTGATGCGCATTTAACGTCTTTACAATCCAACCGATCCAAGTACCGAATGTACGGCCCCTCCATGTTCAGCACACGTTCAGCACGATGACGTCCCTCGAGCTCTTGATCCAGTAGAGGGTCGAGAGAGAGAGTTCCATCAGCATGACAGCGTGGCAACGGTGATGATGAAGTTACTGGCGCAGGGATTCTCCTAAGCACTACAACGATATGACCGAGCTGTTAAACTATGGAGGGGGGCACCGCACACGGCTAAGAGATTGTCTGTTGTGCTTTGGGGTGCCCCCTGGCCACGTATATAAAGGAGGGGGGAGAGAGGCCGGCGGCCAGGAGGGGCACACCATGGGGAGAGTCCTACTTGGACTTCTAGCCCAAGTAGGATTCGCCCCCCCCCCCCCTTTTCCTTTCTTCCACCAGAGGGAATAGGAAGGAGAGGGAGAGGGAAAGGGAAGGGGGGCGCCGCCCCCTCCTTGTCCTATTTGGACTCCCAAGGAGGGGGCGCACGGCCACCTCCTGTGGGATTCCCTCTCTCTCCCTTAGGCCCATGTTGGCCCTGTACTTCATCGGGGGGTTCCGGTAACCCCTCGGTACTCCGGAAAAATACCCGGATCACTCGGAACCATTCCGATGTCCGAATATAACCTACCAATATATGAATCTTTACCTATCAACCATTTCGAGACTCCTCAACATGTCCGTGATCTCATCCGGGACTCTAAACAAACTTCGGTCATCAAATCACATAACTCACAATTCAAATCGTCATCGAACTTTAAGAATGCGGACCCTATGGGTTCAAGAACTATGTAGACATGACCGAGACACATCTTCGGTCAACAACCAATAGAGGAACCTGGATGCTCATATTGGTTTCTACATATTCTACGAAGATCTTTATCGGCCAAACCGCATAACAACATACGGCATTCCCTTTGTCATCAGTATGTTACTTGCCCGAGATTCGATTGCCGGTATCGTCATACCTAGTTCAATCTCGTTACCGACAAGTCTCTTTACTCGTTCTGTAATGCATCATCCCGCAACTAACTCATTAGTCACATTGCTTGCAAGGCTTATAGTGATGTGCATTACTGAGAGGGCCCAGAGATACCTCTCCAATACTCGGAGTGACAAATCCTAATCTTGATCTATGCCAACCCAACAAACACCTTCGGAGACACACAGCAAAGCATCTTTATAATCAGCCAGTTATGTTGTGACGTTTGATAGCACACAAGGTGTTCCTCCGGTATTCAGGAGTTGCATAATCTCATAGTCAGAGGAATATGTATAAGTCATGAAGAAAGCAATAGCAATAAAACTTAGCGATTGATACGTCTCCATCATATCTACTTTTCCAAACACTTTTGCCCTTGTTTTGGACTCTAACTTGCATGATTTGGATGGAACTAACCCGGACTGACGCTGTTTGCAGCAGAATTGCCGTGGTGTTATTTTTGTGCAGAAATAAAAGTTCTCGGAATGACCAAACTTCACGGAGAATATTTTTGGAATTAATAAAAAATACTGGCGAAAGAATCAAGGACAGGGGGGCCACACCTTGTCCACGAGGGTGGGGGCGCGCCTACCCTCCCAGCGTGTGCCCCCTGCCTCGTGGGCCCCCTGGTGCTCCACCAACCTCAACTCCAACTCCATATATTCTCGTTCAGGGAGAAAAAAATCAGAGAGAAGGATTCATCGCGTTTTACGATACGGAGCCGCCACCAAGCCCTAATCTCTCTCGGGAGGGCTGACCTGGAGTCCGTTCGGGGCTCCAGAGAGGGGAATTCGTCACCGTCGGCATCATCAACCTTCCTCCATCACCAATTTCATGGTGCTCACTGCCATGCGTGAGTAATTCCATCGTAGGCTTGCTGGACAGTGATGGGTTGGATGAGATTTATCATGTAATCGAGTTAGTTTTGTTATGGTTTGATCCCTAGTATCCACTATGTTCTGAGATTGATGTTGCTATGACTTTTCTATGCTTAATGCTTGTCACTAGGGCCCGAGTGCCATGCTTTTAGATCTGAACCTATTATGTTTTCATGAATATATGTGAGTTCTTGATCCTATCTTTCAAGTTTATAGTCACCTATTATGTGTTATGATCCGTTAACTCCGAAGTGACAATAATCGAGATACTTACCGGTGATGACCATAGTTTGAGGAGTTCGTGTATTCACTAAGTGTTAATGCTTTGGTCCAGTACTCTATTAAAAGGAGGCCTTAATATCCCTTAGTTTCCAATAGGACCCCGCTGCCACGGGAGGGTAGGACAAAAGATGTCATGCAAGTTCTTTTCCATAAGCACGTATTACTATATTTGGAATACATGCCTACATTACATTGATGAATTTGAGCTAGTTCTGTGTCACCCTATGTTATAACTTTTTCATGAGGAATCGCATCCGACATAATTATCCATCACTGATCCAAGGCCTACGAGCTTTTCAGATATTGCTCTTTGCTTAGTTACTTTACCGTTGCCACTATTACAAGTACTACAAAATTGCTACTGTTAATTTTGCCACTATTACCGTTACTTCCATACTACTTTGCTACTACATACTTTGTTGTAGATATTAAGTTATCCAGGTGTGGTTGAATTGACAACTCAACTGCTAATACTTGAGAATATTCTTTGGCTCCCCTTGTGTCGAATCAAGAAATTTGGGTTGAATACTCTACCCTTGAAAACTGTTGCGATCCCCTATACTTGTGGGTTATCAAGACTATTTTCTGGCGCTGTTGCCAGGGACCATAGCTCTATTCTTTGAGTCACTTGGGATTTATATTTGCTGATCACTATGAGGAACTTGAAAGACGAGAAAACCAAGATTTATCCCTCAACTACGAGGGGAGGTAAGGAACTGCCATCTAGCTCTGCGCATGACTCACCTTCTGTTTTGAGTAAGCTTGCGACACCTAAACCTGCTTCTGCTATTAATTCTGATATGTCACATGTTATTGATGATGCCACTTCTGCTATGCATGATACTTATGATGAAACTACTTCTATGCTTGATACTACTGTGCCATTAGGTGAATTTCTTGATGAACAACTTGCTAGGGCTAGAGAGAATGAAATTATTGAAACTGACAATATTGATGAAAGTGATGATGAAGATTCTCCCCCTAGATATGAATTGCCTGTTGTGCCTGAGGGTTATGTTATGGATGAAGAAACTGCTAGAGACTTTCTTGCTTGCAATGATAGGAATGATCTTAAGAAATTATTAGCTAAGCTGAAAGGAAAGTCTTTGAATGATAGAATGAAATATGACCCTGCTTTTGCTACTTCACCTATTTGTGCTACTGATAAGGATTATGATTTCTCTGTCGATCCTGAGATAATTACTTTGGTTGAATCTAATCCATTTTATGGCTATGAATCTGAAACTGTTGTGGCACATCTTACTAAATTAAATGATATAGACACCCTATTCACT
This sequence comes from Aegilops bicornis, assembly GCA_021605145.1. NCBI lineage: Eukaryota > Viridiplantae > Streptophyta > Magnoliopsida > Poales > Poaceae > Aegilops > Aegilops bicornis. The sequence continues at coordinate 630,676,620 of CM038672.1, forward strand.
AATGATGAGAAAACTTGTTACTACTATATCCTTAAATTATTTCCGTTCTCATTAAAGGGTGATGCTAAAACCTGGTTTAATTTTCTTGATCCTGTTTGTTAGCATAGTCCCCAGGATATGATTTATTACTTCTCTGCTAAATATTTCCCTGCTCATAAGAAACAAGCTGCTTTAAGGGAAATATATAATTTTGTGCAAATTGAAGAAGAGAGTCTCCCACAAGGTTGGGGGAGGCTTCTCCAATTACTTAATGCTTTGCCTGATCATCCTCTCAAGAAAAATGAAATACTTGATATCTTTTATAATGAACTAACCGATGCTTCCAGAGACCACCTGGATAGTTGTGCTGGTTGTGTTTTCAGGGAAAGAACTGTTGATCAAGCTGAATTGCTATTGAATAATATGTTGACTAATGAAAATAATTGGACACTTCCTGAACCAACTCCGAAGAAAATGGGTATTCTATTTCTCAGTCTTGAAGATATGCAAGAGGCAAAGAAATCTATGAAAGAACAAGGTATTAAAGCTTATGATGTTAAGAATTTGCCTCCTATTGAAGAAATACATGGTCTTAATTTGCCGCCTGTTGAAGAAATACATGGTCTTCATAACCCGACACAGGTAGTAAAGGTAAATTCTCTCTATAGATTTGATGAAGGTGATATTCCTCATTATAAGTCTGCTAGCCAATGCTTAGATGAGTTTGATTATTTTATTGTCAAACAAGAAAACTTCAATGCTTATGATGGTAAACAATTGAAACGAAATGCTTATATGATTGAACACTTTAGTGATTATATGTCTAGAGTTAAAGGTGAACTTAAACTCATTAGTAAACATGCGACAAGTGCTTAAAGCTCAAAACGATTTTCTCAATGAATTTAATAATAAGAAAAATAATAATGTTGTTAGAGTTATAACTAGAGGGGGTAAAATGACTCAGGAACCTTTGTATCCTGAGGGCCACCCTAAGAGAATTGAGAAAGATTCTCAGAGAACTAATGTTGATGCACCTAGTCCTTCTAAAAAGAAGAAAAAGAAAAATGATAGGACTTTGCATGCTTCTAGTGAACCTGTTATTGACACACCTGAGAATCCCAATGGTATGTCTATTTATGATGTTGAAACACAATCTGGTAATGAACATGAACCTAGTGATAATATTAATGATGATGTTCATGTTGATGCTCAACCTAGCAATAATAATGATGTAGAGATTGAACCTGCTATTGATCTTGATAACCCACAATCAAAGAATCAACGTTATGATAAGAGAGACTTTGTTGCTAGGAATCACGGTAAAGAAAGAGAACCATGGGGTTCAGAAACCCATGCCTTTTCCTCCCAAACCATCCAAGAAAAAGGATGATGAGGATTTTGAGCGCTTGCTGAAATGATTAGACCTATCTTTTTGCGTATGCGTTTGACTGATATGCTTAGAATGAATCCTTATGCTAAGTATATGAAGGATATTGTTACAAATAAGAGAAAGATACCGGAAGCTAAAATTTCCACCATGCTTGCTAATTATGCTTTTAAGTGTGGAATACCAAAGAAACTTGGAGATCCAGGGGTACCAACTATACCATGCTCCATTAAAAGAAACTATGTTAAAACTGCTTTATGTGATCTTGGAGCCGGTGTTAGTGTTATGCCTCTCTCTTTATATCGTAGACTTGATTTGAATAAGTTGACACCTACTGAAATATCTTTGCAAATGGCTGATAAATCAACTGCTATACCTGTCGGTATTTGTGAGGATGTGCCTGTTGTGGTTGCAAGCGTTACTATTTTAACGAACTTTGTTATTCTTGATATTCCCAAGGATGATAGTATGTCAATTATCCTTGGTAGACCCTTTTTGAATACTGCAGGGGCTGTTATTGATTGCAACAAAGGCAATGTCACTTTTCATGTTAATGGTAATGAGCATACAGTACACTTTCCGAGGAAACAACCTCAAGTCCACAATATCAATTCTATTGGAAAAAATTCAACTATTACTATTGGAGGTTTTGAATTTCCTCTTCCTACTGTCAAGAAGAGATATGATATTCTTATTGTTGGGGATGTGCATATCCCGTTGAGGTAACCTAGTGTTATTCGAAATTTCTCCGGTTCCATGTTATTCGAAAAGATCTTGTTAACAAGACTTGATCAACCTTGTTAGTGGATTCCTTTTGATGAGCATGAGATGGATGAAGTTAGAAAGCACAACCTTCTGTACCCTCCTTTTACTTTCTATTATATAGATTAAATAAAGTAAAAATAGTATTTTCTGTCTGTTTTCTGAATTATTCGTGAAATAAAATATACCCTGAAAATAAAAGTTCTCCAAATGCCCTGAAAATGAAATATGATTTTTTTCTAGAATATTTGTGAATATCTGGCACTGAGAACACATGAGGGGGAGCAAGCACCTGGCCACGAGGGTCCAGGGCGCGCCCCCTGCCTCATCGGCCCCTGGTGGCCCCCTCCACTTATTCCTGCACCCACACACTCCTTCTTCCTCCCAGAAAAATCACCAACCAGCTCAAGCACGAGTTCTAGCTCATCTTGCTGTGATTTTCACCTTCCTTGCTCAAAGCTCCACTCACAAAACTGCTTTGGGGGATTGTTCTTTGGTATGTGACTCCTCCAATGGTCCAATTAGTTTTTGTTCTAGTGCTTTATTCATTGCAAATTTTTGCTGCCTAGGTGACAATATTCTTGAGCTTGCATGTCAAATTTATATGGTCCCAAGTAGTTCTAATGCATGATATAGTCTCTAGGCACTTGTGGGAGTAGTTGCTATCAATTTTGTTGAGTTTGGTTCACTTTTATTTTAAGTTACTAAATTTTTTAGAAATTTTCAGAAAAGGATGAAGAGATTTTTTAGGGTGTCTTCGAGCCGAAGCTCGAAGGACAAGCAAAGTGAAGAGGATAAGAGGCCCAAATATAATCTTCCTCGCACCGCGGAGGTTCAGCCGTGTGAATCGCCTTGTGATGATTTCTTGAGGGCAGCCGGGATTCATGATGATTTTTATTATTTGGCCGAGAATGCGGGCCTCACCGACTTCCTCCGCGACCAGCGCGAACAGTATCTCCTACTCACTAATATTTTTGTGCAAAATTTTCATTTCCATGCTAGGAGATCACCACCTTCGGTGGATTTTTATTTATATGGTGAGTATAAGGAGATGTCCCTTTATGATTTTTGTGAGGTTTGCAAGTTACCCTTTGCGGGCAGCATAGGGGAACCAAATCGTAATGATGTGGAAGGGTTTATTGATATGATTGCTGTATGGGAAACGAGGAAAGTTTCCGATGCATGAATCACTAGCATACACTTCCCTGTTCTACGTTACTTTGCAATATTTGCTAGTATATGTTTAATCGGTGCCGAAACTGTGGAAACCTTAGTGCCCCTAATATTGTTATTTTGTGCCATGCCTTGTTTCGTGATAACACTTTTAGTATAGGCACTATTGTTGCCAAGCGGTTAAATCTGAACCGTACGAAGGGTCCCATCTTGGGAGGTATCTTCGCCTCGCGCCTCGCTGCACACTTTAAATACCTATTAGGCATTATGAGAAAGAAGAAAAGTTGATGCCTCCTGTTTTTCTAGACTATAAGAGTATGGTAGCACATGATTTTATTGTTAAGAATAAGAGAAAGATGCTTAACTGTAGACTGATATTTGATAAAAATTACTTTGAGACTATTACTTTGCCTGCTCCTTCTTTGTTCAACTTATCTTCAGGCAAGTACCTTATTCTGCCGGAGGCCATTCATGCCTACCGGAACCTAACACCAGCTCTAGAGCCCGAGACGGCGCCACCACTTGATCCTCATCGCCAGTTTGTCTATCAGTGGGATCCAGAGGAGATCGCCAACCAGTGGCACCCTGAGGATCCTTCTCAGTACGACCCCAGCTACAACTTTGATCCATGGGCATAAAGCAACTTAGACCAAAAGCCTAAGCTTGGGGGAGTACGTATTTCTCACCTACATTACATTCATGTTCACACACTCATGCTAGTTGTCGGTGCTTATACTCTTTCATTGCAATTTCCATGCTAGTTTATTTTATTTTTCTAGTTTTCCTCTTGTGTGTTTGAATAACCTTAAGAAAAACCAAAAAATTTAGTTGTAGCTTCTAGCAAGTTTACTTTCCGTGCTTGTAGTAGTACTAATTAAAACAAAACCCAAAAAGATTTCTCGTTCTTCTTTTGCTTGTTGTGAGCTTTCCCGTGTAAATAGTTTTATTTTATTTCTTTTCTTTGGGGGTTGAGAGGAGAAGACCATGGTTAAAATGTTGAAGTAGCTCTTATATGCATTATTGTGGAATTAACCAAGAGCCCATATTACCTTGTCTTCTCCTTTGTATCAGATGCTTGCAGATTCCAGCTTATTCCAATGCACGTGCACTATTATTATTATCCACACCATTCGGGTGTGCAAGTGAAAGGCAATAATGACGATATATGATGGACTGATTGAGATGAGAGAAGCTGGTATGAACTCGACCTCTCTTGTTTTTGTAAATATGATTAGTTCATCGTTCCTGATTCAGCCTATTATGAATGAAACATGTTTGCAATGACAATTAGAGATTATAGTTGCTTATGCCATGCTTAATTATCTAGGAGTTTACAATGGTTTACCTTGCATGCCAACATGCTATTAAAATGGTTGTGATGTGGTATGATAGGGTGGTATCCTCCTTTGAACGATTTGAGTGACTTGACTTGGCACATGTTCACGCATGTAGTTGAAACAAAATCAACATAAGCCTCCATGATATTTATGTTCATGGTGGATTATATCCTACTCATGCTTGCACTCTATGTTTATTAATTTTAATGCATGTTCATGACTGTTGTCGCTCTCTAGTTGGTCGCTTCCCAGTCTCTTTCTAGCCTTCACTTGTACTAAGCGGGAATACTGCTTGTGCATCCACTTCCATAAACCCCAAAGTTATTCCATATGAGTCCACCATACCTTCCTATATGCGGTATCTACCTGTCGTTCCAAGTAACTTTGTATGTGCCAAACTCTAAACCTTCAAATGGAATTCTATTTTGTTTGCTCGAATAGCTCATGTATCAACTAGGGCTGTCTGGATCTTCCATGCTAGGTGGGTTATTCTCAAGAGGAGTGGACTCCGCTCCTCACTCACGAGAAAACGGCTGGTCACCGGGATGCCTAGTCCCATGCTCAAATTAAATCAAAATAATTGCAAACAAAACTCCCTCGAGACTGTTGTTAGTTGGAGGCACCCGTTGTTTCGGGCAAGCCATGTGAAAGATCGTGGATGTCGCTTAGAGGGGGGTGAATAGGCGCTTTAAAATAATTACGGTTTAGGCTTGAACAAATGCGGAATAAACCTAGCGGTTAAGTTGTCAAGCACAAAACCTACAACAACTAGGCTCACCTATGTGCACCAACAACTTATGCTAAGCGAGATAAACAACTAGGTGATAGCAAGATATATGACAAGAAACAATATGGCTATCACAAAGTAAAGTGCATAAGTAAAGGGCTCAGGTAAGAGATAACCGAGGCACGCAGAGACGACGATGTATCCCGAAGATCACACCCTTGCGGATGCTAATCTCCATTTGGAGCGGTGTGGAGGCACAATGCTCCCCAAGAAGCCACCAGGGCCACCGTAATCTCCTCACGCCCTCGCACAATGCAAGATGCCATGATTCCATTAAGGGACTGAGGGAGTCCTGGATTAGGGGGTGTCCGGATAGCCGAACTATCACAGTTGGCCATGTTGGAAATATGCCCTAGAGGCAATAATAAAAGCACTATTATTATATTTCCTTGTTCGTGATAATTGTCTTTTATTCATGCTATAATTGTATTATCCGGAAATCGTAATACACGTGTGAATACATAGACCACAATACGTCCCTAGTAAGCCTCTAGTTGACTAGCTCGTTGGTCAACAGATAGTCATGGTTTCGACTATGGACATCAGATGTCATTGACAGCGGGATCACGTCATTAGGAGAATGACGTGATGGACAAGACAATCCTAAGCATAGCACAAGATCGTGTAGTTCGTTTTGCTAGAGCTTTTTCAATGTCAAGTATCTCTTCCTTAGACCATGAGATCGTGTAACTCCCGGATACCGTAGGAGTGCTTTGGGTGTACCAAAGCGTCACAACGTAATCGGGTGACTATAAAGGTGCACTACAGGTATCTCCGAAAGTGTCTGCATTGGGTTGACACGGATCGAGACTCGATTTGTCACTCCGTGTATGACGGAGAGGTATCTCTGGGCCCACTCGGTAATGCATCACCATAATGAGCTCAAAGTGACCAAGTGTTTGGTCACGGGATCATGCATTACGATGCAGTAAAGTGACTTGCCGATAACGTAGACTGAGCGAGGTATTGGGATACCGACGATCGAGTCTCGGGCATGTAACGTACCGATTGACAAAGGGAATAGTATCTGGGTTACTTGAATCCTCGACATCGTGGTTCATCCGATGACATCATCGAGGAGCATGTAGGAGCCAATATGGGTATCCGGACCCGCTGTTGGTTATTGACCTGAGAGCCGTCTCGGTCATATGCGCATGTCTCCCGAACCCGTAGGGTCTACACTTAAGGTTCGGTGGCGCTAGGGTTATTAGGAAGACTTGTATGTGATTACCGAATGTTGTTGAGTCCCGGATGAGATCCCGGACGTCACGAGGGGTTCGGAAGGGTCCGGAGGTAAAGATTTATATATGGGAAGTTGTCAAGCGGACACCGGAAAGTTTCGGGGCATCTTGGTATTGTCTGGGGCCACCGGAAGGGTTCCGGGGGTCCACCGGGAGGGGCCACCCCTCCCGGAAGGGCCACATGGGCTGCATGGGGAAGGAGCCAGCCCCTGGTGGGCTGGGCGCGCCCCCCTTGGGCCCATGCGCCTAGGGTTGGGGGGGAACCCTAGAGGGGGCGCCCCCTTGCTTGGGGGGCAAGCCCCCCTCCCCTTGGCCGCCGCCCCCCCCCCTCTAGATGCCATCTAGAGGGGCCGGCCCCCTCCTCCCTTCCCCCTATAAATAGAGGGGTGAGGGGAGGGCTGCATACCCAAGTCAAGGCGCAGCCCCTCCCCTCCCCAACACCTCTCCTCCTCCGCGTGTGCTTGGCGAAGCCTGTGGGGCTGTCACTCCACCATCACGGCGAGTACTTCTTTGGAGCCATCTTCCTCAACCTCTCCTTCCCCTTGCTGGATCAAGGCCGGAGGAGGCGTCGTCCGTGCCCGTCGTGTGTTGAACACGGAGGTGCTGTCCGTTCGATGCTTGGTCATCGGTGATCCGAATCACGGCGAAAGTACGACTCCATCATCACCATCCCCTTGAACGCTTCCGCACTCGATCTACAAGTGGTATGTAGATGCAAACTCACTCCCTTGACTCGTTGCTTAGATGAACTCATAGATGGATCTTGGTGAAACCATAGGAAAAATTTTAATTTTCTGCAACGTTCCCCAACAAAGGGCATCATGAGCTAGGTCTGTCGTAGTTCTCTATTGCACGAGTAGAACACAATTTTGTTGTGGGCGTAGATCTAGTCAACTTGCTTGCCGCTACTAGTCTTATCTTGCTTCAGCGGTATTGTGGGATGAAGCGGCCCGGACCAACCTTACACGCACGCTTCGTGAGACCGGTTCCACCGATCGACATGCACTAGTTGCATAAGGTGGCTGGCGGGTGTCTGTCTCTCCCACTTTAGTTGGAGCGGATTCGATGAAAAGGGTCCTTATGAAGGGTAAATAGAAGTTGACAAAATCACGTTGTGGTTATTCGTAGGTAAGAAAACGTTCTTGCTAGAACCCAATTGCAGCCACGTAAAAGATGCAACAACAATTAGAGGACGTCTAACTTGTTTTTGCAGCAATTGACATGTGATGTGATATGGCCAGAAGTTGTGATGAATGATGAATGATATATTGTGATGTATGAGATCATGTTCTTGTAATAGGAATCACGACTTGCATGTCGGTGAGTATGATAACCGGCAGGAGCCATAGGAGTTGTCTTTATTTTGTATGACCTGCGTGTCATTAAAGAACGCCATGTAAATTACTTTACTTTATTGCTAAACGCGTTAGCCATAGAAGTAGAAGTAGTCGTTGGCGTGACAACTTCATGAAGACACAATGATGGAGATCATGATGATGGAGATCATGGTGTCATGCCGGTGACAAGATGATCATGGAGCCCCGAAGATGGAGATCAATGGAGCTATATGATATTGGCCATATCATGTCACTACTATATAATTGCATGTGATGTTTATTATGTTTATGCATCTTGTTTACTTAGAACGACGGCAGTAAATAAGATGATCCCTTACAAAAATTTCAAGAAGTGTTCTCCCCTAGCGTACTGCACCGTTGCTAAAGTTCGTCGTTTCGAAGCACCACGTGATGATCGGGTGTGATAGATCCTTACGTTCACATACAACGGGTGTAAGACAGTTTTACACATGCAAAACACTTAGGGTTAACTTGATGAGCCTAGCATGTACAGACATGGACTCGGAACACGGAGACCGAAAGGTCGAACACGAGTCGTATGGAAGATACGATCAACATGAGAATTTTCACCGACGATGACTAGTCCGTCTCTCTTGATGATCGGACACTGCCTAGTCGACTCGGATCGTGTAACACTTAGATGACTAGAGGGATGTCTAATCTGAGTGGGAGTTCATTAAATAATTTGATTAGATGAACTTTATTATCATGAACAATAGTCTAAAATCTTTGCATAATATGTCTTGTAGATCAAATGGCCAACGCTCATGTCAACTTGAACTTCAACGCTGCGTTCCTAGAAAACCAAGCTGAAAGATGATGGCAGCAACTATCGGACTGGGTCCGGAACCTGAGGATCATCCTCATAGCTGCCAGGAAACAATATGTCCTAGAAGGACCGCTAGGTGACGCTCCTGTCCTAGAGAACCAAGACATTATGAATGCTTGGCAAACTCGTGCTGATGATTACTCCCTCGTTCAGTGCGGCATGCTATACAGCTTAGAACCGGGGCTCCAAAAGCGTTTTGAGCATCATGGAGCATATGAGATGTTCGAGGAGCTGAAACTAGTTTTCCAAGCTCACGCCCGGGTCGATAGATATGGCGTCTCGACAAATTCTATAGTTGTAAGATGGAGGAAAATAGTTACGTCGGGGAGCACATACTCGGTAATGTCCAGGTTGCACAACCGCATGACCCAACTGAATATTAACCTCCCCGATGAGGCGGTCATTGATAGAATCCTTGATCGCTCCCACCAAGCTACAAGAGCTTTGTGATGAACTACAATATGCAGGGGATGGTGAAGACCATTCTGAAGTATTTTCAATCTTTGAAGTCGTGAGAGGTTGAGATCAAGAAAGAACATCAAGTGTTGATGGTCAATAAGACCACTAAGTTCAAGAAGGGCAAGGGCAAGAAGAACTTCAAGAAGGACGGAAAGGATGTTGCCGCGCCCGGTAAGCCAGTTACCGGAAAGAAGTCAAAGAATGGACCCAGGCCTGAGACTGAGTGCTTTTATTGCAAGGGAAGGGTCCTTTGGGCGAAACTGCCCCAAATACTTAGCGGATAAGAAGGCCGGCAACACCAAAGGTATATTTGATATACATGTAATTGATGTGTACCTTACTAGTACTCGTAGTAACTCCTGGGTATTTGATACCGGTGCCGTTGCTCATATTTGTAACTCACAGCAGGAGCTGCGGAATAAGCGGAGACTGGTGAAGGACGAGGTGACGATGCGCGTCGGGAATGGTTCCAGAGTCGATGTGATCGCCGTCGGCACGCTACCTCTACATTTACCTACGGGATTAGTTTTGAACCTTAATAATTGTTATTTCGTGCCAAGTTTGAGCATGAACATTGTATCTGGATCTCGTTTAATGCGAGATGGCTACTCATTTAAATCCGAGAATAATGGTTGTTCTATTTATATGAGAGATATGTTTGATGGTCATGCTCCGATGGTCAATGGTTTATTCTTAATGAATCTCGAGCGTAATGTTACACATATTCATAGCGTGAATACCAAGAAATGTAAAGTTGATAACGATAGTCCCACATACTTGTGGCACTTGCCGCCATATGGTCACATTGGTGTCAAGCGCATGAAGAAGCTCCATGCTGATGGACTTTTGGAGTCTCTAGATTATGAATCATTTGACACATGCGAACCATGCCTCATGGGCAAGATGACCAAGACTCCGTTCTCCTAACAATGGAGCGAGCAACCAACTTGTTGGAAATCATACATACCGATGTGTGCGGTCCAATGAGTGTTGAGGCTCGCGGAGGATATCGTTATGTTCTCACTCTCACAGATGACTTGAGTAGATATGGGTATGTCTACTTGATGAAACACAAGTCTGAGACCTTCGAAAAGTTCAAGGAATTTCAGAATGAGGTAGAGAATCCACGTGACCAAAAAATAAAGTTCTTACGATCAGATCGTGGAGGAGAATATTGAAGTCACGAATTTGGTACACACTTAAGGAAATGTGGAATCGTTTCACAACTCACGCCGCCTGGAACACCTCAGTGTAATGGTGTGTCCGAACATCGTAATCGCACTCTATTGGATATGGTGCGATCTATGATGTCTCTTACTGATTTCTTGCTATCATTTTGGGGATACGCTCTAGAGACAGCTACATTCACTTTAAATAGGGCACCGTCTAAATCCGTTGAGGCGACACTTTGTATGAATTATGGTTTGGGAAGAAACCTAAGCTGTCATTTCTAAAAGTTTGGGGATGCGATGCTTATGTCAAGAAACTTCAACCTGAAAAGCTCGAACCCAAATCGGAAAAATCGTCTTCATAGGATACCCTAAAGAAACCATTGGGTATACCTTCTACTTAAGATCCGAGGGCAAGATCTTTGTTGCCAAGAACGGATCCTTTACGGAAAAGAGTTTCTCTCGAAAGGAGTAAGTGGGAGGAAAGTAGAACTTCGATGAAGTACTACCTCTTGAACCGGAAAGTAGTGCAGCTCAGAAAATGTTCCTGTGGTGCCTACACCAATTGAGAGGAAATTAATGATGATGATCAAGGTACTTCGGATCAAGTTGCTACTTGAGACTTCAGAGGTCCACTAGGACACGTTCCGCACTGCAGTGGTACGGCAACCCTGTCCTGGAAATCATGTTGTTAGACAACGGTGAACCTTTGAACTATGAAGAAGCGATGGCGGGCCCAGATTCCAACAAATGGCTAGAAGCCATGAAATCCGAGATAGAATCCATGTATGAAAACAAAGTATGGACTTTGACTGACTTGCCCGATGATTGGCGAGCGATAGAAAACAAATGGATCTTTAAGAAGAAGACGGACGTGGATGGTAATGTCACCATCTATAAAGCTCGACTTGTCGCTAAGAGTTATCGGCAAGTTCAAGGGATTGACTATGATGAGACTTTCTCTCCCGTAGCGAAGCTTAAGTCCGTCCGAATCATGTTAGCAATTGCCGCATACTATGATTATGAGATATGGCGGATGGACGTCAAAAGCGGCATTCCTTAACGGGCATCTTAAGGAAGAGCTGTATATGATGCAGCCGGAAGGTTTTGTCGATCCTAAGAATGCTAACAAAGTATGCAAGCTCCAGCGATCTATTTATGGGCTGGTGCAAGCATCTCGGAGTTGGAACATTCGCTTTGATGAGATGATCAAAGCGTTTGGGTTTATCTTGAGACTTATGGAGAAGCCTGCGTTTACAAGAAAGTGAGTGGGAGCTCAGAGGATTTCTCATATTATATGTAGATGACATACTTTTGATGGGAAATGATATAGAATTCTTGGACAGCATTAAGGCCTACTTGAATAAGTGTTTTTCAATGAAGGACCTTGGAGAAGCTGCTTATATATTAGGCATCAAGATCTATAGAGATAGATCGAGACGCCTCATAGGTCTTTCACAAAGCACATACCTTGATAAGATTTTGAAGAAGTTCAAAATGGATCAGTCCAAGAAAGGGTTCTTGCCTGTCGCAAGGTGTGAGATTGAGCTCAGCTCAATGCCCGACCACGGCAAAAGATAAAGAAGAGATGAGCGTCATCCCCTATGCCTCAGCCATAGGATCTATTATGTATGCCATGCTGTGTACCAGACCTGATGTAAACCTTGCCGTAAGTTTGGTAGGAAGGTACCAAAGTAATCCCGGCAAGGAACACTGGACAGCGGTCAAGAATATCCTGAAGTACCTAAAAAGGACAAAGGACATGTTTCTCGTTTATGGAGGTGACGAAGAGCTCGTCAGAAGGGTTAAGTCGACGCTTAGCTTCGACACGGTCTGGATGACTCTAAGTCACAAACCGGATACGTGTATATGTTGAATGGTGGAAGCGATGGTAGATGCGGTACCAAGCAGAAGCGTCGTGGCGGGATGTACATGTGAAGCGGAGTACATGGCAGCCTCGGAGGCAGCGCATGAAGCAATTTGGGTGAAGGAGTTCATCACCGACCTAGAGTCATACCCTATGCGTCGGGGCCGATCAAACTCTTCTGTGACAACACTGGAGCGATTGCACGTGCCAAGGAGCCCAGGTTTCACAAGAAGACCCAGCACATCAAGCGTCGCTTCAACTCCATCCGTGAAAATGTTCAAGATGGAGACATAGAAATTTGCAAAGTGCATACGGATCTTAATGTCGCAGATCCGTTGACTAAACCTCTTCCGCGGGCAAAACATGATCAACACCAGAACTCTATGGGTGTTCGATTCATCACAATGTAACTAGATTATTGACTCTAGTGCAAGTGGGAGACTGTTGGAAATATGCCCTAGAGGCAATAATAAAAGCATTATTATTATATTTCCTTGTTCGTGATAATTGTCTTTTATTCATGCTATAATTGTATTATCCGGAAATCGTAATACACGTGTGAATACATAGACCACAATACGTCCTAGTAAGCCTCTAGTTGACTAGCTCGTTGGTCAACAGATAGTCATGGTTTCGACTATGGACATCAGATGTCATTGACAACGGGATCACGTCATTAGAAGAATGACGTGATGGACAAGACCCAATCCTAAGCATAGCACAAGATCGTGTAGTTCGCTTTTGCTAGAGCTTTTTCAATGTCAAGTATCTCTTCCTTAGACCATGAGATCGTGTAACTCCCGGATACCGTAGGAGTGCTTTGGGTGTACCAAACGTCCACAACGTGAATCGGGTGACTATAAAGGTGCACTACAGGTATCTCTGAAAGTGTCTGTTGGGTTGACACGGATCGAGACTGGGATTTGTCACTCCGTATGACGGAGAGGTATCTCTGGGCCCACTCGGTAATGCATCATCATAATGATCTCAAAGTGATCAAGTGTTTGGTCACGGGATCATGCATTACGGTACGAGTAAAGTGACTTTCCAGTAACGAGACTGAACGAGGTATTGGGATACCGACGATCGAGTCTCGGGCATGTAACGCATCGATTGACAAAGGGAATAGTATACGGGTTACTTGAATCCTCGACATCGTGGTTCATCCGATGACATCATCGAGGAGCATGTGGGAGCCAACATGGGTATCCAGATCCGCTGTTGGTTATTGACACGAGCCGTCTCGGTCATGTCTGCATGTCTCCCGCACCCGTAGGGTCTACACACTTAAGGTTCGGTGACGCTAGGGTTATTAGGAAGACTTGTATGTGATTACCGAATGTTTTTCGGAGTCCCGGATGAGATCCCGGACGTCACGAGGAGTTCGAAAGGTCCGGAGGTAAAGATTTATATATGGGAAGTTGTCAAACGGACACCGGAAAGTTTGAGGGCATACCGGTATTGTACCGGGCCACCGGAAGGGTTCGAGGTCCACTGAGGGGCCACCCCTCCCGGGGGGCCACATGGGCTGCGTGGGGAAGGAGCCAGCCTCTGGTGGGCTGGGCGCCCCCCCCCCTTGGGCCCATGCGCCTAGGGTTGGGGGGGGGAACCCTAGAGGGGGCGCCCCCCGTGCTTGGGGGGCAAGCCCCTCCCTTAACGCCGCCCCCTCTAGATGCCATCTAGAGGGCCGCCCTCCTCCTTCCCCTATAAATAGAGGGGTGATGGGAGGCTGCATACCAAGTCAAGGCGCAGCCCTCCCTCCCCAACACCTCTCTTCCTCCGCGTGTGCTTGGCGAAGCCTGCCGAGAATCATCACTCCACCATCATCACGCCGTCGTGCTGCTGCTGGAGCCATCTTCCTCAACCTCTCCTTCCCCCTTGCTGGATCAAGACGGAGGAGACATCATCCGTGCCGTACGTGTATTGAACGCGGAGGTGCTGTCCATTCAGTACTTGGTCATCGGTGATCCGAATCACGGCGAGTACGACTCCATCATCACCATCCCCTTGAACGCTTCCGCACTTGATCTACAAGTGGTATGTAGATGCAAACTCACTCCCTTGACTCGTTGCTTAGATGAACTCATATATGGATCTTGGTGAAACCATAGGAAAAAATTTAATTTTCTGCAACGTTCCCCAACAGGCCGGACTCCTGGACTATGAAGATACAAGATTGAAGACTCCGTCCCGTGTCCGGATGGGACTTTCCTTGGCGTAGAAAGGCAAGCTTGGCGATATGGATATGTACATCTCCTACCATTGTAACCGACTCTGTGTAACCCTAACCCTATCCGGTGTCTATATAAACCGGAGGGTTTTAGTCCGTAGGACGAACAACAATCATACCATAGGCTAGCTTCTAGGGTTTAGCCTCTCGATCTCGTGGTAGATCCACTCTTGTACTACCCATATCATCAATATTAATCAAGCGGGGTAGGGTATTACCTCCATCGAGAGGGCCCGAACACAGGTAAAAACATCGTGTCCCTTGTCTCTTGTTACCATCCGCCTAGACGCGCGATTCGGGACCCCCTACCCGAGATCCGCCGGTTTTGACACCGACATTGGTGCTTTCATTGAGAGTTTCTCTGTGTCGTCATCCTTAGGCCCGATGGCTTCTTCGATCATCAACAACGACGCGGTCCAGGGCGAGACTTTTCTCCCCGGACAGATCTTCGTATTCGGCGGCTTTGCACTGCGGGCCAATTCACTTGGCCATCTGGAGCAGATCGAAGCTCGCCCCGCCATCAGGTCAGATTCGGGAGTTTGAACTACACGGCCGACATCCGCGGAGACTTGATCTTCGACGGATTCGAGCCACAGCCAAGCGCGCCGCACTGTCTCGATGGGCACGATCTAGCTCTGCCGCCGAACAATGCCCTGGAGGCCGCACCAGCGTCCGCTCCGACCCTTAGCTCGGAGCCGACTCCGCCGATCGAGGATGAGTGGTTGGACACCGCTCGGGGCTCACGATCTCTCTGGCGATTGAGCCGAACTCCATCCCCGTCGCTTTGCGAAGACCATGACTCCAAGGTGCGGACTCCTCTCCGGACTCGAACCCCCAGCGCCCAATCGAATCCAATTGGGCGCGGTTATGGAGTTCATCGCGCGGACATCTTTCAGCACTCGCCCTTTGGCGACATCCTGAATTCACTAAAGTCTCTCTCTTTATCCGGAGAGCCCTGGCCAGACTATGGTCAGGAAGGTTGGGATGCGGATGACGAAGAAATTCAACGCCTACCCACCACCCACTTTGTAGCCACTGTCGATGATTTAACCGACATGCTCGACTTCGACTCCGAAGACATCGACGGTATGGATGACGATGCTGGAGACAACCAAGAACCAGCGCCTACGAGAACCTTTGGAAGGCCACCTCGTCATACGACATATACATGGTGGACATCCCAAAAGATAGGAACGGCGATGGAACAGCGGAGGATGACCCCTCCAAGAAACAGCCCAAGCGCCGGCGTCAGCGGCGCCGCTCTAAATCCCGCCACAGCAAAAACGGTGATTCCGGCACGGGAGATAATAACACCCCAGACAATGCCGAAGATAACCTCCTCCAGCAGGATTAAGCACAGGAGGAGGGAGAAGCCAGCCCTCATGATAGAGTGGCAGACAGGGAGGTGGAGGACGATAATTATATGCCTCCCTCCGAAGATGAGGCAAGCCTCGACGACGAATTTGTCGTGCCTGAGGATCCCGCCGAATAGGAGCGTTTCAAACGCAGGCTTATGGCCATGGCAAGCAGCCTCAAGAAAAAGCAGCAACAGCTTAGAGCTGACCAAGACTTGCTAGCTGACAGATGGACTGAAGTCCTCGCAGCCGAAGAGTACGAACTCGAACGCCCCACCAAGAGATACCCAAAACGCAGGCTGCTACCCCAATTAGAGGAAGCAGCACCCAAACCTACAACACCCAAGATGGTGCGGCCGACCGCCACCCCTGGCGGTCATGACAGAGAGGCCTCTAGACCCTCCATTCAAGCCGCACCGGGCCGCTCGAAAAGTACCAAGGCATGGGGAAACACGCCGGACACGCAAGACATATTGGAGGACAAGGCAAGGCAAACAAGATCGATCTACGGATCGCGTGGGCGCCCACGACGCGTGATGATAACCGTCACGCCGGATACAACTCCGGCCGGGCGAACCACGATGAGACAAAGCTCATTTGAGCTGCGTCGTGATATAGCCCAATACATGAGGCGCCAAGACACCCACTATGCTTCACAGATGAAGTGATGGACCATCAAATCCCCGAGGGTTTCAAACCCGTAAATATCGAATCATACGATGGCACAACAGATCCTGCGGTTTGGATCGAGGACTACCTCCTCCATATCCACATGGCCCGCGGTGATGATCTACACGCCATCAAATACCTCCCACTCAAGCTTAAAGGACCAGCTCGGCATTGGCTTAACAGCTTGCCGCCAGAATCAAATGGTTGTTGGGAGGACACGGAAGCCGTATTCCTTGATAACTTCCGGGGCACATATGTGCGACCACCGACGCCGATGACCTCAGCCACATAATTCAGCAGCCGGAAGAATCGGCGGACAATTACGGACACGGTTCCTAACCAAGAAAAATCAAATCGTTGATCTGTCCGGATGTAGAGGCCCTTGCAGCCTTCAAATATAACATCCATGACGAGTGGCTTGCCCGGCACCTAGGACAGAAAAGCCAAAATCCATGGCAGCCCTCACAACGCTCATGACCCGCTTTTGCTGGAGAGGACAGCTGGCTAGCTCGTAGTAACAACTTGACCAAAAACCCCGGTAGTTCGGATACCAAGGACAGCAATGGCAGGTTGCGTCGCAACAAGCACAAAGCGCCGCGTTAACGGGCGATAATCCGAGGATACGGCGATCAATGCCGGATTCAGAGGCTCTAAACCCGGTCGGCCAGAAAAAGCCGTTCAAAAGAAATACTCGGGGCCGTCAATCTGGACCGAATACTCGATCGCTCGTGCCAAATACATGGCACCCCCAAAAAACCAGCCAACCACACCAACAGGGATTGTTGGGTCTTCAAACAGGCAGGCAAGTTAAATGCTGAACTCAATGACAAGGGGCTGCATAGCGATGACGAGGAGGAGCTCCGGCCACGAACAATAGAGGATGTATGAAGGGTTTCCCCCACAAGTGCGGACGGTGAACATGATATATGCAACCCACATACCCAAAGGGAGCGGAAGCGTGCGCTTAAGGGACGATATCGTGATGGAGCCACGCCCCAAAGTTCAACCCATGGTCCTCCTGCCCGATCACCTTTGATCGAAGGGACCACCCCACTAGCATCCGCCATGGCGGATTCGCCGCATTGGTTCTTGACCCAATCATTGCCGGATTTCACCTCACTAGAGTCTTGATGGACGGCGGTAGCATCCTGAATCTGCTCTATCAGGATACAGTGTGCAAAATGGGCATAGACCCCTCAAGGATTAAACCTACAAAGACGACCTTTAAAGGCGTCATACCGGGTGTAGAGGCCAATTATGCGAGCTCGATTACACTCGAAGTGGTCTTCGGATCCCGGATAACTTCCGGGCGAAGAGTTAATCTTCGACATAGTCCCGTTCATGGCGGCTATCACACACTGCTTGGACGAACCGCATTTGCAAAGTTCAATGCGGTGCCGCACTACGCATACCTCAAGCTCAAGATGCCAGGCCCTCGAGGAGTAATCACGGTCAATGGAAACACCGAACGCTCTCTCCGAACGGAGGAGCATACAGCGGCGCGGCGGAGGTGCAAAGCAGCCTCTCACGACAATTATCGAGTCCGGCTACTAAACGTCCGAACAACGCCAAGCGCGCCCGGAGTAACCTACAACAAGACCGCCTGGCACGATCCGAGCATCGCCAGAGCAATCCGCCCCAACCCCAGCCCTCGCGAATTGCGAAGCCAGCATTACGCTGGCGTACATAACTATGCTCTGAAATACCATGGGCATAAGGGGAGAACACGACCACGACATCGCCAGAATGCGGCTCAACCGCACTGTGGGCTCCGATTGTGTCATTCTTTTCTTTCTTCTTTTCTCTTACTTTCAGGGCTCTCTTTTTAGAAGCCCTGTCTGCTCTATAATTGCCGAACTCACGGTGCAACAGCCGAGGAAGCGTAGCTTCGTCGAGTGTCCGGTGGTCTCTACTACGAGCATTATACCTATTTTACATACCATCCTCGCAGCTTACCCTCGGAGGGGACATGTTAAATAGTCTCATCCCTTGCTTATTGCACTATTTGTATCATTCTGCTTTCATTGCAGTACCTTTTTGAATAAACAATACATAGCTTTTGCCTATTATTGCACTCCTTTCTTTATCTATATATATGTTCATTCATGACATGTTGCACCCGTACACTTTGGTACGACCAATACACCAGGGGCTTAAGTACCCCAAAAATATGGTGTGATAAGTCCAAACACTTTCACAAGTGCGGCACCCTGAACTTATAACATTATATGCATCGGCTCCGAATCATGTCTTGGGTCAATAGTTGGGTTTGCCCGGCTCCCATGTTTTGGTACCTTACGTTCCGTTATATCGGCTAAAAGGTAGCCGGGAGAACCACTGCGATTACGCGGTTGAGCTGGGTTGAGCACCTCGGTGGAAAGCTAAACTGACCATCATGATAGAGGCGAGAGCCGATTGCTGTTCGAGAGGTTTTTCGGGTCCCTAAAGACTTATGCCGCTTAGAGCGAGGAGTCGGCATTGTCCGCCAAAGGCGTGGATAGCGCCCCAAACTCGGTCTTCCGAATACTAGGGGCTTCACCAAATTTAAAATTATAGAATTCTATGGCTAAGTGAGAGTGTTCAAGCACTATAAGTCCGGTTGCCTTGTTCGCTTCGTTGAACGCCTCCCTCGAAGGACCCAAGAATGGGAACAAGAGCGCTCAAGTTTATCCCTGAACACCCCAAGACTTTTCGTGACATGGGGGCTGAAGCCAACGACTTGCCATCTCTCAAATTTGATAAACGGCCGCATAAGGTAATATTTTAAATTCACAAGTGTTGCTTAAGCGCATATGAACAAGTTTTCAGCGTCTGGATAATAAATGCGAGTCTATTCAAAAATTAGATCTTTGGAGCATTCACCGCTATCTGGCGGCGCCCTTCATGACGCCCTCATAGTACATTTCGGCTTGCGATGCTCCTTGCCCTTCGGTGGCCCGTCTGTCACAAGCTTCTCGAGATCCAGCTTGCCCCAGTGCACTTTAGCACGGGCAAGGGCCAACAGGCACCTTCAATGCAGACGGAGCGCAGATGACTTCAATCCATGGACAGGCATCCACCAAATTACCGCACTAGCCCGGTAGGTCCTGTGCATGGCTTCCAATGGCCACACCAATTATGAGGCCCTTCATGGCCTGTTCGGCGACCTTGTGAAGCTCGACCAGCCGCTTCACTGGTCGCTTAGGGGCACTGGATGTCCGCCTCGACATCTTGAGACCGTAACACCTTTTCCGTCGAGCTCCCTCCTTGGCGCGGTAGAACACGGCAGATCATACACACTACGGGCAGATCTGCGAATGCTCTTTGGAGAGCTCCGAATTCGGGTAAGTAATAGGTAATTCACTTTCACATGCTTGCTTTGCATAAAGAATGCCTTACCGCCGCTATCTTCTTTAATGATTCAATTTCCTGGAGGGCTTTTTGGGCTTCGGCCTTAGCGGCTTTGGCACTCTCAAGAGCTGAGGCGAGCTCGGACTCTCAAGTCTTCAAGTCACGCTCCAAACTCTCGTGTTTTTCCACGAGAGCCCGGAGCTCTTGCCGCACCTCCGCCACCCGCGCCTCCTGCTTCTCTCGCTCGGTGCGCTCATGACCGCTTTACTTTCGGCCGTGGACACCGCTTCCTTCTGTGGTCGCCACCTCGTTCGTGGCCCCTACAATACCCATGTTAGTCCTGTCATTTTGCAACCAAATCCTTTCTATAAGGTCTTTCTTTAATAAGGTATTACTTACCTTCCATGTCCTCGAGCTGCTTCTTGGCAAGGCCGAGCTCGTTCTCGGACCGCCGAGGCTCTGCTTCAATGCATTGACCTCCATGATCGGTCTGGCAGAGGTCAGCAAGCAGCCTGCATTCCCATATTGACATACTTATGTTAGACTCCTCGTATATCTTTTAGATCCTCATCCGACTTTTCTTTCCGAACACCGAACTAAGCATCAGGGCTACCGCTGTCTATGCGGTAATATTTTTACATATTCTAAGCTTACCTCAAAGCCTGTTAGAAGGCTGATGCAGGCTTGATCAGCCCGCTCTTGGCGGACTGAACTTTCGATCACCACACTCATAACACTGCGGTGCTCCTCGTCGATGGAGGCACCGTTAAGCGCCTCCGACAAGCTATCCGGTGCCTCCGGATGGGCCGGAGGTCGCCGGCGTCGCCGATCTTGCCCTTCTTCTGAAGGGCCGCTTGCGGACTTGAACCATCAAGGTTCGATGCAGTATCCGGCACAGGGCCGGACTTAGAGCCCTCTGGGGTTTTGCCCCCTTCGCGCCCGGAGTCCGGGAGGTCGCCTTGCGGCGCCTCCGGGACCACCTCCTCCTGGCTGGGCCCATTTTGGGACTCCACCGCGGTGTCGTCTGCGTCACGAGGGGAGGAGGCGGTCGGAAGCGAAGTGCTATTCACATCCGACGAATTCAGGGAGCCGCTCGACGAAGCTGCGAGCTCGTCCTTGGGCGGGCTACATGGTTATATTCGGCGTTAGAAGACACTATGCGACAAATAAAAAGTTATGAGCTATTCCGGAGTCCGGACACTTACGATCTCGCCAGGGGCTTGGCCCTTGGTGGCCACTCCTCCTCGTCGTTGTCGGCGTTGGTGGAGAAGTCCGGAGGAAGGGTCCTTCCTTTCTTGGACCCTATGGCCTCCCCAGTCGGGGCGGCCTTCCTTTTCTTATCTCCCCCCTCTGGGGGAGAGGCCTCTTTTTCCTCCTCCTCGTCTTCACGGGAGGATTCCGCCTCAGAGTCGTCGGATGACGAATCCGGACAAAGATTGGCGCCGGAACTCCTTTGAGTTCCCGTGGCCTTCTTCTTGGCCTTCTTCTCCGGCACCACGTGAGGTGCCGGAGCCAGCAGCCCCGTCAATCGGGCGTCCGCTGGGTCTTCTGGCAAGGGGGCCGGACAGTTAATCTGTCCGGACGTCTTCAGCTAGTCCTGTCAAAGGTTAGGGAGTTTTAGATCCCGCATAGAGTCAAACTATGAAAAAAGAGTCCCATAAAGGGTAAAATAACTTACCTCACTGGCTTGACGCTGCGACCTGAATCCGCGATCTTGATGGCGGATGCGGAGCTTCGGCACCTTGAAAGCACCTTCCAGGCATCTTCGTACGTAGTGTCGAAGAGCCGGCTCAAGGTTTGGTGCTGTGCTGGATCAAACTCCCACAAATTGAAGGCCCGTTGTTGGCATGGGAGAATCCGGCGGATGAACATCACCTGGATTACGTTGACAAGCTTGAGATTCTTGTCCACCAGGTTTCGGACGCAGGTTTGGAGTCCGGACAACTCTTCCGAATCACCGCACGTCAGGCCCGTCTCTTTCCATGATGTGAGCCATGTGGGGAAGCCAGATCGGAATTCAGGGGCCGCCGCCCATTGAGAGTCGCGCGGCTCGGTGATGTAGAACCACCCCGATTGCCACCCCTTTATGGTCTCCACAAAGGAGCCCTCGAGCCATAGGGCGTTAATATCCCCGGCCAAAGATGGCACCTCCGCACTCCGCTTGGCGGCCGCCCACTACCTTCGGCTTGACATTGAAGGTCTTCAGCCATAAGCCGAAGTGGGGCTGGATGCAGAGGAAGGCCTCGCACACGGCGATAAACGCCGAGATGTTTAGGATGAAATTCGGGGCCAGATCATGGAAATCCAGGCCGTAGTAGAACATGAACCCCCGGACAAATGGGTGAAGTGGAAACCCTAGTCCGCGGAGGAAGTGGGGGAGGAACACCAGCCTCTCATGGGGCCTGGGGGTGGGGATGAGCTGCCCCTTATTGGGGAGCCGATGCGCGATGTCGCCGGACAAGTATCCGGCTTTCCGCAGCTTTTTGATGCGCCCCTCCGTGATGGAGGAGGCCATCCACTTGCCTCCCGCTCCGGACATAGTTGGAGAAGGTTGAGGTAGGATGTGCGGACTTGGGCGCTGGAGCTCGAGTGCGCGGAAATGGATGAGCAAAGGAGGAAGAAGGCGTAGGTGAAAAGGTGGATCCTTATCCCCTTATATGGACGGACGAAGCTATGCGTCCCCCGCCAGCCTGGTAAAACTCGCTTATCTCCCAAGCGCAGTTATCAATATTGATGGGAATCCCGGAATAAGGGGGCACGATCTCCGCTTTGATAAGACGTGCCAAGGAAACCGCCTTGCTAAACGCGCTGACGTGGAACAGTAAAAACGATTCGTATAAAGGCCTGGGCGTGGTGTCACGCCGCGGAATACCTCAGCAGATCTGTGCAAAGGTTATTCTCTCTATGGTAGTATGTGGAACTTGTTTTGCAGAGCCGGACACTATCCTTGTGTTCAAAATCTTCTATGAAGTATTCAGAGGAGGAACCCGCCTTGCAATGCCGAAGACAATATGCGCGTTGGACTCGTCGTCATTGAAGCCTGGTTCAGGGGCTACCGAGGGAGTCCTGGATTAGGGGGGTGTCCGGATAGCCGAACTATCACAGTTGGCCGGACTCCTGGACTATGAAGATACAAGACTGAAGACTTCATCCCGTGTCCGGATGGGACTTTCCTTGGCGTGGAAAGGCAAGCTTGGCGATACGGATATGTAGATCTCCTACCATTGTAACCGACTCTGTGTAACCCTAACCCTATCTGGTGTCTATATAAACCGGAGGGTTTTAGTCCGTAGGACGAACGACAATCATACCATAGGCTAGCTTCTAGGGTTTAGCCTCTCTGATCTCGTGGTAGATCCACTCTTGTACTACCTATATCATCAATATTAATCAAGCAGGAGTAGGGTATTACCTCCATCGAGAGGGCCCGAACCTGGGTAAAAACATCGTGTCCCTTGTCTCCTGTTACCATCCGCCTAGACGCACAGTTCGGGACCCCCTACCCGAGATCCGCCGGTTTTGACACCGACAGGGACCCTTGAGGGCGGTCACCGAACCCGTACAAATGGAAAACCTTGGGGGCGGTCACCGAACCCGTACAAATTGCTCGGGGCGATCTCCACAACCTAATTGGAGACCCCGATGCTTGCCCGGAGCTTTACAACACAATGATTGAGCTCCGAACACCACCAAGGTTGGGGCTACCTCCACAACTTAATTGGAGGCTCCCAACGACACCACGAAGCTTCACCACAATGGAATATGGCTCCGCGGTGACCTCAACCGTCTAGGGCGCCCAAGCACCCAAGAGGAACAAGCTCAAGGGTACCAAGCACCCAAGAGTAATAAGCTTCTCAACTTGTAACTTCCACGTATCACCGTGGAGAACTCAAACCGATGCACCAAATGCAATAGCAAGGGCGCACGGAGTGCCCAAGTCCTTCTCTCTCAAATCCCACCAAAGCAACTAATGCTAGGGAGGGAAAAGAGAGAAAGAACAAGAAGGAGACCACCAAGAACTCCAAGATCTAGATCCAAGGGGTTCCCCTCTCCTAGAGGAGAAAGTGATTGGTGGAAATGTGGATCTAGATCTCCTCTCTCTTTTCCCCCCAAAACTAGCAAGAATCCATGGAGGGATTGAGAGATAGCAAGCTCGAAGAAGGTCAACAATGAGGGAAGAACACAAGCTCAAGAGATAAGGCTCATTGGGTAAGAAGACCCCCCCTTTTATAGGACCTCCCGAATCCAACCGTTATGTGCTCAGCCCGCACACGAGCGGTACTACCACTCCACGAGTGGTACTACCACTGGAGGAGCGGTACTACCGCTTAGCACGGTCAAAACCTCCCAACGAGAGAGAAAAACATGAGTTGAAGCTCTGCCAGAGAGGTAGTACCGCTCGGGGAGAGGTAGTACCGCTTATAAGAGGTACTACCACTCGAGGGTAGAGGTATTACCGCTTATAAGTGGTACTACCGCTCGTGGGGAGAGGTAGTACCGCTTATGAGAGGTACTACCGCTCGAGGGGAGAGGTAGTACCGCTTATAAGAGGTACTACCGCTCGAGGGGAGAGGTAGTACCACTTATAAGCTGTACTACCGCTCAACTACCGCGAAACCCGACATGAGAAATGCAAGACAAAATCGAGGCGGTAGTAGAGCGGTACTACCGCTTGACGCTACAAGCGGTACTTCCGCTGCCGACCGCGGTACTACCGCAGGGAGAAAACCAGAACTGCCATAACTTCTTAATATGAGCTCCAAATTGAGCAAACTCAAGCTTGTTGGATAGAGGAAGATGAGTAGCGTCAAAACAGCATAACCTCCAACATAGCAAACATCATAGAAGATGCATGAGTGAACTCCGTTTTTGATGAACTCGAGCTTGTCATCAAGATGACCATAAGCTCCAAAACTCACAAAGAGAAACACCAAACAAGAACCGAGAAAGATGATGCAAGGATGCAGTGGTTTGAGCTCTCTATGAACGATATGATCAAGTTACTTATCGAGAGCCCCCCTTGATAGTACGACAATCGATCCTATAACCTGGTCTCCTACAACTACCATGAGACCGGTAAAATAGAAAACCTATCAAGGGCAAACCTTTGCCTTGCACATAGTCCACTTGAGCTAGATGATGACGATCTTGACTCCCTCAAGCTGGACCACCTTTCTTGATTGCACTGGCTCGGTGAAAACTAGTAGATTGCTCCCCCATACACCACTATGGGTGAGCCACTCTTCGTCACATCTTTACAAGTCCATTGCCACCACAATGGACGGCAAGCTTCAAGCATATGATCTCTTTGTGATGATCGTACTTGAACTTGCACACCACAACCTAACCCCACAATGAACTCTCATGAAAACCATGGGTTAGTACACAAAGCGTAATTGACAATGCTTACCTTACCATGGGATCGCTTGATCCCTCTTCGTACATCTTCTACTCTTTATGTGTTGATCAACTTGATTCACTCTTTGACTTAGTCTTGATCAACCTTGAATCTTTCCAACTCTCTTCATTTGGATGATGTCTTGAAGGTAAACATGAATGATCACACACTCTTCTTCTTCAAGAGATGCTTGCAATAAGTTCAACCCTCACAAGACTAATCTTTGGATAATTCCTTAATAGCACCTTGGTCATCACAAACTCTCCTTGAAACCAACAAATGGACTCCAAGAAAATCCTATGGACAAACCCTTCAAATATAACTCAAGGCAACCATTAGTCCATAGAGATTGTCATCAATTACCAAAACCAAACGTGGGGGCACCGCATGTTCTTTCAATCTCCCCCATTTTAGTAATTGATGACAATCACTTTCAAGAGAGTTTATATTTTCGTAATTGATGACAATCACTTTCAAGAGAATTATGCATCACCATACCATGCAACAATAACGTATGTGCATGAGATGCAAATGCTTAGGAACAAAACCAAAGCAAGAAGAGAAGAAACAACTCTCTAAACTTCCTCAAAAAACTCTCTGAAACTTCTCCCCCATTGGCATCGATTGCCAAAATGGGCAAAATGCTTAGAAGGCCAATATAACTTGTGTTCCTCCATAAATTGTGTATTTCTAAACTAGAGAGTGGAATGCAATACACATATCCAACAGTAAATACTTGGGGAAAGACAAACTATATTGAGGCCCAAATATTGAAAAAGAATGATATGCCACAAAGACGTAATCAAAGAGAGAGACCAATCAAGGATACCAATTGAAGCAAGCTATCAAAAGATACCAATTGAACCAACTAGACCAATGATCCTACGAGCCATATGAATAAAAGATATTATGATGTGAGCAAAGGAGTGTCCTAGAGAAACTAGAGAAGCTCCCCATGTTTTGTGCACAATTTAGTTTTGTATTTGGATAGAACGAGCACAAAATAGGATCGTCTCTCCCCCAAGATCAATAGAACCTCATGACAAGTGGGAGAGAGCAACTGAGTGTTCTAAAGACACTAGTGAAGCTCACCATGATTTGTGCACTCCTTAGAATATTTGCATTAAGATACCAAGTGCACAAAATAGGATCATCACTCCCCCAAAATCAATAGAAACTCAGAACAAGCACAAGCGGGCAAGTAGGAAACAAAGCCTAGCACAAGCAACCAACAAATGGTTGAGCAACATATAAAGGAGACAACTTAAGAGTAGGCTCAACCAAAATGATGTGTGTGAGTCATGTCAAAGCACTTGAGAAGACTAATGTAAGGGTGAGCATTAAGCATCAACATAGTCTTGAATAGTGGAGATACAAGGTGCATGACATGTCCTTCCCACACACACCAAGCAAAGGGGTTCACAAGCACACTCAACATGCAAAAAGAATAACCAATGCTTGTGACAACCCATGGTGAAGAAAGAAAGTGAAAGCTATGTCAAGAGGAGGGATACCAATCGAGATGGCAAAAGCTCATCAAGACAAGCAAGAGACACAATATCTTCACCACATAAGAGTCCATCAAGATGCAACAAGGTAAGATCCCTACTCAAGGCAAAAGCTTTCACGGGGCCACCAAAGAAATAATACAAGAAAGAAAAGGTGGACGTGAAAGAAAGGATATTGCTACGTCTTGAGCTTGCATTGGTTTTCCCCGAAGAGGAGAGGATGATGCAGCACAGTAGCGTAAGTATTTCCCTCAATTTTTGAGAACCAAGGTATCAATCCAGTAGGAGGCCACGCACAAGTCCCTCGTGCACGCACAAAAGCGATAGCTACTCGCAACCAACGTGATTAGGGGTTGTCAATCCCTTCACGGTCACTTACGAGAGTGAGATCTGATAGAGATAATATTTTTGGTATTTTTGGTATAAAGATGCAAAGTGAAAAGTAAAAGGCAAAGTAAAAACAAAGCAAGTATAAAAGTGATGGAGATTGATATGATGAGAATAGATCCAGGGGCCATAGGTTTCACTAGTGGCTTCTCTCAAGAGCATAAGTATTCTACGGTGGGTGAACAAATTACTGTTGAGCAATTGATAGAATTGAGCATAGTTATGAGGTTATCTAGGTATGATCATGTATATAGGCATCACGTCCGAGACGAGTAGATCGAAACGATTCTGCATCTACTACTATTACTCCACTAATCGACCGCTATCCAGCATGCATCTAGAGTATTAATTTAAAAACAGAGTAATGCCTTAAGCAAGATGACATGATGTAGAGGAATAAATTCATGCAATATGATAAATACCCCATCTTGTTATCCTCGATGGCAACAATACAATACGTGCCTTGCAACCCCTTCACATCCTTTGGGTAAGGACACCGCAAGATTGAACCCAAAGCCATGCACTTCTCCCATTGCAAGAACTACCAATCTAGTTGGCCAAACCAAACAGATAATTCGAAGAGACTTGCAAAGATAACTCAATCATACATAAAAAATTCAGAGAAGATTCAAATATTATTCATAGATAAGCTGGATCATAAACCCACAATTCATCGGTCTCAACAAACACACCGCAAAAAGAAGATTACATTGAATAGATCTCCACAAGAGAGGGGGAGAACATTGTATTGAGATCCAAAAAGAGGGAAGAAGCCATCTAGCTACTAGCTATGGACCCGAAGGTCTGAAGTAAACTACTCACACTTCATCGGAGAGTTTATGGTGTTGATGTAGAAGCCCTCCGTGGTGGATCCCCCCTCCATGAGCTCCTAACAGGCCCCAAGATGGGATGTCGTGGATACAGGAAGTTCTTGGCGGTGGAATTAGGTTTTGGCTCTGTTACGATCGTTTGAAGTGCGTGAGGTATATATAGGAGGAAGGAGTATGCGTTGGTGGAGCTTGAGGGGCCCACGAGGCAGGCGCCCCACCCTCGTGACCGCCTCTCTGGTTCCTTGGCGTGAGGTCCAAGTCTCCTGGATCACGTTCGTGAGAAAATCACGCTTCCAAGGTTTCATTCCGTTTGGACTCCGTTTGATATTCTGTTTCTTCGAAATACTGAAAAAGGCAAAAAACATCAATTCTGGGTTGGGCCTCCGGTTAATAGGTTAGTCCCAAAAGTAATATAAAAGTGGAAAATAAAGCCCAATAGTCCAAAACAATAGATAAAGTAGCATGGAGCAATCAAAAATTATAGATACGTTGGAGACGTATCGGCATCCCCAAGCTTAATTCACCTTCGTCCTCGAGTAGGTAAATGATAAAAAGAGAATTTTTGATGCGGAGTGATACTTTGGCATAATTTCAATGTTAATCTTCTTAATCATGGTATGAATATTCAGATCCGAAAGATTCAAGACAAAAGTTCATATTGACATAAAAATAATAATACTTCAAGCATACTAACTAAGCAATTATGTCTTCTCAAAATAACATGGCCAAAGATAGTTATCCCTACAAAATCATATAGTCCTGCTATGCTCCATCTTCCCCACCGTAAGTATTTAAATCATGCACAACCCCGATGACAAGCCAAGCAATTGTTTCATACTTTAACATTTTCAAAACTTTTTCAATCTTCACGCAATACATGAGCGTGAGCCATGGATATAGCACTATATGTGGAATAGAATGGTGGTTGTGGAGAAGACAAAAGGGAGAAGATAGTCTCACATCAACTAGGCGTATCAACGGGCTATGGAGATGCCCATCAATAGATATCAATGTGAGTGAGTAGGGATTGCCATGCAACGGATGCACTAGAGCTATAAGTATATGAAAGCTCAACAAAAGAAACTAAGTGGGTGTGCATCCAACTACTTTGCTCCACGAAGACCTAGGGCATTTGAGGAAGCCCATCATTGGAATATAGAAGCCAAGTTCTATAATGAAAATTCCCACTAGTATATGAAAGTGACAAAATGAGAGACTCTCTATCATGAAGATCATGGTGCTACTTTGGAGCACAAGTGTGGTAAAAGGATAGTAACATTGTCCCTTCTCTCTTTTTCTCTCATTTTTTTATTTTTTTATTTGGGCCGTTTCTCTTTTTTATGGCCTCTTTTTTCGTCCGGAGTCTCATCCCGACTTGTAGGGGAATCATAGTCTCCATCATCCTTTCCTCACTTGGGACAATGCTCTAATAATGATGATCATCACACTTTTATTTTCTTACAACACAACAATTACAACTCGAAACTTAGAACAAAATATGACTCTATATGAATGCCTCCGGTGGTGTACCGGGATGTGCAATGAAACATGAGTGACATGTATGAAAGAATTATGAACGGTGGCTTTGCCACAAATACGATGTCAACTACATGATCATGCTAGCAATATGACAATGATGGAGCGTGTCATAATAAATGGAATGGTGGAAAGTTGCATGGCAATATATCTCGGAATGGCTATGGAAATGCCATGATAGGTAGGTATGGTGGCTGTTTTGAGGAAGATATATGGTGCGTGTATGATACCGCGAAAGGTCTTGTGCGGTATTAGAGAGGCTAGCAATGGTGGACGGATGGGAAAAAGTGTGTATAATCCATGGACTCAACATTAGTCATAAAGAACTCATATACTTATTGCAAAAATCTAGAAGTTATCAAAGCAAAGTATTACGCACATGCTCCTAGGGGATAGATTGGTAGGAAAATACCATCGCTCGTCCCCGACCGCCACTCATAAGGAAGACAATCAATAAATAAATCATGCTCCGAGTTCATCACATAACGGTTCACCATACGTGCATGTTACGGGAATCACAAAATTCAACACAAGTATTCTTTAAATTCACAACTACTCAACTAGCATGACTCTAATATCACCATCTTCATATCTCAAAACAATTATCAAGCATCAAACTTATCTTAGTATTCAACGCACTCAAAAGAAAGTTTCACATATCTTGAATACCAAGTATAATAACATTAAGCAAATTACCATGCTATTAACGACTCTCAAAATAATCTAAGTGAAGCATGTGAGATCAAGTTTCTTTAAAACAAATCCACCACCGTGCTCTAAAAGATCTAAGTGAAGCACTATAGCAAAAATTATCACGCTCAAAAGATATAAGTGAAGCACAATGAGCAAAACTATCAAGCTCAAAAGATATAAGTGAAGCACATAGAGTATTCTATCAAATTCCAATTCATGTATGGATCTCTCAAAAGGTGTGTACAGCAAGAATGATTGTGGTGAACTAACAAGCAAAGACGCAAATAATACAAGACGCTCCAAGCAAAACACTTATCATGTGGTGAATAAAAATATAGCTCCAAGTAAATTACCGATGGAAGTGGATTTAAAGAGGGATGCCTTCCAGGGCATCCCCAAGCTTTGACTTTTGGTGTCCTTGGATTATATTGGGGTGCCATGGGCATCCCCAAGCTTAGGCTCCTGCCACTCCTTGTTCCATAATCCATCAAAAGAATTCACCCAAAACTTGAAAACTTCACAACACAAAACTCAATAGAAATCTCGTGAGCTCCGTTAGAGAAAGAAAACAAAAGACTAATTTAAGGTACTGTAATGAACTCATTCTTTATTTATATTGGTGTTAAACCTACTGTATTCCAACTTCTCTATGGATCATAAACTATTTTACTAGCCATAGATTCATCAAAATAAGCAAACAACACACGCAAAACAGAATCTGTCAAAAACAGAACAGTCTGTAGTAATATGTAACTAACTCAAACTTCTGGAACTCAAACAATTCTACCAAAATTAGACGACCTGGAAAATTTGTTTATTGATCATCAGCAATTGGAATAAGTATTTTATCACGTTATGGTGATTTTTAACAATTCGTGCACTGAGCACAAAGTTTCTGGAAATTACAGCAAGTTCAAATAACTATCATCCAAGAAGATCCAATAGGTTTAACTTGGCACAAACACTAATTAAAAGATAAAACCACATCTAAACAGAGGCTAGATGTATTATTTATTCCTAAACAGAAACAAAAAAAAAACTAAAAATAAATTTGGGTTGCCTCCCAACAAGCGCTATCGTTTAACGCCCCTAGCTAGGCATAAAAACAAGGATAGATCTAGGTATTACCATCTTTGGTAGGCAATCCATAAGTGGCTCTGATAATAGATTCATATCGTAATTTTATTTTCTTCCTAGGGAAGTGTTCCATGCCTTTCTTTAATGGAAATTGGAATCTAATATTCCCTTCCTTCATATCAATAATTGCACCAATCGTTCTAAGGAAAGGTCTACCAAGAATAATAGGACATGAAGGATTGCAATCTATATCAAGAACGATAAAATCTACGGGCACATAATTCCTATTTGCAACAATAAGAACATCATTAATTCTTCCCATATGCTTTTTAATAGTGGAATCCGCAAGATGCAAGTTTAGAGAGCAATCATCAAAATCACGGAAATCTAGCAAATCACACAAAGTTTTGGGAATAGTAGAGACACTAGCACCCAAATCACACAAAGCATTAAAATCATGATCTTTGATTTTAATTTTGGTAGTAGGTTCCCACTCATCATAGAGTTTCCTAGGGATAGAAACTTTCAACTCAAGTTTTTCTTCATAAGAGTGCATCAAAGCATCAACAATGTGTTCGGTAAAGGCCTTATTTTGACTATAGGCATGGGGAGAATTTAGCACGGTTTGCAACAAGGAAATACAATCAATTAAAGAGCAATTTTCATAATTAAATTCCTTGAGATCCAAAATAGTGGGTTTACCAACATCTAGGTTTTTATTTCTTTCAATCCCACTTTTATCAATTTCATCATCAAGATCTAAAAACTCCGAATTCTTAGAACTCCTTCTAGGTAAAGGAAGATCATATTCAGTTTCATCAAGATTCATATTGCAAAACAAAGATTTAGTAGGGACACATCAATAACTTTTAGATCTTCATCTTGATTTTCATAGGAATTAGAAGAACACGCTTTAATAAAGGCATCTTTGGAAGCACGCATCCTAGCGGTTCTTTCTTTGCACTCATCAATGTAAATTCTCATAGCTTTGAGAGACTCATTGATATCATGCTTAGGAGGAATATATCTAAGCTTTAAAGAATCAACCTCAAGAGAAATTCTATCAACGTTCCTAGCCAAATCATCAACTTTAAACAATTTCTCTTCAAGCAAAGCATTAAAATTCTTTTGTGAATTCATAAACTCTTTAACACTATTCTCAAATTCAGAGGGCATCTTATTAAAATTTCCATAAGAGTTGTTGTAGGAATTTCCATAATTATTAGAAGGATTACTAGGATAAGGCCTAGGATTAAAATTCCCTCTATACGCGTTGTTGCCAAAATTATTCCTACCAACAAAATTCACATACATAGGTTCAGTATTATTCTCAATCAAGGTAGACAAAGGCATATCATTAGGATCAGAAGAAACACTCTTAGTAGCAAATAATTTCATAAGTTCATCCATGTTTCCACTCAAAACATTGATTTCTTCTATAGCATGCACTTTTTATTAGTAGATCTTTCAAGATGCCATTGAGAATAATTAACCATAATATTATCTAGGAGTTTAGTAGCATATCCTAAAGTGATTTCCATAAAAGTGCCTCCCGCGGCCGAATCTAAAAGATTTCTAGAAGCAAAATTTAATCCGGCATAATTTTTTTGTATAATCATCCACAAGTTCAAACCATGAGTAGGACAATTATGTATCATTAATTTCACCCTCTCCCAAGCTTGTGCAACATGTTCATGATCAAGTTGCTTAAAATTCATAATATCGTTTCTAAGAGAGATAATCTTAGCGGGAGGAAAATACTTAGAGATAAAAGCATCTTTGCACTTGTTCCAAGAATCAATACTATTTTTAGGCAAAGATGAAAACCACGCTTTAGCACGATCTCTAAGCGAAAAAGGAAATAGCTTCAACTTAACGACATCATTATCGACATCTTTTTCTTTTGCATATCACATAAATCAACGGTTATTCAGATGAGTAGCGGCATCTTCACTAGGAAGGCCGGCGAATTGATCTTTCATAACAAGATTCAACAAAGCAGTATTGATTTCACAAGATTCAGTATTGGCAAGAGGAGCAATCGAAATGCTAAGGAAATCATTATTATTGGTATTGGTGAAGTCACACAATTTAGTAGCATCTTGAGCCATTGCATGCATAAGCAATCCAACACACGAACAAACAAACGGACGAGGAAAAGGCAACGGGAAAAAGAGGAGGAGATTGGGAAAGAGAGGGCGAATAAAATGGCAAGGGTGAAGTGGGGGAGAGGAAAACGAGAGGCAAATGGCAAATAATGTAATGCGAGAGATAGGGTTTGTGATGGGTACTTGGTATGTTGACTTTTACGTGAGACTCCCGACAGCGGCGCCATAAATCCTTCTTGCTACGTCTTGAGCTTGCGTTGGTTTTCCCGAAGAGGAGAGGATGATGCAGCAGTAGCGTAAGTATTTCCCTCAGTTTTGGGAACCAAGGTATCAATCCAAGAGGAGGCCACGCACAAGTCCCTCGTGCACCGCACAAAACGATAGCTACTCGCAACCAACGCGATTAGGGGTTGTCAATCCCTTCACGGTCACTTACGAGAGTGAGATCTGATAGAGATAATATTGTTGGTATTTTTGGTATAAAGATGCAAAGTGAAAAGTAAAAGGCAAAGTAAAAACAAAGCAAGTATAAAAGTGATGGAGATTTATATGATGAGAATAGACCCGGGGGCCATAGGTTTCACTAGTGGTTTCTCTCAAGAGCATAAGTATTCTACAAAGGTGAACAAATTACTGTTGAGCAATTGTGAGAATTGAGCATAGTTATGAGGTTATCTAGGTATGATCATGCATATAGGCATCATGTCCGAGACAAGTAGATCGAAATGATTACGCATCTACTACTATTACTCCACTCATCGACCACTATCCAAAGATGCATCTAGAGTATTGAGTTAAAAACAGAGTAACGCCTTAAGCAAGATGACATGATGTAGAGGAATAAATTCATCCAATATGATAAATACCCCATCTAGTTATCCTCTATGGCAACAATACAATACGTGCCTTCAACCCCTTCTGTCACTGGGTAAGGACACCACAAGATTGAACCCAAAGCCATGCACTTCTCCCATTGCAAGAACTACCAATCTAGTTGGCCAAACCAATCAGATAATTCGAAGAGACTTGCAAAGATAACTCAATCATACATAAAAAATTCAGAGAAGATTCAAATATTATTCATAGATAAGCTGGATCATAAACCCAAAATTCATCAGTCTCAACAAACACACCGCAAAAAGAAGATTACATCGAATAGAGCTCCACGAGAGAGGGGGAGAACATTGTATTGAGATCCAAAAAGAGAGATGAAGCCATCTAGCTACTAGCTATGGACCCGAAGGTCTGAAGTAAACTACTCACACTTCATCGGAGAGGCTATGGTGTTGATGTAGAAGCCCTCCGTGGTGGATGCCCCCTCCGTGAGCTCCTAACAGGCCCCAAGATGGGATCTCGTGGATACAAGGAAGTTGCGGCGGTGGAATTAGGTTTTTGGCTCTGTTACGATCGTTTGGGGTACGTAGGTATATATAGGAGGAAGGAGTACGTCGGTGGAGCTTCGAGGGGCCCACGAGGCAGGGGGGCGCGCCCTAGGGGGGCCCACCATCGTGACCGCCTCTCTGGTTCCTTGGCGTAGGATCCAAGTCTCCTGGATCACGTTCGGTGAGAAAATCACGTTTCTGAAGGTTTCATTCCGTTTGGACTCCATTTGATATTCTGCTTTCTTGAAATAATCTGAAAAGGCAAAAATAGCAATTACAGGCTGGGCCTCCTGTTAATAGCTTAGTCCCAAAAGTAATATAAAAGTGGAAAATAAAGCCCATTATAGTCCAAAACAATAGATAAAGTAGCATGGAGCAATCAAAAATTATAGATACGTTGGAGACGTATCAGATATCTTCTAGATATGTAATTTCTCTCAAGTGTATAAGATTCTAGGTAGATGAAATCATGATGATATCGATCCACAAAGAAGGATGTACACACGAAATAGTTACAAAAAGGAAAGAATAAGATATCCACAAGGAAGTCATAAATATACCAATGAGATATTTGCTTGAAAGCATAGCACATGGCTAGATATGATCTTATTGTATACAAATGAATTCCGACCACACGAACATCAAAGACATCACAACTAGCAACAAGAGATCATTGTTGGGATGCCTTGAGAAAGGAAACAAGTATCACAAGAAAGAATGACTAACGTGCCATGATACAACCTACACAAGGTTGATGCAAGAAATGTGTGCATGAAGTAGATGATGATACTTGTTACCAAGATAGCATTGGAGGGATGCAGTAGATACCAATTGAAGGTAGATAGTAGTTCATTTATCATCCTAGCTTGACTCCAATAAGCACATGGTGACAACACCTTCCTTTTGAATGAGCCGAGCATCCAATGCATCTCCAATTGTTCCTAGAACAACCACACAAACAAAATGGTACCCAAACTCATTGGGACCAAAGAGTTAGAAACACCAATACATAGGACAAACTCCACATACATTTGTGCATATAAATATGAAAATGCATTTCATGCACATCTCATCCAAATTGATACTAGGCGGAGTTTCCCCTATATATTGGGTCAAAGAAAGAAAGCATGCCAAAGAAAATTCATGAAGTAAATATGCAAGCTCAAGACTTCCAAGAAACGATACCAAATGAAAAAATAAATACCAAGTGAAAATAGGATACCAAATAGAGAAATCATCACTTGGGAGATATTATTAAAAGATACATCAAGGAATGAGATATCCATTGATACACTCAAAAGAAAGATATAGAACTCCCCAAAGAGAGGATGCTTCCAAACAAACCAGGCCCTCTATAAAGTTTCATGATAGCACAAAGTACCAAAAAGAAACGGCTTTCCCTCCACCAACACACACTTGATATGGATCAAAATATGAGTGTTTCATAGAAAATAGGATAGCTCCCCCAAGAGTAGTGCATTATAGAGAATTTGCATTTGAGTAGAAAATGCACAAGGTGGGATCACCACTTTCACTATATCTAGAAAGCACTAGACAGGATCAAGAAAACAACAAGATCCACAAGTGGCATGGAAGGCAATGGGAGTTGACACAATATTGGCAAGAAATAAGGCCAAATAAAAGCAAAACCCAAGGTAAAGATGATCAATAATTTCTACCACATAAATGATTACCAATTGTCAAGAGACAAGAAGTATTTGGTAATAATTCCCGATGGTAGATTCTAAAGATATCCAACATCATCTTCACACCAAACACAAAATAAAATTTGCAACTTGTAGAGCTAACATGCCACCTAGGAACAATATCAACTCTAGGTGACAATATCTCAATTGTACAAATTTTCTAGGCTTGTAATATACACATAGCATATTACTCCCCCATAATGTGATACCAATGAAAAACTTAACAAGATGAAAAAAAGAACCAACAAGAGATAATTAATGGACCAAATAGAATTTGAATTTCTCATGAGAAGACATACCACATAGAGACTAGATAATCTTGTAATATCAATACTAGATGGTATTCCTCAGGTACACACATTTATAGGATTGTGAGGTGCACAAAGCACATCACTCCCCCAAAATGGGATGTTCCATTAATCTCTCACAGGAGCCAACTAAGATGCATACAAGATGCAAAAGGCCTCAACACACAACACACACGTACATGATGTGCAAACCAACATACACATACTTGATTTCTCAAGATAAGCAAATTGGAAGCACAACATATACAAGCACATGCAAGGTACAAACCCACAACATGCTAAGGGGCAAGTAACTTTCAATGTAAGCAATTTAAGCACGAGTTACCACAGGGAGGAACATTGGATATATAGAAGGATAACCCGAATGACTTGGCTTGAGACAATATGAATGATGAAGACCCCTTAAATCTTCATAATGTAACCAAGTCTCCAATGACCTCCAACAACACCTATTGATCAAGTTTGAGCTTGTTGGTCCCCAACCATGTTGGGTCCTAAGAGGTTAGTCACAATAGGCTTGGCTACCCAAATGGTACTTTGCTTGACACCACTTTGAGTACCAACAAACTTGGAAAACACATTGCTAACCTTATCCTTCCCAAGAGAATAGATATCATCAATAATAATTGGGTTGGGTAAGTTACCACTAGTGCATGAAGAAGCGACGTGACCTTTCTCACGACATAAGTAGCAACGTCTACTCTTCATTTTCTTCTCACTTGATTTCTCAACAAGAGAAGCATGAACTTGAGTCTTCTTGGGAAGTGGCCTTTCTTCATCTTATGGTTGAGCATGAGATTGAACTTGTGGCCTCTTCCCTTGTTGCTTGTCATAATCGACTTCTTCTTCAATGGGCAAGATCTAACATGATGCCCTTCAATTTTGCACTTGAAGCAAATAATCTTGGCCGAATTCTTGAGTTGTTCTTGGCCCTTCTTCTTGTTGCTCTTGGACTTCTTCTTCTTATTATTGGAGTTGAATCCAAGTCCGCCTTTGTCATTGGGGGATTTTTGCACACTCAAGATATTGTTGAGTGTGGATTTCCCTTCATGACACTTTTCCAAGTCTTTCTTCAAAGAAGTGACTTGGGCCGTGAGCTCTTTGATTTCCTCTACATGGTTAGTATGAACACAAGTACTAGAGGAAGTATAAGCTTCATTGTTAGAGAAACAAGGCAAGGAAAGTAATTCATCACTAGATGTACCAATGTTATGAGTAGATGAATTACAAGGACTAGCACATGGCAATATAGCATTTTGACTAGACGTAGTGCTTATGTCCACATGAGACTCACTAGATGTTACCTTAGTAATCATAGCCTCATGAGATAACTTTAGCACATTATGGGATACTAGAAGATCATCATGAGAGCTTGCAAGATTTACATGACTTTCTTCCAATTTCCCATAATTGCTAGATAGCAACTCAAGTTGAGCCCTTAGCTCAACATTCTCCTTCAAAATGGACGCTTCACTAGAAATAGAGTTAGTATCACAAGCATCATCAATAATAGCAAGAGGAGAAGGTAACTTGGCAAGCTTTTTAGAATATGAAGCTTTAAGTTGAGCATGAGACTCGGTGAGTTTGATGAGCTCGCTCTTAATGACCCTCGAGCCATTTTCGAGGTGCTCAAAATTCTCAAGGAGTTCAGCATGCACAACTTCAAGCTTCTCCTTTTTAGATTCGAAATCATTAGCCACCTCGAGAGTTCTATCACGGGATTCCTTTATTCTAGATAGTTCTAGAGCAAAAGTCTCCTCAAGAGATTCCTTGGTGGTTTGTTCAAGTTCAAGAGCTTGCGAGAGGTCGGTGATCTCATTAGCATAATCACGCTCATGACCTTCCATTTTCTCAATGGTGACCTCATTCTCCTCTAGATGAGATTCCAACTCTTCTATATATTTCTTGCCCTCAATGGTAATAGACATGATTTCCATGAAGTTGGAACGAGCAATTTTATTCTTATGAAGAGCTTTAAAAATCATTTCCCCCTTAGTTTTTAAGGAGGCAATATTATCATTCTCTTCATCATTATCAACATCATCATCATTCTTGTCATCATCACTATCATCACAAGATATATTGGGATTCAAAGTGAGAGATACCTTTGAAGCCTTAGCCATAAGGCAAAACGCAATAGATGATGATGTTGGACCCCTCGAAGCACCATTCAAGGCCACATCTTGTTCCATGGGGTGTTGGATTTCCTCTACATTGTTAGCACAACAATTCGAGGAAATTCCTGCATTTTTATCATGGCAACGAGACATAGAGAGCATATCATCATGAGATTTAGTCAAGCAATTTCTACATGATATGCAAGGACTATCAACACAAGCATGTGAAACATTTATAGTGCTCGAAGTGTTGAAGTCCAAAGATGAAGCATTGCAATAATAAAGTGATGAAGGATCATCAATAATAAGCTCACTGTAATCATTGCAATGAAAACCACTACTCACCATATCATTACCTCGTGGCAAACCACATGTAGGTGAAGTAGAAGAAGTTGAGAAGACTATAAAACCGGAGGTGGAGGGAGGACAATCATCCCCACAAATTTTGGACACGCCATATTTATCTTGAAGCTTTGTCCACAACTCATGAGCATCCCGAAACGGCATGAGTTGAAATATAACTACATTGCTCAAAGCGTCAAAAAGCACATTAGAAGCTTGAGCATTGAGATAAGAGTTTTTCTCATCCTCTAAATATAATCTTTGGGGATCCTTTGGAGGAGAAAAACCCATATCTACAATTCGCTCTAAATTTGGGTCCATGACCCCAAAGAGATTAAGCATGCAAATTACCCAAACATCAAAATTTGTGCCATCGAAACTAAGATCATGGATGTCGCCTAGGGGGGGGGGGGGTGAATAGGCGCTTTAAAATAGTTACGGTTTAGGCTTGAACAAATGCGGAATAAACCTAGCGGTTAATTTGTCAAGCACAAAACCTACAACAACTAGGCTCACCTATGTGCACCAACAACTTATGCTAAGCGAGATAAACAACTAGGTGATAGCAAGATATATGACGAGAAACAATATGGCTATCACAAAGTAAAGTGCATAAGTAAAGGGCTCGGGTAAGAGATAACCGAGGCACGCGGAGACGACAATGTATCCCGAAGTTCACACCCTTGCGGATGCTAATCTCCGTTTGGAGGGGTGTGGACGCACAATGTTCCCCAAGAAGCCACTAGGGCCACCGTAATCTCCTCCGGCCCTCGCACAATGCAAGATGTCGTGATTCCACTAAGGGACCCTTGAGGGCGGTCACCGACCCCGTACAAATGGCAACCCTTGGGGGCGGTCACCGAACCCGTACAAATTGCTCGGGGCGATCTCCACAACCTAATTGGAGACCTCGACGGCCTTGCGAGCTTTACACCACAATGATTGAGCTCCGAGCACCACCAAGGTTGGGGCTACCTCCACAACTTAATTGGAGGCTCCCAACGACACCACGAAGCTTCACCACAATGGAATATGGCTCCGCGGTGACCTCAACCGTCTAGGGCGCCCAAGCACCCAAGAGGAACAAGCTCAAGGGTACCAAGCACCCAAGAGTAATAAGCTTCTCAACTTGTAACTTCCACGTATCACCGTGGAGAACTCAAACCGATGCACCAAATGCAATGGCAAGGGCACACGGAGTGCCCAAGTCCTTCTCTCTCAAATCCCACCAAAGCAACTAAAGCTAGGGAGGGAAAAGAGAGGAAGAACAAGAAGGAGACCACCAAGAACTCCAAGATCTAGATCCAAGGGGTTCCCCTCACCTAGAGGAGAAAGTGAGTGGTGGAAATGTGGATCTAGATCTCCTCTCTCTTTCCCCCCCAAAACTAGCAAGAATCCATGGAGGGATTGAGAGATAGCAAGCTCGAAGAAGGTCAACAATGGGGGAAGAACACGAGCTCAAGAGATAAGGTTCATTGGGGAGGAAGACCCCCTTTTATAGGGCCTCCCGAATCCAACCGTTATGTGCTCAGCCCACACACGAGCGGTACTACCGCTGGAGGAGCGGTACTGCCGCTTAGCACGGTCAAAACAGCCCTACGAGAGAGAAAAACACGAGTTGAAGTTCTGCCAGAGAGGTAGTACCGCTCGGGGAGAGGTAGTACCACTTATAAGAGGTACTACCGCTCGAGGGTAGAGGTAGTACCGCTTATAAGAGGTACTACCACTCGTGGGGAGAGGTAGTACCGCTTATAAGAGGTACTGCCGCTCGAGGGGAGAGGTAGTACCGCTTATAAGAGGTACTACCGCTCGAGGGGAGAGGTAGTACCGCTTATAAGAGGTACTACCGCTCGAGGGGAGAGGTAGTACCGCTTATAAGCTGTACTACCGCGAAACCCGACACGAGAAATGCAAGACAAAATCGAGGCGGTAGTAGAGCGGTACTACCGCTTGACGCTACAAGTGGTACTACCGCTGCCGACCACGGTACTACCGCAGGGAGAAAACCAGAACTGCCATAACTTCTTCATATGAGCTCCGAGTTGAGCAAACTCAAGCTTGTTGGATAGAGAAAGACGAGTAGCATCAAAACAGCATAACCTCCAACATCGGAAACATCATAGAAGATGCATGAGTGAACTCCGTTTTCGATGAACTCGAGCTTGTCATCAAGATGACCATAAGCTCCAAAACTCATAAAGAGAAACACCAAACAAGAACCAAGAAAGATGATGCAAGGATGCAGTGGTTTGGGTTCTCTATGAACGATACGATCAAGTTACTTATCGAGAGCCCCCTTGATAGTACGACAATCGATCCTATAACCTGGTCTCCCACAACTACCATGAGACCGGTAAAATAGAAAACCTATCAAGGGAAAACCTTTGCCTTGCACATAGTCCACTTGAGCTAGATGATGACGATCTTGACTCCCTCAAGCTGGACCACCTTTCTTGATTGCATTGGCTCGGTGAAGACTAGTAGATTGGTCCCCCATACACCACTATGGGTGAGCCACTCTTCGGCACATCTTCTCAAGTCCATTGACACCACAATGGACGACAAGCTTCAAGCATATGATCTCTTTGTGATGATCCTACTTGAAGTTGCACACC
Source organism: Aegilops bicornis (assembly GCA_021605145.1). NCBI lineage: Eukaryota > Viridiplantae > Streptophyta > Magnoliopsida > Poales > Poaceae > Aegilops > Aegilops bicornis. Next base: position 630,718,559 of record CM038672.1, read on the forward strand.
ACAACCTAACCCCACAAAGAACTCTCACAAAAACCATGGGTTAGTACAAAAAGCGTAATTGACAATGCTTACCTTACCATGGGATCGCTTGATCCCTCTTGGTACATCTTCTATGCTTTATGTGTTGATCAACTTGATTCACTCTTTGACTTAGTCTTGATCAACCTTGAATCTCTCCAACTCTCTTCATTTGGAAGATGTCTTGAAGGTAAACATGAATGATCACACCCTCTTCTTCTTCAAGACATGCTTGCAATAAGTTCAACCCTCACAAGACCAATCTTTGGATAATTCCTTAATAGCACCTTGGTCATCACAAACTCTCCTTGAAACCAACAAATGGACTGCAAGAAAAACCTATGGACAAACCCTTCAAATATAACTCAAGGCAACCATTAGTCCATAGAGATTGTCATCAATTACCAAAAGCAAACATGGGGGCACCACATGTTCTTTCACCATGGATTGATGCTTGTTGGTGGTGGGGGAGTATAAACTTTACCATTCTGTTTGGGAACCGCCTATAATGTGCGTAGCATGGAAGATATCGAGATCTCTCGATTGTCATGTTGACAATGAAAGTATGCCGCTCAAAATATTATTTATCTCTGTTTCAAAATCGAGCTCTGGCACCTCTACAAATCCTTGCTGCCCTCCGCGAAGGGCCTGTCTATTTACTTTTATGTTGAGTCATCATCCTCTTATCAAAAAGCACCAGTTGGAGAGCACCGCTGTCATTTGCATTCATTACTATTAATTTAGATTGAGTATAACTGGATCTCTTTTACCATGAATTACAATGTCTAGTCAGTCCTTGATCTTTCAAGGTGCTCTGCATTAATGTTTTGCGATCTCAGAAAGGGCTAGCGAGATCCCATCTTGTTATATCATATTATGTTTATTTTGAGAAAGTGTTGTCATCCAAGATTTATTATTATTGCTCGCTAGTTGATTATGCCATTGATATGAGTAAACATGAGACCTAAGTGTTATTGTGAATATGGTTAGTTCATAATCTTTGCTTAAAACTTGAATGCTGGCTTTACATATTTGCAACAACAAGAGCAAACAGAGTTTGTAAAAGTCTTTATTTATCACTTTTAGTTTGTCAAGTGAATTGCTTGAGGACAAGCAAAGGTTTAAGCTTGGGGGAGTTGATACGTCTCCATCGTATCTACTTTTGCAACCACTTTTGCCCTCGTTTTGGACTCTAACTTGCATGATTTGGATGGAACTAACCCGGACTGACGCTGTTTTCAGTAGAATTTCCATGGTGTTATTTTGTGCAGAAATAAAAGTTCTCGGAATGACCTGAAACTTCACGGAGAATATTTTAGGAATTAATAAAAAATACTGGCAAAAGAATCAAGGCCAGGGGGCCCACACCCTGTCTACGAGGGTGGGGGTGCGCCACCCCTAAGGCGCCCCGCCTCGTGGGCCCCCCAGTGCTCCACCGACCTCAACTCCAACTCCATATATTCACGTTCGGGAGAATAAAATTCAGAGAGAAGGATTCTTCGTGTTTTACGTTACGGAGCCGCGTCCAAGCCCTAATCTCTCTCGGGAGGGCTGATCTGGAGTCCGCTCGGGGTCCGGAGAGGGGAATCCGTCATTGCCGTCATCATCAACCTTCCTCCATCACCAATTTCATGATGCTCACCGCCGTGCGTGAGTAATTCCATCGTAGGCTTGCTGGACGGTGATGGGTTGGATGAGATTTATCATGTAATCGAGTTAGTTTTGTTAGGGTTTGATCCCTAGTATCAACTATGTTCTGAGATGGATGTTGTTATGACTTTGGTATGCTGAATGCTTGTCACCAGGGCCCGAGTGCCATGATTTCAGATCTGAACCTATTATGTTTTCATGAATATATGTGAGTTCTTGATCCTATCTTGCAAGTTTATAGTCACCTATTATGTGTTATGATCCGTTAACCCCGAAGTGACAATAATCGGGATACTTACCGGTGATGACCGTAGTTTGAGGAGTTCGTGTATTCACTAAAGTGTTAATGCTTTGGTTCGGTACTCTATTAAAAGGAGGCCTTAATATCCCTTAGTTTCCAATAGGACCCCGCTGCCATGGGAGGGTAGGACAAAAGATGTCATGCAAGTTCTTTTCCATAAGCACGTATGACTATATTCGGAATACATGCCTACATTACATTGATGAATTGGAGCTAGTACTGTGTCACCCTATGTTATAACTTTTGCATGAGGAATCGCATCCGACATAATTATCCATCACCGATCCAATGCCTATGAGCTTTTCAGATATCGCTCTTTGCTTAGTTATTTTACCGTTGCCACTGTTACAATTACTACAAAAGCACTCTCATTACTTTTGCCACTTTATTACCGTTACTTCCATACTACTTTGCTACTACATACTTTGCTGCAGATATTAAGTTATCCAGGTGTGGTTGAATTGACAACTCAACTGCTAATACTTGAGAATATTCTTTGGCTCCCCTTGTGTCGAATCAATAAATTTGGGTTGAATACTCTACTCTCGAAAACTGTTGCGACCCCCTATACTTGTGGGTTATCAACGATCATTATGATAAGCTAACGGATGGGTCTTGTCCATCATATCATTCTCTAATGATGTGATCCCGTTCATCAGATGACAACACATGTCTATGGTCAGGAAACATAACCATCTTTGATTAACGAGCTAGTCAAGTAGAGGCATACTAGGGACACTCTGTTTTGTCTATGTATTCACACATGTACTAAGTTTCCGGTTAATACAATTATAGCATGAATAATAAACATTTATCATGATATAACTCTTTACGACGAACTCTTTTATCACCTCCATTATCGAGAAATATTTCCTTAGTCCTCTAAGGATAATTTTGACCACTGTCCAGTGATCTACTCCTAGATCACTATTGTACTCCCTTGCCAAACTCATCCTAAGGTATACAATAGGTCTGGTACACAGCATATCATACTTTATAGAACCTATGGCTGAGGCATAGGGAATGACTTTCATTCTATCTCTATTTTCTGTCGTGGTCGGGCTTTTGAGTCTTACTCAACTTCACACCTTGCAACACAAGCAAGAATTCCTTCTTTGACTGTTCCATTTTGAACTACTTCAAAATCTTGTCAAGGTATATACTCATTGAAAAATCTTATAAAGCGTCTTGATTTAGATCTCGATGCTCAATATGTAAGTAGCTTCACCGAGGTTTTTATTTGAAAAACTTCTTTCAAACACTCCTTTATGCTTTCCAGAAAATTCTACATCATTCCCGATCAACAATATGTCATTCACATATACTTATCAGAAAGGTTGTAGTGCTCCCAATCACTTTCTTGTAAATACAGGCTTCACCGCAAGTCTGTATAAAACTATATGCTTTGATCAATTCATCAAAGTGTATATTCCAACTCCGAGATGCTTGTACCAGTCCATAGATGGATCGCTGGAGCTTCCACACTTTTTAGCACCTTTAGGATCGACAAAACCTTCTGGTTGCATCATATACAACTCTTCTTTAATAAATCTATTAAGGAATGCAGTTTTGACATCCATTTTCCAGATTTCATAAAATGCGGCAATTGCTAATATGATCCGGACAGACTTAAGCATCGATATGAGTGAGAAAATCTCATCGTAGTCAACACTTTGAACTTGTCTAAAACCTTCTATGACAATTCGAGCTTTGTAGATAGTAACACTACCATCAGAGTCCATCTTCCTCTTGAAGATCCATTTATTCTCTATCGCTTGCTGATCATCGGGCATGTCAACCAAAGTCCACACTTTGTTCTCATACATGGATCCTATCTCAGATTTCATGGCCTCAAGCCATTTTGTGGAATCTGGACTCATCATCGCTTCCTCATAGTTCGTAGGTTCGTCATGGTCTAGTAACATGACTTCCAGAACGGGATTACCGTACCACTCTAGCGCGGAATGTACTCTGGTTGACCTACGAGGTTCGGGAGTAACTTGATCTGAAGTTTCATGATAATCATCATTAGCTTCCTCACTAATTGGTGTAGGAATCACTGGAACTGATTTTTGTGATGAACTACTTTACAATTCGGGAGAAGGTACAATTACCTCATCAAGTTCTACTTTCCTCCTACTCACTTCTTTCGAGAGAAACTCCTTCTCTAGAAAGGATCCATTCTTAGCAACGAATATCTTGCCTTCGGATCTGTGATAGAAGGTGTACCCAACGGTTTCCTTTGGGTATCCTATGAAGACACATTTCTCCGATTTGGGTTCAAGCTTATCAGGTTGAAGCTTTTTCACATAAGCATCGCAGAAACAACAGGTTAGGTTTCTTGCTAAACCACAGTTTATATGGTGTTGTCTCAACGGATTTAGATGGTGCCCTATTTAATGTGAATGCAACTATCTCTAATGCATAACCCCAAAACGATATTGGTAAATCGGTAAGAGACATCATAGATCGCACCATATCTAATAAAGTACGGTTATGATGTTCGGACATACCATTACGCTGTGGTGTTTCAGGTGGCGTGAGTTGTGAAACTATTCCACATTGTTTTAAATGAAGGCCAAACTCGTAACTCAAATATTCGCCTCAGCGATCAGATCATAGAAACTTTATTTTCTTGTTACGATGATTCTCAACTTCACTCTGAAATTCTTTGAACTTTTCAAATGTTTTAGACTTGTGTTTCATTAAGTAGATATACCCATATCTGCTCAAATCATCTGTGAAGGTCGGAAAATAACGATACCCGCCGCGAGCCTCAACACTCATCGGTCCGCATACATCGGTATGTATTATTTCCAATAAGTCAGTGGCTCGCTCCATTGTTCCGGAGAACGGAGTCTTAGTCATCTTGCCCATGAGGCATGGTTCGCAAGCATCAAGTGATTCCAAAAGCCCATCAGCATGGAGTTTCTTCATGAGCTTAACACCAATATGACCTAAACGGCAGTGCCACAAATGTGTTGCACTATCATTATCAACTTTGCATATTTTGGCATCAATATTATGAATATGTGTTTCACTACGATCGAGATTCAAAAAACCATTTACATTGGGCGTATGACCATATAAGGTTTTATTCATGTAAACAGAACAACAATTATTCTCTGACTTAAATGAATAATCAGATCACAATAAACATGATCCAATCATATTCATGCTTAACACAAACACCAAATAATATTTATTTTGGTCCAATACTAATCTCGAAGGTAGAGGGAGTGTGCGATGGTGATCTTATCAACCTTGGAATCACTTCCAACACACATCGTCACCTTGCCCTTAACTAGTCTCTGTTCATTTTGCAATTCCTGTTTTGAGTTACTAATCTTAGCAACTGAACTGGTATCAAATACCCTGGGGTTACTATGAACACTAGTAAAGTACACAACAATAACATGTATATCAGATATACCTTTGTTCACTTTGCCATCCTTCTTATCCGCCAAGTATTTGGGGTAGTTCCGCTTCCAGCGACCATTCCCTTTGCAGTAGAAGCACTCAGTTTCAGGCTTAGGTCTAGCTTTGGGTTTCTTCACGGGAGCGGCAACTTGCTTGCCATTCTTTCTTGAAGTTTCCTTTCTTTTCCTTTGCCCCTTTTCTTGAAACTAGTGGTCTTGTTAACCATCAACACATGATGCTCTTTCTTGATTTCTACCTTCGCCGATTTTAGCATTGCGAAGAGCTCGGGAATCATTTTCGTCATCCCTTGCATATTATAGTTCGTCACAAAGTTCCAGTAACTTGATGATAGTGACTAGAGAACTCTGTCCATCACTATCTTATCTGGAAGATTAACTCCCACTTGATTCAAGCGATTGTAGTACTCAGACATTCTGAGCACATGCTCAGTGGTTGAGCTATTCTCCTCCATCTTGTAGGCAAAGTACTTGTCATAGGTCTCATACCCTCGACTCAGGCATGAGTCTGAAATACCAATTTCAGCTCTTGGAACATTTTATATGCTCTGTGACGTTCAAAACATTTTTGAAGTCCCGGTTCTAAGCCGTAAAGCATGGTGCACTAAACTATCAAGTAGTCATCATACCGAGCTTTGTCAATCGTTCATAATGTCTGCATCTGCTCCTCCAATAGGTCTGTCACCTAGCGGCGCATCAAGGACATAATTCTTCTGTGCAGCAATGAGGATAATCCTCAGATCATGGAACCAGTCCACATCATCGCTACTATCATCTTTCAACTTATTTTTCTCTAGGAACATATCAAAAATAAACGGGGAGCTACATCGCAAGCTATTGATCTACAACATAGATATGCAAATACTATCAGGACTAAGTTCATGATAAATTAACTTCAATTAATCATATTACTTAAGAACTCCCACTTAGATAGACATCCCTCTAGTCATCTAAATGATCACGTGATCCATATCAACTAAACCATGTCCGATCATCACGTGAGATGGAGTAGTTTTCAATGGTGAACATCACTATGTTGATCATATCTACTATATGATTCACGTTCGACCTTCAGGTCTCAGTGTTCCGAGGCCATATCTGCATATGTTAGGCTCGTCAAGTTTAACCCGAGTATTCTGCACGTGCAAAATTGTCTTCCACCCGTTGTATGTCAACGTAGAGCTTATCACACCCAATCTTCATGTGGTGTCTGGGTACGACGAACTATAGCAACGGTGCATACTCAGGCAGAACACTTATACCTTGAAATTTAGTGAGGGATCATCTTATAATGCTACCGCCGTACTAAGCAAAATAAGATGCATAAAGGATAAACATCACATGCAATCAAAATATGTGACATGATATGGCCATCATGATCTTGTGCCTTTAATCTCCATGTCCAAAGCACCGTCATGATCTCCATCGTCACCGGCTTGACACCTTGATCTCCATCGTAGCATCGTTGTCATCTCGCCAACTATTGTTTCTGTGACTATCGCTACCGCTTTCTGATAAAGTAAAGCAATTACATGGCGATTGCATTTCATACAATAAAGCGACAACCATAAGGCTCCTGCCAGTTGCTGATAAATTTTACAAAACATGATCATCTCATACAACAATTTGTATCTCATCACGTCTTGACTATATCACATCACAACATGCCCTGCAAAAACAAGTTAGCCGTCCTCTACTTTGCTGTTGCAAGTTTTACGTGGCTGCTACGGGCTTCTAGCAAGAACCGTTCTTACCTAAAAATCAAAACCACAACGATTTTTCATCAAGTGTGTTGTTTTAACTTTCAACAAGGACCGGTCGTAGTGAAACTCGATTCAACTAAAGTTGGAGAAACAGACACCCACCAGCCACCTGTGTGCAAAGCACGTCGGTAGAACCAGTCTCATGAACGCGGTCATGTAATGTCGGTTCGGGCCGCTTCATCCAACAATACCGCCGAATCAAAGTAAGACGTTGGTGGTAAGCAGTATGACTATTATCGCCCACAACTCTTTGTGTCCTACTCGTGCATATCAGCTACGCATAGACCTGGCTCGGATGCCATTTTTGGGGAACATAGTAATTCAAAAAAATTCCCATGATCACGCAAGATCTCTCTAGGAGATGCACATCAATGAGGCGGGAGAGTGTGTCCACGTACCCTCGTAGGCCGAAAGCGGAACCGTTTAATAACACGGTTGATGTAGTCGAACGTCTTCACGATCCAACCGATCCAAGTACCAAACGTACGACACTTCCGTGTTCAGCACACGCTCAGCACGATGATGTCCCTCGAGCTCTTGATCCAGCAGAGGGTCGAGGGAGAGTTTCGTCAGCATGACGGCGTGGCGACGATGATGATGAAGTTACTGGCGCAGGGCTTCGCCTAAGCACTACGACGATATGACCGAGGTGTTAAACTATGGAGGGGGCACCGCACACGAATAAGAGATTGTCTGTTGTGCTTTGGGGTGCCCCCTGGCCACGTATATAAAGGAGGGGGAGAGAGACCGGCGGCCAGGAGGGGTGCGCCATGGGGGGAGTCCTACTTGGACTCCTAGTCCAAGTAGGATTCGCCCCCCCCCCCTTCCTTTCTTCCACCGGAGGGAATAGGAAGGAGAGGGAGAGGGAAAGGGAAGGGGAGCGCCGCCCCCTCCTCCTGGTCCTATTCATACTCCCAAGGAGGGGGGGTGCACAGCCACCTCCCGTGGGCTTCCCTCTCTCTCCCTTAGGCCCATGTTGGCCCAATACTTCACCGGGGGGTTCCGGTAACCCCTCGGTACTCCAGAAAAATACCCGGATCACTCAAAACCATTCCGTTGTCCGAATGTAACCTTCCAATATATGAATCTTTACCTCTCAACCATTTTGAAACTCCTCGTCGTGTCTGTGATCTCATACGGGACTCCGAACAAACTTTGATCATCAAATCACATAACTCATAATAAAAATCATCATCAAACGTTAAGCGTGCGGACCCTACGGGTTCGAGAACTATGTATACATGACCGAGACACATCTTCGGTCAATAATCAATAGCGGAACCTGGATGCTCATATTGGTTCCTACAAATTCTACAAAGATCTTTATCGGTCAAACCGCATAACAACATACGTCATTCCCTTTGACATCGGTATGTTACTTGCCCGAGATTCGATCGTAGGTATCATCATACCTAATTCAATCTCGTTACCGGGAAGTCTTTTTACTCGTTCTTTAATGCATCATCCCGCAAATAACTCATTATTCGCATTGCTTGCAAGGCTTATAGTGATGTGCATTACCGAGAGGGCCCAGAGATACCTCTCCGATACTCGGAGTGACAAATCCTAATCTTGATCTATGCCAACCCAACAAACACCTTCGGAGACACCTGTAGAGCATCTTTAATCTCACCCAGTTACGTTGCGACATTTGATAGCACACAAGGTGTTCCTCTGGTATTCGGGAGTTGCATAATCTCTTAGTCAGAGGAATATGTATAAATCACGAAGAAAGCAATAGCAATAGAACTTAACGATCATTATGCTAAGCTAACGGATGGGTCTTGTCCATCACATCATTCTCTAATAATGTGATCCCGTTTCATCAAATGACAACACATGTCTATGGTCAGGAAACATAACCATCTTTGATTAACGAGCTAGTCAAGTAGAAGCATACTAGGGACACTCTATTTTGTCTATGTATTCACACATGTACTAAGTTTCCGGTTAATACAATTCTAGCATGAATAATAAACATTTATCATGATATAAGGAAATATAAATAACAACTTTATTATTGCCTCTAGGGCATATTTCCTTCATTGAGGCCATGAAATCTGAGACGGGATCCATGTACGAAGAACGAAGTGTGGACTTTGGTTGACTTGCCCGATGATCGGCAAGCCATTGAAAATAAGTGGATCTTCAAGAGGAAGACGAACACTGATAGTAGTGTTACTATCTACAAAGCTCGAATTGTCGCAAAAAGTTTTCGAGAAGTTCAAGGTGTTGACTACAATGAGATTTTCTCACTCGCAGCGATGCTTAAGTCTGTCCGAATCATGTTAGCAATTGCCACATTTTATGAAATCTGGCAAATGGATGTCAAAACTGCATTCCTTAATGGATTTCTTAAAGAAGAGTTGTATATGATTCAACAAGAAGGTTTTTTTAATCCTAAAGGTGCTAACAAAGTGTGCAAGCTCCAGCGATCCATCTATGGACTGGTGCAAGCATCTCGGAGTTGGAATATACGCTTTGATGAGTTGATCAAAGCATATAGTTTTATACAGACTTGAAGTGAAGCATGTATTTACAAGAAAGTGAGTGGGAGCACTACCGCCTTTCTGATAAGTATATGTGAATGACATATTGTTGATCGGAAATGATGTAGAATTTTCTGGAAATCTATAAAGGAGTGTTTGAAAGGAATTTTTCAAAGAAAGACCTCGTTGAAGCTGCTTACATATTGAGCATCAAGATCTATAGATATAGATCAAGACGCTTGATAAGTTTTTTCAATGAGTACATACCTTGACAAGTTTTTGAAGTAGTTCAAAACGGAACACTCAAAGAAGGAGTTCTTACCTGTGTTGTAAGGTGTGAAGTTGAGTAAAGACTCAAAACCCAACCATGGCAGAAAATAGAAAGAGAATGAAAAGTCATTCCCTATGCCTTAGTCATAGGTTCTAGAAAGTATGCTAGGCTGTGTACCAGACCTATTGTGTACCTCACCGTGAGTTTGGCAAGAGGGTACAATAGTGATCCAGGAGTGGATCACTGGACAGTGGTCACAATTATCCTTTGTGGAATAAGGACATGTTTCTCGGTTATGGAGGTGACAAAAAGTTCATCGTAAAGGGTTACGTCAATGCAAGCTTTGACACTGATCCGAATGACTCTAAGTCTCAGTCTGGATACATATAGAAAGTGGGAGCAATTAGCTAGAGTAGCTCCGTGCAGAGCATTGTAGACATAGAAAATTTGCAAAATACATACGGCTCTGAATGTGGCAGACCCGTTGACTAAACTTCTCTCACAAGCAAAACATGATCACACCTTAGTACTCTTTGGGTGTTAATCACATAGCGATGTGAACTAGATTATTGACTCTAGTAAACTCTTTGGGTGTTAGTCACATGGAGATATGAACTAATCACATAAAGATGTGAACTATTGGTGTTAAATCACATGACGATGTGAACTAGATTATTGACTCTAATGCAAGTGTGAGACTGAAGGAAATATGCCCTAGAGGCAATAATCAAGTTATTATTTTTATTTCCTTAAATCATGATAAATCTTTATTATTCATGCTAAAATTGTATTAACCGGAAACTTAGTACATGTGTGAGTACATAGACAAAAAAGAGTGTCCCTAGTATGCCTCTACTTGACTAGCTCGTGAATCAAAGATGGTTAAGTTTCCTGACCATAGACATGTGTTGTCATTTGATGAACGAGGTCACATCATTAGGAGAATGATGTAATGGACAAGACCCATCCATTAGCTTAGCATGTTAATTGTTTAGTTTTATTGCTATTGCTTTCTTCATGACTTATACATATTCCTTTGACTATGAGATTATGCAACTCCCGAATACCGGAGGAACACCTTGTGTGCTACCAAACGTCACAACGTAACTGAGTGATTATAAAGATTCTCTACAGGTGTCTCCGAAGGTGTTTGTTGGGTTGTCATAGATCGAGATTAGGATTTGTCATTTCGTGTATCGGAGAGGTATCTCTGGGCCCTCTCGGTAATGCACATCACTATAAGCCTTGCAAGCAATATGACTAATGAGTTATTTGCGGGATGATGCATTACGGAATGAGTAAAGAGACTTGCCGGTAACGAGATTGAACTAGGTATGACGATATCGACGATCGAATCTCGGACAAGTAAATACCGATGACAAAGTGAACAACGTATGTTGTTATGCGGTTTGACTGATAAAGATCTTCGTAGAATACGTAGGAACCAATATGAGCATCCAGGTTCCGCTATTGGTTATTGACCAGAGATGTGTCTCGGTCATGTCTACATAGTTCTCGAACCCGTAGGGTCCTCACGCTTAACGTTCGATGAAGATTTGTATTATGAGTTATGTGTTTTGGTGACCGAAATTTGTTTGGAGTCCCGGATGAGATCACAGACATGACGAGGAGTCTCGAAATGGTCGAGAGGTAAAGATTGATATATTGGACGAAGCTATTCGGACACCGGAAAAGTTTCGGGACGTTTAGGATATTTATCGGGGAACCGAGGGGTTACCGGAATCCCCCGGGGAAGTTATGGGCCTTAATGGGCCACAAAGGAGTAGGAGAGGGCAGGCCACAAGGTGCCCCCCCCCCCCAAGGCAGTCCGATTGGACTATGGGGAGGGGGCGCAGCCCCCTCTTTCCTTTCCCTCTCCCTCTCCTTCCCTCCTTCCCCTTCTTGGAATAGGAAAGGGAGTCCAATTAGGGTTAGGAATCCTAGTTGGGCTCCCCCTTGGCGCGCCCCCTCATGGCCGCCGGCCTCCTCCCTCTCCTCCTTTATATACGTGGCCAAGGGGCACCCCAAAGGCACAACAGTTGTTTCTTAGCTGTGTGCGGTGCCCCCCTCCACAGTTTACCACCTCGCTCATATTGTCGTAGTGCTTAGGCGAAGCCCTACGCGGATCACATCACCAACACCGTCGCCACGCCGTCGTGCTGATGGAACTCTCCCTCGACCCTCTCCTGGATCAAGAGCTCGAGGGACGTTATCGTGCTGAACGTGTGCTGAACACGGAGGTGCCGTACATTCGGTACTTGGATCGGTTGGATCATGAAGACGTTCGACTACATCAACCGCGTTAATAAACGCTTCCGCTTTCTGTCTACGAGGGTATGTAGACATACTCTTCCGTCTCGTTGCTATGCATCTCCTAGATAGATCTTGTGTGATCGTAGGATTTTTTTTTTGAATTACTACGTTCCCCGACACAATGAACATAAACTTGAGGGTGAGAATTCCATTGAAGCTACAATGAAGACGCCAAGGACTAGGGGCAGCAAGGAAATCCATTGACCGATGAAAGTAAACCGAAAGAAAACAAAGGCCGAAATAAGTGCAGGCGTAACAGATCAAAAATCACCTTCGCTGAACTATTGGATAAATATCAAAAGAAGAGTGAAGAGAAGAATGCTTATCGGGCAAATCATGCAAAGAAACCAGGATCACCCCCAAAGCGCAAATATGCAGATCGGTATTGTCAAAGTGAGAATTTTAATGCAACATATTCATATCCTTATTTTGGGCCGCCAATGCCAATGCCGTGGATGCCTCCCTATGCTCATGTAGATCCATGTCCATCATGGGACTTGTATGATACAAGGGCACATTCTCCATCTTATTTTAGACCATCTCACCAATATTATGCAACTCCGAGAAGACCAACATTTGAACAATCACATGTTAAAGACCGTTTCAATCATAAGGAATCGGTCCGGAGCTCAAGGAAGAACAAAGAGGTGGTTAAGCAACTTTACCGCGTTAAAAGAGATGGTCGAAAGAGTGCCAGTTCAGATTTGATCTTAAAAGATAAAGAGCCAATTAAAAGGTTAACATTGGCTACAAAAGCAAGGAAGTGAAGCAATCAATTGTTAAAAATCAAAGTGCCAAATCTGGAGAAAAAAGTTGAGGGTGCACAAGGTCCGAAAAGAATTGCCAGTGGTCAAAACAGAATCACAGCCGAGATGCCCACTCGGCTTATCGTATTGGCAAAAAAAGAAATTACAAAATCTTAGTGCACAAGAGCTGAGAAAGAAGAACATGGCATGGGTTCCCAAGAGGGTCAATCAAAACAAAAATGATGTGCATGCTTCTATTGCAACAAGTACAATAACATTGAAGAAAGAGAAGGATGGAAGCAACAAACAATTAAGCCGAAGGTGTGCGTCACAACATAAAAATCTTCGGTTAGCACATCATCCATTTTCTTCAACCATGCCATTGATGCATTTGCCATGGCATTCATCCCTAGGTATGATTAATTACCCTTCATGAATTTATTTTGATCCATGGATGCAACATAATTTTCTATATCATGAGAGGGTATTACCAAATCACTGTACATTTGGTTAGTTACGTTTTTGTTGCTATACAAAGGGGCCGAAATATTTTATTGCTATTTCATTTGTTTATTTCGGCTATACATGATTTGTGGATGAATTCTACTTGGACCTCATGGTAATGGCCGATACTTAACTATCACCCTAAGAAACTATCTAATCATGGTCAGTGTAGTATTCTAACATTGGTCTTAGTTCGATTGGAGAGCGAGATAAGGTACATGTTCATGGAAATTTATACGTATACCTATATTAAGCTTGCATGGAGTTGAGACGTTATGACCGATGTCATTCAAAATTTGTTGTATAGACCAATTCATAAGAAAATTGGTAAGTCGGCTTATGCTTTGATTTAATATGATTTGGCCTAAAATCTTTCAAATTTGTGAGAGGACAAATCATTGTCGTTTTATTTTTGAGCATCGGATTTATGACATGCATAATATAGATATTAGCGTTTTCCCTCTAGTACTATGGAGATTACATTTTGATGAATTCATAACAATGGCTAAGGTGTTGGTATTGTTTATATATCTCCTTATGGTGCTATTTTGTGAAGCATCATGCTGCTTAAAATATTTTTTCCACAATAATCAAAGTCGAATATGCAATGTTATTCTGTTTGGAGCTTTTTGGTTGCCATAGGTGCTGCACACATTGATGCTTTTAGTGATTCGTTATGAATAGTGCAACAAATATCCCAGGGTTATCAATGTTCTGATGAATCACTTATAGTTTACCTTTAGGTATGTCTAGATATATAATTTACCTTGGATTGCTTTAATATTTCTCATATATCTAGACGTAACAATTGAAGAGAAAATGAGTTGGTACAACAAGCATTCGGCTATCATGTTGATTATGGTGTATTGCATATCTATCAATTGCCGATACTTGGTCTCACGAACATAGGTAAGACCGAACCAAAACCCACTGCTTCGGCTACTAATGAAATTTTGATGCGGGCAAAAGCAAGGATTAGAGGAAGTTCATTATTGGTTATCTATAAAATCCTAGCGAAAGGGTGAACAATATGGTTCGAGGATGGCTTTGAGATGCATATCCATGAAACTTTATCACCAGATTGTTAATAAAGTTGAGAAGCTTTCGCCCAAGTTTGCATCAAGAAGTTCACAAGCAATGGCCGATATATACTTATCACCCTAAGCAGATATGGCCGATGGAGTGTTGACATCGTCCTTAGAGTAAATACGGCACTAGTTATTTTTCGGCACACTAACTTTGCTGGAAACAGGGGGGCATGTGTTGACGCTCAAAAGTGGCACATCGTAAAAGTTGCTTAAAGCTATGTCAATATTAATTCAAACTTATGATTGGAAGTCACCATGGGATGGCTCTCTTTGAGAAGATCAAGATGAATATGAAGATGGTCTAAAACGGAGATCGGATGCAAAAATTATGACAAGTTTAGACATGCTCATATTGACATCAGATTATAAAATGGCCAGAAAATCATTTAAGATGGCCTCATATGAAGAAAGTTTTAACATGAAAGTTGTGCGTCTCGTTGAGACGGTTGATTATGATATAAAAATCATCTTAATCCAAAGTCGTATGCAACCTGTGAAAGCAAAACAAGGTCAGAAACAGAAGGTGCGGAGTCATTTCGGACCGACCAAGTTGATTTGACTCGGTGAGACCGAGTTGATCCGGAAGGATACAAAGAGTTGGCAATGTTCAGTCGGTGGGACCGAAGCAACCCAATCGGTGAGACCGAGTTGATCCGGAAAATTACGGAAGGATACAGAGAGTTGGCAACGTCACTCGGTGGGACCGAAACGAACCACTCGGTGGCTTCGAGTTGATCCGGAAAATTGACAAAGATTTCTGTCCGAGTTAGGTTAGGATTTTTTATATTTTGGACGAAATTTTTAGTCATTTTCTTGTACGGGAAGTCCAACCACCTCATAAATAGATGATAGGTGACGGCCGATTGGACAACACACAATCGATCAATTCATCTATCACTTTTATCTTTATTTTTATCCCTCTCTTTTGTTCTTCTTCTTTCTCGTTCTTTGTGAAGGAGGGCAGCGATCCACGAGGCCCTGGGGGCGATCAGGTCTACCTAGGGCAGCCCATAGCCGCTGCGCATCCAGACAAGGTCCCTTCCGGATGTGTGGGGTTTCGGGTTTTTAAAAATACCCGCCGGACTGCTTGCGTAGCGCGCTTCCGGATGAGTTTCTTTAATATGAGTTGTGATGCATTATCCCAACGTCGAGGGTACATGATAACATGTTCATGTGCGAACACGCCCCGATCCATCGAAAGAGACGCTACGCTGCCTCCTGTCTTGTGCGCCGCGAGGGATGATGATCCACGAGGCGCACCGCGTGTATGTGCCGCATCCGCATGCGTGCTAGCGCTCCTACACGACATCTTGGGCCCGATTTTGTTAGGCAGCCGCAGGCACGGGTGGGCGCTCATGTGCTCTGGCTGCATCCATATCTCGGATGCGGGCGGGCGTGATCGACCGGGACGCCTAAAAGTTCGGCGCGCCGTGCATGGCGCCGCGCTCGAAGACCACATGAAAAGCGATCGATCGAGGCGCATGCAACACGCGGGTGATCGATCGCGAGTTAACTGGCCGGCTCTGGCTGGAGTACAGTACGCCTCGAGGCAGCAAGCAACGGGAAACCAACGTGCGGTTCCTGCAACTGGTGTGGCATATGCATACGCACGTATACGTACGGCGCTGCAATGTGTACAAGACGTGCGTACGCGTACGACGATTACCTGTGCACTGCAATCAATGCGGGCCCATACAGCAAGCCGACCGATATCGATCCCTGACTGATTTAGTGTGTCCTGTCCATCTGTACGTGTGTGTGAGTAAATCGCACTACCGTCGTACTAGTACCGATCGTATGCTTTTGGTCCTAGTAATAGAGCAGTGCTAGGCGTACGATCAAATCTTATACGACGTTGTACAAACACTGCTCAATCACCCTCCGATCAAATCTATGCAGCAATGGCAATGGTGGGATCACTTGGTCGGATAAATCGTACATGCAAAAATCATATGCAGAGCAATTTCGCTAGTAATAAGGCTAGCCATAGTGGGGTAACTTAGATAGTAACTTAACACATCTCAAGACAATTTTGCTTATGTGGCAAGTATTTAATAAAGAAAGAAGTATTTATGGTAACATAATACTATGTTACTGTAACATAGCGCCTCCCGAGGCAAAATGAGTCTATGAGCTAATAAATGAAGCAATCTATAACACTACTATTATTACTACTATGTTAATTTGCACTATGAAGATAGTAAATTAGACTAGTGTCTATGCATGACACTAGTATAAGTTACTCCCCACTATAACCAGCCTAAAGGGCATCTCTAGCTTTTCCTCTAAAATTTAACTCCTCAAATCATCACCTAAAAATTAACACCTCGAAATTTGAAAAGCAAAAGGTTCGCTAGAATGCTAAAAATCCCACATCAGGTTTTTAAGCATGCCAAATCTAACATTTCTTAACGAGGATGAAAAATTTCTTCAACAAGCTCGGCAATTACTGACAAAAAAATTGAATATAGCAAATATCTTACATTGTTTGCTAAAGGAAATTATCATCCTCGCGACAACATAACTTGTCATCTTGGGAGTTCATTTTGCCTGTTAGGAAAAATCTGAAGTTTGATTGGTAGTGAAATCCAAGGTTTAAAAAGCTTTTAAACTAGTTTCTTCCCTAAACTTTACTCGCTGCTTTTTGGCCAATTCATAATATGTTACATTCTTTTGCATTGGAAAATTCACTCCAAAAACACAACATTATTTTTCTGGATTTATTTTCCGCCTTTCAGTGATGTGCGTTTAGTGGAAGGAGACATTCTCGTCGACCATGAAGGCGTACGTGGTAACTTCGTTAATCTCAAGATGACGAGTCGGCTTGGTCTCTCGGAGGCGCTTACAAGGGTTGGTTGTGTGTGCGTGTGTGCGTTCATAGGGATGAGTGTATAGGCATATGTATGAGCGTCTGCTTCTATATTATGTTCAAAAAAATACACCATATTATTATAGAAAACATAGAGAAAATGAGGAAAAACAGATCCTTTTAGGCATATCATACACATGCATTCTGATATTAATACACATGCTGTTTGAATTTTATAGAGTCATCAGGACATAATTTTCAGAATACATGTGTATGGCATTTATATATAGTATTAGCACTATGTATAGAAACACAGGACGAAGAAACAACTTGTTATGAAGCTTCAAATGAATCTCATTTGGAGAATTGTCAGCAATGCTTAATGGTTGCATAGGAAATATGTAGGAAATATATTCCTTATCTGTAGTTCCATACACAACAGGGTTGTATTTTTTTCACTTTATATGAACTACTATTATAATTGAAATATTTCTGGATGTGACATGAAGTTCATTAAAAAAATTGTTCAAATTTTCCTCCATGATTAATGGTTTTATAGTGGAATTCTATTTTATTTTCTTGTAGTATGTAATACCATATATAATAGTGTTTGCACAGCCTCATTGCTCATTCAAAATTTAAATAAATAAACGGCGCATCCGTATATATGAGGCGAGCAACTTGGCAACATGCGGTTCATACAGCATAAATTAAGAAACGTAGTACATGGGTTAAATAGATGGCTACTAGGATTATGTTAACGCGCTCTGCAGTGAGCATGGATGCCACGAGCATGTGGCTTGAATTGATCAATGGTAACACCGTGCTGCTACGGAAGTAAGGGTTAGTTCAACTCCCGACTGAGCTCGATGTACCGACGCTGCCGTGCATGTCGAGGCGATCACGGCGCGTGCATGTCCCCTAAGCTACCCAGGGCGAGCCAGGAAGAAGCTTCCGTCTTGCCCTTCTTCTTCGGCGGCGCCGGCAGCGCCTCCTCCTCATGATGCGCGTACGGCGGTACCTCGGGGGCTGGGGCTGGGGCCGGGGCGGCGCCGGCGGATCTGTCCTTGCGCTTCGACAGGAACCGCTGCAGCGACGCCTTCCTCGCGATCGGCATGTTGACGAACGCCGGGGCAGGCGGCTGTACGACAGGCGCTCCCTGCGAGGCCGCGGCGAACCGGATCAGCTCGGCGGCCCTGGCCGGCGTGCAGCCGTCGAGCACCACCACCCTCCCCCCGTAGAAGATCGTCAGCTGCTGCGCCCCGTCCGCCGGATAGCCGGGTTCCTGGATGCCGGACGCCTTGACGTACTGGCTGAGCACGCCGCAGGCCGAGGCGAAGCGGCGCGCCGCGGAGCCAGTCGCCGTCGCCGTCGTGGTCGCCATCGGCGGCATCGTCAGCCGGACGGACGGGCTAGTGGGCGAGGCAAGCCGAGACGAGATAGAGGGAGGTTTTCGGTGGCGATCAATGGCCTTCGCTAAGCACTCCACCAACCGGGGTCGCCGTTCGATATGATCGTGGCCGCCGCGGACCCCGTGTTATATAGATGGACGCGACAAGAGGCAGGGGGTGGAGACGAGACGAGGAGTTGGTTGCCATGCAGTTGAGGGAGGGAGGGAGGGGCGGTGCGGCGTGGCGTGGCGACCCGATGGTGGTTAGGGACGGGCGGGGCGTGAGGGAAAACGTGGGCGGTTCGCTGGCCGGCGCATGCCGCGCGCGAGCGACGCGGCGAGGCGAGGGGCGCTGGGGAAGGTGGCGGATTCACCGTGCGAGCGCGCGGCGTGCGTGCGTGAATTCGAAAACGGGCGTCCTCGCGCTGGCGCGACGACCGGCAACCGTCTCCTCCTTCCCGTTTCGGGCCGGACAGTAAAAAAACGAGAGGCTGTGATGAGCCGTGCATCGGATGAGTGGCCGAATGCGTGGATTCACATCGGATGGACGCCAAAGCTACGTGATTAATCGCGTGCCCGCTACGTAAACTGCCTCGTGGGCTGGGTGGTGAAAAATGGAACGGGGGTTCCTTTTGCGAATGTATCACGTGTTTTGTGGGCGATGGAAATGCTCAGATCAAGATAAGCGCTGCTTTCATCCGGTTGGTTAATTAGGGGGCCTGCCCCGCTGTTTCTCCTTAACCAAGGATAGCAACCGTCCTAAATAAAAAGTGTTCCTTCCAAGAAAGCAAACAAAACCATGGGAGCCACATGACTGTTTTGGCTTTGTGGCACGTGCATCACTTCTTTCCTCCCATGCATTCCAGGAATCAACTCGTGAAGCCTCATGAACTCCCTCGAAAATACTCATGGAGCTTATCCGCAAAAAGAAATTAAAAAAAATACACATGGAGCTGAAGCCTACTGTACGCCGCAGGTGGCCGAACACGGCCGAACCCGCGCATGCGCTTTAGGCGAGGCGTCACGTACACTGCACATTATTAGTTTCCGGCACGAGCTATTTCCCCTTCCTGCCACGAACCAGAAAATCACAGCTTGCGACGCGCTGAAACACTGCCTTCACAGCGAATCCGCACGATTCTTCTCCATTTCTTCCTCTGAATCTCCCCGCGTTCGAGCGCCCCGCGGCCAGCCGGTAGCCCGAAGGAGCAGGTAGGCTGCCCCCCGTACGTTCGGCGACGCTACGTCTGGGCCGAGCCATGCGTACCATCAACCGAGTTGGACGCGGTTCACTTTGCTGGGCTTTCGGTAAAGAAACTTACTAGAAAACCTGCCCCCCGTACGTTCGGCGACGCTACGGCGAAGCCAGCTTGTGCCGCTGTCCGTCCGTCGACTCTCTGGGCCGAGCCATGCGTACCATCAACCGAGTTGGACGCGGTTCACTTTGCTGGGCTTTCGGTAAAGAAACTTACTAGAAAGTACTTAAGTACAGGTGACTGGTGATCACGCGGCCAAGGACACAGCGGAGGCAACCACTCCACGGGAACTTTAGCGTACTGTGCGTCTGTGGCCGGTTAATCTAACTGATCCTGCGCGTGCATGATTAGTCGATGGATGCCTTTACATAACATAATGGGCGCGAGCTCATCTACGCGACGTAGGACAAATAGGATAGTAGTACTACGTACGATGCGGCCAAACCGATCCCATTTGTCTATCTAGCCATGCTTTGCACCCGGCCGTTGGGGCCATTATCCTACCATATCGTCGAGCGTAGGACGTCGTGCACGCACTCGATCGGCATGGTGTCTTCTCTATTAATTCTAGCTGCTGCCACCGCGACGACTTGCAGTGCGCGTCAATGACGAGAATTAAGCGTCGCTGGATGCATGCACGAAGCTTCTAGCCCCGTTCTTCGTAGCTTGGCTCATTGCGCGCGTGCTGCATGCAACGCAGTGTCGACGGGCGGGCCCACGTGTCGACGACGTTACGTGTACATGTGGCGGCGTCGCGGCCGACCTCTGATGATAGTCGGCCGAGTACGTCAAATCGTGCCGCTATTCGCAGGAGAAACGACTTGAGTTCGTTCGTTCGTTCCCATGCAAGTCGGAGTGTGGGACTGATGGATTCGATGCCCCGCAGCTTCGCGCTGCTTTCACACTTTCTTCGCCGGAAGTACAGTAGAGAATAGCTTGGCGTGCGGTACCTCGCCACCTTTGCACGTCCCGTGCATGACATTGGCTCTTTATGCGGTGATCGTCGTGTCGATTAATTAAACTACGTACTTAGACACTACTTAGTCGTTCTCTTTTGTTGCGGGCATGTGCTCACTTTCGCTAACTTGTCCTGGACTCCTAGGCACTAGCCAGTCACCACCTTTTCTTAAGTGATCGCTTTTAATGGATTGTTTTTCAACTCGACCACCTTTTCTAATTGACCGTTCTAAATGATCTTCTCTTATTATTATTATTTTTCAACTCGAAGTAGCTTTGTCTTTAAATTACTTTTGCATAGTCAAGCAACGCAGCTATACCATTGGAAAAGAAAAGGAAGACAACCCCACGACGTGGCGAAGAAAAACCACATTGCTTGACTATGGCCCACCAGCAGCCCACGACCAGTGCACACTGCAGGGGCAACTGTGGCCTGGCAAAACCGGCCGCCGAACTTTGAAGCATCGCCCTTTTATATCCCACCGAATTGTCCGCGTCCGTCGTCCGCGCTGCCCCGCCCGTCCCCGGACGCCGGACGCCCGCCCCGACCGCCGCCCGCCCGTGTCTCGCCCGGCGACAGGACGGCAGCTAGCTAGCTCCCGGATCGATTCAACTTGAGCTAGGTAGCTAGCTCGCTCCTGAAGCAGCTGCGGCGACAGCTCTTGGATCAATTCGACGCCGCCATGGCAAGATTTTGGATTTTGTTTTCTGTTTTTTTACCAGACCTTAGCGAAATAGGAGAAATTCGTCATTTTGCAAAATTTTCAAAAAATTCCGAACGAAAATGGTAAACCGAAATTTGAAATTTGAATGAAAATGACCGACATTTGCCAATCCTATTGGAATTAGGTGGAACAAGACTATAACACAGAAATTGTGGCCACGCTCAATGTTGCTGCCGCTGCCGCCGACTCACTGGACGCCCAAGTGCAGCCTCGACCTCATGTGGCCGCGATCCACGGCCGCCGTCGACAGGGTCGCCGAGTGCACGGGCGCTGTCACAGCCGCCATCTACAGCCTCCATGGGAAGGAGAAGGAGTGCTTGAGCCTTGAGGAGGGGGAGAGGTGTTGAACGAGGAAGAGGCGAGGTTGCGTTGACTACAGCGGCTGCAGAAGGGAACGAAAAGAGGAAACGTGAAACTAGGGTTGGGAATGGTTCAGCTTCAGTTTTTATACCATAGAGAGGTGCGTGGGCTACTTTGGGCTGGGCTGGAAGTTCTACACAGGCCGAAATATTTGACTGGGCTACACTCCTATTCTAGACGGAATCCAAACCTATTCGGCCGCTTCGTACGCTGTCCACCGGTTTCATAAGAGCGAGCTAGCTGACCGTGGACACAGGCGGGAAGAAGAAGAAGACGTGAGAAAAAAAAAGCAAATATTTGATTTTACAGTTTAATTTTAAGAGGTCTATTTGGTCGCAGCTCAAACCGATTCCTAAACCGCGTTTTCTGTTTCACGGTTTAAGGAATCTGCTAGGGAGGCGCCTAACCCCGAAACCGATCAGAGCTCAGGCATTTCCGCCACGTCCCATTTCCTCGCTCGACGCCACCACCGCCACCGGGTCGCGCACATGCACGGCACCCCACAAATACATACACACGCACAACGCCGACCTACTGACCGATCGGCGAAAACCCACGGCGAAATTGGGCGAGACGTGCGGTGCTGGGAGACGGACGGGCCGCTGCTATCTATCCATCCATCACTTGTCGTTCCGTCGTCTCCCGGCCGGCGCCTTTCACGTGCTGCTTTCCTCTCCTGCCCGCGAAACAGAAATTAGGCCTCGCCCAGCTGTACACGCCCACAAAAGGAGAGCGCGGGCCAGGACTTAACCCCGCAAGTCACCCGCCTCCCGGCCGGACGGACAGGCAGAAGACACACGCACACACACATACCTCGCCGGACCTCGTCGTTTCCTTCCGCTGGAGATCGACATGGGAGCCGAGCAGCAGCAGGCCGCCGGGGGCAGCAGGTTCGCCGCGGCGTTCGGCCTGCTGCGCCAGTACATGAGGGAGCAGCCTGGCGCGGGCGGCGGCGGCATGGTGACCGTGGGCCTCATGCCGGGCGGCGGCGTCGACGGCGTCGACGCTGTGGCGCCCGAGCAGAGGATCCGGACCATGGAGCTCTTCCCCCAGCAGGCCGGCACGGTCAGGGGCTCGCACGAGAGGTACGTCTTTGCGCGCCAGCCAGACCTTCGTGCCCGCCGCGGGTGACCGCGACGCGCAGGCGCGTCGGGAGTTCTTGGAAAAATATTCACTCCTGGTTGATGGATGCCCCCGCTGTTGTTAATCAGGACGGGGCCTGAGAGAGCGCCGCTGACCATCTTCTTCGGCGGGAGGACGTACGTGTTCGACGACTTCCCGGCCGAGAAGGCCAGGGAGCTCATGCAGCTCGCCGGCTCCTTCTGCGCGCCGCCGCCCGCCTCCGACGCCGGCGCCGGCGCCGAGCCCGCCTGCCAGAACGCGCCGGGGCAGCCTTGCTTGTCAGGTACGGATCGCGCTACACGCGTGCTCGGTCACCGTCCGTAGATACAAATACAACCAACTGACAAAAACATGTGCGCGCGCTTGTTCAGACCTGCCGATCGCGAGGAAGGCGTCGCTGCACAGGTTCCTGGCGAAGAGGAAGAGCAGGCTCGCCGCGGCAGATCCGTACCCGGCGCCGGGGGCTGGGGCGGCCAAGGAGACGGCCGGCAAGGCTGTGACGGAAGACGGCGGTGCGCCGTGGCTCGGCGTCAACTCCGCGCTCCAGCTCAACTGAAGGATCTGATGAGCCGGGAGAGGAATAAATCAATCACTGCCTCACTGCTTCTCCACGTAGTACTGCTCGTATACTACTACGTGGATCCTTATCATTGCCGTTTTTATCTTACGCCCGTTAATTGGCTGCGTCAGGGTAATTAACCGCATGGCGCTGGCTAAATATATATAGTATGTTCTTCATCTTCATCTGTTTGAGAATTCTTTGGTGTCGAATAAAAGAATTCTTTCATGCTGAATTTGTTACTGTATGCGAGTATACTACTGCTAATTACGTAGCTTAGATTTGTATAAGCTGTATTAAATGTAGTGATGACGCGCAATATTGTTATTTTTACTGCTTATTATTTGTTATGTGTTAGTGTGAAATATTAACATTTGCTTGTCACATCGTTGGGTTATGTATCTTCAGAATATGTGAAAATCTTAGAACCACATTTCACTCATATCTTGTGTCACCCACACGGGTGACTTGGATATCGAAACCTGGTCGCCACCGAGCACTCCCCTCCCTCGCCATTCCCTTCTTCGCCACCATTGGGGGCAAAGCTGAAAGAGTTAATTCACACTTCAGCACGTTGTAACGAGTCAATACCACTAGTCATCTTTTTTACGATGCAGTACCAACTCTAAGCCTAAGTGTTGCATAACGGTCTGACAGTCATATAAGCGTGTATTGACCACGTATCTGACCTAAAGGGCCCACTGGTCAGGTGCCACCGTGGCTTACCCGCCACACCGCTCGGTAAGTTTCGCATTCGTCTCGGTCGATCCATGTACCTGGTCCGGTCGAACCCGTCTGTGACCAGCCCTTTCGGCGCTCCACTATGTCCCTCTCGTCAGCGACGCCCTCGTCTCTCCGGCCCGCCGCCACCGCGCTCGCGCACCGCTGCGTCCGCCCCCTGCGCCATGGTCTTCGAGGATGAGAGCAGCGACGACTTGTCCAAATGCAGATCTCCTCCTCCGACGATGGGATGCATTATCGTGTCGATGGTAGAGCTAGGGTTAGGGTTACGTGATTTGGGGATTTGGGGATTTGGGGATTTCATGATCTGGTTTCTGATTTGAGTATGTGCTCCTGTAGATTCCTGCTAGCATTGAAGACCAAGACTACAATGGCTTGGAGAAGGCAACAGAGGGGCTCAGCATGGAGCATCGGTACAACCCAGCGCCGTGTAGCTTTTTGAATCATTTGAGACTGGCAGGAGGTTTCTAGTTTGTGCTCACTGTAAGTTTGATGCTCTCTCATGTTCAATGTAATATAGGTACTACTACCGATGATGAAGCATATTGTTTTTACCATTTAGTAGTTATGATGCTTATAGTAATCTTGATGGTCACTGCAATAGTTTAGTTGGCTATGTTCACCGTAATATTGGCAGCAGCCTTAGTTGGCAGTCTGTAAGCTCATAGTTTAGTTAGTTATTAGTACTGAAGCTCACAACAACATGTTGTGTAGGCATGTGCTGTTAGTTGATTGAGGCAGTGTAGATGCTAATAGTTTAATTGAGGCATTGTAGGTTGCAGTAGATGCTAATTGTTTGGTTGGCCACATGTATAGGTTGTACTTCTTATGTTGTTAGTTGATTTTTTAAAAGTGGTAATTCTTCAGAGAGTAACAATATAATTGTTTGCTATATTGCAGGAAGCTGTCAATTGTGGTTTCCTTGCTTGGGTTGACCAGTGGCCTCCCACAATGCAAAATGCATTGTTGAAGCTTTGGGAAATGTTTGAAGACAAGCATGACTGCTAGGAGAAAGGATAACTGGAAAGTTCACTTACTATCCACCACCTTAAAGAAGAGAAAAGGAATCTGGATGCCAACTATGACAAACTAGTTGAAGATGTCCATCAACTTCTCAATGCCCGTGGAGGACAGGGTGTTGGATTTAAGTTATGTGCAGGCTAAGGAGAAGAAAGTTGAGGCTGCCACTGCATCGGTTGTGGCTGCCATGAAGAATGAGATGGAGAAGAAAGAGGCGTAGAACTTCAAGATGAAAGAGAAGTACAAAGTGTTGATGAACCCGTAGAAGCTCAAGGCGGTGTCATTAGGAACCTGAAGATGAATCATTTGAAAGAGAAGGAAAAGCTAGCTGAAGCCAACAACAATTTAAAGATTCAGGTTGATGAGCTCACCCACTGTGAAAAAACTCACGAGAAGAGAATGTGCGATTCAAGAAGGGACATGAGAATCGATAAAACGCAGGGATGAGTTAAAGCTCCAGCTTGTTGTGCAGTTCAAGTCACTTGAGAAGAGCAAAGAGAAGTTGAAGTTGATCCATGACATCTTGAAGGAATGAGGTAGATGAAGATGATCTGGGTAGATGAGGCAGAGCATACCTATCATGATATAAGTTGGTTTGATAGAAGGCTTTGCTAATCTTTTGTGAAGGGTGGTTTAGTTAAGTGTAATGTATGGATGTAGTAGTTGTGAACAATGTTGGAGACTCCACTATGCTATGATCTTTAGCTAAGTGTAATGTATTTCTAGCTTTAGTTAAGAATCCATGGTCATGTTGAACTCCTGTATGCTCAAGTTATCTCCTCTTCAACCTGTGATGAAATATTTAGCTAATGCTCAAGTTAGATGGCTCAAGTTATTTAGCAAATTTAACTCTGGCCAAAATCAAACAACAGAGCAAAAAAGTTGTTGTTGCCCTCACAACAAACCAAATCAAACTCTGTCCCTGGTTATTAAACAGAGCAAAAAAACAGAGCAAAAAAAAACAGAGCTCAACAGTGGTGGCCCTGGTTATTAAAGCAATGCGCGGGCTGAACAGGAAACAGTTTGTGCATTTGGGGAAAAAACTAGGGTTAGGCGACGGCGGAGGCGATTCCTGAGCGGGCCGGCAGCGGAGGCGATCTCGCAGTCGGCGGCGGCCGCGGCTGCGTCCAAGTCAATGTCCATGTCGTGGTCTTCGGGTCGTTCTCGGGCCCC
The DNA here is from genome assembly GCA_021605145.1 of Aegilops bicornis. NCBI lineage: Eukaryota > Viridiplantae > Streptophyta > Magnoliopsida > Poales > Poaceae > Aegilops > Aegilops bicornis. The sequence continues at coordinate 630,745,251 of CM038672.1, forward strand.
CAGCTTCCGTCGAGCCTCTGGAAGGAGAGGGGACGAATCCAGGTCTCCGGTGCCCTACCGTGAGAGCCCGATGGCGTATGAGCCGGAGAAGCTCTGCAGTGCAGGCCGCGTGGGAAGGCGCCGAGATGGATCTCATGGAGCCGTCGTAACCCGGGCCGAGGTACTACGCCTGCGTGGATGCCATGGTAAGTTTCATTCTTGTTCTACTTTTCTGTTCATTAGATCTTCTCCCCTCTCAAACTCTGATTTATGTTGGTACAACAAGGTGGTTGTGGCTACGTTGAATGGCATGATGATACTCTGCCGAAGTTTTTGAGTGATTTGATTGGAGATTTGCGAGATGAAGTGCGTAGGCTGAGAGGTGAATCAAGTGTTGCTGTGTTTGAAGATTACAGTGCAGTTGTTGCTATGCTCAAGCTCAAAGAGGAAGAGAGGTGCTGGCTTTGGAAGATCAGCTCAAGGAGAAAAATGCGAGCTAGATGCAATCAAGGGGAAATATCAGAATGTTGTCTTCCTTTTTCTTATCTTTGTGGTAGGTTTAGTCACAGCAAAGATGCTGTTGCAGTAAGTTAGTGTCAGTTTGATCCTACTGTTGTTTCAAGTTAGTGTCAGGTGTTGCAAGTTAGTGCCAGGTTTCATCCTACTGTTGTTGATCCTAGTAATGTGTCAGGTGTCTTTGTAATAAAAAAATGGTATGTTCATCCTAGTAATGAAGTGCAAATGTTGACAAGTGCCAAATGTTGAACACCTCAGAGATGCCAAATGCCAAATGAGCATTGAGTTGAGTTGTTCACAAGTGCCAAATGACCAAATATTGCCAAATGAGCAAATATGCATTGAGTTGAGTTGTTCACAAGTGCCAAATGACCAAATGAACATGACAAAAATCATTGAGTTCCTCACAAGTGCCAAATGACCAAATATTGCAGATATTGCATGCATAATATGTTCACAGGAGCATTATAAGTTCACAAATGACCTAAGCACACAAACTTAGTACTCCATTACAACATACATCAGTTTTTTAGCACAAATAACTTAGTTTTCTAGCACAAATAACTTAGTTTTCCAGCACAAATAACTTAGTTTTCTAACACTCAACTCTGGTACTCCATTAGAACTCAATTACGGTACTCCATCATACCAAAGTAGCAACAATTCTCTCACTCGGTGTTACCACCGGCGGTGAAGAATGACATCAAGCAGTATATTTCCACAGGGCACTAGAAGAAGGAGCACTGGAAGATGAAGCTCTGCAGAAAATCTTGGGGCGGTGAAAGGCCTTGCAAATGTTGCACTTGCACTTGCAGTTTTTGCGAAGTAGCTTTTGCACTTGCTGTCCCTCTTGCTCTTGCAAGAGCAAGTAGCTCTTGCACTTGCGGTGTAGCGTATAGTTCTTGCAGAAGAAGACCTTGCGTAAGCAGACCTTCTTTGGTGGCTGATGTGATCCTGATGGAGTACCTTCAGTCCTTGATCTTGCAGCTTGACTACCTTCATTCCTTGATCTTGCAGGTGCCTTGCAAACATAAAAGAAACATGCTAGTTAGTCACAAAGGTTTATAACAAAAAACTAAGAAGGAAACATTACTAATTAACAATGAAAATTCACAAGGGTTTACCACATGCTTGTTTTTCCTCATAGCCAACTCTGGTCTCAACTCTTTCTTGCAGTTGGTGTACCTATGGCCTTGGAGGCCACAGTTGCTGCATGTTATAGTGGCCATTCTTGAACTGTCCTTTGGTTTAGGCACCTCAAATCTGCCCTTTATTCTCTTCTCTTTCCTTCTCCCCTTCTTCACATGAAATTGGGGTGGCTCTATGTCCGTCCACTTGTCCTTGTCCAATCATGTTCACCAGGAACTGGATATATCATTGGTTCATATGCAGCAAGGTAAAAAGGTTTTTTGAAGAAATTGCAAACATAGTCCTCTGGAAATCTTTTTGCCTTGTTAATTGCTGATATGGCATGGTTGCATGGTACTCCAGACAGGTCCCACTTTCTGCACCCACATGTGTAAGCTTCCAAGTTTACAAAGATGTGTTTGCTAACCACTAGTCACTTGCCAAAGATTTACACCAGCTTGGATAGGTTTGCAGAATCTGGCCCTTTCCTTTTCCTCCTCAAGCTTCTCAAAGATAATGTGGTGTGATCTCCCATAGAGATTCCCTTCCTTTCTCTCTGTTCCTATGCCACCTCACCATCTCGCTTGTCCTTAATACCATCAATCATGGTCCTAATAGGTTTTTTCCTAAAATCTAGGATGTTCTTGTTGAACACCTCGGAGAGGTTGTTAACAACCAAGTCTCTGCCTTGCGCTTAGTGTCAAAAGCATGCCTAGCCCATGTGTGCTTAGGTATTCCACTAAGCCACTTCCAAGCTTCCACACTCTCATTTTTCAAGTCATTCATGGCAATGTTAAACTTGTCTGGTTATAGGCATAGCTGGCATTATCCATGCATTTCTTAAGATCTTCCCCTAAACCCAAAGATTCGAAATTTGCATAGAGGTGTCTAAGGCAAAATCTTTGATGACAATTTGGAAAAACTTGGTTTATCGCATTTAGCAGCCCCTGTTCAAATATCATTCTAGACTTAGCTGATGTACTAGTAAAAGAAAGAACATAACATGCTAATGAAGAAGAACTATAAAGCAAGATAGTAACAGAAAGATGCATACATACCTTCTGTCTATCAGAAATGATAGTATAAGGCAGAAATTTGCCTACTTCTCCTCCTAGGCATATCTTCAGTTGGTGTAGAAACCAACACCAGTTAGCTGTGTCCTCTTGTCCAACAACAGCAAATGCAAGTGGGAAAATATTATTATTCCCATCTCTTCCAAAGGGCAGCTAGGATTTGAGCACCGATGGTGAGCTTAATAAAGCATCCATCAACACCGTTGTTGCAACCAAATAACAATTTAAACTTCTACAAAGCATTACTAAACTTTATATTTAAGTATGAAGAACTATAAAGCACCACTACATCCATTGACAAAGAACTATAAAGCATTACTAACCAATGAATGGTCTGCATCCACTGAGAAATCCTCCCTTGCTCCATTTATGCGTAAGAACATAGCATGAAACCTTGGTCCGGATGTGGTATTTTTGTAGTTGGTCTTGGAGTAACTGTTGCAACTACAACTCTACTACCGGGGTTTGTATCCATGATGGTCCGAGCATAATCCCTAAGCACAGGATACTGCTTCTTGTGCTCTCCTAGCACAGCTTCCACATCAAGATTTTTGGCCCTATAGGCCATGTGCCTTGGCACATCAACACCATACTTCTCATTGCGCTTGTCAATCGCTGTGTGTATCTTTGGTGGTTGGATCAGACTGAACAAGGACTCATAGGTCTTTGCAAGCCACTTGGCACTTATCCTAGATGTCTCAAAGGTCTTTGAGGGCAAGTGTGCTCTAGCCTTATTTTCTTGATAGCAAAGTTTTCTCCCTTTGATAAGCTGCAACAACTATGCAGAAATGGCGGTGCTCTTGCTTACAACAAGCAATCATCCTTTGGTCTGAATTTGTGATACACAAGTCTCGGCACATGTGATGTGCAAGCTCAACAATGCATCTCTGAATTGTTGTTGATTCTTGAAGCACATGTACAGACATAACTGCTGATGTGGTTGCTCAAGTTTGTCATTGTACCAGATCCTTGGCTTCCTTTTCTTGGCCCTACACTTCCTTCCTTTGGGCAGAACAAATGACAGTGGCTCATGTCCATCATCTTCATCCTCAAACAGAAACCCATCATCTTCTTCATCTGATGAAGGAATGAAATCAGGTTGCACCTCCTCCAACACACTTGAGTGTGTCCTAGTAGTAGGGCCTCTCCTAACTGCCATCTTCTTCCTCTTTTTTGCAGGTTTTTGCATTGGTGCTTCTTCTGTTGCAACTACTTTGACCTCATCCTCCTTCTCCTGTTCCTCCTCCTCCTCCTCCATCTCAAACAAGTCCTCAACCTCAGTGTCACCCTCATAATGTAATTGTTCCTCTTCTGAATCCTCATCTGAATCTTCATCTGAATCTTCATCTTCAACTTCTTGCTCGCTAGTTTATTCCCTCAATTATCTCTGTGTCTTCAATTATCCTGTACTTCTCCATGCAGAAAGGATTGGTGTCACTGTCATATGCAACAGCCTCAGAGTCATCACTGTTATTATGTCCCTCTTCTACCACTGCATCTTCCTCCATTACAGCTTTCAGCTTGCCCTTACTGACATTTCTGCTCTCTTGTGTGCACTGGCTATGAAAAACAACACCTTGTTGATCAACAAAGAAGAACTGCAGGCTCACCGAGATCATACACAACAGGTGGTCTATATAATATAGTTGCTAAATTTTCTTTTCTCCTCCGATGTAAATTGCTATAGTTTGATCTCGGTAAATCTTCTTGTTCTATCTGACATAGAAAAGGTGTTGTTGCCCTCACTAGCAAATTCAGAACTAAACTATGCTGATATTCCTTCTTAAGTTGCTGCAGCTTGATGTTTGTGTCAATTAAGTCTAACCCAAGCTCTCTTTCCTCTCCAATGCCTAAATTCTTCATGTGGTACAGTTCATGTTGGGGAACGTTGCAGAAAATTAAAATTTTCCTACGGTTTCACCAAGATCCATCTATGAGTTCTACTAAGCAACGAGTCAAGGGAGAGAGTTTGCATCTACATACCACTTGTAGATCGAGTAATGCAGGCGTTCGAGGGAGTGGTGATGATGAAGACGCACTCCAACGTGATTCCGATCACCGATGACCAAGTGCTGAGCGGACAGCACCTCGCGTTCAACACACGTGCGGGACGATGGCGTCTCCTCCGTCTTGATCCAGCAAGGATGAAGGAGAGGTTGAGGAAGACAACTCCAATGGCAGCACGACGGCGTGGTGCGGTTGGTACGGCAGTTCTCCCAAGAGGGCTTCGCCAAGCTCACGTGGAGAAAGAGAGGTGTTGGGGAGGGAGGGCTGCGCCTTCAATGGTGTGTGCAGCCCTCCCCCACCCCTCTATTTATAGGAGGAAGGAGAGGGGCGGCCCCTCTAGATGGCATCTAGAGGGGGCGGCCAAGGGAGGAGGAAAGGGGTGGCTTGCCCCCAAGCCAAGGGCGCCCCCTTTGCCCTTTAGGGTTTCCTCCCAAGCCCTAGCCGCATGGGCCTAGGTGGGAGGCGCCCAGCCCACCAGGCTGGCTCCCTCTCCCACTTAGCCCATGTGGCCCCCGAGGAGGTGGCCCCTCCAGTGGACCTCCGAACTCTCCCGGTGGCCCCAGTACATTACCAGTATGCCCTCAAACTTTCCGGAGTCCGTTTAACCACTTTCCATATATAAATCTTTACCTCCGGACCATTCCGGAACTCCTCGTGACGTCCGGGATCTCATCCGGACTCCGAACAACATTCGGTAATCACATATTTGTCTTTCTATTAACCCTAAGCGTCACCGAACCTTAAGTTTGTAGACCATACGGGTTCGGTAGACATGCAGACATGACCGAGACGCTCTCCGGTCAATAACCAACAGCGGGATCTGGATACCCATGTTGGTTCCCACACGCTCCTCGATGTTGTCATCGGATGAACCACGATGTCGAGGGTTCAATCAACCCCGTATGCTATTCCCTTTGTCAGACGGTATGTTACGTGCCCGAGACTCGATCGTCGGTATCCCAATACCTCGTTTAGTCTCATTACCGGCAAGTCACTTTACTCGTACCGTAATGCATGATCCCGTGACCAGACACTTGGTCACTTTGAGCTCATTATTATGATGCATTACCGAGTGGGCCCAGTGATACCTCTCCGTCATACGGAGTGACAAATCCCTGTCTCGATCCGTGTCAACCCAACAGACACTTTCGGAGATACCTGTAATGCACCTTTATAGTCACCCGATTCACGTTGTGGCGTTTGGTACACCCAAAGCATTCCTATGGTATCCGGGAGTTACACGATCTCACGGTCTAAGGAAGAGATACTTGACATTGGAAAAGCTCTAGCAAAAGCGAACTACACGATCTTTGTGCTATGCTTAGGATTGGGTCTTGTCCATCACGTCATTCTCCTAATGACGTGATCCCGTTGTCAATGACATCGATGTCCATAGTCGTGAAACCATGACTATCTGTCGACCAACGAGCTAGTCAACTAGAGGCTCACTAGGGACGTATTGTGGTCTATGTATTCACACGTGTATTACGATTTCTGGATAATACAATATAGCATGAATAAAAGACAATTATCATGAACAAGGAAATATAATAATAATGCTTTTATTATTGCCTCTAGGGCATATTTCCAACAGTCTCCCACTTGCACTAGAGTCAATAATCTAGTTACATTGTGATGAATCGAACACCCATAGAGTTCGATGTTGATCATGTTTTGCCATGGAAGAGGTTTAGTCAACGGATCTGCGACATTCAGATCCGTATGCACTTTTACAAATTTCTATGTCTCCATCCTGAACATTTTCACGGATGGAGTTGAAGCGACGCTTGATGTGCTCGGTCTTCTTGTGAAACCCGGCTCCTTGGCAAGTGCAATGGCTCCAGTGTTGTCACAGAAGAGTTTGATCGGCCCCGACGTATTGGGTATGACTCCTAGGTCGGTGATGAACTCCTTCACCCAAATTGCTTCATGTGCTGCCTCCGAGGCTGCCATGTACTCCGCTTCACATGTAGATCCCGCCACTACGCTCTTGCTTGGTACCGCACCAGCTTATCGCTCCACCATTCAACATATACACGTATCCGGTTTGTGACTTAGAGTCATCCGGATACGTGTCGAAGCTAAGCGTCGACGTAACCCTTCTGACGAGCTCTTCGTCACCTCCATAAACGAGAAACATGTCCTTTGTCCTTTTCGTGTACTTCAGATATTCTTGACCGCTGTCCGGTGTTCCTTGCGGGATTACTTTGGTACCTTCCTACCAAACTTACGGCAAGGTTTACATCAGGTCCGTACACAAAGATGGCATACATAATAGATCCTATGGCTGAGGCATAGGGATAACGCTCATCTCTTCTTTATCTTTTGCCGTGTGGTCGGGCATTGAGCTGAGCTCAATCTCACACCTTGCAATACAGGCAAGAACCCTTTCTTGGACTGATCCATTTTGAACTTCTTCAAAATCTTATCAAGGTATGTGCTTTGTGAAAGACCTATGAGGCGTCTCGATCTATCCCTATAGATCTTGATGCCTAATATATAAGCAGCTTCTCCAAGGTCCTTCATTGAAAAACACTTATTCAAGTAGGCCTTAATGCTGTCCAAGAATTCTATATCATTTCCCATCAAAAGTATGTCATCTACATATAATATGAGAAATGCTACAGAGCTCCCACTCACTTTCTTGTAAACGCAGGCTTCTCCATAAGTCTCAAGATAAACCCAAACGCTTTGATCATCTCATCAAAGCGAATGTTCCAACTCCGAGATGCTTGCACCAGCCCATAAATGGATCATTGGAGCTTGCATACTTTGTCAGCATTCTTAGGATCGACAAAACCTTCCGGCTGCATCATATACAGCTCTTCCTTAAGATATCCGTTATGGAATGCTGTTTTGACGTCCATCTGCCATATCTCATAATCATAGTATGCGGCAATCGCTAACATGATTCGGACGGACTTAAGCTTCGCTACGGGAGAGAAAGTCTCATCGTAGTCAACCCCTTGAACTTGCCGATAACCCTTAGCGACAAGTCGAGCTTTATAGATGGTGACATTACCATCCGCGTCCGTCTTCTTCTTAAAGATCCATTTGTTTTCTATCGTTCGCCGATCATCGGGCAAGTCAGTCAAAGTCCACACTTTGTTTTCATACATGGATTCTATCTCGGACTTCATGGCTTCTAGCCATTTGTTGGAATCTGGGCCCGCCATCGCTTCTTCATAGTTCGAAGGTTCATTGTTGTCTAACAACATGATTTCCAAGACAGGGTTGCCGTACCACTGCAGTGCGGGCGTGTCCTAGTGGACCCTCTGAGGTTCGTAGCAACTTGATCCAAGTACCTTGATCATCATCATGAATTTCCTCTTGAGTTGGTGTAGGCATCACAGAACATTTTCCGAGTAGCACTACTATCCTGTTCAAGAGGTAGTATTTCATCGAGTTCTACTTTCCTCCCACTTACTTCTTTCGAGAGAAACTCTTTTTCCATAATGTTTCCGTTCTTTGCAACAAAAATCTTGCCCTCTGTTCTTAAGTAGAAGGTATACCCTATGGTTTCTTTAGGGTATCCTATGAAGACGCATTTTTCCGACTTGGGTTCGAGCTTTTCAGGTTGAAGTTTCTTGACATAAGCATCGCATCCCCAAACTTTTAGAAACGACAGCTTAGGTTTCTTCCCAAACCATAATTCATACGGTGTCGTCTCAACGGATTTAGACGGTGCCCTATTTAAAGTGAATGTAGCTGTCTCTAGAGCGTATCCCCAAAATGATAGCGGTAAATCGGTAAGAGACATCATAGATCGCACCATATCCAATAGAGTGCGATTACGACGTTCGGACACACCGTTCTGTTACCGAGGTGTTCCAGCGGCGTTAGTTGTGAAACGATTCCACATTTTCTTAAGTGTGTACCAAATTCGTGACTTAAATATTCTCCTCCACGATCCGATCGTAAGAATTTTATCTTTCGGTCACGTTGATTCTCTACTTCATTCTGAAATTCCTTGAACTTTTCAAAGGTCTCAGACTTGTGTTTCATCAAGTAGACATACCCATATCTACTCAAGTCATCTGTGAGAGTGAGAACATAACGATACCCTCCATGAGTCTCAACGCTCATTGGACCGCACACATCGGTATGTATGATTTCCAACAAGTTGGTTGCTCGCTCCATTGTTCCGGAGAACGGAGTCTTGGTCATCTTGCCCATGAGGCATGGTTCGCATATGTCAAATGATTCATAATCTAAAGACTCCAAAAGTACATCAGCATGGAGCTTTTCATGCTTGACACCAATGTGACCAAAGGCGGCGATTACACAAGTATGTGGGACTATCGTTATCAACTTTACATCTTTTGGTATTCACACTATAAACATGTGTAATACTACGCTCGAGATTCATTAAGAATAAACCATTGACCATCGGAGCATGACCATAATACATATCTCTCATATAAATAGAACAACCATTATTCTCGGATTTAAATGAGTAGCCATCTCGCATTAAACAAGATCCGGATACAATATTCATGCTCAAACTTGGCACCAAATAACAATTATTAAGGTTCATAACTAATCCCGTAGGTAAATGAAGAGGTAGCGTGCCGACGGCGATCACATCGACTCGGAACCATTCCCGACGCCGCATTGTCACCTCGTCCTTTGCCGATTTCCGCTTATTCCGCAGCTCCTGCTGTGAGTTACAAATATGAGCAACGGCACGGTATCAAATACCCAAGAGTTACTACGAGTAATCGGCAAAGTACACATCAATTACATGTATATCAGATATACCTTTGGCGTTGCGGCCTTCTTGTCCGCTAAGTATTTGGGGCGATCGCTTCGATGACCCCTCCTTGCAATAAAAGCACTCGGTCTCGGGTTTGGGTCCATTCTTTGACTTCTTCCCGGCAACTTGCTTGCAGGCGCGGCAACCTCCTTGCCGTCCTTCTTGAAGTTCTTCTTACCTTGCCCTTCTTGAACTTAGTGGTCTTATTGACCATCAACACTTGATGTTCTTTCTTGATTTCAACCTCGGTGACTTCAAAGATAGAGAACACTTCAGAATGGTCTTTACCATCCCCTGCATGTTGTAGTTCATCACAAAGCTCTTGTAGCTTGGTGGGAGCGATCGAGGATTCTGTCAATGACCGCCTCATCGGGGAGGTTAATGTTCAACTGGGTCATACGGTTGTGCAACCTGCATATCTTCAAGATGTGCTCACCGATGTAACTGTTTTCCTCCATTTTACAACTATAGAACTTGTCGGAGATGTCATATCTCTCGACCGAGGCGTGAGCTTGGAAAACAAGTTTCAGCTCCTCGAACATCTCATATGCTCCGTGATGCTCAAAACGCTTTTGGAGCCCCGGTTCTAAGTCAGAAGCATGCCGCCTTTGAACGAGGGAGTAATCATCACGCGAGTTTGCCAAGCATTCATAATGTCTTGGTTCTCTGGGGACGGGCGTCACCTAGCGGTCCTTCTAGGACATATTGTTTCTGGCAGCTATGAGGATGATCTCGTGTTCCGGACCCAGTCCGTATAGTTCTTTGCCGTCATCTTTCAAATTTTGGTTTCTCTAGGAACGCGTTGAAGTTCAAGTTGACATGAGCGTTGGCCATTTGATCTACAAGACATATAAAAGTTTTAGACTAAGTTCATGATAATTAAGTTCATCTAATCAAATTTAAATGAACTCCCACTTAGATTAGACATCCCTCTAGTCATCTAAGTGTTACACGATCCGAGTCGACTAGGCCGTGTCCGATCATCACGTGAGACGGACCAGTCTCGTCGGTGAACATTCTCATGTTGATCGTATCTTCCATACGACTCGTGTTCGACCTTTCGGTCTCGTGTTCCGAGGCCATGTCCGTACATGCTAGGCTCGTCAAGTAAACCCTAAGTGTTTTCGCGTGTGTAAATCTGTCTTACACCCGTTGTATGTGAACGTAAGAATCCATCACACCCGATCATCACGTGGTGCTTAGAAACGACGAACTTTGGCACCGGTGCACAGTTAGGGAAACACCTCTTGAAATTGTTGTAAGGGATCATCTTATTTACTACCGTCGTTCTAAGTAAACAAGATGTATAAACATAATAAACATCACATGCAATTATATAGTAGTGACATGATATGGCCAATATCATAAAGCTCCATTGATCTCCATCTTCGGGCTCCATGATCATCTTGTCACCGGCATGAAACCATGATCTCCATCATCATGATCTCCATCATTGTGCCTCCATGAAGTTGTCACGCCAACGACTACTTCTACTTCTATGGCTAACGCGTTTAGCAATAAAGTAAAGTAAGTTACAAGGCGTTCTTCAATGACACGCAGGTCATACAAAAATAAAGACAACTCCTATGGCTCCAGCCGGTTGTCATACTCATCGACATGCAAGTCGTGATTCCTATTACAAGAACATGATCTCATACATCACAATATGTCATTCATCATTCATCACAACTTGGCCATATCACATCACATGTCAATTGCTGCAAAAACAAGTTAGACGTCCTCTAATTGTTGTTGCATCTTTTACGTGGCTGCAATTGGGTTCTAGCAAGAACGTTTTCTTACCTACGAATAACCACAACGTGATCTTGTCAACTTCTATTTACCCTTCATAAGGACCCTTTTCATCGAATCCGCTCCAACTAAAGTGGGAGAGACAGACACCCGCCACCACCTTATGCATCTAGTGCATGTTAGTCGGTGGAACCGGTCTCACGTAAGTGTACGTGTAAGGTTGGTCCGGGCCGCTTCATCCCACAATACCGCGGAAGCAAGATAAGACTAGTAGCGGCAAGTAAATTGACAAGATCCACGCCCACAACTAAATTGTGTTCTACTCGTGCAATAGAGAACTACGCATAGACCTAGCTCATGATGCCACCGTTGGGGAACGCGTTGCGAGAAAATTAAAATTTTCCCTACGGTTTCACCAAGATCCATCTATGAGTTCTACTAAGCAACGAGTCAAGGGAGAGAGTTTGCATCTACATACCACTTGTAGATCGAGTACGGAAGCGTTCAAGGGAGTGGTGATGATGAAGACGTTCCCAACGTGATTCCGATCACCGATGACCAAGTGCTGAACGGACAGCACCTCCGCGTTCAACACACGTGCACGGACGATGGCGTCTCCTCCGTCTTGATCCAGCAAGGATGAAGGAGAGGTTGAGGAAGACAACTCCAATGGCAGCACGGCGCGTGGTGCGGTTGGTACGGCAGTTCTCCGGCGAGGCTTCGCCAAGCTTCAGCGTGGAGAAAGAGAGGTGTTGGGGAGGGAGGGCTGCGCCTTCAATGGTGTGTGCAGCCCTCCACCCACCCCTCTATTTATAGGAGGAAGGGAGGGGCGGCCCCCTCTAGATGGCATCTAGAGGGGGGGCTGAGGGAGGAGGAAAGGGTGGCTTGCCCCCCCAAGCCAAGGGGGCGCCCCTTTGCCCCTTTAGGGTTTCCCTCCCCAAGCCCTAGCCGCATGGGCCTAGGTGGGAGGCGCGCCCAGCCCACCAGGGGCTGGCTCCCTCTCCCACTTAGCACATGTGGCCCCGGAAGGTGGCCCCTCCGTGGACCTCGGAACTCTCCCGGTGGCCCGGTACATTACCAGTATGCCCCGAAACTTTCCGAGTCCGTTTAACCACTTTCCATATATAAATCTTTACCTCCGGACCATTCCGGAACTCCTCGTGACGTCCGGGATCTCATCCGGACTCCAACAACATTCGGTAATCACATATTTGTCTTCCTATTAACCCTAAGCGTCACCGAACCTTAAGTGTGTAGACCCTACGGGTTCGGAGACATGCAGACATGACCGAGGCGCTCTCCGGTCAATAACCAACAGCGGGATCTGGATACCCATGTTGGTTCCCACACGCCTCGATGTTGTCATCGGATGAACCCACGATGTCGAGGGTTCAATCAACCCCGTATGCTATTCCCTTTGTCGATCAGTATGTTACGTGCGAGACTCGATCGTCGGTATCCCAATACCTCGTTTAGTCTCGTTATCGCAAGTCACTTTACTCGTATCGTAATGCATGATCCCGTGACCGGACACTTGGTCACTTTGAGCTCATTATGATGATGCATTACCGAGTGGGCCCAATGATACCTCTCCGTCATGCGGAGTGACAAATCCTGTCTCGATCCGTGTCAACCCAATGTACACTTTCGGAGATACCTGTAATGCACCTTTATAGTCACCCAGTTACGTTGTGACGTTTGGTACACCCAAGGCATTCCTACGGTATCCGGGAGTTCCACGATCTCACGGTCTAAGGAAGAGATACTTGACATTGGAAAAGCTCTAGCAAAACGAACTACACGATCTTTGTGCTATGCTTAGGATTGGGTCTTGTCCATCACGTCATTCTCCTAATGACGTGATCCCGTTGTCAATGACATCTTGATGTCCATAGTCGAAACCATGACTATCTCGTCGACCAACGAGATAGTCAACTAGAGGCTCACTAGGGACGTATTGTGGTCTATGTATTCACACGTGTATTACGATTTCGGGATAATACAGTTATAGCATGAATAAAAGACAATTATCATGAACAAGGAAATATAATAATAATGCTTTTATTATTGCCTCTAGGGCATATTTCCAACAGTTCATCAGAGAAGGAATAACCTTGTGTGTGCATCAGTGCATATAAGTTCAGAAATGTGACATCTGAGTTGCATATCTTCCTATTCAGATTGTGTTGTGCATCAAAATGAATTCCAACATCCCAAACATCATCATCCAAACTACAATTGACAGCACAAATTACAGCATCATCTAAGCTGTCATCAGAAACACTAACCCTAGCCCCCTGTTTTGGATACAGAAAGAAGCAGAGATGGAGAAGGACTTACAGCACGCCGCCCGGCAGCTCCTTTGGTCCACCGATGGCTCTTGGTAGGGTGGGCCACCCATATCTCTGCCCGACTTCACCCTGTCCTCCATGGACAGTATGACCTCCTCCTCCAAATCCTCGTCGTCTGCTATTTGGAGTAGTATTTAACTAGAGCCGTCGTCGACGTCCGCACCTAAGTGGTCATCGGGGCCGAGGCCAGAAGGTCCCAGACTACCGCCCAGCGCCCGTCCAGCGCCCGCGGGAGTCGCCGCCATCGCCCGAGAGGGAGTGGAGAGGGAGACGAGCGAGGGGAGAGAAACTAGGGTTAAATCGCGTCTGAGTTCGACCGAGCCAGCTACTTGGTGCGACCGAGCCAACCTGGGAGGATCGACCGAAGCGGGTGCGGCGCATTGCTTGTGGGTAAGCCACGGTGGCACCTGACCGATGGGCCCTTTAGGTCGAATCGTGGTCAATACACGCTTATCTGGCTGTCGGAACCGTTATGCAACACTTAGGCTTAGAGTTGGTACTGCATGGCAAAAAAATGACTAGTGATTCTGACTCGTTACAACGTGCTGAAGTGTGATAGTTCCTTGCAATTAACTCAAGCTGAAATGATGGAACGTGTTGATTGGGCCTTCATCCTCGTGTAAGCCATGCTAGGGTGGCGACAACCCTTCTTTGTCATGTCTTTGGAAGGGGAGCTGAGGGCGGTGGTGCCACAACAATCTTCCTAGGCGGTGCGACGATCTCCTCTACCGTGACATATCTGGCAGGGGCCGGTCGGGTAGCGTTACTACACGTCAGTTCTGGTTAGGGGTGAAATGGGAGCCTTAGTTTCGGTTTGTTGGTTAATACTTCAAAGTTTATTAGTAATTTGGATAACAATATTTAAATGGTTTGATTATCCGGCTAGAAATAGGAGGTTCCTTTTAAAAAAAAAGGGGTATGACCCCAGCCTCTGCATCAGAAGGATGCATACGACTCATATTATTAAAGAACAAAACCAGTCACAAAGTCTCCAATATCTGAAAGTTTGAAAAGAAAACAGGTTGCTCAAGCGAGCCTAATCATGAAGCCACAACCGGCTGGCAAATAAAATAGGAGCACTACATGCCTATCCTATTATATGACCTCCATCCAAACCGGTTGAAAATAACCGAACTATCATCTCCCATCGGGTAGACGCAGTAGCCAAACGCCCCCTGGCGAGGTTCCTATATCTTTGTATATTAGAAATGCCATGTCCTATATAGCCTATCCTAATTCCCAACACGGATTGTGTTCAGATTGTGCTCAAATGTCTAATCATATATGGACTAAAAACTGATGTTTGATCAAAAATGATCCTAACCACTTTCACCCTTAGTTTCGGTTTCCTCGAGGTTGTGGGCCTGAGTTGGGTGGTGGTGGTGCCTTGGCGTCGCTCCCTCCTTGACGGCGTCGTTTTTAGTCCATTATTCTTCGCTTCTCTCAGGGTTATGTGGTGGCATGGTGCTGTTTGGTGATGGTAGGGTGTGCTGCAGACCTGCGGCGAGGTGTGCTTTTTTGACCGAGGGGCCATTTGTCCATGCATTGGCTCACTATTGGGAGCTTCAGCCCATCGGACTGTGTCCTTAGTCTGTGGGGAAAGGTCTGACAAGGTGGTATATTCCTAACAGTTCAGTTTTGTTCTTTCCCATCCGGTAGCTTAGTCTCTTTGCATCGTGTTGCTTCTTGGTGTTCTCTTCAGTCTCACTTGCCTTTAGATCTAATTTCACAATGTTCCTTGTATATGTATACCTCTTGTAGTTGTCGTGGTTTGTATGTGTGTTTAGATTGTATTGGAAAGTTGGATGAACAATATGTAGTTATTTTTTTGTGAAGGAACATTATGTATTGTTCCGTGGTCTTTAATTCAACGTCGGGCCACATAGGTTCCTCCACAGAAATATGTGAAAATCGTAGTGTCTTCAAAAAGGAAGTTTATGAATTTTCCGAATTACAAAATCTTCTACAAGTTACTCATTTCGTCTGAAATTAGTTGTCGATTAAATAGATGTATCTAGCATACAAATTTAAACAACCACGTGCGGATCGATGCCTCTTGTTAAGACTGCAAAGGGGCCGAATTCAAGCACACCTGTCTTTGTTTGTCTGACAGGTGGCGTGCCACCGTGTGATCGGTGAACTGAAGATTCGATTGCCCAAGGCTAAAGCTTCCTTCGTCATCCAATTCGTACCCATACGTGTCGTGCGCAGCGGCAGGAGGGCGTTGGAACGAGGAGGAGAACCGGAGAAGAAGCAGGAAACGTGCATGATGCGTCATGCATGGCATGTGTAGTGTGTGCATGGTGTTAGCGGTTACACGTCGTTCTCGTCGGGACAGACTTTGCGTGCGCCCGCACGCCAAAGCTTACCACGTCAAAACTAACTTGATGCGGCTAACCTTGGAACTGGAGATTAAGCACGCGGCGGTGGCTGTAATTATTACGCTAAACTCCTGTCGGCCTCGTGGCAAGTCAAAAGCCGAAGAGTAATAAATTTACTCACCAAGGGAGGATCCGTCGTGGTCGGAAAGAGGAGAGCAAGTTTGATCAAATCTCCCTTCTCTCGCATGCAGAATTAATCAGACAAAGTTTCAGTTAATGTTGCCGTTCGCTGGGAACACGTAACCGGCGTGTCAGCGTGTGGCCACGCTCGGCTGTCGAAGCTGGTCTCCTTGCCTAGTAGTCCCTCGGTTCGGAAATACTTATTGAAAAAATAAATATATATAGACATATTTTAGTTTAAAATATTATTTTGTCAACAAGTACTTTGGAGTAAGTATTGGTGAATATGGGTGTTTATTGATGTGTCATGTGTGGAGTTTTCTTTGTCTGGAAACTGGTATGGTGAGGGAGTTGACAAGAGCAGGACTGGAATCCTACCATTGCCAAAATGTCTTTGCTAAAGCAATGATTTTTCCTGAGGCACGAAATAAGCAAGCACGCACGCAACTGGCAAGCTTGCGGTTAGAGGTCAAATTTCGTGTTTTGACCCTTTTTGCAAAAAAATTCGAGATCTGACCCCTGTCTGAAACTATTTCGGGATCTGACCCTTTTGACTACCTCAGAAGGGCCGGCGGTAGGTTTGCACGTCCTACCGCCATCGGCCGATGGTGAGGCCCTCTAACGACGATCGACGGCCGTCGGCTGACGGACGGGGAAAAGGGCCTACCGCCACGAGGCGGTAGGGTTGATGGCTACCGCCGAGGTGGTGGCGGTAGGCACCGAAGAGGCAAGTGATGCTTGGGCGGGCCCTACCCCACCCACCAGCCCGTTCTTCCTCCTCCCTCGACTCGAGCAGTCGAGCGCCTCTCTCCTCCTCGCGATCCCTCCCTCGATCTCCCTCGTCCCTCCACCATTTTCGCGGATCTTTGGGGCAAATCGAAGAGGCCGGTAAGCTCCTCCATTCCCTCCAATCAGTTTTCGCAATGGTTTTTTATTTTTGAAGTTATTTTTGGCACTAGGTGCAACCTAGGTTTTGGTGTTGATTTTTTTATGATGTTTTAGTTGTTTAGGAGTATATGATTTAGTAGTAGGCCTATGTGAGGATGTGTGGGTGAAACAATTGCAAGATATGTGAGGATATGTTGGTGAATGCATATATGTTGGTCCATTTTGTTTTGTTATGTATATATGAATTTTATAAGAAATCTTTTCTCAGATGTTGAATGCAAGATTGTGAGGATAAAGGCATACCAAAATTCGTAGATGGTTAATGTATTGCAAATTTGTGAAGATGGATGTTTTGCAAAATTGGTAGGTGGTTAATGCATAGTGTGAAAATGTATGTATTTCTATTTCATATAGTTGCAAATGTATGAACCCTAGGTTTAGTCTTTCTATATATCTCCATATGTGATATTTGCTTAATTAACTTTATCCAATCAATGCTTATATAAGGAACATGGCGCCACCACCACCACTTGATGAGGATGATGACTATGAAGACCCACTTGAAGAAACCATCTGTGCTCAAAGAGTGAGGCTGAGCGAGCGAGGAGGTGTGCAACCTATGGGACAACTTTACGCCACGTCTTTGAGTTGATCGGGGCGCCATTCGTGACCCGTCTGACAACTACCATGATCGATCGACATGACACGGTATGTTATTAGTGTAGAATCCAAGGAATTTTTAATAGTTTAGATAATCCATACTTATTAATTGATATGTTTTTCTTATTCAGAAATTACCAAAGAGCCTATCTGAGAGTTGTGGCATCGAGGCTGATGAAGAAGGTTATGCTGAAATACGCCTTACCGCAAGGGGCCCCGTCACTACTTGTACGTACGGCGTGGACACGGACGGTCGCACAAATTTAAGCACAGATGGGTGGAAGAGCTTCCTCATTGACAAGAATCTTCATGTTGGACAGGCCATCCTTATTACTATCAGGAAGACCAACCGTCAAGGCTTGAAGATGATGATCGTCATCGATATCATCTAAACTATATATCGTGTGGCTGCTGATGATCGTCATGTTTGATTGCTACCTATGTTGGCTTCGTGAAACTATTTGGATGTGATCAAACTATGTTATGTTTATGTCTATGAAATTGTGATCAAACTATGTTATGTTTATGTCTATGAAATTGTGATCAAAGTATGTTATTTGGTACTTGTTTCTTAATCCGTAATGGCAAAACTAATTATGCTTATGTCTATGAAATTGTGCTTATTATTGGTTCTTATGTTCAGGGCCCTTGCATATTTCTATGAAATTGTGATCAAACTATTTAGATGTCTATGAAATTGTGATGACACTATTTGGATGTGATCAAACTTCTTATGTCTACAAAACTTTACACGAAACACAGGACCCTACCGCCAGGCTCCCTGGCGGTAGGGTCAGACAGCCTGTCACATGAGCCTGGCGGTAGGGTGAACCTACCGTCAGTATGCTTGCATATCTCGTTCTGAAGGCATGCACGGTAAAACCCTGCCATACCTTACACTTGAGCCGTTGGCGGTAAGGGTTAAACAACTCTGCAGGCTTGTGCAGCGGTAAGAATCTATCCACGCGTCGGCCCAGCGGTGGCAGCCTCAAATCTCCTCCATCACACCCTACCGTCAGAAATCGTGATGGCACATCTAACCCTACATGGAACTGCGGTGGTAATAAAAGGGTCAAATCCCGAAAAAAAATTGAACGGGGTCAGATCTTGATTTTGTTTAAAAAAAAGGTCAAAACACGAAATTCGGCCGCGGTTAGAGTTTCCGGTCTCCTACCTCTAGAACAACCTGCTCGCGCACGTAGGCATGCATGGGCATGTACAGAAACGTGCACTCTGCTCACACGTTAGTTAGTAGCTGTACCAGTACTAGTAGTAGTACTTAACGACGAGCTCGCTAGTGCTAGCACTATACAGATTGGGTCAATTCGGGCACGATGGTCTGCTAATTGAGCTCGGTCAGCGTGACTCATTCTACCTACTACTCTGGAAGAAAAACAGAAAGGAATTTGTTTCGCATGTGACCTGTTCGTGGCCGCACGCCTCGAGTCCCGGAGGCCCCAGCTGCGCTCTGCCCGTCGACCACCGTGTGCCCGTGGCACAGGGCCGAGGCTTGGCTGACCCCATTTCCTTCCCGTTTACTTTCGCTACCTAAACATTATTATTATGTCACCGTACACAAAATTCAAACTTTATCAGCGGCCGGAAACTATAGGACGTCAACGCACATGTTACCTCGTAGCAGACGGCTGCGACCAAACACTATACCAAAACAAAGCACCACGCACGCATCAGGCTCGAAATTCAAATCAAAAGAAAAAGAGAAGCAACGTCGACGGACCATGTGCTAGCTGTGGCGCCCGAGAGCGAAAGCATGGGATTCTTTTCCTTTGCCCTCGGAGTTTTCGTACCGCAACAAACCGCATACTAGTAGCACCACCGCACTAGTACTAGTCTAATGGCTGTACCGTTTACTGGTATTATTATCTTTCGTCGTCTCCCCCACGTTTCTCAACATGTGACCACCAGCAACAGTAGTTTACTTGGCCGTATTTCGATCGATCGGCCGACCTCGCCTCGCCTCGCCCGCTATCTTCCATGCCACACCGATCCCATCATGTGTTCTCCAAAGTCTTTTACTTTCGTGTTTTGTGCGCCGGTCGGACGGGGACGGGTGGGCGCCGGGTCGCTGTCCTGCTCCCCGTCTCCGTGATACCAAGTGGATACGCGTGACACGCCAAGTCTCCTCCGGCAAGCCGTGGGTGGGAAAGATAAGATCACGCCGCGATTCAAGTACAGTCGACAACATGCATGTACCCGTTTCTCCATCTCCCTCTCCTCGTGATTCATGGGCGGCGAGCACGGCAAAAGGGCGGGGAGCCGGAATAAAGCCCGGCTGGCCGATGCCGACTTGATGCTGAGAGGGTGTGTCTCGTGACTGTCTGATGTGTTAGGGGTGGTACTGCTGTACGGGTTGGCCAAGATTTATTTGCTGGTCTGTTTGGTTGATGGCGGCATGCAAATACACATGTGTAGGCGAGCTTGCATATGCATCGGTTTGTTCTTGGCGTGTGCAACCTTGCTGAAATCGTGAACCCCGCAAATTTTATGTAGGTGATGCTTATGTTTGTTGTTTGGTATCAATGGAGCGCCGCCTCCGGTTTGCTATCATCTCACCTCGTGTCGAACCATGCGATCGCATTTTTTGTATACTTCACCTCGATATAATCTGGAAAGGCCCGACATGAAAATATCAAAGGTTCTCATATACCAGTATGACCACGGAAATCCGAATATAGATGGAGCACCAAGCTGGAAAAGAGGGAAGAGAAGGGAGGAAGATGGCAAATCATTCGAAGAAAAAAAAATATGCTGCATGTCCCTAACTTACCGCGGGAGTTCAAACCGTTAGTAGCGGTTAGTCTTTTTTTTACTGCACGTATGATTAGCTTGATCTACTAGGATGAATGAAGTAAGACGGCGAGCTTCAAAAAAAAATTGAACTAAGGCGGCGATAAAACTTGACTGATTTGGCCGTGATGCAGATGGATATGATCGGAATAGCAAACGAACTGCCCGCATGAGAGCCAATAAAACCCTTGTGGTATTGGGATGGGCTCAATGGGCCAAAAGCTAAGCCCTTCATAGCTTTTCTTTTCTAGCTATTGTATCTCGCAAAGATGTAGAGGAAGATTTTTCTCAAAAAAAGAAGATGTATACGAAGATCATTTTTCCTTTATTTTAATATCTAATTAAATACAGATTAATTATAAGTCTTTTCTCCTTTTCTACGTGTGGTGAGGACAAATACATATATTATGGAAGTTAGATGATCAACCTTTTATGATATTATATTATTTACATTATAAGTTTCCTTTGAAAAGATGGAAAGTGCTTCTATATTATGCTAACAAATTCAGATTGTTTGTATACTCACACATAGTGGTTTGATGTGCACATACAAATTAAACTTTTGAATAAAATTAAATATTTGTCCTTCTATCAATTGTATCTAATGGCTAGAAGCTAGTAGATGCAAGTGTTTTCGGCCGTTTGATCATTGTTGCAGAGCATCGCATGACGCCATGTTGTGTTTCTAGATAGCTCTCCTTCACTTTAAGGTAGAATGATGCCTCAAACTGCATAGAAAATTATAAATTAGTCTAGTTTAACTTAGAGATGCAGTAGAAGTGCATTATCAAGTATGTAAATTAATACCTTTGTTTTGCATTTTGTTTCCACATTTTGCAAAAAAAAAGACTATAGCCGATGATACAAACCATCTTATCAACATAGTGTGATTTTCAATACATTTTCATATTAGACATAGTAAGAGTGTATTAAGGATACACGAATGATATTTTCCAACATGTATGGTTTTATTTTGATTAATAAGTACAAAGTGGGAGTTTCATTTATAAAAGTATGTCTTGTATTTTGTTTTAAAACAATCATCATATGTAATATTACAATGGAAATTAACAATATTGTTTAATACATTGAGTAATAAATATATACTCCATATGTGACCGTGATTGGTAGTAATATTTAACGTAATTGAGTTGAACCATAGGCTGCAAATCGGCATAACAAAAACCCGACAATATAACCAAGATAAAATTGAGATATTACTAATTTTATTTGAATGTGGCTATGAGCCTATTAATTTTGTAATTCTCATGCATTAACTTTGCTTGTAATTTATATTTGTGCATGTTTAATCTTGGAACACGTGGTCCAAACTTAAATGGTGATTTTAATCTCCGACAAGATCAATAGATCTCAAATTTTATTATGTTTGATCGTCATTCTCATGTATCAATAAAATCGTGAGATGGATGTAAATTTGCCATATTAATTTTTTTCCGCTGTAAAACAAGGTTTATTAGCACATCCATTCTTACCCACTTCTCACACACGAATAGTTTTGTATGATAGTTAAAGCATTATGAGTTGTGTAATTGTTTGTTACATATGAAAACTTACCATTTAAACAACAACTCAGTGAAGATAAACCATTTTCGCTTGAGAGGAAAAGTAATCATTTTCGTATTATTTTTAAAAGTGTTCAAATTACAAGATAGGTGGAATACATTACCCAACAAATAACCCGCAATAAAACACACATCATAACGGAAATTTGAAAGCATAATGTTGTTTAAAGATGAGATTGACAGAAACTTGTTACTCCCTCTGATTCATATTACTTGTCGCTCAAACGGCCAGCACTGAAATGGATCGAAGGGGGTACTAACAAATAGTTTTGAACTACTTGGCCCAAAAAATGCTCAACTAACATCTTCAATTGGCGTGCGGGTGTTTGGTGGTGATTTCTAATGCGATATTTTTTTCTTTGGCATGGATACACGACACAATTCTCACATATCGTGAGGCAACCCTCATATAGCGGTTTCACACAGCATGCACACATATCGCCAGCAACCACACATGTCGCCAAACTCATTTGGCGGACTCAAACAACGCACACAAACTAAACAGGAAGTCTCATCTCATGCTACTAGGTAATCTCTTCCGATGGTACCACACAGGGCTCATACAACATACAACTCATTCACTTTGCATTCATACAAGAGCGCATTAATAATAAGACTGACCCGAGTGCATGGAAATTATGGCATGGTGATAGTATTGTGGATTCATGCACTTTATGCTCATACAAGATTGCATGAACAATACAAATAGAAAATCCCAAAGGCATGTGGTGAAAGGGAATTCCCCTCCCGAAGTGTATTGGTGTTGATGTTAACATAATTTGTGGACTGGTCGTGTTCTTGAGCTACACGGGCATATTCAGATGACACAACCCCTCGTGCTTTCCGCCGGTTTACATTCCCTTGCGGTTTTTCGGTCTAGAAAGTTGTGCTATTGTTTCACTCGAAGTCATCCCATCGCTTCTTTGCCGTTTGGGTGAGGAGTGGCACACCAACATGATAGTGGATGGGAGGAACCGACTATCGCACCCAAATACCGATAATGAAGCTTTCAATGATGTAGAAGACCCAGGAAATGACAATGCACTACCCTTGTTCTAAAAATCTTCCTCAATTTTATCAAGGCCCTACCCTTCACTACTAGAGAAAACCTTATACATAGAATCTTACCAGCAGCATGGTTTAAAAACAAACGCTACTGCTAATTAGCAGTAGCGCACTGCAGAAGACCGCGCTACTAATAGCCCAGTAGCAGTAGCGCGCTAGGTGAAAAGAGCGTTACTACTACAATTGCCAGGGCATTGCCTCCAGGCTAGGTATATTTGAAAGTGCTAGTTATCAACTAGAGGGGGGTGAATAGGCGATTTTTATGGAAGTCTTCAAATAACTGAGGCTTTGAAGACAAACAATAGAAATGAACCTATTGACATGCAGCGGAAGGTAGACTACACTAGACAAGCCATAGTCAAGTTAGCAATAAAGTGAAAGCACGAAGACTATTAGCAGCTAGGTAGTGTGAATCAGGGTGGAAGATAGTATGAAGCCAAACAACAATAGTCGTCACACAGTGAAGTCAATCAGATCAAGCAAGCAGACAATGACTTCACGCAGACATAAGTAAAGAGACGGAGGAGATAGAACAAGTTGCTTGGCGAGGACAGGGATTTGTTGGACCAGTTCCAATTGCTGTGACAACTGTACGTCTGGTTAGGGAGGCTGAGATTCAACTCAGAAGAATGTGTCTTCACCTTATTCCCCTTGAGCTAAGGACACTTAGTACACACCCAATCACTCTGGTAAGTCTTCAAGGTAGACTTCCAAACCTTCACAGACCTCATTCACCGGCAATCCACAATGACTCTTGGATGCACAGAACGCGACGCCTAACCAACTGGAGGATTCACAGTCCTCAAGTGTAATAAGTCTTCAGATCACGTGGACAAAAAGACTTCAGTGATGCCTAACACTCTTTGGCTCTGGGTGTTTTGGGCTTTGTCCTCGCAAGGATCTCTCTCTCAAATGCTTCGGAGGTGGGTTGCTCTCAAACGACAAAAGCCCTCCACTAACTCTGAAAGCGACCACCAATTTATGGTGTAGGGGTGGGCTATTTATAGCCGAGGAGGCAACCCGACCTGATTTGTCGAAAGCGACCACAGGTCACTCTGGGCCGACACGTGTCTAACGGTCAGATTTCAAACACACGCGACAACTTGACTTGGGCTACAAGTAAAGCTGACTCATCCAGCTCTGGATAAGATTTACACTCATTGTCTTCACTTTAAGACATAGGATTTGGTTGAGCATCACTTCAGTCACTCTGACTTTGTTCACCTGGACCCCACTTAACAGTGCGGTGGTTCCTATGACTCAACAAAGAAGAAAAGGAAACTACGAAACAACTATGTCTTCGCACTCGATAGTCTTCACGTGAATGTCTTCTTGAGTCATAATCTTCGTTGTGAATATCTTCACATACCACCATTGTCTTCAATGTCTTCACACATTTTAAGGGGGTCATCTCCGGTAGGTAAACCGAATCAATGGGGGACTACCACCTGTGTTATCCTGCAATTCTCACAAACACATTAGTCCCTCAATCAAGTTTGTCGTCAATACTTGTATAGGCTAAGGCATTATCTTCATAAGTAGCAAAAGGCTCCCCCTGAAGATGTGCATATAAGTAGTTAGCTTTTGAATGCAAATGCACATGGCAGGTTTTGCTTTGTGGAGATCCTCTTCAACTTTTGAAGACAATTTATCATGCATATAGAGATAAGACGAAGATAATGACATGCATAGTGAAAATGGACGTCTGTGGAATGACTTCATGCGGAATTTATCATCGCATCACAGAATAGCAAACAAAGTAGCAGACGACCATCAAGTTTAAGTGTTACAACCCAAAGAACCAAATGTATCAAAAATGAGAGTTCTAACCACTTGGCAAAAAGATATAGCAACCACCCATATGGACCCGCTTGAAGACTATCAACTCATATGCTTCTCCCCCTTTTGTCAGTAAGGACCAAAAAGGTTTGAAGACATAGAGCGTCTACTCATTCCCATCAGGAGTAGATGAAGGAGTAGGGTCGATGTTGGAGTTTGGTGGTGCAGAGGGGCCTGGTGTAGTGTCGAGATGCGGCGAAGTCATGGTTGGATAAGTGGCATCATCTTCTTCATCAACGACTCTCGCAACAATAGTTGCAGCCGAAGATGAATACTCCGAGTCTTCTAAGGAAGGAGTACGACATAAGATGGCATTTCGGGGAGGTGTGGAATCAAATTTGTAGCACTCTGTGAAGCCATCTTCGCGAAGATCGTCTTCGGAGCTTAGCAACGTCACACTCTTCCAGGACCTCCGACAGGCTTCATGTGACACGAATGCGTTCTTGGTGGCAAGGTTGCGAATGCGATTGACATCCACCAAGAGACTCTGCATCTGATGCTTCTGTCAGTCATGGTGCTTATCCTTTTTCTGATGCAAGGCCACAAGAAGCTCCCGGTCATTGAGAACACGAGATCGCTTGCGAGGCCTTTGAGCAATGGTGCTTTCAGTGGCTTGATGGTTACTGCGATGAGGTGCACGTGTATTGCCAGCCAGAGGATAAACACAAGTTGCAGCAAGAACTCCCTCAATTGGTTGTGAAAAGCTTTGGCGATCGACATTTTGAAGATAAATTGGCTCCTTGGCAGGCTCAGGGTAGATGGCTTCGACAGACATATCAACCTCAGGCAAGAAGATAAGATGGTTGCGTGTAGAGGGCCGATAGTTGATAGAAGAGTGAAGCTTGATTAAGCACATTACCCATGGAGCATAAAACTTTAGGCAAAATAGATCAATTCCAGATGCAGCAAGTTACCTGATGAAGAAATCTTGAGCATTGAAGCTGATGCCATTGAGAATATAGAACACCAATGTCTTCATCGTGCCTTCAAGCTTGGCTGCAGGAAAATGTCCTTTGACTGGCCATAGAGTTCGCCTTACAATGTGATAAATGGTGCGGGGCAGATACTCGAGGTCTTCGACAAATAATTCCTTGGGCTATTCAACATCTTGTGGCATTGGCTTCATCATGCTGAGCATCTGACTCATGTTGGGCTCAGGCTTCTGAAATATGCTCTCCAATGCATTCCTGTGTAGATGACAACTAGGTTCATAGAGCTCACCTGGAGTGGGCAGGGAAGTAAGCTCAATGATATCTTGAGCTTTGGCTTCATGGTGCACATCACCTATCATCCACTCAAGGACCCAAGTCTTCGGATCCCTGTTGTAGCCACGAATGTGTAGAGTGGATTGCAGCAGAAGCTCCTCATTCCAATGCTCTTTGTCAATCACGAACGGCAGAAGGCCAGCATCTCTGAAACAGTCTAGAGCTTCTTCCAAGCAGGGCATACCAGCAATGGCTTCACAATCCAGACACATGTGAGGAAAGATTCGCCCTTGACTGTATAAGATACATGAGTAATAATTGCGCTGCTGATAGCTCCAGAAGCGATCAGATGTGATCCTTGGCTTCGAGTATGGGTTCTTGGCACTGTCAAAGAATGTGTTATGTGCCCTGAAGCTATTGATATTGAACACTCCTGGCGATGTTGCAGCACCGGGAAATCTTGGCAGTCTGGGTTTTGTCTTCTACCTGAGGCCTTTGCTCCACATGATAGTCATATTGTGGTCCGGAAGCAGGAGGAGAAACTAGAACAGGCCATCGGACAGTGACAAGTTGGCCGCGATCATATGCATGTTCAATAGTGTGAGGCCTTGGGGGTGGAATTGCAGCATCGGTATGGACTGTGGCTTCAAGTTGCACACTGGCTTCAGGCGCAACATGAGCTTCAGGCGCCACAATGTCTTCAGCCATGACCACGTCATTGGCTTCAGTAGAGTTGTTTGTGGCCGCCTCAATGTTGCCTACCTCCGTTTCAATAACAGGAGGGTCGGGTACTGACACATTCTCCCAGAGAACTACTTCTTGAGTGACTGGGGGTGTGGCAACTCTTTCTTCATCTTGACATGTTTCTTGATTGTCACCGATTGATGTAGCCGGAATGTCTTCAACAGCTTTTGCTTCGAACTTAGAGACATTCGCAGTGGGAGTGGCTTCAGGAAACACTTGGCGTGCTACTGATCTTTGTTGCACTTCTCCCTCTGGAATGCTCGACATGGCGACCTGTGGCCTAGGGCCTTTGCGAAGCCTGCGGAATGCGGACGACGCATGTGGTGATGGAGTGGTCTGCACCATGTAATTGTCATCATCAAGCACCGAAGTGGTGACTTGAGGTGGTGGAGTACTGGGTGTGTCTTCATTACTGGGGGTGTCTTGTTGAGGGTGATCAGCCCATGAAGCATCTTGAGCAATTGGTGTCAAGGGACGACCAATGCTGATGAGTTCCCTGTTTGTGAGAAAAAGGCGATGATACCAGTTGGTGCTCGATCTGAGGATGGACTTCATCATCTTCTACATTGTCGCCATGACCAATGTCTTCAGCCGTGATGGGGTCGACAGCTGGAATTTCTTCATCTTCAGGAGCCTCTGTGAAAGCAGGCTCGTGAACTACAAGTTGACGCTCTTGGTTTGTGGACGCAGGGCGATCAACTGAGGTGGGCTCGGCAACAAGTCGCTGTGTGTCAGTAGCACGCACTTTCTGCGAAGACTTTGTCTTCGGCTTATTTGTTGATGGAGCACCATCACATGCATTCTTGTGCTTACGCTTCTTGGCTTCGGCCTCAGCTGCCCTTGTCTTCTTCAGTTCTGAAGCTGCTGAGGGGACCTTAGGCTTTGAGCACATCATCTTTGGCGAGGGAAGACAATGCGAGGTGCTTCTGCCTTGATGCTTCAGCTTGGGCCTAGCAGGCTTTTTCTTGATTTGGCAGGTATCGGTGTCAAAACCGGCGGATCTCGGGTAGGGGGTCCCGAACTGTGCGTCTAAGCGGATGGTAACGGAGACAAGGGACACGATGTTTTTACCCGAGTTCGGGCCCTCTCGATGGAGGTAAAACCCTACTCACCTTGATTAATATTGATGATATGGGTAGTACAAGAGTAGATCTACCACGAGATCGGAGAGGCTAAACCCTAGAAGCTAGCCTATGGTATGATTGTTGTTAGTCCTATGGACTAAAACCCTCCGGTTTATATAGACACCCGAATAGGGTTAGGGTTACCGCAGTCGGTTACAATGGTAGGAGATCTACATATCCGTATCGCCAAGCTTGCCTTCCACGCCAAGGAAAGTCCCATCCGGACACGGGACGAAGTCTTCAATCTTGTATCTTCATAATCGAGGAGTCCGGCCAAAGGTCATAGTCCGGCTATCCGGACACCCCCTAATCCGGGACTCCCTCAGTAGCCCCCGAACCAGGCTTCAATGACAATGAGTCCGGCGCGTAGATTGTCTTCAGCATTGCAAGGCGGGTTCTTCTCCAAATCATGTGTACCTGTTTGAATAGTGTCCGGCTTCTTGTAAATATTGCGCTCCTTGGCTTCCACGCCCAATAATGGCCATCTTCCACGTTTTGAATGAATGCGAAAAGCCAGGGTATTTTTACATTTACCCCCTAGCTGCACAAATGAGCTACCTATATAAGAGACGAGGATCTAGATCCAAATCACACCACCTTCCCTTTGCGAGCTTTCATCGGAGCGCATCGTGAAACCCATTCCATCATGGGCCGGTCGTGCGGCTCCTCCTCTCGCCCTCCTAGTCCTCAAGCTGGAGATTGGGAGAGATGCTCCGTCACGCACAGCGAGTTAGTGATGCTCCAAACCAAGGGGTTTCTTCCCCCAGCCTTCATGGTTCCGGTTCGAGCCGGACTCGCCACCTATAAGGGCGGAAAACAAGCGGAGGCGTCCCCGATCCCTCGAGGAGGCGGGTATGCCTTGTCCCTTATTTGATAAGAGGGCTCGGATTTCCAATTCATCCGTTTCTTGAGGGCTCACAGAGTTCTATGGCCTCCGGTTGCACAACCTTCGCTTTGCCTCCATTCTACGCATATTGCGGGCTTCGTGGCCCTTTGCGAGCTGTTTTTGGGCATCGAGGCTCATTTCGCTGTGGAAGAGGCTGTTACGCCTCGTACCCTGTTCTCGGGAGAATTCGATATATCAATTGGGAGGAGCCGAACTATGGCGCATCGCCGGGACGGATATCTATCCGGAACCCGAAGAAAGCGTCAAAGACCGGCCTTGAATGGTTTTATATAGAAGACATCCCCCTGGGACCCTGTTCGGATCGGCCTCCGGAGTTGATAATGCTCCTTTGAAGAAAGCGCCTAAGCTGGCGTCCACGGAGCCCCAGAGAGAATGACATGGGCGTCCTTTACCCGATGAGCGAATAAGGTTGTTGGCTCATTACAGGTGACCATGATCGGAGTCATGGCCATATGCATCATGCGGGGGTGCAGCCGCTTCAATATAGAGGCCACCCCATGTGGGATTTCAATGGGGAGGATGGCGCCACCGCTGCGGCCGTAAGGGGCGGGATCGGTTCTTTGTCTGACGAAGGCTTTGTTCGCATTATACAAGGGAGAAGAGGAGGATTTCCTCGCGTCAATCCTGAGGCGGATTTTCTATGTACGATCCTCCAAGCTGGGTAAGCAGACACTTCTTTATGCCCATCCGTTCCATATTCCCATAGTTAAGTACCTTATCTTGTGATTTTGACGCAGGAATTGCGCGGGCCGTAAAGGATATAAACAGCCCACCTCCACAACCTGAGGATCCGGAACGGTCCCTCGATCCGGCCTCCCAAGAGGATCCGGACATATCTGTGGAGCTGATCGATGGGGTATTTTACCAACTGAGCATTGACAATGCCTTGGTTGCCATTATGGCCGATTACCACGGAATATTTCCAGCCTCACAGGTAATTGAGACCGAAGTCCCAATAATTTAGAAATGATCCCTCCATGCTTATCTTTGACCACCGTATATCAATGGTGTTTTGCAGGGGGAGCCCTTGAGGCGGAAGGCCGAACCTGCGGTGGCCAGCCAACAAGGGGCAGCAAGGCCCTGCAGGCTGAAAAGAAGTGATGTCCGGATTGAGACACCGGCGCCACAGTATGGCAGGCCGCCTTATTCCCAGGTTTTATTCCCGGAAGGTATACTAACGCTCGTGCTCTCTTCAGGAAAAAGAGCGCTCGCCGGACTATATCCGGAGAGGCTGCCAATCGAGCCTCCACCAGCCAAAGCTCCAAAGCGGTCGAGAAGCGGAGGCGAACACGAGCGTCGCCCAGGCGCTCCTCCGACGAGAGGATGCCGACGGGCTATCTGCCACCAATTCCGAGGTGGAGAGTGCCATGAATCACAGGCGTCGCCGGACTGCTCTTCGTGACGCATGTTTCTCCCAAGAGGCATTGGATGCCTTCAATTCGGGAGATGCGCACCTCCGTGCTACTCAAAATGGTCTAGCCAGAGCCACGGAGCAGTATGTGAAAGACATAAGGGTGAGAAAATTTGATGGTTATATATACCAGTAGCCCCCGAGACTTGAAATAGTTAGAATAACTGATTTAAGGATCATTTAGTGTCTTGAGATCTTCTGTAAAAGAATACCCAACTGTCCCGGGGCTTGAAGAGTGCAAAGCCCAACTTGAGGCCGCACAAGCCGCGGGGAAGTCAAAGACCCCTCTGGTAACATATGCTTTTAAAAGATAAGTATGTTATGAAGTGCGGCGTGTGTATAGATCGACAATAACATTGCGAGATGGCGCGGGGTCGATCCGGACAAGCAACAACTTTTGCGCCCGGTTAAAGGCGGCGAAGCGTGCTACGAGGGTGAGGCGGAGAAAAATAATCTCCAAGATGCCAACACCCGGTGGGTGAGGAGCTAAAAGATGTTCGTGCCCGGTATGCGACTCCGTTAAGGAGAATCGGCTGACCGACCACGACATTTTTAGTAAGTGCTTAAACGAACTTCAAAAAGAAAAAAAAGTTCGGCGAGGAAGTCGACTAACGAGTTATGTCTGTAGGTATGCTCCACGGGCCGTCCTGCGGAGAAATGCCGGTTCTATGGGTGACCTTCTTCCCGAAGTTTTACAACTGCATTTAACGAGTTCGGGCAGGTGATGAAAGGCATCGCCCAGGCCTTGTGGCCATCTCTGTCTCCCTGCCCAAGGCCTTGGGGAGCTTGCAAAGAGGCTCCGAGGGGGCGTGGCGCTTAGATTATGGAAGATATCGGCCTGCCGTCAAAGGCGCCCGAGGGAGGCTGGGCCATGGTGAAGGCAGCGGTACGAAGGCTGACCCAAACCACATGGCCGAGGTCGGACACTGTGAGGCGGATGGGAAGGAGATCCTGTGAGCTTAGTGTACGGCCGTAGAATTGGCATAAAAGTATTCCCAACAGGAATTGTAAACTAGACAGCACTGTTAGATGGCATTGAAGAGAATACAACCCGATCAAATTGACTATGTAATTTAAGGTGACATGTAAAATGCCTTCTAGCCGGATTGTAGATCGTTTGTCATAGCGGACCTTTTCGCTTCAACCTCGGGACCCAATAGTCCGGAGTGTGTCCAAATACCCTCGCGGTTATATAAAAACCGGGGCATGCGTGGAGACCAGGCGTAGGGGTCATAGTGCTTTATCAGACAAGTGCCCAACTAGTTATGTTATATTACATGGTTAGTAAGAAACATCTTCCAGGGAGAATAGTTCGTTAGGGGTTCCTTTCCCGGGGAGGCATGCCCTAAAGTGCATGTCCGGACTGCGAAAAAAGCAGAAAAACATCTGGGGGCAGATAAATAAATAGGTAAGAAATCTTCTTTTAGTTCACCGACCGAATATTCTCTTAAGAACGCTAGCTTTCGGCTTCACCCAGTCTGAGGTACACATCCGGCTGGCCCGGCAGTAACAATCGCAGAGGTGCTCCTTTATCACCTAGCCGAACAATCGGGAGCGTGAGGGGTAAGCACAGAGCCGAGCAACCCAGCTTGGCCAAAACTTAAGTCATACAATGCATATAATGGTGAATAAAAGGTACATGCGGAAGTGTGACACATGTATTGGGCATGAAGCCCTTATAATTACGCTTCTGTAAAAGAAGCCCCCAGGTACAATGAGCGCGGATGGCGCGTCAAGTGTCTTGAACAATGCGCTAACTTGCAGCCTTCAAAGGCTGGAAAGAAAAAGGAGGGAGAAGGAGAAAAATAGAAGACATCTAAAATATAAAATATGGACAGAAGAAGGAGACGAACTCAGAATCCGGCGCTAGGTGTAGAATCTTCGGAGACGGGCTGCGTTCCATGGGTTCGGCTCAAGTCGGTTATCCGATGCATCTCGCAGACGGTACGCTCCATTGGTCAGGACTTGGTCGATGATAAAGGGACCTTCCCATTTGGGCTTTAGTTTGTCCTTTTTCTTGTCCGGCAGGCGTAGAACTAGCTCGCCAACATTGTAAGTTTTGGCCCGTACTTCCCTGCTTTGATATCTTCGAGCCTGGTGCTGATAGAATGCGGAACGGGCTTTTGCTACGTCACGCTCCTCTTCCAAGGCGTCCAAACTGTCCTGCCGATCGAGCTCGGCTTCTCTTTCCTCGTACATGCGCACGCGAGGTGAGTCATGAATTATGTCGCAGGGCTTTACTGCCTCTGCGCCGTATACCATAAAGAATGGTGTGAATCCGGTCGTGCGATTCGGAGTGGTCCGCAGCCCCCAGAGTACGGAGTCGAGCTCCTCTACCCAGTGCGTGTTAGATTCCTTGAGGGACCGCACTAATCTGGGTTTGATGCCGCTCATAATTATAACATTTGCTCGCTCAACTTGACCGTTAGTTTGAGGGTGATAGACTGAGGCGTAGTCGAGCTTAATGCCCATGTTTTTGCACCAGAGTTTGACCTTGTCGGCCGTAAAGTTCGTGCCGTTATCGGTGATGATCTGTGGGGACACCGTAATGGTGTACGACCCCGATATGAAGTCTATCACCGGTCCGGATGCGGCCGTCTTGATGTGCTTGTCCTCTATCCATTTGGTGAATTTATCCACCATGACCAGTAGGTATTTTTGCTTGTGGGTTCCCCCTTTAAGGGTCCGACCATGTCAAGTCCCCAGACCGCGAAGGGCCAGGTGATGGGTATAGTTTTGAGGGCGGTGGGTGGCATGTGGCTTTGATTAGCAAAGAGCTGGCATCCGACGCATCGTTGGACTAAGTCTGAGCATCTGCCGGGCCTTGACCCAATAAAATCATGTACGGAAGGCCTTGCCTACAAGGGCCCGGGCTGCGGCGTGGTGCCCGCCGAGTCCGGCGTGAATTTCAGCCAGAAGATTCCGCCCTTCCTCTACGGAGATACACCTTTGAAGGACTCCGGTTGTGCTTTTATTATAAAGCTCTCCCTCATGGACTTTATAGGCTTTAGATCGCCGCACTATGCAGCGGTCCTCGTTTTGGTCCTCGGGAAGTTCCTGCCTGGTTAGGTAGGCTAGGAATGGTTCTGTCCACGGGGCAATGACTGCCATTATTACGTGGGCTGAGGGTGTTATTTCGTTGGTAGAACCACCAACTGTGTCAGAATGTTCGGTGTGGGGCAGTGCGGTTGGGTCCGGGTTGTTATTTCCGGACTCTCCCTCCCATAATATTGATGGCTTGAACATCCTCTCTAGGAAGATGTTGGGGGGGGACAGCATCGCGCTTTCTTGGCCGCGTGCCAACACGTCTGCTGCCTGGTTGTTATCCCGGGCTGTATGGTGAAATTTGAGCCCCTCAAACCGAGCTGACATTTTTAGGACGACATTGCGATAGGCCGCCATTTTCGGATCCTTGGCATCAAAGTCTCCATTTATTTGGGATATCGCGAGGTTCGAATCCCCGCACACCTCTAGGCATTGAATACCCATGGAGACTGCCATCCGGAGACCATGTAGAAGGGCCTCGTATTCAGCTGCGTTGTTGGAGTCCGTATACATTATCTGGAGTACGTATTGAACTGTATCTCTGGTTGGGGACGTCGAGCAGCGCTTGACTCGAGCCAACCAACATTTTGGAGCCGTCGAAGTGCATTATCCGGTTGGAATATGCGCCATACTCTTTAGGGAGTTCGACTTGGTCCATTCGGCTGACGAAGTCGGCCAAAACTTGCGACTTAATAGCTCTCCGTGGCTTATAGGTTATGTCGAGCAGGAGGAGCTCAATGGCCCATTTGGCAATCCGGCCCATCGCGTCATGATTGTTTATAATGTCGTTAAGGGTATTTCGGAGGCTACTGTTATTGAACACTCTTGAAAGTAGTGTCGCAGCTTCCGGGATGCCATAAACACCGCGTACGCTATCTTTTGATAATGCGGGTACCGTGACTTGCACGGAGTTAGGACAGTGGATATGTAGTAAACTGGTTTTTGAAGGGGGAACTTGTGTCTGTCCGTTTCTTGTTCGACAACGAGCACTGCGCTTACAACTTGATGAGTTGCTGCGATGTATAATAGCATCGGTTCGCCCATGTTGTGCGCGGCCAGGACAGGGTTTGTTGCCAATATGGCTTTTATTTCTTTGAGTCCGGCCGTGGCGGCATCCGTCCACTCAAAGTGTTCGGTGCGTCAGAGGAGGCGATAAAGGGGTAATGCCTTTTCTCCCAAACGGGAGATAAAGCGGCTTAGAGCCGCCACGCATCGATCAATTTTGTATTTGTTTGAGGTCTTTGGGGATATTCAATTGTGACAGAGCTCGGATCTTGGCTGGGTTTGCTTCAATTCCTCTACCGGATACAATGAAGCCCAAGAGCTTTCGGCTGATGCGCCAAACGCATTTTTCGGGTTGAGCTTGATGTCATATGTTCGGGATTATCGAATGTGAGCCTCAAGTCGTCTACTAGAGTTTCGACATGCTTGCTTTTGGCGACCACATCGTCTCGTATGCCTCCACTGTTTTGCCGATCTGGTTTGCGGACATGTATACGAATCATGCGGCTGATATATGCTTGGCGTTTTTGAGCCGAAGGGCATTGTGTTGAAGCGAATGGGCGTATGGAGTGATGAATGCCGTTGCGGCTTGGTCGAGCTCTGCCATCTTAATTTGGTGGTAGCCGGAGTATGCGTCGAGGAAACACAATGAATCATGTCCTGCGATGGCGTCGATGATTTGATCGATCGGGGAGAGGAAGGATCCTTTGGGCAAGCCTTGTTGAGGTCCTTGAAATCAACACATAGGCGCAAGGATTTGTCCTTCTTTGGTACCATCACCAGGTTTGATAGCCAGTCCGGATGTTTTATATCTCTGATGAAACCGGCCTCCAATAGTGTGGCTAGCTCCTCTCCCATGGCATGTCTCTTGGGTTCGAGAAACGCCCGAAGAGCCTGTTTGGTAGCTTGAACCCTTTTAAGATGTTTAGGCTGTGCTCGGCCACCAACGTGGGATTCTGTCATGTCACGAAGGGTGCGGGCAAAATGTCCCAATTTTCGCGTAGGAATTCTCTTAGTGCGGCGTCTACATCAGGATTTAATTGTGCCCCGATGGAGGCTGTTTTTGTAGGGTCCGTTGGATGGACTTGGAATTTGACTATTTCATCCGCTGGTTCGAAGGAGGTGGACTTGGATCTCTTATCGAGTATCACATCGTCCCTATTCACCGTGGAGCACAACGCAGTGAGTTCCTTGGCCGCTAGGGCTTCGGATAGTGCCTCAAGGGCCAGTGCGGCTGTCTTATTTTCGACGCGGAGTGCTATGTCCGGGTCACTAGCAAGAGTGATGATTCCGTTGGGCCCGGGCATTTTGAGCTTCATGTACCCATAATGGGGTATAGCTTGGAAAATTGTGAATGCCTCTCGCCCTAATAGAGCGTGATATCCGCTGCTGAATAAAGCCACTTGGAACGTGACCTCCTCGGACCTGTAATTAGCCGGCGTGACGAACACCACATCTAGTGTGATTTTTCTGTCTGATGTGCTTCCCATTGAGGATTATTCCTCTAAAGGTTGTGCTGCTTCGCTCAATGCGGCTCCAGTCTATTTCCATTTTTCAAAGGTTTCCTCGTAAATGAGGTTCAATCCGCTGCCACCGTCCATGAGTACCTTGGTAAGGCGAAAGTCGTCCACTATCGGACTGAGGACCAATGCGGCTGGTGCTCGGGCTGTTCGGAATTTAGGTTCGTCACTGGCATTAAAGGTAATAGCCGTGTCACTCCATGGGTTTATTATTTGCTACTTGGTAGACTTGACAAGGCTACGGAGTGTTCGTTCCGCATATTATTTGATGCGAAAGTCTAGAAGACTGTTAATACCGTACTGGTATCCTTGGGTTGGTGCTCTAGAGCTAGAAGCTCTTCGCCACTTTTGGCCACCTGCCGTAGTATCCAACATGCTCTAAGGCTATGAGTCGGAGTGGCGCCCTCTGTATTATGAATTTTACAGGGTCCATTGAGCCATCCCTCCTGTACGGTTCCATGCCCTATAGAGGGTTTTTGCTTTTTGGTATTTAACCCAGCCTGGCGATGATGCACCCTTTTATTTCGGACTGGGTTGTATTCAAGGCCGTATTGTCCCAAAATCTTGATTCAGCTTTCCAGGCGCTTCCATCGCACAATACTTTCATACTGTGGATGCCAAGTCGGCAAAGCGTGTAATGTCACGGCGACTTATAGCGTTTAGGATCCCGTTGTCCGTGCAATTGTTACAGAAAAATGAGATTGTGTCCTCCTCGCGGCAGTCCTTTATCCTGTCCATAACCAGGAGGAATCTGGCCCAGTAATGGTGTACTGTTTCTGCGGGCTCTTGCCGAATTTGAGATAGGTCGCTTATGTTTGGGTAGGCGGGTGGAATTACATCCGGAACCGCGCCCAATCTGAGACTTAAGGGCCAAGGAGCTTCCGAACTTGGAAACTTGGATTCTTGGATGTTGTCCAATGAATCTAGCCCGTTGCCTGACTTTAGGTTCAGGGCTTGAGTGACGTCCTCTCCTCCGCGGCAATCCGGCATGGAGGGATTGGGAATCTGGACGTAGCTAGTCCTTAAGATAGAAGAAGGGTCGCCGTATTGTTCCTCCACCACAACAACGTGGTGGGTAACCTGGGGAGAGTTGATCTCTCTCAGATCGGGTTTAGGCCCAATCTGATCATAGTTTGTAGCGACTCCCAGGGCGGCGATGTGATCCAAGAGCTTGTTTAAGGAAGAGAGTTCATCGGATCTAACTGCTTGGCGAGCTCCGAGTTAACGTGAAGATTGCTTTCGATGACCCGAGAAGTCATCGTCGGCGGCAATGACGAAACGGCGGTCATAAGAAAACCGCCTACCCGGAGAGTTTGGCTGACAACCAAAGCTTCTTTAACAACAGTGCCGTCTTTAAAGACGGGATGAGGCATCCTTCCTGACGGCGACTACACATAGGAACTCTCAATGAAAGCACCAATGTCGGTGTCAAAACCGGCGGATCTTGGGTAGGGGGTCCCGAACTGTGCGTCTAGGCGGATGGTAACAGGAGACAAGGGACACGATGTTTTTACCCAGGTTCGGGCCCTCTCGATGGAGGTAAAACCCTACTCTTGCTTGATTAATATTGATGATATGGGTAGTACAAGAGTAGATCTACCACGAGATCAGAGAGGCTAAACCCTAGAAGCTAGCCTATGGTATGATTGTTGTTCGTCCTATGGACTAAAACCATCCGGTTTATATAGACACCGAATAGGGTTAGAGTTACACAGAGTCGGTTACAATGGTAGGAGATCTACATATCCGTATCGCCAAGCTTGCCTTCCATGCCAAGGAAAGTCCCAT
This sequence comes from Aegilops bicornis, assembly GCA_021605145.1. Lineage (NCBI taxonomy): Eukaryota > Viridiplantae > Streptophyta > Magnoliopsida > Poales > Poaceae > Aegilops > Aegilops bicornis. Next base: position 630,782,903 of record CM038672.1, read on the forward strand.
CCGGACACGGGACGAAGTCTTCAATCTTGTATCTTCATAGTCGAGGAGTCCGGCCAAAGGTCATAGTCCGGCTATCCGGACAACCCCTAATCCGGGACTCCCTCAGCAGCCATCTTGGGGTCGATGCCTGGACGCCCAAGAGCCTTGCACTTTTCTGCCTCATTGTGAGCTTGAACACATTTCTCTGCAAAGTATTTCATCCGCTCTCTTGAACCTTTTGCTTCCTCACGTTTCTTGTGAAACTCCTCCTTGAGGTCATGCAGCATCTGCTTGAAACTTTGAACATCAGCCACGCTGAGCTTGGCCATGTGCTTCTTGAATTGAGCCTTTTCATTGTCAATTTTGTTCTTCAGCTCGACGATCTTCTGAGCCAGAGCCAGCTCATTAGCAATGGCTCCATGGAACGTGACGTAGATGTCCACCAGGAGTTGAAGATCATCAATGCTGAGGTTCGGATTGTCAAACCACTCATCGGTGAAGTTATTGAGAATATCCACATCAAAGAGGGGCAGATCGTTGAAGACCTCCGCCTCTTGCTTGCTCTTGATTAGCAGCTCAAGGGCATCATCACCAAGATCTTGATAAGCAGCGGATCAATAGCTTCATTTTCGTTCCGCAGAACAGCAGCTGGAGTTAGGTCATGCCCAAAAATCTTCATGGGCTTCTTCTTCTTGGGCTTCTCCGTCTTCTTGGAGACACGAGAAAGATCTTCAGATTGCACACTAGGTTCAGGAGGTGCAGTGGCCAATGGCTTCGCACGCGAAGCTTTTGGTGTGGCAGAGGGTTTTGAAGCCTTTGATTTCTTCTACTTCTGCGGCTTAGGTGGAGCTGGCGCTTCATCAGAATCTGTGTCATCAGCTGAGTGCTCCACGGTGGCCCCCTGTACTGCAATGTGAGTTATGAGGCCTTCGAGGTTATAGAAGGGGCCGATGACGTTTGGATTTGCATCACGGATGCCATCAGCCCTTCGAGCAGATGGACCAGGGTTGAAGTCGAGTCCAAATGATTTCTTGTTCTTCACAGGAGAATCTTTGGCAAACTTATAGTTACGCTTGAACAGATTGTCGTCGTGACACCATAACAGAGATGATGGGTCGGCATTCTCTGGCTGTGGTCCTCGGACCATGCAAGGATAGAAGACTTGAGCAATGGCTTCGGACTTGGACTTGGGCTGAAGATTTTTGTACAGAATATCTCCCCATGGTCGCTTGATGGCGTTCTTTTCAGCATATTCAGCAGTCACATATCCGTATAGGAACCATTGTTCCGCCCAATATCTTTGAATCCATTGGATTCGAGTCTTGCGCTGGCCATAGCTTTCTTCAGGATCTGTCTTGTATAGTTCATACAGATCAGGAGGCAAGTCCTTAGACGTATCTCCACGGCGCTGCCTGCCGCCTTTCCTTGCAGATTTTTCTGTTGCCATTATATTCAAACTGAAAGGCTTCAATACTGTGAATGGCTTCCTCTTGCTGGTCAGACAGGAACAGGCTTCGGGAGAATTGATGTGTGGCTGTAAGAATTCTGCAAATGAATGCAAACTATGAGAACCAAGGGATTCTCCCATGGACATGTACCTGTGACCGCATTAGAGATGCGAGGGAAGGGGAAGAGGTCATATGCATTCTTAGAAGATTTTGAAGATAAATCAGTTTGAAGACATTGACCTCATAGCGCGAAGACATTCGCTTATTTGATGAGAGTTGGTTCGGTTATGCGAATCCAAGAATAAGTACAAGTGAGGAGTCTAACTAGTTGTGAAGCATAAGTGAATATACTTGGCAAGATATGAGATACAGAACAAGATAGATCCAAATTTGGAAGTTTAGAAACCACTTTTCGGTGAACTGGATGGATCTGATGGATAAAAAAGGTAGTAAAAGTAAGATTTAATTACCGCACAAAGAACCGCTAGACGAAGTTGAGAGAGAGGCCGAGTAGTTCAATCTCCCGCGCCCTAACTTGGCGGCGGAAGACACCTATGGCGGCGGCGGAGAGGACGAGGTCCGCGGCAGGCGTGAGGGCGGCGTTGGAGAAGTCGCGGCAGCTAAGCGCTTTGTATCCGGCGTCGACGCGAGCTAGCGAAGGCGCTAGGGTTTGTGCGAGGTGGCGAGGTGGGAGAAGAGATTGTGACCGCGGTGAGTTGTATATTTATAAGGAAAGGGACAACACATCGTAATTACGCAGGTGCCCCTGGCGGTTCACATCTGAAGGACACATGGCAAGCATGCAACACATTGGAAGTTGTTCCATGTTCCCACGCATGCCTGGACTGTCGGGTGGTCGTTCCGGCTTCTCCGGGATTCAGGCAATGAGGATATGGCATTAAAACAAATTCAACTTTTGTCTCTGTATCTTCTGCTGACAAGGACGCAGAGAAGACACTCGACAGTTTCAATAGAATGCATATGATTTGGATAGTTAGGATCTAAGATAGAAGCATAGAAGTGGTTAGGGTCCGATCACATTCACTTAGATCAAAAGATTCATACAACACTACAGGAATCAGCTACTTTGCCGTCCACCAAAGGCGGGCGGCAAAACGCGGATCTTGGACGGCAAAGGTCTTTCTTGATGCGCATGAGCAACAATAGGCTCCGGCAAAGATAGGATCGGCAAAGACCTTCTTTGCCGTCAGTTTTCTGCAGCAAACGGCAAAGGGGCCTTTGCCATCAGCGACTGACGGCAAAGAAAGCCGAAGACAATAAATTCGTTGTTGGTCCATTAGGTGGCTAACGGCAGTCTTTGTCGTCCGCGACGGACGGCAAAGAGTATCCGGCCTTTGCCGTCGGCCAAATGACGTCATTTGGACGTCACTGCCTTTGCCGTTTGCCACTGTTGGCAAACTGACCAAATGGGTCAGCTTCGAAGGAAACACACGTGGTTGCCACGTGTCTTCTTTGCCGTCCGCGGCGGACGGCAAAGAGCCCGTTGCTGCCGGTAGCAGACGGCAAAGATCCTGCATTGCCTCTTTTTTTTCTGTTTTTTTAAATCCGGCAAATATATATGACATATATATATATATATTTCACAGGGCTATTTCACAGCAAAGATATGACATATCCAGCACATAAGTTTCATCGTACATAGAAAGTTCATACATAGCAAGTACATAGCAAGTTCATACATATATAGTCCCATCCATTCATACATAGCAAGTTGCACATACACATTGTTCCATCCATGCAAGTACCATGCAAAGTTTCATCAAGATAGCAAGTTCCATCATAGCAAGCTAGAAGAATACTAGAAGAGAAAGAAATAAAAAACAAGCACTCCATCACAGCAAGCTAGCTTCCGTGAAGTGAATGAAATCTGCAAAATGGCAAATAAGGAAGTTAGAAAAAGGTGACTAGAAGAAGAAGACTAGAAGAAGAAGACTAGAAGAAGAAGACTAGAAGAAGGAGTATATGTCATTTATGAGCTAACTTAGGTGAAATCGATCGTTTATGAGCTAACCTACGTGAAATGGATCGTTTATGAGCTAACTTAGGTAAAATGCATCATTTTAGAGCTAACCTAGGTAAGATGGGTCATTTTGGAGCTAACCTAGGTAAAATGGGTCATTTTAGAGCTAACCTCGATAAAATGGATCATTTTGGAGCTAACCTAGCTAAAATGGGTCATTTTAGAGCTAACCTCGATAAAATGGATCATTTTGGAGCTAACCTAGGTAAAATGGGTCATTTTAGAGCTAACTTGGGTAAAATGGATCATTTATGAGCTAACTAAGGTACAATGCACCAGTTTAGAGCTAACTTAGGTAAAATGGATCGTTTATGAGCTAACTAAGGTAAAATGGACCATTTTAGAGCTAACTTAGGTAAAATGGATCGTTTATGAGCTAACTAAGCTAATTATGCCATTTTTGACATAAGTAAGCTAAGTACATGTCATTATTGAGCAAACCTAGTTAACTAAGCATATTAGAGCTAACTTTGGTCATTTTGGAGGAAACAAATCTCAGTATAGATCATTTTAGAGCTAACTTAGGTAAAATGGATGGTTTTGGAGGTCAGTAAGCTTATTAAGTCATTTTGGAGGAAAATAAACTAAGTATAGGTCTTTATGCATTTGTTAAGCAAAACACTAGAGAAACTTACCGTGATCATGGAGGTGTGGGAGCGGGCTGGCTCGTGCCGGTAGCTGGAAAGGATCGTGTGATGCTTGTCTGGAGTTATGCTGCACCAAAGATCGTTTCCAATGTCTCGTTAGCATGATGACACTCAAAGTTAAGACTAGCAAGTAGTGTCCATTCAAATTAAACTCACTGTGGTCCCAGGAGCAATCTCTGGCATCGACGGAGCGATCTGACCGGACTTCTCGCACACAGACTGCACATTTAGTTTTGACGACTCAGTCATACTAGTTAGTAATGAGACAAACACTACATGAATGTTTTGGATAATCAGAAGAAGAAACTTACCACAAGGAGCTCGTACATGGCCCTTGCCTGCATGTCATTCCGTTCCCTCTCCTCCTCCAACATCTTTGTTGTCCTCTCCTCCAACTCCCGCTGCCTCTCCACGCCTCAAGCAGAAGTTTCTCCGTTCTATCTCTCCTCTGTATAGCAGCCTGCAACACCACTCCTCGTTAGCATTTGTAATCATTGATGGAAGCGCACACAATGTAATGGAGAAAGATAGCTGAAGTACGTATAACTAACCTTGAAGGTGAGTTGGGTGGCCGTTCACGAGGCCTTATCTCGAGGCCGGATCTCGGCCTTGCGCCTTGATCTTCGGGAGAGTGCTAGGACAGCGGATAAGTCCATCTCCAATGGCTATCGAGCCATGGGACCTCCTGCCACCGACTATCATCACCCGGCTCTGGATCAATGGGACCCTGGCTCGGGTTAAAGTCCTCCCCTTTCCTCGCCTTCCCTTGATCTCTATATTTCATGAGCTTGTCGTGGGAGGAGATGTTGGTGAAGTTGTTTGCATCATCGAGGTCAGACGGAGAGAATGCCTTGACTTTCTTGTAAGAGGCAGTATGGGCCATGGCATATAGGCCGTACACCTCTGGCACCTTATCCGCCTTATTGTAGCGTGCTTGAAAGAGAGAAACAAAGTAAATTGGTAATTAAAGGGCTCAAGCTAGCATGATGAATGAATTGCATGAATCATGAAGCAAACCACATACCCAGTTCCGCCCGAACTACTATAAGTTGGCGTTGCCTTGATGGTGTGGCACACCTTCCATTTGGGCACATTTGTCCTTGGCCGCGTTGTGGACGGCTAGCCATTCTTTTGAGCACCACTCATTGACCAACACCTCCCAACAATCCATCGACCCTTTTACCATCTCGGAGGCGCCTAAGTTAGCAAATAGAAACTTGGCGCTACAACTATGAATTACTAAATGAAGGAAGTAAGTACAAGGCCTTAAGAATTACCTTCATGTACTTCTCCTTACTCGGGAACTTCTCATGACGCATGGCTTGGAGCTTCTTGATATCACGCCAAAGGCGTAGTAGTCTCGAACAGCCTTTTGCACCGAGCCTCGTCGTAGTAAGTTACATAGTAGAAGCGCTTGCGGGCCGTTCTCGATAACATTTGCCGCCTCCTCCTCGTATCCTCCTCACACACAGCAGAATGTCTTCAATCAAATGAGACAATATTGATTAGTACAATTAATAACTAGCTAGTTGAAGATTTTTAATTGTGTAAAGGAGAAATTACCCAGAACTTTCTGATCACCACGTCTGCCCTCGTGTCGAACAAGACACCGTCGATAATCTCACCCGACGGGGCCGGGGCAGCCAAGTAGTGCTCCCAGCTTAATCCAAGCTCTGGAAGCCGACCCTCACCAGGCAACGTGACAAACCCCGGGAAGTTTTGCCGGCAAAGCACTCCAAGGACGGAGTTGGGACGACGGACCTTCTCATGGTGGTTGAGGGAATCCTGGATTAGGGGGTCGTCGGATAGCCGAACTATATGCTTTGGCCGGACTGTTGGACTATGAAGATACAAGATTGAAGACTTCGTCCTGTGTCCGGATGGGACTCTCCTTTGCGTGGAAGGCAAGCTTGAAAATTCGGATATGTAGATCTCCTCCTTATGGCCCGACTCACTGTGTAACCCTAGCCCCCTCCGGTGTCTATATAAACCGAAGGGTTTAGTCCAGTGGGACAAGAACAATCATAATCATAGGCTAGCTTCTAGGGTTTAGCCTCTCTGATCTCGTGGTAGATCAACTCTTGTAATACTCATATCATCAAGATCAATCAAGCAGGAAGTAGGGTATTACCTCCCTCGAGAGGGCCCGAACACAGGTAAACATTGTGTCCCCGCCTCCTGTTACCATCCGCCTTAGGCGCCTGATTCAGGACCCCCTACCGAGATCTGCCGGTTTTGACACCGACAGTGGTCCCGGCCCTACTGACATGACCCGACGCCAACGCATTAGATATTTGAAGAAACACAGATGCGAGAAGGTACAAAAAGATTAAATGCACTTACCTCTCCCCATCGGGGAAAATAAACCACCTCTGCTTTCATGAGTCACTTGCAGACGGGAGCCGTGTACAACCACTCTGGTAGATGGTGCCCCCCTCCTCCTCAATATCAGTCGGCTCCCCGCCATCATCAGCATGGCCACTCGGCCCCTCAGGCTGATCCGGCCAAGTACCTGATACGTCCATTTTGCATCATGCTTTTATATCGATATTTATTGCATTATGGGTTGTTATTACACGTTATGTCACAATACTTATGCCTATTCTCTCTTATTTTACAAGGTTTACATAAGGAGGGAGAATCTTGGCGGAAATTTGGAATTACAGAGGTGGAAAAGGAGCAAATATTAGAGACCTATTACGCACAACTCAAAGTCCACGAAACTCCACGAAAGTCATTTTGGAAATAATAAAAAATATTGACGAAAGAAATGCGTCGAGAGGGGACCCACACGGCCACGAGGGTGGGGCGCGCCCTACCCCAGGCGCCCCTGCCTCGTGGGCCTGTTAGCTCTCCGATGCCCATCTTACGCTATATGAGGTGTTTCGTCAAGGAAAAGCCATAAGCAACCTTTGGGACGAGACTCCGCCGTCACGGCGGAACCTTAAGCGGAACCAATCTAGGAGCTCGGCGTGAGGCTGTTATCTTAGGGGACACTTCCCTCACGGGAGGGAAACATTGCCATCGTCATCACAAAGCGCTCCTCTCATCGGGAAGGGCAATCTCCATCAACATCTTCACCAGCACCATCTCCTCTCAAAACCCTAGTTCATCTCTTGTATCAATTCTTGTCTCCAAGTCCGGGATTGGTACTAGTAGGTTGCTAGTAGTGTTGATTACTCCTTGTAGTTGATGCTAGTTGGTTTATTTGGTGGAAGATCATATGTTCCAGATCCTTTATGCATATTAATACCCCTCTGATTATGAACATGAATATGCTTTGTGAGTAATTCACGTTTGTTCACGAGGACATGGGAGAAGTCTTGCTATTAGTAGTCATGTGAATTTGGTATTAGATTCGATATTTTGATGAGATGTATGTTGTCTAGCCTCTAGTGGTGTTATGTGAGCGTCGACTACATAACACTTCACCATTATTTGGGCCTAGAGGAAGGCATTGGGAAGTAATAAGTAGATGATCGGTTGCTAGAGTGGCGAAGCTTAAACCCTAGTTTATCGTTGCTTCGTAAGGGGGCTGATTTGGATCCATATGTTTCATGCTATGGTTAGGTTTACCTTAATACTTTTGTTGTAGTTGCGGATGCTTGCAATAGAGGTTAATCATAAGTGGCATGCTTGTTCAATTAAGAACATCACCCAAGCACGGTCCACCCACATATCAAATTATCAAAATACGAGCCTTGAATCATATGAGCGTGATGAAAACTAACAGCGATATTCCCATGTGTCCTCGGGAGCGCTTTTCCTTATATAAGAGTTTGTCCAGGCTTGTCCTTTGCTACAAAAAGGATTGGGCCACCTTGTTGTACTTTATTTACTTTTGTTACTTATTGCTCGTTACAATTTATCTTATCACAAAACTATCTGTTAGTACTTATTTGATTAACTTGCGAGAGAATACCTTCTTGAAAACGCTTATCATTTCATACGCTCCTCGTTGGGTTCGACACCCTTACTTATCGAAAGGACTACGATAGATCCCCTATACTTATGGGTCATCAGTACCCCATCCAGACGTGCTTTCGTCCAGGGTATCGTGGGCGAAGGCCGTGGACTGAGCTCGTGGGACGAGTCCGTGTAGCCTCCTCTCGGGACGATTCCGGAGGATGGCGTGAAGAAGGCACCCTAGCAGTCTACCTCCTCTCCGCGACCCGTGCTCCAGCTCCTCTCTTCTTCCCTCCCTTACCTCGTCCCTGCTGAGCACCTTGATCGGCGAAGAAGGGCGTGATGTCGCCATCTTGTCCCGGCAGCTCGGCGGATTTGTCTTGGGTGGAATGGAAGACCTCCCATCACGTGCTGGCGGAGAAGGGGCCTCGGAGCACTCCGGACCAATGCCCACCATCTTTCAACACCTGCCATGACAAAGAGTAAACGAAATTACTACAACATAAAGAAAATACCGACATGAATAATAATATATGATGTTTTTCATAACAAAATCGAAATATATATATGATGTTTAAATCACAAGTATATGACCTAGCTCATAATTCACAAATATATGACACCGTCGGCCTCTGGTGTCGTGGGTGTCGTGTCAATGTCGAATTCGAGTCTTGAGTAAAATTCGGGGTGATGTTTTGGGGAATTGGGGTATGGTGTTAGGGTGTCGGGGTTGGGGGTGAGGTGTGTGGGTGAGGAATTATTGGTGTCAGGGTGTCGGGTGTCGGGGTCTGGGTGTCGGGGTCGGGTTGTCGGGGTCGGGGTGTCGAGGTGTCTTTTTCTTCCTTTTTCCTCTTTTTTCCTCTTCTTCTTCTTCTTCTTCTTCTTCTTCTTCTTCTTCTTCTTCTTCTTCTTCTTCTTCTTCTTCTTCTTCTTCTTCTTCTTCTTCTTCTTCTTCTTCTTCTTCTTCTTCTTCTTCTTCTTCTTCTTCTTCTTCTTCTTCTTCTTCTTCTTCTTCTTCTTCTTCTTCTTCTTCTTCTTCTTCTTCTTCTTCTTCTTCTTCTTCTTCTTCTTCTTCTTCTTCTTCTTCTTCTTCTTCTTCTTCTTCTTCTTCTTCTTCTTCTTCTTCTTCTTCTTCTTCTTCTTCTTCTTCTTCTTCTTCTTCTTCTTCTTCTTCTTCTTCTTCTTCTTCTTCTTCTTCTTCTTCTTCTTCTTCTTCTTCTTCTTCTTCTTCTTCTTCTTCTTCTTCTTCTTCTTCTTCTTCTTCTTCTTCTTCTTCTTCTTCTTCTTCTTCTTCTTCTTCTTCTTCTTCTTCTTCTTCTTCTTCTTATTTATTTATTTATTTATTGTTATTTATTATTTATTTATTTTATTTATCTTCTTTATTTATTCTTCTTTATTAGCTATTATTATTTATTTCTTCTTTTATTTATTTAATTCTTTATTCTTCTTTATTTATTTATTTCTTCTTCTTCTTCTTCTTATTCTTCTTCTTCTTATTCTTCAACCTATTCTTCTTCTTCTTCTTCTTATTTATCTTCTTCTTCTTCTTTATTTATTCTTCTTCTTCTTCTTATTTATTTCTTCTTCTTCTTCTTATTTATTTATTTATTTATTTTATTTATTTATTCTTCTTCTATTTATTTATTTATTCTTCTTCTTCTTTATTTCTTCTTATTATTTATTTATTTATTTATTTATTTATCTTTATTTATTTATTATCTTTATTTTATTTATTTATTTATTTATTTTATTTATTTCTTTATTTCTTCTTCTTCTTCTTCTTCTTCTTCTTCTTCTTCTTCTTCTTCTTCTTCTTCTTCTTCTTCTTTATTTATTTATTTATTCTTCTTCTTCTTCTTCTTCTTCTTCTTCTTCTTCTTCTTCTTCTTATTCTTCTTATTTCTTCTTCTTCTTCTTCTTCTTCTTCTTCTTCTTCTTCTTCTTCTTCTTCTTCTTCTTCTTCTTCTTCTTCTTCTTCGTCTTCTTCTTCCTCTTCTTCTTCTTCTTCTTCTTCTTCTTCTTCTTCTTCTTCTTAGTCATCTTCAACTTCTTCTTCTTATTCTTCTTCCTTCTTCTTCTTCTTCTTCTTCTTCTTCTTCTTCTTCTTCTTCTTCTTCTTCTTCTTCTTCTTCTTCTTCTTCTTCTTCTTCTTCTTCTTCTTCTTCTTCTTCTTCTTCTTCTTCTTCTTCTTCTTCTTCTTCTTCTTCTTCTTCTTCTTCTTCTTCTTCTTTCTTCTTCTTCTTCTTCTTCTTCTTCTTCTTCTTCTTCTTCTTCTTCTTCTTCTTCTTCTTCTTCTTCTTCTTCTTCTTCTTCTTCTTCTTCTTCTTCTTCTTCTTCTTCTTCTTCTTCTTCTTCTTCTTCTTCTTCTTCTTCTTCTTCTTCTTCTTCTTCTTCTTCTTCTTCTTCTTCTTCTTCTTCTTCTTCTTCTTCTTCTTCTTCTTCTTCTTCTTCTTCTTCTTCTTCTTCTTCTTCTTCTTCTTCTTCTTCCTCTTCTTCTTCTTCTTCTTCTTCTTCTTCTTCTTCTTCTTCTTCTTCTTCTTCTTCTTCTTCTTCTTCTTCTTCTTCTTCTTCTTCTTCTTCTTCTTCTTCTTCTTCTTCTTCTTCTTCTTCTTCTTCTTCTTCTTCTTCTTCTTCTTCTTCTTCTTCTTCTTCTTCTTCTTCTTCTTCTTCTTCTTCTTCTTCTTCCTCTTCTTCTTCTTCTTCTTCTTCTTCTTCTTCTTCTCATTGTCCCACTGTGGACACTCAGAGATGTAGTCACCAGGTTTCTTGCACTTGTGGCATGTTCTCTTCTTGTGGTCATGAGTAGAAGCTTCATCATTTCTCGAGTTGGATCTTGAAGACTTTCTGAAGCCTTTCTTCTTGGTAAATTTCTGGAACTTCTTCACAAGCATAGCAAGCTCCTTTCCAATGTCTTTAGGATCCCAGAACTGCAGTCAGATTCTTGTTCAGATGAGGAAACAACCTTTTCCTTCAAAGCGCGAGTACGACCATAGCTAGGACCGTAGATATCTCTTTTCTCAGATAACTAGAACTCATGTGTGTTGAGCCTCTCAAGTATGTCAAATGGATCGAGAGTCTTGAAGTCAGGGCGTTCTTGAATCATCAGGGCTAGGGTGTCAAATGAGCTGTCAAGTGATCTCAGGAGTGTCTTGACGATTTCATGCTTAGTGATCTCAGTGGCGCCGAGTGCATGAAGCTCATTTGTGATATCAGTGAGGCGATCAAATGTGAGCTAGACATTCTCATTGTCGTTTCTCTTGAAGCGGTTGAAGAAGTTGCAAAGAACACTGATCCTTGAGTCTCTCTGGGTTGTGACGCCTTCGTTGACCTTGGAGAGCCAGTCCCAGACTAGCTTTGAAGTTTCCAGAGCACTCACACGGCCATACTGTCCTTTGGTCAGATGACCACAGATGATTTTCTTGGCAGTAGAATCCAGCTTGAATGAACTTCTTGACATCGGCGGGGGTGACACCTTCACCGGTCTTGGGAGCGCCGTTCTTGACGACATACCGGAGGTCGACATCAATGGCTTCAAGATGCATGCGCATCTTATTCTTCCGATGAGGGGTAATCAGTGCCATCGAAGACAGGGCACGCAGCAGAGACTTTGATTATCCCTGCAGTCGACATAGCTAAAACTCCGAGTGGTTAAACCGAATCACACAGAACAAGGGAGCACCTTGCTCTGATACCAATTGAAAGTGCTAGTTATCGACTAGAGGGGGGGGGGGTGAATAGGCAATTTTTATGAAAGTCTTCAAAACGCTAAGGCTTCGAAGACAAACAATATAAATGAACCTATTGACATGCAGCGGAAGGTAGACTACACTAGACAAGCCATAGTCAAGTAAGCAATGAAGTGAAAGCACGAAGACTATTAGCATCTACTCCCTCCTTTCCGATTTATAGGGCTTATCTCAAAATTTTAGTTTTTCCATTTTATAAGGCTCAATTTGGTTGTTTCCCATCACATGTTCAGATTCCAAGGTGCATTAAATCATTGCATGCAAGTATTAAGAGAAAATTGACCAATGCATGTAATTTATGCATGCATCTATTGCAATTAATGCATTGGTAAACATAATTTTTTGAGGAAAACAAGAGCATTAATTGGGTGCTTTTGCAAACTACAAAAAGTATTCCACCACTCACCATCTACCTTGGTTGGTGAGATTTTTGAATTGAGCCTTATAAACCGGAAAGGAGGGAGTAGGTAGTATGAATCAGGGTTGAAGATAGTATGAAACCAAACAACAATAGTCGCCACACAGTGAAGTCAATCAGATGAAGCAAGCATGCAATGACTTCATGAAGACAAACTGTAAGTAAATAAAGGGAGGAGATAGAACCAGTTGCTTGGTGAGGACAGGGATTTGTTGGACCAGTTCCAGTTGCTGTGACAACTGTATGTCTGGTTAGGGAGGCTGAGATTCAACTCAGAAGACTGCTTCTTCACCTTATTCCCCTTGAGCTAAGGACACTTAGTCCTCACCCAATCACTATGGTAAGTCTTCAAGGTAGACTTCCAAACCTTCACAGACTTCCTTCACCGGCAATCCACAATTACTCTTGGATGCACAGAACGCGACGCCTAACCGGGTGGAGGATTCACAATCCTCAAGTGTAATAAGTCTTCAGATCATGCGGACAAAAAGACTTCAGTGATGCCTAACACTCTTTGGCTCTGGGTGTTTTAGGCTTTGTCCTCGCAAGGATCTCTCTCTCAAATGCTTTGTAGGTGGGTTGCTCTCAAACGACAAAAGTCGTGCACTAACTCTGAGCAGCCACCAATTTATGGTGTAGGGGGTGGACTATTTATAGCCAGGAGGCAACCCGACCTGATTTGTCCGAAATGACCCTGGGTCACTACGAAACTGACACGTGTCTAACAGTCAGATTTCAAAAACACACGACAGCTTGACTTGGGCTACAAGTAAAGCTGACTCATCCAGCTCTGGATAAGATTTGCTCTCATTGTCTTCACTCGAAGACATAGGATTTGGTTGAGCATCACTTGATCACTCGACTTTGTTCACTTGGACCCCACTTAACAGTTAAGGTAGTTCCTATGACTCAACAAAGAAGAAAAGGAAACTACGAAACAACTATGTCTTCGCACTCCATAGTCTTCACGTGAATGTCTTCTTGAGTCATAATCTTCGTTGTGAATATCTTCACATACCACCATTGTCTTCAATGTCTTCACACATATTTAGGGGTCATCTCCGGTAGGTAAACAGAATCAATGAGGGACTACCACCTGTGTTATCCTGCAATTCTCACAAACACATTAGTCCCTCAACCAAGTTTGTTGTCAATACTCCAAAACCAACTAGGGGTGGCACTAGATGCACTTACAATATTAGTAGCGCCCTTTTCATGGACGCGCTACTGCTAACATACTTAGTAGTAGCGCATTTCTCCAATACTCGCTGCTGCTAAGTATCACCCCCTCCTGCAACTAATCAAGTTTAGTCCCATACTGCTAAGCAAACAGGGTGTTTACCACCTTAAATATGTTGCTTCTCAAACTATCACGAGCACTTGGTCTTCATTGAACCGTATGTGTAGGATTTGTGGCTACAATATGAATCTTCACCTATACCTATACAGGTGAGGATTCATGTTGACTATTTAGATTCTACACAAAAAGATCAATGATGACCAATTTATATATTTGATATTTTTTTTACATGCTTAGCCTTAGCAGTAGCATTTTTTTAGGACAAAGCGCTACTGCTATTGGGCTTAGTAGTAGCGCTCCTGCTCGGCCTTCTTTGCATCTGACAAAAAAGAAAACCAAGGGCCGCCCCTCCGCACCCTCATCTCTTTCAATCGTCCCCCTCCGCCTGATGCCGACAGCCGCGGTTAGGGTTTCTCCTCGGCCACCGTGCACCACCGCCACCGCCGCTGTAGGTAATGCTCCTCCCCCCTCTCGCCCCCTCCGCTGCTCCTCCACCCTCTCGCCCCCACTATGTCGCCGCCCGTGAGCTTTGGCCGTGCGCCTTCGGCCGACCGCTCTCGATCCCCTCGCCGGCCGCTGTCGTCGCCCCCTCTCGTAGGAAATTCACCGGCCTTCCTAAAGACTTGGATCGAGGTCGCCATGCCATCCCCCCTCGTTGTCAGCACCCCCCGAGGGCTGCCCTAGCTAGATGCAGCAAGGGCTTACGAATTTCATATGGATAGGCAGCGGCGTAGTGAGGTGTAGTTCGTTACCTCTGAAGATTTGGCACGACCTAGCTAGATGCTTGGAAAGAAACACACCCTTTTATTGTTATTTTTCTGTACATGGATAACTAGATGCTTTTGTTTTTTTGTAATAAGTTATTTTTTGGCAAAATGTAGGTGCCAATTTAGTTGAAATGCTTTGGTAGGTGGTACCATGATCTGCTAGATATTGGTTTTGATACAAGTATTTGGTTTGCAAGTGCTAAGTTAATCCCAATTAAATTCACCACTTGTTTTTCTAATGAGTTATCTTAGGCAATAGGGGCCAAATTATATGAAATCTCTTGGTAGGTGGTACCCTGATTTGGTAGATATTTGTGAAAAGTTTTTTCGGCAATAGGTGCCACTGAAATGCTTTGGTAGGTGGTACCTTGTGATCTTATATGTTACTAGATCTTAGGATTATAATTGTCCATCAAATTGCTTCTCGCAGAAGAATCTCTTCATCTAGAGATATCAGTGATATATACACAAGATTTGGCATTTGCCAGCACTACAAAAAAAGACACATCCGTGACATTTTGGGCCGAACAAAAATCTTTTCTGTCATACTTATGACACTTCTATGACGATAATTGTTACAAAACCCGGTATCATCATAGATGTGGTGGGGTCCTACTTCTATGACAAAATATCATGACAGAAAATGGGCTTTTTGTCCTGGGCGGGCCGGAGATGCAGCTGCATGACATTCTTTGGGCCGTCCATGACGGAAAAAACCGTGGTAGAAGTGAAGGCGTTGGGCTCTAACTGAACCCAAGCGATTGCACTGCAGGCTACGTGTTACTGAACCCGAGCGATCGATCAATGGCTGTTAACTGAACCCGATCGAGTGATTCATTCGCCATCTTCTTGCTAATCAAGTCGATCGATGCTGCCTCTGGATGAGCAGGTGGCGTTGCTATGGAGGGGGGTTGGATGAACAGTTCCCGGTGGGGGTGCATGAACAGGACCCTGTGGCGTTGCCTCTGGATGAACAGTGAGTGTTGCTGGGGGGTTTGGATGAACAGTTCCCAGTGGGGGTGGATGAACAGGGCCCCGATTGTTCGAGCCTGTTGGGGCTGGATGAATAGGACCCCGTGGAGGGCAGGATGAACAGGACCACCCCGTGGAGGGCAGGATGAACAGTAGATGGTGGAGGGCGGGATGAACAGTAGCCCGTGGAGGGGTGGTTGAACAGGAGCCCGTGGAAAGGGCTGGTTGAATAGTAGCCAATGGAGTAGCGCGCGGTGGAGGCTAGATGAACAGGAGCTCGTGGATGAACAGTCGCAGGTGGAGGCTGGAGGAGGTCGACAGTGGATGAACAGTTGCCCGTGGAGGCTGGAGGGGGTCGACGGTGGAGATGAACAGTATCCCTTGGAGTCATGTTTTGCGGTACGCCACACCCCTCCCGATGAACATGACCCCAGTTTCGACCGTAGCGCTCCAACACAAGTTCGTTTCCTCCATTTTGCGGTACGCCACACCCCTCACGATCAACAGGACCCCCGTTTCGACCGTAGGAGGTCCGTTTCCTCCGTTTTGCGGTACGCCAGACCCATCCCGATGAACAGGATCCCGTTTCGAACATGGCTGGTCGAACACAAGGCCGTTTCCTCCGTTCTGTGGTACGCTAGGCCTTGTTTCCATCGGCTGTTCCGTCAAAGCCCTCCTGATGAACACGACGACGCATTCCGTTCCGACCCAGCCGGTTGGCTCCCCATGAACACGACGACGATGTTATTTCTCCGTTCCGACCCAGCCATGTACACGAGCCCTGGCCGTACGTATGCGCGAGTAGGCGTTCGAGACCCTGCCCGTATATACGTACGTGGCCGTATTTTCTTTCTTGCAAACTGGCCATTGTACGTACGTGTACATGCTACGTGTGCGCCTCTACTGCGACACGTGCGCGCCTCCACATCGACCAGTATGTACGTACACGTTCGCGACCAGAATGACAACGCTACGTACGCTTCGACCAGGTGGGTCCCAACTGTCAGGCACTTCCTTGCGTGCGAAGATGTAGCTGGTGGGTCCCAACAGTCAGGGGGGCGAATCGTTTTTTTTGTCCGGACGCACTTCCTTGCATGCGAAGATGTAGCTGGTGGGTCCTAGCAGTCAGGGGGAAACGTTGTTTTTCGTGCGGTGGCCCGTCCGGTGGGTCCCCGCTGTCAGGTGGAGGAATAATTATTTTGCGCGTAATAAGGAGGCACTTCCTTGCTGCGGCCTTGGACCCAGCTGTCAGCCTCTCCACATACAGTCCATGTCCGATGGAAGCCGTTCCTTGACCACGTTGACCACGCCGCGCCGAGAGCACCAGAGCGGTGGATGACGGCGAGGCCTAGGAAGGGGACGACGCAGAGCCGGGGAAGACGCGTCAGTGGATGCCCACGCGTAGAGGAGTACGAGGGTTCACTAGTTCGCTGCGGTGTGAGGTTGCCGTCGCCGCAGAATAAAAGGGGGTGTGGGTGAGTAGAGGGATGGCCTGGCCAGTGGTGGGAATAGTAGGGGGCGGTGATGCCTCAGCGGTAGCACAGCCGACCATGGGAGGTAGGAGCATGCGGCACGACCGGCGCTGCTTTGGGCGGCTGGAGTAACAAGACCAGAGGTTGAAGAAGCACTACGGTCGTTGGATGGACATCGTACGCTCACTGGAGCTAGAATCGTTCATATTGACTAAGTTGACAAAGAACTCCGTCCCCGTCAACTTAGTAGGCCCACAAGTCAGCCGCCCACCAAGGTGGGTCCCAACTAGCAAGGGGAGTATTCATTTTTTTGTGCGTAATAAGGAGGCACATCCGGGGGTTCCGAGCTGACAGCGAGGGGAACGTTTTTTCCACGAAATATGGTGACCCGTCCGATGGGTCCCAGCAGTCAGGGGGGAAACATTTTTTTCACAAAATACGGTGGCCCGTCCGATGGGTCCCTGCTGTTAGGTGGAGGAATCATTATTTTCCGCGTAATAAGGAGGCACTTCTTTGCTGCGATTGTGGACCCAGCTGTCAGCCTCTCCACGTACAGGACACTTCCGATGAAAGTCGTTCCTTGACCACGTTGACCACGCCGCGCCGAGAGCACCAGGGCGGTGGATGACTTCGAGGCCTAGGAAGGGGACGACGCGGAGCCGGGGAAGACGCGGCAGTGGATGCCCACGCGGAGAGGAGTGCGAGGGTTCACCGGTTGGTCATGTGTGAGGCTGCCGTCGCCGCAGAATAACAGGGGGTGTGGGTGA
The DNA here is from genome assembly GCA_021605145.1 of Aegilops bicornis. Lineage (NCBI taxonomy): Eukaryota > Viridiplantae > Streptophyta > Magnoliopsida > Poales > Poaceae > Aegilops > Aegilops bicornis. The sequence goes on from CM038672.1 coordinate 630,800,366, forward strand.
GTAGAGGGATGCCCTGGCCAGCGGTGGGAGTAGTAGGGGGTGGTGAGGCCTGCACGGGAGGCGGGAGCAGGCGGTCCCGTCGGCGCTGGATATGGCGGCTGTATTAAGAAGATCAGAGATTGAAGAAACACGACGGCCGTTGGATTGACATCCAACGGTTACGTCTGCTAGAATCGTTTGTTGATGTATATAATAACTAAAAAAAATCTTGCATACGCGTCAACTTAATAGGCCCATAAGTCAGACCATTCCCTCTTTTTTTAATAATTTATATATAGCTCATTGCGACTTCTTATGCAATTTATTGCAGTCCATTTTTTTGGTTGGCCAGGGCCAATTTCGCATATTTCTGTGGGTTCCAAACTATTTTTAATACCGAAATGTCGAGCCAGATTTAAAGTACTTTGAAGATATATTTAAACTAGGTTAATGCCCAGTGAAATAGGAATATGAAAATGTGAAGAAAAAAATCAGAAATTATAAAGTAATTGCCAATTTTTCATCTTTTTTATATTTACAACCCATTTCATATTACTTTCAAGATTTGCAGGCGTCTTGAAAGAGTTGCAGCCCATCGTATGAAAAATAAGTAGGCCTCGATTGGGTATTCTTCGTAAAAATAAACCGGGCTCATTTTCACAAAGAAAAAATAGCTGGGCTGGTCACATGGTGAACATAAAATATAAACTCTGGGCTAGATGGGCCACAGCCAGTTCAAACCTCTCTGTCTCAACAATAACAAAAAAAACTGCTCGAGCTGCTACGTCCCAGGTGTCAGCCGATCTTGTGTTGTTCTCTTATCTATTGACTCTATACGCTCACAATGTCGTGGGTCCCAGATGTCAGGAAAACACTAGGAGGAAGCATTTTATTATTCCATACGTTGACATGGTGGGCCCTAATGTCATCCTCTCCACGTACTTCTGCCGATTCCTGTTGTTTGTTGACCATGTTGACAACGCGAGAGGGCGGCGTCGTGGCGAGCGCACCAAAGCGCGCGGAGGACGACGGCGAGGCCTCGGACGTCGGCGTTAACGATTTAGGAGACGGTGGGGCGACGATGTGTGCGCTGAGGCGCAGCCAACCGTGGGAGGCGGAAGCAGGCGGCCCCGCCGGCGCTGGTTTGGTTTTGGTGGCTGGAGGAAGACAGGACTGAGAAACGCGACAGACTATAAAAGCAGCAGGAGTACTTAACAACCTTAACTGAAACCAGCAGGGGCACTTAACAACCATAGCTGAAAGCACTATGAGTACTTATACAGGTTCAACCGTACAAAGCATGCCTCGAACAGTGCTACTTTTCCTACAGTTAACCAAGGGTGAGGCCGCCAAGCCCCAGGACAAGGCCCAGGCGCTACCCCGCGCATCCACAACCTTCTGAAAGCGGCTTCATCTCGCAATGTGGTCAATAAACAGGATATCCGCTTTAGATCCATGGAAAAGCAGGAACATAATCTTCTGTCCTATTCTCCAAGATGGACGGGCCTTCATTATTTGAGACCACCCATGAATAAGTATCTTTTCACCTCCAAGGGGAATGGAGTAGGTCGACATAAACATCATGTTGTGACCAAGCGCATGTCTGACCCGACCATGGTCAGGCATCTATATAGGAACAATAGAACTTTCTGTTTCAAGAAGATCATAGCTATAAAATTGTGTATAAGCAATAGTTTATGAACAACATATATAACAGAAAATAGCTCGTACCATAAGTTTCTCGACACAGTTGGACCTGTTCAACGAGTGCAGCAGTGGCACACATATCCCACATGGCCTTCCACCACTGAAACGCCCAACAAGGACCTCAAGACGATCAATAAAGTGTAGGAACTTGTGGATGTCGTCCCAGTAACTTTCAAGGCCATCAAGAATAAACCGAAAGTTGTTACAGAATAACAAACGAGTAGCCTGCTTAACTCTGAAAAAACCTACACGTGCCACCAATTATAAGAAAATATTAGTTAGAAGTAGCATCTTCATGAGAGATTCATTGCTACTTCTAAAGTTAAATTGTGATCAGTTAGACAGAATAGGTGGATTAAGAAGTAATCGAGGCAACAAGCAAGAACCAGATACAAAACTAACATGGATGAAAAATTGGAACGACGTCGGGGTGGAAGATCGCAGTGAAGATGAGACCAAGTTCTGCTATTTCCATCAACATTCATGCGCCAACTTTCAGTCTGTAACACTTGAGAAAGTTTATCCAAGTTCGGCCATAAAAAGAGCATCGATCTTCTTGGTTCATGAACCCAACTCGAAACTTATATCCATGGCTTGTCTTCACTGTTACCATTAAACTGGTGTATTCAGTTATGGCAAGGCTGAGTATCTTGAGTACATGTGTTCTGGCAGAGCAAGGAATGCACTGCAGGAAAAATAATATGAGAACACAATGTATTCCCTATATCCAAATCTAGAAATACTTTCCTGCTTCACGTCAGTGTTGACCATGGTACTAGTACCTTTTATCCAAATATAGCAATCCAAATTTCCAAATTAGTCGACATCATGTTCAAAAAACCCCACCCTCCCGGATAGAAAACAGGATTCTAGGAACATATTGTGCACGTTTTAAAATCCTGTGTTAGGATGAGAAGGAACAAGTGTGGCGTCTCGCCGAGGGCGCAGAAACCTGTAGGGTCCTCACACTTTGGGCACTGCAAATGAAACACACTAGATTCAAGAGGGAAGAAAAATGCATCAACGGCGGCTGCCATCCTAGGAGTACCCGCGACCAAGGGACTTGGATTTATCGGGGATGGATGAAGAATTCGTACCAGGTTTTCCATGAGAAAACCCTATGCAATTGCCGAGCGGGGGTTTTCTCTGAACAAGAAAACAAGGGAGAAGGGATTCAGGCCGAGTGAAATATTGTCGCTTCGTCCGTCCAGCTTACTGCTAAAGCTGGAAAGGTGGGGGGGGGTTGTGATTTGATGGCTCATTGGGCATTAATGCGGTGCTACGACCGGGGTGTGTCTACCGTGCAGTTGTGCACTCTAATTTCATGCATATGGCATGTGGACCCCGTTGCCGGATGCCCCACATATCAGCGCAAGGAAGTAGAAAGACAGGAGTAACTAGTTATTACACATAAATATATTTTTGACAGAGAGATATTCCCTCTGTAAAGAATATAAAGATCTTTTATATCACAACTTTATACATAAGAAAAATCAAGGGGAATATATATAACATATATAATTATAAAAAACAGAGTTTTTTTAACACGGTATAGACGAGTCGGTGATGATGGTGTGCCTGTCATCCTGCAATATAGGTCGTCCGGTTTATATCTGACGGATAGGAAGGAAACTATGGCAATTTTGCAAAAAGGTACCCACACACCTCTCCGCATTCGCAAATAAGGCCTTCCCTCATTCATCCTTTTCTCTCACAAGATAAAATACTCATACAAATGCATCTTGATGTTACGTGCAACGCACGGGCATTATGTGGGTTCAGCTGAGAAATACTCAGACAGGCTCACGGTTCTGAACTTTGGGCCATAGGCCGGTGGGCCTCCATGTTTGGGGGCCCATGTGTTCTACCTCAGCGCTTTTCATATTGCAAGCAGTCGGTACAACGCTGGTTTTAGATGCTGTCGCAAGGCGAATACACAAAATTTAATAAAGCACAACAGTTGTTGGAATGAAATCAAATGACAGTTCTTAACCACCAACCAGAGTTGCAACTCTATCAATGATACTGTCATACTACTTATACACACAGGACACTTGTTTCACCATGCCAGAGTATTACATCAAAATCTCCCGGCGGATAGATCAGTTCGGCAGTACTGAAGAATTTCAAAGTTTATTTGGACCAGCTCTCCTTGTCGAGAAAGTTCGATTTTGACATCATCCCCTACCGCAAGATATGATTTAGATTTGAACCTTGACCATCCTTTAGCATCAATCATCATGCGACCATCCTTTGTACTTACGGTATATTGATCAGGTTCATTCACACCAAGGCTGCGCATGGTAAGAGAAACTTGCCCGCTGTCGCCCGGATTGCTGAACGACTCCCTCGTTGCTCTAGGAATTCTTTGTTTGCAAACAAGAAGACATACCCAAACGGTTAGATCAACACAGTGAATCATGCGAAACAACATGGAAATAAAAAAGAACGAAACACTTGGGCGGCCAATGCTTACCAAGAAGGTGGACATGTCAATTTTTGTAAGGAATTTGGTATATGAAGTGCGAACTGCAGCCCAGTCTGTTGCTGGTGCAACTGCTCGTTCGGTTGCCGCTGCACGGGCCGGAGCAGATGCAAGTGCAAGTGTTGGTGCAGGTGCCGAAGCCGCTGCTGCTGCCGGAGATGGTGCTCCTTGTAGAGCTGGTGCCGGTGTCGATGCCCGATCCTCCGGTAGATCAGCCTGATCCACTGACGCGGTCGGTGCCCAATCCTCACCGATCGGATCGAGCCGCCGCATTGTCGATGCTAGAGCAATTGCCGGTGCTCGATCTTTTGCTGAAGGTGGTACCGATATGCGAGACAGCGGCGATCGTGTATGGTCTGGTATGATCAGCTTTCTAACTTGACTAGGCTTCGTGACCGTGATCTAGTTTTTTTCTCATTTCTTTTAAACACGAGAAGGACTAGTTGTGGCGTTTTTGTTAAACCAAACTGCAGTTCATCATAGGGATTCAGCTTGTACTCACACAACAGACTGATCCAATTTTTTCCATTAATATAAGTGATGGACAGTGCCTTCGTTACTGACACGACATAAGAAGTGAAACCTGCAAAAATAGCCATCGTAGAGCAAACAATTTTGTGATTTGACGGCTCATTGGGCATTACTGCGGTGCTTCGATCGGGGTAGTCTACCGTCACTCTACTACGGAGTAATTTAGTGCATGGCTGGTGGACCCCGATGCTGGCTGTCCCACACATCGGCGAAAGTGAGTAATTTAGTGCATGGCTGGAGGAGGATCCGCACGGTAGAGCGTGTCCACTGTTTTTCTGAAGAAAAAAAATGATTACAGCAAGCGTTTCCACTCTTACGATGGAGGAGTGCGAAACACGGCAGCCACTTGAACATACACAGTGCTCCTACTACTAGGCATGTGCAGTGGTTCATACGTCAGTACCGCATAATCTTTTTGCTAGTGTAGTAAGATATGACGACAACAAATGATGTTGTGCGCATGTCAACTATATGAACAGTAATGTAGTAACATAGTACCGCTTTCTCGACTGTCCGATCGAGAATGAACGGTGAGATCAATGTTAATGTAACTAGGTCTACAACGCATGAGAGTACGGTGCTACAATTACTCCACGAAACATGAACCATATGCAGCATGAATAGTGTTAGGCAGGGTGTATGAAGGGTGCACGGGATGGGAGCAAAAGTTCCCTTCTCGACCCACTTTTGGGTGTTTGGCAGAGTGCATGACGGGTGCATGAGTCCACACTAGTAGGTTAACACAAATACATGAAGAGGAAACAACTACTCCGTCTAGGTGTGTAAGTCATCTTACGTTGTGCACTGCGACCAAGGCGGAGAGGAAAACGAGAAAACTTAATATCTTTTTGCTAATTAATAACATTGCATGCAATGAACTAACCACTGCATGTCATGTTTATTAGTCTCAAGTCATTGAAAGCATGCACAACCCACGTCTCTTATTGGTTGATATGTCACAAAACAAGAAACGGGGAGGGAGTTAATGTACCGTGCCTAAGTGTTTTGGGATTATTTGGTTTTCGTAAGGTGACTTACACACTATATTGAGATGAGAATGCAACCAAACACACCCACACGCTTTGTGCTACAAAGGATCGATCTGCACCGTCTGAGTCTGATCCAACGATCATGTTGCGCCGCGACATGGACATGCCCATGCAGAGGGCGCCTAAACACCACCGAAGTCCCTCTACTTCTCGAGGCGCACGACGTTGGTGATGCAGGGGGCGAAACGGCTGAAAGGCAATGCAATCTACGGGAAGGCGGAGGGAGCCAGCCGAGGAGCGGGGATTCTTTTGGTTTTCACCATGGTAAAACACCAGTCGACGACTTCTCACATCAGGGAGCAGTGGGTTTTACAGGCATGGTCATCGTGACTAATTGCTGCCGCGCCTGCTCCCGTCAATCAAAAAATTCAAAATCCTTCTGCGCCTGCTCCCGTCAATCAAAAAATTAAAAATCCTGCCGCACTCAAACACTAGAGCAATGCCGCGGTGGATGTTTAAATTTACCTGCTGGCAAGTAGATAAAAAAGGGGTGAAAAAACAAATGTGGCGGCGGCCTAGCTAATCGGTCGAACTAGCCCAACTAGCTAGCCGCCGTGCTTCACTGATGTACTCGGCGCGAAAAGTGGTCTTTCGTGATTTGATAACTCATTTATTTACTTGCTTCGGCGAAAACGCGCGGTAGGGCGTCCCACGTCAGAGAGAATATATGTGTGCACCACCCGGGAGGACCCCGAAACCGCGCAGTAGGGTGTGCCATGTCTCGGCACGGAGGAAAAATGTACGTGTAAAAATTTACTGTATCAGACATAGTACCTATGGTTCGACCTCGGGACCCATCCAGTCGGTCGAAAACACCCCACTAGCCACATAGCTTCATCATGCTAACATGGCACGGAGGATAGGCGTGGTTAGCTCCGTCTCGACCAGCCACAACGTCTCTTGTTCTAGGCGATTCTTCTATTTTCCAAGCTTTTTTTAGTTGTAATAACACCACGGCAAGCTAGCGTCGCTCTTCGTGTGTGCCCGTGCAAAGGTTAGACGATGGAGAGAAAAGAGAGATCACAGACCTAGGACCCACCAGTAAGTGAGTCAACGGTCATGCATGTGCAGACGAGGCACTCCCTCTACTCTACTCAACGTAATACTGTATAAAATCAAGTTATGGGACAAAGCCAACAATCGTTGTTGTTTCAGACTATCGACTTACGCTTTGTAGTCCAGGTTGCCAATTCGAATCTCGTCTTTCAGATTTGTTAGTTTTAGGTCCATATTTGATTAATGACAAGTGGGACCCCCGTGTGTTGTTCTGATATTTCAGTGTAGGATGGGTTTTTTTAACAAACACTTTGCGCGGTTAGACAAGTAACGGCACAAGTTACACGTATTTTTCAAGTTTACGAACAAAAATGACAGCGGCATAGAATATCACATCCACCACGCAGCTTAGATGCTATGGTGATACGAGTTTTTACACCGTTGGAAGTGAGATCCAATGGCTTGGGAGTAGTCTTTGTAATTATGCGCAATTTCCAAACTCTCCAAAGGTTTTTTGTAAATAAAACATTCAGCCTCGTGTGTGCCACGCATCTTGGATCCAACGGCTCCCCTTTGCTCATATTAGGTGCTCCCGTAGCTTAATTACCCGCCACGGTGATATGAGCATCTAGGTCGATGATCACCGATCGGATGGCACATGCGGCGATTTGTCCTTTCTCGCAATTCCCAAACTCTCTCACCAGATATTGCAAAAACATTCAAACCTCCTCACTGTGGGTCGTTAGATCTCCGTGAACTCGTATCACCATAGAATCTACAAGCGGAGCTCCTCATATTCTCCCGTGCGAGAAAACATAAGGTGCTCTCGCAGCTTGGATGCTACGGTGATACGAGCTTCGAGGTCGTTTGATCTGAGATCCAATGGCATCTGAGCAGTCTTTGTGCTTGTAAGTAGTGGCCGAGCTCTTTGGGGGCTTTTCTACAAAAAACCATTCGAACCACCGAGGAGGCGTTGGGTCACAAATCTAACGGCTCCGAAGAGCTTGTATCACCAAAGCATCTAAGGTGTGGTAGCACATGATATTCTTACATACAGGAGTATATGATGATGTCCTCCTTCATCTTAGATGCTACAGTGATACGAGCTTCGAGGTCATTTGATCTGAGATCCAATGGCATCTGAGCAGTCTTTGTGCCTGTAAGCAGTGGCCGAACTCTTTGGGGGCTTTTCTGCAAAAAACCATTCGAACCACCGAGGAGGCGTTGGGTCACAAATCCAATGGCTCCGAAGAGCTTGTATCACCAAAGCATCTAAGGTGTGGTAGCACATGATATTCTTACATACAGGAGAATATGATGTCCTCCTTCATCTTAGATGCTACGGTGATACTAGCTTCGAGGTCGTTGGATATGGGATCCAAGGGCATCTGAGTAGTTTTTGTACAAATTGTGTGCAATTCCCAAACTCATCAAGGTTTCCTGTAAAAAAATTAAGACGTCATGTGAGCTGCTATATCTCAGATCTACAAGCTCCAAGCAACTCGTATCGGCATATAGCATCTAAGGTATGGGGGCACATGATATTCTCCCGGGAGGAGGGTGGGGTGCACAACCAATCGGTGGTTGGGAGGGTGGGGACAAATATAATCTAAACAACCCTAAACAGAGCTTCACAATTTTATCTAAGGTCGAGGGGTGACCCCGACAATCATAACTCCGCCTAATTAAACACAACATTTGCATGTACTGTAGTACCAGACTTAATATTCATGTTTCAGTTTCATGTTCGTTTTAAATATTGAATTGAGGACCATGCATGTCTTACATTATACTCCCTTCGTTCCTAAATATTAGTCTTTTTAGAGATTTCAAGTGGACTGGCACATATGGATGTATATAGATATATTTTAGAGTGTAGATTCACTCATTTTGCTCCGTATGTAGTCGCTTGTTGAAATCTCTAAAAGACTAATATTTAGGAACAGTATGAGTATATTTTGAATTCGTGTCATACATGCATGGTTTGGAAAAATAGATGCACTATACTTATTGGATTGTTGTTGTGTTCGTGTGTGGGTGTCATTTGCATTGAAAAACTTAGCAGGGATACCATGAAATGTGAAATCCACGTTGAGATCACTATATCACAAACTCACTCTAATTCAGCAACTCGTCATAAATCAATTACCACGTTGAGATTAGTATTTGCAAGGAAAATACGGGCATTGTAATACACCTAGATTTGTTCGGCAACTTAAAAGGTTCCTTTCATATTCTCGAATGGTAGGACCCAACGGCGTACCAGCCAGACCTTGGCTCGTGTTGATCCTAAAAAAAATAAAAAAAATAAAAAACCGGGCTCGTGTCCTTCTGGTGGCGTGCGTGGTACGCACATTAGGCAACCCCAACCAGTCGAGCCTCCGCGTTTCGAGTCGAAATATCTGGCAGCCAGAATTCCAGCCCTAGGAAATTCCCCTCATGTCCCCGGTCCATAGTGACTACCGATGAACAACGGAGGGATGCTTTAGTAACTAGACAACATTGTGTTAAACAAAAAAGTTACTAGACAACGTTACCTACCGTGCCGAGCACGGTTCAAATCACTCGGTCGCCGCTCGCCAAGGTCACCCATCAACTGCATTGCCTAGTAGTACTAATACTACTACTACACGAGGATGAGCACATAATTGAGCCCGTTTGTTCGTGCCTAGTACTTGAGTTAATATATCAGGCAATGCACTGGTACGGAGGGATTATCGTTTTCCTCTGCATATATAACTTGTCTAAAGTCTAACTAAGCAAAATGTTTGACCAAATCCTTTCTTAAGAAATACAACAGGACAAATGTATGGCTTGAAAATTTATTGCATGATGCAGGTTATGATATTGTTTCGAATCCTGGATCTTAAATTTCAGAAAATCCAAAAGTGACCATAAATTCTTGAAACTAAGCATGGTCACGTGATATGGCACAAATATTACTTCGTAATTTTTTCTTAAATTTGAGACAAGCTGCTTATGAAAAGTTGCACAAATGAAGAGCCAAGGTATTTTGGAACAAAGACCTGTCACGTTAAGGCGAACGCTTTCACTATTGAAACCGTGGGCGTTTACGTGCCGCCACGAGTCCCGCTTCTCATCGGCAGGTGCCGTCCGAGCAAGCATGTGAGTCGACAGGAGGCGTGCGAGCAGACCGCTGCACCGGCTGACAGGGAGGCGTGCGAGCAGACCGCTGTGCAGGCTCACCGGGAGGCGAGCCCTTTGACCAGGCTCCGCCGCCCACCTTCGTCCCAACTGCTCCCACTTTTAATGTCGCTGGCGCCACAGTTTAAAATCAACCCTGCACTACCCGGTATCGCTACAATCTTCTCTCTTCCTCTCCGATTCTCCTGTCGTCTACCTCCAACCAGCCTGACCTAAACGTACGCCATGCCGCATCATGATGGTCTGCCCTTAGTCTTCCAGTTTCCCGAGGAAGACACCCAGACGGAGTCTCAAGAACATAAGGCGCTTTGGGACGAGTTTGAACTGGCCTTGCAGGAAGGCGCCATACCGCCCCCGCCTCCCTGCTCCGCTGCTCTGCCGCCGATCGCCAGCGCCCATCCCCGTGGCATTGATGGGCTGGGAGCCGCACATTGTCGCCGAAGCTTGATGCCACGGGGTTCCACGAGGTCCCCGCCGACTTTCACGCTACGCCGTGCACCTGCCGGTGCATGCGCTGCTGCACCGACGCGGCGTGTTTCATGCGGTGCCCGTGCACACGAATGTCTCCGTCACGCCGTTGACAGCGCCTATCCCCGCGCGGGTGCCCGTGCCCCCCTCAACGGCATGGATGGCCGCCGTCGACCACTTCCTTGCAAAAATGTCAGTCGTCTTCTCCCGCCAGTTGACTCGCTCCTAGAGACCGAAGTCCAGAACATTGTGGCCTTCCTTGAAGCTAGGGCCAACGTCCACGAGTACGCCAACAACGGCGCAAGACGCCGCCGTCGCCGTCGGTCAGTGGCCCGACGACACACAGAGCACGGCAGAGGAGCCGCTTCCCACCGCAAGACGCCCCCGCCGCCGCCACGTAATCTAAATTTTCCATGAAAAACGTTCGGATTGCCATGCTTAAAATCCGAACGCTTATCATTTATGTTTATTTGAGATCGATCGTCATATAATTTAAAGTTGGAATCAGATTAAACAAAATCTATGGTTTGATCGATTGAATGTTCTGCTAGAGCCGTATCAAATTAAATATAAAACGTCATCAAGCCACATGTATTCCTTGTCATCCAATGACCTAGACTGCTTCAATGTCGAGCGCTCAACACGTTTAGCGTGCAGTTAATTTCATGCCAAAAATAGTGCTAATCACTAGGGATGGCAATGGGTACCCATTACCCGTGTACCCGCCGGGTAAAAACCCTATTAGGGCAAGGGTATGGGATAAAAAATTACCCATGAATAAATAAATGAAAAAATATTAAACCCGTCGGGTAGAATGGGTACGGGTATGGGATAGCATAACCCATACCCATGTACCCATATACCCATGTAGAATCTGTTAAGTGGTCCTTACTATTCATTTATACTATAATCTAACTTCCCACAAAACAAGTCTATGTTTTACTAAAAAAACGTTTATGTGAAAAGAAAAAAGTCTATGTAGCCCACGTACGCACATACATGTACATGTAGCCCATGTACGCATGTACTATATATGGAATGATAGAAGGAATTCCATATATCTCTTTTTCTCTGCATGATTAACGTGATTACGCTAAGGTGAATAATGAAACGTGATCATGTCCCATATTCAGGGAGGCGAAGCTTGATATCCTCCTCATCTCCTCGTCTCGCCTCGCCTCCTCGGCCATCGCTAGTCGCCCGCCGCCAACGCTGGCCCAGCTGCTCACTGCCTCGCCCGTTGCCAGCGCTTCGAACCACTCGGGTGCCATGGACCTTGGGATGAAGACCAGAGCTTGCGCGAGGTCGACGAAGGTGAGAAGGAGACGCAACTCACGGTCACGCGGACTGTGTCAGATGGCGGCGACCACCATAGCCAGGAGCATGGCACGAGATGGTGCCATCCATCTCCGTCCGCATGTTGTTCATGCCGCCAGCAGTCGCCCGATCTGGTGAGTCTCATTTTCGTGTATGACTTTATGAATATAAGCATTGATCTTCTAGTTTTTTTTTGTATATAGATGACGTGATGCATTCACAGATGATACGTAGATGTATAGATGATGTGATGATATGATGCTTTTCCGTGCATATAAGCATTGATTTCTGTCTATACATCTGCTGTGATGAACACGATTATTTTCTTTATACATGATACGTAGATATGTTGTGATGCATATATCAGAACTTGATTTCAGTGCTCATGGTGCATATAGGCGCTGATTTCTGCCTATACATGATGTATATAGCTGCTACGATGAATACAATTTTTTTATAATAAATGATACGTAGAGATGTTATGATGATATGTTGTCGTTTATGATTATTTTTTGCTCAAGTTGATGTATGCACACATGGGTATTTTTACCCGTGGGTACCCATTTACCCTGTCGGGTGATGGGTATAGGGAAAAATCAAACCCGTTGACGAATATGGGTACGGGTGATGGGTAAGCTCAAGGGGGATGGGTAAGGGTATGGGATATGTCTACCCGTACCCAAACCCGGTGGGTGCCATCCCTACTAATCACATAATAACACGCAAATAATATCCAACTTAATATCCGCATGCGCTTAATATACTTCCAAATTAACGTGCATTGCACGTACACACTGACTAGTGTTGCTAGCACGTGAAACTGGTGCCGTAACTTATGAATTCGTCCAGATATGGTCAACGGCAACATCGCCCGCGAGTTCTTCGTGTATGCTCGTGCGTCTAAACGCAGAAGGGAAGGAGAGAGAGAGAGAGAGCACATATGGAACCCACCAGAAAGTGAAGGCGAATAGTACTAAAAATAATATTACATGTTATCAATTAAATAGGCTGTGGTAATATAAAAACATTATGTGAACAAAGGGAGGTACAACAAACATTGTTGTTCTAGGTATGTTGCCTATTGACGTGCGGCTTGAAGGCCCTAGTCGCATGTTCGATCCTCGTCCTTTATTTTTTTTAATTTGTATATGGGTCCAAATTTGTTTCATGACATGTGTGCCTCTCGGTGTGTAGTTTGTAGCACTTTAATTTGTGGGTCCAAATTTGTTCCATTCCAAGTGGACCATCGGCGTGTAGTTTTGTAGCTTATTTATAATAATTAAAGAGAACAACAGAGTTTTTTGCAATAATACCATGGTGCGACGTTGAAGCCGAGAAAGGACGTGCGAGAGAGCGATGGCCGAGCCAGAGGGAAATCAACTAGGGGAGTTGCAGGGGTTGCAACGGTGTTTCGAGTAGTTGTGGGCCGAATGCTACGAAAATACAATCTAAACCGACCGTAATAAATGCCTACACAAATTAATCCAAGGTTGGAGTGCCCCTCGCAATGTAAATAGCTCCGGCTTTGCGAGGGATGGAGAGGTAGCTTCAATGTGTGGAAGATACGGCGTGAGAAAGCGAGGTCAATCGGGAGACATATAGATAGAGAGACAAAGTGAGTGTGGTCCAACATTCATGGAACAAATATTTATGCTCGTGAGAGATATTGTCTGATTGAGCTTTTGGCAAGGGTGAGGGCTGTAAGATAGAGCTTGAGAGATGATCCGGTCACAGACGTGTAGATATATTTTGTGCGTGGGAGGAAGCAAGGTTGATCGATCACATAGGGTCGTCGTGCGATCGAAAGAGTGAGACGGGTTGGAGAGAGTGACCTAGATAGACAATGTGCGTGAGTATACAATGTGAATAAGTCAAATTGGGCTCAAACATGGTGATATATCGTTTTTGTCTGAGAAAGAGCGAGGTCAATCGAGACATACAAAGAGAGAGAGAGAGAGAGAGAGAGAAAGAGAGAGAGAGAGGGAGAGAGAGAGAGAGAGCATGGCCCGCCATGAGGTCGAAAGAGTGGGGGCGACTTCGATGGACTGACCTAGATAGACAATCTGTGTGAGAGAGTATAGAGTGTGTCGATCGAGGCCCGAACAGGGAGATATATCATTTGTGTGTGAAAGAAAACGAGGTTAAACGAGACTCAGATAAAGAGAGCGAGATTGAGCGAGTCTGGCCTGCCGTGCGTAAGAAAGAGTGAGACAGGTCGAGGGAGTGACCTAGATAGACAACGTGCGTGCGTGCGCACGAGAGGTTGGGGGGCTAGATAGGCAATGCATGTATTTAGCGCGTGAGGGTGAGAGGGAGAGGGAGAGAGAGAGCTCAGCATGGGGTGCAATGGCGGGTGTGCGAGGTAAATACATTTCATAACATAGTTGAAAAAGGGGGTTGTGTAGTTGAGAGAGTTAGAGATCGAAACATAGGGAGAAAGAATGGATGTGTGTTGGAAACCGATAGCTTCCTAAGGTGGTTAGGAGAGGAAGATTGACCGATACAGGAAGTATGTACCGTGTGTGCGGGGGGGGGGGGGGGCTAAAAACAACATTTGAATGTAGATAGTACGAGACTTAGTATCGATGGTTCAATTTGGTGTACATTGTAAGATTTGAACTGAGGACCACGCATATGGGTAATTATGTCGAATTCGTGCCATACTAGGTTTCGAAAAGTTGACATTGACTCGATTTGTTGTGCTATTTTGTAGGTCATATGTTTGAATCCATCCAAAAGTTTTCTCACTACCATGGTGTTCATCATATACATATGAATTTGTATTAAAAAGTAGCGTGGATACAGTGAAATGCGAAATCCACGTTAGAATTGGAGATCACTATGTGACACACACTCTAATTCAAATAACTAATTATGTGACACACACTCTAATCCACGTTAGCGTGGATACCGTTTCGATTTTTTTCCAAATAACTAATCATTAATTAATTTATAGTATCTCGTTTCGAATGACTAATTATTGCAAGGAAAACACGGGCATGGTAATACATACAGATTCGTTTGCAAATGAAAGAAGATTCGTTTGCATTCTCAAATGTAGGCGCACCAGGGTCGTGTCATGGTGGTCGCGTGTGTCGGACGGATGCGTAGCACCCAGCCACCCACCCAAAAAAAGGACGACGACAAAATAAGTTCACGCTTCCACTTTTCGGATTGAAATATCTGGCGGCCCCTATTCCAGCCCTGCAAAATCTCCCATCTCCACCGTCCCCTCCGCGCCCAGATTGCTCAAATCCCTAATTCGCCGCCAACCCAAGCAAAGTTAAAATCGCCCCTTGTCTCGTCTCTTTCCCCACCTCTGTGCCGGACAAGGACGACGAAGACGACGGTCGCGCTTCACCACCACACCGGAGCTACCTCATCTACGCCCTCGTCCACCGCACCGGGTGGTCCACCGACAACGTTGGCCGCCGCAACCGACGTGTCTTACAGACACCGACTTCCACCACATCAGGTGCGCTTCACCGACGCCGTCTCACATCTCACCGGGGCTACTTCACCGAGCATATCGTCGCGCCTCCGCCCCCCGAGGCCGCTGGGGCTTCACCAACGGTCTCATCCACCGCATCGTAGCGCTCCGCTGCCACTCAAGATCTGCATCCGCGGCGCTGCCAGCCAACGCCAAATAAGATCACCCTCAACGGCTCTGAAGTGACCCGCACTATAGCTAGGCGAGCATGCCCAAACGTTGGCCCGAACTAGGTATCCACACATCACTCCCTTCACTGTTCCGATGATGTTTGGATATCCTTTCACTGCTCTCTTAGCTTACACGCCTATCCAACTCTGACTTTAACTCTTACTTCTTCTGAAGATATCATCTGAAACAAGCAAATCCATTTTTAGCGAAGCATGACGGCGCTACGAGATCTGGTACACATCCTGCACACCCGTATAACCTTGTAAGTATTTGTCCTCCGGTACAACAGCAAGGTTGATCCCTCTTATTTCATCAGCCATTCGCTGTGTAAAAAATGCAGAGGGGGATGCAAGGAGCACAAGGCTAGCACATCCAAGCAAGTGGTTACATGGACTTGTACATGGAACATCCCAAGCGCAAGCAGAGCTGCAGTGAGCCTGTACAACGAGCTAGCGTAAGTCCCTGCATGTCATTTAATCGGTACTGGCATTCGTGTATGATTTGTGTGCAGTGGCGGATCCATGAATTCAAGTTACCAGGGGCGAACATTTAACTTAAAAAAATATGAAGGCACTTGCACTCCGGAAATCAACATAACTTGAGAAATGTGAAGCTACATGCACTTTGAAAACCAGCTAATGATCCAAAGTAGTTTAGATTATAAACACTAAATGATGCAAGCACCAAAAAACACAAAATGCAACATGGTGTAGAAGGAGTACAAACATGGTCTGTACCTTCTTGAATTATTCGTTCTCTGGCTGAAAATATCGAAGTGTAATTGCACCTATAACCAAAGGCGCAAACTGCATATCAATATATCTATCCTGCACAAGTATGCCAATAGTTTCAAACAACAGATTAGAAAAGTATTTATGCTACGTTGTCATGATACGGGGACTTTCTGGTAGATGGCCTCGATGTTTCCTCAAGCCATGAAAATGCACTATAATTTGCTAATCATCAATGCCTGCAAATCTCTATGTCTCTCTCAACATAGCAGATCATCATTAGACACTAAATCCTTCAATGGGAGCTTGCAAAATGCTTGCATTAGATGCCTCATTAGACACTATATGTTCATCACCAGGAGCATGTAAAATGTTTGCATCAAATCCTTCGTTAGCAGTCTGTTCATTAGACACTTCAGGCTCAAGAACAACATGAGCTTGGATGTTTGCACCGGAAACTTGATTAGATACATCAGATTCAGTCAGTTCCGTATTGATTGGGGGAGTTATAAAATAAGTAGAAATTGGTTTCATTTTATCATAGATTCCCTACATACAAGAAGTTTTACAACACCGTCAGTTTTAACTATTGGCCAGAAATTGAAGAATTGAATTAGATATAATCAGGGCTGTGATGTACCTGCTCGTTGCACACGCTACTCTTGCAAACTGCGACTGTCCGTTTGCGCAAGCTTGATGCCATGCCCGTGCTATCGCCGCTGCCTCCCACGTAGGCCACACCCAGGGTTGGATCTTCATCTTCCTGTCCTTCCGTTCGCTTGAAGCCCGGTGGCGCCCTCCAACGAGGGCGCGAGGAAGTGTTGTGTCGCTCTGTCCAGCGGCGGCTAGGTTAGGAGCGAACCAGACTGGAGACTGGAGCGGATGAATTGGGATTTTTCCTGCTATCGATATGGGAGGCGCTCGTTTGGGCCGCGAGCCTGCTATAGGGCCTGCCTTGCACTTATGTTATTGGCCTATCCAAATTGAATCATTTTTCTTCATTTTTTACATTGTCTGCTCGTGCATTGGGACGAACAAAACTAGCCTGGGCCAACCTGGACGACTCAAACTAGGTGCACACTTTCGAGCCACCCGAGGCGGCCGCCCATACCAGCCCCTATAGTGGCGTCGCCCCTTTTTGCGTTTATGATAGGGGTAGTGAAAAATATTTCAGCGGCGCTTTTTATTTACTCACAGAATGGTTGAATTGCTTGTTTCTATGAACTGAGTTGCCAATAATGTGAATGATGCCAGTCTTTTCATCCTATTGTAGATTTCTTAGATCTTGATATGCCAAAAGTAATCGCATGAAATAGACAGTAAAAGCCAGTGTGATGTGTGTGGCTACAACTAGTCTGACTACACGTCCTCATATAACATATCAAGGACGCACCATCTTACCAGATTAACCATTCGACTTACCAATGCAAAGGTGGGAAGAAAGAAGTATTGGGACTGCGATCCAAGCAATTGATGTCATGGACTCCTTTATACAACCTTGTAAGCGAAAAAGAAGTTGCAGTGTGCCTGTACAAAGAACTAGCGTAAGTTCAGTTACCTGCTTCTCGGAATTTTAGTTAGCCACTTATTGCAAAATTGTTCAATTACGTTGCTTGGATTAATTTAGTTTGCTACTGATTACATAATGCCACAGCCTGTTAATCCTATTATAGACTGCACCTATCTATGTGTTTGATACTTACTGTTAAGAATTACCTGTTTGCCTGAACTTAAATAGCTACTTGTTTGTTTAACTGCTTTGCTGCTGCAACAACGGGTTACAATGATGTTAATAACTACTTTTCAGCATCGAATTGAAACTCTTTAATTCCTTATTTGTTTAACTGGTTTGCTGTTATAACTCCCAATTGAGATGTTTTGCTAACTTCAACTTTTCTGAATCCAATCGGAACTTTAATGGCAAAACAGGTTAGCCCAAGATCAAAGAGCGAGGTCCCCATGGATGTTGTATCATCCCACAGCAGTGGCACCGGCCCAATCGTGCATTATGAATTGCCAACTGCTGATGCTCTAGAGGCTAAACTATTGGTAGAAAGAGATTCTGCTTCTGCACTTAGAGATGAAGTTGACATGTTGAGGAAGCAAACAGCACAATCAGTAGCAGTACTCAAGACAACCATTAAATATTTGGTGGATTTCAAAACGAAGCAAGCTGAGACTGACCACATTGTTAAGGTCCTGAAGGAAAAAAGGAAATTAAATTCCCACTTGGTAAATCATACGTGAAATGTTCTTTCCATCTTTGAATAACCTTTGTGTTGTTTGTTCATGTAATCAATCAAACCATTTGTTTTAGAGATCATGTAATAGTTGTTTTTTGTTTTTTGTTTTTTGGTTTGTAATTTTATTTGAGCACAAGTCTGTATTAATTGATAAGACTCGGAGACATTTCATTTTGATTGTTGTGCCAGACCTACAAATATGCCAATCAGGCTGAATGTGCATTCAGCAATGATAGTAGTATAGATGGACCATAAGTGGCACGCATCGGAAAGGGCCAAGATAATGTAGTAGCTTGGCTAAAAAAAAGGATGCTGTTGTAGCAAAGAAAATTACAGCAGCCTGGCTTATGTATGTTAGTTGATATTATTGATCCATATACTCTATAAGTGTTTATATGTCTGTTAGTTCTGTACATTCTTGGTTGATTCACTCGGTATTTGAATCTTGATACATCGCTTGTGTATATATCTAAATGGGAGTACACGTTATGCTGCGTGTGACATTTGAGTTGGACATGAAGTGTTCCAAATATTCGAATTCACTTTAAACTGGATTCTAGCTTCTGAATTTGAGTATCGGCATTTGTAAACCATATTCATATATAACAGTGGAATACATCTTTGTCGTCCTTCTGAAGATATATAAAAACACATAGAATGATTTATAAAGATCCGTATAGGAATACAAAATGGATTCAAATTTAGTTGCCAGGGTAAATGTGGATGCTTATTGTCCCAAAATTCAAAAGAAGCGGCAAAATGTCCACTCCCACGTCGGCTGCCCGAAGCCAAGTGTTTGGGAGATGGAAATTACTGTCTACCCATTACACGGACAATCCATCGGCCCGATTTCCACTGCTCTAAATAGGGGTAGGATAGTAACTTCAATAAGACGTGACACGACTGCCTGTGAGCCCATTCCGACACGGTGGGCGCCAAACATGGGCGGCAAAACACATTTGATTCAAGCCCGTCCGAAAGAACTCTATTTCTCCCTCCATTTCCCCATTCATACACGGTGGGCGGCAAAACAAACTCGACTCGACCGAAATCGATGTAGGCAAATATTTTCAATAGGGGCAGGTTTGTAACTTCACTCAGACGTGACACAACCGCCCTACCTGTCAGCCCCGTTCATACACCATGGGCGCCAACCATGGGCGCCAACCACCCTCTCCTCGCATGAAATCGCTCTGGGCAAATATTGGCGAGATGCGAGATTACTTTCGTATCCCCAACCGACGAGACGTCCAAATTTTAAACGGGGGCTAAGTTCGTAACTTTCCCATATTTCAGACAGGCGCGTCCCAAAAACATGGTTCCCCTCCCTCCATTTTCCCATTCATACACCGTCCGCACTAGAACACCATCCCCACACCAGCCTCCGTCCACCACCCCATCCATCGCTGCCGTCCTCCACCACATCCATCGCCGCCGTCCTCCACCACATCCATCGCCACCGTCCTCCACCATGCCGGAGCGCCTACCAAGACCGCGTCGTCCATTGCTAGAGATGGACGTTTCTCATCCACGGCGATGGACCAAGAGGCTTGCATCACGTCCTCTCGCTTCATCGGCATCGTCGTCCTCTTTGCCAGGGCCGCTCACACGACCTTCTCTTCCACCGCAACGGGACTTATCCCCCGATGCACCCGTCTACCGTCGCAGATCTGCTTCAATGCCACCGACAGCCATCGCACCCCCAATGCCTACACGGCGCCGCAAGAGAGGTGGTACTTCATATCTCCTCAACTTTTTGATCTCAACCAGAAAATAGATATTAACTTGGTTACTCTACTTTCTTTTCAGCTCTTAGAATTTAGTTCTTAGTTCGAAGCAAACAATGGCTGCTAAATATCATTTCTCCGGTTTCCCCCTTTTATGCTCACTATCAGAATAGGTGCTTCGTGTCATAATAGCACTGCTCGACCCATCAAGCTAAACAAGCTTAGTTGTTCAAATACGAATCTGATATTATTAAAACAAATTCGTTTAATTGGTCAGCTAAATGTTCCTAAATTAGTTTCAAAAATGCATGTTCGCCGCTCGGGTGTGTATCTCTACAGGGTGCCCACGGTGGGCCGGCCCACCCTGGGATTTTGGGTCGTCCCAGGCCCCGATTCTCCCTCTGCCAAGGCTTCCGATCTCTACTACTTCACCGGCCTTGCCTTGGCGACTTGTCATTCCCCGGACGACATGACCCTAGGAGGAGACGGACTAACATGAGGTCGAGCCGCCGCCCAACAACGTCATCACGCTGCCGCACGCCCGCCGTGCCTACCTTCCCGATCCGCTCAGGCTCAGCTGCAGCAGCCCACTAAGCCAACCCGATTTATCCCGAGATAAGTCCTCAACACTCAAAGCAGCCCACTCCTTATCACCCATTTTCTAATTGATTCATTACTCATTAGGCACGACTGTCATTAGGGTTTGTTGTGTGCTCAGTGCTACCTACACTTAATGGTTCAGATGTATTTCGGTAATCTTTAGTACTTGTAAAGTTCACAGGGCTTTCAAAATTCTGGCCCTAGGAATAGACACTAGTCATTTTGGATTGTTGGTCGTAGTGACATTGACCCAAATTACTACTGCAAGCCAGGTTTGTTGAAAATTTTACTTGTCTTTCTTACTCATTTGATATAATATCCAATTATTCACTTCGATTAGTTGCAAACAATAAGTGTTAGACAAACTTCTTGATTCAGATTTTGGACGGTATCTTACTGCAGTTACAATTCTGCATACTTGTCCTAGTGAGCTCACAAGTAAATGATTGATTCACTACATCTATGCTTGCCTTGTCATATTTGTTGTCAATATTCTTTTAGGGTGGACCATCCTGTTTCTAGATACTGCAACCGTAGACATGAGTGAATAGTATTTCTCTATGTGATCTCTGCCATCATGTGTGGGCAACGAACACTTCATTGTATAGAAACAAAGTGTCATTTTCAACTTTTACATAGGCTTCGATCTTTTACATGGAATACAATCTGCCTACTTGCTTTGTGTCGCACTACCAACACTCCACCCTTGAAGTTAAACATTGTGCCAAAAATAATTCCTTAGTTTATTTGTTCAAATACGAATTTCATATAATTCTAATGTTCCTACTTCAGTTTTGAAATGTGTGTCTGCCTGTTATAGAGACATAAGGGGTCTGTATTTTTGTGTGTGGTCTGGTCAGCATGGTTGGGGGTGAACTTTGCATATGCAGGGGTTTATAGGGAGACACTCTTCGAGTTGAATCTGCAATGCATTCCATAGAAAATCTGACTACTTTTTATGTTTTCATGAATCTCAGATTCTGAACAACATCATAATGATTATGAGCTTGCGCGCATGAAAAGAATAAAGCAGAACAATGCCATGGCTGTCAAACTTGGCATTAAGGGACTGAAATCAAGTCTAGATGCAATGCAATGCAAACGCTCTCCGCCTTCATATTCATGCTCAGAATATGATCCTAATAAAGGATTCCGAGCTAGAGGGAGACCTAAGTCAATGTAGCTCCCTAGTGGAGGAGTCAGAGGAAGATGCCCTATCTTATTCACCCATCAAGGTGCTTGCTCTAACTTTCCAAGGTTATATTTGTCGCACATATCTTGCAACTGATGCTTTGCATTGCTTCTACTTTGTTGAACTGCCATTAGCTTAGTTTACACATCGTGTATGTGAATACGGCCTGCCTATCCATTTTCAGTACATATTCCATCTGTTATCATACCATATTTATCCATTCAAATGTTGTTCTTGTGTATCAGACGTTCAAAAGGAAGAGGCCGATTGCTGATCGTGGAGGAGCGCAATCAAAGTATTTGGAAAAGTTAGTGGCACCTGATAAATCAAATAGCCCATTAGGTGTAGTTGCAATATCACCTGACCCACAAAACACCCCAACTCTAGCAGACTCTAGCCCTTCTACACTTGTCATTTCTGATGCCCCAACTCAGCAGACCCCAACTGCAGCAAACATTATGATTATGCCAGTTGACATAGCACCAACTCTATGATGCAAAACCCCCATTCCAGCAAAGAGTACACCAAATCCAGTTGCCAAATCCCTTATCGCACCAGAGAGAGGCCCAATTGCAGCAAATAGGACCCCTGTTCCATTTCTTCCCAGTTTAGAAGACAAAGCTTATATTGTTGTCAGGAACTTTGTGTGCATCTTTCCTTCATGGAAAGATTAGACCGCAGACATAGAACAATTTCTAGTCTTCCTCCGCAACTTACGCGTAAGTAATGTACTAATTTATTCATGGTCATTACTGCATATGTTTCTCACGATGTAAGACACAAGATTTCATTCTTTTAAATAGGCGAGGACCAAAGTGGATTGTGAAGACGAGCAAGGGTTGGTTGCGCTTTTCAAGCACTCGTTGATGAAGTATCGTTCCTACCTGAGGAAAGCGCACTTCGATGGCAGGCCTCTAAAAGAAATTTCTGTAAAGTCTCCGGTGCTACATTTATCCGACGGTGACTGGAATAATCTTGTTACACATTGGTCTCGACTGCAGCGTAAGGTACTATCTATGATATCACATCACAATTTGAACTACATTTCTGCATTTGCCTTAACGTCTCACTTGTACGAAAACTGTTAGCAGGAGAACATTTGTTCTCAAGGGACCACAGAATCTCGCAACTATACCGCATAATCGCATTGCTCTTGTGAGTACCTCTTGCCTGTATGACCATACTTACTTTCATAGCTGTTTGATTATGTAGCATCACCGCACATGTTAGCCTCAAGTATCGTCCATTTGGTGGACATTATAAGATTTGTATGGTCTCTTACATAAATTTAGAATCAACCCAATGCTTTTGAAGAGGTTTAGCTCTGCAGTCCTCTTGTAAGGACTGAACGTCGTCTATGACTGTACTTACATTAACAGCTACTCCCTCCGTCCCATAATATAAGAACGTTTCAGACAAGACACCAAAGGTTCAAAACACTCTTGTATTATGGGAAGAGGGATTGGTTCATTGTGTAGCATTCTGCATCTTATCTCCCTCACCCACCATTTACTAAAAAAGATCAGATCTATATTTAATCTTACCAAAAAGTAGAATACACAGACAATGCCAGTGCAGAAGTGTAGCCCATTGCTCTTGTCATTACATTTTGTCCTGTAATGCTTGTACTTCCAGGGATTGGTAGTTGATTATCTAGCATCAATCTGCATCTTATCTTGATTATCCTCTATCCCTTCTAGTATTATCATATCTATAATTACTCTCTACAAAATGTAAAGTACAGGCAATGCTTATGAAGAAGATTCTGTGCTGAAATTCTTGAGTTATCCTTCCCTTGACATGGAGAAGGGCATTATAAAGCCGGTGTTAACTGTTAATGTAAGTCAGTCCTTCTAAAGCCTTTATCCTCAACTGCTGTTTAATTTGCTCATACTCCCTATCGTTTGCTGCTGTTTAGTTTGCTATTTCTACCAAAATGCATGTTTGCAAGAACCGTAAGTTCTAAGTTTTACTTGTAAAACCAAATTCCTTATTCATATCATGCACATTACTCAATACTCCCTACATGTATGCTTGTTTTTGTGGATCTATAATCCAATGTGTGGTGAGGCAGCCCACGTTTGCACCTTGTCATCTCCTGTTTTATCTTACTGATGTGGATGATGATATGAACAACATGCCATGCACATTAACCAAAATAGATACAATGATTTTCTTTGCCCTTTATCTATGCTTGTTATGTTGACATGGTAATCCAGTAGTGTGGTGAAGCTCCCGCATTATGAACAATGCCAAATTATGCTATTGATATTTTGAACTTACTCTTTATTTTCTAATTTGAAATTGGATGGAATTGACAAAGATAGTTATCATCTTTGTTTACACACGTGCAAAACTGTCATCTCTCGCTTTGTTTTGTGGTGATATGCACGATGGCATGCACAAGCTCTTTGAAGGTCATATGCGACAAACCCAACATATATTGCAAAGAAAGAAGGCAAAACATCTTGAAGATAGCGAGACAACCCCAAAGTCTTGTCTTGATGCGTTGTTCAAGTTACTTGAGACTAGCAATGACAAGCTCACGTAATTCGTTATGCGAATCAGTTCGACTTCTTCAGTCCCAAGTTCTAGCAGAAAGGCATTCTACAACTCAACTTCGACTTGAAGTCCTATCTCTAAGAAAGATTGCGGAGAACACCAATGAGAACCTCATCTCTAAACAGCTACACCTAGAAGCTATGACCACATGCTAGGCCGGTCTCACAGCCTTGCTCAGCAGCTTGCGCAGCAGTTCCCGCGCAAGGCTAACTTTTCTTGAACTGTCTTGGAAGTGGTATTGGTTCAGTATTATTTTGTTACGCTGCAATGGTGCCCAGTTTTTGTAATCTGCTTCTTTGTTGCGCTTTATGATCACTGGTGGCGAACTTCGATGCCCAGTGGATGTCATATACAATAAATCCTTTATTGTATAGTGTAGGTTTATTCTTAGTTACTATGCCATAATTTCTTTATTGTATAGAGTAGGTTTGTTCTTAATTCCTACTAGTTACTGCCATCATTCACTATCTGAAAAAAAATCAGATGTAGTCGACCGGGCTGAAACATTCGCCTCTAACGGGCCTGGTGTTTAGCGGGCCACAATTGGGCCGGCCTCCATCATTCTTGGGCCCGAATGATTGGGGCCTTCACACTTTGCACGAGGCCCACAACTTACACCGGCCTATATTTTAGTTGGGACTTTTGTGGACCTAGCGCTTAGTTTGGCCCAGGTAGCGTTGGGCCATTAAGAGGCTGAATATTTTACTGGCCTGTTACAGCCCAGATGAAATCACGGGCCTTTAGCATGCCGAAATGCATATTGGGCCTCAATTTTCACTAGTCGTCGACGGGCCTTCAGCAGGCTGAAATGTAAATCGGGCCTTTTTGGGCCCAGTTATATCACGGGCGATTACTGTGTCGAAACATATCTCGGGTCTTAGTTGGCCCACTGATATCATGGGACTTTAAGAGGCCGAAAGCTTAGTACAGACATCAACGGGCCGAATTATGCGACAGGCCTTTAACAGGCCCAAAGTCACGTTGGGCTTAACTGTTGCCACCTTTATCACGGGCCTGTAGTTTGCCCGATGTCCCATCGGACCATATATGGCCCATGGGCGACGGGCCATTCGGGCGAAAGTCACACCGGTGAAATGGGCCCATGTCTACATCGGGCCTCTAACGGTAAAAGTCACTAGGCTGTAATTGGGCCCAAATATTTGGCGAACAATTAACGGGCCAGATCTGGCTTCGGCCGTAAATGGGCCCAAATATTCGGCGAACAATTAACGGGCCAGATCTGGCTTTGGGCCGTAAATGGGCCTTTATTAAGCAGGCCGTTATTGGGCTGCCCCACTAGTACCTGAGTAAGTACTACGTGCCTTTGACTGGGCCGGCCTTTTTAACCTATATGGGCCTCTGTTGGGCCATGCCACGTGTCGACGTATCATAGGCGCTTTGGGTCCAATGAGTGGATGACATCTGTCCCAACGGTGAGCCGTCACGTGTTTCCTCCAGCCAATGATGATTTTACACGTGGAAAATCCCCATTGGTCGGGGCTGTTAACGGGTTATCGGATCCAAAACCAGACCCGATAGCTTAACGGCATTCCGTTACGGTGGATGCCACGTGTCGGCCACCCTTGACGAAAGCACTTCTGTGACGCGTGATTTATCGTCATGGAAGTGGACACTTCCGTGATGATAATTTTGGTAATGTCATGGAAGACTTCTCTACGACAAAGACAGTATGACTATCTTGATTCTGTCATAAATTTGTCATGGATGTACATGCATGACAAAAAACGCGACCTACTGTGACAAACATGTATCATCACGGGAGTGTCTTTTTTTGTAGTGCTGCTAGTTGTTGGTTCTATTCTAGAAGGTGTTAGTAAGCTAATTGAGAACTTGTTGGCTGAGAGTCTTGTTGGCTCATTTGGCATTTGCCTGCTAGTGTTGGTTCTATTATAGAAGGTGTTAGTAAGTTAATTGAGAGCTTGTTGTTTACTTTTTGGAATCAGGTTCCACTATGAAACTATAATTGAAAAAGAACCAAAAATATCACATGCTACTGTTTCTATTTCTTGTGAAGTGGATCGTTAATCCTTTGCTAATATTGCTTTAGGAAAATGGCGCCGCCACCACCACCACCACCACCATATCGACTGTGCAAGTCAAGGTGCGCCAGCAGCCTTTCAACTGGCAAGCTGTTCGGCATCTATTTCCAGTCGAGTTTTCGTCATGCGACGTTAAGAAATTATATGAAATGTAACAACTATTTTGTTTTTAGTGTTGGCATTACTGCATTGTGTCATTTTGCTTTTTTACACAGATCGTCCCATGCAATGTGAGGTTGAAATTCAACAAGCTGACGGGAGACACTGTGACCTTTGAGGCTCCTGGGGGGCCCTACACTATGGAGGTCGACAAAGGACGCAATATGTCACAGATTGGAGGAGATGGATGGGCCCGTTTCCTCGCCCGCATGCGTGTTACTCGTGGTGAGTTGATCAGCTTCTCCTTCAGAGCAGAAAGACCCAAGCTGGCTGTCATTTATATCAACAAGGTGGAAGATGATGAAGATGATGAGGACCCACTCGATGAAGATGATGAGGACCCACTTCATGAAGCCATTGTAGCTCAAAGAATGAGGCTGAGCAAGGAGGAGGTGTGCAACCTATGGGACATAATTCCGCCATGTGATGACTTTGTCGGGGTGCCATTCGTGACCTGCCTGACAAGTATCATGGTCGATCGGCATGATATGTTATGTTATACTAACTGTAGTAATTTGATATGCTTAGTAAATTCGATGATATGCTTTATTGTTATACTTACAAATGCAAATTATCCGATGATATGCTTAGTGAATCCGATGATATGTTTTAGTGTAGAGTCCGATCACATGCTTATTAGTGTAAAATCCAAGGAATTATTAATAGTGTAGATAATCCATATATACTTATTAGTAGAATTTATGCTTAGTAAAAATGTGTAGTACTGTGTCTTTTGATAGTGTAGAAATCTATACTTAGTAGAAATATATTTGCAAGAGTATGTGCGATGCTACTTATTAATTGATATGTTTTTCTTATTCAGAAATTGCCAAAGAGCCTATCTATGAGTTGTGGTATCGAGCCTGATGAAGAAGGCTTAGCTGGACTACGCCTTACGGCAAGGGGCTCCGTCACCACCTGTACTTACGGCGTGGACACGGACGGTCACACACACTTAAACTCCGTTGGGTGGAAGAGATTCCTCGTTGGCAAGAATCTTCGTGTTGGACACGCCATCCTAATTACTATCAGGAACACCCACCGCCGAGGCTTGAGGATGATGATCATCGTCGATATCATCTAGAACTACATATGTGTGTGGCTGTATGACTATATATACCTAGTAGAACTGCTATATATGTGTGGCTGTTAGACTACTTAGCTAGTACAGTTTATCGTATATGCTATATTCATGTGAGGATGCATGTTAACTATGTATGAGTACCTATAATGATTTATGCTATTGTATGTATGACTATATGGTATTGTGGTTAATGATATTGTTATCTGGTATATGTGAAGCTGCAGTTTATAAACTATAAACTGAAAACGGGGCAGGGAACAGAAAATGATGAAAGATACAACAGTAGCGCGGGGATAGAAAAACGCTACAGATACTTAATAGTAGTGTGTTCTATAAAAGCGCTACTGCTATAGTCAATAGTAGTAGCGCTAGTTTATACCGCGCTACTACTAACTGTTAGCTGTAGTGCTGTAGTAGTAGTGCGGCTACCCGCGCTGCTGATAGCATCTAAACCTGCGCTGTTACTTGGGTTTTCCCTAGTAGTGCTTGGAGCTATTGTCACTACAAGTACTTCAATTTTTTTCTTTCAAATCTGCAGTTCACAACACTAAATTGTCTCTAAAAATCTCAAATCATTTCAATTGCATACTACAAGCTATTTAAAATGCTATTAAAATTTAGAGACATATCCCTTCCCTTTAGCTTTGCTAGCCCCTTCCCTTTCCTCTCCATTTTCAGTTGGAGACGACGCTATGCCGCACTGCGTTTTGCTGGCCGTGAAGGGTGCGAAGTTGGGTGTTGGCTTTTAGAACGCTAGAACAAATCCACCCGAAGTTGTACACGTACATGTGGGTGCAAAGCTAGAAGAAGCAAGCAACCTAGCAGCTTGATTGATCTTCCTTGGAATAGTGCACGCACCGCTATAGCCAGAACCACATGGCAGCGGATGGGAGTAGCTCCTAACTTATTGGGTTGGCTCGATCTCAACAAAAAAAAAACTCACGGCGACTCGTGAACTAAAAACTTGTACCAGGCGAGAGATGCAGATGCATATGTATAAGAAAAATTTACCGCCGATTCAAGGTATGGCGGCCGCCACGCTTTGCCCACTGGAGTCCTCCTCAGCTGATGACCGTTTCATTCAAAGTCATTCCATTCCCTCATGTTGTTTGCGTGAGGAGTGGCACACCAACATGGCATCCCCTCCTGTTGTTCCCGTATGAGTACTCCACAAAAGATTCATGACAACAAGAGGTTGAAATCTGATGCCTCTAATGCAGCAAGTGGCACATCGGCGTCCTCCTCTGGGGAGGGTCACCGGGAGCAATGAAACTAATAAGTTGGAACTGTCGGGGCCTCTTGGGTGCCCCGACAGTCCGTTCGCTTCTGGACATCCAGAGGCGGCACAACCCCGATGCGTTTTTTCTGTCCGAGACGCATCTGGATGAAGATAGGGCGGAAGCTTTAATGAGAAAAATGGGTATGGATCACAAAATTGTTGCACCAAGTCTGGATGGCAGGAGAGGTGGTTTGCTCTTAGTCTGGAAGAAGGAGGTTAGGATCTACTCCCGGACTACTACCTTTAGC
This sequence comes from Aegilops bicornis, assembly GCA_021605145.1. Taxonomy (NCBI): domain Eukaryota; kingdom Viridiplantae; phylum Streptophyta; class Magnoliopsida; order Poales; family Poaceae; genus Aegilops; species Aegilops bicornis. Next base: position 630,829,609 of record CM038672.1, read on the forward strand.
GTCATCGATGTGATGGTTGAGGAATCAGATGGAAGAGAATGGAGACTCTCTGGGGTGTACGAGGAGCCTAGCTGGGATAACAAGGAGCGTACATACCAACTAATACGTGACTTGCATGCTCAGTCTAGTCTTTCGTGGGTGGCGATAGGAGATTTTAACGAGATTCTACTCTCGTCGGAAAAGGAAGGCGGAGCCCCGCGTCATCAGTCGCGACTACAAGCCTTCCAAGACGCATTGGCAGATTGTTCCTTAGAGGACATTGGGTTTCACGGTGACAAATTCACTTGGTTCCGTGGCGGCCTGAAAGAGCGTCTTGATCGAGCCGTTTCAACCGGCGACTGGATGGAGATGCACCCGTTATTTGGACTTTGCAACCTGGAGATGGGGCAATCGGACCACCGACCTATATGCCTAGATACTGAATACCTGGCAGGGGTTGCATCGCCCAGGATTAGAACAACTCGTAAATTTGAGATGCGTTGGCTGGCAGAAGAGTTGGTGGAGGAAGTGGTGAAAACAGCATGGCAAAAAGCTGTAGTACAAGGTCTCTGTCCGTCAGCACAAGAGAAGCTTGAGGAGGTGCACAAGGAGTTGCATGCTTGGGACTGGGAGGTGTTGAAAGGGCCCCGTACTCGTCTACGGACGGCCCAGAAAGAATTGGATAAGTTAATGCGGTCTATGTATACAGCTGAGACAAGAATAAAACAAAAAGACCTCACACTCTTGATTGAAAATCTGTTGGAACAAGAGGAGATCTATTGGGCGCAACGAGGACATGTCAATTGGCTACGTCGGGGTGACCGGAACACGAAGTACTTTAACCAGTTCGCTTCAGCCCGTCGACGCCGAAATTTAATTAAGAAATTGAAAGATAATAATAATGGCTAGGTGGAGGGTAATGATAACCTCAAACCCCTCATCTTTGGGTATTTCCAGAGTCTCTTTAATTCTGATGCAGGTGTGATTGATGAGGATTTGATAGCTACTGTCACGCCAAGGGTCACAGAGGATATGAATATGATCTTGATGGCACCATATACGCAAGAGGAAGTGAAGAAAGCGCTATTTCAATAGGAGACATGAAGGCCCCTGGCCCAGATGGACTCCATGCTATCTTTTTTAAGCAGTTTTGGCACATTGTAGGAGAGGAGTTAACAAAAGAAGTACTTGAAGCAATTAATCACAAGAAAATCCCGGAGGGGTGGAACTCCACCAATGTAGTACTCATTCCTAAGGTGGATAGCCCAGAGGTAATCACCCAATATAGACCCATTAGTTTGTGTAATGTGGTTTATAAAATTATCTCCAAGATGCTAGCAAATAGACTCAAGAAGATCCTCCCTGAGGTGATTTCCCCAACGCAGAGTGCGTTTGTCCCTGGTAGACTAATTACAGATAATGTGCTGGTAGCTTACGAGTGTTTTCATGCGATAAAAAAGAAGACCCGCGGATTCAATGGTGTATGTGCTGTTAAATTGGATATGCTCAAGGCATATGATAGAGTGGAGTGGGGATTCTTAAAACGCATGATGCTAAAATTGGGATTTCATTTACAGTGGGTTGAGTTGATTATGGAATGCGTCTCCTCGGTGAGCTATAGGATCAGATTTAATGATACAGAGACGGAGGAGTTTATCCCCTCTAGAGGCCTGAGGCAGGGAGACCCATTGTCACCATACTTGTTCCTGCTATGTTCTGAGGGGCTCTCTAGTATGCTAGCTCACGAGGAGGAAATCAGTGGGATTGAAGGTATCCGTGTGTGCAGAGACGCCCCTTCTATTTCTCACCTTTTGTTTGCAGATGATTCTCTTATCTTGATGAGAGCGAATGATCAGAATGCAACTACTCTGAAGAGGATTCTAGACACTTCTTGCACAAGTTCAGGGCAACAAGTAAGTACAGCAAAATCAAGTATTTTTTTCAGTCCTAACACCGGTGTCATGGTTAGGGAAAGCGTTTGTGGTATATTGGACATCTTAACGGAAGCTCTGTCAGACAAATATCTTGGTCTTCCAACCATTGTGGGAGTGGACCAAAGTGATTGCTTTCAGCACCTTATTGACAGGGTATGCCAACGCTTAAAAGGATGGAAGGAGAAAACACTGTCAGTACAAGGTAAAGAAATTCTATTGAAATCTGTTGCACAAGCTATTCCGTCCTATGCCATGTCGGTATTTAAATTGCCTAAAGGAATTTGCAAATCAATTACCGATGAGATATCGCGTTTTTGGTGGGGAGATGAAGAAGAAAAGAGGAAGATGCACTGGTTTGCCTGGTGGAAAATGTGCATTCCGAAGAAGAAAGGTGGAATGGGGTTTAGGGACCTTCACAGCTTTAACCTTGCTATGTTAGCAAAGCAGTGTTGGCGACTTCTCCAAAACCCTGAATCTTTATGTGCTGAGTCCTAAGAGCCAAGTATTTTCCGGATGGTGACATACTTTCAGCTGGTCCAAAGAAAGGGTCCTCCTTTACTTGGCAAAGTATTGTTGCCGGGTATTCAAACTTTCAAGAGAGGGTGTATATGGCGAGTCGGTTCAGGCTCAAATATCAAAATTTGGGAAGACCCTTGGATTCCATCCAGTGAAACAAGAAGGGTCATTACCAACAGAGGAGTAACTATGTTGTCCAAGGTGGAAGAACTTATTGACCCTCACACGGGCCAGTGGGACGAGGAGCTTATTCATGATGTGTTTTCACCTGTTGATGCAAACAGAATTTTGCAAATCCCGCTCCATGTTGAGGCTGTAGAGGACTTCGTGGCTTGGTATTTTACACGTTCAGGTACCTTTTCAGTGAGGTCGGCTTACCATGTGGAGTTTAACCATCAGTTTGGTCACCGCTTTGCTAGATCTAACTGTCCTGGGAGATCTCAGTTAAACCCGGTCTGGAAAGAACTATGGCATATGCGCATTCCTGGAAAGATTAAGCACTTTGATGGAAGGTGCTCAAGGGCGTCCTACCATGCTTAGGAGTCCTAGCGGGCAGACACGTTCCACTAGTGCCTCAATGCCCACAATGTAAGGTTGGTTTGGAGGACATACAACACTGTCTATTTACATGCTCACGTGCAGCTGATGTTTGGACTGAATTAAAACTGGCGGAAACCATCAAGTTTGCAGTGGCTCAGGACCGGTCGGGCTCAATAAATCTAGAGTTTCTTCTCCAAGATCGCTCCATGGTCTGTGAGCTACCAGCAACCGAGTTGATCGTTGTGGCAATGTGGTACATTTGGTGGCAGAGACGACAAGGCGTGAAAGGAGAGACTGTCCAGTCCCCGGAACGTACATCAATGTCTATCCTTGTTCTTGCTACTAATTTTATCCGCAGTTGTACGCCGAACCAGCCTACCCGGAAGATCGATCATGTCTGGAAGAAACCGAGCAAAGGTTGTGAAAATCAACGTCGATGCATCATTTCATGTCAAAACTTGTCGGTGCTTGCGGTCTTTGTGGCGTAGCGATGAACATGGAATCTTTATTGCAGCAGCAACCTGGACGTTACCCCATGTATCTTCTGCGGAATCAGCGGAAATAAAGGCTATCCGCAATGGAATGATCCTAGCAGCTAATATTGGATGCTCTCAGGTGGTCATAGAATCTGAGAGCAAGCTCGCTTTAGAGGCAATCTCAAACCCGAAAACTTATATGGGTCCAGATGTTCCGGTGATCACGGAAGCCTCCCTCCAGGCGTTGGACTTTTCCAGTGTTTCCTTTGATCATTGCTGCAGGGAAGTTAATTTAGTAGCAGATAATCTAGCAAAACACTGTTTTAATTCTAGATTGTCTGAACATTGGGATGCCAATGCACCTGACTTTATTCTTCCACAACTTGTAATTGATATGGCAATCATATGAGGAATGAAGTTTGATACCTTCAAAAAAAACATGGCAGTAGATTAGAGGAACCGACTATCGCACGCCCTCCGTATGACAAATGGGGCCCACTTGTTAGCAAAGTAAACAGACATGAAAAACATAAGTATCCATGTTTGCACAGTTTTCCCCCCTTAATTTCCAAGGAGGTGCTGTATGTTTGCAAACCGCACACGCACGGGTGCATCCGTTCCAAAGATGTGCCTCTCTTATGACACCGGTTGTTTGTGCAGTCGCCGCTCACCATCCTTCATACGTACTCCCTCCGTCTCATAATGCAAAGCGTTTTTTACGCGGACATGAGGAGTAGTTCCATTTGCATTCAGCTGCAAGCTCTCACTGGTTCACGCCCCCCCCGCGGCAAAGGAAACTTGGGTTGTTCGGTTCATGCAACTTGGTCAGAAACGGAAAATATTTTTTAAAACGGGAGACACAAGTACGTAAGTAGAGATGAAACTAGAAAGCCCTGGACCCCATGCGGCGGACGCACATGAAGCGCGTGCGAGATAAAAACAAGTGGCGGGAGACCAGGCAAAGCCGCGGTCGACAAGAGACACGGAGACAGGGGGAGAGATAGAGAGAGGCAAAAGAAAAGAAAAGAAAAGCGGTGGCAACTCTCCCACCGAATACGCATCCGTCGCCATCATCCACCCATACCGGCCTGCCCTCTCCCCGGCCTCAATCTTCACGTGTTCTTCGTGCCCCGCACCACCACCACCACGTCTCCTTCACTCGCCTAATCTATTCAAAAAAGCAAAGCAAGCGGCCATGGAGGATGCGACTCTGCGTGCTTCTCCCTCCCTTCCCTTCCCTTCCCTTCCGCTGAGACCGCCCACCCCCCCTATATAACCGCCCCTCCCTGCCATAGAGTACCTCACATCCCACCCCCCACAGCCATCCGTTCACAGACTCACCACAGCCACACCGCAACTTCATCTTCATCAACGAGAAGCAGCAGCACCCGGCGAAGAGACAAGACAAGGAGTGTTGCCATGGCAGCGGTGGAGAGCAAGAGCCGGAGGTTCGCGCTGGCGTGCGGCGTCCTCAGCCAGTACGTCAAGGCGGAGCAGAAGATGTCCTCCGCCGTCGCCGTCGCCCCGCGCGCGCCCCCGGCCACCACGCTCAGCCTCATGCCCGGCGCCGACGTCGGCCAGGAGCACGCGGTCACGGCGGCCGCCGAGGAGGCGGGCCCGGCCACGGCCGCGGCCACGCCGCTGACCATCTTCTACGGCGGCAGGGTGGTCGTCTTCGAGGACTTCCCCGCGGACAAGGCGGCCGAGGTCATGCGCATGGCCGCCACCGCCGGCGTCGAGCGCGCGGCGGTCACCCCCGCCCCGGCCACGGCGCCCGCGGCGCTCGCGGACCTGCCCATCATGCGCAAGGCGTCGCTGCAGAGGTTCTTCGAGAAGCGCAAGGACCGCCTCGGCGCGCGCGCGCCCTACGCCCGCCCCGAAGCGCCGGCCAACAAGGAGTCGGCGTCGGCGTCGGCGTCGTCCTCCTCGTGGCTCGGGCTGGCCAGCACCGACGGCGCCTTCGCCCTCTGATCTGGACGGACGGACGGGGCAAGACGGCTTGCTCGCCTCAAGAGATCGTTTGTAGAGCACTTTTAAATGTATTCTTTGGATAAAATTCGTCGAATAGGGAAAGAAAGAAACAAGATTGAGTTCATAGTATGAAGCCTTTTTTGTTTGCATGTTTCGACAAATTCTTTTGATTTCTGCGCGGATCATCGTCATGGTTCGCTCAGAAAGAGATTCAATTCATGAACCGAATAATAACTTGAAATAAAGACAAGTGCTGCTAGCTTCAAACAACATTCCTCCCATGTTTGGCATCACAATCGCGACTAACACAGTACAGTATATGATTATCATCTTGAGCAGTAGTATGCCATGAGTCCATGAACCGAAATGTAAAGGAAAGAAACCAATCTCCAATTTTGCAAAGCAGGAGTTCATGGCGGAGGGGAAGGGTGGGTGAGAAACTGTCAAAAGGGTTGGAGCCAACTTGTCAAAAAGGGGACGGGGGTTGTGGTGGGAGACTTGGACGTGCGTACGCGTCATTGCCTTTTTTCTTCTTCTTGGAATAACGAAATGGAGCACGTTCATGGCGTTGCAGATAAACAACTGCCCGGTTGTCCGTCCGTCCGTCCGTCCGTTGGCCCTTCGCTCTCGGCCCTCGCGCGCCCGGACCACGCACACATGCTGCGGCGAAGACGACGGCGACGACGAAGACGACCCTCGGAAGGCGCGTGGCTTCCTCTCCTCCTCCAACGTGTTGCCGCCACCTGTTGGCCGGTGGCTGGTCGCCGGCCTCGTGAAACCGCGTGCTGTGCTGATCTGAACGGAAGAGTGTGGATGGGCGGCATCCATGGATGCTCGTCTCAACGTGCTCCTCTCCCAGGGCTGGAGGAGAGGTGCTTTTCTCATGGGCGCCCGGCCGATTCGGTCGGTGATGCGGTCTGTCCCCCGGCCGCCGCCGCAACGTGCTTGGCACGGCGCGTGGGATGGGAACGGGAAGGAAGGAACCGGTTGCTTGTACTTGAATGAAAAGCTCCTTTTTTTCGCCTTTCCGGACGACGATTCCGCCACGTTTTTAGTTCGTTTCCGCCACGACGGATATGAGGGAACTCTTAACCATTAAACATTTATTCTTTCATTGCCCACTAGCTAGAATTCTCTGGACGACTATTCATGTCGCTTTCAATATCCCCACACCAACGTCGGTGAACATGTTGTTTGGAACATGGCTAAACAGGGTAGAGCCCGGGTTAGCAAAACATATTCGCTTGGGGGTGTGCGCTTTGGTGTGGAGTGCTTTGGAATTGTAGAAATGATCTTGTCTTTAACAGAACAACAAACATTCATGTTTTGCGGTGTTATCTTCGTAGCTACGGCACTTATCCGCTCCTCGGTCGCTACTCACTCCGACGGAGGCCGTGGAGCTTTTGGTTTCGCTATCCGATGGAAGATGGTAGCTAGATATCTTCACCGGTTTGGATGGCGATCATGTAATAGGATAAGCAATTAGTTTACCTGTCTAATTTGGAGCCAACCGCTGTGGTGTATCCGTGGTTAGGCTAGCTTGTGTATCTAGCCTTCGAGGTTACTGAGCCTTTTCTTCTTTTTTCATTTTGATACTGTTGAGACGCCGAGACTTTGTGCACTTTTTTTGATTAATAAGATGGCCGTATGCATCATGCTGATGCAGAGGCCGGGGAATCCCCCTTTTCGAAAAAAATGAGGGAACTCTTTTTCCCCTGTAGTGTATAATCTAGTGGTGCTGGTGATGGCGAATCAACCTGTGATTGAGTTGGTTAGGTGGACAGTGGTATCCCCAACCCATCAGGATTCAAATCCTGGTGCTCGCATTATTTCTGAATTTATTTGAATTTACGGTGATCTTTTCGATTGGAAGGAGACGTTCCCGTCGATGACGAGGCGCCTACAATGATTTCGTAAATTTCAAGATGATATGCCGGCTCAGTCTCTCAGAGGTGCTCATAGGGGTAAGGTGTGCGTGCGTGCGTTCATAGGTGTGAGTGTATGCGCGTGTATATGGGCGCTTGTGTCTGTACCGATGCTCAAAAAAAAAGTGATGCTGGTGGTGATGGCGAGCTGGGTCTGCTTCTCGGAAACAGTTGTCAAAGGATGCAGAAGCATAATCTGAAGCCAACATTTTGTACTCCACAACCGTCGCAGCATCTTGACCAAAGTAGTTGTTGTGGTTGTTCACCGCCTCTATCGTCAGTACACTGTCAGATTCAACTATGACTCTATTGCACCCAATATTTGCCGCCAGATATAGCCCATGATGGATAGCAATTAGTTCTGCTGTAAGGCACTATTAGTATGCGGTATGTAAGATCGTGTTTTAGACTTTAGACAGACAAACAAAAGCTACTACTATTAATAGCACCGCCGGAAAAAGGGTCAGAATAGGCCGGCCATGATCGTGCTAGCAGCAGCTTAAAAACGTCAAACTAGTTGGCTAGACATGCTGGCCTTTCAAAGCACGTTGCCCTGCGCTAATGGTGGATAAATCTCCGCGCAAATCTTTGAGGCAGCAAAGCATTCCGCCATGTTTGTGTGCGACACAACAAGTCAAAGACCGAGCAACGCCCCCGGCCTAGCTAGCGAGCTAGCCTAAAAGAGTAGTATAACCATATATAATCTGGTAAGATTCTCCCCTTGAAAAGAAAAGCAGCATCGTGCTGGATCACGGTTTCAAAAGGGCTTGTGGGATCCGCTCTGTTCGTCCGCGGCGGAAGGAAGGAAGGAAGCGTGCTCCCAGGTTCCATTCTGTTTCCGCGCAGCACGGGTGCGTACTACGCGTGGCCGCCACCAGCATCCGGCGTCGCCCGGTGCCGCCTCCGTCGGACCAAGCAGCGGGAGAATGAAAAGAGACCGATAGACAAAACAAAGACTCAGACTGCTGCAACTAGTCCGCGATGCAAGGCTCGGAGACAACGTGTGCCTTCTGCTCAGGCTGCACGATGACTGCTTGGTCTTGGTGAAACTCCTCTGTCCCGGAGAGCAGTAGGGGTGGGAGTAGATGGCACACCTGTACCAACCAAACTGACCCGTTGAGCTGCTGTAGGAGCATGTGCGAGCTGGCCACTTCGGGGTGCAGTGCGCTTTCCCTTTCCTCCAAGAATCCAACGCTCCGTCGGGAGAAACAAACTCCATCTACCACGTGTTTTCTTCAGTTGACAGACTTGGTCCGCCGGCACGCTGTTTCAACTTTCAACCCTCCTCCACAGCTCATAGATTTTTAGAACCCTAGCAATTTTGACAGCCTTTTTTTGTTCCGCAACCGCTCTCATGGGAGGGGAGTTTCAGCCCGGCCTCTTCCTCCTGTGCGCTTCCTGGTCAATGACGCAGTCATCTGTACGGCCGCCGTTTCTGCCCCTGCCAACGTCTTAGCCGCACATCCACGGAGAAGAGTGTCAATTAATGAACGTCACCCTCTCTCCCCCATTACAATGTCGGTGTGACCGTACCCTCATCACGAACCTTTCTTTCACAAGACCGAAATGGACTGCATCGAGAGAGAGTTCTGGTAGAGGGTGTGGAAGTTCTCGGAGTTGGTCGAGGGCAATGCACATCTTAAGGTTGAATCCGCCATTGCCCGTGTCAGCCTTGTCGCCGCCCTCGAGTACTTTGACCACATTTCAATTGCCCTCGTCGCATAAATGGTCACCGTACCCACGCCTAAATTAGAACATGCTACGCAACAACAAAATATACGCACACCATCATCCCAAGATCATTATGGGCTTACAGGTCACGATCATCTCACCAATCCATGGAGCCGAAGTAGACAAAGGAGAGTTGTCGTAGAGCAATGTTTTCCGCATCTAGGTTATACCTCTCAGGCACGAGAATTTCTTCGGGAAAATCCCTCGATCTAGAGTCGAAGTAGGCGACTCCTTCGAGGTATCCACGTGTACCGATCTACAACATCACATTTTTATCAGTGAACCAGAACATAGTGCATAGGTACTCTTCACTCCTTAATAGCTTCGCGCAACTGGTTTTCTCTCTCACTTGACTGTCTCTTCTTATGCAATGTTTTTATGACGTTAGTTAGCATCACAATTCCACCAAAAATAGGGCTTTTATTATCAATGCTTAAAATATCTTAATTATCTGGAATCCTAGAAAAAATGCAAAAAAAAGCCCGAAAAAGCGGTAAAATACAGAATTTCTATTACTACAACGCAAAACACAAGGTAAAAACTAAAAACTGATGCAAAATGCACTCATCAGTATGGCCAACCTTCAGTCACTGATGTGGTTTGTAGATAATGCAGCATAAGAGGGTTAAATGTAAGGGCATCTACAGTCGAGCCCCCCCCTCCCCCCACACACACACACATGCTAAGGCGGACGGTCTGGTCACTGAATAGTCAAAAATAGTTGACCCAATTGGTATCATCAAACCAGTCCCAAACGCTGAACTGACAACCACCCATCACATCCAACACAAACCTCGGTCGGATATGGGGAGGCCCGGCATGCCCGTGCGTGTCCCTTGTCGGACCCGACCCTCACTGGCCCCCCCTGATCGCATATATATATTCGTCCTCATCCGCTCCCTGAATCAAACCCTAACCACTTTGCTCCACTCCACTTAACTACTCTCCGCCCCAATGCTCCCTTCCGGCGATCTTCGGACTTCTCTGGCATGTCACGCAGCGGATCCGACTTTGACCAGTCCGGACCCGTTGACTGCGGCGTATGGGCCCGACTGAATATGGATTCGATCCGGCGGGAATCCATTGTGTCGGCGCAATGGATGCTCGAATTCGTCGTCGGAGGAAGCCCAAGGTTCGTCTGTCGTGCCATCTGTGATGCGGCACAGTACGAGGGGGTATAGGGACCGGTGTGCCCGCCATAAGTAGAGTGCACAGAAGATCGAGGCCCACCTTGCTGCCGACATGCTGAGGTGACGGATGTGGAGGCGCGCGCTGCCTTGGAGGAGGAATCCGTCCGTGCCCGCATCGTATAGAAGCGGCAGAGGAGGAACACAACGCCCTCCTTCGAGAGCAAAGGCGGGTTGTTCGTGCCATGGCCTGACTGCGCTCCAAAGATAAGAAGGAGGATAGTGACGGGTCGGACAACTCCAACCATGAGCATATCCGACTTGATTCATTTTGCATCTTAGAGTGCTACTTCCTTGACAAAGACGATAAGGGAAAGGACAACCGTGGATAATCTTTGTCCATAACTAGTACATAGGTAGAACATGCCAATTTTTGATAGTCTGATGCCATGTATTGATGTAGTAGTTGGACGCTTTGCGTTGAATCGTAGAGATAGTTTACAGTGCACGTGATTATATGGATTTGAGTTTTGCTAAATGAGGTATCCGATTATGGAATTTTTTTAAGGCCTGACTGGTCATTGTTTGCGGACCCTCGAAGGGCTGGATTTGGTATGCTCCAAAGGAGCCCGCCATGTGTAACCCTGCAGTATTATATCCACCAATTGACGGTCATCTTCCTGTATCCGTCGGGGCGGTGCCGGAGATGGAGAGTGGCGATGATTGCATGTTGTCGACCATGTCTTTGAAGTTCTCCCACACCGGCACACTTCTAATGGCTACTCGCCACCGGAAGGTTGGACCTGGACACGAGCAAGGCAATCGATGTTTTGTGTCACTGCTTGGCGAGGAGCGTGAGGAGGAGGAGAAGGAGCCAGTAAACTGGGGCTGCTTCCCCATTTTGATCCCCCAGAGATCATGTTAAAATTTAAAAGCTTTGGACAAAAGCTACTAGCATCAGCAGAAAGCGTCAAAATACATACTCCCTCCGTCCCATAATATAGAGAAAATTCTTTATTTGACACTATCTTAAAATATGCTTCCTTATTTGACACTAGAAAAATATTTCTGCCCTATTTGACACAAGTTCTAAATTTTATTCCCTATATGACATTTCCGTCCATTTTAAGCCTAAATGACACTTGAAAAGACTTTTTTGCCCCTCATGTGGTATGTGTGTGGGGGCGATGCACACGCAGCATCAGTGCGAGGGCAGGAGTACACACGCAGCAACACATACACATGCACCAACACACACGCACGCGCACACACACACACAACAACACACACACGCACGCGCGCGCGCGCACACACACACAGCAAAACACATGCACGCGCGCACACACGCAGCAACACGCATGCGGCACACACACACACGCAGGCAGCACATAGGCACGCAACAACACACACACGCAGCAGCACACACACGCAGCAGCACACATGCAGCAGCAGCACACATGTGCGCGTGCACCCACACACGCATCAGCACACAACACACACATACCGCATGAGGGGCAAAATCGTCTTTTCAGGTGTCATTTAAGCTCAAAATGGACGGAAGTGTCGTATAGGGAATAAAATTTAGGACTAGCGTCAAATAGGGAAGAAAAACTTTTCCAGTGTCAAATAAGGAAACAGATTTTAAGACAGTGTCAAATAAGGAATTTTCTCCACAATATAAGGGTATTTTTATTAAAAAAGAAATGTAGATCAAAATAGGCCGGACAAAAAAGGCATAGGTTTTAAGCACACCATAGTTATAGCACCTTAAAATGTCAAACTTGACCATAAAATGTCAAACCAGTTAACCAGACAAGCTGGCATGTCAGAGCACGTTTCCCTGTGCCAATGATGGACAAATCCTGAAGCGTCCCAGCATGTCTGTGTGCGACACAACAAGTCAAAGACCGAGCGACGCAGCCGGCCGAAACGATAGTTGTCGACGTGACAAGATTCTCCCCCTCCCACAGTTTCCATAGGCATCTTCGATGAGGCAGGCAGGGAGCAAACTCCATTCGTTAGCGGAAGCGTGTTCCGAAGTTCCACTTTGTTTCCGGAACTCGGTGTCGCCCCGGTGCCGTCTCCTTTAGGCTTTAGACCAAGCCCGACGACGCGTTGCGTCGCAGCCCGAGTTGATCGGGGGACAAAGCAAAGACTTGTTACAACTGGTGGTGGCTGCTGGACTGCAACTAGTCCGCGATGCGATGCAACGGAAGCACGATTGGTTCAGAGACAGCGTGCGCCTTTTGTTCAGGCTGCACGATGGCTTGGTGAACCTCCTCTACTCTGTCCCGGAGTAGGAGTAGGAGTATCAACCAGGCAACCAAAGTATTCAGCTGAACTGCAACCAAAGGAGCATGTGCGAGCTGGGCTCTTGGAGGTGCACTGCTTTACCTTTCGTCCAAGAATCCAACACTCCGGCTTCGGAAGCAACTCCACCCGAGCACGTGTTTTCAGTCGACGCCTTCTACCATGCAGTTTTGGATTATTTGAGGCGTGTTTGATAGCCTGCATGCTCTTCCCCCACATTCTACCATGAAGTTTTGGTTTACTTGAGGCTTGTTTTGGTCCCGAATCCTATTTACCGCTAACCACCCCACCGGCCCCCACCTCATGTGCTCAAATTCTTCACTCTCGCCTTCTTCTGTCCTTTCCTTTTAATTTTCTCGTTTTTCTTTTTTATTTGGAACGGTTTTGTTCGGTTTTTATTCTTTATTCTTTTGCTCATTTGAATGAAAATTTTTTAAATTCGATGAAGTTTTTTTCAAATCCGATGTACTTCTTTTTCAAAATTAATGAATTTTTCTCAAAATGGATAAAATCCGATGTACTTCTTTTTCAAAATTTTTTAAATTCTTCACTCTCGCCTTCTTCTGTCCTTTCCTTTTAATTTTCTCGTTTTTCTTTTTTATTTGGAACGGTTTTGTTCGGTTTTTATTCTTTATTCTTTTGCTCATTTGAATGAAAATTTTTTAAATTCGATGAAGTTTTTTTCAAATCCGATGTACTTCTTTTTCAAAATTAATGAATTTTTCTCAAAATGGATAAAACTTGTTTCATATTTGATGAGTTAATTTCAAAATGACTAGAACTTCTGTTCGGTAATATGGCAGTACCAGGATTCGAACTATTCACAGAATCAACAATAACCAGGCGTCATAACCACCAGACCAAGCACCAAAGCTTGTCCACTACTAGGAACGAGAGCTATTTGACCTTCTTGTAGAGATATATTATATGCCCAATATTAATTACTTAAAAAGAAATTCACAAAAAAATTCATCAAAAACCACTGTTCAAGAATTCACCAATTAATCAGTTAACGGGCCAGTTAATCGCTATTTGTAGGGTAGCCGAATCGAATGACACCTATTCATCGTATTAACTTGTTAGGCCGATTAGTTGGTATATCAGACTAATTAATCAGTTGTTGGGCCGATTAATCGCTGTTGGTCCATTAAGTTGTGCGCAAATAAAGCCTAAAATTTTGGCACGTAACTCCTCCCATCCCCCTCTCACTCCTCAATAGCTACGGTTTGACCTAACAGTGGCATATTTTTGCATATTATACATAGCTGAGAGCATGAGAATATGTATATTGCGTAAAAAACTAGATATATGTTAGCAGGTTTCTATTTAATTTATCAATTAATGGTTGACCAATTAAATTAGTTAATAGGCCGATTCACTGATTAATCGCTACTCCCGAGGAGGCCGAGCAGCTGCGAGTTACCGATTTCCTGAACAATGTCAAAAACCATGAATTTTGAAAGAAGTTCAAAAAATTAGAAAAGGTTCGTGAAAAATGGAAAAAATTCTTTGATTTCAAAAGTTCATCGAATTTTGAAAGAACTTCAAAAAACTTTAAAAAAGTTGATTGATTTAAAAAAAAAACTTCATCACTTTTGACAAGAGTTCATGATTTTGAAAAGAAGATCATCAATTTTCAAAAATAGTTTATGAATTTGATAAAAGGTCATCAGTTTTGAAAAAAGTTAACGAATTTTTGGGAAAAAACGTTCATCAACCAGAAAAAAATATCATCAAGTTTCAGAAAATTTCAGCAATTTTGGAACAAAGTTCACCAATTTGAAAAAAAGTTCGAAGATTATGATAAAACAAAACCATAAAAATTGAAAAGAGTTCGTGGATTTTAAAGATGTTCACAAATTTGAAAAAGTTCATGGGTTTTGCGAAAAAGGTTCGCGGACTTGCATAAAAAGTGTCCATTTGAAAAAGGTTCACGCATTTTAAAAAAGGAATAGAAAAAAGAAAAGAACAAACCATGAACAGAAATTAGGATTTGGCGAACAGAAAAGGATATAGACAAAAGAAGAAAAAGAGGATATATATGCACAACAGACATTGTGATCAAGTGGTTAATTGAGTTTAAGTGGGAGACTGTTATCGCCGGTTCGAATCTCCTTCGCGCACTGTTTTTTTTTACTGTTTTACAGGAAAATAAAAAAGCTAAACGGGTCGGCCCAGCGGAGAGGGAGTGTGAGCGCCCGTCTGCAGAAAACAAGCATATTCCCTCCAATTCTGTAGTTTCTATATGGGCGGCCCAAGTAGTATATTTTCTTCACCGGTTCAGGTTCTGCAATGATTTTCTGGGCGTTTTTACTTTCGATTTTTCAGTCACGGTTTTTGCTTAGTTTTTTCAATTTCCTTTTTTATAAAATGCATGCGGTTATTTCAAATTGGTGATTTTTCGAAACATGTGAACTTTTCTTCAAATTCAAGAACCTTTTTTTGAATCTGGGATTTTTTTCTTCTAAAATCTATGAATTTTTTTCTTTCAAATTCATGATTTTTTTACAAAATCGATGAACCTTTTTCCGCATCAGTGAAATTTTTTGAAACACATTAACTTTTCTGCAAATCCGCAAACTTCCTTTTGAATTGACATTTTTTTCTCCAAAATCTATGTATTTTTTCCACATCCATATTTTTTTCAAAATACGTGAATTTTTTAAAACTCTTGATCTTTTCAAGCTCGATGAATTTTTCTTCAAAACTCATGGTTTTTTAAAATCAGCAATTTTTCCCTGAATCGATGAACTTTTTTCAAATCAATGAACTTTTTTTAAAATCCCGAGGATAGTCATCCGGAGTATTAATAGTGGAGGGATGAACACGAGGAGGAGCTGAGGTCTCACTTTCAGGTCACCTTCTTAATGCAATTTTCAGCAATGCAATCTCCCCATGGAGGAGTCAAAGCAAATATGATTGTATACTTTTCTTGGATTTTGATGTAATTGAACCATTTTTCTTGGCCCAATACCTAGTGATCCTAGACTAGTGTTTCGCTGAACAGTTGTTTCTCCAGGAGGTGTGCGATAACCACTGGGATCAGACATTTCAGCGGTGATATCTTTTTCTCGGCTACAACCACCTTTTCCCAGTTGGTCTTCGGAAGCCATTTCCAGATCTTGATGGCAGCAGCTTCTTCAAACTGAGCAACCTATGATGGAATTGCTTTCTCAATGTATTCTATCGGCTTCTTCTTCGAAGCCTTTGAAGCCTTAGATGACTTGCCATCCTCTTCTGACCCTTGTGTTTGTCCGGTATGATTTGTGGCAAGGGTTCTTGGGACTTTGTATCGCTACCAGCGCGATCACCTGAACCAGACGCCATGAGCTTCTACGAAGAGAATTAAGATACAAGGCAGGGTCATGATTATGCATGCATAATTTTGAAGAGAAAACATTTTTTAAGAGAATTGACTAGGACTTCGACAACCATCCTAGACGAGAATTATCATCGAAAGATGTCATGCTAGCAAGTTCTGAGAGAAATCTACTAAAATGAGGTTTATCTAAACTTGGTCGGAGACAAAACACAAAGTCTAGATCTTGAAGGATACACGTGACAAAAATCTACAAACTGCGCTCAGTAAAATAGATAGGCTCATGAAGATCTACCGGACCAGTAAAAATACTGGAAAAGGGGAGAACCCGATTAGTGAGAACGTCCAGCAACACCATCTGGGCCTACGCATGTCCAAAGGTCGAGCAGACATGCCAAAACACTCCATCTGGATAGACCGCATCGTCCAAAGGAAGTGGTATGATAATGTGTAAATGATATAAATTTCTGCGTAAAGTGGTATGGTAGTTCATGGAGGCATGTCAGATTTTATCTCTTCTCATTGGTATTGTTGACTTCACAAAGTTGGTCTTGAAAGTCCAGGAAGATATTCCAAAGCATCCTGTCCGGCTAGGCCAGTGGATCGAGTATCTAGCGAACTGCATACACAACGGCCGACCAGCGTACCAGTATGTATTCTCCACTTTGTTGAGCAGGAGAATGTCAAAGATGATCTCCGACATTTCATGCCACACGATGATGTACTAGAGGAGACTTCATAGTACCCCAACTGTTGTATTGTATGTATCTTGTAAGAAGAAAGCAAATTTGTACCTTTTTTGGCATGGTAGCTTCGAATCTTATTGAGTTGCAGATTATAACTCCAAAATGGCCCCTTTCCACTTGCTATCTAGGCCTAAAATAAATGATCATACTGCTATTGTGGAGAGGAAGTAAATTCTTGCGATGGATGAGCTCTTGATAAAGGAAGAAATTATGTGGAAGCAGAGATCGTGTTTGGACAAAATCAAATGGGGTGACAGGAACACAAAATTCTTTCAAAGGAAGGCCACGTGGAGAGCAAAGAATAATAATATCTCTTCCCTTAAAAGGAGCGACGGGTCTATCTCTAATGATATGGAGGAGATCAAAGGTATCACAAACTCATTTTTAAGAATCTTTACTCTTGTGACAAGTCGGTAAATCCTTCCCATATTATCTCGCTTGTGAAATCTATGGTGAATGATGAGATGAATGAGGATCTTTGTAAGCCTTTTTCTGATCAAGAGATTAGTGATGCTCTTTTTCAAATCGGTCCGCTGAAGGCTCCGGGGCCAGATGGGTTTCCGACTAGATTTTTCCAAAGAAATTGGGGTTTTCTTAAGGAAGATATTGTATGTGTTGTTCAGAAGTTTTTTATCTCAGGATGCATGCCGGAAGGGATAAATGATACAACTATTGTGCTTACTCCTAAAGTGAAGAACCCGTAGTCGATAAATGATTTTCGTCCAATCATTCTATGCAATGTCATATATAAAATTATCTCCAAGTGTCTTGTTAATAGACTGAGACTCCTGTTGGATGGTATGATCTCTCCTACTCAAAGTGCTATTACCCCTGAAAGATTAATTTCTGATAATGCTCTTATAGCTTTTGAGTGTATGCATTCATTGAGTACGCTGAAAGATAGCCGGGGTGAATACTGTGCGTACAAGCTGGATCTCGCAAAGGCATATGATCGTGTGGACTGGAAGTTTTTAGAAAGAATGCTTCATGCATATGGTTTTGCTCCAGTTTGGGTTAAATGGATTATGACTTGTGTTACGTCAGTAAAATTTTCAATGCGCTTTAATGGTCATATGTTAGATTCTTTCTAACCTTCATGTGGTCTCTGGCAAGGAGATCCTTTGTCTCCGTACTTGTTCCTATTTGTAGCTGAGACCCTTTCATTGTTACTTCATGATGCTACGGCGGATGGGGATATCCAGGATTTTTGGATCAACAGACATGCTTCAGGTATCTCACATTTATTATTTGCTGATGATCGCCTCCTATGTTTTAAGGGCTCTTTGGAGCAAGCTCTGGCAATTAAGCGGATTTGACGGCTTATGTGGAGGGAACAGGTCAATTATTAAGTCCGGATAAATGCTCCATCTTATTTGGTAAGAAGTGTAGGCTGGAAGATTAAGTGTCTATCTTGGTGATTCTCAAAATCACTTCTGATGGTTTTGAGGATAAATATCTTGGTTTACCGGTGCTGGAAGGGCGAATGAAGGCCGGCAAATTTCAGTCCACAAAAGATAAAGCACTTAAGCGGGTTTCAGACTGGATAGAAAAATATGCTTCTGTAAGTGCATCTAGTGCCCCTTAGTGATTTTGGTGTATTGAAGACTTATAGGTTAAGGGACTAATGCATTTGTGAGTGTATATAGGTGTATAAGTCTATGAGGAGTTTGATATTTACATAGAAAGTCGACCCCCAAAAATGAATGTCTTCAACTGAAGACTTTGGCTTTCTGAAGACTTTCAAAGTGAAGAAATTGATGTGACCGTGAAGACTCTATATTCATGCGAGGAATATGAAGTGTGAAGACTTTTGTTTTCGTAGTTTCTTTTTCTCTTTCTTGAGTCATAGGAAACACGTACTGTTAAAGAGGGTCGAGGAAATACTAAGGAAAAGTTTCCAAGTGATGCTCATCTCAAAATCCTACACCTACCAATCCCTTCGAGTGAAGCCATTGGAAATCTCATACAGTTCAGTCAATTTCTTCAGTGACAGAGACGAAGTTCTTCTGGTCCTTGAGGAATTTGTTTTGACTGAGGAGTTAGGAATTCGCGAGTGCGGATTGCCTACAAGTGAGGAACATGATAGCCCTGAGGAATTTGAACCTCAAATTTCCGACCGTTGTTGTGCTATGCGCCAACTGTCCCAAAATATCTACCCACCTAATGGTCATATCATTGAAGGGCATTTATGTCTTATCATGCCGGGCTGCTCCCTAGGCTATAAATAGTCGCCCCCTACAACCACTGTAAGTGCATCTAGTGCCCCTTAGCGATTTTGGTGTATTGAAGACTTATAGGTTAAGGGACTAATGTGTTTATGAGTGTACACAGGTCTATAAGTCTATGAGGAGTTTGATATTTACAAAGTGAAAGTCGACCCTAAAAATGAAGTTCTTCGTGATATTGAAGACTTTCAAGACTTTGAAAGTGAAGAAATTGGTGTGACCTTGAAGACTTGGTATTCATTTGAGGAACATGAAGCGTGAAGACTTTTTGTTTTCGTAGTTTCGCTTTCTCTTTCTTGTGTCATAGGAAACACCGTCTTTGTTAAAGGGGGTCGAGGAAATACTAAGGAAAATTTTCCGGTGATGCTCAACTCAAAATCCTACACCTACCAATCCCTTCGAGTGAAGCCTTTGGAAATCTCATACAGCTCAGTCAATTTCTTCGATGTGAGACGAAGTTCTTCCGGTCACGAGGAATTTGTTCTGACCGAGGAGTTAGGAATTCGCCATGGATTGCCTACACAATGAGGAACATGATAGCCCCGAGGAATTTGAGAATCAAATTTCCGATCGTTACTATGTCTTGGCTACCACTGTCCCAAAATATCTTATCCACCTAACGGTCATATCATTGAAGGGCATTTATGTCTTATCATGTCGGGCTGCTCCCTAGGCTATAAATAGCCACCCCCTACAACCACTAGCTGGTTGGCTGCTCCGACAGAACTTGACACTTGTCATTTAAGAGCAACCCATCCTCCGAGGACTTTGAGCGAAAATCATCGAGTGAGGAAAAACCCAAAACCAAACCCCTACAAACCCAAAGTGATTGAGAATCATCAAGAGATTGATCCTGCGTGGATCCGACGCTTGTTACCTTTGAAGACTGTGCTTCTTCCAGACGGTTAGGCATCATGGTCTAGAGCATCCAAGAGGAATTGTGGATCGCCGAGTGACCAAGTCTGTGAAGGTTTGGAAGTCGCCTGAAGACTTACCACGAGTGATTGGACGAGGTCTGTGTGACCTTAATTCAAGGAGAATACGGTGAGGACTTGGTGTCCTGAGCTGCGTGCTCAGCGACTGGGTGTCCGGGACTGTGTGTCCTCGAGTTTAAATACTCAGCCGCTCCAACCGTGACGCATAACCGAGACAGCAGTTGGAACTGGTCTACCAAATCATTGTCTTCACCAATCTAATCGGTTCTATTTCCTCAACTCTTTCATTTCCTCATTCTTGTGTTGAGTGTTTGTTCATATCCGTGTTTGAAGACTTTGATCAAGACTTTCTCAATTTCCTCAGTTCAATTTTTTTCACTGCTTGTCTTCATCTTGTGATATCCTCGTGTTTACGCTTTTCGCATACTCTTTGATTGTCTTCATTTCATCATGATGACCATGCCCGCATTCTCTTATGCTTACTTCGAGTACTTATTCCGCTGCAAGTAGTTCTTCACTTAGGAATTTCCTCACCGCAAATTCCTCATTGAAGAATTCATAAAAATCGCCTATTCACCCCCTTAGTCGATATAACGCACTTTCAATTGGTATCGAGCAAGGTACTCCCTTGTTACGTGTGATTTTGGTTTAACCACCGGAGTTTTAGTTATGTCGACCGCAGGTATGATCAAGGTCTCACTGGGTGTCCTACCTTTGATGGGACGGACTACCCCTCTTGGAAGAACAAGATGCGAATGCATCTTGAGGCAATTGACAACGATCTACGGTATGTTGTGGAAAATGGTTTTCCCTCATCACACCTTCTCCGAATGTGCTGCCGATGTGAAGAGATTCAAGCAACTCGATTCTCAAGCGAAGAATATCATATGTGGCCATCCGAGCAAAGGACAAGATGGAAGAGTGAGTGCTTTGGAAACTGCTAAGCTCATCCGGGACAAAGTTGTCCAAAGTAAATGAAGGAGTCTCAACTCGGTGTGACTCTCGAGTTGATGTTCTTCGCAATCTCTTCAACCGCTTCAAAAGACTCGACAACGAAAATGTTCAACAAACCTTCGATCGCCTACCGACATCTCAAATGAGCTTCAAGCGCTTGGTGCCATCGACATCACCGACCATGAGGTGGTGAAGAAATTGTTGAGATCACTTGATTCCTCATTTGATACTCCGCACCGATGATACAAGAGCGTCTTGACTACAAGTCACTTGATCCAATTGATATCCTCGAGAGGCTAAATACTCATGAGTTCCAAATTATTGAAAAGAGAGATCTCTATGGTTCTAGCTATGGAAAATCACGTGCCTCGAAGGCCAAGGTTGTGCTGAATCTGATTGTGAAGACTCTGGTAGTAGCCTTGGAGATGTCAAGAATTGAGCCAGGAGCTAGTACCGCGCGTGAAGAAATTCCGAAGTTCTCAAGACGTGGTCGCTTTGGAAAATCCTCAAGGAGCGGTGATTCCTCATCCAAAGTGACTATAAGAGAAGACTATGCCACAAATGCAAGAAACCTGGTCACTACATTCAAGATTGTCCTCGGTGGGAAAAGGAATTAAAGAAGAAGAAATACAAGGATTACAGTTACGATGACGCTAAGAAGAAGAAGAAATCGTCAAATCTTCATCATCAAAATCCTCAAAGTCTTCTTCTCACAAGAAGAGCAGCTCCAAGAAGGCTCGGGCATTCATTGGCAAGGAAATGAACTCTGAAGCTGAATCGAGGAACATGAGGAAGAGGAGGCATCGGAAGAATCCGAGTCCGGTGTGGCGAAGTCTGCTCGCCATCGCTTTCACAAGAAGCCCATCTTCAACTCTGAAGAAAATGAACTCACCAACAAAGCTGATGAAGATAGTGATGACTACGCTCCCACCTTTTGCTTCATGGCAAAGGGTGGCAAGGTACTCAAATATACCTCCTCTGAATCTAGTGAAAATGAATCCGATGAAGATCTAAAGCCCAACTACTCAAAACTTGCTAAGATTGCTGTAAAACAACAAAGGGCTTTTGAAAAGGTTCAAAATATGCTAGACAAAAGTGATGATATGTTGGGTGAAGAAATGGATCGCACTAAAGCCCCGATCGAAAATCTTCAGAGACTTGATCTAGGTTTGACAGCCTTTCAAGGTCATCATAACACTCTCTTATCTCGATCATGAGAAACTTTCTTATGAATTTCTTCAAAGAAAGCAAGATCTTGAGAAGCTAAGAGTGAGTTATGAAGATCTTCGAAGGAGCGCGATTCATTACTTGCTCAACAAATCAGCGCTTCTCGTGAAGAATTTGTTCCTCCATGCTTAAAGTGCATTGAACGTGAATCGCCTAATTCTTCACCGAATGTTCAAATGCTTCAATCGTTACAAATTCTTCACCTGCCTCTGCTATCACTAATTCCTCATCTCGAGGACATTGCTAGTATCACCGACGATGCAGGGTTGAAGGAATTGTACATGACAGTATGTACAAAAGCCTCAAAGGGCATCAGACTCTTTGTGATGTGCTTAAAAGCAGATCCTCAACAGAAACCCTAGGAAAGAGGGTATTGCCTTTGAGAGGAAACTCAATGCTGATGGAACATATTGGAAGCCCGAGCGGTACCCCAAAACCTCATGGGTTGCTGCCAAAGGGACCTCGATTGATCCATCTAACTTATCTGGCTTTACATGTGACTCTCCTCATTCTTCCGATGAGTCATTTGACTCAACTATAAACTGTTCAAAAATCAGAATGGTGAAGTATTTGCTAGTTATGTTGGCACTAATCGCGAGGAACGGTTCCCCTATGAAGAAAATCTGGGTTCCCAAGAAGTGCCTTGAAAGTCTTCAGGTGAATGTCCTCATGACACCACCTGTGAAGAATAGGAACCCTAGATCAAACTCTTCATATGGACCAAATTCTTCATATGGATCCAAGTCCTCATATGGACCAAATTCCTCACATGGATCAAATTCCTCGAAAGGATCAAAGTCCTCATATGATTATCATCGTGCTAACAACTCTGTTTCGCAGGGTAGAGCTAAGGGCTATGAATATGTGCATTATTCTTCAAACCAATATGTTCATAAGTCCTCGAAGAATTTCTCTGCTTATTCATATGCTTACCCTAACCCCTCTTATGTGTAACGAAATGGATTGGCCTCTATGCCACCATTCTCATATGGTGCTCGCAGAGTGATGAACTCTTTGCCACCCCTTCAGATGTGGGTGGTGAAGAAAAAGAACTAATCTCTTCTGCAGGGTCAGGTCTCCAGACGTGCTTTAACGTCTGAAGAATTTGCTGGGGGGCCTGACAAAAATGCCTGAAAGGACGCAGGCTAATCATGAAGAAATGAACTTTCATTTCACACGTCCTCATACTGCTATATCTGTTTTACTGCTTGATGAAATTCATCCGATGAAATTGATATTATATTCTTCACTGATGAAGTATATGAGATCGTAAGTTGCACTAATTCATCTGCAGGATGATCAACCCAAAGCCAATGAGTGGGTCCTCGATAGTGGATGTACAAATCACATGAATGGTGACAAGAATCTATTGATGGATGCTCCCTTATCACCGTCACATCTGAAGCATATCATCTTTGCTGACAAAGGCAAAAGTCAGGTATTAGGTCTTGGTAAGGTTGCGATCTCTAAGGACATACACATGGACAAAGTCATGCTTGTTGAGTCCTTAGGATACAACCTCATGTCAGTCTTAATGCTTTGTGATCTTGATATGGTTGTTGTCTTTGGCAAGTATCGTTGTGTTGTGATCAAGCTTCCAAAGTCTTCGAAGGCTTTAGGAGAGGAGACTTGTATATTGTTGATTTCTCTACAGGACCACAACCAGCCGTGTGTCTACTTGCAAAAGCTTCGTATAAGGGCTATGGCATCGACGACTTGGTCATGCAGGCATGAGGAATTTGCACACGCCATGCGAAGAAGAAGCATGTCATTGGCATTGAGAATGTCAAATTCCTCAAGGATCACTTATGTGGAGCCGGTGAAGCTGGAAAAATGACCAAGGCCAAGCATCCAGCGAAGACTATCATGACCACTACTCGTCCCTTCGAATTGCTTCACATGGACCTCTTTGGTCCTAATCATTACTAAACAGTCACTAATGATGCATCTATATATGGCTTTGTTATTGTTGATGATTACTCTCGTTACACATGGGTACACATTGTTACTTACAAAAATGAAGTGCAGGAAGTCTTCAAACGATTTTCCTCGAGGGCTTCAACTAACTTTGGTGTGAAGATCAGACACATCAGAGTGACAATGGAACCGAAGTTCAAGAATTCCAGTCTTGATGCCTATCTTGATGAACTTGGTATTACTCATGAGTTATCTGCTCCCTATACTCCTCAAAGAAATGGCGTCGTGGAGCGCAAGAACAGAACTCTTGTTGAGATGGTTCGCACTATGCTTGATGAATACAAAACGCCTAGTCGTTTTTGGATTGATGCAATTGATACCGCGTGCCACATCATCAACAGAGTGTATCTTCACAAATTCTTCAAGAAGACCGCCTATGAACTCCTCACTGACAAGAAACCCAATGTGAGTTATTTCAAAGTCTTCGGCGCTAAATGCTGGATTAGAGATCCTTATCACAGTTCTAAATTTGCACCGAAAGCACATGAAGGTTTTATGCTTGGTTACGGAAAGGACTCGCACACCTACAGAGTCTTCAACATCGCTCTTCACAAGATTGTTGATATCGTAGATGTGCGGTTCGATGAAACTAATGGCTCGCAAAGAGAGCACCTACCTTCCGTGTTAGATGAACCAGCTTGTGAGGAATCTATCAAGTTCAAGGCAATCGAGGATGTCATTCCTCTTGAAGAATCTGCCGAAGAATTCATTCCAAAGATCTGTAAAACGTCGAAATGATGCACTGAAGATAATGTCAAGACAATGGTGCCGAGGAAAATGAACAAATTCCTCGACGACAACCAGCTCATCCTCGCGTTGCAAAAGAAGTGCAAGTTGACAAGATCATCGATGACATTGAAGCGCCAGTCCTCTCACACGCTCAAAAGCTTCACATTTATCTAACTTTTGTGGGCACTATGCTTTTGTCTCTATCACAGAGCCCACTAAGGTAGATGAAGCATTTCTGGAGCCTGGGTGGATTCAGGCCATGCAAGAAGAATTACATCAGTTCGAGCTCAACAATGTCTGGGAACTGGTCAAACGTCTATATCCTCGCAAGCATAATATCATTGGCACAAAGTGGATCTACCGCAACAAGCAAGATGAAAATGTCCTTGTGGTGAGGAATAAGGCACGACTTGTAGCTCAAGGCTACACACAGTTGAAGGAATTGATTTCGATGAAACTTTTGCACTGTTGCTAGACTTGAGGCTATTCGCATATTACTTGCTTATGCTAACCATCATAATATCACTTTATATCAAATGGATGTAGAAAGTGCATTCCTCAATGGTAAGCTTGAGGAAGAAGTATATGTTGCTCAACCCCCAGGATTTGAAGATCCAAAGAATCCTGACAAAGTCTTCAGACTCAACAAGGCCCTCTATGGTCTCAAACAGGCCCCACGGGCGTGGTATGATACATTGAAGGAATTCTTCGTGAAGAATGGCTTCACACCGGTTCACTTGACCCTACTCTCTTTACTAAATCATATGATGGTGAACTGTTTGTGTGCCAAATATATGTTGATGATATTATCTTTGGCTGTACTGACCAACGTTATAGTGATGAATTTGCCTATATGATGAGTGAAGAATATCAAATGTCTATGATGGGAGAGTTGAAATTCTTCTTAGGTCTTCAAATTTGTCAACAACACAATCGCATATTCATATCTCAGGAGAAAGACCTCAAAGATGGCATGCAAGATTGCAAAGGTGTCAAAATTCCTATGCCCACAAATGGCCATCTATGCACTGATGAAAATGGTATTGACTTCGATCACAAGGTATACCGCTCCATGATTGGTTCTCTATTGTACTTATGTGCATCTAGGCCAGATATAATGCTTAGTGTTTGCATGTGTGCCCGATTTCAAGCTACACCGAAGGAATCACACCATAAGGTCAGAAGCATATTCTTCGATATCTAGCTCACACACCAACACTAGTATTATGGTATCCCAAGGGCTCTACTTTTGATCTCATTGGATATTCTGACTCTGACTATGCTGGTGATCGTGTGGACCGCAAGTCAACATCTAGTACTTGTCATTTCCTCGGACGATCTTTGGTCGGTTGGTCCTCGAAGAAACAGAACTGCGTATCACCGCTTCATCGCGGAAGCTGAGTACATTGTCTGCTGGCTCTTGTTGTGCTCAATTGATGTGGATGAAGCAAACTCTCAAGGACTACGACATCAACGTGAAGAATGTGCCTCTCATCGTGACAATGAGAGTGCCATCAAGATTGCTCACAACCCGCTTCAAAGACCGAAGACAAAACACATTCAAATTCGTCATCATTTTCTTCGTGATCATGTGTTGAAGGGCAACATCTCCATCGAGCATGTGAAGACTGAAGAACAACTAGCCGATATCTTCACAAAGCCCTTGGATGAGAAGAGATTTAGCAAGTTGCGGTGTGAGCTAAATATCTTAGAATCTTCGAATGTTCTTTGAAAAGGATACACATCGTGACACATATGCAAAATTGATGACTTAGATGTGCAACACATGAAGAAACGTTTTTCTTCAATCGATGAAGAATAACACTCTAAGTGTGAAGAAATTAATGAAGAATTTGATTCTTAGAACCCTACGACAATTGTACGCGGTGTCTGAAATCATCATTCTTATACGGTGGGTCACGCCACCACCAAAGTTGAAAATCTTCAATTTGAGTTTTTCCTCAGTTTTTGAAATTCTTCAGTCTTTCAAATTCTTCAACTTTTCAAAATCTTCACTGTTTCCGCTGCTTTTCTTCATTAGCTATGTATATATATGGGTTTATGTCCTCTACAACATTCACTTATGGCTATTTCTTCAAGTCGTTTTTACGCTAAGTGAATGTGATCGGACCCTTCCCCTCTATGCTATACTCAACCCAATCTATTCACAAATTCTTCATGTGCGTTCTATTTGAAACTCGTTCAAAAATCTTCACTGTGTCCTAGTCAGCTGAAGAAATTGCGAACGAAACTTTAAAACTGATCTTATCCAAACTTTTGTTTTTGCCGCTCAAACCGTTCCGCGTTCCATGATAGATTTATCTATTCACCCACGATCTAACACAATCTCCACTTCTCAGTACGTGGGTGACACATGTCGTTTAATGAGAAGGGTCAGGCACGCTCGTCCCAAATCTTCTGCGAACAGTTTTTCACCGTGGCTATATATACCCCTCTCCCTTCCTCACTTCCTTTACTCCGCCGACCGCTCTCTCTCGCCGAGCTTCTCAAACCCTAAGCGTCGCCGCTACTCCATCGTCAGCCGGTGAGGAAAAGCTTCACTGCCTCGACCTGCCGCCGACGTACTTTCGCCCGATCATGAAATCTTCACTCCGCCGCCGTCGTAGCTGTCTTCCTCCGCCAAGTTAGGGCGTGGAAGATCTAACCTGACGAACTTCGCATATGTTCTTCTTAGTTCGTCATGTTCTTCAGTTCGGGTAATTAAAAGTTACTTTCATTACTCGCTTTGATTCTCAAACCTTCCTGAAAATCTTCAAAGGTGTTTATTCTTCAAATCTTCACACATATGAACACCTCAAACAAAATATGCTCTTGATTCGCTTCTCTAAGCAATAATTTTTCTTCAAGATTCCTCAATTGTGTGGATCCTCGATCTATACACCTCTGGAACCTAAGACAAAGATCGCTTAGTGAAATTCTTCAAGGCTCATCCGTCAAATTCCTCAAACTAGTTCTTTTGAAAAACCTTCTGAGAACGCATATGACCTCTCCAAATTCCTCGCAACTATACTCTGTTCACAGGTACTCATGTCCACTGCTGAATCACTAGGTTCTCATCAACTTAACTCATTTGTAGTGTTCCTCGAAGAAAATTTGCATACTTCTTCAGAGAATTCGATTGTGCAAATTCCTCAGCTGAAGAATATGGCAGAAGGAAAGAAGCCACAGAAAGGAGGAAAGAGGCCTGAGGTCATGACTGCGTTTGAGATTCCTGAGGAAATATATGCTGATTATTGCACACCTGATGAAGCCGAGTTCGGCAAAGAAAACAAAAATCAGCGCAAGGTGCGCATTCAACGGATTGAAAGGAGATGGGCAAGGGAATGGAGGGAGTACAGATATGTTACTCCAAAGTACATGAAGAAATTCGCTCTCAATCCTCCATGCCCAAGAGCTCCATTGGCACCGGTCAAGAAGTCGACCCCACCAAAGATCAAGCGTGGTGAGGACTTTCTTGAAGAATGGGCCAAGCGCCAAGCCAAATTGGCAAGACAAGTCAACGAGGCGGGAGGAAATTTAATGAGGACTCTGCCATCGCTGCTGCCATCGAGGCCTCCGTCAAGCCAAGAAAATCTATGGCAAAGAAGCCCGCACACAAGCCAAGTGCTTCACCAACAAAGGTTCTCACGGCCAAGTTCTCACCGTGCCCTCACGGCCAATTCCTCATGCAGCTCCTGCTCCTCCCAAGTCCTCAGACGCTCCTACAAAGTCCTCAAGTAGCCCGACAAAGTCCTCGGCACTTGTGCATCCGCCACGTGCCAAAGGACTGCAGGCATCTCCATTGCCTCTGGTGTCTCAAAGAAGTTTCTCACCGCACCAAATTCTTCATCTGCCCCAACTCTCATCGAGGACTAAGGCCACACCGGACGAGGTCCTCGGCCAAGTCCCAAGAAGAAACAGTCGCCTTCCAAGAGCCAATTGAAGATGATGAGGCTGATGATGATGAACTTACGGAAATCATCGAGACCGCCAAGAAAGGGTCATAGAGCCAAAGGCACACCTGTGTTACCGCCGTTGGATCCAAGAGCGATCCTAGACTACATTGATCTCGCACAAGGACCCAAACACTCCTATGCTCGACTTCAAGTTGACACCGCCAAAGTCACATGTCGACTCATTTCATCCAAGAGGAGAAATGGAAATTTGATACGGCCAGAGAGATCAAGAAATCGCAGATGTAAAAGAGAAACTGCTGAAGAAAAATGTTGTCAAGATGACAATCAAGAACTTATCAAGATGCAGCTGACATCAAAGCCCTCAAGGACAAATTTGACTCCTATTATGCTGATTGGAAAGGAGCCAAAGTCGATTCGCCAACTCGACGAAGAAGTTCACCAATGTTGCAGCCCCAACGCAACAAGAAATTCCTCAGCCGAGCCTCACTCAGCCGATCGAAGAACATGCCAAGACCGATGAAGTTCAAAGGTCAAGACAATGCTAGTTCCAGGCTGATGACTCCATTCCACCAATAAGAAATTGCCGTGGCATCCACTAGTGGTGCGCGTGAAGAAATCGAACAAGTCAGGCAATCGCATCGGGCCATACCGAGGAAAATCAACCAGATTCCTCAGCTCCTCCCGCGCCAACACCAACTCCAATTCTTCCATCCGCCTCGATGTGAAGTAACCAAGGCTGCGTAACGAGCCGCAGTGAAGAAACGGAAAGCATCACCAAGGCCAAATTCTTCTACCGCGAAGAAAATGAAGCCAATGACCAGCTCCTTTGAAAATCCTATTGACGCTGTTCCAATTTCCTCAATTCCATCAAAGGACCTTGTTCCTTTTGGTGAAGATTATGAGATCCCAAGCGGATCTGATGTAGGAAATCATTCTCACGCTTCACGAAAGAAGATTGATGAAGAAATTGAAGTGGAAGCTATCCCTTCAACCCCAATCATTTCCTCGCCTATGCCTCAGTTCACAGCTGAAGAGGTCGGTGTTGAGGAGATTGAAGAAGATGTGGATATTGGAAGCACAACGCCAGTGATGAACGATGACTTTGGGGAACGTCAGCATCCAAATTCTCCACTCTTCACCCCAATCCAACAGATTCCTCACCCCATGCTCCAACGGTTCAAATGGGCTCAAGAAACTCATCCCACTTCATCTCAGACATTAAGAAATTCCAGCCACTAGCGCCGATGAACCTCTTTGCTGCTGATCCTCGATCGCACATGTAGAGGAACCAGAAATTCCTCACCAAGAACCTGAGATTGTGATTCCAGAGGTCGTGATGCAACTCACTGATACTCCACTGCCAAAGCCAAAGAATCCATTCTCAACGAAACAAAAGTTCAAGGCTGAAGACTTCTTTGGCGAGCACGTTTTCTTCACGGATTACAACCCATACGACTCTGCTCGCATAAGGACGAGGCATTTCTGGACTGCCACCAAGCCAACTTCTATTCCTCTCAGGTTTCTTCAACAAAGACAAAGTCTTCGGTCATGCACATATTCCTCATGTGGACATGGAATCCTGCCAGTTTCGAGCCAGTCCTCGGTGTTCTTCACGATGCAGACTTCGAATTTCTGCATCGACATCTGTGATTGGAATGAAGAACTCATTCTTCAATTCTATGCGACAAGCACATCACCGGAGACGCCAAGATGTGAACTCATGGGTGTTGGACCGATGTCCGAAAACACTCACTACAAGGCACCAAAGAATCGAATTGCTTCGTGCCCTACCACTCAATCCTCCCTTGATGGTGCTCGATGTATCTACAACGAACCTGAAGCTTTCAAATCACTACATGCAAGTGCCGATAAAGCCTTTGAAGCTGTGGCAGGCCCCAAGAACCAAATTCCTCATCAAGGAATTATTGTATGTGCCTCGGACCGCCTATCGGATTCTGACGAAGACCATGAGTCCTATCAAAGGCCACGACTCAAATGATGAAGAAGTCGTTGGCATCATGAAGAATATGCTTTTCAATATCATTCATGGCGTTCCCATCAACTTCCATGATTTCTTCATGAGGACTCGGCAAACATTGCTATGTCACCTTTTGAGTCAAGCCTTATGCACCATGGATTATGAGGTTCATCGTGACAAGGTCTTCACTCAATTACAAGGCTGATACTCGAACCACTGCAGCTACTTGCCCCGATTGAAGTCCTCAAACGGACATTTTCCTCACCGATGACAAGGGCAAGGCTAGTGCTGTGATAGATGAAGGCATTCGTCCATTGGATGGTCGGGCCGCAAAGCTGCATCCTACTCCACCAATGATGACTCGCCACACATGACTCGCCGCCAATACCTCAGCCAAGCAAAGTCCTCAAGCCACAACACCCAGGGTGATGACTGATCGTGAGTTACTCCTCAGTCTTCATCAGAAGGTTGATCGCAATCATAGATGGGTCAAGCGTCAGTTTGGTTCAATTCTTCACAACACGACCTCAACAACGCTAGCGCTCCTTCATCAACTTGAAATTCTTCAGGGGCGTTAGTCCTCAGTTTCGATCCTTTTGGTCATTCGATGACAAAGGGGGAGAAATGTGAGTTAGTCTTCAAGCGGGTCTATTATATGGGCAATATTTTGTTAAGTTACAACTCTTGTTCTTCTGAAACTTTTATTGGATCGAGTTGTAATCTTAAACCCGATGTTGCTCTGATACTTTTGATGCACTGTGCTCTGATACTCTTGATGCGTTATTTTGCATGCTTGTTCCTCATTAATGTTATTGCACGCATGTTGAATTTCATCAAGCACCATATTTCATCATGCATTTCAAATTCTTCATATTATATGTCAAATGTGTGTATGAATTACAAGATATAGGGGGAGATCTCCATGATTCAACTCTTCAAATGTGCATTGCCTCAAAAGCAAATTCCTCATCAGGCACATCTTCGTGGGGAGTTCTTCTATATCTTGCAATCAAATTCCTCAATATCAGTATTTACACTTCATATGTTTATCCTCGTTGAAAACTTAACCTATATTGTCATCAATCACCAAAAGGGGGAGATTGTAAGTGCATCTAGTGCCCCTTCTTGAATTTGGTGTACTGAACACTTATAGGAAAAGGGACTAATGTGATTATGATTGTACACATGGATATAAGTATAAGAGGACTATGATATTTACATAGAAAGTCGAACAATAAAAATGAATTACTTCGACTGAAGACTTTGTTATTCTAAAGACTTTCTGAAGACTTTGAAAGTGAAGAAATTGGTGTGACCTTGAAGACTTGGTATTCATTTGAGGAACATGAAGCGTGAAGACTTTTGTTTTCGTAGTTTCGTTTTCCCTTTCTTGAGTCATAGGAAACACCGTGATCGTTAAAGAGGGTCGAGGAAATACTAAGGAAAAATTTCCAGTGATGCTCAACTCAAAATCCTACACCTACCAATCCCTTTGAGTGAAGCCTTTGGAAATCTCATACAGCTCACCAATTTCTTCAAAGGATGTGAGACGAAGTTCTTCCGGTCACGAGGAATTTGTTCTGACCGAGGAGTTAGGAATTGCCAAGGCGGATTGCCTACACAGTGAGGAACATGATAGGCGTGAGGAATTTGAGAATCAAATTTCCGACCGTTCATCTTCTTGGCCTGTCCCAAAATATCTTATCCACCTAACGGTCATATCATTGAAGGGCATTTATGTCTTATCATGTCGGGCTGCTCCCTAGGCTATAAATAGCCGCCCCTACAACCACTAGCCGGTTGGCTGCTCCGAGAGAACTTGACACTTGTCATTTAAGAGCAACCCATCCTCCGAGGACTTTGAGCGAAAATCATCGAGTGAGGAAAACCCAAAACCAAACTCCCTACAAACCCAAAGTGATTGAGCATCATCAAGAGATTGATCCTGCATGGATCCGACGCTTGTTACCTTTGAAGATTGTGCTTCTTCCAGACGGTTAGGCGTCATGGTCTAGAGCATCCAAGAGGAATTGTGGATCGCCGAGTGACCAAGTCTGTGAAGGTTTGGAAGTCGCTCAAGACTTACCACAGTGATTGACGAGGTATGTGTGACCTTAGTTCAAGGAGAATACGGTGAGGACTTGGTGTCCCGAGCTGCATGCTCAGCCGATCGGGTGTCCGGACTGTGTGTCCTCGAGTTTAAATACTCACCGCTCCAACCAGACGCATAACCGAGACAAAGCAGTTGGAACTGGTCTACCAAATCATTGCCTTCACCAACCTAATCGGGTTCTATTTCCTCAACTCTTTCATTTCCTCATTATCGTGTTGAGTGTTCGTTAATATCTGTGTTTGAAGACTTTGATCAAGACTTTCTCAATTTCCTCGGTTCAATTTCTTCACCGCTTTGTCTTCATCTTGTGATATCCTGTGTTTACGCTTTCGTACTCTTTGATTGTCTTCATTTCATCATGATGACCATGCCCGCATTCTCTTATGCTTACTTGAGTACTTATTCATTGCAAGTAGTTCTTCACTTAGGAATTTCCTCACCGGCAAATTCCTCATTGAAGAATTCATAAAAATCGCCTATTCACCCCCCTCTAGTCGATATAACGCACTTTCAACCACTAGCTGGTTGGCTGCTCCGAGAGAAACTAACACTTGTCATTGAGAGCATCCCATCCTCCGAGGATTTTGAGCGAAAATCATCATGTGAGGAAAACCCAAACCGAAACACCTACAAACCCAAAGTGATTGAACATCACTGAAGAGATTGATCCTGTGTGGATCCGACGCTTGTTACCTTAGAAGACTGTGCATCTTCCAAACGGTTAGGCGTCATGGTCTAGAGTATCCAAGAGGAAATTGTGAATCGCTGAGTGACCGAGTTTGTGAAGGTTTAGAAGTCACCTGAAGACTTACCATGAGTGATTGGGCGAGGTCTGTGTGATCTTAGCTCAAGGAAAATATGGTGAGGACTGTGTGTTCGGGACTGTGCGTCCTCAGGTTTAAATACGTAGTCGCTCCAATCAGACGTACAACAGTTACAACAGTTGGAACTGGTCTACCAAATCACTGTCTTCACCCAGCTAACAGGTTCTATTTCCTCAACCCTTTCATTTCCTCATTCTGTGTTGTGTACTTGATCGTTACTGTTTGAAGAATTTGACTAAAGACTTTCTCAATTTCCTCAGTTCAATTTTTCAGTCAGTTTGTCTTCAGCCTGCTTATCCTGTGTTTACGTTTTCTGTACTCTGTGCTTGTTTTCATTTCATCATGATGAATGTGCTTCTGTTCTGTTATGCTTGCATTTGAGTACTTATTCCGCTGCTAGTCGTTCGTGACTTAGGAATTTCCTCACCGTGAAATTCCTCAGTGAAGAATTTGTAAAAATCGCATATTCACCCCCCCTCTAGTCGACTTAACGCACTTTCAGCTTCCAGCGGAGTGAAGGAATAACAGATTAAGTCAGTCGTTCAGGCTCTGTCGGTCTATGCCATGGGTATCTTTAAATTTCCTGTTTCTCTTTGTGAAGAGTTATCCCATATCATTAGGAATTTTTGGTGGGGTGACGATGAGAATAGGAAGATAACACATTTGTTGGCCTGGGATAGGATGACGAGGCCCAAAGGAGTAGGAGGTATGGGCTTCTGAGATATCAGATTATTTAATCAAGCGCTTTTGGCGAAACAGGCTTGGCGATTATGTGTTTTTCCGGACTCGTTATGTGCAAAGGTGATGAAAAGCAAAATGTTATCCTTATGGGCATCTGCTGGACACGGTGTTCCCTCAAGTGACATCGACCCCTTGGCAAGGTGTGATGCATGGTCTTGAGCTGATGAAAAAGGGTGTCATTTGGAGAGTCTGCGATGGGGCGAATATAAATATTTGGAGGGATAATTGGCTTCCTAGAGAGTCGGGTCTACAAATCTCTGCGAAAAAGAATAGAACCAGACTTAAATATGTGTCTGAGTTATTCATCAATGGCTCAAAAAGATGGGATGAAAATCTTATTAGGCATCTATTTTATCCCCATGATGCAGAGGAAATTCTGAAGTTGCGTATTATGAATTTGGATGAGGGAGATTTTATTGCTTGTCACTATGAGAAAACGGGATGTTCTCAATTAAAAGTGTGTATAGGCTGGTGCTGAACCTAAGGGACTACAATCCCGGGTTAGGGAGTTCCAGTGGTGCTGCAAATGGGGAGAGGAGGCTATGGAGCATTATTTGGAAGGGTCAGGTCCCTCAGAAGATTAGAATTTTGGCGTGGCGTGCTGCTACGCACAGTCTAGCGGTTCAAATGAATAGAGTGAAACATCACCAGACTACCATTGGGTTGGGGCTCTATTTGTAATGTTGAAGATGAATGTGTGTTTCATGCTCGCAAACTGTCCCAAGGCTCGAAAGCGCTTCAGATGGCGGTAAGGGAGGTTTGGAATTTACCAGGTGAGGAGTTTTTCAAATTTTCTGGGCCGGATTGGTTACTTATTTTATTGGATCAAGTCAGGTCACCAGTGCGTGAAAAAATTATATTCATGTTTTGGAGGACATGGCACCTGAGGAATGATTTGATCTTTGGTAAGGGAAAGGAAACTATCTCTGCCTCTGTGAGCTTTATTCAAAACTATTGGGCATCCTTCTCGTCCTGTCATTCCAATGTGAAGATGGAGATTAGCAACAAAGGTAAGGAGAGAGCGGATGGTTTAACTTTTACTAATAATGTGCATGAGAATTTTGTGGCTTGGCAGCCTCCTGTTAGGGAGTACATTAAGATTAATGTTGATGCAAGTTATGAGGAGGCCATGAGTGCTGCGAGTGTGGGTGTCGTGGCCAGGAACTATATTGGCGAGGTTATCATTTGTCGTGGGATCATATTGAGGTGCGCAATAGCGTGGATGAAGCGGAACTGAGAGCGGCCCTAGTGGGGTTGTACATCGGTATTACTCTCCACAAGCCCATCATTTTAGAAACTGATTATTCTTTTGTGGCATCTTCTTTTGGAAATGATCCTCGAGATAGGTCTTCCCTAGTTGATCTCAAAATGGAAGCGTTGAGTATTTTCAAGATGATGATAAATTGCAAGATATCCAAGATTCACAGAAGATCCAATAGGGTGGCGCATGAGATTGCGAAGTTTAGTTTTGATAATAGGTCCGACGGTGTGCTTTTTAACAGTGTTCCGCCCTGCGTGGCTAGAGTTGTAATGGATGATTGTATGAATGTTCTAAATTAATTAATATATGGAAGGGGGTTTTAAAAAAAGATTGAGATGGACCATTGCAGAAAGTTATCAGCTAAGAAGAAGCCCTTATCCTACTTGGTGCCAAGTGGCAACGATTTTCAGTCGCCAGATTGTAATCCAAACTCTCTGGCGGCAACATCTCAGCCGTCTAGTGGTGCGAAAATTTTAGGAGAAGACGTGAATGGTGACCATACGTTCTATATGGATGTTAGAGGAGGGGACGATGCACACGTTGAAGAAGAGGACAACACATACGTCATCAACATGTGATTTATATATGTCGTCGATTAAATGCTTTTGTTCTTGCAACTTGTTTTTTTTTTTGCGAATGGTTCTTGCAACTTGTTAAAATTGTGTACACAATTGCTTTCGAAATGGTGTGATAAAATGTTTGATTTTGGAGGCAATCAAAGTGTTTCAATGAAGAAAATGTAAAAAAAAACATGGAGGCTGAGATATGTCGACTCTGAGTTTGCACGTCGCCTGGCCACCACTCCATATGCAACATGACGACTGCAAATATAGTGACTCTGCTAGAGTTGCTATAAGTGGATAAAGTGCAACTATAATATGGTGATTTATCATTTACTTTAATTGCATGTATATATTTGATATATTTATTGGTTTCACTAGAAATCGAACATGGTTCTTGACTTTCCCGAATGTTTATATCCTCATTTTTGTGGCAATTAGGTTTGTGACTGGTTTGCGCTAATATTAACAAAAAATAATTTGGAATGGGCAATGCAAATATATCCTCATCCTCTTAGATCCTTCACATACCACCGTTAGATCTTGTATTGCGTTACCTCAAAGCAAGTAGAATCAAACATAGCCAAAATCAAGGTGAGAAGATAAAAAAAAGCATACATTTCATGATCTTGAGCAAAATTAGGATACAAACGGAACAAGACTGATGCATAGACAGTCGATGCACGGGAGAGTAAACACACCCGTCGTTGCTTCTCCTACCGTATGTATACGGACCTCATAGGCGCCGATAATTATGTATTATCCACGCATGAGAGCCAATATACGCAACGATAATGAAACTGAAACAAGGGAAAACTTGAATCGACTAATAATACACCGACGGAAGGATCAATCTTCCGGGGCGTAGGTTTTGACGATCTTGAAATCGGTGGAGAAGACCTCGTCGAAGACGTTCCTCATGCCGTTCTTGGACATGAAGCGGAAGTTGAAGGGGCCGACGAGGTCCTTGCTACAC
Source organism: Aegilops bicornis (assembly GCA_021605145.1). NCBI lineage: Eukaryota > Viridiplantae > Streptophyta > Magnoliopsida > Poales > Poaceae > Aegilops > Aegilops bicornis. The sequence goes on from CM038672.1 coordinate 630,866,600, forward strand.
GAGACCTCCCAGAAGTCACCCTTCCTGGTCAAGGGCTGCCACTCCTCCGAGCCGTGCTGCCGGAGCTCCACCTCCGCGAGGCTGTCGCCTGGTCTGGTGTAGCCGATTTTCAGCACCAGCTTCTTGGGGCCGGACCCCTTCTCCACCGTGAAGGCCACCTTCACGGCGCACATCGCGCCGGCGAACAGCGCCGCCAGCACCACCGCCGCGAGCAACCTTGAGGACGAGGAGGAGGCCATCTGGACTGACAGAGATTTGACTGTTGTGTGTGGATGCTTCGAGCTGTGTGTATTCTGCTGGATCATGTGCACGGTATTTATGGGCGGAGGAAGAGAGCGTCCGACGGGCGGTGCTCCGGGCAACACAGTCGGAGGAAACGGCGCTGGCCGTGACCGCCGCGCCAATTCAATCGGAGGAAACGGCGCTGGTCGTGACCGCCGCGCCAATACAATCGGAGGAAACGGCGCCGCATGTCACCACGGTATTTAAACGACATGAACAATTGTTTCTGATGGCCTGCAATTAATTGGTGGACCTAAATTGGTGCCTAGTGTTGAGCCGTTTTAAGACGGTCCTAAGTTGATATGAGCTGTTATTTTCTCCTGATCTGAAGGCTGATATTACTCTTGCGTAATGTAAGGTAAGATGTTATCAGTGATTATTTATTATGTGGGGTTAGTATGAACTTTTCACTTCAACAAATAAAGGAATAAATTATGGGCACCGCTAGGCGCCGGTGCACCGGCCGAAATTTTCGGCCGGTCAATGCCCTAGCGTTGGATACAGACACACGTGACCGTCAGATCTACAGAAAAAAAAAGACAAATCCCCTCCTCGCTCGAGTACAACTCGAGCACAACTCCATGAACCTCCCGCACCTCGCACTACAGCTCGCTGAGCTGCTCATCGGCGCGCTCGCCGGAGCCGCTTGTCGGCGTGCTCGCTGGAGCCGCTCTCCGGGTTCCATAACGGCCGCCGGTAGATCCCCTAGCGCGCGGTCACCAACAGATTGCAGCTCTAATCCTCTCCCCTGGTTGCTTCCAGCTTGCGATTTACCATGGTTGCAACATCCCCTGATCGATGTCACCGCCTCCAGCTCGCCGCGGCCGTTGGCTTGCATCTGGTGTCCTAAAACAACTGAAAACAAAACAAAATCCTTGAAGCAAAATATTACTAGGTTCCAGCAAGAAAAAGCTCCAGTTTCTGCATAGCAAATTCAGTAGCAGAAAAAGCTCCAATGGTCAGTTGTAGCAAAAAAGAAACAGGTTCCAGCAAAAGAATAGATCGGTTCCAACAAAAGCAAATTCAGTGGAGAAGAGCTCTAGGGTCGATTGTAGCAAAAAAATAAGGTAGTTCCAGCAAAACAATATGCCGGTTCCAGCAAAAAAAAAACACCTCGCAACCAACCGAGGGCTGACAATGTCGCCAAAAATCATGCCTCGCCACCGGCGGTCACGAAACAAAAACATCTCAGTGATCCAGCAAAAAAACTTACGGTTGTAGCAAAAAAAAAGAAGACGACGCCAGCAAAAACGACATGTTCACCTTGCAACTCCACCGGACCTGGTTGTAGCTCCGCCGGACAACACTTCCAGCTTTTCTCGGCCATGGTTGTAGCACCCCCTCACCAGCATGTAGGAGCCTTGTAGATCCGCTAGACAATGGTTCCAGCTTTCTCCGACCACGGTTGCAGCTCCGCGAAACTGCGGTTGTAGCACCGCCGAGCCAATCCACGCCGACGGCCACATAGCTTGCTCGTGCTCGTCATGCGCCGTCGTCCGATGCCTTTGCAGCACCACCCCCGCCATCTACTCGCAGCACGCGCTCTACCGTCGCCCACCAAAACATCACGCCCCCTCCCCCCCCACACACACACACCTCGCCATGGATAAGAGCTCGTCGGGAGGTACAAACAGCTGCGAGGCGTTCGAGATCGGGATGAAACAGAAGAAAGGGGATTGAGGAAGAGAGAGAGAGGAGGGGGAAGAGATAAGGTGGGGATAGATCGTGTGTGGGTCCCGCGATGCACGTGGCTTCTTGTACTCCCTCCTGTCACGAGCGGGTTTGAATGTGTGTACTGATTTCCCGAGCGGGCGAGGTGCGACCGGCCCAAGTTTAGGCCGGCGCACCGTTCCCAAACATTTACCATAAATTATGCTGTCACTAAAACATGAAGGCCCATAAGGAAAAATATAGAAATTGTAATTACTGTTATCTTTGCTTCCCGGTTTGGTCACAAGACAATAGTCATCGCTGTAAAGTTTTTTTTAATGTCCATAACAGTGATGACTTTTTAAAGGAAAAATAATGTTTTTAGTGATTCTACTAGACCGTACTAATATTTATGTTACAACGTGGTAATGCCGGCTGGGGGGGTGGGGTCAAGGCCGGTGCACGCCTCCTCATGCTTGATGTCGTTGGTGGATCAGGGCGGAGAGGGGGGAGGTTGGCGGGGGACTCCTCGTTGGGAGTCTGTGGGGAAGTACGGTGTGAAAGTGAGGTGGGGATCATCCAGTTTTAAAGGAGAGGGCACCAGCGAGAAATGTTCCGTCACGGTGAAAAACCGAGCGGCGAAGTAACCGTCCATTAGAAGAAGGGAACACATCGTGGGGCGGGCTTTTGTGTTGGGACTGTGTATTTGAAATAACATGGTGGATAGTCCGTGCTGGATTTGTAGTCCCGACCTTGGAAACGATCTTAATCATTTGTTTAATTTATTTATACGCATTGTAGCCCGTAGCAACGCACGGGCATTCTACTAGTATTTATGCAAATGATGTGCATTCATGAGAAATATGTATGAATATAGCATACATAATTTTCAAAATATATAAACATGTAGATTATATATTAATCTTAGTTTAGAGAAATATATTTTTGATATTAGAAATACTTACGCATATAAACTATCAATATGAATATTCAAGTATAAAATAAAAATTGAAAAGATAGCAGAACATCCCTGAGTTTGACACCAACGTCCATCACCTGCCTCCGGCACCACCACAGCAGCCACCAAAGAATAGAATGATGGATCACCTCCTCACCCGAGCTCGACGCGGCTCCATCGCTGATATGCAGCTTTGGGGACCTCTAAGATGGCTCCCCAAAAGTGAAGCCATTGCCGTTGAACGAACCAGACCAGGGCAAATACCCCGGGCACGCCATTGAACTCCAAATCTGACACCCCACCACGATTAAGATGCCGAAGTAGGAAATCACACCTGCCATCCATGAACCATGAACCCAGCACACATCCGGTCTTCCAGATGTTGTTGATCCAGACCACGATCTGCATCCGATTCCAGACTACCTCCTATCGATGTCAAAACCGGCCGATCTTGGGTAAGGGGTCCGAACTGTGCGTTTGAGGATCGAAGGTAACAGGAGACAAAGGGGGGCACGATGTTTACCCAGGTTCGGGCCCTATTAATGGAGGTAAAACACTACTTCCTGCTTGATTTACTTTGATGAGTATAGGGGTTACAAGAGTTGGTCTACCACGAGATAGTAATGGCTAAACCCTAGATGTCTAGCCTATATAAATTCTGATAGCCTCTACGGACTAAACCCTCCGGTTTATATAGACACCGGAGGGGCCTAGGGAGTCGGTTTACAGAGAAAGGAAACTATACATCCGGACGCCGAACTTGCCATCCACGCAAAAGGAGAGTCCTATACGGACATGGGGGAAGGCCTTCTATCTTGTCTCTTGACGGCCCATCTGTCCGGCCCATATCACACAGCCCGGTCACCCGAGGACCACATAATCCAGGACTCCCTCAGTAGCCCCTGAACCAGTCTTGAATGACGATGTGTTTGGCACATAGATTGTCTTCGGCATTGTAAGGTGGGTTCCTCCTCTGAATACTTCAAAGCAGTCTTCTGAATAAAAGAACTGTATCCGGATCTGTATAACAGTTACAACCCTCAACCATGAAGGCAAAATACTTAATGAAAATAAGTTGTGTCTACTGACAACTTTTTCGACGAAACGTCACGTCTAGCCTCTATCATTTCGAACCGTTTTTGGGCCTCCCGCTTCGTTTTTCGAGGCGTGGCCTCTAATGACACGTCTTGTCCAAGCAGAGATCGTGCCCACTTATTGCGGGATTATCATCAATACGGGTTTGAGTAATCCAACTGTGCCGTTCGCACGACCCCTTGGAAACAGGCGAGTTTTATGGCTTGAGGGGGGGGGGGGCGCTTGAAATTCACGGCCTATATAAGTGGATAAAGATCCATCTTTTTACCCCCACGCCTTCCTCCTTCCTCTGCTTTCCCCTCCTCGAGCTCCAGCGCCCAAGCTTCAATCTTTCCCACCGCCGCCAACCGCTCCATCCATGTCCGGATCCGGCTCACAGGGCAAGTGGGTGGCCTCCTCCATCACGGAGAAGGACGTGAAGGAGCTCCGGGAGGCGGGGTACCTGACTGCGGACGTCGCGCACAGGCTTCCTGCCAAGAAGCAAGTCATTCCCACTCCGGAGCCCGGCGAAAGAGTGGTGTTTATCCCCCACTTCCTCCGCGGACTTGGATTCCCCCTCCACCCCTTTGTCTGCGGACTCATGTTCTACTACGGGCTAGATTTCCATGATCTAGCCCCAAATTCCTTCCCCCACATCTCGGCGTTTGTCGTCGTGTGCGAGGCGCTACTCCGCATCCCCCCACACTTCGGCCTCTGGCTAAAAGTCTTCAATGTGAAGCCGAAGGTGGTCGACGGGCAGCCTGCGGACTACGGCGGCACCATGTTAAGCAAGCTCCCCAACACCACTTGGCCTAAAGGGGCCTTCATGGAGACCGTAAAGGTGTGGCAACAGGAGTGGTTCTATATCACCGAACCCCGTGGCGCCAGATGGGCGGCCACTCCTAAGTTCAGATCTGATCCCCCTCTGCGCCTCGCGTCGTGGACCAACAAGGGTATGGACAGGGGGTCGACCGATGAAGTGATGATGCTGCAAAAGCGCATCAAAAATATGATAAACAAGAACACCAGTCTCACTGACGTGATTCAGGTGATGCTCTTCCACCGGATCCTCCTGTGCCAACGCCGGCCTCTCCATATGTGAGAGTTCAATCCGGAAGGACCGCGGACCCTGTAGTGCTTCTTCGGCACAACGCACGAAGAGATTTGGAAGCTGCTCTTCAAGGCCCAGAAGACGTGGCCGAAGAAGACCGACGACTTTGGCCTCGACAACGCGAATCCGGCCACTCCGGTAAGTATTCTGTTTTGGAACATAACTTCGGTTATAGATCAAAGGGTATACTGAGTTTTCCCTTCCTCATTCAGGGCTGGACAGCAAAGGCAGAGTGCATCAAGTGTCCGGCTCCGCTACCTGAAGACTCAGCCACTCCTCTGCTAACGAGTATGCTGGTTCCGGCGCCGTATCAGGTGCCGGAGAAGAAGGCCAAGAAGAAGAGCAAGGATGCCAAGGGCGGCCTCCGCCGTAAAGGTACTTCGAATGCAGTGTTCGTAGAAACCAAAGTCCCCTCCTCCCACGAGGAAGATGAAGACGAAGGGGAGGAGGAGGCAGAAAGTGACTCTCCCCTCAAGGGGAGGAGGAAGAAGAGAGCAGCCTTCGCTGACCCGGAGGAGGGGGCGTCCAAGAGGGAGAAGATAACCCTCTCGGACGTTTCGGATATGGATGCTGAACACACCCCCAAGAGGCGCCCCAGGGAAAAGCCCCTAGCCACATCGTAAGTGCCAAAGGATACTTTACATATATTTGATCCTTTATGATTGTAATATAACATATAATGTTGTTTGTTCCAGTCCGTCCCACGACTTCCCCCAACCATCGTTATCTGAGGGGAATTCTCTGGCGCCGGGGATGGTGGAGACCGAGACGCCTCCGCAAGCCTGTCCGCCAATCATCGCGGATGACACCGAGGTGTTGTCCCGAAGAGCCTCTCCAGGCCATGGAGAGGTGAGGGAGGCTGCGAACATGGCACCTGAGGGTGAGGCCTCGGCTGCCGAGAACATGGAGGGCCCCCATGGAAACCGATGGTGGGGGATTTGACTAGTCCGGCCCCTAGCCGAACACAATTCCGGAGTCCCATATGGCTCCGAAATCGAGCGAGCAATCCCCTTCGAAGGAGGGGGGAGCGCCAACTCCGGCGGTGACCTCCACTAATCCGGAGACACCGGACACTCTCGTGGAGGCACAGTGACGTGCTTCCATCATGGAGGAGCACCGCACCCTGATGGGTGCGGTGGTTGAGAAGGTTCAGTCCGCCAAGAGCGGGCTGAACAAAGTCTTCACCAGCCTGCTGACAGGCTTCGAGGTATGCGACGTAATATTCTTCGCCGCTTTTCATATGAAAAGATATGCCTGTATATAGATAGTAGCCTCCGAGACTCTTTTCGGTTTTGAAAAAGGCCTAACAGAGGATCAAGTAATAATCGCAGGAGGTGACATACTTGTCTATTGTATAACATACTTCTCTGTTGGCGGCGACCGCCCAGGCCGCTGAAGTTTCCGAACTCAAGCGGAAGCTGCAGTTGGCTGACGATGATATCGACCGCATGAACAAGCGGTTCGGTGAAGCACATGGTGTGTAAAAATCTCGTTCATACCTAGATTGAGATGTAAATCATGAGTTTAAGCTCATGCACTGCTATGTTCATGATTGCAGGCAGCGCGGCCGAGGTCGAGACCCCGCCCTTGCGCAAGCCAAGGAGCAGGCGAAGGCGAGCAAAGTGGCTGCTGACAAAGCGGCTGCGGATTTAAAGACCGACCAGGTCGCCCGCCACAAGTACAAGGAGAGGGTGACCGAGGTGGAGCAAGAGATCAAGGACGCCACCAGCAAGTGCGAGGCCTTGGAGGAGAAGAATACGGCCCAAGCGGCCGATCTCACCAAGGCCCTTCAGGAGGCCAAAGAAGCACGGACCGAAGCCCGGGGTGCTCGGGAGGAGATTCGTCATGCCAAACAGATAGCGGTTGGTAAGCCCTTTCTCTTGTAGAGTATATTTTGGGGGTCACAGATATGCCTTGCTCACTCACCTATGGAGTTCTCCAGATGCCTTTGTGGATCTTCCGAGGAGTGCCACCGATGCCGCGCAATTCTTCAGGGCCCAGGAGGGGAACTCAACGGAGAAGCTCTTCTGGTCACAGTTCTTGGCACCGGAACACCCAGTGCTTTTGAACAACCAGATGAAGCAACTTCCGGAGCTGCACAGGATGTCCGGCTTGGCCATGAAGGACGTCATAGTCCGGCTATGGCCAACCGAACCCATTCCCAGCAGCTACTTCGGCCTGGTGAGGCGACTCGTCGACGCGCTGCCCCGGGTTGAAGCCGTGAAGCACTCGGCGTGCATAGAAGGTGCGCGGATGGCCTTTCCCGTGTCAAGATGCACTGAGCGAAGATGAAGGCCGTCGTCGTGGCAACCGAGGGCCCACCCGAAGGCAAGGACCACCGCAAGCCGGAGGGGTATTTTGAGGACGTCCTGGAGGGTGCCCGATTAGTTGAGGATCAATGCTCAAAAGATGTCATGTTTGAGTGAATGTATCCGAGCTGCCCAGAGGTTGTTTTATGAACCAAGACTTTGTAATATATTTATGCCTTTATTTGAAACTACTTTCCTCCTGTGCGGCCATTTTATTAATCTTGAGAGTTTGCCAGTCGTCGGCTTCAGCCCCCACGTAGATGCTACGGGGGTGTTTGGAGTAGCACGCAATCAAACTTGACCCAACGTCTTGGTCCGTGAAGGAGGTGTCTGCGCAGCGAACCAGGCAATCAGACTATGCGGCTTTATTACTTTCACTTAGCCATAGGAGTTTAACGGCGGGGCTAAGTACTAGCCCCTAGTGCGTATGCGGCTATCCAAACTTGGATGCCCTAAGCACATGACTGGACGGAGGCCAGTCCTTCGTATAATACGGAAGAAATCGCAAAAGATTTATAGTAAGTTGTCGAATCGCTGACCAGCTCTCGCCGTATCATGACAGCTAGTTTTCGGCTTTATCTACTAAGGTGCTTGACCGGACGAACCAGAAACACAATCGCAGTAGTTCTCCCTTTACTACCCTAGCCGAACAAGCGGAACGTAAGGTAGTAACTACAAGAGCCGGGCAACCCAACTATGGACCAAAGACATGATTCGGAGCTGATGCATATAATGCAATATTCGAGATGCCGAAGTATACTTAGAAAAGTGTTCGGACTTTTTTTTTGAAAATATATGTGGCCGAATAGAGCCCCTGGCATTTTAAGCCATACCGAAGTGTACATGTCAATCTGACGCGAAGAGGGAATACAGATTATGAAATAAACCAATATCGAATAGGAGTTGGTGAAAACCTGTTTCCATTTCAATCTGATTGATATGTAAAAATGTGCCCTTACAGATAATGCCATAAGCATCAAGGCTATTTTACATGCCGAGAATTTGTAAATAAGGAAAGCTGTATACAGGTCCTAAAGAAGAAAAGGTAGTCTTGAAGATCCCTTGGACAACCTGCCGCACATCTGCGTCGCTTTCGCCTTGGTGAACATCCTTTGAGAGGAGCAACCGACGATCGTTTATACAAAAGGGGCCCGGAAAGAGCCCCTGCACGTCCATAGGATAGCTAGGTTTTAATGCACCTGTGGTATGGAAGAAAGAAGAAAGAAAGATCAACGAAGAAAGGTTAAGGTCAAATAGGGTCAAGCCGCACTATAGACCTTGTCCGCAGTGTGCCTCCGTCGTTGCCCAGGGTATTTTGAGTGCGTAATTATCCACGCGCGGTACATATGTCGCGGTTTTGTGGGGCGATCGACGGAGGCGAGACTGCTAGTCCAGCTCTGGATCCATAGAGCAGTCATTTTGTGGAGTAGGCCGGACTCGCTTAATGGTGTCCGGGGCCTTGAGGGCTGATGAGTTATCCGACTTGATGAGGCAGTTCTGTACTTCGGCTGCAAGGGCTGCGGTGTGCTCCTCAGTACGGAGGGAGCGCTCCATGTTGCCATTGACTGTAATAACGCCGCGGGGTCTAGGCATTCTGAGCCTTAAGTAAGCATAATGCGAGACTGCATTGAAGCGGGCGAAGGCGGTACGTCCGGCAAAGGCGTGATAACCACTGCGGAAGGGGACGATGTCGAAGATCAAGTCTTCGCTTTGGAAGTTGTCCGGTGAACCGAAGACTACTTCCAATGTTAGTGAGCCTGCGCAGCGGGCCTTGACGTCGGGTATCACTCCTTTAAAGGTGGTGTTACTAGGCTTAATTCTTGACGGGTCAATACCCATTTTACGGACAGTGTCTTGATAGATCAAGTTAAGATTGTTGCCACCGTCCATAAGGACTCGAGTGAGATGGTATCCGTCGATAATTGGATCGAGGACTAGAGCTGCCGAACCTCCATGACGGATACTGGTCGGGTGGTCCCTGCGATCGAAGGTGATCGGACAAGCCGACCACGGGTTGAATTTAGGGGCGACAGGCTATACTGCGTAGTCGTCCCTTAGTGCGCGCTTGTGCTCCCTTTTGGGGATATGCGTGACATATATCATGTTCACTGTTTTCATCTCAGGGGGAAATTTCTTTTGTCCCCCTGTATTCGGTGGGCGGGGCTCTTCATCGTCCTCGCTTGCCGGCCCTTTCCCCTTGTGTTCGGTATTTAACTTACCGGCATGTTTGAAGACCCAACGATTTCTATTGGAGTGATTGGCAGGCTTGTCGGGGGTGCCATGAATCTGGCAAGGCCGATCGAGTATTTTGTCCAAATTAGATGGACCATCTTTATTTCCTTTGAATGGCTTCTTCCGCTGACCGGATTTAGAGCCACTGAATCCGGCGTTAATCGCTGTGTCTTCAATTTCTTCATTGTTGTTTCGACGCTTATGTTTGTTGCGTCGTGACCTGCCATTGCCGTCCCTGAGTTCGGAGGTGCCAGGGTCGCTGGTACTGTTGCTTCTATAGCCAACCAGTTGTCTTCTCCCGCGCAGAAGCGGGTCATGAGTGTGGTAAGAGCTGCCATAGACTTCGGTTTTTCCTGACCGAGGTGTCGGGAGAGCCATTCGTCGCGGACGCTATGTTTAAAGGCTGCGAGAACTTCGGCGTCCGGACAATCGACGATTTGGTTCTTTTTAATTAAGAACCTACTCTAGGTTTTGCAGGCTGACTCTCCGGGTTGCTGGACTATATGGCTAAGGTCATCGGCATCCGGGGGTCGGACATAGGTACCTTGGAAGTTGTCTCGAAAGGCATCCTCCAAGTCTTCCCAGCTACCAATACAATTCTCTAGTAGGCTGTTCAACCAGTGCCGTCCTGGTCCTTTCAGCTTTAGGGGGAGGTAATTAATGATGTGGAGATCGTCGCCGCGAGCCATCTGAATATGGAGAAGGAAATCCTCAATCCATACCACGGGATCTGTCGTTCCATCGTATGATTGGATGTTTACGGGTTTAAACCCTTTTGGAAATTGGTGCTGCATTACCTCATCTGTAAAGCACAAGGGGTGTGCGGCGCCTCTGTATCGGGCAACGTCACGATAGAGTTCGGATGACATCCGTGTTCAGTTTTCAGCCCGAGTTCGGTTATGCTTATCGCACCAAGCTTGAAGGCCGTCGTCTCTCATTGGAGCGCGTCCCCTTGATCCGTAGATTGATCTGGTCTGGCCGGCTCTATTGTCCAGGTCCTGACGTAAGTCATAGGTGTAGCCCGGAGCCGCTACCTCTTTGCCTCGACGGCGAGGTGGCACGGGCTGGTGTTCGACGTAACCAGCCAATCTGTCTCGCCCACGTGGTGGCCAGTCTGGTTCATCAGCATGATTATATCTTGACGGTATTGGCTCAAGGGCCTCGTCATTGAATTGTGGCAGTAGCCGACGCTTCGGATAACTCTTTGTTGGGCGCTCGAGGCCGTATTCCTCGGCAGCAAGGACCTGGGTCCATCTATCGTTGAGCATATCCTGTTCGGCTTGAAGCTGTTGCTATTTCTTCTTTAGGCTCCTCGCAGTTGCGATGAGTTGTCGCTTAAAGCGTTCTTGCTCGAGGGGTTCCTCTGGCACGATGAAGTCTTCGTTGCCGAGGATGACTTCCTCCTCGGAGGCCGGTAAATAGTTACTGTCCTACGAATCCTCATTCTCGGCAAGTTTGTCTGGGTTGATGATGTCTACTACGCAACCTTCTTCTTGTAGACGTTGTTGGGCCTCCAAGTGCAGAGGTTTGTAGGACAGTAGCAAATTTCCCTCAAGTGGATGACCTAAGGTTTATCAATCCGTGGGAGGCGTAGGATGAAGATGGTCTCTCTCAAACAACCATGCAACCAAATAACAAAGAGTCTCTTGTGTCCCCAACACACCCAGTACAATGGTAAATTGTATAGGTGCACTAGTTCGGCGAAGAGATGGTGATACAAATGCAATTTGGATGGTAGATATAGGCTTTTGTAATCTGAAAAATATAAAAACAGCAAGGTAACTAGTGATAAAATTGAGCGCAAATGGTATTGCAATGTTAGGAAACAAGGCCTAGGGTTCATACTTTCACTAGTGCAAGTTCTCTCAATAATAATAACATAATTGGATCACATAACTATCCCTCAACATGCAACAAAGAGTCACTCCAAAGTCACTAATAGCGGAGAACAAACGAAGAGATTATGGTAGGGTACGAAACCACCTCAAAGTTATTCTTTCGGATCGATCTATTCAAGAGTTTGTACTAGAATAACACCTTAAGACACAAATCAACCAAACCCTAATGTCACCTAGATACTCCAATGTCACCTCAAGTATCCGTGGGTATGATTATATACGATATGCATCACACAATCTCAGATTCATCTATTCAAACCAACACAAAGTACTTCAAAGAGTGCCCCAAAGTTTCTACCGGAGAGTCAAGACGAAAACGTGTGCCAACCCCTATGCATAGGTTCATGGCGGAACCCACAAGTTGATCACCAAAACATACATCAAGTGGCACGTGATATCCCATTGTCACCACAAATAAGCACGGCAAGACATACATCAAGTGTTCTCAAATCCTTAAAGACTCAATCCGATAAGATAACTTCAAAGGGAAAACTCAATCCATTACAAGAGAGTAGAGGGGGAGAAACATCATAAGATCCAACTATAATAGCAAAGCTCGCGATACATCAAGATCGTGCCAAATCAAAAACACGAGAGAGAGAAAGATCAAACACATAGCTACTGGTACATACCCTCAGCCCCGAGGGTGAACTACTCCCTCTCGTCATGGAGAGCGCCGGGATGATGAATATGGCCACCGGCGAGGGATCCCCCCTCCGGCAGGGTGCCGGAACAGGGTCCCGATTGGTTTTTGGTGGCTACAGAGGCTTGCGGCGGCGGAACTCCCGATCTATTCTGTTCTTCGATGGTTTTAGGGTATATTGGTATATATAGGAGGAAGAAATACATCAGGGGAGCCACGAGGGGCCCATGAGGGTGGAGGGCGTGCCCAGGGGGGTGGGCGCGCTCCCCTGCCGCGTGCCCTCCTCGTTGATTTCCCTGACGTGCACTCCAAGTCCCCTGGATTGCTTCCGTTCCAAAAATAACTTTTCCGAAGGTTTCATTCCGTTTGGACTCCGTTTGATATTCCTTTTGTGCGAAACACTGAAACAAGGGGAAAAACAGAACCGGCACTTGGCTCGGGTCAATAGGTTAGTCCCAAAAATAATATAAAAGTGTTTAATAAAGCCCATAAACATCCAAAACAGATAATATAATAGCATGGAACAATAAAAAATTATAGATACGTTGGAGACGTATCAGTTGACTTGTCCGTCTTCCCAATCATCCTGCTCTACGGTAGGCTCGATGGGGTGGTCAGAGTCTTCGGCATTCTCCGGAGTGTCATTATCTCCGATGCCGGTATTACCTTCTTTTTCCCGCCGCGATCGTGAACGGCGCCGCTGACGTCGACGCTTCAGTGGTACCTCGACGGGCTTGTCCTTGATCGGATCCTGATTGCCCTCGTCGTCCTCTTTGGGTGTATCCACCATCTACACGTTGTATGTAGAAGTGGCAGTACAACGTCCGGTGTGAAAGATCGAGTATGTCGCCTAGAGGGGGGGGGGTGAATAGGCGCTTTAAAATAATTACGGTTTAGGCTTGAACAAATGCGGAATAAACCTAGCGGTTAATTTGTCAAGCACAAAACCTAAAACAACTAGGCTTACCTATGTGCACCAACAACTTATGCTAAAGAAGATAAACTACTAGGTAATAGCATGATATATGACAAGAAATAATATGGCTATCACAGAGTAAAGTGAATAAGTAAAGGGCTCGGGTAAGAGACAACCGAGGCACGCGGAGACGATGATGTATCCCGAAGTTCACACCCTTGCGGATGCTAATCTCCGTTTGGAGTGGTGTGGAGGCACAATGCTCCCAAGAAGCCACTAGGGCCATCAGAATCTCCTCACGCCCAAGACAATGCAAGATGCCGTGATTCCACTAAGGGACCCTTGAGGGCGATCCATCAACCTGCATAAATGGCAACCCTTGGGGGTGGTCACCGAACCCGTACACTTTGGCAACCCTTGAGGGCGGTCACCGGCACCCGTCAAATTGCTCGGGGCGATCTTCACAACCTAATTGGAGACCCCGACGCTTGCCCGGAGCTTTATACCATAATTATTGAGCTCCGAACACCACCAACCGTCTAGGGCGCCCAAGCACCCAAGAGGAACAAGCTCAAGGGCACCAAGCACCCAAGAGTAATAAGCTTCTCAACTTGTAACTTCCACGTATCACCGTGGAGAACTCAAATCGATGCACCAAATGCAATGGCAAGGGCACACGGAGTGCCCAAGTCCTTCTCTCTCAAATCCCACCGAAGCAACTAATGCTAGGGAAGAAAATGAGAGGAAGAACAAGAAGGAGAACACCAAGAACTCCAAGATCTAGATCCAAGGGGTTCCCTCACATAGAGGAGAAAGTGATTGGTGGAAATGTGGATCTAGATCTCCTCTCTCTTTTCCCTCAAAAACTAGCAAGAATCCATGGAGGGATTGAGAGTTAGCAAGCTCCAAGAAGGTCAACAATGGGGGAAGAACACGAGCTCAAAGGATAAGGTTCAATGGGGAAGAAGACCCCCTTTTATAGGTGGGAAAAATCCAACCGTTATGCTCACAGCCTGCACCGAGCGGTAGTACCGGTTGACATCACGGTACTACCGCTTAGGGGTAGCGGTACTATCGCTAAGGGTAGCGGTACTACTGCTATGAAGCGGTACTAAAAAATTACATCCGTGCCTACCACCGCTGGACTTGTGACGAGTTTTTGGTCCCGAGCGGAAGTAGCCACGGAAGTAGTCGCAGTAGTACTGCTCCAAGCGGTAGTACCGCTCCCAAGAGCGGTAGTACCGCTTCCAAGGGCGGTAGTAAAAAATTACTTCCGCTCCTACCCGCGGTAGTACCACTGCATCCTTTTCAGAACACCAAAACTACCACAACTTCTGCATTCGGACTCCGAATTCGACGAAACCAAGTTTGTTGGAAAGCTAGCGACAAGGGCTAACACAATCTTGATAGAAATAACAATAATAAGCAAATGAGAAAAGTCCCAAATAAAATGGTGAGAACCCTTCCTCGGATAAGACCGGTAAAACCTCCAACACCGAAAACATCATAGAAGACGCATGCAAACTCCATTTTCGATGAACTCAAGCTTGTCATCAAGATGACCATAAGCTCTAAGACTCACAAAGAGAACCAAACAAGAACCAAGAAACATGATGCAAGGATGCAATGGTTTGAGCTCTCGATGAACGATACGATCAAGCTGTTGGAAATATGCCCTAGAGGCAATAATAAATTAGTTATTATTATATTTCCTTGTTCATGATAATCGTTTATTATCCATGCTATAATTGTATTGATAGGAAACTCAGATACATGTGTGGATACATAGACAACACCATGTCCCTAGTAAGCCTCTAGTTGACTAGCTCGTTGATCAACAGATGGTTACGGTTTCGACCATGGACATTGGATGTCGTTGATAACGGGATCACATCATTAGAAGGATGATGTGATGGACAAGACCCAATCCTAAGCCTAGCACAAAGATCGTAGTTCGTATGCTAAAGCTTTTCTAATGTCAAGTATCTTTTCCTTAGACCATGAGATTGTGTAACTCCGGATACCGTAGGAATGCTTTGGTGTACCAAACGTCACAACGTAAATGGGTGACTATAAAGGTGCACTACTGTATCTCCGAAAGTGTCTGCTGGGTTGCCACGAATCGAGATCGGATTTGTCACTCCGTAAACGGAGAGGTATCTCTGGGCCCACTCGGTAGGACATCATCATAATGTGCACAATGTGACCAAGGGGTTGATCACGGGATGATGTGTTACGGAACGAGTAAAGGGACTTGCCGGTAACGAGATTGAACAAGGTATCGGGATACCGACGATCGAATCTCGGGCAAGTACAATACCGCTAGACAAAGGGAATTGTATACGGGATCGATTGAGTCCTTGACATCGTGGTTCATCCGATGAGATCATCGTGGAACATGTGGGAGCCAACATGGGTATCCAGATCCCGCTGTTGGTTATTGACCGGAGAACATCTCGGTCATGTCTACATGTCTCCCGAACCCGTAGGGTCTACACACTTAAGGTTCGATGACGCTAGGGTTATAAAGGAAGTTTATATGTGGTTACCGAATGTTGTTAGGAGTCCCGGATGAGATCCCGGACGTCACGAGGAGTTCCGGAATGGTCCGGAGGTAAAGATTTATATGGGAAGTCCTGTTTTGGTCACCGGAAAAGTTTCGGGTTTTTCCAGAACGCATCTGGGACCACTGGAGGGTCCCGGGTGTCCACCAAGTGGGGCCACCAACCCTGGAGGGCTGCATGGGCCAAGTGTGGGAGGGGACCAGTCCCAGGTGGGCTGGTGCGCCCCCCACAGGGCCCAAGGCGCAGGGAAGTGGGGAACGGGGGCAAACCCTAGGGCAGATGGGCCCTAAGGCCCACCCTAGGTGCGCCTCCCCCACTCTCCCTTCTAGCCGCCACCAGATGCCATCTGGGGGCTGCCGCCACCCCTGGGGAGGGAACCCTAGAGGGGGCGCAGCCCCCTCCCCTCCTCCTATAAATAGTGGGGGTTTTGGGGCTGCCCAAGACATGAGAACTTCTCCTCTTGGCGCAGCCCTACCTCTCTCCCTTCTCCTCTCCCGCGGTGCTTGGGCGAAGCCTGCAGGATTGCCATGCTCCTCCACCACCACCACGCTGTTGTGCTGCTGCTGGATGGAGTCTTCCTCAACCTCTCCCTCTCTCCTTGCTGGATCAAGGCGTGAGACGCCACCGGCTGTACGTGTGTTGAACGCGGAGGTGCCGTCTGCTCGCACTAGGATCTCCGGTGATTTGGATCACGACGAGTACGACTCCTTCAACCCCGTTCTCTTGAACGCTCCCGCTTAGCGATCTACAAGGTTATGTAGGTGCACTCTCCTTCCCCTCGTTGCTAGTTTCTCCATAGATAGATCTTGGTGACACGTAGGAAAATTTTGAATTTCCGCCACGCTCTCCAACAAAGGGCATCATGAGCTAGGTCTATTGCGTAGATTCTTTGCACGAGTAGAACACAAAGTAGTTGCGGCGTTGATTTTGTTCAGTATGCTTACCGTTACTAGTCCAATCTTGTTTCGACGGTATTGTGGGATGAAGCGCCCGGACCGACCTTACACGTACACTTACGTGAGACAGGTTCCACCGATCGACATGCACTTGGTGCATAAGGTGGCTAGCGGTGCCGCCTCTCCCACTTTAGTCGGAATGGATTCGATGAAAAGGGTCCTTATGAAGGGTAAATAGCAATTGGCATATCACGTTGTGGTTTTTGCGTAGGTAAGAAAAGTTCTTGCTAGAAACCCGTAGCAGCCACGTAAAACATGCAAACAACAATTAGAGGACGTCTAACTTGTTTTTGCAGGGTATGCTACGTGATGTGATATGGCCAAGAAGAATGTGATGAATGATATGTGATGTATGAGATTGATCATGTTCTTGTAATAGGAATCACGACTTGCATGTCGATGAGTATGACAACCGGCAGGAGCCATAGGAGTTGTCTTTATTTATTGTATGACCTGCGTGTCATTGAACAACGCCATGTAATTACTTTACTTTATTGCTAACGGTAGCCATAGTAGTAGAAGTAATAAGTTGGCGAGACAACTTCATGGAGACACGATGATGGAGATCATGATGATGGAGATCATGGTGTCATGCCGGTGACGACGATGGTCATGGAGCCCCGAAGATGGAGATCAAAAGGAGCAATATGATATTGGCCATATCATGTCACTATTTGATTGCATGTGATGTTTATCATGTTTATGCATCTTATTTGCTTAGAACGACGGTAGTAAATAAGATGATCCCTCATTAAAATTTCAAGAAAGTGTTCCCCCTAACTGTGCACCGCTATGCGAAGTTCGTCGTTTCAAGCACCACGTGATGATCGGGTGTGATAGATTCTTACGTTCACATACAACGGGTGTAAGCCAGATTTACACACGCCAAACACTTAGGTTAACTTGACGAGCCTAGCATGTACAGACATGGCCTCGGAACACAAGAGACCGAAAGGTCGAGCATGAGTCGTATGGAGGATACGATCAACATGAAGATGTTCACCGATGATGACTAGTCCGTCTCACGTGATGATCGGACACAACCTAGTTGACTCGGATCATGTAATCACTTAGATGACTAGAGGGATGTCTATCTGAGTGGGAGTTCATAAGATGAACTTAATTATCCTGAACATAGTCAAAAGATCTTTGCAAATTATGTCGTAAGCTCGCGCTTTAGTTCCACTGTTTAGATATGTTCCTAGAGAAAATATAGTTGAAAGTTGACATTAGTGATTATGCGATCAAGAGAAAGCTTATGTCCTTAATGCACCGCCACAGGTCTTTGAACCCCAAACGTCGTTTGTGGATGTTGCGAACATCGGACATACACGCTTTTGATAACTACGTGATAGTTCGCTTAAACGGTTTAGAGTTGAGGCACCAAAGACGTTTTCAAACGTCATGAACATATGAGATGTTTCGAGGGCTGAAATTGGGATTTCAGGCTCGTGCCCACGCCAAGAGGTATAAGACCTCCGACGATTGTCTTAGCCTGCAAACTAAGGGAGAAAAGCTCAATCGTTGAGCTTGTGCTCAGATTGTCTGAAGTGCAACAATCACTTGAACCGAGTGGGAGTTGATCTTCCAGATGAGATAGTGATGTTTCTCCAAAGTCATTGCCACCAAGGTGCTAGAGCTTCATGATGAACTATAACATATCAGGGATGGATATGATGATCCTTGAAGTATTCGCGATGTTTGACACCGTGAAAGTAGAAATCAAGAAGGAGCATCAATTGTTGATGGTTGGTGAAACCACTAGTTTCAAGAAGGGCAAGGGCAAGAAGGGATACTTCATGAAACGGCAAATCAGTTGTCGCTCTAGTGAAGAAACCCAAGGTTGAACCCAAACCCGAGACTAAGTGCTTACGGAATAAGGGGAACTGCCATCGAGCGGCATTACCCTAGATACTTGGTAGATGAGAAGGTGGCAAGGTCGATAGAAGTATATTGGATATACATTATGTTAATGTGTACTTTACTAGTACTCCTAGTAGCACCAGGTATTAAGATACCGTTCGGTTGCTAAGTGTTAGTAACTCGAAATAAAAGAGCTACGGAATAAACGGAGACTAGCTAAAGGTGAGCTGACGATATGTGTTGGAAGTGTTTCCAAGTTTGATGTGATCAAACATCGCACGCCTCCTCTACCATCAAGATTAGTATTAAACCTGAATAATTGTCATTTGGTGTTTTGCGTTGAGCATAGACATGATTGGATTATGTCTATCGCAATACGGTTATTCATTTAAGGAGAATAATGGTTACTCTATTTATTTGAATAACACCTTCAATGGTCTTGCACCTAAAGGAATGGTTTATTGAATCTCGATCGTAGTGATACACATTTTCATGCCAAAAATATAAGATAGTAATGATAGTACCACTTACTTGTGGCACTCGCCATGTAAGTCATATTGGTATAAACGCATGAAGAAGCTCCATGTTGATGGATCTTTGGACTCACTCGTTTTTGAAAAGTTTGAGACATGCGAACCACGTCTATTGGTGCATACGCATGAAGAAACTCCATGCAGATGGATCGTTTGGACTCACTTGATTTTGAATCACTTGAGTCATGCAAATCATACCACATGGGCAAGATGACTGAAAGGCCTCGTTTTCAGTGAAATGGAACAAGAAAGCAACTTGTTGGAAGTAATACATTTTGATGTGTGTCATCCAATGAGTGCCGAGGCACGCAGTGAATATCGTTATGTTCTTACTTCACGGATGATTTGAGTAAATACTGAGTATATTTACTTGATGAAACACAAGTCTGAATTATTGAATGGTTCAAGTAATTTCAGAGTGAAGTTGAAGATCATCGTGACAAGAGGATAAAATGTCTATGATATGATCATAGAGATGAGTATCTGAGTTACGAGCTTTGGCACGCAATTAAGACATTGTGGAAATTGTTTCACAATTAATACCGCTGGAACACCATAGTGTGAGGGTGTGTCCTAACATCATAGTTGCACACTATTGGATATGGTGCGTACCATGATGTCTCTTATCGAATTACCACTATCGTTCATGGGTTAGGCATTAGAGACAACCACATTCACTTTAAATGGGGCACCACGTAATTCCGTTGAGATGACACCATATGAACTATGGTTTAGAGAAACCTAAGCTATCATTTCTTAAAGGTTTGGGGCTGCGACGCTTATGTGAAAAAGTTTCAAAGTTGATAAGCTCGAACCCAAAGCGGATAAAATACATCTTCATAGGACACCCAAAACAGTTGGATATACCTCCTAATTCAGATCCGAAAGCAATAGGGATTGTTTCTTGAATCGGGTCCTTTCTCGAGGAAAAGTTTGTCTCGAAAAGTTGAGTGGGAGGATGGTGGAGACTTGATATGGTTATTGAACCATCACTACAACTAGTGTGTAGCAGGGCACAGGAAGTTGTTCCTTTGGCACCTACACCAATTGAAGTAGAAGCTTATGATAGTGATCATGAAGTTTCCGATCAAGTCACTACCATACCTCGTAGGGTGACAAGGATGCGTACTGCTTCAGAGTGGTACAGTAATCCTGTCTTGAATGTCATGTTGCTAGACAACAATGAACCTACGAGCTATGGAGAAGCGATGGTGGGCCCAAATTCCGACAAATGGTTAGAAGCCATGAAATTCGAGATAGGATCCATGTATCAGAACAAAGCATGGACTTTGGTGGACTTGCCCGATGATCGGCAAGCCATTGAGATAAATGGATCTTTAAGAAGAAGACGGACGTGGACGGTAATGTCACCGTCTATAAAGCTCGACTTGTGGCGAAGAGTTTTTTCACAAGTTCAAGTAGTTGACTACGATGAGATTTTCTCATCCAGAAGCGATGCTTAAGTCCGTCGGAATCATGTTAGCATTAGCTGCATTTATGAAATCTGGCAGATGGATGTCAAAACGAGTTTCCTTACTAGTCTTCGCAAGGAAAGGTTGTATGTGATACAACCAGAAAGTTTTTGACAATCCTGAAAGACGCTAACAAGTATGCAAAGCTCCAGCTATCCTTCTAAGGACTGCAGTAAGCATCTCGGAGTTGGAATGTACGCTTTGATGAGATGATCAAAGATTTTGGGTCTATACAAAGTTTATGAGAAACTTGTATTTCCAAAGAAGTGAGTGGGAGCACTATAGAATTTCTGATGAGTATATGTTGTTGACATATTGTTGATCAGAAATGTTGTAGAATTTCTGGAAAGCATATAGGGTTGTTTGAAAAGCGTTTTTCAATGGAAAACCTGGATTAGGCTACTTGAACAATAAGCATCAAGATCTATAAGATAGATCAAAATGTTTAATGATACTTTCAAATGAGCACATACCTTGACATAATCTTGAAGGTGTTCAAGATGGATCAAGGAAGAAGGACTTCTTGCACAGGTTGTAAGGTATGAAGTTAAGAGTTAAAGCTCGACCACGGCAAAAGAGAGAAAGGACGAAGGTCGTCCCTATGCTTCAGACGTAGGCTCTATAGTATGCTATGCCGTGTACCGCATCGAAGTGTGCCTGCCATGAGTCGGTCAAGGGTACAAGAGTGATCCAGGAATGGATCATTGGACAGCGGTCAAAATTGTCCTTGGAGTAAATAAGGACATGTTTCTCGATTATGGAGGTGATAAAGAGTTCGGCGTAAAAGGTTACGTCGATACAAGCTTTAACACCTATCCGAATGACTCTGAGTAGCAAACGGGATACGTATAGTGGAGCAACCATTTGGAATAGCTCCAAGTGGAGCGTGGAAGCATCATTTACAATATGACCTAGAGATTTGCGAAATACATACGGATCTGAATGTTGCAGACCCGTAGACTAAAACCTCTCTCACAAGCAAAACATGACCAAACCCCAGAACTCATTGAGTCTTAATCACATGATGATGTGAACTAGTTTAGTGACACTAGTAAACTCTTTGGATGTCGGTCACATGGTGATGTGACATGTGAGTGTTAATCACATGGCGATGTGAACTAGATTATTGACTCTAGTGCAAGTGGGAGACTGTTGGAAATATGCCCTAGAGGCAATAATAAATTAGTTATTATTATATTTCCTTGTTCATGATAATCGCTTATTATCCATGCTATAATTGTATTGATAGGAAACTTCGGATACATGTGTGGATACATAGACAACACCATGTCCCTAGTAAGCCTCTAGTTGACTAGCTCGTTGATCAACGAGATGGTTACGGTTTCCTGACCATGGACATTGGATGTCGTTGATAACGGGATCACATCATTAGAAGAATGATGTGATGGACAAGACCCAATCCTAAGCCTAGCACAAAGATTGTAGTTCGTATGCTAAAGCTTTTCTAATGTCAAGTATCTTTTCCTTAGACCATGAGATTGTGTAACTCCGGATACCGTAGGAATGCTTTGGGTGTACCAAACGTCACAACGAATCGGGTGACTATAAAGGTGCACTACAGGTATCTCCGAAAGTGTCTGCAAGGGGTTGTCACGAATCGAGATCGATTTGTCACTCCGTGTAAACAGAGAGGTATCTCTGGGCCCACTCGGTAGGACATCATCATAATGTGCACAATGTGACCAAGGGGTTGATCACGGGATGATGTGTTACGGAACGAGTAAAGGGACTTGCCGGTAACGAGATTGAACAAGGTATCGGGATACCGACGATCGAATCTCGCAAGTACAATACCGCTAGACAAAGGGAATTGTATACGGGATCGATTGAGTCCTTGACATCGTGGTTCATCCGATGAGATCATCGTGGAACATGTGGAAGCCAACATGGGTATCCAGATCCCGCTGTTGGTTATTGACCGGAGAACGTCTCGGTCATGTCTACATGTCTCCCGAACCCGTAGGGTCTACACACTTAAGGTTCGATGACGCTAGGGTTATAAAGGAAGTTTATATGTGGTTACCGAATGTTGTTAGGAGTCCCGGATGAGATCCCGGACGTCATGAGGAGTTCCGGAATGGTCCAGAGGTAAAGATTTATATATGGGAAGTCCTGTTTTGGTCACCGGAAAAGTTTCGGGTTTTTCCAGAACGTCTGGGACCACCGGGAGGGTCCCTGGTCCACCAAGTGGGGCCACCAACCCTGGAGGGCTGCATGGGCCAAGTGTGGGAGGGACCAGCCCTGTGGGCTGGTGTGCCCCCACAGGCCCAAGGCGCAGGGAAGTGGGGAAGGGGCAAACCCTAGGGCAGATGGGCCCTAAGGCCCACCCTAGGTGCGCCTCCCCTCTCTCCTTCCAGCCGCCACCAGATGCCATCTGGGGCTGCCGCCACCCCGGGAGGGAACCCTAGAGGCGCAGCCCCTCCCTCCTCCTATAAATAGTGGGGTTTTGGGGCTGCCCAAGACATGAGAACTTCTCCTCTTGGCGCAGCCCTACCTCTCTCCTTCTCCTCTCCCGCGGTGCTTGGCGAAGCCTGCAGGATTGCCACGCCTCCACCACCACCACGCCGTTGTGCTGCTGCTGGATGGAGTCTTCCTCAACCTCTCCCTCTCTCCTTGCTGGATCAAGGCGTGGGAGACGCCACCGGGCTGTCACGTGTGTTGAGCAGCGGAGGTGCCGTCTGCTCGGCACTAGGATCTCCGGTGATTTGGATCACGACGAGTACGACTCCTTCAACCCCGTTCTCTTGAACGCTTCCGCTTAGCGATCTACAAGGGTATGTAGATGCACTCTCCTTCCCCTCGTTGCTAGTTTCTCCATAGATAGATCTTGGTGACACGTAGGAAAATTTTGAATTTCTGCTACGTTCTCCAACACAAGCTACTCACTTGAGAGCCCCCCTTGATAGTACGGCTATCGATCCTATAACCCGGTCTCCCAACTACCACCATGAGACCGGTAAAATAGAAAACCTATCAAGGGCAAACCTTTGCCTTGCACATGATCCACTTGAGCTAGATGATGACGATCTTGTCCTCCGCAAGATGGACCACCTTTCTTGATTGCGTTGGGTCGATGGAGACTAGATGATTGCTCCCCCATACTCCACTATGGGTGAGCCACTCTTCGGCACATCTTCATAAGTCCATTGACACCACAATGAATGGCAAGCTTCAAGCACTTGATCTCTTCGTGATGCTACACTTGAACTTGCACATGAGAATCTTGATGACAATCACTACTTGATGTCATCCTTTCCATGGGTTGTATGATATCTTCCTCTTGACGCAAGCCCATGGACATGTACCTAACCCCACATAGAACTCTCACATAGACCATGGGTTAGTACACAAAGTGCAATGGACAATGCTTACCATACCATGGGATCACTTGATCCCTCTCGGTACATCTTTTACGCTTTGTGAGTTGATCAACTTGATTCACTCTTGACTTAGTCTTGATCAACCTTGAATTTTTCCAACTCTCTTAGTTTAGATGATGTCTTGAAGGTAAACATGAATGATCACACAATCTTCTTCTTCAAGACATGCTTGCAATAAGCTCAACACTCACATGACCAATCTTTGGATAATTCCTTAATAGCACCTTGGTCAACCCATAAACTCCTTGAAACCAACACATGGACTTCAAGAAATGCCTATAGAAAAATCCTTCAAATATAACTCAATGCAACCATTAGTCCATAGAGAATGTCATCAATTACCAAAACCACACATGGGGGCACCGCATGTCCTTTCAATCTCCCCCATTTTGGTAATTGATGACAATCAGTTTCAAGAGAGTTTATATAAGGAATTATGCATCACCATGCAATGCAACAAGCAATAATGCATGCGAAGGAGATGTGTATGCTCAGGAACAAACTGAAGCTAGAAGAGACAACTCTCTAAACTTCTCCACAAAACTCTCTGAAACTTCTCCCCCATTGGCATCGATTGCCAAAATGGGCTAAAAGCATAGAAGGCCAATATAAAATGTGTTCCTCCATAAATTGTGTATTTCTCAACAAGAGAGTGGAATGCAGTACACATATCAAACGGTAAATACTTGGAGGAAGACAAACTATATTGAGGCCCAAAATTGCAAAAGGAAGATATGCCACAAAGACATAACAAAGAGAGAAACAAGCAATCAAGCAATCAAGCAATCAAAAGATACCTATTGAAGCAAGCTATCAAAAGATACCAATTGAACCAACTAGGCCAATGATCCTACGAGCCACATGAATAAAGGATATTATGATAAGAGCAGAGCAGTGTTCTAAAGAAACTAGAGAAGCTCCCCACTATTTGTGCACATCAAGAATTTTTGTATTTGGATACAAAGTGCACAAAATAGGATCATAGCTCCCCCAAAATCAATAGAAACTTACAACAAGTGCAAGAGAGCATATAGGAAACTAAGCCTAGTACTTGCAACAAACACATGGTTGAGAACACAAGTAAGAGAGGCAACTTAAGAGTGGGATCAACCAAAAAGATGTGTGTGAGTCAAGGCAATGCACTTGAGAAGACTAATGTACAGAAGAGCATTAAGCATCAATAAAGTCTTGAAAGAATTAGGCACACGGTGAAAGGCCTATCATTCCCACACACAACTAGCAAATGGGTCCACAAGCTTACTAATAAGCATATAGAGAACCTATGCTTGGGAAAACCCGCGGTGAAGATAGAAGATGAAAGGCTCATCAAGACGAGGGATACCAATTAAGATGGCAAAAACATCGTAAAGATAAGCATGAGGAAAATAATCTTCACCACACAAGAGCGCATCAAGATGCAACGATAGAAGACACACACTCAAGGCAAAAGCTTTCACGGAGCCACCAAAGAAATAACATAAGAAAGACAAGGTGGACGTGAAAGAAAGGATATCATCTAAATAATCTTCACCACACATGGCTAGATATGGTCTTATAGTATATAAATGAATTCCTACCACACACCCATCAAAGACATCACAACTAGCAACATGAGATCATCGTTGAGATGCTTTGAGAAAGGAAACAAGTATCACAAGATGGAATGAAAAACATGCTAAGATGCAACCTACACAAGGTTGAATGCTAGAAAAGAATGCATGAAGAGATACTTGTTACCGAGATATCATTGGAAGGATGTAGTAGATACCAATTAAAGGTAGGTAGTAGTTCATTTATCATCCTAGCTTGACTCCAATTAGCACATGATGACACCATCTTCCTTGTGAGTGAGCCGAGCATCCAATGCATCTCCAATTGTTCCTAGAACAACAACACAAACAAAATAGTACCCAAACTCATTGGGACCAAAGAGTTAGAGAACCAACAATACATAGGGCAACCTCCACATAAATATGTGCATATAGATATGAAAATGAATTTCATGCACATCTCATCCAATTTGAGACTTGGTGGAGTTTCCCCTATATATTGGGTCCAAGAAAGAAAGCATGCTAAAAATACTACATCAAATTAATATGCATGCTCAAGACTTTCAAGAACCGATACCAGATGACAAATAAAAAACCAAGTGAAGAAAATATAGCAAATGAATAAATCATCACTTGGAGGATATCCATAAAAGATACATCGAGGAATGAGGTATCGGTTGATACACACTAAAAAAAGATATCAAACTCCCAAAAGAGAGGATAGTTCCAAACAAACCAAGCTCTCTACAAAGTTTCATGATGGCACAAAGTACCAAAAAGAAAACAGCTTGCCTTCCACCAACACACACTTGATAAGGATCGCAAGATGAGTGCCTTATATAAAATAGGATAGCTCCCCCAAGACTAGTGCATTATAGAGAATTTGCATTTGAATACAAAATGCACAAGGTGGGATCACCACTTTCACTATATCTAGAAAACACTAGACAAGATCAAGAAATTAACAAGATCCACAAGTGGTATGGAAAACAAAGGAGTTGATACAATCTCGGGCAATAGATAAGGCAAATAAAAGCAAAGGCCAATGTAGAGATGATCAATAATTTCTACCACACATAAGTGAGTACCAATTGTCAATAGACAAGAAGTATTTGGAAATGATTCCCGTTGGTAGATAGCAAGGATATCCAACATCATCTTAACACCGAACACAAGAAAAGTGCAACTTGTAGAGCTAACATGCCACATAAGAACAAGATAATTTACAATATCAATTCTAGGTGACAATATCTCAAATGTACACATTTTCTGGGCTTGTAATATGCACATAGCATATTACTCCCCCATAATGTGATACCAATAAAAACTTAACAAGAGGCAATAAGAGAATCCAACAAGAGATAATTAATGGACTATTTAGAATTTGAATTTCTTATGAGAAGACATACCACATAGCGACTAGATAATCTTGAAATATCAATACTAGATGGTATTACTCATGTACACACATTTATAGGATAGTGAGGTGAAGGAAATATGCCCTAGAGGCAATAATAAAGTTATTATTTATTTCCTTACATCATGATAAATGTTTATTATTCATGCTAGAATTGTATTAACCGGAAACATAATACATGTGTGAATATATAGACAAACAGAGTGTCACTAGTATGCCTCTACTTGACTAGCTCGTTAATCGAAGATGGTTATGTTTCCTAACCATAGACATGAGTTGTCATTTGATTAACGGGATCACATCATTAGGAGAATGATCTGATTGACATGACCCATTCCGTTAGCCTAGCACTTGATCGTTTAGTATGTTGCTATTGCTTTCTTCATGACTTATACATGTTCCTATAACTATGAGATTATGCAACTCCTGCTTACCGGAGGAACACTTTGGGTACTACCAAACGTCACAACGTAATCGGGTGATCATAAAGGAGTACTACAGGTGTCTCCAAAGGTATTTGTTGGGTTGGCGTATTTCGAGATTAGGTTTTGTCACTCCGATTGTCGGAGAGGTATCTCTGGGCCTTCTCGGTAATACACATCACATAAGCCTTGCAAGCATTGCAACTAATGAGTTAGTTGTGAGATGATGTATTACGGAACGAGTAAAGAGACTTGCCGGTGACGAGATTGAACTAGGTATTGGATACCGACGATCGAATCTCGGGCAAGTAACATACCGATGACAAAGGGAACAACGTATGTTGTTATGCGGTCTGACCGATAAAGATCTTCAGAGAAAATGTAGGAACCAATATGGGCATCCAGGTCCCGCTATTGGTTATTGACCGAGACGTGTCTCGGTCATGTCTACATTGTTCTCGAACCGTAGGGTCCGCACGCTTAAGCTTTCGATGACGGTTATATTATGAGTTTATGAGTTTTGATGTACCGAAGGAGTTCGGAGTCCCGGATGAGATCAGGGACATGACGAGGAGTCTCGAAATGGTCGAGACGTAAAGATCGATATATTGGACGACTATATTCGGACATCGGAAAGGTTCCGAGTGATTCGGTATTTTTCGGAGTACCGAGAGTTACGGGAATACGTATTGGGCCTTTTGGGCCATACAGGAAAGAAGGAAAAGGGCCTCAAAGGTGGCGCACCCTTCCCTTGGTCTGGTCCGGGTGGACTAGGGAAGGCGCCCTTCCTTCCTTCTCCTTTTCCCTTTCCTTTCCTTCTCTCCTACTCCTACTACATGGAAGGTTTCCTAGTTGGACTAGGAAGGGGAATCCTACTCCCGGTGGGAGTAGGACTCCCTAGGCGCGCCATAGAGAGGCGGCCCTCCCTCCTCCACTCCTTTATATACGGGGCAGGGGCACCCCATGGACACACAAGTTGATCCTTGAGATCGTTCCTTAGCCGTGCAGTGCGGTGCCCCCTCCACCATATTCCACCTCGGTCATATCGTGGCGGTGCTTAGGCGAAGCCCTGCGTCGGTGAAACATCAAGATCGTCCTGCCGCCCGTCGTCTTGTGGAACTCCCTCTCCCGGAGCTTTGCTGGATCGGAGCCCGAGGAGCGTCATCGAGCTGAGCGTGTGCCAAAAACTTCGGAGGCGCCGGAGTAACGGCGCTGGGATCGGCTGGATCGCGAGGAGAACGTCGACTACTTCCTCTACGTCATCATCGACTCGGAGGTGCCGGAGTAACGGCACCTTGGGATCGGCAGGATCGCGAGGAGAACGTCGACTACTTCCTCTACGTTGTGATCGCTTCCGCTTTGGTCTACGAGGTACGTAGACAACACTCTCCTTCTCGTTGCTATGCCATCACCATGGTCCCGTGTGTGCGTGGGAAAATTTTGAAATTACTTCGTTCCCCAACAGTGGCATCCGAGCCAGGTTTTATGCGTTGATGTCATATGCACGAGTAGAACACAAGTGAGTTGTGGGCGATACAAGTCATACTGCCTACCAGCATGTCATACTTTGGTTCAGCGGTATTGTGAGATGAAGCGGCCGGACCGACATTACGCGTGACGCTTACGCCGAGACTGGTTTCACCGTTACGAGCACTCGTGCTTAAAGGTGGCTGGCGGTGTCTGTCTCTCTCACTTTAGTTGAACCGAGTGGCTACGCCCGGTCCTTGAGAAGGTTAAACGGAGTCTATTTGACGAAGTATCGTTGTGGTTTTAATGCGTAGGTAAGAACGGTTCTTGCTCAGCCCGTAGCAGCCACGTAAAATTTGCAACAACAAAGTAGAGGACGTCTAACTTGTTTTTGCAGGGCATGTTGTGATGTGATATGGTCAAGACGTGATGCTATATTTTATTGTATGAGATGATCATGTTTTGTAACCGAGTTATCGGCAATGGCAGGAGCCATATGGTTGTCGCTTATTGTATGAAATGCAACGCCTGTAATTGCTTTACTTTATCACTAAGCGGTAGCGATAGTCGAGAAGCAATAGATGGGCGTAAACGACAACGATGCTACGATGGAGATCAAGGTATCGCTACCGGTGACGATGGTGATCACGACGGTGCTTCGGAGATGGAGATCACAAGCACAAGATGATGATGGCCATATCATATCACTTATATTGATTGCATGTGATGTTTATCCTTTATGCATCTTATTTTGCTTTGATTGACGGTAGCATTTTAAGATGATCTCTCACTAAAATTATCAAGTAGTGTTCTCCCCGAGTATGCACCGTTGCCAAAGTTCGTCGTGCCAAGACACCACGTGATGATCGAGTGTGATAAGCTCTCGTCCATCTACAACGGGTGCAAGCCAGTTTTGCACGCAGAATACTCAGGTTATACTTGGACGAGCCTAGCATATGCAGATATGGCCTCGAACACGGAGACCGAAAGGTCGGCGTGAATCATATAGTAGATATGATCAACATAAGATGTTCACCATTGAAAACTACTCCATCTCACGTGATGATCGGTTATGGTTTAGTTGATTTGGATCACGTGATCACTTAGATGACTAGAGAGATATCTGTCTAAGTGGGAGTTCTTAAGTAATATGATTAATTGAACTTAAATTTATCATGAACTTAGTCCCGTAGTATTTTGCATATTATGTTGTAGATCAATAGCTCGCGTTGTTGCTTCCCTATGTTTTTATATGTGTTCCTAGAGAAAATTGTATTGAAAAATGTTAGTAGCAATGATGCGGATTGGATCCGTGATCTGAGGTTTATCCTCAATGCTGCATGTAAGAATTATGTCCTTAATGCACCGCTAGGTGATGTACCTATTGCAGGAGCAGCGTATGCGCATCGTTATGAACGTTTGGCTAGCTCAATATGATGACTACTTGATAGTTTAGTGCACCATACTTAACGGCTTAGAATCGGGACTTCAAAGACGTTTTGAACGTCATGGACCATATGAGATGTTCCAGAAGTTGAAGTTAATATTTCAAGCAAATACCCGAGTTGAGAGATATGAAGTCTCCAACAAGTTCTATAGCTAAAAGATGGAGGAGAATCGCTCAACTAGTGAGCATGTGCTCAGATTGTCCGAATACTTCAATCGCTTGAATCAAGTGGGAGTTAATCTTCCGGATAAGATAGTGATTGACAGAATTCTCTAGTCACCATCACTAAGTTACTAGAACTTCGTGATGAACTATAGTATGCAGGGATGACGAAAACGATTCCCGAGCTCTTCGTGATGTTGAAATCAACGAAGGTAGAAATCAAGAAAGAGCATCAAGTGTTGATGATTGACAAGACCACTAGTCTCAAGGAAAAGGGCAAAGGGAAGAAGGGAAACTTCAAAAGGAACGGCAAGCAAGTTGCTGCTCGAGTGAAGAAGCCCAAGTCTGGACCTAAGCCCGAGACTAAGTACTTTTGCTGCAATGGAACTGGTCACCGGAAGCGGAACTACCCCTGAATATTTGGTGGATAAGAAGGATGGCAAAGTGAACAAAGGTATATTTGATATACAGATTATTGATGTGTATTTTACTAGTGTTCATAGCAACCCTCGGTATTTGATACGGGTATAGTTGCTAAGAGTAGTAACTTGAAACGGAGTTCTGGAATGAACAGAAACTAGTTGAAGGGGAAGTGACGATGAGTGTTGGAAGTAGTTCCAAGATTGATATGATCATCATCGCACACTCCCTATACTTTCGGGATTAGTGTGGAACCTAAATAAGTGTTATTTGGTGTTGAGCATAAATATGATTTGATCATGTTTATTGCAATACGGTTATTCATTTAAGTAAGAGAATAAATTGTTGTTCTGCTTACATGAATAAAACCTTATATGGTTACACACCCAATGAAAATGGTTCATTGGATCTCGATCATAGTGATACACATATTCATAATATTGAAACCAAAAGATGCAAAGTTAATAATGATAGTGCAACTTATTTGTGGCACCGCCGTTTAGGTCATATTGGTGTAAAGCGCTTGAAGAAAACTCCATGTCGATGGACTTTTGGAATCACTTGACTATGAATCATTTGATGCTTGCGAACCGTGCCTTTTGGGCAAGATGACTAAAACTCCGTTCTCGGAACAATGGAACAAGCTACCGACTTATTGGAAATAATACATACCGATGTATGCGATTCAATGAGTGTTAATGCTCGTGGCAAGTATCGTTATTTTCTGACCTTCACAAAATGATTTAAGCAGATATGGGTATATCTACTTGATGAAACATAAGTCTGAAATAATTGAAAAGTTCAAAGAATTTCAGAGTGAAGTGGAAAATCATCGTAACAAGAAAATAAAGTTTCTGCGATCTGATCGTGGAGATAAATATTTGAGTTACGAGTTTGGTCTTCATTTGAAACAATGTGAAATAGTTTGCAACTCACGCCATATGGAACACCACAACATAATGGTGTGTCCGAAAGTCATAACCGCACTTTATTGGATATGGTGCGATCTATGATGTATCTTATCAATTTACCACTATCGTTTTGGGGTTATGCATTAGAGACAGCTGCATTCACGTTTAATAGGGCACCGTCTAAATCCGTTGAGGCGACACCGTATGAACTATGGTTTAACAGTAAACCTAAGCTGTCGTTTCTTAAAGTTTGGAAGTTGTGATGCTTATGTGAAAAAGTTTCATCCTGATAAGCTCAAACCCAAATTGGAGAAATGCGTCTTCATAGAATACCCAAAGGAAATTGTTGGGTATACCTTCTATCACAGATCCGAAGGCAAAAACATTCGTTGCTTATAAATGGATCCTTTCTAGAAAAGGAGTTTCTCTCGAAAGAAGTGAGTGGGAGGAAAGTGGAGCTTGATAAGGTAATCTGTACCTTCTCCCGAATTGGAAAGTATTTTATCACGGAAATCAGTTCCAGTGATTCTTACACCAATTAGTGAGGAAGCTAATGATGATGATCATGTAACTTCAGATCAAGTCACTACCGAATCCCGTAGGTAAACCAGAGTGAGATCCGCACCAAAGTGGTACGGCAATCCTGCTCGGAAGTCATGCTACTAGATCATGACGAACCTACAAACTATGAAGAAGCGATGGTGAGCCCAGATTCCGCTAAATGGCTAGAAGCCATGAAATCTGAGATGGGATCCATGTATGAAAACAAAGTGTGGACTTTGGTTGACTTGCCCGAGGGTCGGCAAGCAATAGAAAATAAATGGATCTTCAAGAGGAAGACGGACGTTGATAGTAGTATTACTATCTACAAAGCTCGACTTGTCGCAAAAAGGTTTTTGACAAGTTCAAGGTGTTAACTACAATGAGATTTTATCGACTGTAGCGATGCTTAAGTATGTCCGAATCATGTTAGCAATTGCCACAATTTATGAAATTTGGCAAATGGATGTAAAAACTGCATTCCTGAATGGGTTTCTGGAGGAAGAGTTGTATATGATGCAACCAGAAGGTTTTATCGATCCAAAAGGAGCTAACAAAGTGTGCAAGCTCCAATGATCCATCTATGGACTGGTGCAAGCATCTCGAGTTGGAATATACGCTTTGATAAGTTGATCAAAGCATATAGTTTATACAGACTTACAAAGGAAGCTGTATTTACTAGAAAGTGAGTGGGAGCACTACAGCATTTACGATAAGTATATGTGAATGACATATTGTAGATCGGAAATAATGTAGAATTATTCTGCAAAGCATAAAGGAGTGTTTGAAAGGAGTTTTTCAAACAAAGACCTCGGTGAAGCTGCTTACATATTGAGCATCAAGATCTATAGAGATAGATCAAGACGCTTGATAAGTTTTTCAATGAGTACATACCTTGACAAGATTTTGAAGTAGTTCAAAATAGAACAGTCAAAGAAAGAGTTCTTGCCTGTGTTACAAGGTGTCAAATTGAGTAAGACTCAAAACCCGACCACGGCGTAAGATAGAAAAAGAATGAAAGTCATTCCCTATGCCTTGGCCATAGGTTCTATAAAGTATGCCATGCTGTGTACCAGATCTATTGTATACCCTACACGAGTTTGGCAAGGGAGTACAATAGTGATCTAGGAGTAGATCAACTTTGGACAGCGGTCAAAATTATCCTTAGTGGAATAAGGATATGTTTCTCGATTATGGAAGTGACAAAAGGTTAGCCGTAAAGGGTTACGTCGATGCAAGTTTTGACACCGATCCGATGACTCTAAGTCTCGATCTAGATACATATTGAAAGTGGGAGCAATTAGCTAGAATAGCTCCTTGCGAGCATTGTTGACATAGAAATTGCAAAATACTTACGGATCTGAATGTGATGCACCCGTTGACTAAAAATATCTCACAAGCAAAACATGATCACACCTTAGTACTCTTTGGGTGTTAATCACATAGCGATGTGAACTAGATTACTGACTCTAGTAAACCCTTTGGGTGTTGATCACATATCGATGTGAACTATGGGTGTTAATCACATGGTGATGTGAACTATTGCTGTTAAATCACATGGCGATGTGAACTAGATTATTGACTCTAGTGCAAGTGGGAGACTGAAGGAAATATGCCCTAGAGGCAATAATAAAGTTATTATTTATTTCCTTACATCATGATAAATGTTTATTATTCATGCTAGAATTGTATTAACCGGAAACATAATACATGTGTGAATATATAGACAAACAGAGTGTCACTAGTATGCCTCTACTTGACTAGCTCGTTAATCAAGATGGTTATGTTTCCTAACCATAGACATGAGTTGTCATTTGATTAACGGGATCACATCATTAGGAGAATGATCTGATTGACATGACCCATTCCGTTAGCCTAGCACTTGATCGTTTAGTATGTTGCTATTGCTTTCTTCATGACTTATACATGTTCCTATAACTATGAGATTATGCAACTCCGTTTACGGAGGAACACTTTGGGTACTACCAAACGTCACAACGTAATCGGGTGATCATAAAGGAGTACTACAGGTGTCTCCAAAGGTATTTGTTGGGTTGGCGTATTTGAGATTAGGTTTTGTCACTCCGATTGTCGGAGAGGTATCTCTGGGCCTTCTCGGTAATACACATCACATAAGCCTTGCAAGCATTGCAACTAATGAGTTAGTTGTGAGATGATGTATTACGGAACGAGTAAAGAGACTTGCGGTGACGAGATTGAACTAGGTATTGGATACCGACGATCGAATCTCGGGCAAGTAACATACCGATGACAAAGGGAACAACGTATGTTGTTATGCGGTCTCGACCGATAAAGATCTTCGTGAAAATGTAGGAACCAATATGGGCATCCAGGTCCCGCTATTGGTTATTGACCGGAGATGTGTCTCGGTCATGTCTACATTGTTCTCGAACCGTAGGGTCCGCACGCTTAAGGTTTCGATGGCGATGCTTATATTATGAGTTTATGAGTTTTGATGTACCGAAGGAGTTCGGAGTCCCGGATGAGATCAGGGACATGACGAGGAGTCTCGAAATGGTCGAGACGTAAAGATCGATATATTGGACGACTATATTCGGACATCGGAAAGGTTCCGAGTGATTCGGGTATTTTTCGGAGTACCGGAGAGTTACGGGAATACGTATTGGTCCTTTTTGGGCCATACGGGAAAGAAGGAAAAGGGCCTCAAAGGTGGCCGCACCCCTTCCCTTGGTCTGGTCCGAATTGGACTAGGGAAGGGGCGCCTTCCTTCCTTCTCCTTTTCCTTCCCTTTCCTTCTCTCCTACTCCTACTACATGGAAGGTTTCCTAGTTGGACTAGGAAAGGGAATCCTACTCCGGTGGGAGTAGGACTCCCCTAGGGCGCCATAGAGAGGGCCGGCCCTCCCTCCTCCACTCCTTTATATCACGGGGCAGGGGCACCCCATGGACACACAAGTTGATCCTTGAGATCGTTCCTTAGCCGTGTCTGGTGCCCCCTCCACCATATTCCACCTCGGTCATATCGTGGCGGTGCTTAGGCGAAGCCTGCGTCGGTGAAACATCAAGATCGTCACCACGCCGTCGTCGACGGAACTCCCTCTCCCGAGCTTTGCTGGATCGGAGCCTGAGGAGCGCCATCGAGCTGAACGTGTGCCAAGAACTGAGGCGCCGAATGTAACGGCGCTGGGATCGGCTGGATCGCGAGGAGAACGTGCTGACTACTTCCTCTACGTCATCATCGACTCGGAGGTGCCGGAGTAACGGCACTGGGATCGGCAGGATCGCGAGGAGAACGTCTGACTACTTCCTCTACGTTGTGATCGCTTCCGCTTTGGTCTACGAGGGTACGTAGACAACACTCTCCCTTCTCGTTGCTATGCCATCACCATGGTCCTGTGTGTGCGTAGGAAAATTTTGAAATTACTACGTTCCCCAACATGAGGTGCACAAATCACATCACTCCCCCATAATGGGATATTCCATTAATCTCTCACAAGAACCAACTAAGATACAAACAAGATGCATAAAGGCTCAACGTACGACACACATGTACATGAAGTGCAAACCAACATACATAAACTTGATTACTCAAGATAAGCAATTTGGAGACACAACACATACAAACACATGCAAGGAACAAAACCAAAACATGCAAAGGGGCAAGTAACTTTCAATGTAAACAATTTAAGTACAAGTTACCGCAAGGAGGCACATTGGATATAAGATAGAAACTTGATAACCCAAATGACTTGGCTTGAGACAATAAGAATGATGAAGTCCCCTTAATTCTTCATAATGTAGCCAAGTCTCCAATGACCTCCAACAACACCTATTGATCAAGTATGAGCTAGTTGGTCCCCAACCAAGTTGCGCCCTAAGAGGTTAGTCACAATAGGCTTGGCTACCCAAATGGTTCTTTTCTTGACACCACTTTGAGTACCAAAAAATTTGGCAAACACATTGCCAACCTTATCCTTCCCAAGAGAATAGATATCATCAATTAGAATAGGGTTGGATAAGGTACCATTAGTGCATGAAGAAGCGACGTGACCTTTTTCACGACATAGGTAGCAACGTCTACTCTTCACTTTCTTCTCACTTGATTTCTCAACTTGAGAAGCATTAGCTTGAGTCTTCTTGGGAAGAGGCCTTTCTTCAACTTGAGGTTGAGAATGAGAGTGAGCTTGTGGCCGCTTCCCTTGTTGCTTGTCACTAATGGCCTTCTTCTTCAAAGGGCAAGATCTAACATGATGCCCTTCAATTTTGCACTTGAAGCAAATGATCTTGGCCGAATTCTTGACTTGTTTTTGTACCTTCTTATTGTTACTCTTAGACTTCTTCTTCTTATTGGAGTTGAATCCAAGCCCACCTTTGTCATTGGGGGATTTTTGCACGCTCAAGATGTTGTTGAGTGTAAATTTCCCTTCATGACACTTTTCCAAGTCTTTCTTCAAAGAAGTGACTTGGGCCTTGAGCTCTTTGATTTCCTCTACATGGTTAGTCTCAACACAAGTACTAGAGGAAGTATAAGCTTCATCGTTAGAGCAACAAGGAAAGGAAAGAAATTCATCACAAGACGTACCAACATTGTGAGTAGATGAATTACAAGGACTAGCACATGGCAATATATCATTTTGACTAGAAGTAGTGCTAGTATCCACATGAGGCTCACTAGATGTTACCTTAACAATCATGGCCTCATGAGCTATCTTTAGCACATTATGGGATACTAGAAGATCATCATGAGAGCTTGAGAGCTTTTCATGGCTTTCTTCCAATTTCTCATAATTGCTAGATAGCAACTCAAGTTGAGCCCAAGCTCAACATTCTCCTTCAAAATGGATGCTTCACAAGTAATAGAGTTAGTAGCACAAGCATCATCAATAATAGCAAGAGGAGAAGGCAACTTTACAAGCTCTTTTGAATATGAAGCTTTAAGTTGTGCATGAGACTCGGTGAGTTTGATGAGCTCACCCTTGATGACCCTTGAGCCATTTTCGAGGTGCTCAAAATCCTCAAGGAGTCTAGCATGAGAAACTTCAAGCTTAGAATTTTTAGTTTCGAAAACATTGGCCACCTCAAGAGCTCTATCATGAGATTCCTTCACTCTAGATAATTCTAGTGCAAAAGTATCCTCAAGAGTTTCCTTGGTGGTTTGTTCAAGTTCAAGAGCTTGAGAGAGGTCCGCAATTTCATTAGCGTAATCACGCTCATGACCTTCCATTTTATCAATGGTGACCTCAAGCTCCTCAAGACGAGATTCCAACTCATCAATATATTTCTTGCCCTCAATAGCAATAGACATGATTTCCATGAAGTTGGACGAGCAATTTTATTCTTAAGAAGAGCTTTAAAATCATTTCCCCTTAATTTTTAAGGAGGCAACATCATCATTCTCTTCATCATAATCAACATCATCATCACTCTTGCCATCATCAATATCATCACAAGATATATTGGGATTCAAAGTGGGAGATACCTTTGAAGCCTTGGCCATAAGGCAAAATGCAATAGATGATGATGTTGGATCCCTTGAAGCACCATCCAAGACCACATCTTGTTCCATGGAGTGTTGGGTTTCCTCTACATTGTTAGCACAACAACTCGAGGAAATACATGCATTTTTATCATGGCAAAAAGATATAGAAGGCATATCATCATGAGATTTAGTCAAGCAATTTCTACATGATATGCAAGGACTATGAACACAAGCATGTGAAACATTTGGCTTGCTCGAAGTGCTAAAGTCCAAAGATGAAGCATTGCAATAAGAAAGTGATGAAGGATTATCAATAATAAGCCCACTATCATCATTGCAATGAACACCACTACTCACCATGTCATTACCTTGTGGCAAACCACATGTAGGTGAAGTAGAAGAAGTTGAGAACGCAACACATTTGGAGGTGGGGGAGAACAATCATCCTTACAAATCTTGGACACACCATATTTATCTTGAAGCTTTGTCCACAACTCATGAGCATCCGGAACGGCATGAGTTGAAATATAACTACATTGCTCAAAACATCGAAAAGCACATTAGAAGCTTGATCATTGAGATAAGAGTTTTTCTCATCCTCTAAAGATAATCTTTGGTGATCCTTTGGAGGAGAAAAACCCATATCTACAATTCGCTCTAAATTTGGGTCCATGACCCTAAAGAGATTAAGCATGCGAATTACCCAAACATCAAAATTTGTGCCCTTGAAACTAAGAGTGTCATAGAATCCTAAACCCCTAGTAGACATCCTTACTCTGTAGGCAGTTAAGCCCTATAAAGAGAGACGAGGCTCTGATACCAATTGAAAGATCGAGGATGTCGCCTAGAGGGGGGGTGAATAGGCGCTTTAAAATAATTACGGTTTAGGCTTGAACAAATGCGGAATAAACCTAGCGGTTAATTTGTCAAGCACAAAACCTAAAACAACTAGGCTTACCTATGTGCACCAACAACTTATGCTAAAGAAGATAAACTACTAGGTGATAGCATGATATATGACAAGAAATAATATGGCTATCATAGAGTAAAGTGCATAAGTAATGGGCTCGGGTAAGAGATAACCGAGGCACGCGGAGACGACGATGTATCCCGAAGTTCACACCCTTGCGGATGCTAACCTCCGTTTGGAGCGGTGTGGAGGCACAATGCTCCCCAAGAAGCCACTAGGGCCACCGTAATCTCCTCACGCCCCCGCACAATGCAAGATGTCGTGATTCCACTAAGGGACCCTTGAGGGCGGTCACCGAACCCTTACAAATGGCAACCCTTGGGGGTGGTCACCGAACCCGTACACTTTGGCAACCCTTGAGGGCGGTCACCGGCACCCGTCAAATTGCTCGGGGCGATCTCCACAACCTAATTGGAGACCCCGACGCTTGCCCGGAGCTTTACACCATAATATTGAGCTCCGAACACCACTAACCGTCTAGGGCGCCCAAGCACCCAAGAGGAACAAGCTCAAGGGCACCAAGCACCCAAGAGTAATAAGCTTCTCAACTTGTTACTTCCACGTATCACCATGAAGAACTCAAATCGATGCACCAAATGCAATGGCAAGGGCACACTGAGTGCCCAAGTCCTTCTCTCTCAAATCCCACCGAAGCAACTAATGCTAGGGAAGAAAATGAGAGGAAGAACAAGAAGGAGAACACCAAGAACTCCAAGATCTAGATCCAAGGGGTTCTCCTCACATAGAGGAGAAAGTGATTGGTGGAAATATGGATCTAGATCTCCTCTCTCTTTCCCTCAAAAACTAGCAAGAATCCATGGAGGGATTGAGAGTTAGCAAGCTTGAAGAAGGTCAACAATGGGGAAGAACACGAGCTCAAAGGATAAGGTTCAATGGGGAAGAAGACCCCCTTTTATAGGTGGGGAAAAATCCAACCGTTATGCTCACAGCCCGCACCGAGCGGTAGTACCGCTTGACATCACGGTACTACCACTAGGGGTAGCGGTACTACTGCTAAGGGTAGCGGTACTACTGCTTGCGAGCGGTACTAAAAAAATTACACCCGTGACTACCACCGCTGGACTTGTGACGAGTTTTTGGTCCCGAGCGGAAGTAGCCACGGAAGTAGCCGCGGTAGTACTGCTCCAAGCGGTAGTACTGCTCCCAGGAGCGGTAGTACTGCTCCCAAGAGCGGTAGTAAAAAATTACTTCCTCTCCTACCCGCAGTAGTACCGCTGCAGCCTTTTCAGAACACCAAAACTACCACAACTTCTGCATTACGACTCGAATTCGTGAAACCAAGTTTGTTGGAAAGCTAGCGACAAGGGCTAACACAATCTTGATAGAAATAACAATAATAAGCAAATGAGAAAAGTCCCAAAAGAAAATGGTGAGAACCCTTCCTCGGATAAGACCGGTAAAACCTCCAACACCGAAAACATCATAGAAGACGCTTGCAAACTCCGTTTTCGATGAACTCAAGCTTGTCATCAAGATGACCATAAGCTCTAAGACTCACAAAGAGAACCAAACAAGAACCAAGAAACATGATGCAAGGATGCAATGGTTTGAGCTCTCGACGAACGATACGATCAAGCTACTCACTTGAGAGCCCCCTTGATAGTACGGCTATCGATCCTATAACCCGGTCTCCCAACTACCACCATGAGACCGGTAAAATAGAAAACCTATCAAGGGCAAACCTTTGCCTTGCACATGATCCACTTGAGCTAGATGATGGCGATCTTGTCCTCCGCCAAGATGGACCACCTTTCTTGATTGCGTTGGGTCGATGGAGACTAGATGATTGCTCCCCCATACTCCACTATGGGTGAGCCACTCTTCGACACATCTTCACAAGTCCATTGACACCACAATGGATGGCAAACTTCAAGCACTTGATCTCTTCGTGATGCTACACTTGAACTTGCACATGAGAATCTTGATGACGATCACTACTTGATGTCATCCTTTCCATGGGTTGTATGATATCTTCCTCTTGACGCAAGCCCATGGACATGTACCTAACCCCACATAGAACTCTCACATAGACCATGGGTTAGTACACAAAGTGCAATGGACAATGCTTACCATACCATGGGATCACTTGATCCCTCTCGGTACATCTTTTACGCTTTGTGAGTTGATCAACTTGATTCACTCTTGACTTAGTCTTGATCAACATTGAATCTTTCCAACTCTCTTAGTTTAGATGATGTCTTGAAGGTAAACATGAATGATCACACAATCTTCTTCTTCAAGACATGCTTGCAATTAGCTCAACACTCACATGACCAATCTTTGGATAATTCCTTAATAGCACCTTGGTCAATCCATAAACTCCTTGAAACCAACACATGGACTTCAAGAAATGCCTATAGAAAAATCCTTCAAATATAACTCAATGCAACCATTAGTCCATAGAGAATGTCATCAATTACCAAAACCACACATGGGGGCACCGCATGTCCTTTCACGGTGATAGGCGGGTTTTGGCCTCGTTCGGCTCCGGCATCGTCATCCATACCGTCGATGTCTTCGGAGGCGTAATCGAGCATGTCGGTTAATTCCTCGACAGTGGCTACCAAGTGGGTGGTGGATGGGACGTAAAATTCCCCGCACTCAGCCCCTAGTTCGGGTTGTGCGTAATTCGGAGGTGATACCTCCATGATGGCGAGAGATCGCATTAAGTCCAAGGCCTCGCTTAGGAGTGAAGGCCGGATGGGGAACTGAGGTCCTGCGGAGCTGGGCTTGGTACATGACACATGGCCGTGCTCAATGGACGCGAACCTTGAGAGTTCGGAGTTAGCATCAAGAGGCGGATTTGGCTCTTCGATGATAGGAAGAGTCCTGCTTAATTCCAAGCTTGTCGGAGACGCAGCGGCCTTCGGGTCTCCGGCAAAGAGCTCCGTAACAGGAGAGAGTCCCGTTGGTGTCAGACTCCCATCTTCGGATGAGGTGGCCTGCTCTGGATCTATGGCCAGGGCAGGGATGATAGTTGGTCTTTGAGCGGTGCCTGATGACGGATCCGATGGGTTTCCTTCTTGGAGATGAGGAATAGTGGTCGAGGTCGTGAACCCTTCGAAGATCAAGTCTCCTCGGATATCAGCGACGTAATTCAGGCTCCCAAATCTGACCTGATGACTACGGGTGTAGCTGTTGATCTGTTCAAGGCGACCAATTGAATTGGCGTGCAGAGCAAAGCCGCCGAATACAAAAAGTTGACCGGGGAGGAAGATCTCCCCGGAAACAACATCGTTGTTGATGATCGAACGAGCCATCGAGCCTTCTGCCGACGACACAGTGGAACTCTCAATGAAAGCACCAATGTCGGTGTCAAAACCGGCCGATCTCGGGTAGGGGGTCCCGAACTGTGCGTCTGAGGATCGAAGGTAACAGGAGACAAAGGGGACACGATGTTTACCCAGGTTCGGGCCCTCTTAATGGAGGTAAAACCCTACTTCCTGCTTTATTAACTTTGATGAGTATAGGGGTTACAAGAGTTAGTCTACCACGAGATCGTAATGGCTAAACCCTAGATGTCTAGCCTATATGAATTCTGATAGCCTCTACGGACTAAACCCTCCGGTTTATATAGACACCGGAGGGGCCTAGGGTTGTACAGAGTCGGTTTACAGAGCAAGGAAACTATACATCCGAACGCCAAACTTGCCATCCATGCAAAAGGAGAGTCCTATCCGGACACGGGGGAAGGCCTTCTATCTTGTATCTTGACGGCCCATCTGTCTGGCCCATATCACACAACCCGGTCACCCGAGGAC
Source organism: Aegilops bicornis (assembly GCA_021605145.1). Taxonomy (NCBI): domain Eukaryota; kingdom Viridiplantae; phylum Streptophyta; class Magnoliopsida; order Poales; family Poaceae; genus Aegilops; species Aegilops bicornis. The sequence continues at coordinate 630,909,010 of CM038672.1, forward strand.
CCCATAATCCAGGACTCCCTCACCTCCCAAGCTCCGCGTCGACGCTGGAGCAGACGTCGTCGCAATGTCGAAACCCGAGGACACACGTCCACCACAAGGATGCCGCCGCCACACCATCCTTGTTTGAGCAGTCTGGATTTCAAAACCATCCCCAACGATAGGACCAATCGTCTCATTAGAGTAGGATCTAAAGAAATTTTATTCAGCGCCGCCATCGCCGCCGCCAAAGCCAAGACAATGAACAACCTAAAAAACTAAGCTACTTTGGCCTAAAACTATCCACACGCGTGGATTCGGCGACCCTCCTCACCGCCGACGACCGAAGTTGTCGACGGAGGGGAGCCGCCGGAGAACTACGGCGGAGCGCGAGTCCCTGGCGGCGGAAAGCTAGATCGCTTTTCCTGTCTTCGGGAGGAAGATCACATGATTCTAATTTTAAAACCATGGAATGTCCTAAGATTAACAAAACCATATTTAAGATGTATTATACACCTATATCTCCATGTTTTTTTCAACGAACATGCATAAAGGAAAGTATGTATATTCAATAGACGCAAAATCTCTTCTTGAAAAGAAAGATCACAGAATCTGTCAAGAATTTCCTTTTTTTTGTATTTACCATATTTATATAGACAAATTGCGCTTAATCAATTGACGGCCATGATTAAATTATCCTCTTACCCCCCCTCTTAAAATTTCTCATCCTAGCGAGTTGATTCGCTCAAAGAAATGTTATATATTCACGACGCCTTTTCAGCACAGTTTGCTACATGACACATAAGTGGATAAAATGCAATATAGGTAGTTCATACCAAGCTGTAGATTTGCTTCAGAAACAATTCAGGCACACATGAATACAAGACGGTTTATCTTATCGACAATCCAGACTATAAAACCATGCTGAGTTACTCTTCAAGTCTGAAGTACAAGCAGGGATTACAAACTATATTGCCACTTTATTTAGTCGATCATTCAGACGAGGAAAAGCATGTCGAATGCTGTTCCAGGTCCAAAGTACAAGCAGACATTACATACTATATGACCACTCTTTATTTGGTCGATCATTCAGACTAGAAAAGGGACGCTCAATTTTTTTGTCCGAAGTATAAGCAGACATTAGTGAAGCTACATATCCCCCTTCTCCCAGTACCAGCCATCTCATTATCTCAAGGTGCCTCGCAGGGCAACTTCGACATCATATTCACGGCTTTCTGCAGATGTGAAAAGAAAAAGGAATAAAACGCTTAGAACGATCTGTCAAATTCAGAGCCAGGAGCATGGTAACCTTATGGGCTAAACATAGGACAACTGCTTGAATTTGTGTAACTATGTCTCTTCATTCAGCAGTTATATATAACTAAGATTCGCTGATAGTCATACAATGGGACAAAATGTACTAGGAACTAGGAACTGGTAGCACTTGAAGCAATTAAATAATCCTTCTGAGACAGGCAGGCCCTGGGCACTCAGGGGGCATGGACATCTTATCTTTGGTAAATTTGTTTAGCGATTTCAAGCTGGGCTCAGGGTGTTTTAAAACTTACCTTCTGTCTATACTACAATGGCCCTGAGATTTGGTTGAATCTTGGCTCCGAAATAGCACTTCATTCAGTATACGCATGAATGCAAAATGGGTTATCAGGAACAGAGGATGAGAACACCTGAAGAAATTACAAACCTGTTCAGTGTGAGGCAGATACTTCCCATCAAATGTGAGCACCACACGATCTTTTCCATCAGCTCCTTTAACTTTGTCGACGGTACAGTAGAAGTCTATAGCCGACATGCTGCAATTGAAAGTGATAAGATAACAAGTGAATTTCTCAAGGATTGTTATTTGACATTTGATTGATTATGCAACCGAGTTTCACGGAAATGAACATATATTTGGATTTAGAATCGTACACATGTGAGACAGTTTGGAAAGTTTATTGAGGTTCTAGAAACAAAGCAAAATCTTGAAAGAATACAAATCATCTGAAATTCCACAATTGTTAAGTTTCAGGTAAAGTTATTAATGTACATGCAAAATAGATTGAACAACCAACGATTTGTCTCATATCAAATATTCACCAAAAATTAATGCATAAATTTAAATAGGTGAATCTTCTTACATTCCATCACCAAAGTCCTCATTGATGATTGCCTTGATGCTCTCTCCAAAATGCTGATAGCTTCATTCAGTCTGTGTTCAGTGTAAACCATGAAACAACTAGTGAGGAAAAGTTAAGCCGATTGATGTTTGTTAAATAAACATAGTAGCATTGCGGCAGTTTCCCATTTGACACAATCCAGCCACAATCTCTTCCCATTTGACACCAACAAGTTGTTATCTTGCTTCATCATCATGGGCTAAAGTTGTACTGGAAAAAAAAAACAGCAGTGGCAAGAGTGGCACCTGTATATGGCGGGCTCGTGGACCATTTCCGGGTTGTAGGACCGGAAGGGCGGCTGCATCATGAGCTCCACGAGCTCCTCGGTGAGCGCCGGGATGGCCGCCCGCAGCGCGGCCGCCGTGTCGGGCTTGAGCTGCGCCTGGCGGCGCAGCAGCTGCGCGACGTACACGTTGGTGAGCCCCGTCTCGGCCCCGATGTCGGAGAAGCTCTTGCCGGACTTGGCCTTGGCCGCCATCAGCTTCTGCACCGCTGCCGCCCTCGCGCCGCCGTCCTCCATGGCCGCTTACGTCGCCTGAGATGTGCAGGAGTGGGAGTGCAGAGCAGAGGACGAAGAAGAGAGCTGTGAGTGAACTGTCCCCGGTTGCGCCGGCTTATATGGCCGCGCCGGATGTGCCATGGGGCATGGGGTGGCGCACCGGCACCACGGCGGCTAAGCGACGGGGAAAGTGTCGGCAGTGCGTGGCGGCACGCGGCGGCTATGCGATGGGATGTTTTGGCACTGGGCCGGCGAATAAGTGTTTCACTGGGCCGGTCCAGCTGAGTTCTATATGGGCCGGTGCTGTCCACTCTGGGCCTTTATCATACCCTACCCCGTCACTCTCTCGCCCTGGCTGGACTGGAGCTCTCTCATCTCCGCGGCGCCGTGCGGCGCTCTCCGTTCCTCTCCGGCCCCTCCGCCACCTCCCCCCCCCTCGCCGCCGATCAGCAGCGCATTAGCCTTGGACCTCGACCCAATCCTCCTCCGGGTGACCTCATACCATCGTTTTACCCATCTTCGAGTCTTTTCCGACGGCACCGCACGCCATGCGCGCCACGTGTTCGCGCAAATGCCTGGCCGAGCTGCTCGGCCGCCTTGGCCAGGTCCAGGCGCAGGGCCAACCGCGCTGCCCCTCCCAGCTATCTCCCGCGCGCTCCATGACGCGCGGCCGGAGCGTGAACGAGCGGAGCAAGAAGAAGCGCGTGAACGACCTGGAGGTGGTCATCGAGCGCTGCAAGGTGGTCTCCAAGGTGCTTGCCGTGGTGGACGCGCTCAAGATGGAGGAGGAGCACGTCACCCCTCTCAAGCGCCTCGAGATCCTGCGCCCGCAGCTCGGGCTCGCCAAGCCACACAAGGTCGCCCACTTCGTGCACAGCTCGCCGCAGCTCTTCGAGGTCTGCCGCGACAGCCGCGGCGTCATGTGGGCCGGCCTCTCGCCACAGGCTGAGGCGCTCGTTGAGGAGGAGGCGCGCCTGCTGGAGGAGCACTCCCCCACGGCCGCCGAGTACGTGACGAGGCTGCTCATGATGTCGGTGCAACGGCGCCTGCCCGTTGACAAGATCGCGCATTTCCGCCGTGACATGGGGCTTCCTCATGATTTCCGGGCACGGTGGGTGCACATGTTCCCTGAGCTCTTCAGGTTGGTCACACTGGAGGATGGCGACTACTTGGAGCTTGTTTCCTGGAACCCAGACTGGGCGGTCACTGAGCATGAGAAGAATATGGCAGCATTGGCCGGTAACACCAATGCCAGTTCCAATGCTAGTACACCAGGAGAGCTCTCACTTCCATTCCAAATGAAGTTCCCACCAGATTTTAAAAGTTACTACAAATTTAGAGGAAAAGCCCATCACTATGTGAAAACCGGCAATACCGAGCAGTTTCAGAAGACAACCTACCTATCCCCTTATGCAGAGGCAAAAGGTTTGACCCCTGGATCTCATGAGTTTGACAAGAGGGCAGTCGCGGTGATGCACGAGATACTGAGCTTCACATTGGAGAAGAGGCTGGTAACTGACCACCTGACGCATTTCCGCCGTGAGTTTGTTATGCCACAGAAGCTGATGAGGTTGCTACTGAAGCATTATGGTATCTTCTATGTGTCTGAGAGGGGGAAGCGGCTGAGCGTGTTCTTGACAGAGGCATATGATGGGACAGAGTTGATAAAAAAGGCTCCGTTGGTAAGGTGGAGAGAGAAGGTCCTTCGACTTACTGGTTACAGAGGAAAAAACAAGAATATTGGAAAAGTTGATGAGTCGTCTGATTCTGAGCACTGTTTGTTCGGTGCAAGCTCATCAACATGTGACGGTGGCAGCAGTGACGACGATGATATATTGCATGTCGAAAGTGAAGATTCAGATGATTTCTTGGATGATGGCACTCTTACAGATGATGGTGAGATGGATGACGCTGGGATGGGTTTTTCTAGTGAGAAACATGTTGAGATGGTTTTAGGAGATGTAAGTGATTATGCAGAGTCAGTGAAATCCAGTTAGTAGCCTACTAGCCTAACATAACGAACACTTATTTTTTCCCGTTTCCTGAACATTCAGCTCACAAGCAAGCAGGAAGGTTTCATATGCGAGCTAGTTTAGGGATTTCTTGGCTGATGTTGTGGTCAATGATTGAAACATGGCTGGATATCCTGGAAAGTGAACGCTGCAGGATCTCATAACATCTACTCCCTGTCTTGAGCAACCATGGTGATGCTGTTGTTTAACTGATGTCCAAACTCCAAAGTGGACTTTGAATACCAGAGGATGATTGGCATTGATATGAAAACAAAGACTCTGCAAGGGAGTGGCCTTGCTTTCCACTGACAGATCCCTCTATCCAGTCCTGCCTACCTAGCATGTCACTCTCTGGATATCTGGACAAGACTTCAAGTAATTCTATTGGGACTTACTCTTTACCATGTCGGTGCTCTAGGAGTTCCTGCTCTTAGTCCTTTAGTTGACCAGTCGTTTCTGTTCAGCTCATGTATCTGTGTTGACGTATCTGGGATGGAACATTTTGTTCTGCACCATTTGTGGTCGTTTATCTATTGGCGGTGGAACCTGGGTAGGAACCATGTGTTTTAATGCACATTTACATGTATGATAATTTGTTCTCAACCAGACTTGTCATAACAGACGTAAGGTTAGCCATATTGTATTGCTGTACAAACTGCCTGCATCGAGTGATATTTCCGTGCTGATTAGTGTAGTTTTTCACTTTTGCTTGTTGGCAGACACTAATGCTAAGCCTTCAATTTGCACTCGTATTTCTTACTACATTTCAACTTTATCCACGCTTGCAAAATATTCGCATACAGTACTTTTTTGTTACAGCTGAGCATAATATTTCGCTTACTTTAACCTCTGCAAAAAAGGGCAACTCGTTGCGCCCTTATACCTCCTAAAAGATGAAACTACAGAAGGGGCATTTTTAATTGCAATTCTACTTGTTGGTAATGGTACATTGGTATCTTTTATGTGTCTCAGACAAGGGAAGCCACTAAGCGTGTTCTTGACGGGGGCATACTATGGGACAGATTTGATTAGAAAAAGGCGCTCGTTGTGCGGTGGAAGGAGAAGGTCTTCAACTTACCGGTTACTCCCTAAATAAACTATTGGATCGGCTGATTCAGCTGACTAATTGCTTGGTGGTTGTGGATTATGGTGGACTGGTGGTGACAATGATGCTATATTGAATGTCAAGTGACGAGTCAGTTGATGTCTTGGATGAGGGCACTCTTTCAGAGGATTCTGAGATGTATATAGGTTATAGCAGATTTAAGTGATTATACAGAGTGAGTTAGTGAACCCAGTTAGTAACCCAATTTAAAGAAATATTTTCTGTTTTAGTCCTGGACATCAAGCCCACAAGTGATTCTGATAATTATTTCGAAATTAGGTCTATGGTTGGTTTCTGTCTTGATGCTTAGGTTTACATATTCCCCTTGCTCATTACTTGGAGACTTGGTGTTTGACATGCTGTCCCAAGCTTGAACACAGACTGTATATTTCAGGCTTGCATTGATTATTTCTTATGCTGATCTACTTGTTCTGCTTTTTTCTTCGAAAAAGACCATTGTGGTGAATATTCCTCAGCACGCCGTGTACTGAAGATATGACATTATCCAAGCAATCTACTGTGAAGCACTCCCTGTCCTTTTCTGACTTCAGCAATCCAGGGATGGATTCAAAATTCTGGTATGTACTAAACATTTCTGTGTCAAGTAGCAATTCTTAAACAATTTTTTCACACATCAGCAGTAAGAACATGTTAATTCAGTTTGCAAAATGAAATCTTCAATGACATTGTGATTTGCTTACACTACACTTGTATTGAGCAACAAGGCCATAGCAAATGGCACAGGAAAAAATCTATGTAGGAGGACACTAAAAGTTGAGACCACATTCTTGTGTACATGCATCTTCTCCTGATTTTGGGTGTTGAAACAACTTAACAGTTGATGTCAAGATCTTCATCTTGAGCCAATAGTTCTAGTCAGTGTTGAGCTTGAGTTCAAATGCTCATGAGCGAATCCCGACTGTAGACTGAAACTCCATGAGTAATCTTTCTAAGCCTCATTATATGTAATCCATGTTGTGGCTTGGTTTTGCCAGAGTTTATATGTTTTGTTTTGTGCACACTGCCTTGTTGGTTGCAACAGCCTGTAATATTAGTTGTATTTCACGAGTTGTTTGGTCCCCTTGATTTGTTTCTGTTCTTCTGTTAGTTGGTCTTGCACTGTACATTGTCCTCCACTGTCCATCCCGTTACAGCGAGAAAGTCGTAAATAAAAGGGGAAATACATCACATATCAAAATTAGTTTTGCACTGCCTGTGTACAGTTTCAGCAATTTGGCTAAACCATGGTCATCTTTTGCGAGTTATGATATGCCATCTCTCACACCGGCCAGCAAATCCTTCTCGATGCCAGACATGCCATGCTACTGTATTGGCCATCTCTGGCCCAAGCATGCTGGTTATCCTATATGTGGCATGCATGTAGCTGAAAGGAATCTACTTACCTACCTATATGTGTCAAGACTAAGCAACACAGGTACTATTTCTCACAGCATCTGAAGTACTCCCTCCGTCCGGAAATACTTGTCATCAAAATGAATAAAAGGGGATGTATCTAGATGTATATTAGTTCTAGATACATCCTTTTCTATCCATTTTGATGACAAGTATTTTCGGTCGGAGGGAGTAGTAGTGTAGAAAGAGGGAATACTGTGTATGTTTCTTTCTCATGTTTTTTTCCTTGTGGCTGGTTTCTTTCTCATTTTGGCTTCGGGGTGGAAAAAGAACAGCTGTAGCATGTAGGAGTACATATCCAACTAATTTTGCTGATAAAAGCTATATTATTGGCACCCTTGATAATAACCACATATACATAACTACGTCTCACTGACAATTTCTAAACAGTCTTCACACATCAGCACTTTTGATCTGTAAAAAAATGCCAATTTGTTTTGCAAGAAGGAAATCTTGAATGATTAGTGATCTCTCACATCCCAAATGTATTGACTAATAATGCTATAACAGATGCCGTAGCAAAAGGTCTATGTGTGTGTTGGCCATCTTGATCCAATACTTGTAGCCATTCCTGAGCCTGAGCTCAACTGCTCATGATGAAACTCTGACTGTAGACTTCAACTCCTTGAGAAACTTCTCTAAGCCCGATTATTTCTTTGCTGTTGGTGCTACAGCTTTGCCAGAGTTGATGTGTTGTGTCAAGTACACACTGTCTTGTTGGTCAGCAACAGCCTGTAAAACAATTAGCCGTATTTCAGGAGTTATTTGGTCCCCTCAGTTCGTTTTGTTCTGTTATCGAGCAAGTCGTAAGTTCTACACTATACATGGTATCGACATTTTGGTTTGCCTTTTCTTGTTAGAAAGTGGAGTACATGACACGCATATTGTTCACAGTTTCAGCAATTTGGCTAAAGTGTGGGTACCTTTGAGTCATGGTATTGACTGGCATGTTCCGTTTCGTCTTTCCTCTATGATGATATGCCATCTCTCTCACACACACACACTCCATGCTGCTACTGTATTGGCCATCTCCTGCCCAAGCATGCTCGTTAATAAGTTAGCGAAGGTAGTACTGTTTTTGCCTCTAAAAATTGGGGTACTGTTTTGTGCTGAATGTAGCTGAAAAGAATCCACTTACCTACCTATATATGTGTCAAAATTAAGCAACACAAGTACTGCCATTTCTCAAGATGGAAAGAAGAACAGCTGCAGCATGTACATACAGATCCAACTGATTCTTGCTGATAATTTACACATTATTGGTGCCATTGATAAGCCCCTATATCCCTGACAGAGTGTGTTGCCTTTGATTTTTTTTTTTGTCAGGGAAAAATATCACCGCTCATCCACCGCCACCACCACTGGCTCTGGCTGTGTGTTCCTCCGAGAAAACATGCGCACATGGCGATCAGAGGGTCGGCTTAATGCGAGCACATGGGCCTAGTACGTGCACGGCCGGCCTCCCCCGGCACGTATTTATTTCCTGGATGGGTGCAACCATGAATGTTCTTACCGCACTGCACAAGGCAGATCTCCCCATCCTTCCATCCAACCGCCCATACCAGACGCGTATTCGGATGGCGCCATGACAAGGGCCAGTTCATCGGATCGCATGAGACCAGCGCGACATATCGTCGGCGAATCCCGATATTCTCGCCTTTGCTCGCTCAGGTTCCATGGATGTATGGGCTTATGGACATTTGCCACTTGAAAGATCGGTCAGTACATCATTTTCTCCATGGTTTCTTGTTGGAAGTTGGAGCAAGGAGAGGAGGTTCGTCTTCCATGGAGTAGTTTACATACTAATACTAGTACATGATCTAGCAGTGGACCATCCGATCGCCAGGTCGTGATTCCTCCTCCTGCCATCAGTTAATAACGGGGGCTGGCGGGAAGCAGCTGCAGCCTGCAGGAGTGCAGGACACTTGCCGGAAAACGGCATTAGGAGGAGTGTCTGCGTCCGAAAATACCCAAAACCGTTCGTGCTAATCCCTTTTGGCGCCTCTTGATTGATTGGATCGTAGGCCGTGGACTGGTGGTCGAACTGACCATGACAGGATTTCTTTTCTTTCAGTGCGTGATGGCGAAACAGGGGCACAGATCATGGTCATGGGTTTATGAGAAAGGGAGAGGATCGAGTTTTCTAGTTATGTTTCCAAGTCCAGCTCCCAACGGCGCACACACACACAGATATGCATGCACTATACCGCTAGCATGATTAATCAAAGGATTAAATGGAGAGCATTTTGGTGGCGAGAGAGTAGTTAGCCGTTGCTGGCCAGGTTCAGAGTTCTTGTCAAAACTGTTGCCGGCCTTGACCATTTCAAAATTTGTGAATAATCGATTGTGCATGGGATGGGAATGCATTTTTGTGGACGTACGGGGACTAGTGAAGCTGCATGGGTTGGCACCAGAAGGCTAGGTCTGGTTCGCTGACAATGGTGCTGCATGCATGCATGCATGTAGGCTGCTACACCTAATAAAGAGGCCGTCTATGAAATGAAATGAATCTGATCTGATGAGCCGGCCGGCCTCTTCATTCTGCCATCACGCTTCGCGCAATCAATAAGGTCCGGCTACAGCTAGCCCGCTGCGCAAATGCCAGATCCAATCCACTTCATCTTCATCTCAGTACACCTCAAACCAAAACATTAAAAAAAACAGATCACCCCATAAACACTAAAATTAAAATCAGCACAGTTTCCTACTTATAAAACAGTAAAAAAAATTGTAACTAGAGCGAAATATATTCTGTTTTTTCAACGGCCAAAAGCTTTTTCTGGTGTGACAGCACAGGCAGACTCCAAATGTGAAACGCATGCAGCTGAATGAAGCGTGCCACACACAAGAAAGCAATCACCTTGCACATTTTCCTCTCCGGAGCCGTTGCCATTGCACATGCTGTCTCAAAAGCTACTTGGCTTCGTGCTCCGGGACAGCATGTCAGCCTCACAGCAAGAGGGAGATCATGCATGTGTGTCCATGACCACTTGACCATGCATGCATGAACAGTCTGAAGTCTGAACACCCAACACCATGCCCCCAAGCAACCAAGCTAGCTTCTCTTCCCTCTCTGGCTTGGCTTGGCTTGTGCTCCCTAATGGCATTAACTGCCACCCAACAACCCGCCCACCCACCATCTCCTCCCCAACCCCAACACCAGCAGCAACGCAACGCCACCATCCCTAGCTATATCTAAACACTGAGCACTCCCACTCCCTCTCACCCTCATCACCACCGCCCACCACCAGTCCCCAGCTGCCCACAGGCGCCATGGCGCGGGAGGAGCTATCGACGGAGATCGTGAACCGCGGCGTGGAGCCGTCGGGCCCGGACGCCGGGTCGCCGACCTTCTCGGTGCGCGTGCGCCGCCGGCTGCCCGACTTTTTGCAGTCGGTGAACCTCAAGTACGTGCGGCTCGGGTACCACTACCTGCTCAGCCACGGCGTGTACCTGGCCACCATCCCGCTGATCGTGCTGGTGTGCGGCGCCGAGGTGGGCAGCCTCAGCCGCGACGAGCTGTGGCGCAAGGTGTGGGACGAGGCCACCTACGACCTCGCCACCGTGCTCGCCTTCCTCGCCGTCCTCGCCTTCACCATCTCCGTCTACATCATGTCCCGCCCCAGGCCCATCTACCTCATCGACTTCGCCACCTACAAGCCCGCCGACGAACTCAAGGTAGTAAGCTCATCCTAATCCATCTCCTCATGCTTACTCTGCTTAGGTAAATTTTTCTTTCTTTTCGAAACCCTGCTTAGTTAATTGCATGGAGTAGATCACTATATGTGCATGCAAGCATATGCATAGTCAAAGTACTAGTACATGCTAATGTCGATCTGGATCGTGTGCACGAATATGCATCACAAACACAAATGATTTTTGGCAGGATTTTTCTTTTTGCTGATTAATTCCACACACGTACATATGCAATGTTGAATTGTTGATGGCATTTTATATGTAACAAATAAGTTGAGACGGAGCTGTCACAAAAGTTGCTTGATCCGCTAAAAAGAAGTTACTTGATCCAGATCAGATAAATGTTTGGGAGTAGAATATGGATATGTCGTGAGTTTCTTGGGCGATTCTCGTGAGGTCGACATGCATAATTTGCACAAGTCACTTTTGGCGCACATGAATTTTGCGTGAGACATAGGTCGAACCCTCCGGGATTCCTTCGCGTACTAGTCTAGCTATCTTCTGAACTGGACCTCGCTAGTTAGCATGAATGGGAAAACCATGCCCCGAAATACTTTATTTAGCTTCTTTTTTATACGCGTATTGTAGAAGAAATACTTGGTCTTCAGCTTCTTTTTTATATGCAGCTGTGATAATCAAACAAAGTAAAATGCTACGGGTAGAAATATTTTGACAACTCAGTGTTCAAAAGATGGTTAACACGGTGCTATATATACTAATCAGGCTCACAAAAACGACCCAAACAAATTAAAAAAAGATCCAGACCAGATTAGGCAGAGTTTCATGTAAATCTATAACTCGAAGGCAATTAAACCGTGATGCCCTCAAGTTAACTCATAGAAAGTTACTGTCATGTTTGGTAAAGTTCTCGCAAAAAAAATGTTTGGTAAAGTAGATAAACCAAACTGACGAACAAAGTACGTACACAAGTAGCTACGTGATTGAATGCGACATCGCTTTCAACTTTTCTGTTAGGCAACTACTCTTCCACACATTTGTTAATTATACTCCTACGGTTATATATATATTATCTCCGTTCCTGAATATAGGGTGTATAATTTTTGGCACGGAAATTAAAGAACGCATGTGGAGGATAATTTTCACAAGTTTTGGGCAAGATTACACCTGACTAATTGACATGAGAAAATAGAGGACCTTGCCTAATATAAGAAAATGTAATCAAATTCCTCAAAAAATTATCCAAATAAGTGGTGCAATGCAATACATCTTATATTTTGGATTTTTTCTCAAAAATCTATATACCTCATATTAAGGAACGGAGGGAGTATGGCCAGTGGTTCAGTGAGAAATTGGGTTCATACTACGGCTCAAGCAAACGAAAATTATTCCCATGATCCATCGATCCCAAATGCCAGAGGAGTAATGTGAGGGTTATGGCCTCGCCAGTACCCGTACCTGCCCCTGTCTCTCCATTAATACGCTCCTAGTAGTTCTCTGGCCAGCTGCCACCAATCAGACTACTAGCTATCAATGTTGCATTATTAACTTTGTAATCTACAGTCTGCATGGTATAGTGGGACGATGGAGTCAGTCAGCGAAAGGTATTGGGCGACCGTAGATGGCAGGGCATTTTGTAAACACGCCCCTCACATACTGATGAATTGTCCTTTAGCCCGGCAGCTGATTAGGCGCATCGTCCTCTGGGCCCGGCCCTCCGTGTGTGAGTGAGTGGGGGCGGCCCGGAAGTTATGACGACGGATGGATCGCCGACGAGCAGGTAGAGGGAGGTTTCGGCTGGGGTACGTCGGCCGGTCATCCAATACGGTTGGCGAATCCCGCGCGCACACACGCACAATTAATGACCCGTCCACGAAACCTAGCTTCTTATTTCTTCTGATGAAAATGAAAGAAAACATTTTAGAAATTATCGATGTAGACAAAGGCAAAGTTAGGAAAAAAATACTACTGGTAAATGTCATGAGATCGCCATGATCTGGTTAAACTCCTAATTTTAGTACGTCCACCGGTGTGAAAAACGTCAACCAAGCATGCATGCAAATTGTTAGTACTGCCGAAAGGGGTGAAAATGTAATGCCGTTTGCTGATTGCAGGTCTCCAAAGCGGAGTTCATCGACCTGGCGCGCAAGTCGGGCAAGTTCGACGAGGAGAGCCTGGCGTTCCAGGCGCGGCTGCTGGCCAAGTCCGGCATCGGGGATGAGTCCTACATGCCGCGCTGCGTCTTCCAGCCCGACGCCAACTGCGCCACCATGAAGGAGGGCCGCGCCGAGGCCTCCGCCGCCATGTTCGCCGCGCTCGACGAGCTCTTCGACAAGTGCCGCGTCCGCCCCAAGGACGTCGGCGTCCTCGTCGTCAACTGCAGCCTCTTCAACCCCACCCCCTCCCTCTCCGCCATGATCGTCAACCACTACAAGATGCGGGGCAACATCCTCAGCTACAACCTGGGCGGCATGGGCTGCAGCGCGGGGGTCATCTCCATCGACCTCGCCCGCGACATGCTGCAGGCCAGCGGCGCCGGCCTCGCCGTCGTCGTCAGCACCGAGGCGGTGTCCTTCACCTGGTACGCCGGGAAGCGCCGCTCCATGCTCATCCCCAACGCCTTCTTCCGCGCGGGCGCGGCCGCCGTGCTGCTGTCCAACCGCCGCAGGGACTTCCGCCGCGCCAAGTACCAGCTGGAGCACGTGGTGCGCACGCACAAGGGCGCCGACGACCGCGCCTTCCGCTCCGTGTACCAGGAGGAGGACGAGCAGCGGATCAAGGGCCTGTCCATCAGCCGCGACCTGGTGGAGGTCGGCGGCCACGCGCTCAAGACCAACATCACCACCCTCGGCCCGCTGGTGCTCCCCTTCTCGGAGCAGCTCCTCTTCTTCGCCGGCGTGCTGTTCCGCCACCTCTACCCGTCCAAGACGTCCACCCCGCCGCCGCCGGCCGCCAACGGGGACACCTCGGCCGCCGCGCCCTACATCCCGGACTTCAAGCGCGCGTTCGAGCACTTCTGCATGCACGCGGCCAGCCGCGACGTGCTGGAGCACCTGCAGCGCAACCTGGGCCTCCGCGACGCCGACCTGGAGGCCTCCCGCGCCGCGCTGCACCGCTTCGGCAACACCTCCAGCAGCAGCATCTGGTACGAGCTGGCCTACCTGGAGGCCAAGGGCCGCGTCCGCCGCGGTGACCGCGTGTGGCAGCTCGCCTTCGGCTCCGGCTTCAAGTGCAACAGCGCCGTGTGGCGCGCCGTCCGCCGCGTGCGCCGCCCGTCCAGGAGCCCGTGGCTGGACTGCGTCGACCAGTACCCGGCGCGCATGGACGCCTGACCGATCGAGCGAGCGAAGCAGGCGCACGTGCTAATAATTAAGCGAGGTAAAGGAACACGTCCGTCGTCGTCGCACCCGCGTGGGTAAGTGCGGGCTAATGGAAATGATGCTATCGATTTGCATGTAACTGCATGCAGTGCCGCTGGTTTAAGGTTTGAGCTTTGGTTAATTTGTGCTGGTGTTGTAGCGGTTATCTATTGTTAAGGGGTTTAATCATAGACTACGTACCATAATGCGCAAGTGTATGTGCGCGCTCTTGTGAAACTTATGTGAACTTGATTATCTACGTGCAATTTCATTACTTTGGACTTTTTTATATAAGTTGGGTGTCCCTTATGGATGGAATACTCCTATGTAAATCATCTTCTTCATCTGTCCCATAATGTAAGAACGTCTTACATTATGGATGAAAGGAGTATATACTTATAAATTACTCCATCCGTTCCCAAATATAAGTCTTTCTACAAGTGACTACATACGAAGCAAAATGAGTGAATCTATACTCAAAAATATGTCTACATACATACGTATGTTGTAGTTCATTTGAAATGTCTAAAAAGACTTATATTTAAGAATGAAGGGAGTACAAGAGAAGGAGGCTAAGATTTGGATCACTGCAGGAGTGAAGCATTTGAGTAACAAGATGCCGCGAGAGTAGATCTTTTCCATTGTTTTGTGTGTTCCATGTCTTTGTGCTCTTCTCTTGATCAATAACTCTATTAACCTGCTTTTTAATTAATGAATGAAGCAAATCTTTGGCCTCGGTTTCAAAAAATAAAAAAGAACCAAAATGTTACAAGAAGCATAGTTTCTTACTTCTACACTCATATGTTCATGTTTTCATGCTTCCATGTAGTATCGTTTCATGTTTTCATTATTGCATCAGAAAACTTAGTTAGAGTCTTTAGTATCATTTCCTCTCTTTTTTCTCTTTTTTTCTTGTTCTCACGGTATCCCAGGGAGTAATGCTGGGGAGACACCTGCTTTTGAATGTATTTCTTCTTGCCCAACAAGCCAGACAAAATACTCATCAGATATACACTAAAAACCACATGTTACGTGAAACAAATGTTTTCCAATAGATGGAGCTAAGTAATCAACAAGGTACATCAAAGCAATCAACACATAAAAGAAACATGAATGTTACATCTACCCAGCTACACGACCATAACTGCATCTCCAACATGCGGTAGGTACCGTTGGGAACAGGAAATGTGTGTTCCTCGATGATCCCAAGTCCAAGTCAAAAGCAATATCAACGTTGATTTTTCAAATGGCCTTCATTTGGCTTCATCCAACCCTCCCTCGGCTTGCAAACTTTGAAGTGCTTGTTGCATGTAGTTTGTCACTTGTGTTATGATAGCTAGCACCAAGTGAGCACGGATTTCGACATTCTCACTGTTATCACTTGCCTTCTCTCCCACCATAAGTACCATCCCCCTATAAGTACCAAGTCTGCTAAACCAAGATTACTCAACAAGTTAATGTTTCCTCCTTGATAGAGCAGTTCCTCTAGTACCACTGAACCCCGAGTGGTAAAGCGTTCTCAATAAAGCTTCAAATACCCCATCTTTTGAAACTTCCTTCGCTCGATCGCACGTGAACAAAAGATGTTATATATCTCGACAGCATGACGAGAAGATAGGACATCCACCTTGGTTTCCAACATGGCACTTAGCAAGCACCCAACATCCTGGAATGACAGTATGTGGCCCTCCAGCCAAATATTTTGTTTTCTTTTGTACAATCAAGTCATAGCTTTTCCCAAACCCGATTATTGCCAGCCACACTGAAAGGATCGAGAAGAGGTGTCTAGAGGGGGGGGGGTGAATAGACTCTAATCAAGAAAAGTTGCAGTTTTTAATTTCCTTCAGTTGATGTGGAGTTTGAGCACAAGTTTAAACATTCACAATACATATCAAGCAAACATGCAAGCATACAAAGAGTATATAGCAGCGAAAAGTAAAGCATGCAAGTTGCAAGAATGTAAAGAGATGGGATTGGAGTGTGCAAACGCAATTTGGAGACACGGAGATTTTTTATCCGTGGTTCCGATAGGTGGTGCTATCGTACATCCACGTTGATGGAGACATCAACCCACGAAGGGTAACGGTTGCGCGAGTCCACGGAGGGCTCCACCCACGAAGGGTCCTTGAAGAAGCAACCATGTCTATCCCACCATGTCCGTCGCCCACGAAGGAGTTGCCTCACTAGGGTAGATCTTCACGAAGTAGGCGATCTCCTTGCCCTTACAAACTCCTTGGTTCAACTCCACAATCTTGTCGGAGGCTCCCAAGTGACACCTAGCCAATCTAGGAGACACCACTCTCCAAGAAGTAACAAATGGCGTGTTGATGATGAACTCCTTGCTCTTGTGCTTCAAATGATAGTCTCCCCAACACTCAACTCTCTCTCATAGGATTGGATTTGGTAGAAAGAAGATTTGAGTGGAAAGCAACTTGGGAAAGGCTAGAGATCAAGATTTATGTGGTTGGAATGGAATATCTTGACCTCAACACAAGTGTAGGTGGTTCTCTCTCGGAAAATATGTATTGGAAGTGTAGGCATGTTCGATGGCTCTCCACGAATGAAGAGTGGGCGGAGGGGTATATATAGCCTCCACACAAAATCTAACCATTACACACAAATCACCAAACTCGGTGGGACCGAATCATTAAACTCGGTCGGACCGATTTAGTTCAAAATGTGAACGTCAGGATTCTCGGTGGGACCGACTTGATCAACTCGGTGGGACCGATGTGCTAGGGTTAGGGTAAATCCAAAACTCGGTTTGACCGATTACTCAAACTCGGTGGGACCGATTTGGGTAATAAGTGAAACAGAATGTTGGCCAAGCAAACTCGGTGGGGCCGGTTGCAAATCTCGGTGGGACCGAAACTATTGCAACAGACAACAGAGAGTTTGCAAGCCCATCTCGGTGAGACCGAGATCCCATCGGTGAGACTGAACTGATTAGGGTTTCTGGCAGTGGCTATGTCAACTGAACTCGGTGGCTCCGGATAGAAAGAATCAGTGGGACCGAGTTGTACTTTTTGGATTAGGACATATGTGGAAGTGAGAAAGTGGTTGAGGGCTTT
This sequence comes from Aegilops bicornis, assembly GCA_021605145.1. Classification (NCBI taxonomy): domain Eukaryota; kingdom Viridiplantae; phylum Streptophyta; class Magnoliopsida; order Poales; family Poaceae; genus Aegilops; species Aegilops bicornis. The sequence continues at coordinate 630,926,276 of CM038672.1, forward strand.
GGAGCATATCACTAAGCACTTTGAGCAAGCAAGCCATTAAGCAACACCTCATCCCTTCTTAATAGTATTGGCTTTCCTATGGACTCAATGTGATCTTGGATCACTTAAAATAGAAAATTTAGAGTCCTGAGCTTTGAGCTTGAGCCAATCCTTTGTCCTTAGCATCTTGAAGCGGTTCCACATCCTCTTGTCCATGCCACTCCATTGTTGAACTTATCTAAAACATACTAGGTAGAAGCATTAGTCCAACAAGACATATGTTGACATTAATTACCAAAATCACCCAGGGAGCACTTGTGCTTTCAATGTCCCTCTTTTTGGTAATTGATGACAACATACATCAAAGCTTTAGATAAAGATATAGAGAGCAACAAGTAAAGCTTTGGAAAGACATGTAACATGCATAGGCTCCCCCTACATGTATGCAATCATATAAATTTGAAACATAGGATCATGTGCATGCATTAGCATAACAGAGTAATCCATGTGTTACATGTATCTTGGCTATATGCATCACAGCAAATGATGTGAATATAGGAAATGTACCTTCATGCCCATGAGTCCTTCTTGCAAACAGTATGTACATCAGCAAGAAATCCTCATGCACATGACTGTGATGCATATACTTACCTTGTGATCTTGAGTTGGCTTAGGAAGAAATGAAACTGGGCAAACAAGGTTAGATAACACAGATACATCTACTAGCCAAAGCAAACAAAAGAAGTCACAAGAGAACCAAGACTGGGATGACATGTAGAGAGTGAGTACTGAGTACCCCATTGGGTATAGACATGTCCCCAAAGGTAAAGATATGAAATAAAATCAGAGAATTCCTTCCCTTAGATGTCTTGCTCCCCCTGAATCTTGCATTGGGATATTGGGAGAAGATAGGAAACAGAAAATCAGAGCAAAAGAAAAAAACAACAGAGCTTGAGCTTAATGCAAGCAATCAAATATGATCAAATATGAACATGTCTTTCCCCTCTTAAAGACATGTAATTTCTCTCCTCTTGAACACCAAGCATCTGAGTTCTGAGGTTTCTTACACACACTCCCCATGAGTATCCTCTCCCCCTATAGAATGATTAAGCATAGAGCTTTGATGTGATCCCTCTCTCTCCCCCTTTGACATCAATTTCCAGAAGGGATCTTCTGGATTTTTTTTGTTATTGCAGAAGGGTTTGGTCCTTGAGTCACAAAGCAAGTTGAATGTGATGCTGGTAGAGGACAAGAATCATTGAGTGGAGCTGGAGCAAAAGGATTGCAGGAATAAGTGGCAAGTTGTCTTTCCTGTAGTGAAATCGGTAGCACCGAAGTTGTGTGCTTCGTGGCACCGAGAGAATTGATTGGGCGAAGAAAACAGACCGGTGTGACCGAGTTCATCACAAGAAACACTTGTCACCTCAGCTCACTAGGCACTTTAAGATCTCACAAGGATTTGCAAGGAATTAGCTAAAAGATTTGTAATGAAATGGATGCAGAAAATGCAGAACAAGAAGAAATGAAAAGATCTAGATGAAGAACAAATATGCAAGAGACAAATGCAAAAGGAAACACAAGAGAACTTCATCTAGAAGTGGGCGGTGACAAAGTCACCTATGTTAGAGTATATTGACTTAGGATCCAAGTGAGATCACTTGACCTTTGGTCATACTCATCGTTTAAGCTCAAAATGGGGTCACCATTTTTCGTTTAAGCTTCTTGATGTATTCACATCTTGTTGAGTTGCTTTATCCCATGACTTGGAGTATAGCTTCTCTAAGATGGAATAGCATACCTGTTGGGGAACGTTGCAGAAAATAAAAAAATTCTACTCTTTCACCAAGATCAATCTATGAGTTCATCTAGCAACGAGATAAAGGAGTGCATCTACATACCCTTGTAGATCGCGAGCGGAAGCGTTCAAGAGAACGGGGTTGAGGGAGTCGTACTCGACGTGATCCAAATCACCGATGATCGTAGTGCTGAATGGACAGCACCTCCGCGTTCAACACACGTATGGAGCGGAGACGTCTCCCGCGCCTTGATCCAGCAAGGTGGAGGGAGAGGTTGAGGAAGAAAGCTCCAGCAGCAGCACAACGGCGTGGTGGTGGTGGAGAGGCAGTACTCCGGCAAGGCTTCGCCCAGCTCTTATCGGAGGAGGAGAGGTGTTGGGGAGGGGAGGGGCTGCGCCTTGGATTGTGTGTGCAGCCCTCCCCTCGCCCTTCTATTTATAGGGGAAGGAGGAAGGGGGCCGGCCCCCTCTAGATGAGATCTAGAGGGGGGGGGGGCCGCCAAGGGGAGGGGGCTTGCCCCCCAAGGGGGGCGCCCCCACTAGGGTTTCCCCCCCAACCCTAGGCGCATGGGCCCAAGGGGGGGATGCGCCCAGCCCTCCAGGGGCTGGTTCCCTGCCCACTACGGCCCATGAGGCCCTCCGAGAGAGGTGGCCCCTCCCCATGGACCCCCGGAACCCCTCCGGTGGCCCCGGTACAATACCGATATGCCCCCTAACCTTTCCAGTGACTGTATGACAACTTCCCATATATAAATCTTCACCTCCGGACCATTCCGGAACTCCTCGTGACGTCCGGGATCTTATCCGGGACTCCGAACAACATTCAATAATCACATACAAGTCTTCCTAATAACCCTAGCGTCACCGAACCTTAAATGTAGACCCTACGGGTTCGGAGACACGTGAGACATGAACGACGACTCTCTGGTCAATAACCAACAGCGGGATCTGGATACCCATGTTGGCTCCCACATGCTCCTCGATGATCTCATCGGATGAACCACGATGTCAAGGATTCAAGCAACCCCAGTATACGATTCCCTTTGTCGGGCCGGTATGCGTTACTTGCCCGAGATTCGATCGTCGGTATCCCAATACCTCGTTCAATCTCGTTACGGCAAGTCACTTTACTCGTATCAGTAATGCATGATCCCGTGACCGGACACTTGGTCACTTTGGGCTCATTATGGTGATGCATTACCGAGTGGGCCCAGAGATACCTCTCCGTCATGCGGAGTGACAAATCTCAGTCTCGATCCGTGTCAACCCAATGTACACTTTCGGAGATACCCGTAGCATACCTTTATAGTCACCGAAGTTACGTTGTGGCGTTTGGTACACCCAAAGCACTCCTACGGTATCCGGGAGTTACACGATCTCATGGTCTAAGGAAAAGATACTTGACATTGGAAAAGCTCTAGTAAACGAACTACACGATCTTGTGCTATGCTTAGGATTGGGTCTTGTCCATCACATCATTCTCCTAATGATGTGATCCCATTATTAATGACATCCAATGTCCATAGTTAGGAAACCATGACTATCTGTTGATCAACGAGCTAGTCAACTAGAGGCTCACTAGGGACATGTTGTGGTCTATGTATTCACACGTGTATTACAATTTCCGGATAATACAATTATAGCATGAATAAAAGAAAATTATCATGAACAAAGAAATATAATAATAATCCTTTTATTATTGCCTCTAGGGCATATTTCCAACAGTCTCCCACTTGCACTAGAGTCAATAATCTAGTTACATTGTGATGAATCGAACACCCATAGAGTTATGGTGTTGATCATGTTTTGCTTTCATGGAAGAGGTTTAGTCAACGGATCTGCGACATTCAGATCCGTGTGTACTTTGCAAATATCTATGTCTCCATCTTGAACATTTTCACGGATGGAGTTGAAACGATGCTTGATGTGCTCGGTCTTCTTGTGAAACCTGGGCTCCTTGGCAAGGGCAATAGCTCCAGTGTTGTCACGAGAAGAGAGTGATCGCCCCGACGCATTGGGTATGACTCCTATGTCGGTGATGAACTCCTTCATCCATATTGCTTCATGCGCTGCCTCCGAGGCTGCCATGTATTCCGCTTCACATGTAGATCCCGCCACGACGCTCGCTTGCAATCGCACCAGCCATCGCTCCACGATTCAACATATACAGGTATCCGATTTGTGACTTAGAGTCATCCAGATCTGTGTCGAAGCTAGCATCGACGTAACCCTTTACGACGAGCTCTTCATCGCCTCCATAAACGAGAAACATGTCCTTTGTCCTTTTCAGGTACTTAAGGATATTCTTGACCGCTGTCCAGTGTTCCTTGCCGGGATTACTTTGGTACCTTCCTACCAAACTTACGGCAAGGTTTACATCGGTCCTGTACACAGCATGGCATACATAATAGATCCTATGGCTGAGGCATAGGGATGACACTCATTTCTTCTTTATCTTCTGCCGTGGTCGGGCATTGGGCCGAGCTCAATCTCACACCTTGCAACATGTGCAAGAACCCTTTCTTGGACTGATCCATATTGAACTTCTTCAATATCTTATCAAGGTATGTGCTTTGTGAAAGACCTATGAGGCGTCTCGATCTATCCCTATAGATCTTGATGCCTAATATGTAAGCAGCTTCTCCAAGGTCCTTCATTGAAAAACACTTATTCAAGTAGGCCTTAATGTCTGTCCAAAAGTTATATATCATTTCCCATCAAAAGTATGTCATCTACATATAATATGAGAAATGCTACAGAGCTCCCACTCACTTTCTTGTAAATGCAGGCTTCTCCATAAGTCTCATAAACCCAAACGCTTTGATCATCTCATCAAAGCGAATGTTCCAACTCCGAGATGCTTGCACCAGCCCATAAATGGATCATGGAGCTTGCACACCTTGTTAGCATTCTTAGGATCGACAAAACCTTCCGGCTGCATCATATACAATTCTTCCTTAAGATAGCCGTTAAGGAATGCCGTTTTGACGCCCATCTGCCATATCTCATAATCATAGTATGCGGCAATTGCTAACATGATTCGGACGGACTTGAGCTTCGCTATGGGAGAGAAAGTCTCATCGTAGTCAACCCCTTGAACTTGCCGATAACCCTTAGCGACAAGTCGAGCTTTATAGATGGTAATATTACCATCCGCGTCCGTCTTCTTCTTAAAGAACCATTTGTTTTCTATCACTCGCCGATCATCGGGCAAGTCTGTCAAAGTCCATACTTTGTTTTCATACATGGATTCTATCTCGGATTGCATGGCTTCAAGCCATTTGTTGGAATCTGGGCCCACCATCGCTTCTTCATAGTTCAAGGTTCACCGTTGTCTAACAACATGATTTCCGTGACAGGGTTGCCATACCACTGTGTGGAACGTGTCCTTGTAGACCTCTGAAGTTCATTAGCAACTTGATCTGAAGTACCTTGATCATCATCCTTAATTTCCTCTCCGCCGGTGTAGGCACCACAGAACATTTTCCGAGCTGCACTACTTTCCGGTTCAAGAGGTAGTACTTCATCGAGTTCTACTTTCCTCCCACTTACTCCTTTCAGAGAAACTCTTTTTCCGTAAAGGATCCGTTCTTGGCAACAAAGATCTTGCCTTCGGATCTAAGGTAGAAGGTATACCCAATGGTTTCCTTAGGGTATCCTATGAAGACGCATTTTTCCGACTTGGGTTCGAGCTTTTCAGGTTGAAGTTTCTTGACATAATCATCGCATCCCCAAACTTTTAGAAACGACAACTTAGGTTTCTTCCCAAACCATAATTCATATGGTGTCGTCTCAACGGATTTAGACGGAGCCCTATTTAAAGTGAATGTAGCTGTCTCTAGTGCGTATTCCCAAAATGATAGCGGTAAATCGGTAAGAGACATCATAGATCGCACCATATCCAATAGAGTGCGATTACGACGTTCGGACACACCGTTACGCTGAGGTGTTCCAGGCGGCGTGAGTTGTGAAACGATTCCACATTTCCTTAAGTGCGTACCAAATTTGTGACTTAAATATTCTCCTCCATGATCTGATCGTAAGAATTTAATCTTTCGGTCATGTTGATTCTCTACTTCATTCTGAAATTCCTTGAACTTTTCAAAGGTCTCAGACTTGTGTTTCATCAAGTAGACATACCCATATCTACTTAAGTCATCAGTGAGAGTGAGAACATAACGATATCCTCTGCGAGCCTCAACGCTCATTGGACCACACACATCAGTATGTATGATTTCCAATAAGTTGATTCCTCGCTCCATTGTTCCGGAGAACGGAGTCTTGGTCATTTTGACCATGAGGCATGGTTCGCATGTGTCAAATGATTCATAGTCGAGAGACTCTAAAAGTCCATCAGCATGGAGCTTCTTCATGCGCTTGACACCAATGTGACCAAGGCGGCAGTGCCACAAGTATGTGGGACTATCGTTATCAACTTTACATCTTTTGATATTCACACTATGAATATGTGTAACATTACGATCGAGATTCATTAAGAATAAACCATTGATCATCGGGGCATGACCATAAAACATATCTCTCATATAAATAGAACAACCATTATTCTCGGATTTAAATGAGTAGCCATCTCGTATTAAACGATATCCTGATACAATGTTCATGCTCAAACTTGGCACTAAATAACAATTATTGAGGTTTAAAACTAATCCCGTGGGTAAATGTAGAGGTAGCGTGCCGACGGCGATCACATCGACCTTGGAACCATTCCCGACGCCAAGATCGTCACCTCGCCCTTCGCCAGCCTCCGCTTATTCCGCAGCTCCGCCGTGAGTTACAAATATGAGCAACGGCACCGTATCAAATACCGTGAGTTACTACAGTAATCGGTAAGGTACACATCAATTACATGTATATCACATATACCTTTAGTGTTGCCGGCCTTCTTGTCCGCTAAGTATTTGGGGCAGTTTCGCTTCAAAGGACCCTTCCCTTTGCAATAAAAGCACTCGATCTCAGGCTTGGGTCCATTCTTTGACTTCTTCCCGGCAACTGGCTTACCGGGTGCGGCAACATCTTTGCCGTCCTTCTTGAAGTTCTTCTTACCCTTGCCCTTCTTGAACTTAGTGGTTTTATTGACCATCAACACTTGATGTTCCTTCTTGATTTCTACCTCTGCTGACTTCAGCATTGAAAATACTTCAGGAATAGTTTTCACCATCCCCTGCATATTGTAGTTCATCACAAAGCTCTTGTAGCTCGGTGGGAGCGACTAAAGGATTCTGTCAATGACCACCTCGTCCGGAGGTTAATGTCCAAATTTGGGACAGGCGGTTGTGCAACCCAAACATTTTGAGTATGTGCTCACTGACAGAACTATTTTCCTCCATCTTACAACTACAGAATTTGTCGGAGACTTCATATCTCTCGACCCGGGCATGGGCTTGGAAAACCATTCAGCTCCTCGAACATTTCATATGCTCCGTGTTGCTCAAAACGCTTTTGGAGCCCCGGTTCTAAGCTGTAAAGCATGCCGCACTGAACGAGGGAGTAATCATCAAGACGCGGATCGCCAAGCGTTCATAACGTCTTGGTTCTCTGGGATGGGTGCTTCACCTAGCGGTCCTTCTAGGACATATGCTTTCTTGGCAGCTATGAGGATGATCCTCAGGTTCCGGACCCAGTCCGTATAGTTGCTGCCATCATCGGTCAGCTTGGTTTTCTCTAGGAACGCGTTGAAGTTCATGTTGACATGAGCGTTGGCCATTTGATCTACAAGACATTTTGCAAAGATTTTAGACTAAGTTCATGATAATTAAGTTCATCTAATAAAATTATTTAATGAACTCCCACTCAGATTTGACATTCCTCTAGTCATCTAAGTGTTACATGATCCGAGTCGACTAGGCCGTGCCTGATCATCACGTGAGACGGACTAGTCATCATCGGTGAACATCTCCATGTTGATCGTATCTTCCATACGACTCATGTTCGACCTTTCGGTCTCTGTGTTCCGAGGCCATGTCTGTACATGCTAGGCTCGTCAAGTTAACCTAAGTGTTTTGCATGTGTAAAACTGTCTTACACCCGTTGTATGTGAACGTAGGAATCTATCACACCCGATCATCACGTGGTGCTTCGAAATGACGAACTTTAGCAACGGCGCATAGTTAGGGGGAACACTTTCTTGAAATTATTATGAGGGATCATCTTATTTACTACCGCCGTTCTAAGTAAACAAGATGCATAAACATAATAAACATCACATGCAATTATATATTAGTGACATGATATGGCCAATATCATATAGCTCCTTTGATCTCCATCTTCGGGGCTCCATGATCATCTTCGTCACCGGCAAGACACCATGATCTCCATCATCATGATCTCCATCACCGTGTCTCCATGAAGTTGCTCGCCAACTATTACTTCTACTACTATGGCTAACGGTTTAGCAATAAAGTAAAGTAATTACATGGCGTTAAATCATTGACACGCAGGTCATACAATAATTAAGACAACTCCTATGGCTCCTGCCGGTTGTCATACTCATCGACATGCAAGTCGTGATTCCTATTACAAGAACATGATCTCATACATCACAATATATCATTCATCATTCATCACAACTTTTGGCCATATCACATCACAAAGCAATTGCTGCAAAAACAAGTTAGACGTACTCTAATTGTTGTTGCATCTTTTACGTGGCTGCAATAGGGTTCTAGCAAGAACATTTTCTTACCTACGAATAACCACAACGTGATTTGTCAACTTCTATGTACCCTTCATGAGGACCCTTTTCATCGAATCCGCTCCAACTAAAGTGGGAGAGACAGACACCCGCTAGCCACCTTATGCAACTAGTGCATGTCGATCGGTGGAACTCGCCTCACGTAAGCGTACGTGTAAGGTCGGTCTGGGCCGCTTCATCCCACAATACCGCTGAAGCAAAATAAGACTAGTAGTGGCAAGAAAGTTGACAACATCTACGCCCACAATAGATTTGTGTTCTACTCGTGCAATAGAGAACTACGCATAGACCTAGCTCATGATGCCACTGTTGGGGAACGTTGCAGAAAATAAAAAATTTCTACGCTTTCACCAAGATCAATCTATGAGTTCATCTAGCAACGAGAGAAAGGAGTGAATCTACATACCCTTGTAGATCACGAGCGGAAGCGTTCAAGAGAACGGGGTTGAGGGAGTCGTACTCGACGTGATCCAAATCACCGATGATCCTAGTGCTGAACGGGCAGCACCTCCGCGTTCAACACACGTACGGAGCAGAGAAGTCTCCCGCGCCTTGATCCAGCAAGGTGGAGGGAGAGGTTGAGGAAGAAAGCTCCAGCAGCAGCACGACGGCGTGGTGGTGGTGGAGAGGCAGTACTCCGGCAGGGCTTCGCCAATCTCTTATCGGAGGAGAGGTGTTGGGGAGGGGAGGGGCTGCGCCTTGGATTGTGTGTGCAGCCCTCCCCTCGCCACTCTATTAATAGGCGAAGGGGGAAGGGGCCCGGCCCCCTCTAGATGAGATCTAGAGGGGGCGGCGGCCAAGGGAGGGCTTGCCCCCAAGCAAGGGGCGCCCCACTGGGTTTCCCAACCCAAGGCGCATGGGCCCAAGGGGGGGATGCGCCCAGCCCTCCAGGGGCTGGTTCCCTGCCCACTACGGCCCATGAGGCCCTCCGAGAGAGGTGGCCCCTCCCGGTGGACCCCCGGAACCCCTCCGGTGGCCCCGGTACAATACCGATATGCCCCCTAACCTTTTCGGTGACCGTATGACAACTTCCCATATATAAATCTTCACCTCGGGACCATTCCGGAACTCCTCCTGACGTCCGGGATCTTATCCGGGACTCCGAACAACATTCGGTAATCACATACAAGTCTTCCTAATAACCCTAGCGTCACCGAACCTTAAGTGTGTAGACCCTACGGGTTCGGGAGACACGCAGACATGACCGAGACGACTCTCCGGTCAATAACCAACAGCGGGATCTGGATACCCATGTTGGCTCCCACATGCTCCTCGATGATCTCATCGGATGAACCCATGATGTCGAGGATTCAAGCAACCCCGATACGATTCCCTTTGTCGGCCGGTGCGTTACTTGCCCGAGATTCGATCGTCGGTATCCCAATACCTCGTTCAATCTCAAGCATCGCAAGTCACTTTACTCGCATCAGAATGCATGATCCCGTGACCGGACACTTGGTCACTTTGATCTCATTATGATGATGCATTACCGAGTGGGCCCAGAGATACCTCTACACATACGGAGTGACAAATCCCAGTCTCGATCCGTGTCAACCCAATGAGACACTTTCGGAGATACCCGTAGCATACCTTTATAGTCACCCAGTTATGTTGTGACGTTTGGTACACCCAAAGCACTCCTACGGTATCCGGGAGTTACACGATCTCATGGTCTAAGGAAAAGATACTTGACATTGGAAAAGCTCTAGCAAACGAACTACACGATATTGTGCTATGCTTAGGATTGGGTCTTGTCCATCACATCATTCTCCTAATGATGTGATCCCGTTATCAATGACATCCGATGTCCATAGTCAGGAAACCATGACTATCTGTTGATCAACGAGCTAGTCAACTAGAGGCTCACTAGGGACATGTTGTGGTCTATGTATTCACACGTGTATTACGATTTCCGGATAATACAATTATAGCATGAGTAGAAGACAATTATCATGAACAAAGAAATATAATAATAATCCTTTTATTATTGCCTCTAGGGCATATTTCCAACAATACCTTGGGTGGTGGTGGTGGTGGTGTCGATCTTGATCATGTAGTCGAACTTGTGTGGGTTGCTCAAGGTTGATGTAGCTCATCAAGAGTTGGGAGCATCACTTGGAGTTTGAGTTCATCTTCCTACATGGGTTAGCTTTGCAAGGAAGAGCACTTGTGTATCCAAAATGACAATCATACAATTTAACATAGAATGAGTCAAAGGATATATTTGAGGGTTTTGTGCTTCCTTGACTTCAACCACCATTGTATAGAGACTTGATGATGTAGAGATTGCTCAAGATGTGAGTGAGTTGCAATCTCATGGATTTAGTTTCATCCAAGTACCTACAAGGGTTAGATAGCATACAAGGGTGCAAAAGTATCCAAGACATATAGATAGCATCATGAAAGAAATATCAAGGATTAGTCAAAGACTCATGCCTTGCATGTATCCAAATGGAGTTCCTACTCCAAGTTTGAAGCATCAATGATGTTCAATTCACCTCTCAAATGGCAAAAGACTTTCTCATCAAGCGGTTTGGTAAATATATCTGCTAATTGCTTATCGGTGCGAACATGCTTAAGATTAATATCCCCTTTGGCAGCATGGTCTCAAATGAAATGATGACGAACTTCAATATGTTTAGTTCGAGAATATTGCACGGTATTGTGAGCAATCTTAATAGCACTTTCATTGTCACATAGCAATGGAACAGGTTTCACGTATATCCCATAATCTTTAAGAGTATGGGTCATCCAAAGTAATTGAGCACAACATGAACCAGCGGCAATGTATTCCGCTTCGGCGGTGGATAAGGATACCGAGTTTTGTTTCTTGGAGGACCAAGACACAAGAGATTACCAAGAAATTGACAAGTACCCGAAGTGGACTTTCTATCAACCTTGTCTCCGGCATAGTACAAATCGAAGTAGCCGGCAAGATCAAAGGAAGACCTCTTAGGATACCAAATGCCAAAATTTGGTGTATGTATTAAGTATCTCACTATCCTTTTCACAGCCTTAAGATGACATTCTTTAGGTGCCGCTTGATATCGTGCACACATGCACACACTTAGCATAATATCGGGACGAGAGGCACATAGATATAACAATGAACCAATCATAGAGCGGTAAACTTTTTGATCAACCGGTTCACCGTCTTTGGTCAAATCAAGATGTCCACTAGTAGGCATGGTGTAGTCATACCTTTGCATTCTTGCATATTGAACTTATTGAATAAGTTCTTGGTGTACTTTTTTTGAGAGACAAAGGTACCTTCCTTAGTTTGCTTGATTTGCAGACCGAGAAAGAATTTGAGTTCACTCATCATAGACATCTCAAACTTCTCCGACATTAGCTTTCCAAAATTCTCACTAAAATGAGGGTTAGTCGAACCAAATATAATGTCATCAACATAAATTTGGCACACAAATAGCTCTCCATTGACCCTTTTAGTAAAAAGGGTAGAATCAATTTTACCAATTTCAAAGCCTTTTTCAATAAGGAACTTGGTCAAGCATTTATACCATGCTCTAGGAGCTTGTTTAAGACCATAAAGGGCTTTGTGAAGTTTGTAGACATGATTAGGTTTCTTAGGATTGACAAAGCCGGGAGGTTTCTTAACATAAACTTCCTCCTCAATTTCACCATTTAGAAAAGCACTTTTAATGTCCATTTGGTACAAGGTGATATCATGGTGATTAGCATAAGCAAGTAACATGCGAATGGACTCAAGTCTAGCAACGGGAGCATATGTCTCACCATAGTCCATACCTTCGACTTTAGTGTAGCCTTGGGCGACTAGGCGTGCTTTGTTGCGGATGACTTGACCATCTTCATCTTGCTTGTTGCGAAACACCCATTTGGTACCAATGATGTTGTGGTTGTTGTCGGGCTTCTCGAACAATGTCCATACTTGATTTCTCTCAAAGTTGTGTAGCTCTTCATGCATAGTGTTAATCCAATCAGGATCTTCCAATGCTTCTTCAACCTTCATAGGTTCAATGCTAGAGATGAATGAGTAATGTTCACAAAAGTTAGCTAAACGAGTTTTAGAGCGAGTGATTCTCCCGGTTTGGATATCATTGTAGATTTGCTCGACAGGATGATCTTTGGCGATTCTTGCTCGAACTCGTGGGAGCTTTGGCTTGGCTCGGGGTGGGACATCTTCTTCATCTTGTTCTTCTTCTTGGCCTTCTTCATTGTTGACGTTGTCATTCTCTTATCGTGGTGGATAAGGAGGTTGTTGATGTTCATCTTGGTGTGCTTCCTCGTTTTCTTCGTCTTGGTGTGTCCCACTTGTGGATGCTTCCATATCAATTCTTGGTTCACCTTGTCGTGAGGTAGAAGCTTCCACTTGGACGGACGAGGTACTCTCCTTCACCTCCATTTGGGCCGAATCTTGCCAATAGACAAGTCTTGGATTGCTTCCGAAGGGTCTTTGTCCCCTACATCAATTGGCAATTGCTCTACTTGCGAGCCGTTAGATTCATCAAACTTCACATCTACCGTATCTTCAACCTTTCGGGTGAAATTGTTGTAGACACGGTAAGTGTGAGAGTTTGATCCATAACCAAGTAGGAAATCTTCATGAGATTTAGGAGAAAATTTAGAACGACGATGCTTATCAAGAATGTAGCATTTTGAGCCAAATACTCGACAGTATCCAACTTGGGGTTTGTTACCGGTGAGGAGCTCATATGCCGTCTTGCCGAGTAGCTTGTGAAGATACAAGCGATTTGTTGCATGACAAGCTGTCTCAATCGCTTCCGCCCAAAAATGTTTTGGAGTCTTGTACTCATCAAGCATTGTTCTTGCCAACTCAATAAGAGTCCGGTTCTTCATCTCAACGACCCCATTTTGTTGAGGTGTGTACGTAGCTGAGAACTCATGTGAAATCCCCTCTTCATCAAGAAAGGTATCCACATTTGCGTTCTTGAACTCTGTTTCGTTGTCGCTCCGAACCTTCTTGATCTTCACGTCAAATTGATTTTGGGCCTTCCTAGCGAAGTTTTTGAAGATCTTTGGACCTACGATTTGTCATCAAGAAAGAACACCCACGCAAATCCTGAAAAATCATCAACTATGACTAGTCCAAACGAGTTACCACCGAGACTCTTGTAGGCATTTGGACCAAAGAGATCCATGTGAAGTAGCTCGAGTGGTCTTCTCGTGGTCATGATGTTCTTCGCGATGACTTCCTCCAACTTGTTTCCCTGCCTGACAAGCACTACAAAGTCTATCCTTGTCAAATATGACATCTTTTACTCCAAGGATATGATCACCTTTAATAAGCTTATCAAGATTTCGCATACCCACATGACCTAGCCTTCTATGCCACAGCCAACCCTTAGAAGATTTAGCAATTAGCAAGTTCTAGGTTGAGCCTTTTTAGTGAAATCAACAATGTAAAGATCACCTCTACGTATACTGGTAAAGACCATTTTACGATTGTCTCTACGTAACAATTGACAATCTACTTCAGTGAATAGGACATTGAAACCGAAATCAGCAAGTCTAGAAACTGAAAGTAAATTGTACCCAAGAGATTCAACGAGCATGACATTTTGTATGGAGCTATCATGTGAGATGGCCACCTTACCGAGGCCAACCACCTTTCCCTTTGAGTTATCACCAAAAGTGACATATTTTCGAGGGCCGCCATTTTCAGCAAGCTCACGGAACATATCTTTATCTCCGGTCATATGATCAGTACATCCACTATCAAGGACCCATTCCTTTCCTCCAGCCATGTAGCCGCGAAGATTTGCCATAAGACCAAAGTGTCTCATCACATCATCAAGATCATAGTCACTATCATCATCCTCATCATAGTATCCATATTCAACATCATCTTGTGATTGATCAATTCCTAGAGAGGGTAATTCATTAGACAAATGATCATTTATATGATTATCTTTATGAATTCTAATATCTTCAAAAATAATATTGCTAATGATTCCAACATCTCCTATGGCACGCATGAGATTGGTAAGCTCAAATAAACAATCACCAAAGCTAGGATCACTTGAATTCATTTTACTCAAGGCAATAGACTTATGGAGAATTTCGTCTAAAATTTTCAGGGAATAATTTGGTAATCGCGCCTCAAGAAATCTCCATATGGTATAGGCACAATCAAGAGTAGGTAAACTAGCAATCAAATTTTTGGGCAATCCTCTGATGATAAGATTTATGGTTCTAAGATTGTGAATCATGTCAAGATCCTCTTCGGTGTAGGATGCAAAGGATCAATATGAGGTGCACAAGGGCTAGTAAGGTACTTGTTCAAATGATATTCATTGAAAATCTCAAGCATTTCATTTTTCCACTCATGAAAATATTCTCCATCAAGAATAGGCACTCTACGTCTAAGACTCCCCAAAGTAGACACATCCATCTTCCTCCAAAGGTGTTTAAACCAACACAATGGAGACCAAAGCTCTGATACCAATTGAAAGGATCGAGAAGAGGTATCTAGAGGGGAGTGAATAGACTCTAATCAAGAAAAGTTGCAGTTTTTAGTTTCCTTTAGTTGATGTGGAGTTTGAGCACAATTTAAACATTCACAATACATATCAAGCAAACATGCAAGCATACAAAGAGTATATTAGCAGTGGAAAGTAAAGCATGCAAGTTGCAAGAATGTAAAGAGATGGGATTGGAGTGTGCAAACGCAATTTGGAGACACGGAAATTTTTTATCCGTGGTTCCGATAAGTGGTGCTATCGTCCATCCACATTGATGGAGACTTCAACCCACGAAGGGTAACGGTTGCGCGAGTCCACGGAGGGCTCCACCCACGAAGGGTCCACGAAGAAGCAACCTTGTCTATCCCACCATGGCCGTCGTCCACGAAGGACTTGCCTCACTAGGGTAGATCTTCACGAAGTAGGCGATCTCCTTGCCCTTACAAACTCCTTGGTTCAACTCCACAATCTTGTCGGAGGCTCCCAAGTGACACCTAGTCAATCTAGGAGACACCACTCTCCAAGAAGTAACAAATGGTGTGTTGATGATGAACTCCTTGCTCTTGTGCTTCAAATGATAGTTCCCCAACACTCAACTCTCTCTCATAGGATTGGATTTGGTAGAAAGAAGATTCGAGTGAAAAGCAACTTGGGAAAGGCTATAGATCAAGATTTATGTGGCTGGAATGGAATATCTTGACCTCAACACAAGTGTAGGTGGTTCTCTCTCAAAAAATATGTATTGGAAGTGTAGGCATGTTCTGATGGCTCTCTCCACGAATGAAGAGTGGGCGGAGGGGTATATATAGCCTCCACACAAAATCTAACCGTTGCACACAAATCACCAAACTCGGTGGGACCGAATCATTAAACTCGGTCGGACCGATTTAGTTCAAAATGTGAACGTAGGATTCTCGGTGGGACCGACTTGATCAACTCGGTGGGACCGATGTGCTAGGGTTAGGGTAAATCCAAAACTTCGGTTTGACTGACACTCAAACTCGGTGGGACCGATTTGGGTAATAAGTGAAACAGAATGTTGGCCAAGCAAACTCGGTGGGGCCGGTTGCAAATCTTGGCGAGACCAAAACTATTGCAACAGACAATAGAGAGTTTGCAAGCCCATCTCGATGAGACCGAGATCCCATCGGTGAGACCAAACTGATTAGGGTTTCTGGCAGTGGCTATGTCAACTGAATTCGGTGGCTCCGGATAGAAAGAATCGGTGGGGCCAAGTTGGACTTTTTGGATTAGGACATATGTGGAAGTGAGAAAGTGGTTGAGGGCTTTGGAGCATATCACTAAGCACTTTGAGCAAGCAAGCCATTAAGCAACACCTCATCCCTTCTTAATAGTATTGGCTTTCCTATGGACTCAATGTGATCTTGGATCACTTAAAATAGAAAATGTAGAGTCCTGAGCTTTGAGCTTGAGCCAATCCTTTGTCCTTAGCATCTTGAAGGGGTTCCACATCCTCTTGTCCATGCCACTCCATTGTTGAACTTATCTGAAACATACTAGGTAGAAGCATTAGTCCAACAAGAGATATGTTGACACTAGACCATAATGGCGCGCGTTGTCGCGCCTATCCCTTAAGTGTTAATGTAGATTGACTTCGAGGGGCGGCCACTGATTAGTACAATAGGATGAATAAGCAGTACTTAATAGCACATTCCAGTGTTACAACAAGATGATGTACATGTCGAATTGTTTTTGACAAGTAAACTTTCCCAACATGGCATATTTGAAATAACTTGTATCACTTATAGGCCTGACAAACAAGAGACTAAAATGCAGTAATTGTGGTCTCATAGCAATGAGTCTGACATAAGACCCTACACTTGCACAACCATAGTAATTTAAAAAACAGAATTCTGACATAAGATTCTACTATAAAGTGTAGAGCAGAACAACAATGTACCCCAAATTAGTTTCATTGTTGTCATTGGTGGGCATAGCAGAATCTTGTAGGCCGGCAAAATTCTGTTGAGACAGTAAAAAGTGTTTGCTAACTAATACTGCAAGAGAAGGAGAATTACACTAACAATACACATAAGAAATCATGACCGTGCTTGTGTTGATCAGATACATCGGGATGTCAGAACGTTGTGGAGGGGTGTAGCTCGCTACATCTTAATGTCCCTCTATTGCTTGCTTCTTTTTGTCACCAAGTAAAGTCTGCACAGTTCGGATAAAAGAATCAAGATCAATCCGCAGTGTGTACAATGACAAATTAATTAATCCAACAAGGGAAGGATGCAATAATATTGGAAACATCATATTAGTGTAGGAGAATACATTACAATTCCGTCTAGGATGTAGGAATTGTACGCCTCCCATCAACATGGCCACCACTTCTCAAGCCTGAGCATTACTCACCAACAAAGGGTGAGGTCCGTCACACATGAGTGATCATGGAAGCCAGAAATCAGTCAAAACCTACCATCTGCCAGAACTTACCACACCCGACACACGCAATCTCTTACCACCTCAGATATTTGTTAGATTAAAGAATTGAACACAGCAACACTCTCTACTCAATATCACGTGCTTCTTAACTCTCAAGTCTCAGCTATATTGTATCATCATGAAAGGCAAACATCGCTCAATTTCTTGTAGAATTCATCGATTGTGTGTCCAATTATCCATCCGTACACAAGAATAAACATGGCCTGAGGTACGAAATAGAAGCATGGTACTCACAAAAGAAACAACAAGAGCAAGATTGCACCTCCGGAGACTGCAAAACCATAGATTGAATCAATTATTAATTACACAATCCGTCGCTAATCCAAGCAAACACGAGATATAGGTTTACCTATATGAAAGATGAGATTGGAGGTGATCCAAGAGAGTTCATCATAGAGGACAAGGTTTCTTCAGAAAAAGAGAATCGATCCTTGGATCATGAATTTATTCCGATCGACAGATTGTACAACTGCATGTGCCCATCTGGCATGCCAAACTGTAGGGGCGAAGCCGCCTAACACCGAGGTACGAAACTGACACCGAACCGCGAGGGACGAAGCCGACGGCGCATGCCGCCGCCGCTGGGAGAAATCTTGAGGGGAGGGGGGCACAAGACGGGTTTGTTTGTCTAGCGATGAACGACAGAATGCCTAGGTCAACCTGCGGAGCAGCAGCCCATTTACTGTGGGCCAAGTGGGCCGCAACGATGATGCAGTGAAAAGCGCGGAGACACGAGCGACGCGAACGATTGGCAGATCTGCAGCGTATAGTAGGCAGATCCAACGGCTGACAAACTCAAATTGATGTGGAGGCTCCTAGCTAGCCAAGTTATACTGTTTTGTAATTAATTACCAAAATCACCCAGGGAGCACTTGTTCTTTCACACACTTGCTTCATCCGGCAATTGCACACTTCTTGTGGATTTGTGATCCCACTATGTATAATAGGCATATCTGATCATAACAGTCTCGTCTAAGTACGATGACATCCAATGAAATCTTCTCTTCCTGGAGTTAAAGGAATTTGTAAGATTTGATGGACATCCATCAACCAAAATAATTCATCGATTAGGTCTGAAGGAAATATGCCCTAGAGGCAATAATAAAGTTGTTATTCATATTTCCATATATCATGATAAATGTTTATTATTCATGCTAGAATTATATTAACCGGAAACTTAGTACATGTGTGAATACATAGACAAACAGAGTGTCCCTAGTATGCCTCTACTTGACTAGCTCGTTAATCAAAGATGGTTAAGTTTCCTAACCATAGACATGTGTTGTCATTTGATAAACGGGATCACATCATTAGAGAGAATTATGTGATGGACAAGACCCATCCGTTAGCTTAGCATTATGACCGATTAGTTTTATTGCTATTGCTTTCTTCATGACTTATACATGTTCCTCTGACTATGAGATTATGCAACTCCCGAATACCGGAGGAACACCTTCTGTGCTATCAAATGTCCCAACGTAACTGGGTGGTTATAAAGATGCTCTACAGGTGTCTCCGAAGGTGTTTGTTGAGTTGGCATATGTCGGCGTCCTGGGAACGGGGGTGCCCATACTTGCCTGCCTGCGGCCCGCGAGCGTGGCTCCGTCAACGGCCCGGTACGACCCAGCTTCAGCAGCAACCACTCAAGACCCTCGCGAGGGGCCAAGCCTCACGAGAAGGATGACGCTAAGACCTCCCTGGGGGCAGTCTCATTAGGCTGGCTCCCGAGGAGCGGAGATATCTATGTGAAGGGCACCTCGCGAGGTTCGCGTGACGTGAGCCATGATGACCAGGGTCAGGCGGGCGCAGTGTACCTGTTTCCCCTTTGGTGCTAAGGAGGCAAGCGCAGCCGAGGAGTCCCGAGGCATCAGGCAAAGGTTTCCATATTGGTGCAACAAGACCAAGACCACCATGACGGCAGGACGGAGGTCATCATGAGCCCACAACAAATCACCACTGTAACCTTTGGCAGGCGAAGACTACTTTTGCCAGGATAGCTTGTACTAGTTGTCTCCCTTCAAACTTGGCCGTTGTGGGATCCCTTCCCGCCAAAACATTTGGGGAAGAGGACCAAGGCCACCATAAATAGGACCTAGCCACCACCATAGCAAGGGGGAGGGATCATTCAGGTCATCCTCAGACCCACCAGCTCATCGAGCCCAAGAACACCTCTCCTCCTGAGGTTGTTCATCCACTGTACTAGTTCATCCTCAGCCCCTCGAGGCAATCCACCACACACTGGAGTAGGGTATTACACCGCGAGGTGGCCCGAACCAGTATAAACCCCCGTGTCCCTTGTTCTTTGGGTCCATCGAGCTAGGCCGTGAAATCATTGAGCGAGCGAGCCGAGGAGAGAGTGTTCTTCATGCGCACCCTAGAGTTCGAACCTCTCTAGGGTCTATGGAACCCGTGATCCGACATTTGGCGCGCCAGGTTGGGGTGCGCCGGAGCTTCACCTCTCCGTCTGCTCCGCCTCTCCGTCCGCTGTGTCTCTCCGTTCGGCTCTCATGGAAGGCGCCGCCCCTCCGGCTGGATCGACGGGCACGCACGGAGACGCGACGGGCCTTCGGGCCTTCACCCCTTCCTTACGACAGGTGCAGTGGCCGCACAAGTTCAAGCCGGAGATGCCGCCTCGCTATGATGGCGCGGCGGATCCATCAACCTACCTGCTAGTGTACGAGGAGGCCATCTAGGAAGCCGGAGGAGACGACAAGGTCATGGCCAACTGGTTTCCCATGGCCCTCGCCAGTTTGTCGCGCGCTTGGTGCTCAACCTGCCAGGATCTTCTGTGGCTTCCTGGGAAGAGCTACGCGGTCTCTTCGTCGCACGCTTCGCAGCACCAGCGCTCCTCGCCGTTGCAGCCCTTCTCGGTGGTTCGCAGGCCCCGTCCTCGGGTCGCCACGTCAAGCAGTTCTTCCGCCAGATGGGTCCCGCCTTTGTGCAGTAGGGATCTCCCCCAGGATGGGCGGCACCCAAGGCCGACTCACCTTTGACTCAGGGGACCACCCGGCAGCCACTACTGGCTCAGGCTCGCTCCCGATGCTCTGCACACCCACCATCTGCAATGTGGTGGTGACCAAGACCCTCATCGATGGCGGGGCTGGCCTCAACGTGCTCTTCGTGCAAGCTTTCGGCTTGCTCCACGTGCCGCATGGCCGGCTCCGTCCCACCAAGCCCTTCTCCGGAGTTGGCAGCGGTTCCACCAGCCCCCTGGGGCAGATCCGCCTCCCAGTCACCTTCGGTACCCGCGACAACTACCGCACTGAGCTTATCGACTTCTACATCGCCCGCATCAGCCTCCCGTAAAACGCCATCCTCGGGTACCCGGCCCTGGCTCAGTTCATGGCGGCAACTCATCCCGCCTACAACCTCATGAAGATGCCAGGGAGCAGCGGCGTCCTCACCGTGGCTGGAGACACCAAGGAGGCCCTGACGGCCCTCAAGCTTGCCTTCAGGGCTGCGACGGCAGCACACCCTGCAGACGAAGCAGCACCTAGGACCCGAGGGGCAGCGCCGGCGAAGAAGAAGTAATTGTTCTCTCAAGATCAGGCCAAGACGAAGCAAGTGCCGGTCGACGAGGACAGAACCTCGAGAGCCACCTTCACCATAGGTGCCGACCTTGACCCGGACCAAGAAGAGGCATTGGTGAACTTCCTGCGTGCAAATAAGGAGGTATTCACTTGAGAGCCCAAGCAGCTGTTCGGGGTCCCGAGGGGGATAATCGAGCATCACCTCTGGGTATGCCCGAATGTGCGCCCGGTGAATTAGAAGGCGCGAAGATAGTCCACAGAGAAGCAGCCCTTCATCATCCAGGAGACCCGCAAGCTGCAAGAAGCAGGTGTCATCCTCGAGGTTCGGTACCCGGAGTGGCTCGCGAACCCGGTCATCGTGCCCAAGAAAGGCAGGAAGGAACGCATGTGCATTGACTTCACCAACCTCAACAAGGCCTGCCCTCAAGACCCGTTCCCGCCTCCGTGCATTGATCAGATTGTTGCCTCTACCGCCGAGTGTGACTTTTTGTGTTTCCTACATGCTTTCACAGGTTACCACCAGATCAAGATGGCGGTGGAGGACGTGCGGAAGACGGCTTTCTTAAGCCCGTGTGGGGTGTACTGCTACACCTGCATGTCATTCGGGCTGCGTAATGCTAGGGAGACCTTCCAGCGGATGATGCACATCGCTCTAGGCCAACAGCCCGGGAGGAATGCTGAGGCCTACATCGATGACATTGTGGTGAAATCTCGGGAGGTGAGGACCCTCATTCAGGATCTGGAGGAGACTTTCGCCAGGCTGCGCAAGGTAGACCTGTGGCTCAACCCGGAGAAATGCGTGTTCGGTGTCCCCTCCGGCAAGTTGCTGGGTTTCCTCGTGTTGCACAGGGGGATCGAGGCAAACCCGGAGAAGGTCAAAGCAATAGAAGACATGAGCCCGCCGCAGACTTTCAAGGAAATGCAAAAACTCACGGGCTGCGTGACCTCGTTGGGGCACTTCATCTCCAAGCTGGGGGAGCGCGCCCTCCCGTTCTTCAAGCTAATGAAGAAGAAGGGCCTATTCGAATGGACCCCGAAGGCCGACCTGGCGTTTCAAGACCTCAAGAGATACCTAACCAACCCACCGGTGATGGTGGCGCCGCGTCCTCTCGAGCCCCTGGTGCTTTACCTGACCGCCACGCCTCATTCCACTAGCGCAGCGCTGGTAGCCGTCCCGGAGGAGCGCTAGGCCAAGAACCTGCCACACAATGCCGAGCATTCGGTCGGGATGATGCGGCACCAAGACGGCGCCCCTGAAGCCACACCAGCGCCAGCAGATGACCAGGCTCTACAAGATGGAGCTCCTGAGGCTGCGGTAGCCCCAATAGGCGACCAAACTCTTGAGGTCCCCCAGCCTCAGGAGGCGCCCTGGCCTCAAGAGATCTCGGACTCCACCGACACTTCCGCCCTCGTCGAGCACCCAGTGTACTTCGTTAGCACAATATTGCGAGACGCGTGGGCACGCTACTGAAGGAAATATACCCTAGAGGAAATAATAAAGTTAGTATTTATTTCCTCATATCATGATAAATGTTTATTATTCATGCCAGGATTGTATTAACCGAAAACATAATACATGTGTGAATACATAGACAAACATAGTGTCACTAGTATGCCTCTACTTGAGTAGCTCGTTGATCAAAGGTGGTTGAGTTTCCTAGCCATAGACATGAGTTGTCATTTGGTTAACGAGATCACATCATTAGGAGAATGATGTGATTGACTTGACCCATTCCGTTAGCTTAGCACTTGATCGTTTAGTATGTTGCTATTGCTTTCTTCATGACTTATATATGTTCCTATGACTATGAGATTATGCAACTCACTTTTACCGGAGGAACACTTTGTGTGCTACCAAACGTCGCAACGTAATTGGGTGATTATAAAGGTGCTCTACAGGTGTCTCCGAAGGTACTTGTTGGGTTGGCATATTTCGAGATTAGGATTTGTCACTCCGATTGTCGGAGAGGTATCTCTTGGCCCTCTTGGTAATGCACATCACTATAAGCCTTGCAAGCATTGTGACTAATGAGTTAGTTGCGAGATGATGTATTACAGAACGAGTAAAGAGACCTGCCGGTAACGAGATTGAACTAATTATTGAGATACCGATGATCGAATCTCGGGCAAGTAACATACCGATGACAAAGGGAACAACGTATGTTGTTATGCGGTTTGACCGATAAAGATCTTCGTAGAATATGTAGGAGCCAATATGAGCATCCAGGTTCCACTATTGGTTATTGACCGGAGACGTGTCTCGGTCATGTCTACATAGTTCTCGAACCCGTAGGGTCGCACGCTTAAAGTTAGATGACGATCAGTATTATGAGTTTTGTGTTTTGATGTACCGAAGGTAGTTCGGAGTCCCTTATATGATCACAGACATGACGAGGAGTCTCGAAATGGTCGAGACATAAAGATCGATATATTGGACGACTATGTTCGGACACCGGAATGGTTTCGGGGAGTTTCGGACACATACTGGAGTACCGGGTGGATACCGGATCCCCCCGAGGAGTTTAATGGGCCAAGATGGGCCTTAGTGGAGAAGAGGAGGGGCAGCTAGGGCTGGCCGCGCGCCCCTCCCCCTCTAGTCCGAATTGGACAAGGAGGGGGGGCACCCCCTTTCCTCCCCCCTCTCTCCTTCCCTTCCTTTCCCCCTCCTACTCCAACTAGGAAAAGAGGGAGTCCTACTCCCTGTGGGAGTAGGACTCGCCCCCACGCGCCTCCACCGGCCGCCCCCTCCCCCTGGTCCTTTATATACGGGGGCAGGGGGCACCTCTAGACACAACAATTGATCTCTTGATCTCTTAGCCATGTGGGGTGCCCCTCTCCACCATATTCCACCTTGATCATATCGTAGCGGTGCTTAGGCGAAGCCCTGCATCGGTAGCATCATCATCACCGTCACCACGCCGTCGTGCTAACGGAACTCTCCCTCAAAGCTCGGCTAGGTCGGAGTTCGAGGGACGTCATCGAGCTGAACGTGTGCTGAACTCAGAGGTGCCGTACGTTCGGTACTCGGATCGGTCAGATCGTGAAGACGCACGACTACATCAACCGCGTTGTGCTAACGCTTCCGCTTCCGGTCTACAAGGGTACGTGGACACACTCTCCCCTCTCGGTGCTATGCATCACCATGATCCTGTGTGTGCGTAGGAAAATTTTGAAATTACTACGTTCCACAACAGTGGTATCCGAGCCTGGTTTTATGCGTAGATGTTATATGCACGAGTAGAACACAAGTGAGTTGTGGGCGATAAAAGTCATACTGCTTACCAGCATGTCATACTTTGGTTTGGCGTTATTGTTGGATGAAGCGGCCCGGACCGACATTACGCCAGACGCTTACGCCGAGACTGGTTCTACCGACGTGCTTTGCACACGTGTGGTGGCGGGTGTCAGTTTCTCCAACTTTAGTTGAACCGAAAAGTGGCTACGCCCGGTCCTTGAGAAGGTTAAAACATCACTAACTTGACAAACTATCGCTGTGGTTTTGATGCGTACGTAAGAACAGTTCTTGCTCAGCCCGTAGCAGCCACGTAAAACATGCAACAACAAAGTAGAGGACGCCTGACTTGTTTTTGCAGGGCATGTTGTGATGTGATATGGTCAAGGCATGATGCTATATTTTATTGTATGAGATGATCATGTTTTGTAACCGAAGTTTTCGCAACTCGCAGGAGCCATATGGTTGTCGCTTATTGTATGCAATGCAATCGCCCTGTAATGCTTTACTTTATCACTAAGCGGTAGCGATAGTCGTAGAAGCAATAGTTGGCGAGACGACAACGATGCTACGATGGAGATCAAGGTGTCGCACCGGTGACGATGGTGATCATGAAGGTTCTTCGAAGATGGAGATCACAAGCACAAGATGATGATGGCCATATCATATCACTTATATTGATTGCATGTGATGTTTATCCTTTATGCATCTTATTTTGCTTTGATTGACAGTAGCATTATAAGATGATCTCTCACTAAATTTCAAGATAAAAGTGTTCTCCCTGAGTATGCACCGTTGCCAAAGTTCGTTGTGCCGAGACACCACGTGATGACCGGGTGTGATAAGCTCTACGTTCATCTACAACGGGTGCAGGCCAGTTTTGCACACGAGGAATACTCAGGTTAAACTTCACGAGCCTAGCATATGCAGATATGGCCTCGGAACACTGAGACCGAAAGGTCGAGCGTGAATCATATATAAGATATGATCATAGTGATGTTCACCATTGAAAACTACTCCATCTCACGTGATGATCGGACATGGTTTAGTTGATATGGATCACGTGATCACTTAGATGATTAGAGCAATGTCTATCTAAGTGGGAGTTCTTAAGTAATATGATTAATTGAACTTTAATTTATCATGAACTTAGTCCTGGGAGTATTAGCATATCTATGTTGTAGATCAATAGCTCGCGATGTTGCTCCCCGTTTATTTTGATATATTCCTAGAGAAAAACTATGTTGAAAGGTGTTTAGTAGCAATGATGCATACTTGGTCCGTGATTTGAGGATTATCCTCATTGCTGCACAGAAGGGTTATGTCCTTGATGCACCGCTAGGTGACGGACCTATTGCAGGAGCATATGCAGACGTTATGAAAGTTTGCCAAAGCTCGGTATGATGACTACTTGATAAGTGCACCATGCTTTACGGCTAAGAATCGGGGCTTCAAAGACGTTTTGAACGCTACGGAGCATATGAGATGTTCCAAGAGTTGAAATTAGTATTTCAGACTCATGCCAATGTCGAAAGGTATGAGACCTTTGACAAGTACTTTGCCTACAAGATGGAGGAGAATAGCTCAGCTAGTGAGCATGTGCTCAGAATGTCTGAGTACTACAATCACTCGAATCAAGTGGGAGTTAATCTTCCACATAAAATAGTGATTGACAGAGTTCTCTAGTCACTATCACCAAGTTCCTAGAACTTCATGATGAACTATAATATGCAAGGGACAACGGAAACGATTCCCAATCTCTTCGTGATGCTAAAATCGACGAAGGTAGAAATCAAGAAAAGCATCAAGTGTTGATGGTTAAAAACACCACTAGTTTCAAGAAAAAGGCAAAGGGATAGAAGGGGAACTTCAAGAAGAATAGCAAGCAAGTTGCTGCTCAAGTGAAGAAGCCCAAGTCTGGACCTAAGCCTAAGACTAAGTGCTTCTACTGCAAAGGGACTGGTCACTGGAAGCGGAACTGCCCCAAGTATTTGGCGGGTAAGAAGGATGGCAAAGTGAACAATGCTATATTTGATATGCATGTTATTGATGTGTACTTTACTAGTGTTTATAGCAACCCCTCAGTATTTGATACTAGTTCAGTTGCTAAGATTAGTAACGTCGAAACAGGAGTTGCAGAATAAACAGAGACTAGTTAAGGGTGAAGTGACGATGTGTATTGGAAGTGGTTCCAAGATTGATATGATCATCATCGCACACTCCCTATACTTTCGGGATTAGTGTCGAACCTAAATAAATGTTATTTGGTGTTTGCATTGAGCATGAATATGATTTGATCATGTTTATTGCAACTACGGTTATTCATTTAAATTAGAGAATAATTGTTGTTCTGTTTACATGAATAAAACCTTCTATGGTCATACACCCAATGAAAATGGTTTGTTGGATCTCGATCGTAGTGATACACATATTCATAATATTGAAGCCAAAAGATACAAAGTTGATAATGATAGTGCAACTTATTTGTGGCACTGCCGTTTGGGTCATATTAGTGTAAAGCGCATGAAGAAACTCCATACTGATGGACTTTTGGAATCACTTGATTATGAATCACTTGGTACTTGCGAACCATGCATCATGGGCAAGATGACTAAGACTCTGTTCTCCGGAACAATGGAGCGAGCAACTGCCTTATTGGAAATAATACATACTGATGTATGAAATCCGATGAATGTTGAGGCTCGCGGTGGGTATCATTATTTTCTGACCTTCACAGATGATTTGAGCAGATATGGGTATATCTACTTGATGAAACATAAGTCTGAAACATTTGAAAAGTTCATACAATTTCAGAGTGAAGTGGCAAATCATCGTAACAAGAAAATAAAGTTTCTACGATCTGATCGTGCAGGAGAATATTTGAGTTACGAGTTTGGTCTTCATTTGAAACAATGCGGAATAGTTTCGCAACTCATGCAACCTGGAACACCACAGCATAATGGTGTGTCCGTACATCGTAACCGTACTTTATTAGATATGGTGCAATCTATGATGTCTCTTACCGGTTTACCACTATAATTTTGGGGTTATGCATTAGAGACAGCTGCATTCACGTTAAATAGGGCACCATCTAAATCCGTTGAGACGACACCATATGAACTGTGGTTGGCAAGAAACCAAAAGTTGTCGTTTCTTAAAGTTTGGGGTTGCGATGCTTATATGAAAAGGTTCCATCCTGATAAGCTCAAACCCAAATCGAAAAAATGTGTCTTCATAGGATACCCAAAGGAGACTGTTGGGTACACCTTCTATCACAGATCCGAAGGCAAGACATTCGTTGCTAAGAATGGATCCTTTCTAGAGAAGGAGTTTCTCTCGAAAGAAGGGAGTGGGAGGAAAGTAGAACTTGATGAGGTAACTGCACTGCTCCCTCGATTGAAAGTAGTTCATCACGTAAATCTGTTCGTGACTCCTACACTAATTAGTGAGGAAGCTAATGATGATGATCATGTAACTTCAGATCAAGTTACTACCGAACCTCGTAGGTCAACCAGAATGAGATCCGCACCAGAGTGGTACGGTAATCCTGTTCTGGAAGTCATGTTACTTGACCATGACGAACCTACGAACTATGAGGAAGCGATGATGAGCCCAGATTCCGCGAAATGGCTTAAGGCCATGAAATCTGAGATGGGATCCATGTATGAGAACAAAGTGTGGACTTTGGTTGACTTGCCCAATGATCGGCAAGCCATAGAAAACAAATGGATCTTCAAGAGGAAGACAGACGCTGATAGTAGTGTTACTATCTACAAAGCTAGACTTATCGAAAAAGGTTTTGACAAAGTTCAAGGTGTTGACTATGATGCGATTTTCTCACTCGTAGCGATGCTTAAGTCTGTCCGAATCATGTTAGCAAATAGCCACATTTTATGAAATATGGCAAATGGATGTCAAAACTACATTCCTTAATGGATTTCTTAAAGAAGAGTTGTATATGATGCAACCAGAAGGTTTTGTCGATCCTAAAGGTGCTAACAAAATACGCAAGCTCCAACGATCCGTCTATAGACTGGTGCAAGCATCTCGGAGTTGGAATATACGTTTTGATAAGTTGATCAAAGCATATAGTTTTATACAGACTTGCGGTGAAGCCTGTATTTACAATAAAGTGAGTGGGAGCACTACAGCATTTCTAATAAGTATATGTGAATGACATACTATTGATTGGAAATAATGTAGAATTTTGTGGAAAGCATAAAGGAGTATTTGAAAGGAGTTTTTCAAAGAAAGACCTCGGTGAAGCTGCTTACATATTGAGCATCAAGATCAATAGATAGATCAAGACGCTTGATAAGTTTTTTTTCAATGAGTATATACCTTGATAATTTTTTTGAAGTAAGTTCAAAATGGAACAATCAAAGAAAGAGTTTTTGCCTGTGTTGCAAGGTGTGAAGTTGAGTAAGACTCAAAGCCCGACCACGGCAGAAGATAGAAAGAGAATGAAAGTCATTCCCTATGCCTCAGCCATAGGTTCTAAAAAGTATGCCATGCTGTGTACCAGATCTATTGTATACCCTACACTAAGTTTGGCAAGGGAGTACAATAGTGATCTAGGATTAGATCACTTGACAGTGGTCAAAATTATCCTTAGTGGAATAAGGATATGTTTCTCGATTATGGAGGTGACAAAAGGTTTGTCGTAAAGAGTTACGTCAATGCAAGCTTTGACACAGATCTGGATGACTCTAAGTCTCGATCTAGATACATATTGAAAGTGGGAGCAATTAGCTAGAGTAGCTTTGTACAGAGCATTGTTGACATAGAAATTTGCATAATACATACAGATCTGAATTTGGCAGACCCGTTGACTAAATTTTTCTCACAAGCAAAACATGATCACACCTTAGTACTCTTTGGGTGTTAATCACATGGCAATGTGAACTAGATCACTGACTCTAGTAAATCCTTTGAGTGTTGGTCACATGACGATGTGAACTATGGGTGTTAATCACATGGTGATGTGAACTATTGGTGTTAAATCACATGGCGATGTGAACTAGATTATTGACTCTAGTGCAAGTGGGAGACTGAAGGAAATATGCCCTAGAGGCAATAATAAATTTATTATTTATTTCCTCATATCATGATAAATGTTTATTATTCATGCTAGAATTTTATTAACGGGAAACATAATACATGTGTGAATACATAGACAAACATAGTGTCACTAGTATGCCTCTACTTGACTAGCTCATTGATCAAAGATGGTTGAGTTTCCTAGCCATAGACATGAGTTGTCATTTGATTAACGGGATCACATCATTAGGAGAATGATGTGATTGACTTGACCCATTCCGTTAGCTTAGCACTTGATCGCTTAGTATGTTTCTATTGCTTTCTTCATACCTTATACATGTTCCTATGACTATGAGATTATGCAACTCCCGTTTACCGGAGGAACATTTTGTGTGCTACCAAACGTCACAACGTAACTAGGTGATTATAAAGGTGCTCTATAGGTGTCTCCGAAGGTACTTGTTGGGTTGGCGTATTTTGAGATTAGGATTTGTCACTCTGATTGTCGGAGAGGTATCTCTGGGCCCTCTCGGTAATGCACATCACTATAAGCCTTGCAAGCATTGTGACTAATGATTTAGTTGCGAGATGATGTATTACGGAACAAGTAAAGAGACTTGCCAGTAACGATATTGAACTAGGTATTGAGATACCAACAATCGAATCTCGGGCAAGTAACATACCGATGACAAAGGGAACAACGTATGTTGTTATGCGGTTTGACCAATAAAGATCTTCGTAGAATATGTAGAGCCAATATGAGCATCCAGGTTCCGCTATTGGTTATTGACAGGAGACGTGTCTCGGTCATATCTACATAGTTCTCGAACCCGTAGGGTCCGCACGCTTAAAGTTAGATGACGATCGGTATTATGAGTTTTGTGTTTTGATGTATCGAAGGTAGTTCGGAGTCCTGGATATGATCACGGACATGACAAGGAGTCTAGAAATGGTCGAGACATAAAGATCGATATATTGGACGACTATGTTCGGACACCGGAATGGTTTCGGGGAGTTTCGGACCCATACCGGAGTACCAGGGGGATACCGGAACCCCCCGGGGAGTTTAATGGGCCAAGATGGGCCTTAGTGGAGAAGAGGAGGGGCGGCTAGGGCTGGCCGCGCGCCCCCTCCCCCTCTAGTCCGAATTGGACAAGGAGGGGGCGGCGCCTTTCCTTCCCCTCTCTCCTTCCCTTCCTTTCCCCCTCCTACTCCAACTAGGAAAAGAGTGAGTCCTACTCCCGGTGGGAGTAGGACTCCTCCCTGGCGCGCCCTCCTCCTGGCCGGCCGCCCCTCCCCCTAGTCTTTTATATAAAGGGGCAGGGGGCACCTCTAGACACAAAAATTGATCTCTTGATCTCTTAGCTATGTGCGGTGCCCCTCTCCACCATATTCCACCTTGATCATATCGTAGCGGTGCTTAGGCAAAGCCCTGCGTCGGTAGCATCATCATCACCGTCACCACGCCGTCGTGCTGACGGAACTCTCCCTCAAAGCTCGGCTGGATCGGAGTTCGAGGGATGTCATCGAGCTGAACGTGTGCTGAACTCAGAGGTGCCGTACGTTCGGTACTCGGATCGGTCGGATCGTGAAGACGTATGACTACATCAACCGCTACAGTTAACGCTTCCGCTTTCGGTCTATGAGAGTACGTGGACACACTCTCCCCTCTCGTTGATATGCATCACCATGATCCTGTGTGTGCGTAGGAAAATTTTGAAATTACTACGTTCCCCAACAGCTACCCTATGCCGCAGAAGCTTCTGCTCGGACTCCTCATGGCCTCCCGCAAGTTGCGTGATACTCTCCAACGTATCTATAATTTTTTATTGTTCCATGCTATTATATTATCCATCTTGGATGTTTTATATGCATTTATATGCTGTTTTATATGATTTTTGGGACTAACCTATTAACCTAGAGCCGGTGCCAGTTTCTGTTTTTTTTCCTTGTTTTTGAGTTCTACAGAAAAGGAATAACAAACGGAGTCCAATTGACGTGCCATTTTTTGATCATTTTTTATGGACCAAAAGAAGCCCCCGGAGTAAAAGAGTTGGGTCAGAAGAGTCCCAAGCCATCCACGAGGGTGGAGGGCGCGCCCTACCCCCTGGGCGTGGCCCCTATCTCGTGGATGACTCGGAGACCCCCCTGACGTGAGACCGACGCCAAAAATTCCTATAAATACAGAAACCCCCGAAAACAAACCTAGATCGGGAGTTCCGCCACCGCAAGCCTCTGTAGCCACCAAAAACCAATCAGGACCCTGTTTCGGCACCCTGCCGGAGGGGGGAATCATCACCGGTGGCCATCTTCATCATCCCGACGCTCTCCATGACGAGGAGGGAGTAGTTCACCCTCGAGGCTGAGGGTATGTACCAGTAGCGATGTGTTTGATCTCTCTCGCGTGTTCTTGATATGGCACGATCTTGATATATTGCGAGCTTTGCTATTATAGTTGCTTATGATGCTTCTCCCCCTCTATCTTCTTTTAATGGATTGAGTTTTCCCTTTGAAGTTATCTTATCGGATTGAGTCTTTAAGGAATTCAGAACACTTGATGTATGTCTTGCATGGGATACCCGTGGTGACAATGGGGTATTTTATTGATTCACTTGATGTATGTTTTGGTGATCAACTTGCGAGTTCCGTGACCTTGGGAATCTATGCATAGAGGTTGGCACACGTTTTCGTCTTGACTCTGCGGTAGAAACTTTGGGGCACTCTTTGAAGTTCTTTGTGTTGGTTGAATAGATGAATCTGAGATTGTGTGATGCATATCGTATAATCATACCCACGGATACTTGAGGTGACATTGTAGTATCTAGGTGACATTAGGGTTTTGGTTGATTTGTGTCTTATGGTGTTATTATACTACGAACTCTAGGGCTGTTTGTGACACTTATAGGAATAGCCCAATGGATTGATCGGAAAGAATAACTTTGAGGTGGTTTCATACCCTACAATAATCTCTTCATTTGTTCTCCTCTATTAGTGACTTTGGAGTGACTCTTTGTTGCACATTGAGGGATTGTTATATGATCCAATTATGTTATTATTGTAGAGAGAACTTTCATTAGTGAAAGTATGAACCCTAGGCCTTGTCTCCTAGCATTGAAATACCGTTTGTGCTCACTTTTATCATTAGTTACCTTGCTGTTTTTACATTTTCAGATTACAAAAACCTATATCTACCATCCATATTGCACTTGTATCACCATCTCTTCGCCGAACTAGTGCACCTATACAATTTACCATTGTATTGGGTGTGTTGGGGACACAGGAGACTCTTTGTTATTTGGTTGCAGGATTGTTTGAGAGAGACCATCTTCATCCTACGCCTCCCACGGATTGATAAACCATAGGTCATCCACTTGAGGGAAATTTGCTACTGTCCTACAAACCTCTGCACTTGGAGGCCCAACAACGTCTACAAGAAGAAGGTTGTGTAGTAGACATCATTGCGCCACCACTTTCAAGGTCACCCCATCAAGGTCGTCTCAGCTTACCCACTGGAGAGGGTACTCCGGAGCCCCAATGCTGCAGGGAGGGTCGCTGAGTGGAACACCGAGCTGCAGGCATTCCAGCTAGAGTTCAGCACCACCAGGGTCATCAAGGGAGCCGCGCTCGCCGACTTCATGGCAGAGTGGACTGACGCCCCAGCGCTCGAAGCAGGCGAGGACCGGTCTCTCTCGACGGGGAGCGAAGCGCCAGACGTCTGGGTCATGTACTTTGACGGCGCCTTCGCGCGCTAGGGCGCGGGGGCTGGAGCCGTGCTCATCTCGCCCACCCAGGACAAGCTCTACTACGTCGTGCAGCTCTGCTTCCAGCGGGGCGAGAAGGTCTCCAACAACATCTCGGAGTACGAAGGACTGATCACCAGCGTCAAGGCAGTGGCGGCCTTGGGGGTGAGGTGCCTCACCATCAAGGGCGACTCTCAGCTCCTCGTCAACTTTTCCAACAAGGTGTACGAGCCGAAGGACGAGCACATGGAGGCATACCTTGCGAAGGTACGCAGAATGGAGAAGCAATTCTTGGGCCTGGAACTGCAGCATGTGCCCCACGACACAAACAAGGAAGCTGACAATATCGCCAAGAGGGCGTCAAGGCATCAGCCCCAGGAGCCCGGTGTCTTCGAGGAGCAGCTCTTCAAGCCTTCAGCGGCCCCTCCGGCTGCAGAACCTACGCCGCCTCAGGAGGAGCTTCCCCCGCCACCAACCTCAGGAGCCCCCGCCTGCGGCCCGACCTCAGGAGCGCGCCTGCTCCTCGGGCTCGAACCCCAGGAGGGGTGCTGGACTGAAGAATTCAAGGCGTACCTGCTGCAAGGGACCCTGTCGGAGAAGGAGGAGGACGCGGAGCGCGTGGCTCGGCAAGCTACAGCCTACTGCATCCGGGATGGTGAGCTATACCGAAAATGACCGAATGATGTTTCCTTGCGATGCATCTCCAGGGAGCAGGGGTGTGAACTGCTAACTGACATACACAGTGGAGACTGCGTGCATCATTCGTCGTCGCGCACCTTGGTGGGCAAGACATTTTGCAGTGGGTTCTACTGGCCCACGGCACTCAACGGCGCAACCGAGCTGGTGAGATCCTGCGAGGCCTGCCAGTTCCATGCCAAGCAAATCCACCAGCCTGCTCAGGGCCTCCAGACTATCCCACTCTCGTGGTCGTTTACAGTCTGGGGGCTGGACATCCTGGGTCCATTCCCTTGAGCCCCCGGGTGCTACCGCTACCTCTACGTCGCCATCAACAAGTTCACCAAGTGGGCGGAGGTGGAAGCCGTCCGCACCATACCAGCCGGCTCCGCAGTCAAGTTCATCAAGGGTCTCATGAGCCGGTTTGGAGCCCCTAATCGCATCATCACCGACAACGGCTCGCAGTTCAGTAGCAATCTCTTCAAAGCATATTGTGCTAATCTTGGAACGCAGATATGCTCTGCTTCAGTGGCACACCCCAGAAGCAACGGCCAAGCCGAGCACGCCAACGCGGAGGTCTTGAGAGGCCTCAAGACAAGGACCTTCATGAAGAAGCCCGAGGCCTGCGGCAGGGGCTGGCACGACGAGCTCCAGTCCGTGCTATGGTCTATCCGCACCACCACCACCAAGCCAACGGGTGAGACTCTGTTCTTCCTCGTCTATGGAGCCCAAGCGGTTCTCCCTCACAAGGTCAAGCATCGCTCCGCGCGGGTCTTGGCATTTGACGAGGGATGTCAGGACGCCATGCGGGGGATGGACCTCGTGGTGGGGGAGGAACGCCGCCGCCAAGCCTCGCTCCGAGTGACAAGGTACCAGCAGGCGCTGCGGCGGTACCACTGCCGCAATGTTCGCTCCAGGACGCTCGAGGTGGGCGATCTCGTCCTGAGGCAGGTGCTCTCCATGGAAGGGCTACATAAGCTCTCACCCATGTGGGAGGGCCCGTTTAGGATTGCCCGCGTCTCTAGGCCTGGCCCTGTGCGCCAGGAGACGCAGGACGGGATCCCCATCCAGAACGCCTGGAACATCCAGCACCTTCGGAAGTTCTACCCATGAAGCAAGGCCTAGTGCCTGTGAAGGTCTCCACCCGTGACACTCTCAAATAATAATGATTGGGGCTGTACACGCCCCGGAGTCTCCGGAGTGCCACCCTCGGGCCTCGGGGGCTCCCTCCCACGTCCTAGTGGCAACACTTAGCTCCGCGCTGGTGAGAAGACTAGACTAGGTGCCGGACGCGGCTGTTCGTTTGCTTTCTGTAGCTGGTTTGCAACTTTTTAATGGAATTTGGAGTTCTGGCGTTGCTACCTCTTGAGCATGCGTTGGTTTTCCCTTGAGGAGGAAAGGGTGATGCAGCAAATTAGCTGATACGTCTCCAACGTACCTATAATTTTTGATTGCTCCATGCTACTTTATCTACTGTTTTGGACTATATTGGGCTTTATTTTCCACTTTTATATTATTTTTGGGACTAACCTATTAACCGGAGGCCCAGCCCAAAATTGTTGTTTTTTTTGCCTTTTTCAGTGTTTCGAAGAAATAGAATATCAAACGGAGTCCAAACGGAATGAAACCTTCGGAAACTTGATTTTCTCACCGAACGTGATCCAGGAGACTTGGACCCTACGCCAAGGAACAATGGAGGCGGTCACGAGGGTGGGGGGCGCCCCCCACCCCTAAGGCGCGCCCCCCTGCCTCGTGGGCCCCCTGTTGCTCCATCGACGTACTCCTTTCTCCTATATATACCTACGTACCCCCAAACTTTCCACTGTTCCATTTATTATGACACGCTCCATCATTGTCATATTCCTAGCATGATCATGTAGTTGACATCGTATTTGTGGCAAAGCCACCATTCAAAATTCTTTCATACATGTCACTCATGTTTCATTGCATATCCTGGTACACCGCCGGAGACATTCATATAGAGTCATATTTTTTTCTAAGTATCGAGTTGTAATTGTTGAGTTGTAATAAAAATAAAAGTGTGACGATCATCATTATTAGAGCATTGTCCCAAGTGAGGAAAGGATGATGGAGACTATGATTCCCCCACAAGTCGGGATGAGACTCCGGACGAAAAAAAAGAGGCCATAAAAAAAGGCCCAAATAAAAAAAAGAGAAAAAAGGAGAGAAGGGACAATGTTACTATCCTTTTACCACACCTGTGCTTCAAAGTAGCACCAAGATCTTCATAATAGAGAGTCTCTCATTTTGTCACTTTCATATACTAGTGGGAATTTTTCATTATAGAACTTGGCTTGTACATTCCAATGATGGGCTTCCTCAAATGCCCTAGGTCTTCGTGAGCAAGCGAGTTGGATGCACACCCACTTAGTTTCTTTTGTTGAGCTTTCAAATACTTATAGCTCTAGTGCATCCGTTGCATGGCAATCCCTACTCACTCACATTGATATCTATTGATGGGCATCTCCATAGCCCGTTGATACGCCTAGTTGATGTGAGACTATCTTCCCTCTTTTTGTCTTCTCCACAACCACCATTCTATCCCACATATAGTGCTATACCCATGGCTCACGCTCATGTATTGCGTGAAAATTGAAAAGGTTTTGAAAATGTTAAAGTATGAAACAATTGCTTGGCTTGTCATTGGGGTTGTGCATGATTTAAATATTTTGTGTGGGGAAGATGGAGCATAGCCAGACTATATGATTTTGTAGAGATAACTTTCTTTGGCCATGTTATTTTGAGAAGACATAATTGCTTATTTAGTATGCTTGAAGTATTATTATTTTTATGTCGATATGAACTTTTGTCTTGAATCTTTCGGATCTGAATATTCATACCATGATTAAGAAGAATTACATTGAAATTATGCCAAAGTATCACTCCGCATCAAAAATTCTCTTTATTATTTACCTACTCGAGGACGAAAGGTGAATTAAGCTTGGGGATGCCTGATACGTCTCCAACGTATGTATAATTTTTGATTGCTCCATGCTACTTTATCTACTATTTTGGACTATATTGGACTTTATTTTCCACTTTTATATTATTTTTGGGACTAACCTATTAACTGGAGGCCCAGCCTGTAATTGCTGTTTTTGCCTTTTTCGTTTCAAGAAATGTAATATCAAACGGAGTCCAAACGGAATGAAACCTTCGGAAACGTGATTTTCTCACCGAACGTGATCAAGGAGACTTGGACCCTACGCCAAGGAACAACGGAGGCGGTCACGAGGGTGGGGGGCGCCCCCCCTAGGGCGCGCCCCCTTGCCTCGTGGGCCCCCTGTTGCTCCACTGACGTACTCCTTCCTCCTATATATACCTACGTACCCTCAAACGATCGTAAGAGGAGCCAAAACCTAATTCCACCGCCGCAACTTCCTCAGATCCACGAGATCCCATCTTGGGGCCTGTTCCGAGTCTACCGGAGGGGCATCCACCATGGAGGGCTTCTACATCATCATCAAAGCCTCCGATGAAGTGTGAGTAGTTTACCTCGGACCTTCGGGTCCATAGTTAGTAGCTAGATGGCTTCTTCTCTCTTTTGGATCTCAATACAATGTTCTCCCCATCTCTCGTGGAGATCTATTCGATGTAATCTTCTTTTTGCGGTGTGTTTGTTGAGACCGATGAATTGTGGGTTTATGATCCATCTTATCTATGAATAATATTTCAATCTTCTCTGAATTCTTTTATGTATGATTGAGTTATCTTTGCAAGTCTCTTCAATTATCCGCTTGGTTTGGCCAACTAGATTGGTAGTTCTTGCAATGGGAGAAGTGCATGGCTTTGGGTTCAATCTTGCGGTGTCCTTACCCAAAGGATGTAAAGGGTTGCAAGGCACGTATTGTGTTGTTGCCATCGAGGATAACAAGATGGGGTATTTATCATATTGCATGAATTTATTCCTCTACATCATGTCATCTTGCTTAAGGCGTTACTCTGTTTTTAACTTAATACTCTAGATGCATGCTGGATAGCGGTCGATGAGTGGAGTAATAGTAGTACATGCAGAATCGTTTCGATCTACTTGTCTCGGACGTGTTGCCTATATACATGATCATACCTAGACAAACTCATAACTATGCTCAATTCTGTCAATTGCTCAACAGTAATTTGTTCACCCACCGTAGAATACTTATGCTCTTGAGAGAAGCCACTAGTGAAACCTATGGCCCCCGGGTCTATCCTTATCATATCAATATCCATTACTTTTAATACTTGCTTTGTTTTTACTTTGCTTTTATTTTTACTTTGCATCTTTATACCAAAAATACCAAAAATATTATCTCTATAAGATCTCACTCTCGTAAGTGACCGTGAAGGGATTGACAACCCCTAATCGCGTATGTTGCGTAGTAGCTATCGTTTTGTGCAGGTACGAGGGACTTGTGCGTGGCCTCCTACTGGATTGATACCTTGGTTCTAAAAAACTGAGGGAAATTCTTACGCTACTGTGATGCATCATCCTCTCCTCTTTGGGGAAAACCAACGCAAGCTCAAGACGTAGCAAGAAGGATTTCTAGCGCCGTTGCCGGGGAGTCTACGCAAAAGTCAAGGATACCAAGTACCCATCACAATCCCTATCTCTCGCATTACATTATTTGCCATTTGCCTCTCGTTTTCCTCTCCCCCACTTCACCCTTGCCGTTTTATTCGCCCTCTCTTTCTCAATCTCCTCCTCTCTTTTTCCCGTTGCCTTTTGTTTGCTCGTGTGTTGGATTGCTTGTTGTCGCGATGGCTCAAGATGCTACCAAATTGTGTGACTTCACCAATACCAATAATAATGATTTTCTTAGCACACCGATTGCTCCTCTTGCCAATACTGAATCTTGTGAAATCAATACTGCTTTGTTGAATCTTGTTATGAAAGATCAATTCACGGCCTTCCTAGTGAAGATGTCGCTACTCATCTGAATAGCTTCGTTGATTTATGTGATATGCAAAAGAAAAAAGATGTCGATAATGATGTCGTTAAGTTGAAGCTATTTCCTTTTTCGCTTAGAGATCGTGCTAAAGCGTGGTTTTCATCTTTGCCTAAAAATAGTATTGATTCTTGGAACAAGTGCAAAGATGCTTTTACCTCTAAGTATTTTCCTCCCGCTAAGATTATCTCTCTTAGGAACGA
Source organism: Aegilops bicornis (assembly GCA_021605145.1). Lineage (NCBI taxonomy): Eukaryota > Viridiplantae > Streptophyta > Magnoliopsida > Poales > Poaceae > Aegilops > Aegilops bicornis. The sequence goes on from CM038672.1 coordinate 630,965,061, forward strand.
TATTATGAATTTTAAGCAACTTGATCATGAACATGTTGCACAAGCTTGGGAGAGAATGAAATTAATGATACATAATTTTCCTACTCATGGTTTTAACTTGTGGATGATTACACAAAAAATTTATGCCGGATTGAATTTTGCTTCTAGAAATCTTTTAGATTCGGCCGCGGGAGGCCCTTTTATGGAAATCACTTTAGGAGATGCTACTAAACTCCTAGATAATATTATGGTTAATTATTCTCAATGGCATACTGAAAGATCTACTAATAAAAAAGTGCATGCGATAGAAGAAATCAATGTTTTGAGTGGAAAGATGGATGAACTTATAAAATTATTTGCTACTAAAAGTGTTTCTTCTGATCCTAATGATATGCCTTTGTCTACCTTGATTGAGCATAATACTGAATCTATGGATGTGATTTTGTTGGTAGGAATAATTTTGGTAACAACGCGTATAGAGGGAATTTTAATCCTAGGCCTTATCCTAGTAATCCTTCTAATAATTATGGAAATTCCTACAACAACTCTTATGGAAATTTTAATAAGATGCCCTCTGAATTTGAGAATAGTGTTAAAGAGTTTATGAATTCACAAAAGAATTTTAATGCTTTGCTTGAAGAGAAATTGCTTAAAGTTGATGATTTGGCTAGGAACGTTGATAGAATTTCTCTTGAGGTTGATTCTTTAAAGCTTAGATCTATTCCTCCTAAGCATGATATCAATGAGTCTCTCAAAGCTATGAGAATTTCCATTGATGAGTGCAAAGAAAGAACCGCTAGGATGCGTGCTTCCAAAGATGCCTTTATTAAAGCGTGTTCTTTTAATTCCTATGAAAATCAAGATGAAGATCTAAAAGTTATTGATGCATCCCCTATTAAATCTTTGTTTTGCAATATGAATCTTGATGAAACTGAATATGATCTTCCTTTACCTAGAAGGCATTCTAAGAATTCGGAGTTTTTAGATCTTGATGATGAAATTGATAAAAGTGGGATTGAAAGAAATAAAAATCTAGGTGTTGCTAAACCCACTATTTTGGATCTCAAGGAATTTAATTATGAAAATTGCTCTTTAATTGATTGTACTTCCTTGTTGTAATCCGTGCTAAATTCTCCTCATGCTTATAGTCAAAATAAGGCCTTTACCGAACACATTGTTGATGCCTTGCTGCAATCTTATGAAGAAAAACTTGAGTTGAAAATTTATATCCCTAGGAAACTCTATGATGAGTGGGAACCTACTATAAAAATTAAAATTAAAGATCATGAGTTTAATGCTTTGTGTGATTTGGGTGCTAGTGTCTCTACTATTCCCAAAACTTTGTGTGATTTGCTAGATTTCCATGACTTTGATGATTGCTCTCTAAACTTGCATCTTGCGGATTCCACTATTAAAAAGCCTATGGGAAGAATTAATGATGTTTTTATTGTTGCAAATATGAATTATGTGCCCGTAGATTTTATCGTTCTTGATATAGATTGCAATCCTTCATGTCCTATTATTCTTGGTAGACCTTTCCTTAGAACGATTGGTGCAATTATTGATATGAAGGAAGGGAATATTAGATTCCAATTTCTCTTAAAGAAGGGTATGGAACACTTCCCTAGAAATAAAATAAAATTACCATATGAATCTATCATGAGAGCTACTTATGGATTTCCTAGCAAAGATGGCAATACTTAGATCTATCCTTGCTTTTATGCCTAGCTAGGGGCTTTAAACGATAGCGCTTGTTGGGAGGCAACCCAATTTTATTTTTTTGTTTTTGTGTTTTTGCTCATGTTTAGGAATAAATAATCCATCTAGCCTCTGTTTAGATGTGGTTTTATGTTTTAATTAGTGTTTGTGCCAAGTTAAACCTATTGGATCTTCTTGGATGATAGTTATTTGATCTTGCTGTAATTTCCAGAAACTTTGCGCTCAGTGCCCGAATTATTAAAAATCACCAGAATGTGATAAAATACTGATTTCAATTGATGCTGATCAATAAACAAATTTTCTTGGTCGTCTAATTTTGGTAGAATTATTTGAGTTCCAGAAGTTTTCGTTAGTTACAGATTACTACAGACTGTTCTGTTTTTGACAGATTCTGTTTTTCGTGTGTTGTTTGCTTATTTTGATGAATCTATGGGTTGTAAAATAGTTTATAATCCATAGAGAAGTTGTAATACAGTGGGTTTAACACCAATATAAATAAAGAATGAGTTCATTACAGTACCTTAAAGTAGTCTTTTGTTTTCTTTCTCTAACGGAGCTCACGAGATTTCTATTGAGTTTTGTGTTGTGAAGTTTTCAAGTTTTGGGTGAATTATTTTGATGGATTATGGAACAAGGAGTGGCTAGAGCCTAAGCTTGGGGATGCCCATGGCACCCCCAATATAATCCAAGGACACCAAAAAGTCAAAGCTTGGGGATGCCCTGAATGCATCCCCTCTTTTCGCCTACTTCCATCGGTAATTTACTTGGAGCTATATTTTTATTCACCACATGATAAGTGTTTTGCTTGGAGCGTCTTGTATCATTTGCGTCTTTGCTTGTTAGTTTACCACAGTCATCCTTGCTGTACACACCTTTTTGAGAGAGCCATACATGAATTGGAATTTGATAGAATACTCTATGTGCTTCACTTATATCTTTTGAGCTTGATAGTTTTGCTCATAGTGCTTTCTTTTGAGCGTGATAATTTTTGCTCTAGTGCTTCACTTAGATCTTTTAGAGCACGGTGGTGGATTTGTTTTAAAGAAACTTGATCTCTCATGCTTCACTTAGATTATTTTGAGAGTCGTCAATAGCATGGTAATTTTCTTAATGTTAATATACTTGGTATTCAAGATATGTGAAACTCTCTTTTGAGTGCGTGGAATACTAAGAAAAGCTTGATGCTTGATAATTGTTTTGAGATATGAAGATAGTGATATTAGAGTCATGCTATTTGAGTAGTTGTGAATTTAAAGAATACTTGTGTTGAAGTTTGTGATTCCTGTAGCATGCACGTATGGTGAACCGTTATGTGATGAACTCGGAGCATGATTTATTTATTGATTGTCTTCCTTATGAGTGGCGATCGGGGACGAGCGATGGTATTTTCCTACCAATCTACCCCCCTAGGAGCATGCGCGTAATACTTTGCTTTGATAACTTCTACAGTTTTGCAATAAGTATATGAGTTCTTTATGACTAATGTTGAGTCCATGGATTATACGCACTTTTTCCCATCCTTCCACCATTGCTAGCCTCTCCAATACCGCGCACCTTTCGCCGGTATCATACACCTACCATATATCTTCCTCAAAACAGCCACCATACCTACCTATCATGGCATTTCCATAGCCATTCCAAGATATATTGCCATGCAACTTTCCACTGCTCCATTTATTATGACACGCTCCATCATTGTCATATTGCTAGCATGATCATGTAGTTGACATCGTATTTGTGGCAAAGCCACCATTCATAATTCTTTCATACATGTCACTCATGTTTCATTGCATATCCCTGCACATCACGGAGGCATTCATATAGAGTCATATTTTGTTCTAAGTATCGAGTTGTAATTGTTGAGTTGTAAGAAAAATAAAAGTGTGATGATCATCATTATTACAGCATTGTCCCAAGTGAGGAAAGGATGATGGAGACTATGATTCCCCCACAAGTCGGGATGAGACTCCGGAAGAAAAAAAAGAGGCAATAAAAAAAGAAAAGGCCCAAATAAGAAAAGAGAAAAAAAGGAGAGAAGGGACAATGTTACTATCCTTTTACCACACTTGTGCTTCAAAGTAGCACAAAGATCTTCATAATAGAGAGTCTCTCATTTTGTCACTTTCATATACTAGTGGGAATTTTTCATTATAGAACTTGGCTTGTATATTCCAATGATGGGCTTCCTCAAATGCCCTAGGTCTTCGTGAGAAAGCGAGTTGGATGCACACCCACTTAGTTTCTTTTGTTGAGCTTTCAAATACTTATAGCTCTAGTGCATCCGTTGCATGGCAATCCCTACTCACTCACATTGATATCTATTGATGGGCATCTGATATCCCGTTGATACGCCTAGTTGATGTGAGACTATCTTCCCTCTTTTCGTCATCTCCACAACCACCATTCTATCCCACATATAGAGCTATACCCATGGCTCACGCTCATGTATTGCGTGAAAATTGAAAATGTTTTGAAAATGTTAAAGTATGAAACAATTGCTTCGCTTGTCATCGGGGTTGTGCGTGATTTAAATATTTTGTGTGGGGAAGATGGAGCGAGCTGCACTATATGATTTTGTAGGGATAACTTTCTTTGGCCATGTTATTTTGAGAAGACATAATTGCTTAGTTAGTATGCTTGAAGTATTATTATTTTTATGTCGATATGAACTTTTGTCTTGAATCTTTCGGATCTGAATATTCATACCATGATTAAGAAGAATTACATTGAAATTATGCCAAAGTATCACTCCGCATCAAAAATTCTCTTTTTATCATTTACCTACTCGAGGACGAGCAGGAATTAAGCTTGGGGATGCCTGATATGTCTCCAACGTATCTATAATTTTGATTGCTCCATGCTACTTTATCTACTGTTTTGGACTATATTGGGCTTTATTTTCCACTTTTATATTATTTTGGGACTAACCTATTAACCGGAGGCCCAACCCAGAATAGTTGTTTATGCCTTTTCAGTGTTTCGAAGAAACAGAATATCAAACGGAGTCCAAACGGAATGAAACCTTCGGAAACGTGATTTTCTCACCGAACGTGATCAAGGAGACTTGGACCCTACGCCAAGGAACAACGGAGGCGGTCACGAGGGTGGGGGGCGCCCCCCCTAGGGCGCGCCCCCTTGCCTCGTGGGCCCCCTGTTGCTCCACCGACGCATTCTTCCTCCTATATATACCTCACGCACCTCAAACGATCGTAAGAGGAGCCAAAACCTAATTCCACCGCCGCAACTTCCTGTATCCACGAGATCCCATCTTGGGGCCTGTTAGGAGCTCACGGGAGGGCATCCACCATGGAGGGCTTCTACATCATCATCAAAGCCTCTCCGATGAAGTGTGAGTAGTTTACCTCAGACCTTCGGGTCCATAGTTAGTAGCTAGATGGCTTCTTCTCTCTTTTGGATCTCAATACAATCTTCTCCCCCTATCTCGTGGAGATCCATTCGATGTAATCTTCTTTTTGCGGTGTGTTTGTTGAGACCGATGAATTGTGGGTTTATGATCCATCTTATCTATGAATAATATTTGAATCTTCTCTGAATTCTTTTATGTGTGATTGAGTTATCTTTGCAAGTCTCTTCGAATTATCCGTTTGGTTTGGCCAACTAGATTGGTAGTTCTTGCAATGGGAGAAGTGCATGGCTTTGGGTTCAATCTTGCGGTGTCCTTACCCAGTGACAGAAAGGGTTGCAAGGCACGTATTGTGTTGTTGCCATCGAGGATAACAAGATGGGGTATTTATCATATTGCATGAATTTATTCCTCTACATCATGTCATCTTGCTTAAGGCGTTACTCTATTTTTAACTTAATACTCTAGATGCATGCTGGATAGCGGTCGATGAGTGGAGTAATAGTAGTAGATGCAGAATTGTTTCGATCTACTTGTCTCGGACGTGTTGCCTATATACATGATCATACCTAGACAAACTCATAACTATGCTCAATTCTGTCAATTGCTCAACAGTAATTTGTTCACCCACCGTAGAATACTTATGCTCTTGAGAGAAGCCACTAGTGAAACCTATGCCCCCCGGGTCTATCCTTATCATATCAATCTCCATTACTTTTAATACTTGCTTTGTTTTTACTTTGCTTTTATTTTTACTTTGCATCTTTATACCAAAAATACCAAAAATATTATCTCTATAAGATCTCACTCTCGTAAGTGACCGTGAAGGGATTAACAACCCCTAATCGCGTTGGTTGCGAGTAGCTATCGTTTTGTGCAGGTACGAGGGACTTGTCGTGGCCTCCTCGGATTGATACCTTGGTTCTCAAAAACTGAGGGAAATACTTACGCTACTGTGCTGCATCATCCTCTCCTCTTCGGGGAAAACCAACGCAAGCTCAAGACTTAGCAGTAGCGTAAGTATTTCCCTCAGTTTTGAGAACCAAGGTATCAATCTAGTAGGAGACAACGCATAAATCACCTAGTACATGCACAAACAATCAAGAACCTTGCAACCAACGCAATAAAGGGGTTGTCAATCTCTTCACTGTCACTCGCAAAAGCGAGATCTAATAAAGATAGTAAAGTAAATATTTTTGGTATTTTTGTTGTATAGATTGGAAAGTAAAGATTGCAAAATAGTAAACGAGATGCGATGTAAATAAAAGGGATGCAATATAATAGGAAAGAGACCCGGGGGCCATAGGTTTCACTAGTGGCTTCTCTCAAGATAGCATGTATTACGATGGGTGAACAAATTACTGCCGAGCAATTGATAGAAAAGCGGATAGTTATGAAGATATCTAAGGCAATGATCATGAATATAGGAATCACGTCTGTGTCAAGTAGATCGAAACGATTCTGCATCTACTACTATTACTCCACACATCGATCGCTATCCAAAGATGCATCTAGAGTATTAAGTTCATAAGAACAGAGTAACGCATTAAGGAAGATGACATGATGTAGAGGGATAAACTCAAGAAATATGATATAAACCCCATATTTTTATCCTCGATGGCAACAATACAATACGTGCCTTGCTGCCCCTACTGTCACTAGGAATGGACACCGCAAGATTGAACCCAAAACTAAGCACTTCTCCCATTGCAAGAAAGATCAATCTAGTAGGCCAAACTAAACCGATATTTCGAAGATACTTGCAAAGATATCAAATCATGCATATAAGAATTCAGAGAAGAACCAAATAATATTCATAGATAATCTTGTTCATAAATCCACAATTCATCGGATCTCGGCAAACACACCGCAAAAGAGTATTACATCGAATAGATCTCCAAGAACATCGAGGAGAACTCTGTATTGAGAATCAAAGAGAGAGAAGAAGCCATCTAGCTAATAACTATGGACCCAAAGGTCTGTGGTAAACTACTCACGCATCGATTACCTCTCCGGCAGATCGCTGGGAAAGGCCCCAAGATGGGATCTCATGGGTACAGAAGGTTGCGGTGGTGGAAAAGTGGTTTCGTGGCTCTCTGCGATGTTTCTAGGGTATAAGAGTATATATAGGCGAAAGAAGTACGTCGGTGGAGCTATGAGGGGCCCACGAGGGTGGGGCGCGCCTACCCCCTGGGCGCGCCCTCCTGCCTCGTGGAGTTCCAGACTTCGACTCCAAGTCTTCTGGATTGCTTTCAGTCCAAGAAAGATCATCGTGAAGGTTTCATTCCGTTTGGACTCCATTTGGTATTCCTTTTCTGTGAAACTCTAAAATAGGCAAAAAAACAAAAACTGGCACTGGGCCTCCGGTTAATAGGTTAGTCCCAAAAATAATATAAAAGAGCATATTATAGCCCATTAAACATCCAAAACAGATAATATAATAGCATGGAACAATCAAAAAAATATAGATACGTTGGAGACGTATCAGGCGTTTCTCGATTGCTTGGTTGAGTTCCCATTTCTTTTACTTCTTTGCTCGCTTCTTTGTCTTGCGTTAGGGAGGACGGCAGTTTCCCAACGCTCCCCCTCGTGCGCATCGCAAGGGGACTAGGCAGGTGTGTGCATGCGTTGGGCTAGCCTAAACTACGGACACACCTCGCCAAAGCCATGTCGCCCCAGAGCTTCGGCTCCCTTGATCTTTGTGAGACACCCTCGGATGAGCTCGTGATTGGAGCACCCTCCTAAGTCCGTGCCCCACGGGTACCATGACGTGGTGCACTAAGCCATGATTAGCCCATGCCTGAGGGCTCGCGCAAAGAGGAACAAGGCACCCGACGGATGTCCTAACAAATTCTGTAGTTTGGCGATGACTCCCGAGGTCAGCGGCTCCTGAGTCGGCAACAAGGAGGCCTCACCAGGCGCCAGAAGGCGAGCCCTAACGAGGCGGGAAACCACCCCGAGCATATCAAGCTAAGTTACCCCTTTTTTACATCTACGAGGAGCACGAACAACAACAGAGCAATAAGTATAACATAGCAGCATAAGGACCATAGTTCATTACACGCCCCAGCGGGGTCATCTACTTTTTCAAATGCAGGAAGAAAGGAAAGGTCAAGCAAAAGCGGCCCGCACGACCGCAGCAGCTCGTGAGGCCCGGCCCCGAGGCCCCCCCCCCCGGACTTAGCTTAGTCTGAGCCGCTCTCGTGCTTCACCACCGCGTGGCGGTGGGATGACCTGCCACCGTCCTCGAAGCAAGCCCGGTGGCGAGGCGGCTGGTCGTAGCCGCCACTGCTGGTGCTCTTGCTGGCGGAGAAGCTGCCGCCGCTGGGCGAACCGCGGCCGTCGCCAAGTGCAAGTTCACCCTCAGCCTCATCACGGCTGTCGCCCGGGCCGAGCTCGTCGTCGTCGCTGCTGTCCTCAGGGCAGCACCCTGCGCGGCGACCATTTTCCCCAAACACCCTCACGAAGAGGGTCGCGACACCATCGTACTTGATGTGGAGAGTGCACCGCCTGCTTAGGCCACGCATGCGGGCAAACATCTGCCAGCCGTGGGCTAGGGCCACGTTGCACGCGAGGGAGACCTCCACCGCGACCCACAAGGCCTTGCTGCAGCAACCGTCGGCCTGCAGCCAGAGGCCGTCAAGACCCTCGACCGGCAGCTCGTCGGCGAAGGACCGCGGAAGCTGGAGCTAGGTGCCAGCCGGACTCTTCGACCACACGACGAACTCCGGAAGCACCTCCGCTGAGTGGAAGCGCGGCGAGGAGGCCCGGCAACCATGGTGTGCCTCCCCTCGGCGCAAGGGCTGCTCCGCCTAGAGCGGCCCCCGCCGTGGGAGGAGACACCGCTGTGACGGCCCAGGGTGACGCCGGTCCCTGAAAGAGTATGACCACGCCCCCGAGGAGCCACAGCAGGGGTTGCAACGTGCTTGCAGGGGCGGCCTCGCCCCCTCTTGGGCGGTGGCGAGCCGGGGCCCTCCTGGCGAGCCTTCCCCTTCTCCGCTGCCGAGAACCTCTTCGTTGGCGCCATGTGAAGGAAATAGGCCCTAGAGGCAATAATAAAGTTATTATTTATTTCCTTATATCATGATAAATGTTTATTATTCATGCTAGAATTGTATTAACCAGAAACATAATACTTGTGTGAATACATAGACAAAGAGAGTGTCAGTAGTATGCCTCTACTTGACTAGCTCGTTAATCAAAGATGGTTATGTTTCCTAGCCATAGACATGAGTTGTCATTTGATTAATGGGATCACATCATTAGGAGAATGATGTGATTGACTTGACCCATTCCGTTAGCTTAGCACTTGATCGTTTAATATTCTGCTATTGCTTTCTTCATGACTTATACATGTTCCTACGACTATGAGATTATGCAACTCCCGTTTACCGGAGGAACACTTTGTGTGCTACCAAACGTCACAACGTAACTGGGTGATCATAAAGGTGCTCTACAGGTGTCTCCAATGGTACTTGTTGGCTTGGCGTATTTCGAGATTAGGATTTGTCACTCCGATTGTCGGAGAGGTATCTCTGGGCCCTCTCGGTAATGCACATCACTATAAGCCTTGCAAGCAATGTGACTAATGAGTTAGTTATGGATGATGTATTACGAACGAGTAAAGAGACTTGCCGGTAACGAGATTGAACTAGGTATTGAGATACCGACAATCGAATCTCGGCAAGTAACATACCGATGACAAAGGGAACAACGATGTTGTTATGCGGTTTGACCGATAAAGATATTCGTAGAATATGTAGGAGCCAATATGAGCATCCAGGTTCCGCTATTGGTTATTGACCGGAGACATGTCTCGGTCATGTCTACATAGTTCTCGAACCCCTAGGGTCCGCACGCTTAAAGTTTGATGATGGTTATATTATGAGTTTATGTGTTTTGATGTACCGAAGGTAGTTTGGAGTCCTGAATGTGATCACGGACATGACGAGTAGTCTCTAAATGGTCGAGACGTAAAGATCGATATATTGGATGACTATATTTGGATACCGGAATGGTTTCGGGTGAGATCGGGATAATATCGGAGCACCGGGAGGTTATCGGACCCCCCCCCCCCGGAGGTATATGGGCCTTAATGGGCTTTAGTGGAACGGAGGGAAAGGAGCAAGGAGGGGCGCCTCAAGCCCAATCCGAATTGGAGGGGCCGACCCTCCCCTTCCTTCCTCCCTCCTTCCTCTTCCTTCCCTCTCCCTCTCCAAATAGGAAAAGGAGGAGCCCTGCTCCCGTGGGAGTAGGACTCCCCCTTGGGCGCGCCTCCTCCCTTGGCCGGCCCTCTCCTCCCTTTATATAATGGAGGAGAGGGGCACCCCATAGACACAACAATTGATTTCTTGGATCTTTTAGCCGCAGCGGTGCCCTCTCCACCATAGTCCACCTCGATAATATCGTAGCAGTGCTTAGGCGAAGCCCCGCTGGTAGCAACATCATCGGGCCACCACGCCGTCGCGGTCGATTTAAACTCTCTTTGAAAGCTCGGCTGGATCAGAGTTCGAGGGACGTCATCGAGTTGAACGTGTGAAGAACTCGGAGGTGCCGTGCGTTTGGTACTTGATTGGTCGGATCATGAATACGCACGACTACATCAACCGCGTTGTGCTAACGCTTCCGCTTTAGGTCTACGAGGGTACGTGGACACACTCTCCCCTCTCGTTGCTATGCATCACCATGATCTTGTGTGTGCGTAGGAATTTTTTTGAAATTACTACGTTCCCCAACAGTGGCATCAGAGCCTGGTTTTATGCGTAGATGTTATATGAACGAGTAGAACACAAGTGAGTTGTGGGCGATACAAGTCATACTGCTTACCAAAGATGTCATACTTTGGTTCGGGCGGTATTGTTGGATGAAGCGGCCCAGATCGACATTATGCGTGACGCTTACGCGAGACTGGTTCTACCGACGTGCTTTGCACACAGTGGCTGGCGGGTGTCGTTCTCCAACTTTAGTTGAACCGAGTGTGGCTACGCCCGATCCTTGAGAAGGTTAAAACAACACTAACTTGACGAACTATCGTTGTGGTTTTGATGCGTAGGTAAGAACGGTTCTTGCTCAGCCCATAGCAGCCACGTAAAATTTGCAACAACAAAGTAGAGGACGTCTAACTTGTTTTTGCAGGGCATGTTCTGATGTGATATGGTCAAGGCATGATGCTAAATTTTATTGTATGGGATGATCATGTTTTGTAACCGAGTTATCGACAACTGCCAGGATCCATATGGTTGTCACTTTATTGTATGCAATGCAATCGCCCTGTAATGCTTTACTTTATCACTAAGCGGTAGCGATAGTCGTAGAAGCATAAGTTGGTGAGACGACAACGATGCTACGATGGAGATCAAGGTGTCGCGCCAGTGACGATGGTGATTATGACGGTGCTTCGGAGATGAAGATCACAAGCACAAGATGATGATGGCCATATCATATCACTTATATTGATTGCATGTGATGTTTATCTTTTATGCATCTTATCTTGCTTTGATTGACGGTAGCATTATAAGATGATCTCTCACTAAATTTCAAGATAAAAGTGTTCTCCCCGAGTATGCACCGCTATGAAAGTTCTTCGTGCTGAGACACCACGTCATGATCGGGTGTGATAGGCTCTACGTTCAAATACAACGGGTACAAAACAGTTGCACACGCGGAATACTCAGGTTAAACTTGACGAGCCTAGCATATGCAGATATGGCCTTGGAACACTGAGACCGAAAGGTCGAGCGTGAATCATATAGTAGATATGATCAACATAGTGATGTTCACCATTGAAACTACTTCATCTCACGTGATGATCGGACATGGTTTATTTGATTTGGATCACGTGATCACTTAGATGATTAGAGGGATGTCTATCTAAGTGGGAGTTCTTAAGTAATATGATTAATTGAACTTAAATTTATCATGAACTAAGTACCTGATAGTATTTTTCTTGTAGATAGATGGTCCGTGTTGTTGTTCCGTTGAATTTTAGTGCGTTCCTTGAGAAAGCAAAGTTGAAAGATGATGGTAGCAATTACATGGACTGGATCCGTAACTTGAGGATTATCCTCATTGTTGCACAAAAGAATTACGTCGTGGAAGCACCGCTAGGCGCCAGACCTGCTGTAGGAGAAACACCAGATGTCATGAATGTCTGGCAGAGCAAAGCTGATGACTACTCGATAGTTCAGTGTGCCATGCTTTACGGCTTAGAACCAGGACTTCAACGACGTTTTGAACGTCATGGAACATATGAGATGTTCCAGGAGTTGAAGTTAATATTTCAAGCAAATGCCCGGATTGAGAGATATGAAGTCTCCAGTAAGTTCTATAGCTGCAAGATGGAGGAGAATAGTTCACAAGGAGCATATACTCGTAATGTCCTGTATAACAATCACTTGATTCAACTGGGAGTTAATCTTTCGGATAATAGCGTCATTGACAGAATTCTTCAATCACTGCCACCAAGCTACAAGAGCTTCGTGATGAACTATAACATGCAAGGGATGGATAAGACGATTCCCGAGCTCTACGCAATGCTAAAGGCTGCAGAGGTAGAAATCAAAAAGGAGCATCAAGTGTTGATGGTCAACAAGACCACTAGTTTCAAGAAAAATGGCAAAGGGAAGAAGAAGGGGAACTTCAAGAAGAACAGCAAGCAAGTTGCTGCTCAGGAGAAGAAACCCAAGTCTGGACCTAAGCTCAGTGTTGAAAGTGCTTCTACCGCAAATAGACTGGTCATCGAAGCGGAACTGCCCCAAGTATTTGGCGGATAAAAAGGATGGCAAGGTGAACAAAGGTATATGTGATATACATGTTATTGATGTGTACCTTACTAATGCTCGCAGTAGCACCTGGGTATTTGATACTGGTTCTGTTGCTAATATTTGCAACTCGAAACAGGGACTATGGATTAAGTGAAGATTGGCTAAGGACGAGGTAACGATGCGCGTGGGAAATGGTTCCAAAGTTGATGTGATCGCGGTCGGCACGCTACCTCTACATCTACCTTCTGGATTAGTTTTAGACCTGAATAATTGTTATTTGGTGCCAGCGTTGAGCATGAACATTATATCTAGATCTCGTTTGATGCGAGACGGTTATTCATTTAAATCAGAGAATAATGGTTGTTCTATTTATATGAGTAATATCTTTTATGGTCATGCACCCTTGAAGAGTGGTTTATTTTTGTTGAATCCCGATAGTAGTGATACACATATTCATAATATTGAAGCCAAAAAGATGCAGAGTTGATAATGATAGTGCAACTTATTTGTGGCACTCCCGTTTAGGTCATATTGGTGTGAAGCGCATGAAGAAACTCCATACTGATGGACTTTTGGAACCACTTGATTATGAATCACTTGGTACTTGCGAACCGTGCCTCATGGGCAAGATGACTAAAAACGCCGTTCTCCAAAACTATGGAGCGAGCAACAAATTTGTTAGAAATCATACATACAGATGTATGTGGTCCGATGAATGTTGAGGCTCGCGGCGGGTATCATTATTTTCTCACCTTCACAAATGATTTAAGCAGATATGGGTATATCTACTTAATGAAACATAAGTCTGAAACATTTGTAAAGTTCAAAGAATTTCAGAGTGAAGTAGAAAATCATCGTAACAAGAAAATAAAGTTTCTACAATCTGATCGTGGAGGAGAATATTTGAGTTACGAGTTTGGTCTACATTTGAAACAATGCGGAATAATTTCGCAACTCACGCCACCCGGAACACCAAAGCGTAATGGTGTGTCCGAACGTCGTAATCGTACTTTACTAGATATGATGCGATCTATGATGTCTCTTACTGATTTACCGCTATCACTTTGGGGTTATGCTTTAGAGACGGCTGCATTCACGTTAAATAGGGCACCATCAAAATCCGTTGAGACGACGCCTTATGAATTGTGGTTTGGCAAGAAACCAAAGTTGTCGTTTCTTATAGTTTGGGGCTGCGATGCTTATGTGAAAAAGCTTCAACCTGATAAGCTCGAACCCAGATCGGAGAAATGTGTCTTCATAGGATACCCAAAGGAAACTGTTCGGTACACCTTCTATCACAGATCTGAAGGCAAGAATTTTGTTGCTAAATTTGGATCCTTTCTAGAGAAGGAGTTTCTCTCGAAAGAAGTGAGTGGGAGGAAAGTAGATCTTGATGAGGTAACTGTAACTGCTCCCTTATTGGAAAGTAGTTCATCACAGAAACCGGTTCCTGTGACACCTACACCAATTAGTGAGGAAGTTAATGATATTGATCACGAAGCTTCATATCAAGTTACTACCGAACCTCGTAGGTCAACCAGAGTGAGATCCGCACCAGAGTGGTACAGTAATCCTGTTTTGGAGGTTATGTTGCTAGACCATGACGAACCTATGAACTATGAAGAAGCGATGGTGAGCCTAGATTCCGCGAAATGGCTTGAGGCCATGAAATCTGAGATGGGATCCATGTATGAGAACAAAGTGTGGACTTTGGTTGACTTGCCCCATGATCGGCAAGCCATTGAGAATAAATGGATCTTCAAGAAGAAGACTGACGCCGATGGTAATGTTACCGCTCTACAAAGCTCGCCTTGTTGCAAAAGGTTTTCGAAAAGTTCAAGGGATTGACTACGATGAGACTTTCTCACCAGAAGCGATGCTTAAGTCTGTTCGAATCATGTTAGCAATTGCCGCATTTTATGATTATGAAATTTGGCAAATGGATGTCAAAACCGCCTTCTGAATGGATTTACGGAAGAAGAGTTGTATATGATGCAACCGGAAGGTTTTGTCGATCCAAAGGGAGCTAACAAAGTGTGCAAGCTCCAGCGATCCCTTTATGGACTGGTGCAAGCCTCTCGGAGTTGGAATAAACGTTTTGATAGTGTGATCAAAGCATATGGTTTTATCTGAGACTTTTGGAGAAGCCTGTATTTGCAAGAAAGTGAGTGGGAGCTCTGTAGCATTTGTAATATTATATGTGGATGACATATTGTTGATTGGAAATGATACAGAATTTCTGGATAGCATAAAAGGATGTTTGAATAAGAGTTTTTCAATGAAGTACCTCGGTGAAGCTGCTTATATATTGGGCATCAAGATCTATAGAGATAGATCAAGACGCTTAATTGGACTTTCACAAACCACATACCTTGACAAAGTTTTGAAGAAGTTCAAAATGGATCAAGCAAAGAAAGGGTTCTTGCACGTGTTACAAGGTGTGAAGTTGAGTCGCACTCAATGCCCGACCACCGCAGAAGATAGAGAGAAAATGAAAGATGTTCCCTATGCTTCAGCCATAGGCTCTATCATGTATGCAATGTTGTGTACTGCACCTGATGTGTGCCTTGCTATAAGTTTAGCAGGGAGGTACCAAAGTAATCCGGGAGTGGATCACTGGACAGCGGTCAAGAACATCCTGAAATACCTGAAAAGGACTAAGGATATGTTTCTCATTTATGGAGGTGACAAAGAGCTAGTCGTAAAAGGTTATGTCGATGCAAGCTTTGACACTGATCCGGACGATTCTAAATCGCAAACCGGATACGTATTTAAATTGAACGGTGGAGCTGTCAGTTGGTGCAATCCTAAACAAAGCGTTGTGGCGGGATCTACGTGTGAAGCGGAGTACGTAGCTGCTTCAGAAGCAGCAAATGAAGGAGTCTGGATGAAGGAGTTCATATCCGATCTAGGTGTCATACCTAGTGCATCGGGTCCAATGAAAATCTTTTGTGACAATACTGGTGCAATTGCCTTGGCAAAGGAATCCAGATTTCACAAGAACATCAAGAGATGCTTCGACTCCATCCGGGATCAAGTCCAGGTGGGAGACATAGAAATTTGCAAGATACATACGGATCTGAATGTTGCAGACCCGTTGACTAAGCCTCTTCCGCGAGCAAAACATGATCATCACCAAGGCTCCATGGGTTTTAGAATCATTACTGTGTAATCTAGATTATTGACTCTAGTGCAAGTGGGAGACTGAAGGAAATATGCCCTAGAGGCAACAATAAAGTTATTATTTATTTCCTTATATCATGATAAATGTTTATTATTCATGCTAGAATTGTATTAACCGGAATCATAATACTTGTGTGAATACATAGACAAACAGAGTGTCAGTAGCATGCCTCTACTTGACTAGCTCGTTAATCAATGATGGTTATGTTTCCTGATGTGATTGAGTTGACCAATTCCGTTAGCTTAGCACTTGATCGTTTAGTATTCTGCTATTGCTTTCTTCATGACTTATACATGTTCCTACGACTACGAAATTATGCAACTCCCGTTTACCGGAGGAACACTTTGTGTGCTACCAAACGTCACACCGTAACTGGGTGATCATAAAGGTGCTCTATAGGTGTCTCCAAAGGTACTTGTTGGGTTGGCGTATTTCGAGATTAGGATTTGTCATTCCGATTGTCGGAGAGGTATCTCTGGGCCCTCTCGGTAATGCACATCACTATAAGCCTTGCAAGCAATGTGACTAATGAGTTAGTTATGGATGATGTATTACGTATCGAGTAAAGAGACTTGCCGGTAACGAGATTGAACTAGGTATTGAGATACCGACGATCGAATCTCGGGCAAGTAACATACCGATGACAAAGGGAACAACGTATGTTGTTATGCGGTTTGACCGATAAAGATATTCGTAGAATATGTAGGAGCCAATATGAGCATCCAGGTTCCGCTATTGGTTATTGACCGGAGACGTGTCTCGGTCATGTCTACATAGTTCTCGAACCCGTAGGGTCCGCACACTTAAAGTTTGATGACGGTTATATTATGAGTTTATGTGTTTTGGTGTACCGAAGGTAGTTCAGTGTCCCGGATGTGATCACGGACATGACGAGGAGTCTCGAAATGGTCGAGACGTAAAGATCGATATATTGGACGACTATATTTGGATACCGGAATGGTTCCGGGTGAGATCGGGATAATACCGGAGCACCGGGAGGTTATCAGAACCCCCCGGGAGGTATATGGGCCTTAATGGGCTTTAGTAGAAAGGAGGGGAAAGGAGCAAGGGAGCCCCCGCCCCCCAAGCCCAATCCAAATTGGGAGCCCCCCCCCTTTCCTTCCTCCCTCCTTCCTCTTCCTTCCCTCTCCCTCTCCAAATAGGAAAAGGAGGAGTCCTACTCCCGGTGGGAGTAGGACTCCCCCATATGGGCGCCTCCTCCCTTGGCCGGCCCTCTCCTCCCCCCTTTATATACAGAGGAGAGGGGCACCCCATAGACACAACAATTTATCTCTTGGATCTTTTAGCCGTGTGCGGTGCCCCTCTCCACCATAGTCCACCTCGATAATATCGTAGCAGTGCTTAGGCGAAGCCCTGCGTCGGTAGCAACATCATCATCATCACCACGCCGTCATGCTGACGGAACTCTCCCTCAAAGCTCGGCTGGATCGGAGTTCGAGGGACGTCATCGAGTTGAACGTGTGCAGAACTCGGAGGTGCCATGCGTTCGGTGCTTGATCGGTCGGATCGTGAAGACGTATGACTAAATCAACCGTGTTGTGCTAACGCTTCCGCTTTCGGTCTACGAGGGTACGTGGACACACTCTCCCCTCTCGTTGCTATGCATCACCATGATCCTGTGTGTGCATAGGAATTTTTTTGAAATTACTACGTTCCCCAACAACATGGGACTGCAGCAAGGCGGCGAGGCGAGGAGGAAGAAGGAGAAGCAGGTGACATGAAGTAGGATATGAACAACGGGGGCTTGCCCCTCCCCTCATTTATAGCCGGAAGGAGGCCAACTGCCGGCCTCCACGATCGCGCGTAATGATGGTTTTCTTCTGCATGCAGCAGAGTCTCGTCAAGTCGAACGGTTGCCGAGGCAGCATGGGCAAGCGGAGGCGCCCACGTCCCGTCAATCGCCACGCGTCGACCAAGCCGCAGGCGGTTGGGGCTCGCGGCGCTCCGCACCTGCCCTTTGGCTTCGCCTCGAAGCCAAGTCCGAGCGCGCCTTGGGCCCATGGGCTAGTGTTGGCGTCCTGGGAACGGGGGTGCCCAGACTTGCCTGCCTGCGGCCTGCGAGCGTGGCTCCGTCAACGGCCCGGTACGGCCCAGCTTCAGCAGAAACCAATCAAGACCCTCTCAAGGGGCCAAGCCTCACGAGGCGGACGGCGCCAAGACCTCCCTGGGGGCAGTCTCACTAGGTTGGCTCCTGAGGAGCGGAGATACCTATGCGAAGGGCACCTCGTGAGGTTCGTGTGTTGTGAGCCATGACGACCAGGGCCAGGCGGGCGCCAGCGGGCGCAGTGCACGAGTTTCCCCTTTGGTGCTAAAGAGGCAAGCGCAGGCGAGGAGTTCCGAGGCATCAGGCAAAGGTTTCCATATCGGTGCAACAAGACCAAGACCGCCAGGACGACAGGACGGGGGTCATCGCGGAGCCCACAGTAGTGTCACCACAAGAGCCTTTGGCAGGCGAAGACTACTTTTGTCAGGATAGCTTGTACTTGTTGTCCCCCTTCAAACTTGCCCGTTGTGGGATCCCTTCCCGCCGAAACATTTGGGGAAGAGGACCAAGGCCATCATAAATAGGACCTAGCCACCACCGTAGCAAGGGGGGAGGGATCATTCAGGTCATCCTCACACCCACCAGCTAATCGAGCCCGAGAACACCTCTCCTCCCGAGGCTGTTCATCCACTGTACTAGTTCATCCTCAGCCCCTCGAGGAAATCCACCACACACTAGAGTAGGGTATTACACCGCGAGGTGGCCCGAACCAGTATAAACCCCCGTGTCCCTTGTTCTTTGGGTACATAGAGCTAGGCCGTGGAATCATTGAGCGAGCGAGCTGGGGAGAGAGAGTTCTTCGTGCGCACCCTAGAGTTCGAACCTCTCTAGGGTCTACGGAACCCGTGATCCTACAAAATAGATCGATATTAGGATTTGTCACTCCTGTATCAGAGAGGTATCTCTGGGCCCTCTCGGTAATGCACATCACTGTAAGCCTTGTAAGCAATATGACTAATGAGTTAGTTACAGGATGATGCATTACGGAATGAGTAAAGAGACTTGCCGGTAACGAGATTGAACTAGGTATGTTGGTACCGACGATCGAATCTCGGGCAAGTAACATACTGATGACAAAGGGAATGACGTATGTTGTTATGAGGTTTGGCCGATAAAGATCTTCATAGAATATGTAGGAGCCAATATGAGCATCCAGGTTCCCCTATTGGTTATTGACCAGAGATGTGTCTCGGTCATGTCTACATAGTTCTCGAACCTGTAGTGTCTGCACGCTTAACGTTCGATGACGATTTGTATTATGAGTTATGTGTTTTGGTGACCGAAGTTTGTTCAGTGTCCCGTATGAGATCACGGACATGATGAGGTGTCTCGAAATGGTCAAGAGGTAAATATTGATATATTGGACAAAGGTATTCGGACACCGGAATGGTTTCGGGAAGGTTCGAGTATTTTTTAGAGTACCGGGAGGTTACCGGAACCCACCGTAGGAATACTGGGCCTACATGGGCCATAGGGGAGAGGGGAGGCAGCCCACAAGGGGTGGCCGCGCCCCCTCCCTATAGGGAGTCCGAATTGGATTTGGGAAGGGGGCGCGCCCCCCTTTCCTTCTCCTCTTCCTCTCCCTTCCCTCTTTCCCCTCTCCGGAAAAGGAAAGGGAGTCCAACTAGGATTGGGAGTCCTAGTTAGACTCCCCCCTTTGGCGCTCCCCCTAGGCCGGTCGCCTCCTCCCCACCTCCTTTATATACGGGGGTGGGGGAGCACCCCAAAGCACATCAATTGTTCTTAGCCGTGTGCGGTGCCCTCCTCCACAGTTTACCACCTCAGTCATATTGTCGTAGTGCTTAGGTGAAGCACTGCGCGGATCACATCACCAACATCGTCGCCACACCATCATGCTGACGGAACTCTCCCTCGACCCTCTACTGGATCAAGAGCTCGAGGGACGTCATCGTGCTGAACGTGTGCTGAACATGGAGGTGCCGTACGTTCGGTACTTGGATCGTGAATACGTTCGACTACATCAACCGCGTTAGTAAACGCTTCCGCTTTCGGTCTATGAGGGTACGTGGACACACTCTCCCGTCTCGTTTCTATGCATCTCCTAGATAGATCTTGCGTGATCATGGGATTTTTTTTGAATTACTACGTTTCCCAACAGTGGCATCCGAGCCAGGTCTATGGGTAGATGATATATGCACGAGTAGAACACAAAGAGTTGTGGGCGATAATAGTCATACTGCTTACCACCAATGTCTTACTTTGATTCGGCGGTATTGTTGGTTGAAGCAGACCGGACCGACATTACATGACTGCGTTCATGAGAATGGTTCTACCGACGTGCTTCGCACACAGGTGGCTGGAAGGTGTCTGTTTCTCCAACTTTAGTTGAATCGAGTTTGACTACGGCCGGTCCTTGTTGAAGGTTAAAACAACACATTTGACGAAAAATCATTGTGGTTTTGATGCGTAGGTAAGAACGGTTCTTCCTAGAAGCTCTTAGCAGCCACGTAAAACTTGCAACAACAAAGTAGAGGACGTTTAACTTGTTTTTGCAGGGCATGTTGTGATATGATGTGGTCAAGACGTGATGAGATATAAATTGTTGTATGAGATGATCATGTTTTGTAAAAGTTATCGAATCGCGTGAGCCTTATGGTTGTTGCTTTATTGTATGAAATGAAATCGCCATGTAATTGCTTTACTTTATCACTAAGCGGTAGCGATAGTCGTAGAAGCAATAGTTGGCGAGACGACAATGATGCTACGATGGTGATCAAGGTGTCAAGCCAGTGACGATGGAGATCATGATGGTGCTTTGGAGGTGGAGATCAAAGGCACAAGATGATGATGGCCATATCATGTCACATATTTTGATTGCATGTGATGTTTATCTTTTATGCATCTTATTTTGCTTAGTACGGCGGTAGCATTATAAGATGATCCCTCACTAAATTGTAAGGTGTAAGTGTTCTCCCTGAGTATGCACCGTTGCTACAGTTCGTCGTGCCGAGACACCACGTGATGATCGGGTGTGATAAGCTCTACGTTCACATACAACGGGTGCAAACCAGTTTTGCACGTGTAGAATACTCGGGTTAAACTTCACGAGCCTAGCATATGTAGATATGGCCTCGAAACACTGAGACTGAAAGTTCGGACGTGAATCATATAGTAGATATGATCAACATAGTGATGTTCACCATAGAAATCTACTCCATCTCACGTGATGATCGGACATGGTTTAGTTGATATAGATCACGTGATCATTTAGATGACTAGAGGGATGTCTATCTAAGTGGGAGTTCTTAAGTAATATGATTAATTGAACTTTAATTTATCATGAACTTAGTACCTGATAGTTTTTGCATGTCTATGTAGTTGTAGATCAATGGCCCGTGCTACCATTCCTTTGAATTTTAATGCGTTCCTAGAGAAAGCTAAGTTGAAAGATGATGGTAGCAATTACACGGACTGGGTCCGTAACTTGAGGATTATCCTCATTGCTGCACAGAAGAATTATGTCCTGGAAGCACCGCTATGTGCAAGACCCGCTGCAGGAGCAACTGTAGACGTTATGAGTGTATGGTAGAGCAAAGCTGATGACTACTCGATAGTTCAGTGTGCCATGCTTTACGGCTTAGAATCGGGACTTCAAAGACATTTTGAACATCGTGGAGCATATGAGATGTTCCAAGAGTTGGAGTTAATATTTCAAGCAAATGCCCGAGTTGAGAGATATGAAGTCTCCAACAAGTTCTATAGCTGCAAAATGGAGGAGAATAGTTCTATCAGTGAACATATACTCAAAATGTCTGGGTATCATAACCACTTGACTCAGCTGGGAGTTAATCTCCCTGATGATAGTGTCATTGACATAGTTCTTCAATCACTTCCACCAAGCTATAAAAGCTTCGTGATGAACTATAATATGCAAGGGATGGATAAGACAATTCCCGAGCTCTTCGCGATGCTAAAGGCTGTGGAGGTAGAAATCAAGAAGGAGCATCAAATGTTGATGGTTAACAAGACCACTAGTTTTAAGAAAAAGGGCAAAGGGAAGAAGGGGAACTTCAAGAAGAACGGCAAGCAAGTTGCTGCTCAAGTGAAGAAACCCAAGTCTGGACCTAAGCCTGAAACTGAGTGCTTCTACTGCAAAGGGACTGGTCACTGGAAGTGGAACTGCCCCAAGGATTTGGCGGATAAAAAGGATGGCAAAGTGAAAGGTGTATTTGATATACATGTTATTGATGTGTACCTTACTAATGCTTGTAGTAGTACCTGGGTATTTGATAATGGTTCTGTTGCTCATATTTGCAACTCGAAACAGGGGCTACGGATTAAACGAAGATTGGCTAAGGACGAGCTGACGATGTGCGTGGGAAATGGTTCCAAAGTCGATGTGATCATTGTCGGCATGCTACCTCTACATCCACCTTCGGGGTTAGTTTTAGACCTGAATAATTGTTATTTAGTGCCTGCGTTAAGCATGGACATTATATCTGGATCTTGTTTTATGCGAGATGGTTATTCATTTAAATCGGAGAATAATGGTTGTTCTATTTATATGAGTAATATCTTTTATGGTCATGCACCCTTGATGAGTGGTCTATGTTGTTGAATCTCGATTGTAGCGATACACATATTCATAATATTGAAGCCAAAAGATGCAAGGTTAATAATGATAGTGCAACTTATTTGTGGCACTGCCGTTTAGGTCATATTGGTGTAAAGCGCATGAAGAAACTCCATGCTGATGGGCTTTTGGAATCACTTGATTATGAATCACTTGATGCTTGTGAACCATGCCTCATGGGCAAGATGACCAAGACTCCGTTCTCCGGAACAATGGAGCGAGCAACTGACTTATTGGAAATAATACATAATGATGTATGCGGTACGGTGAGTGATGAGGCTTGCGGTGGGTATCATTGTTTTCTGACCTTCACAGATGATTTGAGTAGATATGGGTATATCTACTTAATGAAACATAAGTCTGAAACATTTGAAAAGTTCAAAGATTTTCAGAGTGAAGTGGAGAATCATCGTAACAAGAAAATAAAGTTTCTACGATCTGATCGTGGAGGTGAATATTTGAGTTATGAGTTTGGTCTTCATTTGAAACAATGTGGAATATTTTCGCAACTCACGCCACAGAACACCACAAAGATAATGGTGTGTCCGAACGTCAGAATCAGTACTTTATTATATATGGTGCGATCAATGATGTCTCTTACTGATTCACCGCTATCGTTTTGGGGTTATGCTTTAGAGACGACTGCGTTCATGTTAAATAGGGCACCATCTAAAATCCGTTGAGACGACACCATATGAACTGTGGTTTGGCAAGAAACCTAAGTTGCCGTTTCTTAAAGTTTGGGGCTGCGATGCTTATGTGAAAAAGCTTCAACCTGATAAGCTCGAACCCAAATTGAAGAAATATGTCTTCATAGGATACCCAAAACAGACTGTTGGGCACATCTTCTATCACAGATCCAAAGGCAAGATATTCGTTGCTAAAAATGGATCCTTTCTAGAGAAGGAGTTTCTCTCGAAAGAAGTGAGTGGGAGGAAAGTAGAACTTGATAAGGTAATTGTACCTTCTCCTGAATTGGAAAGTAGTTCATCACAGAAATCAGTTCCAGCGATTCCTACACCAATTAGTGAGGAAGCCAATGATGATGATCATGAAACTTCAGATCAAGTTACTACCGAACCTCGTAGGTCAACCAGAGTACGATCCGCACTAGAGTGGTATGGTAATCCTGTTCTGGAGGTCATGTTACTTGACCATGACAAACCTACTAACTATGAGGAAGCGATGATGAGCCCAGATTCCGCGAAGTGGCTTGAGGCCATGAAATCTGAGATGGGATCCATGTATGAGAACAAAGTATGGACTTTGGTTGACTTGTCTGATGATCGGCAAGCCATAGAGAATAAATTGATCTTCAAAAAGAAGACTGACGCTGACGGTAATGTTACTGTCTACAAAGATCGAATTGTTGCACAAGGTTTTCGACAAGTTCAAGGAGTTGACTACGATGAGACCTTCTCACCCATAGCGATGCTTAAGTCTGTCTGAATCATGTTAGCAATTGCCGTATTTGTTGATTGTGAAATTTGGCAAATGGATGTCAAAACTGCATTCCTTAATGGATATCGTAAAGAAGAGTTGTATATGATGCAACCAGAAGGTTTTGTCAATCCTAAAGGTGCTAACAAAGTGTGCAAGCGCCAGTGATCCATTTATGGACTGGTGCAAGCATCTCAGAGTTGGAATATACGCTTTGATAGTGTGATCAAAGCATATGGTTTTATACATACTTTTGGAGAAGCCTGTATTTACAAGAAAGTGAGTGGGAGCTCTATAGCATTTCTAATATTATATGTGGATGGCATATTGCTGATTGGAAATGATATAGAATTTTTGGATAGCATAAAAGGATACTTGAATAAGAATTTTTCAATGAAAGACCTCGATGAAGCTGCTTATATATTGGGCATCAAGATCTATAGAGATAGATCAAGACGCTTAATTGGACTTTCACAATGCACATACCTTGATAAAGTTTTGAAGAAGTTCAAAACGGATAAGTCAAAGAAAGGGTTCTTGCCTGTGTTACAAGGTCTGAAGTTGAGTCATATTCAATGCTCGACCACTGCAGAAGATAGAGAGAAAATGAAAGTCGTTCCCTATGCCTCAGCCATAGGTTCTATCATGTATGCAATGTTGTGTACCAGACCTGATGTGTGCCTTGCTATAAGTTTAGCAGGGACATACCAAAGTAATCCAGGAGTGGATCATCAGACAAAGTGGTCAAGAACATCCTGAAATACCTGAAAAGGACTAAGGATATGTTTCTCGTTTATGGAGGTGACAAAGAGCTCGTCGTAAATTGTTATGTCGATGCAAGCTTTGACCCCTGATCCGGATGACTCTAAGTCACAAACCAGATATGTATTTATATTGAATGGTGGAGCTGTCAGTTGGTGCAGTTCCAAGCAAAGCGTCGTGGCGGGATCTACGTGTGAAGTGGAGTGCATAGCTGCTTCGGAAGCAGCAAATGAAGGAGTCTTGATGAAGGAGTTCATGTCCGATCTAGGTGTAATACCTATTGCATCGTTCCAATGAAAATTTTTGTGACAGTACTAGAGCAATAGCCTTGGCGAAGGAATCCAGATTTCATGAGAGAACCAAACACATCAAGAGACGCTTCAATTCCATCCACGATCAAGTCAAGGAGGGAGACATAGAGATTTGCAAAATACATACGTATCTGAATGTTGCGGACCCGTTGACTAAGCCTCTTCCTCGAGCAAAACATGATCAGCACCAAGACTCCATGGGTGTTAGAATCATTACTATGTAATCTAGATTATTGACTCTAGTGCAAGTGGGAGACCGAAGGAAATATGCCCTAGAGGCAATAATAAATTTGTTATTTATATTTCCTTATATCATGATAAATATTTATTATTCATGCTAGAATTGTATTAACCAGAAACTTAGTACATGTGTGAATACATAGACAAATAGAGTGTCACTAGTATGCCTCTACTTGACTAGCTCGTTGAATCAAAGATAGCTAAGTTTCCTAGCCATAGACATGAGTTGTCATTTGATGAACGGGGTCACATCATTAGAGAATGATGTGATTGACAAGACCCATCCGTTAGCTTAGCACTATGATTGTTTTGTTTGTTGCTAGAATTGTATTAACCAGAAACTTAGTACATGTGTGAATACATAGACAGAGTGTCCCTAGATGCCTCTACTTGACTACCTCATTAATCAAAGATGGTTAAGTTTCCTAACCATAGACATGTGTTGTCATTTGATAAACGGGATCACATCATTAGAGAGAATGATGTGATGGACAAGACCCATCTGTTAGCTTAGCATTATGATCGTTTAGTTTTATTGCTATTGCTTTCTTCATGACTTATACATGTTCCTCTGACTATAAGATTATGCAACTCCCGAATACCGGAGGAACACCTTGTGTGCTATCAAATGTCACAACGTAACTGGGTGATTATAAAGATGCTCTACAGGTGTCTCCGAAGGTGTTTGTTGAGTTGGCATAGATCAAGATTAGGATTTGTTCACTCCGTGTATCAGAGAGGTATCTCTGGGCCCTCTCGATAATGCACATCACTATAAGACTTGCAAGCAATATGACTAATGAGTTACTTACGGGATGATGCATTACGGAACGAGTAAAGAGACTTGCCGGTAATGAGATTGAACTAGGTATGTTGATACCGACGATCGACTCTCGGGCAAGTAACATACCGATCACAAAGGGAATGACGTATGTTGTTATGTGGTTTGACCGATAAAGATCTTCGTAGAATATGTAGGAGCCAATATGAGCATCCAGGTTTCGCTATTGGTTATTGACCAGAGATGTGTCTTGGTCATGTCTACATAGTTCTCGAACCCGTAGGGTCTGCACGCTTAACATTCGATGATGATTTGTATTATGAGTTATGTGTTTTGGTGACCGAAGTTTGTCTGGAGTCCAGGATGAGATCATGGACATGATGAGGAGTCTTGAAATGGTCAAGAGGTAAATATTGATATATTGGACGAAGGTATTCAGACACCGGAATGG
The DNA here is from genome assembly GCA_021605145.1 of Aegilops bicornis. Taxonomy (NCBI): domain Eukaryota; kingdom Viridiplantae; phylum Streptophyta; class Magnoliopsida; order Poales; family Poaceae; genus Aegilops; species Aegilops bicornis. The sequence goes on from CM038672.1 coordinate 630,991,714, forward strand.
TTTCGGGAAGGTACGGGTATTTTTCGGAGTACCGGGAGGTTACTGGAACCCCCCGGGGGAATATTGGGCCTACATGGGCCATAGGGGAGAGGGGAGGCAGCCCACAAGGGGTGGCCGCGCCCCCTCCCTATAGGGAGTCCGAATTGGACTTCGGAGGGGGCACTCCCCCTTACCTTCTCCTCTTCCTCTCCCTTCCCTCTTTCCCCTCTCCTGAAAAGGAAAGGGAGTCCAACTAGGATTGGGAGTCCTAGTTGGACTCCCCCCTTTGGCGCGCCCCCTAGGACGGCCGCCTCCCCCCCTCATCCTTTATATACGGGGGTGGGGGAGCACCCCAAAGCACATCAATCATTCTTAGCCGTGTGCGGTGCCCCCCTCCACAGTTTACCACCTCGGTCATATTGTCGTAGTGCTTGATACGTCTCCAACGTATCTATAATTTTTGATTGTTCCATCTTATTATATTATCCATCTAGGATGTTTTATATGCATTTATATGCTATTTTATATGATTTCTGGGACTAACCTATTAACCTAGCGCCCAGTGCCAGTTCTGTTTTTTTCCTTGTTTTTGAGTATCGCAGAAAAGGAAAACCAAACGGAGTCCAATTGACCTGAAATTTCACGTAGATTATTTTCGGACCAGAAGAAGCCCACGGAGTATCGGAGATGGGCCAAAAGAGTCCCGAGGCACCCACGAGGGTGGGGGCGCGCCCTACCCCCCTGGGCGCGCCCCCCTACCTTGTGGTCGCCTCGGAGACCCTCCTGACTTGTTCCCGACGCCAACACCTCTTATATATACCCAAACTTCCAGAACATAACCTAGATCGAGAGTTCCGCCACTTCAAGCCTCTGTAGGCACCAAAAACCAATCGGGACCCTGTTCCTGCACCCTGCCTGAGGGGGGGATCCCTCACCGGTGGCCATCTTCATCATCCCTGCGCTCTGCATGACGAGGAGGGAGTAGTTCACCCTCGGGGCTGAGGGTATGTACCAGTAGCTATGTGTTTGATCTCTCTCTCTCTCTCTCTCTCTCTCTCTCTATCTCTCTCTCTCGCGCGTGTTCTTGATTCGACATGATCTTGATGTATCGCGAGCTTTGCTATTATAGTTGGATCTTATGATGTTTCTCCCCCTCTACTCTCTTGTAATGGATTGAGTTCCTTGGAAGTTATCTTATCGGATTGAGTCTTTAAGGATTTGAGAACACTTGATGTATGTCTTGCATGTGCTTATCTGTGGTGACAATGGGATATTCACGTGATCTACTTGATGTATGTTTTGGTGATCAACTTGCGGGTTCTGACCTTGTGAACTTATGCTAGGGGTTGGCACACGTTTTCGTCTTAACTCTCCCCTAGAAACTTTGGGGCACTCTTTGAAGTTCTTCGTGTTGGTTGAATAGATGATTCTGAGATTGTGTGATGCATATCGTATAATCATACCCACGGATACTTGAGGTGACATTGGAGTATCTAGGTGACATTAGGGTTTTGGTTGATTTGTGTCTTAAGGTGTTATTCTAGTACGAACTCTAGGATAGATCGAACGGAAAGAATAGCTTCGTGTTATTTTACTACGGACTCTTTACTAGATCGATCAGAAAGAATAACTTTGAGGTGATTTCTTACCCTACAATAATCTCTTCATTTGTTCTCCGCTATTAGTGACTTTGGTGTGACTCTTTGTTGCATGTTGAGGGATAGTTATATGATCCAATTATGTTATTATTGTTGAGAGAACTTGCACTAGTGAAAGTATGTACCCTAGGCCTTGTTTCAACGCATTGCAATATCGTTTGTGCTCACTTTTATCATTTGTTACCTTGCTGTTTTTATATTTTCAGATTACAAAAACCTATATCTACCATCCATATTGCACTTGTATCACCATCTCTTCATTGAACTAGTGCACCTATACAATTTACCATTGTATTGGGTGTGTTGGGGACACAAGAGACTCTTTGTTATTTGGTTGCAGGGTTGTTTGAGAGAGACCATCTTCATCCTACGCCTCCCACGGATTGATAAGTCATCCACTTGAGGGAAATTTGCTACTGTCCTACAAACCTCTGCACTTGGAGGCCCAACAACGTCTACAAGAAGAATGTTGTGTAGTAGACATCAGTGCTTAGGCGAAGCCGTGCGCGGATCACATCACCAACACCGTCGCCACACCGTCGTGCTGACGGAACTCTCCCTTGACCCTCTACTGGATCAGACTGAACGTGTGCTGAACACAGAGGTGCCGTACGTTCGGTACTTGGATTGGTTGGATCGTGAAGACGTTCGACTACATCAACCGCGTTACTAAACACTTCCGCTTTTGGTCTACGAGGGTACGTGGACACACTCTCCCGTCTCATTGCTATGCATCTCCTAGATAGATCTTGCGTGGTCGTAGGAATTTTTTTGAACTACTACATTTCCCAACAAGGTCCTCATCCCACGTACCATCTATAGGGTTGACCAACTCTTCCACTAATTGCTAATTAAAATATTGCCACAAGGCGTTAAAACATTTAGATGGATCATGGGAATCCAGTTGTCTTCCCATATATCTATCTGGCTACCATCACCGGTGTGCCAGATACATCCTCATTTAAGGCACTCGAGTCCGGCCAAAATACTTTGCCAAGTAAAGGATCTTTTGTTCTTCATTTTTTCTTTTAACAGTTTTCCATCGGGAAAGTACTTGGCACGCAAAACCCTTGCACACAATGATTGTATCTCAACAATCTCCACACTTACTTAGCCTGAAGTGCCAAGTTGAAACCGTGAAATCACGAAATCCCATGTCTCCTCTTTTCTTAGGTATACACAACTTCCACCAAGCCTTCCAATGCAATCTTTGATATTACTCCATCGCCCCACCAAGCTGTTTAATAGCATCGAACATCTGTTTACAAATCTGTTTTGGAAGTTTGAAAGCCATCATAGCAAAATGGTGGCATTGCTTGAGCTATAGATTTTATGAGAACCTCCTTACCACTGAAACTCAATAGTTTCTCCTTCCATACCTTCATTGTGCAAATTATATCCACCAAGTAACGAAAACAATCATGCATGTCTGCTCGAATCAGGGTTGATCGGTTGATCTATTAGGGGCCACCTATTCATCAGGTGACTAAAAACTCTCCCATCATCATTTGGTTAGGTGGGACATTGGATCTAAATCCAAGGGGCATCGCCCACATCTTTATTTTTCTTTCGCTCGGCAACGCGACCCATGATATGCCCAAGCCACCAACCATCGTAGCCCCCCTCTAGTTCTCCTACGATGGCAGACCCCTCCCCCCATCTTGAGATGCTGCAGCTCACAGCGTCGTCCTTGTCTCCAACAAGGTCCTGGCTCGGCCTCGGCAGAGGTCGGCGCTCCTCGCTGCTGCTCATTACATCGCCCCATCTTCGACTTCAACGAAATGGACAAAAATTCAAGATACATGATAAATAGCAAAGCCGGATCTATTTTCAATCTCAAGAACTAGGTGCGTACCACCATGGGAGCGTTTCATTCTGACTACTAGGTGTTAGGGAAGAGATAAGGAGGGGAGGGCGTATGGGGTTTTGGATCCCATGCCTAGGTTGGGTGTTTGGTGTTGGGAATTTACACCACAAACTCTGCTGGTGCCTATGCTTCGCGCCAAAAACTAAGAAGGGAAAGAGGGTTGACGAGGAGGGGACCAACACCCTTTCAATTTAGGGAAAGGGGGGCACCCTGTAGTTCTAGCCAGGGCGCGTGCACCACCTAGACATGTCCAATTTCCCCCGTACAATACAGTTCGGGAATAGATGAGCCTTTGTGCAGCAGACAATATGATCATACAATACAGTATATACTTTTGATCATACAATTCAAACAATAAACTTAGATACAATTTAGACAATAGACTTGGATAATGGAAGGCAGAAAACCCCCACATGTTTGTATGCATTATAAACTTTTGATCAGGTTTGTGATTGTGGTTTCTTAGGACTTGTCTCCATAGCTATTCATTGGTCTGAAAAGGCTCCTGAAGCTCCAACCCCCTTATTCCGTGGCGTGAGCTTAGCACGCAGTGGCCGTTTCATGAAGTTCAAGAACTCGACATGTGGCTCGAGGTTGACAGCCATGTCGCCTTCCGCCTCCGTCCACACAAACTCCCTCACGAGGTTTGCAACGGCAGTACCCCAGGTGAAGCATCGCGACACCCATGCCAGGCACATCCTCCTGCCTGCACCAAACGGCATCATCCTAATTTCTCCAGCGCTTCCTGCAGCCGCCACAAGGCTCACACATTTGCCCCCGCCACTAGCCAGGAACCGCTCCGGCTGAAACTCTTCTGGGTCGGCCCACGACGTCTTGTCCCGCCCCAGACGCTCCAGCTGGAACTGCACGATCGTCCCCGCCGTGACACGTTGGCCATCCAAAACGACGTGGTCCTCGGGCATCACCTTGCGAGGAAGAAAATATCAAGTATGTGTGACCTTGACTTATACTAAACTTAATAATTAACCTATCGACGAACTTAAAATATAAGTATTCTATTATGAAAATGATGAAAAGTGGAGTATTAATTCTTGCAATAGGACTAACAATTTACACCTATCTTATGCAAAATCATAAGGTTAGTAAATCATACTATTAATAAGAGCATAAAGACTTCATTCTAGAAAATTTTCAAAATCTAAGCATTTTCTATGTATCCGTTCTAATTTCAACATTATACATAAACTGCTTTTTATTTACCTTTTTCATTGTATTGAAGGAATTTTCCATATTTAAACGAGAAACTAATTAGAGAAAAAGTTTTTTTAGAACCGGAAAGTAGTTACTTGCTCACCTGCCTAACCACAGTGGGCACGCTGGGGTGCAGACGGAGCGCCTCCATGAGGACAGCGTTGAGGTACTGCATCCTACCAAGGTCTTCCTCGCCGACCTCATCGGCATCCACCCCGACGACAGCCTCGATCTCTCTCCTGACGGCCTCCTGGACGCCCAGATGCTTCACCAAGTTCGCCATGATCCACTGCAGCTCCGCGGTCGGGGGCTCCGTGCCGGCGCCAAGAAACTCCGAGCAGAGCCCCACGAGCTCACCGTCCGTTAGCGTTTGCTTGCGACTGGGAGTATTCCCACCGTAGGCGGAGTAGCTTTCGTCTGCGACCAGGAGCTCGATGAGCGTGTCCACATATGCCGGGGCTTCGCCGGACGATCGACGCCGCCGGCCGCGTCGGGCATTGATGAGCGGGAGGTACAGCTCCTCCTGCTGCCGCCTGAGCGCGGCCAGCTTGTTCCACCGTTCGCGGTAGATTAGCCTGGTCAACGCCGGGAGCGCGGCGAAGACACGCACACCAACGAGGGACCAGATGAGCTCCTCCGTGTTGTCGGCCATGGCGCGGACGAGGCCTGCGTCGACGCCATCGCCGAAGCACATGGTGGCGCTCAGGCCGAACATAGCAGCGTGCATGCTCTCGGCCGCGAGGGCCACGCAGTCGTTAGACTTAGACGTGCACTGTTCACGAAGGTCCGCGACGAGACCGCGGAGCGCGGCGCGGCGGGCTGGGGCATAGAGGCGAAGGCACGACGGGTGGAAGACCTCAGAGAGGAGGTTGCGGCGGGTGGCACGCCAGAGCGAGCCATAGGGCGCAGAGGTTATGTTGTGGTGGCGCTGGCCGGAGAGGACGGCGCTGGCCGCGCTCGTCGAGGGACGGTTGCAGAACGCGCCCCCGGCACCGCCGCGGACGAGGAGGTGGTGCGCGGTGACACGGTCCGTGACGACGACCTCCTGCCGCAAGGCAGCGGAGAAGTCACGTACGAGACCCCACTTGACGGCGGCAAGGCGGGTTCGCATTTCCTTGATCGGCGGTGCACGCCGGAGCAGGCTGCCGATGACGACGACGAGCGTCATAGGAAGCAGGAGGAGGATCAACTCTTGCATGGCGTGACCGAGTTGTTAATTGCTGCTGCTACTTCCCCTTCATACCACGTAGACGTTTACTAGTGTTTATATAGACCTTGTGAAGGTGGTTAAGTCAACCTTTGTAGATGTAGCATTACTCTTTATCTATCGATCGCTTTACCCAGACGCGAACATGAATTTTAATTGTGAACGTTTTCTGGCTGGCCAGCATTGCTGAGGTCGTGGGGATTATCCCAGTTCAAATTCAAAAATGAATAGCAGTTGTTCAAGTTCCCATGAATTAAGGATCACATGACTATCAGATTTGTCAATGACGATCGAGTTGACAAGTCGAAAGCAAGTCATCGTCTTTGCTATTCTTTTGCGAGGATATGCCACACTTCGCGGGAAGAAGAATGCCACGCCTCGACTTGCTTGACAGGTTGGCATCTTATTGATGAACATGCTATGGTAACGTTAGGATGAAGACCAAGCGATGATTTAGTTTTTTTTTATTGAGAAAAAAACTATGCGGCAAATGTCCTGTTCGAAAATTACTCCAATGGGTTAAAAAAAACAAGAAAAAACTACTCCCTCTAAACTAATATAAGAGCATTTAGATCACTACTTTAACAATCTATAAACACTTTTATATTAATTTATAGAGGAGATACTAAATTAAGTAACTGATGTCACAAACGTGAAACGATTAACATCGAGAGAGTGATCACAATAACCATCAATTCAGCAGAAAATTACCCAAATGCAATTATATCAATGTCAGAAGTTTCGTGACTCGCATTGAACGCCCTCTGCATCATTGGATTCCTACATGAATTTCAATGTGTTCGCTCCCACACCCTCCTCCAAGCTGGCCATAGTACAATGGTTCGCTCAAAATGTCCAAAGAAGGCGAATAAGTTACATCTATTAGAGCGTCTTCAACGGTCACACAAAAAATTCGCGTCCAATAAAATTTATAGCGCGCTACTGTAGCTTTTTTAGTGCGTCGGAACCAATATTGCTTTAGCCAACGCTCAAAAACGCGCGTCCAAAAAGCACGCAGTGCAAATTGTGAAGTGCGCTTAATCCGGAGCCCAAAATATGGTGCGCGTGATGGCGTTTTTCGGCGCGTGCCCAAAACTTTTTAGCGCGCGCATAATTTTACAGCTTCTGTTGGAGCTGTTCGGCGCCCAAAAGAAATAACTTTTTAACGCGTGGAGCTTTTTTTAGGCGCCTGTTCGAGATGCTCTTAGAATGGGCAAGTTGCGGTGAGAGTCCAAGCGCTGCACCAGGAATGTGGTGAGCCGATAGATCAGGTCAGACAATTTTCTTGAATTATCCCTATCATTAAGGGGAGTTCGTTATTTTATCTCGCCTCCCCTCCTTCCCGGTTTTCCCTCCCAACGTTCCCTTTCCTTCTTTGGTCACAACCGATGGCACATAAAAGGACCATCATAAATATAGTAACGAAACTAAATCAAATCGGTACTTTCAAAACCATGTCCTGCATTAAATCAAATTTCTTTTGCCTTTCCCTACTCATTCTCCAACCAAATTAATTAAAATGTGACCAAAAGATGGATGTAAGGTATATGTCAGGCAATATTGATGTACTAGAATACTGAGATCTTATCTAGCTGACATTCACTAAGAGAAGGATGGCAAACGAACCCTCTTAATGGCAGTTTTACTCGGGATCAAATGGGTCTCTCACAAAAACGGTCACATTCCTCCGTAAATTATTAGGAAAATCATTCACATGACACCCCTCCTCGAAAGGCACGGGTTTCTTGCTAGTCACCCTAATTTAAAAAGCGGGTTTGCTAAAACTCATTTGAATGCTTTTTTCTTTGGTCTCATTCACTTTTGTGGCCGTCGGATCAAAATGCTCCACGATTTGTTTTTCTAAGCGACGCGAGCGTGCCCTGCTCGTCCCGTACGAGGAGCAGCTCATGTGCGTGAGCTTTACCCAGGCTTTTTGCTTGCTTATTTTGCCCGAGCTGGGCTATGTGGGCTTTTTGTTTTCCTTTGTCCCCGACCAAAAATGAAATATGTGGATCGAAGGATGTGAACGCTGCATAGCTTTTTGCATGTTTTGTCATTTGTTTACTTTCAGGGGTAAGCTCTTTGTAAGGGCGTTTTTAAATTTTTTCTCATGATTAATTGTTGTTTTAGTTTTTTGTTTTCTATTTTTTTTCTTATTTCACTATATTTAATAGAATTTTGTTTCACTCTTTTCTTATTTTTATTATATTCATTTTATTTTAAGTATAATATTCATTTGTTACCCAAGATTGCAAATTGATTGTTATTGTTTAGGTTTTATTTTTATAATATTTTCCTCTTATTATTATTATTTTAAAAGAATCACCATGCCAACACATTAATGAAGTTTAGATTGAAAAATAGGGTGTTAGTGGGACATGGGCCAGTTACATGTCTACCACTAGACATGCAACTACAAGCGGTGTAACCCGATTGCAATTGCACCGGCACAAAGCAATTGCAACTGGGGTTGGGAGGGGAAGTTGTCGGGGCCAGTTGCATGTCCGTATTGAAAATGCAACTGCAAGCGTTGTAATCCGACTGCAACTGCATGTGGCACAAAGCGACTGCAACTGAGGTCCGGAGAGGAGTTGTCGGGATAGTTGCATGTCCATCACTAGACATGCAACTGCAAGTGTTGTAACCTGACTGCAGCTTCAAGCATTGTTACCCGACTGCAACTGCAGGGGGGCACAAAACACTGCAACTGGGCCAGGAAAGAAGTTATCGAGGCCAGTTTTCATGTCCACCACTAGACATGCAACTGCAAGTGTTGTAACCCGACTGCAACTGCGCGGGGCATAAAGCGACTGCAACTTGGGCTAGGAGAAGTGTTGTCGAGGCCAGTTGCATGCACATCACTAGACATGCAATTACAAGTGTTGTAACCCGTCTGCAATTGCACGAGCACAAAGTGACTGCAACTGCATCAAGCGGGAGTTATCGGGATCAATTGCATGTGCACCACTAAACATACAATTTGCAAGCATTTGCCTGTTCTTAAATATTTTTACTACTAAAAAAGGTGCAGTATACATATATACATGGCGTGTTGTTTGTATGTACATGTGTGCCCGTTTGAAGGCATGTACATGCAGCCGGCCGGGACACGAGAAGAGAAAAAAATACAAATGCGGAGACGACGAATGAAGACACACTCACGCAACAAAACTCACTCCACTCAACGGCACGTCACACCCAGCTCACATGTACGAGCCATACATGCAGCCGAGGGGCGAACAAACAACAACAGCGTGGCAGATACGACCGGGTCCAAAATCTTTTCTCTTATTTTCTTCTTCGCTTTCCATACAAGCCCAAATAATTTTTGATGAAAGCCCGCTGATAAAAGGGACAACAACAATAAAAAAGAAGTCGAGCAACCCATATAGGATGAATGAGATCAAATGATTCTAGAAAAAAAAGATGAATGAGACCAAATTATATCTCAGCTAGATGAGTTCTAGGCAATCCCTTTAAAAAGAGTATATAAAATTAAAACTTCCGATACATAATTCGACCAAAGTCCAAATAGTACCACAACCACAATGGAAAGCATGACAGATATAACAGTCCCGAAATCTAAGTAATAACCTAGCTGATCGACGATGATACGTATGAAGATCTCTAATTGAACTAAGCGGCCCTGCTGTCCTTGGATGCGTTGACGGCGGCCTGTCCCCTGAGCCTGCCGGTCCTCCGCGCCCCGACCTGTCCAACCTTCTGCCCGGGAGGCGCGTCGCGGCGGACCGTGGACGCGTGCCCGATGTGCTGGTGGTTGCCTCCTCCGTGCGGGTGGTCGACGGGGTTCATGGCGACGCCGCGCACCCTGGGCCAGCTGTTCCTCTTCACCCTGAACTTGTGGTACGCCCTGCCCGCCTTGAGCAGCGGCTTCTCCGTCCTCCCGCCGCCGGCCACCTGCCCCACCATCGCCCTGCACCCGCTCTGCACCACCTTCTTCGCCCCCGACGGCAGCTTGATCCTGCACGTACGTACAGTTGCAAACAGGTCAGATTAATCTACTGGTCTCCATCCATGATCCATCCATGCATGCATACAACAAGATCGATTAAACTTGCCTCGTGGTGCCGTTGTCTGAGTTGTGGCTGATGACGATGGCGTAGTCGCCCGAGGCCCGGGCGAGGGCGCCGCGGTCGCCGACGTGCTGCTCGACGTTGCAGACGACGGCGCCCTCGGGGAGGGACGCGAGCGGGAGCACGTTGCCGATGGCGACGACGGCGCGGCGGCCGCAGTAGACGGACTGGCCCGTGTACATGCCCTCGGCGGCCACGAAGAGCTCCTTGCGGTGCTTGTAGCGGACGGGGTCGCGGAAGTCGAGGCGGGCCAGCGGCGCGCCGCGGCCGGGTCGTGCACGATGTCCGTCACCACGCCCTTGAGGTACCCGTTCCGCTCGCCGTAGTCCAGCGCCCGGAACCGCGCCGGGCCCTGGCGGTGGTGCGTGTGCGACTTGAACACCGAGCCCGCGCCCTTGCGCTGCGCCCTGATCACGCGGCCCATCTCCTCCTCTTCTCCGGCGGCGACGGCGGCGGCGAGGGTTTTGTGTTCGTATACGTGGGACGTGAAGGCGTATGCGCGAGACGGCCGCGTGCATATATAGGTTTCGGTGGAGTACGGCCTACGAAAAACGTGGTCTGACGGCTGCGATTGGTGCACGGGTGGGGTCTGGCTGCCCGCCGTCCGATTCGCACGGGTTCGAGCTGCTCGTGTTCGATCTGGTCACCAACCACGCATGCCTTTTTTATTTCTTTCTTTAGAACCAGGACTTTTTTTTTAGGGGTAACCAGGACTTCTTTTGCATGGTGAGGTCTGATATTGTTGCCGCATGAGCATGTTTCATGACAGCATACATTAAGCACGGCATGATTATGGAAGTTCACGTTGAAGTCATGGTAAGAAATCACACAAACAAACATGAAGTACTACCCCTTAAGAAAACAAACATGAAGTACTAAACATAGAGTAGTAACAACTTTGATTACATAATCATTTTTACATCAACTCTGGGTCATATATACGACGTGATCAACATTTTTAGCATGTCATCCCTTTACTTCTGTCCCTCCGAGGGTCGTGAGTTTGCGAGACTAGTATAGGATCTGAGTCTAGGATCAATCTCAAAATCTCACATTTGGACAATCTAAAAAATTCTGAAAACATATTACAAACATACATGCAGGGTATGTCTACAACTTAAATAAAAATCAGCTCAAAACTCAATTTACAGTCAGAGATTTGTAAAAAGACAAATTTGATTATAAATAGTGTCAGCTTTGGGTGAATAGTATTTGACACTATTCACATCAGATTTTTTCTTTTTTGTTTCTCTAAACGTAGTTCAAATTAGGAGTTGAAACTTATTGAGGTTGTACATCAAACATGGATGTGTGTCCCTAAATATTTTCAAAAAACTGAACATGTTTTCTATCTTCAAATAGATTGATCTCATTGATGTCATCTAAGGGCAGATCCTATACTAGCCCCCCCCCCCTCCCTCGAGTCTCACACATAAGACTGTGAAAAGTCACGTAGTGTCTTAACCCACGACTCTTTAAAATCAACATTCTCGATATCCGCTTCACCGGTGGCGACTTCAAAATCAATAGTCTCGGCGTCGCTATCCACTTCAACAGTGCCGACGTGGACATTTTATTTGCCAAGCTTCATGCCTTCGCCGTTCATGTTGTCGCGTCTTATCACTAAGCTTGTTGTCCTCGCCATTTATGTTGCCATTCTCAACGCCAAGCTTGTTGTTCTCATGTTCACCTTGATCGTTGGCTCCTGTGGCAGCTGGCAGCGCTAGGAGTCAGAATAAGTGATGTCAAAGTTATATGCATGTGGACATATAAACAAACTACAGTGAAACCTAGTTCAATTAACCAAATTTTTGTGATGTTTCTTGCCTAGGTAGCCTTCGGCCTCTTCGATATGATCAAGGCACACGACAAGCATTGCTTGTCCTGCCATGGGAGATGTTACAGCCGGTGTTATGGACACCACGACATTCTTGATAGCGGCGATTCACGTCTTTGAAAGGAGACACAGACCGGAAGGCGAGCACCAACCGCGCACAATAAGCCGCAAACTCCATAGACATCGGTTGCGACTGTGTCAAGAAGGGTGGATAGGGAGCTTTGCATCGTTGCAGACCGTAGGCGACGACAAGTACTCATCCTTGGAGACACCGCGCACATCTATGCATTGATCAAAACCAATGATAAGTTCAAGGACCTCCTTTGTGTTGATGTCATCTAATCCACCGCGCTAGTCGTGGTCTTCTTTCTCTTGACTGGAAGTCCATCGATGGGTCCCCTTCTTCCCCTGAATGAACAAGGCCATTGTCGGGTCATTCATCGGATTACGTTATTCTTCTAGTTAAATAAACATATTCATTTCTTGGAAGAAAGGTGATCTGCGAATTTGTTTGGTAGCTACTCCTACAAGTTAACACATGTGCCGTCCTATTGACTTCCCTAGGGCAATGAATAAACCTATAATATGATCAAAATTGTAAAATTACCAATTTAACAAATCATCAAATTCCTGGATCTAAGTGGAAGAACGCCAGCTGACTGCGGAAGCTGAAGCTGCCGTCAAACCAGTCGAGGAGGACTCAACGATCGCCGGCGATGTCGAGGGCGCCGCCGCGGGAATACCCTGTCGCCGACAGGAGTCGCGGTGTCTCCGGAGGTCGAGGCCGCGCTCGCGAGCGGCGGGGCGGTCGTCGCCCTCGAGTCCACCATCATCTGCCACGGTAATAGGCTTCGACCCCCACTTTTTCCCCTTCGGAGCAGAGCAGAGGACCCTCCCCGGCGATGTGCCCTAGCTTAGCCTACGCGGGATTCTTGATTTGCGTTTCCGTTGCAGGTATGCCCTACCCGAAGAACCTCCAGACGGCCATGGAGGTGGAGGCCATCGTCAGGGAGAACGGCGCTGTTCCTGCCACTATAGCCATTCTGGATGGTGTTCCACATGTTGGTAAGTTATACAGGGCGCCATCAGGCTGTTCACTTGATCTGAAAATATTATCTTCAACTTCAACTAGTGCTAATATTCTTCGTACGATTGTAGGGCTTAACAGTGAACAGCTGAAGAACTTGGCTATAAGCGGAAGTCAGTTTCAGAAGACAGCTAGAAGAGATATCGCGCAAGTTGTGAGTACCTTGCTCAACCCATTTTCGTCTTTCCTAAGTCAAACTCTGCACTCTTGTGAAATCGTTAAGCATTGCACTGAAATTGGCATGCCATCATTCATGAAAGAATTAGGAATATGTATTGTTTTTCAAATCTGGGATTTACCTCATGCCTAGATACATAGCCCCTCTGATTAACTTTTATGTTTGTCATTTTGTTGTATTCCTTTTTGATTGTTTTACTATTTTTCAGGTTGCTTCGGGCAGCAATGGTGCTACAACAGTTTCTGCCACCATGTTTTTTGCTCATAAGGTTCTTTCAAGAAACACTCAATTTTACTCGTCTTATTTATCTTTGGTTTTATTTGATGGCCATGTGTAGCTAGCACCAAATGCTTCTCTGTAAAATGCAATTAATTTATTCTGAAATTCAGGTTGGTATACCAATTTTTGTGACTGGGGGAATTGGAGGCGTACACAGATACGGTGAAAAAAGTAAGTAGCTTCCAGTTGTGTAAGGAGTCCTTGTTTAGGTTCACAGTGTAGTAAAAATGTTCCAATTGATTTGGTCGAATTATGAAAGGACAGTAGTTGTAGCATATCTCATTGACTGTTATCATAAGAGAAATGAGGTTGGAACAGCTAATTTAGGCATGTTGCTCAGTATTCTTACAGAGTAAGCAAGCAAATGAACATATTTGTTCAAGGATAGCATAGAAAACTTCACATTTTAAGTTTATGATATTTTCTTAAGAAAAGTTAATTTATCATAGCATTGATATTGTATTTCGCGTCTGTTTGAGTTTCTCTATCAAAGAATATGATTTGCTAGACTATGTGTGTTAACACTTAGCAGGCAACGTATATAGATATTTCTCTTGAGTTCTTATGATTGTAGTTTTTTCAGTCTTATGTCTTTTGCAGCTTTCTGTTATTCTGTATTTAATTCAGGATGCTGGTATTACTCTATGCTATGATGTATAGTTATACATTACTGGACTTAAACCTCGAGACTTGGAGTACACACTACATTAACTTGATTAACATAGGAAGACTAGACTATACGTGTTAACATTTAGTGGAAACGTAGATAATATTTCTCTTGTATTGCAGCTTTCTGATATTCTCTAGTTAATTTAAGATTTATAGTTACAGATTAGTGGACTTAAACCTTGGGATGGGGAGTACACACGGCATTGTTAACTTGATTAACATATCTTGCTTAAATATCATTCTTTGTAAAATGCTTGATGGATACAGTTACCATTTTGATGCAGCCATGGACATCTCATCTGACTTAACTGAACTTGGAAAGACTCCTGTGGCTGTTATTTCAGCCGTGTGAAGTCCATTTTGGATATCGCACGGACACTCGAGTACTTGGTATTATCTTTCGCATATTCTTCCCTTTTAATAAATTTTACTGTCGGAGCCTCCCCTAAAGTTTTCCGCTAAAAATATAGCTCTTTCGATATGTGAAGAATAAACTTTCATGTAGATTTTCCTGCTAGGAATTGGATGCTTCACAGGCTGTACCTATATTCTTCTGGCTTGATATTTAAGTACTCATGGAGTAGCTTCCAGTAAAATTCTATAGCAGTGTTGGTTAGAATGCCTGAGCAAGATCATAGCAATACAAATGCACTCCAAATATCAAGCTACATATACACAGGACAAGGATTGTCTTGTAACAAAAAATAGTTGCTACATAATTGTTACGTTAGTTATTATCACCCCTAATAATGATGCCTTAACATGGGAACAAACAGCTGCACTTCTCTTGAAAATATTATAGAAATCTGGATTTGAAACAATAAGATAAGGACTGGAAATGAGGTGGCACAAAAAGTAGACAAGTTCCGATGCAATTTGGTAATCGACAACTTTTACTCAGGAAATATCAGCTGTTGCCTTGGAAGGGCCTCTTTTCTGCCCACTAGGAACTCCATAAACAAGAGGACAAGGATCGAGAGACTTGTCTTGTTCATTCCATGGTACATAATTTTAGACCAGACTCTTCAAAGAAGTCATAACGAAATGCTCTTGGTGGTAAAGGAGTTATAGCCTCTTCAAAGAGTCTATTTTTTCGATTATAGCACTGGATGTTCCTTGGAGCTTTATAATCTGCTCTGTTCCTGGCAAGACATCGCGGTAGATGCAACTTCGTTTTGGTACCTAATCAATTCTTTTTAAATGATGGTGTTGACAGGAAACTCAAGGGGTAACTGTTGCTGCTTACAGAACCAACGAATTTCCAGCTTTCTTCACAGAAACCAGTGGATGTAAGGTAGAACAATTTTACTTCTGTCAAACAATTAAGTTAGTATTTTTCTTTGCCCAATAAATTAGCGTCCAGGGATTTGTTGAGAGTTCAAAATGCACTACAGTTTTGAAAATGAATGTTTTCAGGTTAGATTATGTAGTACAAGACATGGGTTGGGAAACAGTTTAGTTGGAGAGAAATTAAAAGTAGATATATTGCAGCCTTGGTCACAAATTAAATGAGAAAGTATTTGTTCAATATAAAATTAAAATTGGTCGATGCCTTGACTAAGTGACTTCTGTTTGCTTAATGTAGGTGCCATGCTGCGTTGATTCTCCAGAAGAGTGCGCGAAGATAATATGTAAGTATTAAAATTAGACATGTGAATCTTCTGCATTTTTTAGTGAATTTAATTTGTAAGACTTTATTTGTGTCACACTAAATGTTGGTACATAACCAGAACCACCAGAAGTCACCTGTTCATCTGTTAACTTTTTGATTAGAGGATTCTATAGCCCGATATGAACTTAGAATCAGTTATTCATAACTAGTATCCTACTTGAAATCTACACTTAATGTGATCAATATATGATGCTCCAGCCAGAAAACCCCCAAAGAAGATGGGATAAATTTGACACCCTTTCCCATCATCCATGCCTGCTGCCCACCTCAGTATGGAAGTAGTGATCTCCAAGGGTCACAACCTAGTTTCTTTTGGAATGTTTTGCAGCCTTAATTGAGAATTGCTTACTCGAGTCTATTGTGGTGCAGATGCAAACCAGAATATGCATCTAGGATCTGGAATTCTTATTGCAGTGCCAGTTCCCAAGCAACATGCAGCTTCAGGAAAGGTTATAGAGTCTGCAATACAGCAATCCCTCAAGGAAGCAGAGTACAGTCCCAGTTCCTTGTTCTCTTTTCTCTTTCTGTATGTGTGCGCATGCACGTGCAGTTGGGTTAACATGTATGTTTATGAACAATATGATGTCAATCTAATTATTTGCACTTTGTTTCTCAGTGATAGAAAGATAATAGGAAACGCGATCACCCCTTCATCCTTGACAGAGTGAAAGTACTAACTGGAGGATCTTCATTGGAAGCCAGTATCCTATAATTTTATTTTGACCTGTGGTATATTTTAGGGATATTGCATGATTTATCCATTTTATTTGTAATTTTGAATTTTGGTAGTTACTGTGCCTATTTCTTAAATGCTCAGTTTGTCTTTTCTAACATTCTCAAATTCTAACAATTAAATACTGAATTGGACCTTGTGAGAAAAATGATGAAGGCACAGGTGGGCATTCAATTCTCGCCCCTTTTTTTTTCGCTTCCTCTTGTGGTTTCCTACATTTGCAGAAACTCCTCCTTAGCGTATTCAGATATTGCACTTGTGAAGAACAATGCTCTCACTGGTGCTAAAATTGCTGTAGCCCTTTCCGATCTTCACAAGAGAGTAACAAACAGTAAGTTGATATTGACTTCACTACAAAAAATTACAGGTGGTTCTATGAGTTACCATCTTTAGAAGCAAAAACATCCTGCTCGTACCATGCGTAATGCAGGGTTTGGAAAAGTGCCAGCAAGCGGCCTGGTTCCCATTTTCCAAGCCCCAGTCTGCTCATCCCAAACCTTCCATGTTGACCCCTTATTCCACTGGATATGTATATTCTCATTTATATTATACCTTGTGTCTCAAAACAACTTGAATCTCGTCTGAAAGTACAGTTTCAAAATGCAACAAGCCAGAAACCAGGAAAAGAACTGGAGTTGTTGAAGCTAGATCTTGGGCAGTACTGGTCTAGACGAGCCCAAACCCTAATATGTTTCAACCATAAAGCATGGAAAAATTGCTGCTGCTCCTGACTTGCCTGATCTATTCTACTAGGTTATTGAGAAACCACGCTAGCGCTAGATATGGGTTTATGATGGCAACATCTGACCTTTCTTTTGAGGGGTAAAATCTGACTGTTTTGGACCTGCTGTAACAGGGCCTGTGAGGTCTGCGCTATAAAGCTCCTGCTGAAGGAGCATGTGAAGTTGATGATGCCAACAGTCCGGAACTGGAGTGTTGCCAAAGATACCAATTCCTTGCACATCGTGAATCATCTGGCTTGCGCATTCCGTTCTTGCTATTTTGTATCTTGTTGGAAGGCTGTGTTAGCAGTAACATCTGAATAAATAAGTTTTAGCGGACGTCCTGTTCTGGCACTATGAGATTATTACCGCCTTTGTTGCAAGCTGATCCTAGGTTGCCCGCGAGCGATCTAGCGCACACACCTCCAGCTCGCAGATCTAGTGTTTGGGCCAGCCCATTTAGGGTTTATTCTCCACCGGTTTTCAGAAAGTTCTAGAAACTTCCTTGAACCAGATTTTTTTTCTTTTTTTCCTTTCTTTCTCTTTTTCTTTTGTTTTATTTACGTTTCTTTTTCATTTTTCTTTCTTTTTCCTTTTCAGTTTTTGCGAAAATCTCTCATATTAGCAAACATTTTTGAAATAATGAACATTTTTTTGAAGTTGCAAACATTTTTTAAAATCATGAACATTTTTTTAGTTTGTGCACAAATTTTGAAATTCATGAACATTTTTTGCTTTCTTGAACTTTTTTATGAAATGCATGAAAATTTATCGAATTCATGAACATTTTTTGAACCGATAACATTTTTTCAAAATTTGAGAACAACTTTTTAAATTCAAGATTTTTTTTTTCGTTTTTAACATTTAAAAAATTCATGAACATTATTTGAATTCGCAAAATTTTGTTCAAATTCATGAACAATTTTTGAATATGCCAACATCTTTCAAAATCACGAACATGTTTTCAATATGCGAACATTCTTTCAAAATCGCGATCATTTTTTAATGCGCAAACATTTTATGATTTCTTAAACATTTTTTGAAAATCATGGACATTGTTTTCTGAATTCAAGATCATTTTATGATTTCTTGAACATTTTTTTTCCAAAATTCGCAATTATTTAGAAACTTAGAACTTTTTTGAAATCCTGAACTATTTTAAGAAAAAAAAAGCAACAGAAAACGAAAAAAAAGGCGGCGTCCTGCCCCGCGCATGGGCCGGCCCAACCGGGAGCGCGGGTGGGCTGGGGGGAGGGGGTGCTCGTTTTGGCGACTTCCGGCGCCCAGGTTGCCAAATAGGAGCTTCCTTTGTTGCATACCCCCTCTGTTGTGTGTTCCCTTTTAAAAGACGTTTCACACATTTGAGAGGTGGCCAAAAAAGTTCAAAACGGCCTGACTAAACGTTTTATAAAAAGAGAATGGAGGGAGTAGATGTGAAGCCGCTCGGAAGGGACGGCAAATTGGGGGTTGAGGCTCAGCGGGGACCGGGCCGGGGGCATGGCCTTGAGGCTTCTGGCCAGCGCCCCTAGGCTGGGCCCTGTAGTAAGCACATTTTTTCTGGTTTTTAATGCAGTTTAAAAAGGGAAAAATTATTATTGTTAAGTGTGTATGTTTGAAATTTTGAGGGCATTTTTGAAAAACATCAACATTTAAAAAAAACTTGAAAATATCTTAAAATGCAAACATATTTTGAAATTTCGAACTTTTTATAGAAAAAACAAAAAATCAAAAATTGTTTTTTTTAATCAAAGGTTTATAGAAAAAGTTGAACATTATTTTAAAGCACGATTTTAAAACAGTTTTTCTAATAAATATGCTAACATTTTAAACAATTATTAAAAACTAGTATTTAGTTTTCCGAAAAGGAACATTATTTATTTATTGAAAAAAATCAACTTATGTTTTTAGAATTTTCCTCAAATCGATGACTTAAAACTATGCGAATGACTTATACACCGGAACGAAGGGAGTAGTATTTTTTAAGATTGACAGTACGTGGAAAATAAGTTTGGCATGGATCCCGGTGTAGCTATCGCGACTCGCGAGCCAAACCGATGCTCCTCCTCCACTGCTCCATCCAATGTCTAGAAAATGTCTATCTGGTTTAGCTCGGCGACGCAATGGCAACGCAACGTCCGCTATCCAGTGGCCTCCACGACGCGCTCGCTCTCACCACACCTCGTCCTCCACGCCCGACCATCCTCGCTCCGCCCAACTCGCAGATGCTCACCTCCTCGCTCCCGCCCCCCACCCTCCCGGCCCCAGGCTCCAAGCCTGCAGCCAAGCCCAAACCCGCCGCCGCCACCTCCGTCTCCGCCTCGGCCACGGCCCCCCTCGACGCAGGCGGGAGCGGCCGCCTGTCGGCGCTCATCCGCTCCCTCTGCGCCGCCGGCCGCACCGCCGACGCCGCGCGCGCGCTGGACACGGCCGGCGACGCCGCCGGCATCGTCGCCTACAACGCCATGGTCGCCGGGTACTGCCGCGCCGGCCAGGTCGCCGCCGCGCGCCGCCTCGCGGCCGCCGTCCCGGTCCCGCCCAACGCCTACACCTACTTCCCCATCGTGCGCGGCCTCTGCGCGCGGGGACGGATCGCCGACGCCCTCACGGTGCTCGACGAAATGTCCCTCAGGGGCTGCGCGGCCACCCCGCCCATGTGCCACGTCATCCTGGAGGCCGCGTGCAGGGGCGGCGGCTTCAGGAGCGCCGTGAGGGCTCTCGAGGCGCTGCATGCCAGGGGCTGCACGCTGGACTCCGGCAACTGCAACCTGGTCGTCAGCGCCATCTGCGAGCAAGGGTGCGTGGACGAGGGGGTGGAGCTGCTGAGGAAGCTGCCATCCTTTGGCTGCGAGCCGGACATTGTTAGTTATAACGCAGTGCTCAAGGGCCTGTGTATGGCCAAGAGATGGGAGGACGTGGAGGAGCTCATGGACGAGATGGTTAGGGTGGATTGCCCGCCCAATATCGCCACTTTCAATACCCTCATTGCTTATTTGTGCAGAAACGGGTTGTTTGAGCAGGTGCATGAGGCTCTTTCGCAGATGCCAGAGCATGGGTGCGCACCGGACTTAAGGATGTACGCGACCATCATCGACGGGATTTGCAAGGACGGGCATCACGAGGTTGCACACGATATTTTGAACAGGATGCCTTCTTATGGTCTCAAGCCCAATGTTGTCTGCTACAACACTGTGTTGAAGGGCCTATGCAGTGCTGAGCGGTGGGAGGAAGCGGAGGACTTGCTCGCTGAGATGTTTCAGAAGGATTGCCCCCTCGATGACGTGACATTCAATATACTCGTTGATTTCTTTTGCCAAAACGGGTTGGTCGACAGGGTAATTGAACTTCTTGAGCAGATGTTGGAGCATGGTTGCATGCCGGATGTCATCACATACACTACGGTAATCAATGGCTTTTGCAAAGAAGGGCTTGTTGACGAAGCTGTCATGCTTTTAAAAAATATGTCATCGTGTGGATGCCAGCCAAATACCATAAGCTATACTATTGTGTTGAAAGGTTTGTGCAGAGCGGAGCGGTGGGTAGATGCCGAGGAGCTGATCTCTCATATGATTCAACAAGGCTGTCTTCCGAATCCTGTCACATTCAACACGCTCATCAATTTCCTGTGCAAAAAGGGATTGGTGGAGCAGGCAATTGAACTTCTTAAGCAGATGTTAGTGAATGGATGCAGTCCTGATCTTATTAGCTACAGCACGGTGATTGATGGGCTTGGTAAAGCTGGTAAGACGGAGGCAGCATTGGAGTTGTTAAATGTTATGATCAACAAAGGGATCACCCCAAATACGATAATTTATTCATCAATGGCATCTGCTCTGTCTAGAGAAGGTAAAACCGACAAGATTATTCAAATGTTTGACAGTATCCGAGATGCCACAGTAAGGTCTGATGCAGTGCTTTACAATGCTGTCATTTCTTCACTTTGCAAAAGATGGGAAACCGATCGTGCCATTGACTTTTTTGCCTACATGGTGTCGAATGGGTGCATGCCCAACGAATCAACCTACACTATACTTATTAGAGGTTTAGCTAGTGAAGGATTGGTAAGGGAGGCACAAGATTTGTTGAGTGAACTGTGCTCAAGAAGAGCTGTCAGAAAGCACTTGGTGAGACATTTTGGTATTGTATGAACCAACAGCCCTTACCGCCAGATGCTGGTGGGAGGAAGGGATTATTGTGGTGGCATTGCCAGGATGGATTTGCCTACTTGAAGCTTCAGCAGCTCATGAAGGTTGGTAGGTGAATCCGTGAAAGCTTGTAGCTTGCTCTTGTTTTCCACTGTATGATGTAGTGCCTTCTAATTGTAGTTTCTGATAGGTCAAAGGTGGATAGTTAAGTTATACATACGGCGCTATTTTTTCAATGAATTCTTATTGTGGGTACCAGTAGGGCTATAACATCAGCTACACCTACTTGTTCATAGCCTGTTAGAACTAGAAAGTAGAAATGTTAATCTTTTTAGTTATCTTACTAAACGTCGCAGATACATAAGTAGAATTAGTACTTATCTGTTCCAATTTGATTCCAACTAGTCCTTTCTTTAACGGAAAATGCCATGAGAAAAACTCAAAAACATAACTAGATGTGCTGAATAACTATATGTAAAATATCCATGTAGAGAGGATAAAAATAAACAAAATAAAAGAGATCCTAATTGATAGAAAATGCATGCCCTAACTGTTTGTACATGTACATGTACATGCCTTAGCATTGCCATAGTAACTGTATCTGCGTACCATGGACCAGACATAGTTATAAGAAGCTCAGCATGCTGTTCACATAATTTTACATTAGTTTACACATTTTCTGGCTAGTACTGTTCATTTAATAATCTTACATTTCCTTTTTGCCATAAGTTTGTAGACCTCATTGTCTAGCGCTTCAGCTGCAGCATTAGTCTGCAGACAGAAGATTGCAAACTGTTGCGAAGGAATTAATCCACACTCTCAGTCTTTTCTGGGTGCAACTCTTAACTCCCATTACAATCTGATTGTGGTGCAGATTGACAGATTGGCATTAAGAGGTGCCATTTGTTTTATTGCATAGAGTTTCACCACAACGCCTAGTATGATTGGGTTCAATCAGTCCACGTGTGTAAACATATTCTGGCACAGGGCGTCTTGCAGCATGTGCATTCCCAATTTTGCCTTGAACTAGCACATCGATATTGTTGTATAGTCACCTACATTTTGAGTTTTTTACATACCTGGAATGAGGTGTTCTACACTTCTCAAATCTCTAATGGGTTTAGCTAGGACTCAGTCGACTGAGACTTGGCGAAGTCTCAGTCGACTGACGTCAGCATCGTACTTATAGGCCTGCCTCGATCGATCGATTTTCCTGTTCGTTCATGTGGGCTGTGTGTAAGAGGCTTTTCTTAAGTGGGCTGCTTTCCTTTTGTTTTGTTCTCCCAAAAGCTTGTCTCGTGCTGGGCTGTCTTCTTTTCCGGTGCCTTTTTTTCTTAAGTGTGCTGGGCTGTCTACTCTCCTGCTTGGTTGGTTACTCTTTTTTTTTTGTATTTGGCCTGACAAATACATCAGTGTCTGTGTCAACGCTGCCAGGCATGGGGTGCGTCTCCATGAAACATAACCATGCATTAAAAAATAGTGTGTTTGTATTACTTGAGCACATAATTTTGACACAAAAAATGGAAAAATAAATTAAAGAACATCTTTGGTTGAACTAAAAATGAGCTTCCTGGTGCATGTCGTAAAAACTGCTAAAAAAGGGGAAGCAGGTAGTAGAAAACTGAAGGTCACTCTCTGACCAACAAAAATGTAATTTGGAACAAGACTAATGTTGCATATGCCTAGTCTAGGACCATTTACTTCTTTCTTAGTGTATATCACTAGTTTTAGATGATCCGTGCGAAAATAAAACATATTTTAAATAAAATAATAAGTTACACACGGATGACGGACAAGCAATTGCGTGTGATCAACGTGTGAGCGATCAGATGACACTATTTTGAGAAAAAAAAAGGTTGCATAGAAATGACGAGCATGCAATTGCGCGTGGACGATTGACATGTGGCTGGCACGTGCATAACCAGTGGCACTATCTTATAAAATTAAAAATATATTAAGTTGTACATGGATGGGCATGGCCAGAGTACAGGCGACTGTGCGGCCCATGGGTGTGCAAGTCAAGTGGCGTTATTTAAATAAAAATCCTAGACATCACTAATAAGAAAAGGAAAAAACACAAAAAAAATAGAAAGTAGAAAACGAAAAAGTTAAAAATAAACCTATCATATCGATCTGCCCAAGCAACCAACCGCCCGCCCCGCACACACCCTAGGTTTGCTCGGGTGGTGTCACTTGCAATTGCATGCAGACTACAACATACTCCCTCCGTTCCTAAATATGTCTTTTTAGAGATTTCACTATGGACTACATATGGAGCAAAATGAGTGAATCTACACTCTAAAGTATGTCTATGTACATCTGTATGTTGTCCGTAGTAGAATCTCTAAAAAGACTTATATTTTGGAACGGAGGGAGTATGTGGTTGCGCATGGGAGGACGTGCAACTAGTGTCGGACATGCAACTGGCCGCTCCCTCTCCCACCGCCTCCCAAGAAAACAAAGGTCCAGTTGCAACTATGTTGGAGGACATGCGATTCTTGATGGTCTTGGCGCTTGTAGTTGCATGCCTAGTGTCGAACATGCAAGCCCGCCCCTCTCCCGACGCCCCTCAAAGCAAAACAAAGATCCAATTACAACCATGTTGGGGACATGCGATTCTTGATCCCGGTCGCGGCGCTTGCGATTCTTGAGGTTGTTGTCGGGCTTGCAATCGCCCGTCCTCTAGCGGCGCCCTCAAGTAACAAAAAGTCTACTTGTTGTCGGCGGACAAGACATGCGATTCTTGATTAGGTGCGACACTTGCAGTTGCATTCCTAGTGTCGGATATGCAACCGGCCCGCCCCCTCTCCCGCCTCCCCTACCGACAAAACAAAGGTCTAGTTGCAACCACATTGGGGGACATATGCAATTTTGGCGGGTGCGGCGATTGCAGTTGCGAGGATGTTGTCGGGCTTGCAACTGGCTCGCCCCCTCTAGTGGCGCCCCTCTGATAGAACAAAAAATTGATTCTTGTCGGGCTAGAAGACATGCGATTGCGGTCGGGTGCGACACTTGCGATTGCATGCCTAGTGTCGGACATGCAACTCCCCCCAATCAAAACAAAGGTCCAGTTGCAACCATGTTGGGGGACATGCAGTTGCGGTCGGGTGTGGCGCTTGTAGTTGCGGGGCTGTTGTCAGGCGTGCAACTGGCCCGCCCCCTGCGACAGAAAAAAAGTCCACTTGCAGTCGGGTTACAAGACATGCAGTTATAGATGGGGCACGACAATCAGAGTTGCGTGCCTGGTAGTATACATGCAACTCCACACTCACCCCCCCCCCCCCACACACACACACAAAACAACACATAGTTGCATTACGAGGTGATACTGCAGCTGCATGGCTAATATCGGACATGCAATTGTCCCTCCCGACAAAACAATACAGAGTTGCAATTGGGTTGAAGACTTGCGATTGCGATCGGGACGCGACACTTGCAATTTCATGCCTAGTGGTACACATGCAATTGTCCTCTCAACAAAACACCATAGAGTTGCACTCGTGTTTGAATCATGTAATTCTGTAGAGGCACGACAATTAGAGTTGCGTGCACTGGCTGAAATGCAACTCCACCCCCCTAAAAAACAACACATAGTTGCATTACGGGCCGATACTTGCGGTTGCATGGCTAGTATCGTACATGCAATTGTCTCTCTTCGACAAAACAATACAGAGTTGCAATTGAGTTGAAGACTTGCGATTGCAATCGAGGACAAGACACTTGCAATTGCATGCTAGTTCCAAGCATGCAACTGTCCTCCCGATGGAACATCATAGGGTTGTAGTTGGCGGGCACTTGGAGTTGTGTGCCTAGTGATAGACATGCAACTACCACATCTTCCGATAAAACACCAAAGAGTTGCAATCGCGTTGAAGATGTGCAGCTGTACCTAGGGTGACCCTTGCTAGCTACTCCCTCCCCAACAAAAACACCATTGAGTTACGATCATGTTGAAGACACGTAGCTGCAGTCGGGGCCGATTGTGTAACCAGATGGCAACATTTCCAATTTTCAAAAGTGAAACGAAAAAAATGAAAAATAAAAAAGGTAGCAAGAAAAAGGTTTGAAAAGAGCAATAAAAAGAAAGAAAGAAACAGCTCATCGACGTGGCAAATTGCATGAAAAACAAAAGAAAATTAAATATCCCACTGGATGTCGACTTCCATGTGGATGGGAAAAAGAAAGTACAAAAACTATAAAATAAAATAAAGTTAAACAATAAAAATTCCCCATATTATGCGTGTTTCGGTCTCATCGCCACACAAGTCTAAATCACAGATTCTTGGATGCGTTTACCCCTTGAGTTGCACGTAGTTTTAGATGCATGCAATTGCATACGTGTTGCACCCTCGTATTGCATGGATTCCGATAATTCTAGTTGTACGTAATGGGAACAAGAGTTTTTGTAACAAATAAAAAGAAAAGGCAACAGTTTGTCTGTCAACCTGACGTAGGAAAAATAGGGCATATCATACGAAAATATATTCCTGGGTAATACATGAATGAAACAAAAAGTTTACCAAAAAAGGGAACATACAAATAAACAAAAAATCCATGTACAAAAAAGAACAAGCAACATACAAATAAACAAAAAATCCATGTACAAAAGACATCAACAAAGCGAGCGTAAAATCCTTCATGCATGTACAAAAAGTCTGTTCTACAAAAATTAGATATTCCGTATTGCCAAAAGATAAAAAGAAATTACAAGTAAACCATTTTAACAAAAATAAATTGATGATTATATACACTAAAATAGAAAAGGGAAATAGAAATTAAAAAATAAAGTACAGGTATATAGGAGAGTGGGCTGCGCTAGCAAGTTTCCTGCTTGTTGTAGACAAAAGCAAAACAACGGAAAAGGCCATCCAGCCGCCCGTAGCCTTCAAGGCAAAAAAAACAAAAGGAAGTGGGCTGGTGACTGTCTTAACAGGCCGAATTTATACAAGACACTATATTACATGAATCTTGAAGCGACAAACATCGAACGGCTAGACTGTCGACTGAGACTTCACGAAGTCTCAGTCGACTGATTTTTAGCGTCTCCGATCTCTAATTGCTAAATTGACCTAATCATCCGTGGATTCAGTTTGATTTCAGCCTCCTTTCGGCTCATTAACATCTACCGAGCAATATAATCCCTCCTTGATGGGAGCCAGTTGTAATTTCTACCGGTTAATAAATTTGCCTTGCTCCCCCGCGAAAAAATATGCCTTGCTGATAGATTTAGGAGGAGAACATTGTTCAAGGGGCATTTTAAAATCATTATGTTGAGTTAGTTGTAACCGTGTCTTTAAACATTTGTTTTCACAAAAGGTTTTACTTTGAAACCTCAAAGAGTTATCCATTTATCTCCAAGATGTCTTGTTCTATTCACACGCCCCATAATTTGAGGATCTCATAACATTAGATATTGGAGATAGAACTCAGAGACAATCCATTGCGTAACATGTTTTATTGCCTTCTCTAAATGATGTGGAGTATATAAGAGAAGATCGTCTTTATTAACCACTGTACACACCCTTACACTACTAGGATGTGTGTCTAATATGTGTGATTTTGCCGCGACATAGTGTCTTAATGTTACTCTCCTCATCTCCCGTGATTTAAAAGCATATAAAACCAGTTTTTTTATAAACAAAAAAATAATTCAAGAAATTCATAAAACAATTATCTAAAATGTTACTCCCTTCGAATAAGGCATATTTTGTTTCGTTAAGACAAGACTTTGACCAACAATTACCTTTTTAATATTTGATTTATGTGATAAAAAACACTATCATAACAACCAATCTGATGAGTAAGGTGTATTTCGTTTCGTTAAGACAAGACTTTGACCAACAATTAACTTTTTAATGTTTGATTTATGTGATAAAAAAACATTATCATAACAAAGTACTTTTAAGTATGAATGTAATCTAGTGACACAAACTACATGTCATATAATTTTATATTATAGAGTAATTATTGGTCAAATGCATCTCCGAACGAAACAAAATACGCCTTACTTTTAGGAATGGGGGAGTAGGAAATAATTTTCGATTTTCTTTATCGTGTTGAAAAAGGAAATACGATGTTTGGGTACTCAGTGTTGGTTAAGGTATTCAATTTTGGAGCTCAACACTAATATACCCAACCATTTACATTCGATAATTTAGTACACTGATATACCCAACCTTTACATTCAATAATTCAATACACTATGCTGTCTAGTTTTGGAGCTCTCTCATTCAATTAAGGTATTCAATTTCATATTTGGTTCATGATTTTGACTAGGTCAACAATTTTGATTGGGGTTATTTTGAATTTGGTTCATTGTTTTTTATTCAATTGAGGTGTTCAATTTCGGTCTGGTTCATAGTTTTAACCAGACTTGATCATGGGCAGCCCAGCCCGAAAAACCCTAGCCGGGCCGGGCTTACCTTGTGGTCCGGTCTCGGGCTTTATTTTGAAGCCTGAAAGTATATTCAGGCCCGGTTCGGGCTTTCGGGTTTCGGGCCAGGCTTACATGTAACAACACTGAGAAACATCATTCGGGTCGGGCTTTAGGGCTTCGGGCCTATACCGTGTCAGGCTCGGGCTTGAGAAAGTGTGTATTTTTGAGCTTCGGGTCAGGCTCGAGCTTAGAGTTTGGGGTTTGGGCTTTTTGAAGCCCGAACCGATATATGATCAGGTTTAATTTTAATTGGGTCAACGATTTTGATTGATGTGCCCTATTTTATATTTGGTCCATGATTTTGACTGAGTTAATGATTTCTCAAATCAACCAACAACAACCAGCCTATAGAAATACATGACTCTCTCATCACTTGGTAAAAAGGAAAACATGTGACATTGTAGCACGGATATAGTACATGCGGTCACCGCGCAAGAAACTTTCCCACATACATGTGGTTTGATTAACCGATAACACAAAATCACACCTCTAGAAGGGCCCCACCGAAACACCATATTATTATAAAAAAGAAAACATACACCAGCATCATCCTCATGTGCCAAATCAAATAAAAAAATTATGAGATCCCGACAACACAAATGGCGCATCAAAATGCTTACAGCCCTTCTAGTAATTCATGAAGATGGTAGAGGCAACTGACTCCAGTGTCGCTTGGGAGGAGCGACCCGGGAGATCCAATCGGCGCCGCCAGGCCCCCCTCCCACCGGAGTACCCGCGCCGTCGTCGCCGCTGGCGCCTGCCGCCGTGGCGGCGGGCCTGCCTCCTTGGACGCGGCGCCCCCTCCCAGCGGTCGTCTCCCCTCTGCTAGGTGGCTTGTTCCTCGAGGCGTGACGAACGGCATACTGTTGGTTCTTGGATGCAGTCGGCTGGTAGCTGCATAGAGACGTCAAGGACGCTCAACGGCATTATGCTCAAGGACGAGTGGCCTTCGGTTGTGGCCTGCAGCGGGTCTCGTCATGGGCTCACGTACGTGGGCTGTCTCCGGCATCGAGCTCCAGATCGAAAACCCCATCTCCAAGCCGCTGCTAGTCCCGATCTCCCTGGCGCCTATCTCTGCAAGGGCTGGCCGAGGGAGCCATGGATCATCCTCCACACCAACCTCGAGTCAAGCGGCATGGGACATGTTCCAAAATCTTGACCAATGGTGATGGAGGCAAGGGGCGGCTGGATTTCTTCATCGATCAGGCCGACGCCACCAGCTCTGTCTTCTCGATGCATCCTCCCCTCGTTGTTGCTTGTGTGTCGCTGAGCAAAGCTCTCGCGGTGGCTGGCAGGGCGACGCGTTGGAGTTGATCTCGGCGATGACGACTATGGTTGCACATCGGGAGGTGACAGTGGTAATGGTGGGTCTATCGCGGTGGCCACCGAAAGGTCTTCGTGAGGTTTCTTCCTTTAGATCCGGTGGTTGACTTTCGACGGGGAGATGCAAACTATGGACAACAGTTTGATGCAGAGGGATGGTTGTGCAGTGACGGTGATCATGCTGAAGGAAATATGCCCTAGAGGCAATAATAAAATTGTTATTTATATTTCCTTATATCATGATAAATGTTTATTATTCATGCTAGAATTGTATTAACCGGAAACTTAGTACATGTGTGAATACATAGACAAAACAGAGTATCCTTGGTATGCCTCTACTTGACTAGCTCATTAATCAAAGATGGTTAAGTTTCCTGACCATAGACATGTGTTGTCATTTGATGAACGGGATCACATCATTAGAGAATGATGTGATTGTAAGTGCATCTAGTGCCCCTTAGTGATTTTGGTGTATTGAAGACTTATAGGTTAAGGGACTGATGCTTTGTGAGTGTACACAGGTCTATAAGTCTATGAGGAGTTTGATATTTACAGAGAAAGTCGACCCCTAAAAATGAATGTCTTCAACTGAAGATTTTGGATTTCTGAAGACTTTGAAAGTGAAGAAATTGGTGTGACCGTGAAGACTTGGATTTCATGCGAGGAACATGAAGCGTGAAGACTTTTGTTTTCGTAGTTTCATTTTCTCTTTCTTGAGTCATAGGAAACATTGTACTGTTAAAGGGGGTCGGGGAAAAACTAAGGAAAAATTCAGTGATGCTCATCTCAAAATCCTACACCTACCAATCCTTTCGAGTGAAGCCATTGGAAATCTCATGCAGTTCAGTCAATTTCTTCAGTGACAGAGACGAAGTTCTTCTGGTCTTTGAGGAATTTGTTCTGACTGAGGAGTTAGGAATTCTCTAGTGCGGATTGCCTACAAGCGAGGATCATGATAGCCCTGAGGAATTTGATAGTCAAATTTCCGACCGTTGTTGTGCTTTGCGTCAGCTGTCCCAAAATATCTACCCACCTAACGGTCATATAATTGAAGGGCATTTATGTCTTATCATGTCGGGCTGCTCCCTAGGCTATAAATAGCCGCCCCCTACAACCACTAGCTGGTTGGCTGCTCTGAGAGAAACTGACACTTGTCATTGAGAGCATCCCATCCTTCGAGGACTTTGAGCGAAAATCATCAAGTGACGAAAACCCAAACCCAAGCACCTACAAACCCAAAGTGATTGAGCATCACTGAAGAAATTGTTCCTGTGTGGATCCGACGCTTGTTACCTTTAAAGACCGTGCATCTTCCAGACGGTTAGGTGTCATGGTCTAGAGCATCCAAGAGGAAATTGTGGATCGTCGAGTGACTAAGTTTGTGAAGGTTTGGAAGTCACCTGAAGACTTACCACGAGTGATTGGGCGAGGTCTGTGTGACCTTAGCTCAAGGAGAATACGGTGAGGACTGCGTGCCCTCAGGTTTAAATACCTAGCCGCTCCAACCAGACGTACAACTATCACAGCAGTTGGAACTGGTCTACCAAATCACTGTCTTCACCAAGCCTACTGGTTCTATTTCCTCAACCCTTCCATTTCCCCATTACTGTGTTGTGTGCTTGTTCATATCTGTTTGAAGACTTTGACTGAAGACTTCAATTTCCCCAGTCCAATTTCTTCAGTCTGTTTGTCTTCATCCTGTTTATCATGTGCTTACGCTTTCTGTACTCTGTGTTTGTTTTCATTTCATCATGATGTCTATGCTTATGTTATGTTATGACTGCATCTGAGTACTTATTCCGCTGCAAGTAGTTCTTCGCTAAGGAATTTCCTCACCCTGATATTCCTGAGTGAAGAATTCATACAAATCGCCTATTCACCCCCCTCTAGTCGACTTAACACACTTTCAGTTGGTATCAGAGCAAGGTACTCCCTTGCTCTGTGTGAGTTTGGTTTAACCGTCTGGAGTTTTAGTTATGTCGACCGCAGGTATGATCAAGGTCTCTGTTGGGTGTCCTACCTTCGATGGGATGGACTACCCGTACTGAAAGAATAAGATGCGAATGCATCTTGAGGCAATTGATAACGATCTCTGGTATGTTTTGGAGAATGGTGTCCCCTCTGTCACTCCTACCATCAACGCTGCTGACGTGAAGAGATTCAAGCAACTCGACTCTCAAGCGAAGAACATCATATGTGGCCATCTGAGCAAAGGGCAGTATGGCAGAGTAAGTGCTTTCGAGACAGCTAAGCTTATCTGGGATAGGCTATCCAAGGTCAATGAAGGAGTCTCAACACAGCGTGACTCTCGACTTGACGTTCTTCGCAATCTCTTCAACCGCTTCAAAAGACTCGACAATGAAAATGTTCAGCAAACCTTCGATCGACTCACTAACATCTCAAATGAGCTTCAAGCACTTGGTGCCACTAACATCACCGACCATGAGGTGGTGAAGAAATTGCTGAGATCGCTTGATTCCTCATTTGACACTCTGGCACTGATGATACAAGAACGTGGAGATTACAAGTCACTTGATCCCGCTGATATCCTCGAGAGGCTAAACACTCATGAGTTCCAGCTTGCTGAAAAGAGAGATCTCTATGGATCAAGCTATGGAAGATCACGCGCTCTGAAGGCCAAGACAGTGTCTGAATCTGAATTTGAAGATTTTGGTAGCAGCCTTGGTGATCCTGAAGAACTGAGCCAGGAGCTAGCAATGCTCGTGAAGAAATTCCAGAAGTTCTCAGGACGTGGTCGCTTTGGAAAATCCTCAAGAAGTGATGATTCCTCATCCCGTGACTACAAGAAGAGACTGTGCCACAAGTGCAAGAAACCTGGTCACTACATACAAGACTATCCTCAGTGGGAAAAGGAATCAAAGAAGAAGAAATACAAGGATTACAGTTCTGATGACTCAAAGAAGAAGAAGAAATCTTCAAAGTCTTCATCATCAAAATCCTCGAAGTCTTCATCTCACAAGAAGAGCAGCATTAAGAAGGCTCGGTCATTCATTGGCAAGGAAATAGACTCTGAAGCTGAATCTGAGGAACATGAGGAAGAGGAGGCATCTGAGGAGTCAGAATCTTGTGTGGCAAGCCTAGTCGTCGCTACTGCATTCGTCGACAAGTCCATCTTCAACTCTGAGGAGAATGACTTCCCCAACAAGGTTGATGATGGCGATGATGACTACGCTCCCACCTATTGCTTCATGGCAAAGGGTGCCAAGGTACTCAAATATCCCTCCTCTAAATCAAGTGAGGATGAATCTGATGAAAACCTCAAGCCTAGCTGCTCTTAACTTGCTAAGATTGCTGTGAAATAACAAGAGTGATGATATGTTGGGTGAATAAATGGATCACACCAAAACTTTGACTAAAAATCTTCAGAGACTTTAGTCCAAGTTTGATAATCTTCAAAGGGACCTCCAGTAGATCCATCTACTCTATCTGGCTTTACATGTGAATCTCCTCATTCTTTTGATGAGTCATTTGACTCAAACTATAAGCTGTTCAAAAATCAGAATGGTGAAGTATTTGCTAGATATGTTGGCACTAACTGCAGGAACGGTTGCCTTATGAAGAAAATCTGGGTTCCCAAAAGGTGCCTTGAAAGTCTTCAGGTGAATGTCCTCATGACACCACCCGTGAAGAATAGGAACCCCAGATCAAAATCTTCATATGGACCAAATTCTTCATATGGATCCAAGTCCTCACGTGGATCAAATTCCTCAAAAGGATCAAAATCCTCATATGAACATCATCGTGCTAACACTTCTGTTTCATAGGGAAGATCTAAGGGCTATGAATATGAGCATTATTCTTCTAACCATTATGTTCATAAGTCCTCGAAGAATTCCTCTGCTTATTCATATGCTTACCCTAACTCCTCTTATGTGAAACGAAGTGGACTGGCTTCTATGCCACCTTTGTCTTATGGAGCTCGCAGAATGATGAACTATTTGCCACCACTTCAGATGTGGGTGGTGAAGAAAAAGAACTAATCTCTTATGTAGGGTCAGGTCTCCAGACGTACTTAAACGTCTGAAGAATTTGCTGGAGACTTGAAAATGCTTGAAACGATGCAAGCTAATCATGAAGAAATGAGCTTTCATTTCTCATGTCCTCATACTGCTTTATCTGTTCTATTGCTTGATGAAATTGATGTCATATTCTTCACTGATGAAGTATATGAGTTCGTAAGTTGCACTAATTCATCTGCAGGATGATCTACCCAAAGCCACTGAGTGGGTCCTCGATAGTGGATGTACAAATCACATGAGTGGTGACAAGAATCTATTGATGGATGCTCCCTTATCTCCATCGCATATGAAGCATATCACCTATGCTGACAAAGGAAAAAGCAAGGTATTGGGTCTAGGTAAGGTTGCGATCTCAAATGATCGACACATGGACAAAGTCATGCTTGTCGAGTCCTTAGGATTCAACCTCATGTCAGTCTCAATGCTTTGTGATCTTGATATGGTTGTTATCTTTGGTAAGTATCGTTGTGTTGTGATCATGGAAGCTGACAATTCCAAAGTCTTCAAAGGCTTTAGGAGAGGAGATCTGTATATTGTTGATTTCTCTACAGGACCAGAACCAGCTATATGTCTACTTGCAAAAGCTTCAGAAGGCTGGCTATGGCATCGACGACTTGGTCATGCTGGCATGAGGAACTTGCACACGCTCACGAAGAAGAAGCATGTCATTGGCATTGAAAATGTCAAATTCATCAAGGATCACTTGTGCGGAGCCTGTGAAGCTGGAAAGATGACCAAGGCCAAGCATCCAGCAAAGACTATCATGACTACCACTCGACCATTTGAATTGCTTCACATGGATCTCTTTGGTCCTAATCATTATTCTGCATTCACTAATGAAGCATCTCTATATGGCTTTGTTATTGTTGATGATTACTCTCGTTACACATGGGTACATATCGTCACTTACAAACGTGAAGTCCACGAAGTCTTCAAACAATTTTCCTCGAGGGATTCAACCAACTTTGGTGTGAAGATCAAGCACATCAGAAGTGACAACGGAACAGAGTTCAAGAATACATGTCTTGATGACTATCTTGATGAACTTGGTATTACTCATGAGTTATCTGCTCCTTATACTCCTCAGCAGAATGGCCTCGTGGATCGCAAGAACATGACTCTTGTTGAGATGGATCGCACTATGCTTGATGAATACAAGACGCCTTGTCATTTCTGGATTGAGGCAATTGATACTGCGTGCCACATCATCAACAGGGCATATCTTCACAAATTCTTCAAGAAGACTGCATATGAACTCCCCACTGACAAGAAACCCAGTGTGAGTTATTTCAAAGTCTTCGGTGCTAAATGTTGGATTAGAGATCCTCATCACAATTGTAAATTTGCACCGAAAGCACATGAAGGTTTTATGCTTGGTTACGGAAAGGACTCACACACCTACAGAGTCTTCAACACCGTTCACCACAAGGTTGTTGAAACTTTAGATGTGCGGTTCAATGAAACTAATGGCTCGCAAAGAGAGCACCTACCTCCTATGCTAGATGAAAAGTCTCCTGAGGAAACCATCAAGTTCAAGGCTACTGAGGATGTCATTCCTACCGAAGAATCTGTTGAAGAAGTCATTCCAGATCGTGAAGAACATCATGCTGGTGCACCTGAGGAAAATGGCTCTTAAGAAAATGCTGATCCAATTCCTCGTCACCAACCCGCTCATCCTCAAGTTGAAAATGAAGTGCAGATTGAGAAAATCATCAGCGACATCAACGCACCAGGTCCTCTCACACGCTCAAAAGCTTCACATTTGTCTAACTTTTGTGGGCACTTTGCTTTCGTGACTATCACAGAGCCCACTAAGGTAGATGAAGCATTTCTGGAGCCTGAGTGGATTCAAGCTATGTAAGAGGAATTACATCAGTTCGAGCTCAATAATGTCTGGGAACTTGTCAAGCGACCAGACCCTCGCAAGCACAATATCATCAGCACAAAGTGGATCTACCGTAACAAGCAAGATGAAAATGGCCTTGTGGTGAGGAATAAGGCACGGCTTGTAGCTCAAGGCTACACACAGGTTGAACGAATTGATTTCGATGAAACTTTTGCACCTGTTGCTAGACTTGAGGTTATTCGCATATTACTTGCTTATGCTAACCATCATGACATCATCTTATATCAAATGGATGTGAAAAGTGCATTCCTCAATGGTAAGCTTGAGGAAGAAGTATATGTTGCTCAACCCCCAGGTTTTGAAGATCCAAAGCATCCTGACCAAGTCTACAGACTCAATAAGGCCCTCTATGGCCTCAAACAGGCCCCTCGGGCGTGGTATGATACTTTGAAGGAATTCCTCATGAAGAAAGGCTTCAAACCCGGTTCACTTGACCCAACTCTTTTCACTAAATCTTATGATGGTGAATTGTTTGTGTGCCAAATATATGTTGATGATATCATCTTTGGCTGTACTGACCAACGTTACACTAACGAATTTGGTTATATGATGAGGGAGGAATATGAAATGTCTATGATGGGAGAACTGAAATTCTTGTTAGGTCTTCAAATTCGTCAACGGCGCAATGGCATATTCATATCTCAGGAGAAATACCTCAAAGATGTACTGAGGAAATTTGCATGCAAGATTGCAAAGGCGTCAAAATCCCTATGCCCACAAATGGTCATCTATGCACTGATGAAAATGGTATTGACTTTGATCAAAAGGTATACCGCTCCATGATTGGTTCTTTATTGTATTTATATTATGTGCATCTAGGCGGGATATTATGCTTAGTGTTTGCATGTGTGCTCGCTTTCAAGCTACACCCAAGGAATCACACCATAAGGCTGTGAAGCATATTCTTCTATATCTAGCTCACACTCCAACACTTGGATTATGGTATCCCAAGGGCTCGACTTTTGATCTCATTGGATATTCAGACTCTGACTATGCTGGTGATCGTGTGGACCGCAAGTCAACACCAGGCACATGCCATTTCCTCGGACGATCCTTAGTCTGTTGGTCCTCGAAGAAACAGAATTGCGTATCATTGTCTACTGCTGAAGCTGAGTACATTGCTGTTGATTCGTGCTGTGCTCAATTGCTATGGATGAAGCAAACCTCAAGGACTACGGCATCAACATGAAATGTGCCACTCTACTGCGACAATGAGAGTGCCATCAAGATTGCTCATAACCCAGTTCAGCACTCGAAGACAAATCACATTCAGATTCGTCATCATTTTCTTCATGATCATGTGTTCAAGGGCGACATCTCTATCGAGCACGTGAAGACTGAAGAACAGCTAGCCGATATCTTCACAAAACCCTTGGATGAGAAGAAATTTAGCAAGTTGTGGTGTGAGCTAAATATCTTAGAATCTTCGAATGTCCTTTGAAAAGAACACACATCCTAACACTTATGCTAAATTAATGACTTAGATGTGCAACACACGAAGTAACGTTTCTCTTCAATCAATGAATACTAACAATGTAAGTGTGAAGAAATCAACGAAGAATTTGATTCTCAGAGCCCTACGACAATTGTACGCGGCATCTGAAATCAACATTCTTATACGGTGGGTCAAGCCACCAACAAAAGTTGAAAATCGTCAATTTGAGTTTTTCTTCATTTTTGAAATTCCTCAGTTGTTCAATTTCTTCAACTTTGCAATGTCTTCACTGTTTCCGTCGTTTTTCTTCATTGGCTATATATATATATATATATATATATATATATATATATATATATATGTCCTCTACAACATTCACTTATTGCTATTTCTTCAAGTTGCTTTTTCTGCTAAATGAATGTGATCGGACCCTTCCCCCTCTATGCTAAACTCAACACAGTCTGTTCACAAATTCTTCATGTGCGTTCTATTTGAAACCCGTTAAAAATCTTCACTATGTCCTTGTCAGCTGAAGAATTTGCGAACGAAACATTAAAATTTTCATATCTGAATTTTTGGCTGTTGCCGCTCAAACCATTCCACATTCCATGATATGATTATCCTATTCACCCACGATCTCACACGATCTCCACCTCTCTGTACGTGGGTGACACATGTCGCTCGAATGAGAAGGATCAGGGGCACGTTCGTCCATTTTCCTCGGGCGAGCGGTTTTTCACCTCGGCTATAAATACCGCTCACCCTCCTCAGACTGTTTTTACTCCGCTCGACCTCACTCCCTCGCTCGAGCTCTCAAAACCTAGCGTCGCCGCTACTTCCATCATCCCCGGTGAGGAAGAGCTTCGCTGCCTCGACCTCGTCGCCATTGTACTCGCGCCGGCCGCAGATTTCTTCACTCCGCCACCACCGTAGCTGTCTTCCTCTGCCAAGTTAGGGCATGGAAGATCTGAGCTGACGAGCTTCAAATCTACTATTCACAGTTCATCATGTTCTTCGTCAAGGGTAATTAAAAGTCATTTTTACTGCCCTTGTTGATTCCTTTGATTTCTACAAATCTTCAAAAGGTGTTTATTCTTCAATCTTCACACTCTAAACACCTCACACAAATATCTGTTCTTGATTTGTTTCCCTAAGCAACATTTTTCTTCAAGATTCCTCAATTGTGTGGATTTCCAATCTATACAACTCTGGAACCTAAGTCAAAGAACGCTTAGTGAAATTCCTCAAGACACATCTGGTCAAATTCCTCAAACTTGTTCTTTTTGCAAAAACTTCTGAGAACGCATATGACCTCTCCAAATTCTTCGCACCTATACTCTGTTCACAGGTACACATGTCCGCTGCTGAATCACTAGGTTCTCATCAACTTAACTCATTTGCAGCGTTCCTCGAAGAAAAGTTACATACCTCATCAGAGAACTCAATTGTTCAGAATCCTCAGCTGAAGAAAATGGCTGATGGCAAGAAACCTCAGAAGGGAGGGAACAAGTTGGAAGTCAACAATGCTTTTGAGATTCCTGAAGACATCTATGCAGGGTACTGCACTCCTCCTCATGAGACAAAGAATGAGCGTAAAGTGCGCATTCAGAGGATAGAGAGGATATGGGCCAGAGAATGGGGGGAATATCGCTATGTCACTCCCAAGTACATGAAGAAATTCGCTGTACACCCTCCATGCCCAAGTCCTCCATTGGCACCAGGCCAAGAATCTGATCCCTCTAGCATCAGAAGAGGTGAGGATTTCCCAAGGAGTGGGCCAAGCGTCAAGCTAAGCTGGCCAAAATGGAAAAAGAGGAGTGAGGAAATTCAATGAAGATTCTGCTGCTGCCACTGCTGAGGCCTCTGCTAGCAAGCCTAAGAAGGCTATGCCCAAGAAGTTGGCACACAAGCCCAGTGCTTCTGCTTCAATGCCCTCACGGCTAAGAACCTCAGAAATGCCCTCACGGCCCAGCTCTGGAAAGCCCTCACGGCAAATTCCTCAAGCTGCTCCTGCTCCTCCAAAGTCTTCGGCTCCTCCTCCAAAGTCCTCAGCACATGTGCATCTCACCTCGTGCCAAAGGACAACTGGCATCTCAATTGCCTCAGGAGCCTTTGCAAGTTCTTCAGCTCCTCTGAATTCCTCAACAGGCCCTACCTTGCTGAAGACCAAGGCCATTGCTGGACGAGGCTCTAGACCAAGTCCTCACAAGGAGCAGGTTGCCTTTAAAGTACCATCCGATGAAGACGAAGCTGATGATGAGGAACTTGCCGAAATCATCAGAGATAGACAACAGAAGGCCACTAGAGCCAAAGGAAGTGAAGTTCCTCTCCTACTGGATCCAAAGTTGATCCTTGAGTGCATTGATCTCTGGCACAAGGACCCCAACACTCCTATGCCCGACTTCAAGCTGACTCCTGGCCAAAGTCACATGCTGACCGCCTTCATTGGCAAAGAAAAATGGAAATTTTAAAAGGCTAGGCAACTGAAGAAAGCTCAATACAAGAAGGAGCGATTTCTGAAAAAGAACATTGTGAAAATGACTACTGATGAACTCATTGCTGCTCAGACTGAGATCAAAAACCTCAGTAATGAATTTGACACCTACCGTGCAGACTAGCTAGGAGCCAAAGTCAGGTTTGTCAAATTGGCGAAAGGATTTTCTTCAAATGCTGCTCCAACACACATTGAAATTCCTCAGGGTGAAGCATCAGCTCAACCCACTGAAGAACATGCCAGCACCGCCGATGAAGATCGGGCTGCTGATGACAATGCGAGTACCAGGGATGATGCATCTATTCCAGCCATTGATGAAATTGCCAGGGCAACCACTAGTGTTGCGCCTGAAGAACAAGCCAGGCCAGCTGAGGCATCAACCGCTGAGCCTGAAGAAACTGAACAAACCAGGCCAACTGCATCAGTTGTGCTTGAGGAAAATGAACCAATTTCATCTGCTCCTCATGCACCAACACCAAGTCCAGTTCTTCCTTCTGCATCAGAAGCGAAGAAAACTAAGGCTGCGGAGCGAGCAGCAGTGAAGAAGAGGAAAACATCTGCTTCATCACATTCTTCAGCACCGAAGAAGGCGAAGACATTGACAAGCTCTTTTGAGAATACCATTGATGTTGTTCCTGTCTCCAGTATGCCATCAAAGGAACTCGTTCCTTTTGGAGAAGAATATGTGATCCCAAGCGGATCTGATGAAGACGTTCCTTCTGCTACTTCTTCAGAGCAGTTGGACGAAGAAATTGAAGTGGATGATATCCCTTCAACTCCAGTTGTTTCATCGCTAGTGCCTCAGTTCACAGCTGAAGAGGCAGACGTTGAAGAATTAAGTGAAGAAGATGAAGACGTGGACATTGGGAGCACCACGCCTGTGATGAATGATGACTTTTGGGAAAGTCAGCACCCCAACTCTCCTTTGTTCACGCCACTGCAACAAATTCCTCAGTCCCCAGTGCACACTGAAGTTCAAATGGGCTCTGACGAACCTCGCACCACTCCTTCCATTCCTGAGGAAATTCCAGCCACTAGTGCTGATGAAAATACTGATGAAGAAAAGAAGACCCAGGCTGCAACTAAAGCAGAAACTGAAATTTCTCAGCCTGTGGTTCCTGAGAATGTGATTCCTGAGCCTCTGATGACTTTGACTGATACTCCTCAGCCCAAGGCTAAGAATCACTTCTCCAAGAAGCAGAAATTCAAGGCTGATGACTTCTTTCACGAGCATGTATTCTTCATAGATTACAATCCCTATGACTCCGCTCACCTATGAAGGAAGCGTTTCTGGACGGCAAGCCAAGCCAACTTCTATTCTTCACTGCTTTTTGATAAGGACAAAGTCTTCGACCATGAGCACACTCCTCATGTGGACATGGAATCGCTGCTTGCTTCACACCAGTTCTCAGCGTTCTTCACAACGCTGGATTGATCAACTTCTGCACCGATATCTGTGATTGGAATGAAGAGCTAATTCTTCAGTTCTATGCAACGCTACACATCACAGGAAATGTTGAAGATGTGAACTCTTGGGTGTTAGACTGGATGACAGAAAACACTCACTTCAAAGCACCGGCCTCTGAATTGCTTCATGCCCTGCCTGTCAGTCCTCCCCTTGAAGGTGCTCGTTGTATATATCATGAACCTGAACTCACTGATCACTATATGCAAGTGTTGATGAAGCCACTGAAGCCCGGTCAAGCCCCAAGGACGAAATTCCTTGTGAAGGAATTGCTATATGTGCCACGGACTGTCTATCGCATTCTGACCAAGACATTGAGTCCAATCAAGGGCCACGACTCGAATGAAGAAGAGGTCATTGGCATCATGAAGAATCTGCTGTTCAACATCATTCATGGCGTTCCTGTCAACTACCATGATTTCTTCATGAGGACTCTGACCAATGTTGCATTTTCCCCTTTTGAATTGAAGCCTTATGCTCCCTGGATTATGAGATTCCTCAGATCAAGGTCTTCAATTAATTACAAGGCTGATTTTCAAAATCATCTTAGCTACTTGCCCCCCATTGAAGTCCTCAAGCGGACATTTTCCTCAGCTGATGAAGAGGGCAAGGCCACTGCTATTATTGATGAAGGCATTCGTCCATTGAATGGTCAGTTCCGCAAAGCTGCATCTTACTCCACCAATGATGACTCTGCCACTCATGACTCTGCCGCCAATGCCTCAAAGCAAAATCCTCGAGGCACAGCTCCAAGGGTGATGACTGATCGTGAGCTTCTCCTCAGCCTTCACCAGAAGGTCAATCGCAGCCACAAATGGGTTAAGCGCCAGTTTGGTTCAATTCTTCACAACATGACTGCTACGCACAATTCAGTGAAGAAGAACCACTACTACCTCCATGAAGTATTCAATCGCACCTGGGTTGTTCTATCTCATCTTTATGGTGAAGAAGATCTCAAGCAGATGGGCTTCAAGCATGAATTTGACTGGTCTCAGCCACCGTCGAAGAAATTCAAGAAAGTCAAAGTTCCTTCCTTGGTAGCCAGCTCATATTCTTCGTCACACGAGACTGGTGAGCATGAAGATTTGGACGACACTGCGGCATGCCCTACTTCAACAACCGACCCGAACAACGCTGGCGCTCCTCCATCATCTTCGTGATATTCTTCAGGGGCGTTAGTCCTCATTCTTCATCCCTTTTGGTCATTCAATGACAAAGGAGGAGAAATTTGAGTTAGTCTTCAAGCGGGTCTCTATATATGTGCATTTTTTTCTAAGTTACAACTCTCGTTCTTCAGAAGACTTTATTGGATCGAGTTGTAAACTTAAACCCGATGGTGGTCTGATACTTTTTCTATGTTCTTCTGCATGCAATTTCCTCATATATGTTAATGCACGCATGCTGAATTACATCAGTCACCATATTTCATCATGCATTTCAAATTCTTCGTATCATATGTTAAATGCGTGTATGAATTACAAGATATAGGGGGAGATCTCCATGATTCTACTCTTCAAATGTGCATTGCTTCAAAAGCAAAATCCTCACTATGCACATCTTTAGGGGGAGTTCTTCTATATCTTGCAATCAAATTCCTCAATATGAGTATTTACACTTCATATGTTGAAAACTTAACCTATATTGTCATCAATCACCAAAAAGGGGGAGATTGTAAGTGCATCTAGTGCCCCTTAGTGATTTTGGTGTATTGAAGACTTATAGGTTAAGGGACTGATGCGTTTGTGAGTGTACACAGGTCTATAAGTCTATGAGGAGTTTGATATTTACAGAAAAATTCGACCCCTAAAAATGAATGTCTTCAACTGAAGATTTTGGATTTCTGAAGACTTTGAAAGTGAAGAAATTGGTGTGACCGTGAAGACTTGGATTATGCAAGGAACATGAAGCGTGAAGAGTTTTGTTTTTGTAGTTTCATTTTCTCTTTCTTGAGTCATAGGAAACACCGTACTGTTAAAAGGGGTCGAGGAAAAACTAAGGGAAAATTTCCAAGTGATGCTCATCTCAAAATCCTACACCTATCAATCCTTTTGAGTAAAGCCATTGGTGTCACATCCCCAGTTTAGGCCTTGCTTGTTTTTGCTTTAGCATCCATGCATCATGTTTAAATTTTATGAAAGTTGAAATGGGGAAGATAGAACCCCCAGAACCCCTTTTGAATCCAACTAGGGTTTACTAAAATTATTTTCAATGAACCTGAAATGCCCTTCTAAAATGCTCATCACCTTTGCTTTGGTTCAGAGCCTCATCAAAAGTGGTGCACAATTTTCTAGGTCATCCCAAGGTCTTTGAATTAAATCATAAGTATTTGAGTTTGGGCATTTAAAGTTATATATATTATTTCAAATGCCCAAATATTCCCAAACAAAAATGTTCCATGTTGGAAATATTCCAACTAAGGACCTGGTCCAGTTTGGTGATTTTTGAAGCTATCTAAGTATTTTCAAAAACTCCACAAAGTTACAGAAAAATAGAAAAAGAAAAACAGAAAGGAAATACTTACTGGCGCTGCTAACTGCCCACTGCTGCCCAGCCCACCTGCCACAGCCAATGTGCTTGGCTCGCCAGTAGGCAGTGCTCGGGCGGCGAGCACCGCATGGGTGCCACACACCTGGTCGCCGCCTCGCCGCTCCCCTCATCGAGCCGCAGCGACGTGGATCGCTCCCCTCTCTCCCGAACCCCTCGGACATCTCTCTTCCTCCCCGGCTCCTCTCCCTCGCGCTCCCCAGCCATGGCCGACGCCACCGCAGCCACGCCGTCGCCGTAGACGCGCTCCCCGCCGTGTCTAGGAGCTCCGCCGCCCTCCTCTACGTCGAGCTAGCCGAGCCCCGCGTGCTCGAGTAGCCCGAGGCCACTGCACCGACCTCGCCCGATCCCGCCGTCGCCGGAGATCCCCTTCAACGCCGCCGTCGCACCAGTCCGTCCCCGGCCACGCCGGTTGCCTCCACGAGTGCCCTGTGATCCTAGCTACCCCCCTTCCCTTCCTCTCTCGCTCTCGAGCTTTGTAGCGACCGCACGAAGATCACTCACTCCGGCCGCCGCGGAGCTCGTCGCCGACGTGCTCCCGGCCATCCTCCGGCCACCTCTCGGTGTCCATCGCACTCACCACATTGCGTAGGGTCCAACCATGCACTCCCCACACCTCACCGCACATCCTAGCCTCGAGTTCGCCTTCGGCCGAACTCCGGCGGCCGCCTAGGTTGTCGCCGGCGCCGATTCCGGCCGCCCCGAGCTCAGCTAACTCCACCAAGAGCTGCGGTTTGTCCCCAGCTCCACCTAGATGCCCTCCGCGACCCATTTGGTCGCCGGAATGGCCAAATCCACTTCCACCGCTGGCGTCGGGCTCGCTGGCGGCTAAACGCCGTGCAGCCGGCGTTGACTTTGACCATGGGTGGGCCCTGGTTGACTCATTGAGTCAATGACGGTGGGGCCCGGCCACATTAACTAATTAGGATTAGTTTTAATTAATTTTTAGTTAAACTAATTACACTGACACCGGGACCCACCAGTCAGGTTTGACCTGGACGTCCCTGTTGACCTATGACATCATCCTGACGCATTGCTGACGCAGTAAATGAATTACTGGATTTATTCTATTATAGGAAATTCCAGAATATAGTTCAAACTTCAAAAATTCATAGAAATTAATCTGTAACTCCAAATGCAAAGATTTATATATGAAAAATGATCAGAAAAATATGAAGAATCTGTTTATGCCATGATCATGCATGATTGAACAAGTTAACCTCACTGAATAGGATGAATCATGATTAGGGCAATTTATGAAATAACATTTGGAGTTGGAATTTGTTCTTGTTTGAGTTCCACTTCAATTAACTTGGCTAGATATTGCATTAGGTGAATTCAGTACCTTAACATGACATGTCATTCATGTGAATGTGCATTGCATTGATTGTGTTCTTTCCCTCTTGCGGTGTTTGTCCCCTCTCAGTAGACGACGTTCCGACGATGAGTTCGATAACACCGATGAAGAACTATATTATCTTCAGAAGTGCCAGGCAAGCAAAACCCCCTTGTTCATTTTGATACAATCCCACTCTCTCGCTCGTGCTCTCTTTTACTGCATTAGGACAACAACGATTCATCTGTTACTTGATGCGGTAGCTGAACCCCTTTATCCTCTGCATGACTGTCATTCCACAAGAATTAGATGAAACCCACTAGCATGAGTAGGAGTTGCTTGAGCCATGTTGTGCCTACTCATTCTTGCTTGTTTGTCATGCCTGCTCTTGCTTAGAGTTGAGTCAGTCCGATTCATCGGGGATGAATCGGAGGTGTGTGAACATGTCCTACTGTGTGTGAGCTAAGTGTGTGAACACGATTTAGTAAAGGTAGCGGTGAGAGGCCATGTAGGAGTACATGGTGGGTTGTCTCATTGCAGCCGTCCTCAGGAACTGAGTTCTGTGTTTGTGATCCATGAAACAGTTACTACCACGCATTGGGCCCGAAACCAATGGACCCTCTCGGCTTCTTAACCACTCTTGTCCTCAGTCCGGGAGTTGCAAGTAGTTTCTGGT
Organism: Aegilops bicornis; assembly: GCA_021605145.1. Classification (NCBI taxonomy): domain Eukaryota; kingdom Viridiplantae; phylum Streptophyta; class Magnoliopsida; order Poales; family Poaceae; genus Aegilops; species Aegilops bicornis. The sequence continues at coordinate 631,036,705 of CM038672.1, forward strand.
GTTTGTAGCATGCTGGGGGACGCACGCAACGCTGACCATAGGGGTGGGTTGTGTTGAGGTAGGCACGTGGCCCGTACCGATTCGCCTGCTTGGTGTCTCGGGAATCCTGCACACATCGTTCGGGGCCGTTAGTGGAAACCTCGGCCGGACTCCCTGCGGATGGAACCCGAATAGGCGATAAACCTGGACTCGGGACTCGTGTGTTTAGGTAGGCCGTGGCCGACACCCACGTTGGGCTTCCGCTTGAAGGTTGCCGAGTACATGTCGTGTAAACGGCGGTAAGTGGTGAGAGCGTGTGAAGAAGTACACCCTGCAGGTTATAAATGATCTATTCGAATAGCCGTGTCCGCGAAAAGGACTTCTGGGTTGCCTATATCAGTTCATAGACAAGTGAAAGTGGATACTCTAAAATGCGCAAGATAAGCGTGAGTGCTATGGATGGCGTTCTCGTGGGAGAGACGGGAGCGGGTCCATAGTGGTGTATTGATATGGTGAATATGTGGACTCGTAGCGCCACCTCAAAAGAGTTATTTGCGATCGTAGTTCAGGATAGCCACCGAGTCAAAGCTGGCTTGCTGCAGTCAAACTCCACCACCCCTTTATTGATAATGATGCATATGTAGTTAGTTACGATGTAAGTCTTGCTGAGTACATTTGTACTCACGTTTGCTTATTTTATGTTTTGCGTAGAGACGTCGGTCTCGCTAGTAGTTCCGCTTGGACTTCGATGTTTAGCTTGTTACCTCAGCTACGATCTTGTGCCCTCGGCAGATGTGGTAGATAGTCGCTTCTCAGCCTTTTTCATTTATAGTTATGCGTACTCGGACATGTTTAGCTTCCGCTTGTGTTTTGACTTGTATGCTCACGAGTGTTGGGTCATGAGACCCATGTTTGTAATATCTCGCTCCTCGGAGCCTAATGAATATTTGAGTCAGAGAGTTATGTTGTGATGCCATGTTGTATTTACACATATTGAGCATATTGTGTGTATGTTTGAAATGCTTGATATGTGTGGGATCCGACAATCTAGTTGTTTATCCTTGGCAGCCTCTCATATGGGGAAATGCAGTCTCGTGCTTCTTGAGCGATAGTAGTCCACTACAGTTGCTTCACCGGAGTCCTGCTAGCCCAAAGACTACTGCTTTGGACACTTGACTGGCGGCATGTGTTTCACTTCCTATATGTCTGTTCTTCGGGAAATGTCACGCGGTGATATTCGGAGTCCTGCTTAGCTCGCTACAACCCGGGATACCGGAGTCCTGTTAGCCGGTGCTACAGCCCGAATTCATACGTTGATGACCGACATGCTCGATGTGATTCATGTATGCCTGTACCCATGGGTTAGTGCCACTTTGGGTTCATGACTAGTCATGTCGGCCCGGGTTCTCCGTCATATGGATGCTAGCGACACTATCATATACGTGAGCCAAAAGACGCAAACGGTCCCGGGCCATGGTAAGGCGACACCCATGGGAATACCGTGCGTGAGGCCGCAAAGTGATATGAGGTGTTACCGGCTAGATCGATGTGACTTGGAATCGGGGTCCTGACAATTGGAAATCTCATGCAGTTCAGTCAATTTCTTTAGTGACAGAGACGAAGTTCTTCTGGTCTCTGAGGAATTTGTTCTGACTGAGGAGTTAGGAATTCACCAGTGCGGATTGCCTACAAGTGAGGATCATGTTAGTGTAGGATTAAAAGTATGTCTAGAGGATAAATGATTAGACTACTTGACTTAATAAAAATCTAGCCTTTTCCCAATTTTAAGTTTTGGCAGATTTTAACAACTTAGCACAAGTCAAGCAATCAACCCGCACATGCAAGTCTAAGAGTATAGCAGCGGAATGTAAACCATTGCACATGAAGGTAAAGGGAGGAGTTTGGAGGGAGCAACCGCAATGTAGACACGGAGATTTTTGGCGTGGTTCCGATAGGTGGTGCTATCACACATCCACGTTGATGGAGACTTCAACCCACGAAGGGTAACGGTTGCGCGAGTCCACGAAGGGTCCACGAAGAAGCAACCTTGTCTATCCCACCATGGCCATCACCCACGAAGGACTTGCCTCACTAGGGTAGATCTTCACGAAGTAGGCGATCTCCTTGCCCGTACAAACTCCTTGGTTCAACTCCACAATCTTGACGGAGGCTCCCAAGTGACACCTAACCAATCTAGGAGACACCACTCTCCAAAAGGTAATAGATGGTGTGTTGATGATGAACTCCTTGCTCTTGTGCTTCAAATTATAGTCTCCTCAACACTCAACTCTCTCTCATAGATTTGGATTTGGTGGAAAGATGATTTGAGTGGAAAGCAACTTGGAGAAGGCTAGAGATCAAGATTTATGTGGTTGGAATGGAATATATTGACCTTGACACATGACTAGGTGGTTCTCTCTTAGAAAATGTATGCTGGAAGTGTAGGCATGTTCTGATGGCTCTCTTCGCGAATGAAGAGTGGGTGGAGGGGTATATATAGCCTCCACACAAAATCTAGCCGTTACACACAATTCACCAAACTCGGTGGGACCGAATCAGAAAACTTGGTCAGTCCGATTTAGTTCAAAATGTGAACATTAGGCTTTTCGGTGGGACCGACATGTCAACTCGGTGGGACCGATGTCATTAGGGGTAGGGCATAACGTAATCTCGGTGAGACCGATTACACAAACTCGGTGAGACCGGCTTTGGTAATAAGCTAACCAGAGAGTTGGTCAGGCAAACTCGGTGGGACCGATTCTATCATCTCGGTGAGACCGAAACATTACGAAGGGGAAACAGAGAGCTTGCATTGCGATCTTGGTGGGACCGATCGCTCATCTTGGTTGGACCGAAACGTTACGAAGGGAAACAGAGAGTTTGCAATCCCATCTCGGTGAGACCGAGATCCCTATCTGTGAGACTGAAGTGACTAGGGTTTGTGGCAGTGGCTATTTCAAGTGAAATCGGTGGCGCCGGATAGAATGTTTCGGTGGGGCCGAGTTTGACTTTTGGTTTGGGACATATGTGGATATGAGAAAGTGGTTGAGGGTTTTTGGAACATATCACTAAGCATTTTGAGCAAGTAAGCCATTAAGCAACACATCATCTCCTTTTAATAGTATTGGCTTTTCCTATGGACTCAATGTGATCTTGGATCACTAAAAGTAAAATGTAGAGTCTTGAGCTTGAGCCAATATGTGTCCTTAGCATTTAGAGGGGTCCACATTCCTAATCCATGCCATGCCAATCGTTGAGCTTTCCTGATATATTTATCTTGAAATAGCATTAGCTCAATGAGCTATATGTTGTTAATAATTACCAAAACCACCCAGGGATAGTTGCACTTTCAATCTCCCCCTTTTTGGTAATGGATGACAACATATAGATCAAAGCTTCGACAAATTATAATAAGATTGAAATACATCGTCGCTTTGAGAAGTATGTGATAAGCAAGAGCTCCCCCTAAATTTGTGCATTATTTAAGATTTGCTTTTGAATGCAAATGCACAATCGATTAGGATCATGGGCCACTCTTCCATGTCACATACATCTTGGTGGAGCGCTCAAAATGATAGAAATTAAAAGCATGCACTCATCACCAAGCAAAGTGAATGATCATATATGGGATATAAGAGATAGTATTATCCAAGCAAGCATTAAAGTAACATATGATCAAACAAGTATCTCACACAAGGACATATAGTATCAAACAAGCATACAATAAAGTTCAACCAAATAGCAAGAGAGACAAAGAAGAGAAACACTCTCTCTCGAAGCCTATGACCTATACATTTCTCCCCCTTTGGCAACAAGTTACAAAAATTTCGAAAATGCATAGTGCTATGCGTCTCTTAGGCTTGGTCTTCGGGAGGTGGTGTAGAGCTAACTCCAAGGATGAAGGCATCAGGTTATGTAGTTGGAGCTGGTGGAGTGGCTGCTGGAGGTGGCACAGAAGCTATTGATGTTGGTGCAGATGATGTAGCTCTCGTATCTGGTACTGGCACTGCAGTTGACCTCTGTCCTCTGGGCACTCGCCGAAAAGCATCTATAGTACCTTGTCCTCTCTTCTCTTCTGCTTCCTCCTGGAGCCGCTCTACTGTTGTCTAAATCTCAGTGACCTTCAGATCAAGATCATAAAACTTGGTCTCTATGATCCTCTCCAAGCTCTCCTGATTCTGAGTCAGGGTGGCTAAGCCCTTCTCAATCCTCAATGTAGCTTGAATCAGATAGGCTAGTTGATCTTGTTTGCTCTTCAGGAACACTTCAGATGCCTCCTCAATACTTGGCATCTTTGCAGCTTTCTCTGCCTTTGCCTTAGCTCTCTTTTCTTGTGCTTGCACTTGTTGGGGAACGTAGTAATTTCAAAAAATTTCCTACGCACACGCAAGACCATGGTGATGGCATAGCAACGAGAGGGGAGAGTGTATGTCCACGCACTCGTGAGACCGTGGCGGAAGCGTTATGACAACGCTGTTGATGTAGTCGTGCGCCTTCACGATCCGACCGATCCAAGTACCGAACGTCGGTACCTCCGAGTTCAGCACACGTTCAGCTCGATGACGATCCCGGACTCCGATCCAAAGAAAGTGTCGGGATGAGTTCCACAAGATGACGGCGTGGTAACGATGATGATGCTCTACCGCGCAGGCTTCGCCTAAACTCCGCGACGATATGACCGAGGTGGAATATGGTGGAGGGGGCACCGCACACGGCTAAGAGATCCAAGGATCAATTGTTGTGTCTTTGGTGCTAGCCCTGCCCCTCTATTTATATGTTGAGCCCGGTCGAAACTTGGAGCAAAAGCCTCCTCAAAGTCGGTTTTGCCCGAAAGGTAAGAGTCCCACTCGGACTCCAGGACCAAACGCCACAATCCTTGGCGTCGGCCCAGACGCCATGGGCCTCGGCGTCAGCCGGGGCGAGACGCCAGGTCTCCGGTGTTTGGCCCTCGGCCTCCATAAAACTCTTTTTGCACCGACCTAAAGCCTCATGGGCTTGACCCTTGGCCTAAACATATCATCCAATATATGAATCTTTACGTCTCGACCATTTCGAGACTCCTCGTCATGTCCCCGATCTCATCCGGACTCCGAACTCCTTCGGTACATCAAAACATGTAAACTCATAATATAACCATCATCGAAACCTTACGCGTGCGGACCCTACGGGTTCGAGAACTATGTAGACATGACCGAGAACTATTCTTGGTCAATAATCAATAGCGGAACCTGGATGCCCATATTGGTTCCTACATATTCTACGAAGATCTTTATCGGTCAGACCGCATAACAACATACGTTGTTCCCTTTGTCATCGGTATGTTACTTGCCCGAGATTCGATCGTCGGTATCCAATACCTAGTTCAATCTAAATTCTTGACAAGTCTCTTTACTCGTTCCGTAATACATCATCTCACAGCTAACTCATTAGTTGTAATGCTTGCAAGGCTTAGTGATGTGCATTACCGAGAGGGCCCAGAGATACCTCTCCGACAATCGGAGTGACAAATCCTAATCTCGAAATACGCCAACCCAACATCTGCCTTTGGAGACACCTGTAGTACTCCTTTATAATCACCCAGTTACGTTGTGACGCTTGGTAGTACCTAAAGTGTTCCTCCGTAAACGGAGTTGCATAATCTCATAGTTATAGGAACATGTATAAGTCATGGATAAAAGCAATAGCAACATACTAACCGATCGGGTGCTAGGCTAACGGAATGGGTCATGTCAATCAGATCATTCTCCTAATGATGTGATCCCGTTAATCAAATGACAACTCATGTCTATGGTTAGGAAACATAACCATCTTTGATTAACGAGCTAGTCAAGTAGAGGCATACTAGTGACACTCTGTTTGTCTATGTATTCACACATGTATTATGTTTCCAGTTAATACAATTCTAGCATGAATAATAAACATTTATCATGATATAAGGAAATAAATAATAACTTTATTATTGCCTCTAGGGCATATTTCCTTCAGTCTCCCACTTGCACTAGAGTCAATAATCTAGTTCACATCGCCATGTGATTTAACATCAATAGTTCACATCTATATGTGGTTAACACCCATAGTTCACATCGACATGTGACCAACACCCAAAGGGTTTACTAGAGTCAGTAATCTAGCTCACATCGCTATGTGATTAACACCCAAAGAGTACTAAGGTGTGATCATGTTTTGTTTGTGAGAGAAGTTTAGTCAACGGGTCTGCCACATTCAGATCCGTATGTGTTTTGCAAATTTCTATGTCTACAATGCTCTGCACGGAGCTACTCTAGCTAATTTCTCCCACTTTCAATATGTATCCAGATTGAGACTCAGAGTCATCTAGATTAGTGTTTAAAACTTGCATCGACGTAACCCTTTACAATGAACCTTTTTCACTTCCATAATCGAGAAACACATCCTTATTCTACTAAGGATAATTTTGACCGCTGTCCATTGATCTACTCCTAGATCACTATTCCACATTATTTTAATTGAAGACCAAAATCGTAACTCAATTATTCGTCTTTGCGATTAGATCGCAGAAACTTTATTTTCTTGTTACGATGATTTTTCCACTTCACTCTGAAATTCTTTGAACCTTTCAACTATTTCAGACTTATGTTTCATCAAGTAGATATACTCATATCTGCTCAAATCATCTTGTGAAAGTCAGAAAATAACGATACTTGCCACGAGCATCAACACTCATTGGATCGCATACATCGGTATGTATTATTTCCAATAAGTCAAGAGCTTGTTCCATTGTTCCGGAGAACGGAGTTTTAGTCATCTTGCCCAAACGGCACGGTTCGCAAGCATCAAATGATTCATAATCAAGTGATTCCAAAAGTCCATCGGCATGGAGTTTTCTTCATGCGCTTTACACCAATATGACCTAAACGGCGGTGCCACAAATAAGTTGCACTATCATTATTAACTTTGCATCTTTTGGTTTCAATATTATGAATATGTGTATCACTATGATCGAGATCCAATGAATCATTTTCATTGGGTGTGTAACCATATAAGGTTTTATTCATGTAAACAGAACAACAATTTATTCTCTTACTTAAATGAATAAATCAGATTGCAATAAACATGATCAAATCATACTTATGCTCAACACCAAATAACACTTATTTAGGTTCCATACTAATCCCGAAAGTATAGGGAGTGTGCGATGATGATCATATCAATCTTGGAACTACTTCCAACACTCATCTTCACTTCCCCTTCAACTAGTTTCGCTCATTACGCAACTCCGTTTCAAGTTACTACTCTTAGCAACTGAACCGGTATCAAATACCGAGGGGTTGCTACGAACACTAGTAAAATACACATCAATAATCAGATCTCAAATATACCTTTGTTCACTTTGCCATCCTTCATATCCGCCAAATACTTGGGGTAGTTCCGCTACTAGTGACCAGTTCCATTTCAGCAAAAGCATTTATTCTCATTCAAATGTCCATACTTGTGATTATTCACTCGAGCAGCAACTTGCTTGCAGTTCTTCTTGAAGTTCCCCGTCTTCCCTTTGACCTGTTCCTTGAGTCTAGTGGTCTTGTCAATCATCAACACTTGATGCTCTTTCTTGATTTCTACCTTCGTCGATTTCAACATCACGAAGAGCTCGGGAATCGTTTTCGTCATCCCTTGCATAGTTCATCACGAAGTTCTAGTAACTTAGTGTTGGTGCCTAGAGAATTCTGTCAATCACTATCTTATCTGGAAGATTAACTCCCACTTGATTCAAGCGATTGAAGTACCCAGACAATCTGGGAACATGCTCACTAGTTGAGCGATTCTCTTCCATCTTTTAGCTATAGAACTTGTTGGAGATTTCATATCTCTCAACTCGGGTATTTGCTTGAAATATTAACTTCAATTCCTGGAACATCTCATATGGTCCATGACGTTCAAAACGTCTTTGAAGTCCCGATTCTAAGCTGTTAAGTATGGTGCACTAAACTATCAAGTAGTCATCATATTGAGCTAGCCAAACGTTCATAACGCCTACATTTGCTCCTGCAATAGGTCTGTCACCTAGCGATGCATTAAGGACATAATTATTACGTGCAGCAATGAGGATAAACCTCGAGATCACGGATCAAATCCGCATCATTGCTACTAACATTTTTCAATACAATTTTCTCTAGGAACACATATAAAAACATAGGGAAGCAACAACGCGAGCTATTGATCTACAACATAATTTGCAAAATACTACTGGGACTAAGTTCATGATAAATTAAAGTTCAATTAATCATATTACTTAAGAACTCCCACTTAGACGTACATCTCTCTAGTCATCTAAGTGATCACGTGATCCAAATCAACTAAACCATAACCGATCATCACGTGAGATGGAGTAGTTTTCAATGGTGAACATCTTATGTTGATCATATCTACTATATGATTCACGCCGACCTTTCGGTCTCCGTGTTCGAGGCCATATCTGCATATGCTAGGCTCGTCAAGTATAACCTGAGTATTCTCACAAGGCAAAACTGGCTTGCACCCGTTGTAGATGGACGTAGAGCTTATCACACCCGATCATCACGTGGTGTCTCGACGCATTTAACTTTGGCAACGGTGCATAATCATTGAGAACACTACTTGATAATTTTAGTGAGAGATCATCTTAAAATGCTACCGTCAATCAAAGCAAAATAAGATGCATAAAGGATAAACATCTCATGCAATCAATATAAGTGATATGATATGGCCATCATCATCTTGTGCTTGTGATCTCCATCTCCGAAGCACCGTCGTGATCACCATCGTCACCGGTAGCGACACCTTGATCTCCATCGTAGCATCGTTGTCGTTACGCCATCTATTGCTTCTCGACTATCGCTACCGCTTAGTGATAAAGTAAAGCAATTACAGGCGTTTGCATTTCATACAATAAGCGACAACCATATGGCTCCAGCCCGATTGCCGATAACTTCGGTTACAAAACATGATCATCTCATACAATAAAATATAGCATCACGTCTTGACCATATCACATCACAACATGCCCTGCAAAAACAAGTTAGACGTCCTCTACTTTGTTGTTGCAAGTTTTACGTGGCTGCTACGGGCTGAGCAAGAACCGTTCTCACCTACGCATCAAAACCACAACGATAGTTTGTCAAATAGACTCCGTTTTAACCTTCGCAAGGACCGGGCGTAGTCACACTCGGTTCAACTAAAGTTGGAGAAACTGACACCCGCCACCACCGTAGTGCAAAGCACGTCGGTAGAACCAGTCTCGGCGTAAGCGTCTGGCGTAATGTCGGTCCGGGCCGCTTCATCCAACAATACCGCTGAACCAAAGTATGACATGCTGGTAGGTAGTATGACTTATACCGTCCACAACTCACTTGTGTTCTACTCGTGCATATAACATCAACGCATAAAACCTAGGCTCGGATGCCACTGTTGGGGAACGTAGTAATTTCAAAAAATTTCCTACGCACACGCAAGACCATGGTGATGGCATAGCAACGAGAGGGGAGAGTGTATGTCCACGTACCCTCGTAGACCGTAAGCGGAAGCGTTATAACAACGTGGTTGATGTAGTCGTACGTCTTCACGATCCGACCGATCCAAGTACCGAACGTCACGGTACCTCCGAGTTCAAAGACATCGCTCAGCTCGATGACGATCCCCGGACTCCGATCCAGCAAAGTGTCGGGATGAGTTCCACAAGACGACGGCGTGCAGGACGATGATGATGCTCTACGGCGCAGGCTTCGCCTAAACTCATGACGATATGACCGAGGTGGAATATGGTGGAGGGGGCACCGACACGGCTAAGAGATCCAAGGGATCAATTGTTGTGTCTTTGGTGCTAGCCCCGCCTCTATTTATATGTTGAGCCCGGTCGAAACTTGGAGCAAAAAGCCTCCTCAAAGTCGGTTTTGCCGAAAGGTAAGAGTCCCACTCGGACTCCAGTGACCAAACGCCACAATCCTTGGCGTCGCCCAGACGCCATGGGCCTCGGCGTCGGCCCAGGCCGACGCCAGGTCTCCGGCGTTTGGCCCCCGGCCTCCGCATAAAACTCTTTTTGCACCGACCTAAAGCCTCATGGGCTTGACCCTTGGCCTAAACATATCATCCAATATATGAATCTTTACGTCTCGACCATTTCGAGACTCCTCGTCATGTCCCCGATCTCATCCGGGACTCCGAACTCCTTCGGTACATCAAAACATGTAAACTCATAATATAACTGTCATCGAAACCATAAGCGTGCGGACCCTACGGGTTCGAGAACTATGTAGACATGACCGAGAACTATTCTTGGTCAATAACCAATAGCGGAACCTGGATGCCCATATTGGTTCCTACATATTCTACGAAGATCTTTATCGGTCAGACCGCATAACAACATACGTTGTTCCCTTTGTCATCGGTATGTTACTTGCCCGAGATTCGATCGTCGGTATCCAATACCTAGTTAAATCTCGTTACTGGAAAGTCTCTTTACTCGTTCCGTAATACATCATCTCACAGCTAACTCATTAGTTGTAATGCTTGCAAGGCTTAGTGATGTGCATTACCGAGAGGGCCCAGAGATACCTCTCCGAGCAATCGGAGTGACAAATCCTAATCTCGAAATACGCCAACCCAACATCTGCCTTTGGAGACACCTGTAGTACTCCTTTATAATCACCCGATTACGTTGTGACGTTTGGTAGTACCTAAAGTGTTCCTCCGGTAAACGGGAGTTGCATAATCTCATAGTTATAGGAACATGTATAAGTCATGGATAAAAGCAATAGCAACATACTAAACGATCGGGTGCTAGGCTAACGGAATGGGTCATGTCAATCAGATCATTCTCCTAATGATGTGATCCCGTTAATCAAATGACAACTCATGTCTATGGTTAGGAAACATAACCATCTTTGATTAACGAGCTAGTCAAGTAGAGGCATACTAGTGACACTCTGTTTGTCTATGTATTCACACATGTATTATGTTTCCGGTTAATACAATTCTAGCATGAATAATAAACATTTATCATGATATAAGGAAATAAATAATAACTTTATTATTGCCTCTAGGGCATATTTCCTTCAGCACTAATGAAGGTTCATCCTCATTCATCGCTACTGTGTTATCTTCAAAATCTGGGTGCAGGGGTAAATGCTCTTTGTCCAATAAGTAAGTGCATGTGCCCATCTTTGAGTTGATGAGCACTTGAATTTGTGGAGCATACCACAAGATCTTTTCTGGTCAGCAGCTATCCTCTTGATTGTCTCCACAGTCAGACTTATGACCTTGAATTTTGAGGAACATCAAAGATCTGCAGCAAGTTGATGGAATGTCCTCTAATCATCTTGTGATCTCCAGATTTGGGTAACAATGTATGCCTCAGGATGGTGTTGATTTGTAGGCAGACCAGACAACAAATAGTGTACAGATCCAAACTTATGTGTCTCTAAAGCTTTATCTGGGATCTCCTTGTACATATTTTCCATTGAGTTGTGGTGTTTCTTGTTCTTTGCATACACATCCAAATCATCCTCATGCTCTTCTGGGGCATTTATTAACTTGTCCCATTCTTCAACAGTTGATTGGTAGCTTGTACCTTCAGACATCCACACTATCCTTCCATCTAGATAGAAATGAGCAGTGGAGTAGAATTGCATGATTAGCTCATCATTCCATTTGGTGAGCTTCTGTCCAACAAATTTGTCCACTCCGCAAGCTTTGAAACTTTCATGTACACCTGGGAAGTGATCTTCATTCTCATCAATGAATTCCCAATCAACCCACTTCATATCACAGACAAATTGGCTTCTTGTCAAGCAGAATAGTCTCATAGAAATCTTGTTGTTCTTTGGTGTGAAACCTGTAGTCCACAACAGTTCTCCTGCTCACAACATATGGATCTGACTGTCTCCACAATCTCAGTCCAGCATCTTTCTTGATGTGCATATCCTCAGTCACTGGATGAGTGTCATTGTGGTCTAGAATCTTTGGCTTCAGTTTTCTCAGCACTGGGGCTTCATCATCCTCTTCTTCAACTTCAGGCACTGGGGCCTTGTTCTTCTCTTCTGCAGGAATGTTTCTGGTGCTTCTATTTGGCTTAGTGGGCTTCTGAGCTTGAGCTATTGCTTTGGGAGCAGTTTTGGGCTTTGATGTTGCAGCCCCTGACTTGATAGCATCTCCCATAAGTTTCTCAGACTTGGGTGCTGGTGCAGCATCCTCTTCCTCTTCCTCTTTATCATCAGATGGATCTCTCATCATGGAGGGCTTGCCAATAACTCTGGCAATGGTCTTCCTGACCCTCTCCTTTCTCTTCTTGCCATCTCCAGCCTCTTTGGGTCCAAGAGTGAATTCCATAGTTTCTTCCAAGGCTGCTTCCTAGGCTTGGATGTTGGAACTCTCTTGGCATGTGCTTTCTTGTGCATACCAGGCTTTGTTGCAGCAGCAGTGCCATATTCCTTCTTCAGCACTTTCTTCCTTGAGGTGGCCTCATCCTCAACAGCCACATAGTCCTCATCCTCAGAGTTTGTGGTTCTCTTCTTCCTTGCTCTAGTGGCTGCCTTGGGCAAGTTACTTGGTGTGCTCCTGCTGCCCTCATCATAACTACTTGAGGGACTAGTGCCCTCACTCATTTGTACTTGCTCTTCAGCCTGCTCGCTATCACTGCAGTCGACATCTTGGCAAGCAAACCGACAAAGCAAACCCTGTGAATAGATATAGATGAGGTAGAGTAGATGAGCATCACAAAGTGCAGAGTTTTTGCAAAACAGATGAGTCAAAAACTTAGTTTTTGTTCTCCACGGAAATGATTTCGGAGCTACCGATTTGTTAAACTCGGTGACACCGAAGCAACTTTTGGAACCTAAACTAGTGATCTCGGTCAGACCGAGTCACAGTTCGGTGGCTCCTAGATTGCTAGGGTTTCACAGAGAGTTGAACTCGGTCACACCGGTTTGCAATTTTCGGACAGACTGAAAAACGCATGTGCTATGGCCTAAGCCAAATCGGTGAGACCGATTTCTACAACTCGGTCGGTCTGAGATGAGTTCGGCGGAGACCTAACCCTAAATTTTTGAATCAAACCTAACCTAAAGGATGTTTTCTCTGGATAGATTGTTTTCATACGTGGCAATGATCATGGCAAAGCAATGTTCTAGGAATCGGAGTAAGGAAATAGCACAAAGTATCGAACCCATACCCTAGTTCGGCGGGAGTTCGCTACGGCGACAACGGCGGAGAGGAATTCTGTTGACGATGATGGAGACCAGCGGCGGCAGGTTGCTGGCAGCGAGGAGATGATCCGAAGACCCGAGGAGACAGAGCAGGATACGAGCGGGCTGAGGGATTTTGAAGAAATTTCCAAAATCTCACCCGTGGATATATATATACCAACCCTGTCGGTGTGACCGAGTGGAACAACTCGGTGGCACCGAGATGCAGAATCGCAAGCGGTTACTACAACTCGGTGTGACCGAAAGGTTCAAATCGGTTGCACTGAGATGGAAAACCTAGATCAACTTAGTGAACTCGGTGTGACCGAAGTGGATGACTCGGTCATACCGAAATGCACAAAGAGGTTTTGGAAGTTAAAGCCTATGATGAATCTGGGACTCCGAGTGCTCCTCACACAGAGTGGTTCGTATCTGACTAGACCAAACTTTGTGATGTAGCATGAATAAAGTTTGAGACGAGAAAAGCATAGATAGCTAGAGGGAGTTCTTAGGCATTCTTGTCCATCCATTTGGCAGAAGAGAAAAAGCCAAATAATCAAAGCAACAAATGGATGTCCTCTAATGAATAAAATATGCAATCAACATGCTCACACAATAAAATGGCAAATGAAATATGTGATAAAGCACGCACAAACACTCTAGCATCTATCAAGCAATTGGCGATGACTAGGTCATATATATATGAGTATATTAACTTAGGAGTCAAATGAGAACATTTGATCATAGGTCATACTCATCGTTTAAGCACAAGTGGGGTTACCACTTTTACATAAAGCGTTGTTGTGTTCACATCATTAGAGTTGCTTTAGCTCAATTGATTAGAGTAAAGCTCCCCCTAGATGTGATATCCCCCCTAAGAGGGATGAACTATCCTTGGGTTTTGTCGATGATGACTTCATGTAGCTGTTGAAGATGTGGACGCTCAATGTTGATGTAGATCATTTGGAGCAATCCATTGGAGTGAGTTGCACTTTCAATACCTACACGGGTTAGTCCCACAAGGAACAAACAAGGATATCCATAGACATAGAGTGATGTACACACGAGATGATGTCCATGAAAACATTAGGTTACCTTGTCCCTTGTCTTACCAACAAGAAGGTTTTTGACTCCTTGAACTAGTGCAAGACGTGGAAGTTGTTTGCACTTGTCCTCGCCAAAATGATATGAGTGAAGTATGTTGGTGGAGTCACCCTCAAGAACTCTCTAGTTCTTCTTCTTCAGGATCCACACCATCTTGATGGGAATCCTTGGAGTTGCAGTCATACTAGATGAAGTAGAAATTGATGTAGTTTTGGGAACCCACTTGACCAAGGCTTAGGAGCTTCTTCAAATGCATCAAACTCCTCTTGAAGCTTGTCCTTGCCTTTTTGCTTGTGGTCTTGTGGTGGATGATCATCTTGAGCTTGTGTCCCTTGGAAAGAAGTCGGATCATACTTCTCTTGTTGAGGAACAAACTTCGTCTTGGGGTATTGATCTTCTTCCCACTCAACTCCATTGGCATTGAACTTTCGTTCAAAACCAATTCCTTGATTTTTCCGGCGCCTTCCTTGCTTGCGTACAATTTCCTCAAATTGCTTACTCCCGGCAAGGCTCTTGTAAACACCTTTCTCTATAATTCCCTTCAATAAGCTATTTTCTTGCTCAAGTGTAACTTGGTTAAGAGAATCATTAGTGGAATCAAGAAAACTACTAGAAGCAACAACATTGGATTTAGCATGATTGTTGTTACTACTAGATGAAGAATCTTTCTTACCCTTGTTGCTAGATTTAACTTGTGGCATGTAAGTAGACAAGAGTAAACGCTTGGCAATGTAAGAAGAACTTTTCTTGCGAAGATCATCATTGATGGCTTTTAAAAACTCATGCTCTTGCTCAAGATTGAGCTTTTCAAAGCGCAACTTCTCATGAGTATTTAAAAGTTCTCGATGATCTTCCAAGGTAGTTTCATGAGCTAAATTAAGAGTGTTTAGTTCTTTAGTTAGTTGCTCAATCTCCTTCTTATCATCATCATTTGTTTTATCTTGATTATCATGATTAATAGCAAGTTCATCATAGTTTTCATCACTAGAGTTGTCAACAAGTAAATCATCATCACCTAGCAAATCCTCTTCATCACTATTGAAATCAACATACTCGGGGTGTGATACCTTTGGGCCTTTAGCCATGAAGCATCTTCCAATTCCTTCATTTGGAGAGTCAAATATGTCGTAGGAGTTTGTTGACACAAGTGCTAGACCGGCAACACCTTCATCTTGAGTATATTCGGAGTCAGAGTGATAACTTCTTTTGGAGTGCTGGTCAGAGTCGGAGCCGGATACCCATGGACCAACATGAGCTTGATGTCTTCGTTTTGTGTAGCTCCTTGATGACTTGTCCTTCCTTTCCTAATCCTTGCTTCTCCGAGAGGTTCTTCGTTCATAATGATCATCTCTACTCCTCCTCTCTCTATGTGGTGATTCTTCTCTTCTACTTCTTCTTTTGGGTGAATCTTCTCTTCTTTTGTAGGGGACCGTACACTCATTGGAGTAGTGTACGGGTCTTCCACAATTGTAGCAATTACGCTCATGACTAGAAGATCTTTTGTCATTGTAGGACCTTGACTTGGAACTTCTTTCCTTGCTTCTACTCTTGTAGAACTTGTTGAAATTCTTCACCATTAGGCTCAATTCTTCATTGAAGGTTTGTTTCTCACTTGATGATGTGGGAGCATCACATGAGGCTTTGTAAGCACCACTTGACTTGTTGTGAAGCTCTTCCTTATCCTTGAGTGACATCTCATGAGCAACAATTCTTCCAATGATTTCTGTTGGCTTGAGATCTTTGTAATTGGGCATCATTTGGATCAATGTGCACACGGTATCATATTTTCCATCCAAGGCTCTTATAATCTTCTTGATGATGAATCTATCGGTCATCTCTTCACTTCCTAAGCCGGCAATCTCATTTGTGATGAGAGCAAGCCTAGAGTACATTTCAGTGACACCTTCACCATCCTTCATTTTGAACTTGTCAAGTGGACTTTGAAGCACATCCAATTTGGATTCCTTGACGGAGTCGGTACCTTTGTGCATATCAATCAAAGTATCCCAAATTTCCTTTGCATTCGCAAGACGACTGACTTTGTTGAATTCTTCGGGGCACAATCCGTTGAAGAGAATATCACAAGCTTGAGCATTGTATTGCATCATCTTCAACTCTTCCGTGGTAGCTTGACGATTTGGTTCTCTCCCATCAAAGAATTCACCTTGCAAGCCAATACACACAATAGCCCAAACGGCGGGGTTATGTCCAAGAATATGCATTTTCATCTTATGCTTCCAACTAACAAAATTAGTACCATCAAAGTAAGGACCTCTACGGTGGTAATTTCCCTTGCTAGACGCCATACTCTCCTAGGTTGTGAAACCACGGCTATGATCACCAAAAGCTATGGAAATCAAGGCAAATGGAGACCAAAGCTCTGATACCACTTGTAGGATCGAAAGTATGTCTAGAGGGGGGTGATTAGACCACTTGACTTAATAAAAATCTAACCTTTTCCCAATTTTAAGTCTTGCAGATTTTAACAACTTAGCACAAGTCAAGCAATCAACCTACACATGCAAGTCCAAGAGTATAGCAGCGGAATGTAAAATAGTGCACATGAAGGTAAAGGGAGGAGTTTGGAGGGATCAAACGCAATGTAGACATGGAGATTTTTGGCGTGGTTCCGATAGGTGGTGCTATCTTACATCCACATTGATGGAGACTTCAAACCACAAAAGGTAATGGTTGCGCGAGTCCACGAACGGTCCACGAAGAAGCAACCTTGTCTATCCCTCCATGGCCATCGCCCATGAAGGACTTGCCTCACTAGGGTAGATCTTCACGAAGTAGGCGATCTCCTTGCCCGTACAAACTCCTTGGTTCAACTCCACAATCTTGACGGAGGCTCTCAAGTGACACCTAACCAATCTAGGAGACACCACTCTCCAAAAGGTAATAGATGGTGTGTTGATGATGAACTCCTTGCTCTTGTGCTTCAAATGACAGTCTCCTCAACACTCAACTCTCTCTCACAAATTTGGATTTGGTGGAAAGATGATTTGAGTGGAAAGCAACTTGGAGAAGGCTAGAGATCAAGATTTATGTGGTTGGAATGGAATATCTTAACCTCAACACATGAGTAGGTGGTTCTCTCTCAGAAAATGTATGCTGGAAGTGTAGGAATATTCTGATGGCTCTCTCCATGAATGAAGAGTGGGTGGAAGGGGTATATATAGCCTCCACACAAAATCTAACTGTTACACACAATTCACCAAACTCGGTGGGACCGAATCAAAAAACTCGGTAAGACCGATTTAGTTTAAAATGTGAACGTTAGGCTTTTCGGTGGGACCGACATGTCAACTCGGTGGGACCGATGACATTAGGGTTTGGGCATAACGTAATCTTGGTGAGACCGATTACACAAACTCGGTGAGACCGACTTTGGTAATAAGCTAACCAGAGAGTTGGTCAGGCAAACTCGGTGGGGCCGATTCACTCATCTCTATGAGACCGAAATGTTACGAAGGGGAAACAGAGAGTTTGCATTGCGATCTTGGTTGGACCGATCGCTCATCTAGGTTGGACCGAAACGTTATGAAGGGAAACAGAGAGTTTGCAATCTCATCTCGGTGAGACCGAGATCCCTAACGATGAGACCGAAGTGACTAGGGTTTTTGGCAGTGGCTATGTCATGTGAACTCGGTGGCGCCGGATAGAATGTTTCGGTGGGGCTGAGTTTGACTTTTGGTTTGGGACATATATGGATATGAGAAAGTGGTTGAGGGTTTTTGGAGCATATCACTAAGCATTTTGAGCAAGTAAGCCATTAAGCAACACCTCATCCCCTTTTAATAGTATTGGCTTTTCCTATGGACTCAATATGATCTTGGATCATTAAAAGTAAAATGTAGAGTCTTGAGCTTGAGCCAATATGTGTCCTTAGCATTTTGAGGGGTCCACATTCCTAATCCATGCCATGCCAATCATTGAGCTTTCCTGAAATATTTATCTTGAAATAGCATTAGCTCAATGAGCTATATGTTGTTAATAATTACCAAAACCACCTAGGGATAGTTGCACTTTCAGATAGCCCTGAGGAATTTGATAGTCAAATTTCTGACCGTTGCTGTGCTTTGCGCCAGCTGTCCAAAAATATCTACCCACCTAACGGTCATATCATTGAAGGGCATTCTTGTCTTATCATGTCGGGTTTCTCCCTAGGCTATAAATAGCCGCCCCTACAACCAATATCTGGTCGGCTGCTCTGAGAGAAACTGACACCTGTCATTGAGAGCATGCCATCCTCCGAGAACTTTGAGCGAAAATCATCAAGTGAGGAAAACCCAAACCCAAACACCTACAAACCCAAAGTGATTGAGCATCACTGAAGAAATTGTTCCTGTGTGGATCCGATGCTTGTTACCTTTGAAGACTGTCCATCTTCCAGACAATTAGGCGTCATGGTCTAGAGCATCCAAGAGGAAATTGTGGATCACCGAGTGACCGAGTTTGTGAAGGTTTGGAAGTCACCTAAAGACTTACCATGACTGATTGGGCGAGGTCTGTGTGACCTTAGCTCAAGGAGAATACGGTGAGGACTATTTGTCCAGGACTGTGTGTCCTCAGGTTTAAATACCTAGCCGCTCCCACCAGACGTACAATTGTCACAGCAGTTAGAACTGGTCTACCAAATCACTGTCCTCACCAAGCCTACACTACAAAAAAAAGACACTTCCTTGATGATACGTGTTTGTCACAGTAGGTCACGTTTTCTGTCATGCATGTACATCCATGACAAATTTATGACAGAATCAAGATAGTCATACCGTCTTTGTCGTAGAAGTGTTCCATGACATTACCAAAATTATCATCACGGAAGTGTCCACTTCCATGACGATAAATCACGCGTCACGTAAGTGCT
The DNA here is from genome assembly GCA_021605145.1 of Aegilops bicornis. NCBI lineage: Eukaryota > Viridiplantae > Streptophyta > Magnoliopsida > Poales > Poaceae > Aegilops > Aegilops bicornis. Next base: position 631,055,851 of record CM038672.1, read on the forward strand.
TTTCGTCAAGGGTGACCGACACGTGGCATCCACCGTGGCGAACACCGTTAAGCTATCGGGTCCGGTTTTGGATCCGATAACCCGTTAACAGCCCGGACCAATGGGGATTTTCCACGTGTAAAATCATCATTGGCCGGAGGAAACACGTGTTGCCTCACCATTGAGACAGATGTCATCCACTCATTGGACAGGAGGTGCCTATGATAGGTCGACACGTGGTACGGCCCAACAGTGGCCCATTCCGGTGGGTCGGCCCAGTAAAAAATAGCATGCCGGCCCATATAAGGCCTACTTGTGTCAGGTCCATTTAAGCCCACGGCCCATACGAGATGTGCCAATTCGGCCCTTTAATGGCCCGTTAAAGATTTGACACCATTGCAGCCCATCGTCAGTTCGAGTCCGTTAACAACCCGCTATATATTTGTGCTCAATATCGGCCCGATGAGATTTCGGCCTGTTAATGGCCCATTCAGTGGATGGGCCAATTTTCACGATGTACATCTTTCGGCCTTTTAGCGACCCATTTAAATATTGGGCTAATTTCCGGCCCGGTGTGTCTTTCAACCTGTTGACGGCCCATAAAGCAGTTGGGCCATTTGTAGTCGGACTTGAGTTTCGGCCTTTTAGCGACCCATTTAAGTGTTGGGCCAATTTCCGGCCCGGTGTGTCTTTCAGCCTGGTGACGGCCCATATATCTGTTGGGCCATTTGTAGTCGAACCTGAGTTTTGGCCTTTTAGCGACCCATTTAAGTGTTGGGACAATTCCCGGCCCTCTGTGCCTTTCAGCCTGTTAACGGACCATAAATGAGTTGGGCCATTTGTAGTCGGACCTAAGTTTTGGCCTGTTAACGGCCCATGCCCTTCATGGCCCAATACCAGCCGATTTCTCTTTTGGACTGAAGGCCCACAACATAGTTGGGCTATTTACAATACGACCAGACTTTCGGCCTTTTAGCGGCCCATGCTCTACATGGTCTAGTACAAGCCCGTTGTCTCTTTCGGCCTGCTAAAGGTCCACAGAATAGTTGGGCCATATGTAGCCCGAACTTAGTAACGGCCTGTTAACGGCCCGTGAAATCAATTGGGTCCACCTGTTGCCCGCTTCGATGTCAGCCTGTTAACGACCCGGGAGTTAAGAGGGCCGACCATTAACTTTCGGCCTGGTAACAGCCCATTAACTTAATGGGCCCACTAAAGTTCGTACATGTCTTTAGGCCAAATTAGATAATTTGAGCCCATTACGACGAGCAATTATGCACATGACCAAAACCGATCAAGCAAAGGTACGGCATACAGGGAAAAACGTTGCACATCCAGCATATATTACAGGAAATTACATCCATTGGGCAATCAAAGATTGATGCCAGTGCAAATAAATGAACAGAACCTAACGATGTACAATGTCACAATCTGCAACCTCAGCACAGATGACGCCCATAAGCATGTGGGCAAGTTCTTGCTGCTTTGCTACACTCTCTCTGAAAACATTGATCAGTTGTTGTGTCACACGACTCTGCACCTCTGATTCCTCCACCATTTCCATCATTCCTTCAGCCATCAATTGGTTCACAAACATACATTTTTTCCGTTGCATTCGAGACAGAGGATACTGAACAGATTTAGATGTCGATTTTGGCAGGCTTGTATTATTGATAGTGGAGAGTGTCTCGACCACTGCATCATAACATAAATTAGGAGGGGAACCAAATAGATTAATCATGAGTTATTGGCATATTACCTAACCTAGATTTATTGGAAAGAAACAATGGGGTTGCCTTTCTTTGTTTTCGTAGTTTGTCTTCTTATCTTCAAGAGTTTGCACCAAATTAAGACACTAGCATTGCTATCATTGGCCAAGTCGGATAATAGGAAAGCAACATTGGCACAACGAATGTTTGGGCAACTAGCCAACACCAAATTAACACAATATGGCACAACTATCATCAGCCAGGTAAGGTAATACGAAAGCAACATTGACACAATGAATGAATGGGAAACCAGAGCAACACTACAATTCAGTAATATGCATGATATGAGACAGTACACTCATGCAGCTTAGTATGCAAAACTACCAGGCAGTTTTCTTTACAAAAATCAACATTGGCGCCTTTAACATTTTGCTACAACAAATTTTAGATCAGACAAAGGTTGGATTCACGCCGATTAACAAAATACATGTTGATGTAAAAATATAGTGATATACAATAGGTACTTACATTAGCATTGGAGCACAGAGAATTCCCGCAAGATATTTTCCTTGAATACAATGCCAGTGAAGGAAATCTTCTATCATTTAACCTTATTTTCTAAAAGAGAGATGGGTAAGAAACATGTAGAAAATATGATCAGAATGCTATAAAATTTCATGATGCGAGGATACGCACACGCTTCTTAGAATGGAGTTGACATTCTTTTGCCGGATCGGAAGCGGACTAGTTCTTTGGCCACCGAATCTGCTTATTATCGATTGGGAGTTGGGTTTCTCTGTCTTTGGAGCAGTATCTATGAAAAATGGAGTTGGTTTATTATCTCCTGGCGTTTGGATCTTTTGCAAAGACCTGGTTTGTAACCCTTCAGATTCTAACATAGTCGTCTTCCCCTTGCATGCCTTATATAGAAGAATAGTGCTTCAATTATAAAACATGCTACATCGGAGATGGAATAGGTACTGAAGAATAGAAAGGCATGACATATTGACATGTATTCCCTCCATCCGGAAATAAATGGATGGGTCTAGGCGTATTTCAGTTCTAGATACATCCAGTTTTATCCATTTCTGCGACATGTAATCTGGACGGAGGGAGTATGATGTAAGAGCTAGGGATACGACAGGACAACACAGTAAAAAACCGAAAACCCAACTGCAGAACCAAAGTAATCAAACCCACTGATATGAGATAGTACACTCATGCAGCTCAGGAGGCAAAACTACCAGGCACTTTTCCTTACAAAAATCAACATTGTGGCCTTTAATCATACATTTTGCTACAACTAAATTTAGACCAGATAAAGGTTGGATTCATGCTGATTAACAAAATACATGCTGATGTAAAAATATAGTGATATACAACAGGTACTTACATCTGCATTGGAGTACAGAGAATTCCTGCAAGAATCTTTCCTCACAGATGATACCAATGCATAAATTCTTCTATATGTTAAGCTTATTTTCTAAAAGAGAGATGAGTAAGAAACACGTAGAAAATATGATCAGCATGCTATAAAATTTCATGATGCAAGGATACGCACACGCTTCTTAGAATGGAGTTGACATATTTTTGCCGGATCGAGCGGACTAGTTCTTTGGCCACCGGAATCTGCTTATTATCGATGGGAGTTGGGTTTCTCTGTCTTTGGAGCGATATCTATAAAACTGGAGTTGGTTTATTATCTCCTGGCATTTGGATCTTTTGCAAAGACCTGGTTTGTAACCCTTGATTCTAACATAGTCGTCTTCCCTTGCATGCCTTGTATAGAAGAATGGTGCTTCAATTATAAAACATGTACAATGAGAGAGATGGAATAGGTCTTGAAGAATAGAAAGGCATGACATATTGACATGTATTCCCTCCATCCGGAAAAAAATGGATGGGTCTAGGCGTATTTCAGTTCTAGATACATCCTTTTTATCCATTTCGCAACATGTAATCCTGGACGGAGGGAGTATGGTGTAAGAGCTAGGGATATGACAGAAAACACGGTAAAAAGCACTAGTTGAATGTAAAACTATATTCTAGCGGAATACGTCTGAGAAAAACTAAGGCAACATACACGTGTATGATTGGGAAACTAAGATGGCATTGCAACAGAGCACTAGAACAACACTTCAATGTAAAAAAACATGGTATGGTAGATAAATGAAGTACATACTGATGAATAAAAATGCATAAGATATTCAGAAGCATGATGTCCAAATTAAGCAGATGGCATTGCGATAGAGCAAGGACCTTGTGGGGTGAAGAGGATTCAACATCTTTATGCAAGTCTTCTGAAGAACTGCCTTTACATGTTCCATCACATTGGGTATCATTGACATCAAGTTTATTGGCCTTTACATTGCTCCGTGAGGTTCTTGTGGATATATCAGTGTGTGCAATTATATCTGACATGCATGGAAGACAACTACTAGTTAGATTTATGTAATGAGTGCTTGTAGGAGACGACATAAATAGTAGGACTGGGGTTAACTAGCAGCAACAGGTCTCAAAAACTAAAGGGAGAACAGAGATGAAAGCTAGAGAATATGTATCGTTTGTACTCGAGATTAACTAGATGGCACACAAAATTATTAAAGAACAACATAGGTAATACTAGAAGTGGTATAATACTATAATCACCAGCCTGTGGGATAGCATTGGCTGATGGATGATAACTATGGAACAGCGTTACCTAAAGAACAAGTATCTTAGCTGAACTATGGAACAACGTTAACTCCTGAACAAGACCCGTAAGAGATCAGCATGAATATACAGTGAAATATGATAATCTATTTTCCATGCTTATATGAATAACAAAGCCATAAATGTTGCACACAAGTAAGATGAGGGTACAACCTATCTGCCGCCATCCATAGGAGTGAACATCATGTGCTGACTTGTCGATGGCCCTGCAGTTGTTGTGGCTGTCCATGTCGGGCACGCGCATTCGATCACGAGGAACTATTGAGTGGGGACTATAGCTCCCTTCTGGTGTATGCTTCCCTTGTTGGAGCAGCTGCGGTGAGTCGGAAGACGGTGTGGCTGAAGATGCAGATAACGCATAATGTTAAGAACGACACATCTCTTGATCCAAAGAAATAGACTAAGAGATCAACAGCAAGGTACGAGAGTGGTCACACGTCTGTTGACTGAGACTAAATTGGGGTCACACGATTTTATTTTATTTTGGTACTGTCCGATCTACGCCAGATGGCTTGATGGCCGTCTTGTGCCTCCCGGCTGACACTGTTAGGAATCTTCCCCGAAGAGCCAGTGACCAACGGCAGAGCAGCTTGCCTCCGCCGTCCGTGGCCTCGGCCAAAACCCCGCTCCCCGCCCCACCGCGCTGTCGTGGTTGCGCCGCCCCCGGGCCAATCCATAAAGACTCCCCGTCATCCAGATCCGGCGGCGGCAGTACCTTGAACCCACGCAACTCTAAGATAGCCATCTAAGCGCTGCTTCCGCGGCGAACTTGCGCTCCCGCACCCTTACTTTAGACACCAGCCAACCGGCAGCCTAGGAGCTCCGCCGCCTCGAGGGGTGCTGCTTCCCATTGGGAATCGATTGGCCCAGAATAAAAATTCAGACAACTGACTCCTAAATAAAGTGATTTGAGATGAGGGTGCGACCTATCTGGCGGCATGGTGAAGTAGGCAGGTCCAGCTACCGAGTCGGTGAGGCCGGCGCGGTTGCGGTGGCCACCGGCGGCAGGGAAACAGCGATGTCGCGATGGTCGACGGCTACGGTGATGTAGCGCCGGGACTCTGGACGGATCCGAAGTTGGAGCCGCTCCGGCATCGTGAACAACGGCGGGGGTGAATCGGCTCCGGTACGGTTCACGCGACCATCGTCGAGGCAGCTCCAGCAGCACGGAGTAAGAGGCACATGGCCTAGTGCACGACAACAAATGGACAACGTCTCCGGCGTTAGGGAGGAGGGCGGCTGTGAAATTGGTGCCGTGGCGGCACCATGGAGGAGGGGCTGAGGTTTCGCGGCTCGGGAGAAGGTGATTTGGCGCCAACGAGGTATGAATGGGGGGGGATTGGGAGGGGAGTGGAACCATGTTTTAAGGACGCATTTGTCTGAAATGTGAGGGGGAGTTACAGTTCTACCCCTGCCTTTAGGCCTCTCGGCTTGGGTCTATGTACTGAGGGTCGGGGATAGTAGAGTAATTTTGCTTCTCCCCAAATAGTGGGCGGGAGCGATTTCGGGCGAGGAGGGCGTGTTTTGAAATATAGTGGGCGCGAGCGATTTCGGGCGAGGAGAGCGTGTTTTGAAATAGTGGGCGCGAGCTATTTCGGGCGAGGAGAGCGTGTTTTGCCGACCATGGTTTATGAATTATTCGACACATGTCATTTCGGCCGAGGAGAAGGCGCGCTTGGATGAAGTTACGAACCTACCCTCGATGCACAACGGGCCAAGTAATGCGTCTCCCACATAGGACGGTAATTTCGCGTCTCCCATTTATTTGCTCAGGCGAATTCCACCGAGCAGAGCATGTTTAACGGTTCGTTCAAAATTTGGGAGAACAAGCATCCACGTCTACCTTACCAAGTCGATTCGAATCAAGCTAAAAAAATATCGATTCGAATCAAATTTAGAAATATTAGCTTGCCACTTCTTTTTTAGATGGAGAGATGATGCTCGGGAGTAATGTGTTTTTACATGCTCGTTGCTAGCGATTTACTATATGACAAATAGTTGACACACTCAAAAAATGGGAATCAAACCCAAAATTAAATATCTCGATTCAATGAAATAGCTCGTTCACCAGGTCAAAATAGTGAACTAAATCCAGAATTGAACACCTCAATCGAATAGCATGTTGTACAGTATTATAGTACTCCATGAACATGTTGAAAGTCAAATTAATGAACTTGTTTGATATACGCATATATACGTTCATGTGTGGATTGCAGACAACATGTTCTCCAATTCAAATATTTGAATACAAGTTTATATCGAAACATGGTTTATATCAGTCTTTAATGCATAAAACGCGACCTCCCCCTCTCCCGGACTCCTGCTCTCTCTCTCTCTCTCTCTCTCTCTCGCCGACAATCTTAAATTCTCTCGCACGCATCCAACACACAAGGGGGTGGGGCGCCGGCCCTTGGGGATCCCATCTCCCAAGGGGGCGGCGGCCAAGGGGGGTGGAGTGCCCCCCAAGGCAAGTGGGGCGCCCCCACCCTAGGGTTTCAACCCTAGGCGCAGGGGGTGGGCCAAGGGGGGCGCACCAGCCCACTATGGGCTGGTTCCTCCCCACTTCAGCCCATGGGGCCCTCCGGGATGGGTGGCCCCACCGGTGGACCCCGGGACCCTTCCGGTGGTCCCAGTACAATCTGGTGACCCCGAAACTTTCCCGATGGCCGAAAAACCACTTCCTATATATAATTCTTTACCTCCGGACCATTCCGAAACTCCTCGTGACGTCCGGGATCTCATCCGGTACTCCGAACAACATTCGGTATACTGCATACTCATATTCATACAACCCTAGCGTCTCCGAACCTTAAGTGTGTAGACCCTACGGGTTCGGGAGACACGTAGACATGAGCGAGACGGCTCTCGGGCAATAACCAACAGCGGGATCTGGATACCCATGTTGGCTCCCACATGCTCCTCGATGATCTCATCGGATGAACCACGATGTCGAGGATTCAAACAATCCCGTATACAATTCCCTTTGTCAATCGGTATGTTACTTGCCCGAGATTCGATCGTCGGTATCCCAATACCTCGTTCAATCTCGTTCGCAAGTCACTTTACTCGTCAGTAATGCATGATCCCGTGACCGGACACTTGGTCACTTTGAGCTCATTATGATGATGCACTACCGAGTGGGCCCGGTGATACCTCTCCGTAACACGGAGTGACAAATCCGATCTCGATCCGTGTCAACCCAACAGACACTTTTGGAGATACCTGTAGTGTACCTTTATAGTCACCCAGTTACGTTGTGAAGTTTGGTACACCCAAAGCACTCTTACGGTATCCGGGAGTTACACGATCTCATGGTCTAAGGAAGAAATACTTGACATTGGAAAAGCTCTAGCAAACGAACTATACGATCTTGTGCTATGCTTAGGATTGGGTCTTGTCCATCACATCATTCTCCTAATGATGTGATCCCGTTATCATTGACATCCAATGTCCATAGTCAGGAAACCATGACTATCTATTGATCAACGAGCTAGTCAACTAGAGGCTCACTAGGGACATATTGTGGTCTATTTATTCACACGTGTATTACGATTTCCGGATAATACAGTTATAGCATGAATAAAAGACAATTATCATGAACAAGGAAATATAATAATAATCCTTTTATTATTGCCTCTAGGGCATATTTCCAACACTCACCTGGTGCCCCAATCTGGATCACCTACTTTGCTCCGGTGCCAAATTAACTCACGCAATGAAAAAACACTTGTGTGGGAGAGAGAGAGGACTGAGGCAATAAAAAACACTTGTTTGGGAGAGTGAGAGGCTGGTGTTGTTGATTTGATTGATTTGTTTATACATGTGGGTCTGTGTGCACTGGTGCCAACTCTCTCACATCGTGAGAGCGGTGCCAAAATCTTTTGATTTGACATCGATGCGTATTATGTGGCATACTTTTGCGAAATATGGCATCGGCCACATAGTCCTAGGTAAATGAGAGGAAAGAGAGAGAGAGAGAGAGAGAGAGAGAGAGAGTGAAAAAATACCACTAGCCAGCCAACCCTATCGTATGGGCGAATGATATTGGCACCTCTTGATGACACGGCAATCTTATACAACCAGCTGCTCTAATATGTTCTCTTCTTTTGCAGATAAAAAAAGACCCGAAAGTGAAAAATGTGCTGCACTATAACAATCTCATCGAATACCTTGATTTCCATCTTACAGAAATTGATTTGATCAACTACCAAGGCAGCACATCTGAGATTAAATTGGCCAGGTTCTTTGTTCTGGAGGCAAGTGTGCTCAAGGTAATGAGGTTTGGCGTTCTCTAGCGCAACAATGAATGGCTTGCTGGTCACCGCAAGTGTCTAAGCCTAAATGACAAAGTCTCATGAAGCTGAATTTGTTTTTGAAACATCAAGTGGCCGGAGACTCGAAAACTTATTTGCCCATTAGTGACTTGTCGAGGCGGTGGATTTTAGTTTGTATGCGATAATGCTGCATCCACCTAAAGTAACGAAAGTTCTTACGTAAACTTCCTAGTAATTCCCTCTTCGTAGGTGCAGCATTACTCCTAACATTTTTAATATCAGTTTGAAACTTGTAATATTGCAGTGTCCTATTCCTGCGTTTTCAAAATCCTGCGAATCATACAGGTCCTAAGTTGGTGATGATGTTGTGCCTGCCATCTTTCACCAATAGCCGTCGGATCTAGATCTGACGCATACAAACCAAACTTCTCCAGTTTTGCAAAAAGATGCCCACACTTGTTCCCTATTTACAAACAACTCCTCGTCTCTCACAATCAGCCTTATCTCCTCCCCACCACATCTAGAAGGCCATGGAAAAATATGGCGCGATGGCCGCTGCCGGCGCCGTCCACCCCCCAATCTTGGTGTTCCGTGCAATGCACGGGCATCTACGCACGGGAAATTATGTCGAACACGGCTAGTTGTAAGCAGGCTAGGTCTACAGCCATGATGATAGTGACTGCAGACGGCCTATGGTATGCGAACACGGCGGCTATACTCAGGTGTCATCTCCGGCGTAGGGTCTTGTCACTTCACTATGAGGAGCGGCACGTAATAATTTGGCCAACGGGTAGTACAGTGCTACTACATTGGTAGTACTACTACTACTAGTACTAGCACCACCGTCTGGATTTAGTAGTACTACCACGTCCATCTGGATTTAGTATTTGACTAGCAATATCTAGTAATGCATGTCACAAAAAATGTACTACTCCCTCGTAAATAAATACATGGTGTATTGTTTTATTCCTATCGTGAGATAACTTAATGTCTTTTTGCTACTTAATAGGATTACATGCAATGAACTAACCACTTCATGTGATGTTTGGTAGTCTCAAGTCATTGAAAGCATGCACGGGCACGGAGGGGGACGCAGCTTCATTGACTTACTGCACCTGCCTTTGGGTGTATGACACGTGGGCCCAATGGGTGGCTGGCCAACCTGTCATACAGCCAAAGGCAGGTGCAGTAGAGGGGCGAGGAGTAGATGGCCAACACGCACGTGAATTCAACGTAGTCTGCACTTCTCATATAAAGGCTCTCGCCAGTCCAATCTACGAAATCCTACGCACCTACGCACCCAAGGGCAAGAGTGATCACTCCAATCGCAAGATCAGTTGACCAGAAGCTAGACCCATGGAGGCGATGAGCGCGAGCATCAGCCCGCTGTGCCAGATGGTCCATGACGCCGGCCTGCGGCCCGGCACCGAGGAACGTCTCCAGGTAGTGCTTTAGGCCGCCAGGGCGAGGGGCCGCTTGGACGACAGCTTCATCTCCTTGTTTGACGAGGTCCTCGTCGGCTTCCTCGACAAGTTCACCGTCGTCAAGAAGCTCGCAGACGACCTTGACGTACACCTCCAAATTTCACGCCGCCGGGCTTTGCGATGCCTGCCACCCTCAACGGCCTCTATGGTGACAACCTCTTCGACGCACTGGTGGCCCTGCGACTACCCACTGTCGCGCCGGAGAATGTCCACCTCGAGGTCGCGCTCGCCACGCAGCGCCTGATGCAGCAAGACACCATCGACATAATCACCCACGTCTACGCGCAAATCGTACACAAGGACTACTACATGCAAGAGGAGGACGATAGGACGCTGGCCTTCTTGGACCGCAGGGCAACCTTGGACAACATTGTTCATAAGCACGTTGAGCTTGCCGCCAATGCCGCTGCTCCTCACACGTCGGTTGGTGACCCGGTGCATTAGGGCGTGAGGATGTCGTTGATGGATCCATATGTATCTTTATCTTTCAGTCAAATCCATGTAGTAGTATATGGTACTACTAGTAATTATCTTACCTTTCGCATCAACTTCATAATTTTCCTACGTACTCCATGCATGAATCGCGCCAGAACCAAACTTCTCATTACTCTAGGGAAAATCGTTATTTCTATCTATCGGTCGCCCCATGGAGCATAACCAAATTTTACAAGTTACAAGTTCAAAAGGAAAAGCCTGCCGTGTTCGCGTCGCACCCCCACACGGTTTGTCCGGCACGCCGCTCAAGGGGGAATGCGTGTTGTGTTGCATTTTCACTTACAAGTGGGACCACAGTTGAGCAAACCGACTATCGGCAAACCCCCACCCCGTCCACCGCGCGATGGCTGAGAAAATAGGAGGGAGAAGAGATGGCTATAGCTAGCACGGACTCCAGGAAAATTGGTGTCGGATGGGACTCGTGTGGGTGGCGTGTGCCGTACTGCTAGACATGAATGCTAGTTATGGCCCATGCCACCCCACTATATCGAGGTGCTGGTTACTCCACTATATCGAGTACGTAAAACAAATTTCCTGGAGTCTGTGCTCAGCCCTGCTCTATCTCTCTTCTCAGCCAGCCAGCAGACGCGCGGAGCCCATCGTCTGTTTGCTCATATGCGGTCCCACATGTCAGTGACAACGCAAGAGGACCCACTGAACCTGCACATCTTTCACCTCGGACGTCTTTGGTGATGAAAAACAAATCCAATAAAGATCTTCGGTGGCTGCTTTTGGAGTTACTCAAGAGTAGTAAGATTCTATTTACAATTTAACCCAAGATGCACATCACGTGGCTTCACCTACCACTCTATTTTCTTGCATGACACGACTTGGATGCTGGATGTCCCACGTGTCGGCAAAAGGAGGAAGAACTCAACCAAATCTTCGGTTGTGCTCTCGGATTAGACTAGTTGTGCTAACTTAAAATTTTATTGTGTAGAATGGATGCAAGTTTTGGTATTGGGAAGAAGAGTACAACGATATATTGATACAGCGCAATTTAGTAGATGTTCTAGCACTTTTAGCTAGCATAGAGGCTAGAGATGAGACTAGTGCACTTGTATAGAATAGAGGCTAGACATGTCTACTTATTTACACTCGAAGAAGAAAGTAGCACGCAAGATCGAGCCTCCGCAGATCAACAATGAATGCATCGAGAAGGCACTAATCCAACTTACAGGAGCAGTTATGGAAGTTGGATATCTTCTAAAATGTATTCTTGTGGTTCTTGTTTTCTTTGGTCTTGCTTTTCTAGTCAAAATTTTGGTGATGTGTTTCCATGTACCAAAAAATCAATGATGAAAAAAAGATACGTGTTTGCAAAGAAAAATGTACGCGGTCGGGATGCGGTCGCGCGTTCGGCGCACGACCACCGCATCCAGAAATGGCCCGGACACGACCCCATTGCCCTACCCAAACGGACCGAATCCGGGCAAAACGGAGGTCTGTTTGGGGTCGTGCGTTGGATTTGGCCTTACAAGTGGGACCGCAGTTGAGCGAACCGACTATCGGCAAACCCCCACCTCGCCCGCCGCATGATGGCCGAGTTAGAGAAACGACTAGGTTGAAGAGATTGTTGTAGCACGGACTCCAAGAAATATGGTGTCAGATGGAAGTCATGCTGGTGGCGTGTGCCGTACTCCTGGACGTGAATGCTTGTTCTGGCCCATGCCAGCCTACTACTCCTAGTACTACTTATAGTAGTAGTGTCAAGGATTCGAGGTGCTGGTTACGTACAGCGAACACACTAACATATGGCCCACCTCACATTATGGCCAAATTTCCCGGAGTCTGTGCTAGGTTAAAAAGTGTTCTTTGTGAGGATGGGTGGCTGGTCTCAAGTTTAAAACTTGTTGTATTACGTACGTAGACGTAGAGATAGTGCAGCATGTGAAGCTAGTACAAATAGTGTACTATTGTTGATTGGCCTCATCCGATAACCTGTTGCAATGCACGTACCATTATGTATTCAGAAAATTATTTTTTGCCTCGTCGCAGCCGCACAATCAGAGAAGCGACTCGATAGCCATTCATAAATTTAGTAAGTTTATCACAGGCATATCATTTTATTACATACAACAGGTCATCAACCCACAACAGAACGAGGATACATTATAAATACTAAAGTTTTCATCACACAACAAATAACAAGCAATGAAATGAACTTCAACTCAACCAATCCTCGGCGTTGGAAACGCTTGCTTTGAACCACAAGTGATTCTCTGGGAAGGGCCAGCTATTGTAAATCTCGAGGCCAACGCAGGACTGATCATCCAGGCTGAAGCGGACTACTATATCAGGACCAGGGTAGGTAACCACCGAAATGTCCGACGTATAGATATAGTTGCTTCTCATAAATGGTAGTAACGTTGTGTCAACAGCAGCTGTATTGGCTTTCACCATCATTGGATAGTTTTGTCCAAGGAAGAGCGAGTTTTCACCAAGACTATCAATACTATACCAGGGAGAAGGTGTTGGCGCTAGCAGAGTAGTATCCATCCCGAATACCATGCAACGGGTGTTGGAATAGGTCCGGAGAGTGCAACCATGGGAGACAACACCTGCTTCCTTAATAGTTACATCAGCAGTGGGCTGTATACAGACAAGAAGGGGTGATCCATCGGAAGTTGCCAGGCGCCACTAAGTATATGGGCCCTCCTCATCCTCATGCTCGTGATCATCACCATCGTCATCTCCCCCTTGGTTATAAAATTTTTCAAGTATAGGTGGTGGAATGTTCACAGGACCTCGGAAACACAAGAAGAAGGTTAATTAGTAGAGAAGGGAAACTTGCTAACTCGCATGCATGTGGATGAAACAATTATAATTACGGTGGAAGACAAACGTACCGAAACTACGAGGATCCCATGCAAAAACAGTGCCACAAGTGGTGGCAGCAAACACAAGATCCTCGTATTCAATTGCATCATAGTACACATCCGTGTATAGAAACTGATTTTTGAGCAATATCCATCCAGTCGAACCATGAAGGACGACAACAAGATTGTCAAAGATAGCAACAACTTGATAGTTCTTGTAATTCCAAGAGCGGTTGGGAACTCGACAAATTGCTATCTTCAGTAGAAGACAGTCACCATGATCGTATTTGAACGTCGTAGATCATCCGTGTGCTCAACCTCGTGGCACTCGGAGATTTTTGGAAGTGGAATCACGATGAGTGTACACATTCACAAGTTCCCACTGCAAATTGTACCCAATATAAGTAACCCAATCTCCATTTGCGCCAGCCAGGACTTACCCTTGCGATGGCATCTTGACATCACACGTATCATTATCAAGCGGCATCAACTTGCACAAGGCGAGGTCTCCGTCGTCCGCTTCGCCAAATGAGCAGGGTCATGGCGAAGAAGATAGGGGAGATCAAACCGCTCCTGGACCCTTTGGTTCCTTGTAATGATGTTATTAGTTGAGTCGAGAATGGGCTTGAACGAACCTACCATGCTAGCCGAGGTGATGACATCGCACCGATCAATGAGTTCCCCCACCACATCATCTTTCAGATCGGAGCAAGAATAACGGGGTCGTTTCCGGCTTGTTCCCACCATGAAGAAGACGATCAAACAATGGCAGAAAGAAGGGTGAAGGCAAATGGAGGAGGGAGGAAGAGCATGCGACAACAGTTCCAAATCAAGAGGGAAAGGCGAAGAGTCGGTGGACGGTTGCCAGTTTCCCACGGTACACGAAGAGGCGCCCCGTCCTACACGTCCTTTTGGAAATTGTACAAAAGGACTCGCCGTCGTCTCACTGACATGTTGGAACGGTACCACATGTCAACGAAACATGGTGTGTAATTTCTCGTGCAAAATGTGATCTGGTCGCGTTGGCCGGAGGTGCCGCATTAGTTATCGACCTTAATTTTTTTAACATACAATCTGAGTGGATAGCTCCTGTGGTCATCACACGTGAGCAGATATATAGGTGGGCTAGGTGGGCAGGCGGTAAGTGCTAAAAGTGTTGATCTCGAAAAAAGAGTTGATCCAATGCTTGGTTTTGTTTGGATTTTCCAACTATGAACACTGGATAGAGTGAATCAATGGCTTACGTTCAAAGTTATTCTCATACTATAGAATGGTATACGAACGTGGAGAGATTTGGTTGATTTTATATCGCTGAATAATATAAAATATTATGAGTGCAGACGCTCCACCCCGAGGTTTGTTGCTCCTTCTTGGTTGTTGGGAATCTATGTTCTTCCACTCTTTCGTTTAAGACATGAGCTTTGTTCATCTTTTTGCCGACAAGCGGGACATCTATATGCCTCCATTTTACAAAATCATACTATATGCCTCCACGACACGCGGGAAATCTAGCATCAAGGTGGCGTGTCATGCAAGAAAATGGAGAAATGCAGTGCGTAAGTGAGTCGTGCACTTCGATGGCACCTAGTACTACGCAATATTTTTTTCTCCTCGATGGCACGTGAATAGTGCATCTACTCATTGGCAGAGCACAGGATGGTAGTCATGGACATGGTCGGCCCTTTTTGAAGAGAATACTAATAAATAACTTTGATGTGTCCCGTCAACCCGCAGAATGACGAGAAGCTTGCTTACTACGCCTTCTCCCTCGCCAACGCGTGCGCGGTGGCTCGCAGCACGAGGATAAACTTTTTCTTACAAGCGATGGACGTGCAGCAGTTGATTTGGTGTCAGATTGCCAGAAGTACTACTGTAGTACCATCATTACTGTTCGACTTCTGGAAGAGGAGAAGAGCCAAGCGCAAGGTCACCTACTAACCTAGTACAGTACTACTATAGCCAAAGCTGGTCCACCTTTTTCGAGCATGGTTAATAAATATAGGCGGCTCTTGCAGCGACACATCATTTAGAGCAAGTACTCTCTTCATAGGAACAAAGGAAGTGAAACAGAAGTTGGAGTGGATGCTAGATTGCCAATTAAAACATGATTACATAGGAAAAAAATCCTATAGCATTCTATCCTATGAATCAAACGACCAATGTAGGAAAATTATGAGGGGGTCTCTCCAACAAGTGTTCTGGGCTCGCACTCTAGCATCACGGTGGTCGAACTTGGAGTCATTCATCTGGTACACGTGGCATCTCAGATCTGGACACAAGGTGACGCGACCTCTCACTTCCTCCGCCATTTGAAGCGGCACGCTGGTGGAGGGCTAGCATACTCCAATATTAGGTTGGCTCTATGTGATGTGGCAACTTCATATACTAACCGGATGCTAGCTATACTACTATGGTACTCACACTCCAAGAAGTGACTCAAAAACCATTCATAAATTGATTCTATGACATGCATTTGCAACTGAAATGTACCATTCATTAAATACAACAAGTCATCAACACACAACGACAACGAGGATACATGTTGGATTATAGATTATGTCCAACAAAACATTCTAGCAAATGCTAAAGTTTTCATCACACAACAAATAACAAGCAATGAAATGAACTTCAACTCAACCAACCCTCGGCGTTGGAAATGCTTGTTTTGAACCATATGTGCTCTGGGAAGGGCCAACTATTGTCAATATCGAGAGCAACACATGACTGATCATCCAGGATGAAGTGGCATATATCAGGACCAGGGTAGGGAACCACCGAAATGTCCGAGGTATAGATACAATTGCTTCTCATAAATGGTAGTAACGTTGTGTCAACAGCAGCTGGATCGCCTTTCACCATCATTGGATAGTTTGGTCCAAGGAAGAGCGAGTTTTCTCCAAGACTATCAATACTGAACCATGGAGAAGGTGTTGGCGCTAGCACACTAGTATCTGTCCTAAATACCATGCATACTTGAGGTGACATTGGAGTATCTAGGTGACATTAGGGTTTTGGTTGATTTGTGTCTTAAGGTGTTATTCTAGTACGAACTCTAGGGCTGTTTGTGACACTTATAGGAATAGCCCAACGGATTGATTGGAAAGAATAACTTTGAGGTGGTTTCGCACCCTACCATAATCTCTTCGCTTGTTCTCCGCTATTAGTGACTTTGGAGTGACTCTTTGTTGCATGTTGAGGGATAGTTATATGATCCAATTATGTTATTATTGTTGAGAGAACTTGCACTAGTGAAAGTATGAACCTTAGGCCTTGTTTCCTAGCATTGCAATACCTTCTACGCTCACTTTTATCACTTGCTACCTTGCTGCTTTTATATTTTCAGTTTACAAAAACCTATATCTACCATCCATATTGCACTTGTATCACCATCTCTTCGCCGAACTAGTGCACCTATACAATTTACCATTGTATTGGGTGTGTTGAGGACACAAGAGACTCTTTGTTATTTGATTGCAGGGTTGTTTGAGAGAGACCATCTTCATCCTACGTCTCCCACGGATTGATAAACCTTAGGTCATCCACTTGAGGGAAATTTGCTACTGTCCTACAAACCTCTGCACTTGGAGGACCAACAACGTCTACAAGAAGAAGGTTGTGTAGTACACATCAAGCTCTTTTCTGGCGCCGTTGCCGGGGAGGTGAGTGCTTGAAGGTATATCTTTAGATCTTGCAATTGAATCTGTTTGTTTCTTGTTTTATCACTAGTTTAGTTTATAAAAGAAAACTACAAAAAAATGGAATTGAGTTTGTCTCATACGCTTCATCTTTTTAATATCTTTCGTGAGAATGATGGAAAGGAAAATTGTGCCAAAGTGTTAGAAGAAGAATGCATTAAAATGTTTGGAACTAAATATTTGAATGATGAGAATAATTGAAATGTTGTTAGTATGAATTCCTTGAACATCCATGATGCTAATGATATGCAAAGCCACAAGCTTGGGAAGCTATGTTTGATGAAGATGATATTTTTTGTCCCCCAAGCTTTGATGAGCAAATTTACTATGATCAAAGCATGCCTCCTATCTATGATGATTATTGTGATGACACGTATGCTTTAAAGAATAATGATAACCATGAAACTTGTCATCTTGATCTTAATTTTCAATCACATGATAGTTATTTTGTTGAGTTTGCTCCCACTATTGTTGATGAGAATAAATTTGCTTATGTGGAGAGTAGTAAAATTTTTATGCAAGTAGATCATGAAAAGAATGCTTTAGGTGCTGGTTATATTGTTTAATTCATTCATGATGCTACTGAAAATTATTATGAGAGAGGATCATATGCTTCTACATATTGTAATAATATCAAGTTCCCTCTCTATGTGCTTAAAGTCTTGAAGTTATGCTTGTTTTGCCTTCCTATGCTAGTTGATTATTGTTCCCATAAGTTGTTTGCTCACAAAATCCCTATTCATAGGAAGTGGGTTAGACTTAAATGTGCTAGTCATATTCTTCATGATGCTCTCTTTATGTTTCAATTGTTATCTTTTATGTGAGCATCATTGAAATCATCATGCCTAGCTAGGGGCGTTAAACGATAGCGCTTGTTGGGAGGCAACCCAGTTTTATTTTAGTTTCCTGCTTTTTGGTTCTGTTTAGGAATAAATAATCCATCTAGCTTATTTTTAGATGTGTTTTTATGTTTTAATTAGTGTTTGTGCCAAGTAGAACCTTTGGGAAGACTTGGGTGAAGTCTTTATGATCATGCAGTAAAAAACAGAAACTTTAGCGCTCACAAGATTAGCTAAAACTTTTTACTGTAGAGTGCTATTTAGTTGATTATTTTTGCAGATGATTACTATACAAATTCCTCAGGTCCACCAATTTATTTTAGAATTTTTGGAGTTCTAGAAGTATACGTTTGATACAGATTACTACAGACTGTTATGTTTTTGACAGATTCTGTTTTCATTGTGTTGCTTGCTTATTTGATGAATCTATGGCTAGTAAAATAGTTTATAAACCATAGAGAAGTTGGAATACAGTAGGTTTAACACAAATATAAATAAAGAATGAGTTCATTACAGTACCTTGAAGTGGTGTTTTGTTTTCTTTCGCTAACGGAGCTCACGAGATTTTCTGTTAAGTTTTGTGTTGTGAAGTTTTCAAGTTTTGGGTAAAGATTCGATGGACTATGGAATAAGGAGTGGAAAGAGCCTAAGATTCGGGATTCCCAAGGCAACCCAAGGTAATATTCAAGGACAACCAAGAGCCTAAGCTTGGGGATGCCCCGGATGGCATCCCCTCTTTCGTCTTCGTTCATCGGTAACTCTACTTGGAGCTATATTTTTATTCACCACATGATATGTGTTTTTCTTGGAGCGTCATTTTATTTTGTTAGTATTTTCTTTCTGTTATTTAGAATAGTGTTTTGCATCTCTAGTTTCAATAAATATGTCAAGGATAGCCTTCACCATGCTTATTTTGCAAGTATACATGTCGCTGTTTCAAAACAGAAAGTTTACCGATGTTGCAAAAATTCCCTAGAAAAGTCAGAATGTGATAAAATGTTAAAACCTTTTGCATAATAAGATCTGATAAGTTTAATACAGTGGAAATTTTCTTTCATAATTTTTGGAGTTAGGGAAGTAGGATGAATCTTGCATTCTTTGCAGGCTGTACTGTTTTGACAGATTGCTGTTATGTTTGCATTGTTTGCATATGTTTGCTTGTTTAATGATTCTATTTGAGGATAGGAGTATTAAATATGCAGAGAAATTTAGTATGCAATGTTGAATAATAATTTTAGTGATTTTTACAGTAGAAGATGAAAAAGTTTTGCATTGATTTATACTAACTTATCTCACGAGTTCTTGTCGAGTTTGGTGTGGATGAAGCTTTCGAGATTTAGGAAACCGAGATATAAAAGGAATTAAGGAGACACAAAAGCTCAAGCTTGGGGATGCCCAAGGCACACCAAGATATTATTCAAGAAGTCTCAAGCATCTAAGCTTGGGGATGCCCCGGTTGGCATCCCACCTTTCTTCTTCAACAACTATCGGTTAGTATTGGTTGAACCTAAGTTTTTGCTTCTTCACATGAGTTGTGCTATCCTTGCAATGTAGTTTTATTTAGCTTTGCTTGCTGTTTGAATAAGGTATCAAGATATGAAATTATTAAATGGGAGAGTCTTCACATAGTTGCATAATTATCCGTCTACTCATTGATCTTCACTTATATCTTTCGGAGTAGTTTGTTGTTTGCTCTAGTGCTTCACTTATATCTTTTAGAGCACAATGGTGGTTTTATTTTGAAGAAATAGATGAACTCTCATGCTTCACTTATATTATTTTGAGAGTCTTAAATAGCATGGTAATTTGCTTAATCCTAATATGCTAGGTATTAAAAAATAGTAAAAACTTTCTTATGAGTGTGTTGAATACTAAGAGAAGTTTGATGCTTGATGATTGTTTCGAGATATGGAGGTAGTGATATTAGAGTCATGCTAGTTGAGTAGTCGTGAATTTGAGAAATACTTGTGTTAAAGTTTGTGATTCCCGTAGCATGCACGTATGGTGAACCGTTATGTGATGAAGTCGGAGCATAATTTATTTATTGATTGTCTTCCTTATGAGTGGCGGTCGGGGACGAGCGATTGTCTTCTCCTACCAATCTATCCCCCTAGGAGCATGCGCGTAATACTTTGCTTTGATAAATTGTAGATTTTTGCAATAAGAATATGAGTTCTTTATGACTAATGTTGAGTCCATGGATTATACGCACCCTTCCTCCTTCCACCATTACTAGCCTCTCTAATACCCCACACTTTTTCGCCAGTATCATATACCCACCATATACCTTCCTCAAAACAGCCATCATACCTACCTATCATGGCATTTCCATAGCCATTCTGAGATATATTGCCATGCAACTTTCCACCGTTCCGTTTACTATGACACGCTCCATCATTGTCATATTGCTTTGCATGATTATGTAGTTGACATCGTATTTGTGGCAAAGCCACCATTCATAATTCTTTCATACATGTCACTCTTGATTCATTACATATCCCGGTACACCGCCGAAGGCATTCATATAGAGTCATATCTTGTTCTAAGTATTGAGTTGTAATTCTTGAGTTGTAAGTAAATAAAAGTGTGATGATCATCATTATTAGAGCATTGTCCCAGTGAGGAAAGGATGATGGAGACTATGATTCCCCCACAAGTCGGGATGAGACTCCGGACGAAAAAAAAGAGAGGCCATAAAAAAGAGAAAGGCCCAAAAAACAAAAAAAATGAGAGAAAAGGAGAGAAGGGACAATGTTACTATCCTTTTACCACACTTGTGCTTCAAAGTAGCACCACGATCTTCATGATAGAGAGTCTCTCATTTTGTTACTTTCATATACTAGTGGGAATTTCTCATTATAGAACTTGGCTTGTATATTCCAATGATGGGCTTCCTCAAAATGCCCTAGGTCTTCATGAGCAAGCGAGTTGGATGCACACCCACTTAGTTTCCTTTGTCAAGCTTTCATATACTTATAGCTCTAGTGCATCCGTTGCATGGCAATCCCTACTCACTCACATTGATATCTATTGATGGGCATCTCCATAGCCCGTTGATACGCCTAGTTGATGTGATACTATCTTTTTTTGTCTTCTCCACAACCACCATTCTATTCCACATATAGTGCTATGTTCATGGCTCACGCTCATGTATTACGTGAAGATTGAAAAGTTTGAGAATGTCAAAAGTTTGAAACAATTGCTTGGCTTGTCATTGGGGTTGTGCATGATTTAAATACTTTGTGTGGTGAAGATAGAGCATCGCCGGACTATATGATTTTGTAGGGATAACTTTCTTTGGCCATGTTATTTTGAGAAGACATAATTGCTTTGTTAGTATGCTTGAAGTATTATTATTTTTATGTCAATATTAAACTTTTTTCTTGAATCTTTCGCATCTGAATATTCATACCAAAATTAAGAAGAATTACATTGAAATTATGCCAAGTAGCATTCCACATCAAAAATTCTGTTTTTATCATTTACCTACTCGAGGACGAGTAGGAATTAAGCTTGGGGATGCTGATACGTCTCCAACGTATCTATAATTTCTTATTGTTCCATGCTATTATATTATCTGTCTTGGATGTTTTATGGGCTTTATTAAACACTTTTATATTATTTTTGGGACTAACCTATTGACCCAGAGCCCAGTGCCAGTTTCTGTTTTTTCCCTTGTTTTAGTGTTTCGAAGAAAAGGAATATCAAACGGAGTCAAAACGGAATGAAACCTTCTGGAGAAGTTATTTTTGGAAGAAAAGCAACCCGGGAGACTTGGAGCCCATGTCAAAGAAGCAACGAGGAAGCCACGAGGTAGATGGGCGCGCCCACCCCCCTAGGGCGCGCCCTCCACCCTCGTGGGCCCCTCGTGGCTCCCCTGACGTACTTCTTCCTCCTATATATACCCATATACCCTAAAAACTTCGGGGAACAGAATAGATCAGGAGTTCTGCCGCCGCAAGCCTTTGTAGCCACCAAAAACCAATCGGGACCTGCTCAAGCACCTCATGGAGGGGGAACCCTCACCGGTTGCCATCTTCATCATCCCGGCGCTCTCCATGACGAGGAGGGAGTAGTTCACCCTCGGGGCTGAGGGTATGTACCAGGAGCTATGTGTTTGATCTCTCTCTCTCTCTCTCGTGTTCTTGATTTGGCACGATCTTGATGTATCGCGAGCTTTGCTATTATAGTTGGATCTTATGTTGCTTCTCCCCCTCTACTATCTTGTAATGAATTGAGTTTTCCCTTTGAAGTGATCTTATCGGATTGAGTCTTTAATGACTTGAGAACACTTGATGTATGTCTTGATGTGCGTATCTGTGGTGACAATGGGATATCACGTGATTCACTTGATGTATGTTTTGGTGATCAACTTGCGGGTTCCGCCCATGAACCTATGCATAGGGGTTGGCACACGTTTTCGTCTTGCTTCTCTGGTAGAAACTTTGGGGCACTCTTTGAGGTTCTATGTGTTGATTGAATAGATGAATCTGAGATTGTGTGATGCATATCGTATAATCATACCCACGGATACTTGAGGTGACATTGGAGTATCTAGGTGACATTAGGGTTTTGGTTGATTTGTGTCTTAAGGTGTTATTCTAGTACGAACTCTAGGGCTGTTTGTGACACTTATAGGAATAGCCCAACGGATTGATTGGAAAGAATAACTTTGAGGTGGTTTCGTACCCTACCATAATCTCTTCGCTTGTTCTCCGCTATTAGTGACTTTGGAGTGACTCTTTGTTGCATGTTGAGGGATAGTTATATGATCCAATTATGTTATTATTGTTGAGAGAACTTGCACTAGTGAAAGTATGAACCTTAGGCCTTGTTTCCTAGCATTGCAATACCTTCTACGCTCACTTTTATCATTTGCTACCTTGCTGCTTTTATATTTTCAGTTTATAAAAACCTATATCTACCATCCATATTGCACTTGTATCACCATCTCTTCGCCGAACTAGTGCACCTATACAATTTACCATTGTATTGGGTGTGTTGAGGACACAAGAGACTCTTTGTTATTTGATTGCAGTGGTTGTTTGAGAGAGACCATCTTCATCCTACGTCTCCCACGGATTGATAAACCTTAGGTCATCCACTTGAGGGAAATTTGCTACTGTCCTACAAACCTCTGCACTTGGAGGACCAACAACGTCTACAAGAAGAAGGTTGTTTAGTACTCCCATTGCTGGCCTAGCCATCCCTATACTCACCCACACCTGTTGTTATTCCCCGGTGACGGCAGACGAACCAGTAAACCCTCGTACAGTCGTACTCCCCTACGCATGGGAAACAACTGCCGAGTCTTCCCTGCCTCCGTGTCGTTCCCTTCCTAGGCCTCGCCGTCGTCCACCGCCCTGGTGCTCTCGGCGCGGCCTGGTCAACGTGGTCAACAACCGACATGCATCTGAAGTGGATCAGACGTGGAGAGGCCGATACCGGGTCCACGGCCGCACGCAAGGAAATGCCTCCTTATTACGCCGCAAAATAATGATTCCTCCACCGACATCTAGGACCCACCGATAGGGCCTCAGATTTCGCTAAAAACGCATTACTACCGGGCAGCTTCGGACCCACCAGCTATATCTTCAAGACGCAAGGAAGTGCGTCCTTATTACGCACAAAAATGAATACTCCCCCGCTAGCTGGGACCCGGTATAGTGGCAGGCTGACTTGTGGGCCTACTAAGTTGACGGGGATGGAGGGCTTTGTCAACTTAGTCAATATGCACGATTCTAGCTCCAGTGACCGTATGATGTCCATCCAACGGCCGTAGTGCTTCTTCAACCTCTGGTCTTGTTGCTCCAGCTGCCCAAAGCAGAGCCGGTCGTGCCGCATGCTCCTGCCTCCCGTGGCCGGCTGTGCTGCCGGAGAGGCCTCACCGCCCCCTACTATTCCCACCGCTGGCCAGGCCCTGCGGCGACGGCAGCCTCACACCGCAGCCGAACGAGTGAACCCTCGTACTCCTCTCCGTGCGGGCTTCCACTTCCGCGTCTTCCCCAGCTCCGCGTCGTCCCCTTCCTAGGCCTCGCCGTCGTCCACCGCTCTTGTGCTCTCGGCGCAGCGTGGTCAACGTGTTCAAGGAACGGCTTCCATCGGACATGGACTGTACATGGACAGGCTGACAGCTGGGTCCACGGCCGCAGCAAGGAAGTGCCTCCTTATTATGCGCAAAATAATTATTCCTCCACCTAACAGCGGGGACCCATCGGACGGGCCACCATATTTCACGAAAAAAACGTTTCCCCCTGACTGCTGGGACCCACCAGCTACATCTTCGCACGCAAGGAAGTGCGTCCGGGCAAAAAAAAATGATTCACCCCCCTGACTGCTGGGACCCACCAGCTACATCTTCGCATGCAAGGAAGTGCCTGATAGTCGGGACCCACCTGGTCGAAGCGTATGTAGCGTTGTCATTCTGGTCGCGAACGTGTACGTACATACTGGTCGATGTAGAGGCGCCGCAGTGTCGTAGTAGAGGCGCCGCACGTAGCATGTACACGCACGCATAGCCGCCGTGGTGCAAGAAGTAACACGCCACGTACGTACATACGGGCCGGGTCTCGAACACTTACTCGCGCGTACGTATGGACATGGCTCGTGTACATGGCTGGGTCGGAGCGGAGAAACAGTGTCGTCGTTGTGTTCATGGGGAGCCAACAGAATGTGTCGTGTTCATCGGGAGGAAACGGAACGCGTGGGAGCCAGCCGGCTTGGACGGAACAGCCGATGGAAACGAGGCCTGGCGTACCGCAGAACGGAGGAAACGGCCTTGTGTTCGACCGGCCACATTCAAAACGGGACCCTGTTCATCGGGAGGGGTCTGGCGTACCGCAAAACGGAGGAAACGGACCTCCTACGGTCGAAACGGGGGTCCTATTGATCGGGAGGGGTGTGGCGTACCGCAAAACGGAGGAAACAGACTTGTGTTGGAGCGTTACGGTTGAAACGGGGTCCTGTTCATCGGGAGGGGTGTGGCGTACCGCAAAACGGGACTCAACGGGATACTGTTCATCTCCACCATCGACCCTCCACCTCCACGGGCCACTGTTCATCCATCGTCGACCTCCTCCACCTCCACCGTGGTCGCTCATCCACGGGCTCTTGTTCATCCAGCCTCCACCGCTTACTCCACCGCCATCGCTCAGCCACCCCTCTCCACGGGCTCTGTTCAACCACCCCTCCACGGGCTCTGCTCATCCTTCCCTCCACCGTCTATTGTTCATCCTGCCCTCCACGGGTGGTCCTGTTCATCCCGCCCTCCACGGGTCCTATTCATCCAGCCCCAACCGCTCGAACGATCGGGGTCCTGTTCATCCACCCCCACCGAACTGTTCATCCAAACCCCCAAAGAACGATCATCGCTCATCCAGAGGCAACGCCACGGGTCCTGTTCATCCACCCCCACCGGAGCTGTTCATCCAAACCCCCAAAGAACGCCATCGCTCATCCAGAGGCGGCATCGATCAGCTTCGATTAGCGGCAGCAGAAGGAATCGCTCGATCGGGTTCATAATAGCCATCGATCGATCGCTCGGGTTCAAGAACACGTAGCCTACAAAGGCAATCGCCGGGTTCGATTAGAGCCCAACGCCTCGCCGGGTTCGATTAGAGCCCAACGCCGCACTCGCACGCTGCAGCGTCGTGTATGAGAGAAACGTGCATCGCTCGGCCCCCGACCACCCACCGTAACCGGGGACTCCCCGATATTTTCTGCGCTCTCGCTTCTACCACGGTTTTTTCCGTCATGGACGGCCCAAAGAACGTCATGCAGCTGTGTCTCCGACCCGCCCAGGACGAAAAGCCCATTTTCTGTCATGATTTTTTGTCATAGAAGTAGGACCCCACCACATCTATGATGATACCGGGTTTTGTCACAATTATCGTCATAGAAGTGTCATAAGTATGACAGAAAAGATTATCGTTCGGCCCAAAATGTCACTGGTGTGTCTTTTTTTGTAGTGCTACTGGTTCTATTTCCTCAACCCTTCCATTTCCTCATTATTGTGTTGTGTGCTTGTTCATATCTGTTTGAAGACTTTGACTGAAGACTTCAATTTCCTTAGTCCAATTTCTTCAGTCTGTTTATCTTCATCCTGTTTATCATGTGCTTATGCTTTCTGTACTCTGTGTTTGTTTCCACTTCATCATGATGTTTATGCTTATGTTATGTTATGACTGCATCTGAGTACTTATTCCACTGCAAGTAGTTCTTCTCTAAGGAATTTCCTCGCCCTGAATTTCCTTAGTGAAGAATTCATAAAAATCGCCTATTCACCCCCCTCTAGTCAACTTAACGCACTTTCAGTGATGGACAAGACCCATCCGTTAGCTTAGCATAATGATCGTTAAGTTTTATTACTATTGCTTTCTTCATGACTTATACATATTCCTCTGACTATAAGATTATGCAATTCCTGAATACCGGAGGAACACCTTGTGTGCTATCAAACGTCACTGTTGAGTATTATGTTTAGTTAGGAAATACGAGATAGACTAGGATATGTTCCTGCTTGTCTTGTACTCCAAGTTGACCATGTACTCTTATATATATGCTCACGAAGCTCAAGCAATACAACGAATTATTCCACCAAACCCCTCTCTCCCTTCTAACATGGTATCAGCCTAACCGATCCAAACCGTAGCCGCCGTCGCCGCCTTCGCTTCATGCCGCTGAGGCGGTCAGCCTCCATGACCGCCGCCGGGGGCCGCGCCGCCCGTACCTAGGGTTAGTCCGCCGATCGCATTGATCAGTTGCCCTAGAGAGTCTTTTCCCGATCCTTTGATCCGGAGTTTTCTCTCTCAGACCATCGTTAGGCCGGTCGCTTTGATCGGTGTCTATTTTTTTGGTTATCCGATCTATAGATCGGTTTGCATCGCCCGTCCACCGTCGTCTCACCGCGCGTCTTTGCTCCAATATTGGATTGTGGCCTCCACAACTCTCCTCCGTCCAGATCGGTTGCGGCACCCCGGCTTCACGCATGCATCAGCGCGCCACAAGTGCGCGGCCCTACGATGCTTGGTTGCGCCACGCCACAGGCGTGGCAGCACCCCGCGGGTGTCCCCGATTGCTTGCGCCAGTGGTCGGGCCGCTTAAGCCGGGTGCATCCGCCACGTTGTTTCGGCCCTATAGCTATATGCACCGATGCACCGTCCTGGACGAGGATGTGTTGGACGTCGAGAGCTGGATCGCTCTCCATCACCACCGCATCCAGTGTACAGCGCGGCCGTCGTCGCTCCTGTTCTCGAGTACAGCACGCTCTTCACCGATCGAGCAACGGGCTGTTGCTGCGTCGCTCCTTCAGGCCGTAGCATCGCTGCCCCGTGGTTCTCTCCATGGCTGCACCGATCCGCACCGCCGCTGCGTCGCTCCTCTCGGGCCATAGCGTGGCCGCACGTGGTCTTCGTCGCCGCCCTGAGGCTGTTCCCGTGGTTGCACCATATTGCGCGCTACTACTGCATCGCCCCTTCGGGCCGTAGTGCCGCGGCCCGCGGTCAACCGCCGTACCGAGGCCGTCCGCTCCAGGCCGTCCCCAAAGCTGCACCGACTCGCTGTTGCTGCCAGACGCTTCGCCGGGTCAGAAGCGAAGCGTGGCACGCGATCCTCGCAACCACCCGAGGTCTTCCCGTCGTCGCCCCGACCAGCCCGCCGCCGTTGCGTCGCCCCTTCGGGCCGTAACGCTGCGGCCCGCGGTCCACCGCCGTCCACGCGCGTTGACTTCCACGTGATATGCGCCGCACCGCCTCTCCTGGCGCGGGCACGCCACCGTCCACGCAGGTCTTCATCATGATGTCGGGTTCTCCTCGCCTACATCGAGCACCGCCGCCGTGCTTTTGACCTAGCCGCCGCCGCCGCCTCCTCAGGCCGCCGCCGCCGCTCTTCTTCCCAGTCCACGGCGCCTTCCTCGACACCGGCAACCCCGACTCGACACCGACCACGGCGTTCTTCGCACAGCTACCTCGACTACAGCTACACCACCTACGCTCTCGGCTACATCGACAAACGACACAATGGGCTACCGCCTTGCTTGAGGAACCTCGTCGGGTTTCCACTCCAGCCATGACTTCCGCGATGCATCGACTGTTACGACTGTTGGGGGTGTCCATCGGCTTGCCTTCGGATTCTTGTCCAGTCTCACCGTCTGCGTCGCTACCGTTGTGACTGTGGGGGGATGTTGAGTATTATGTTTAGTTAGGAAATACGAGATAGACTAGGATATGTTCCTGCTTTTCTTGTACTCCAAGTTGACCATGTACTCTTATATATATGCTCACGAGGCTCAAGCAATACAACGAATTATTCCACCAAACCCCTCTCTCCCTTCTAACAGTCACAACGTAACTGGGTGATTATAAATATGCTCTACAGGTGTCTCCGAAGGTGTTGGTTGGGTTGGCATAGATCAAGATTAGGATTTGTCACTCCGAGTATCGGAGAGGTATCTTTGGGCCCTCTCGGTAATGCACATCACTATAAGCCTTGCAAGCAATGTGACTAATGAGTTAGTTGCGGGATGATGCATTATGGAACGAGTAAAGAGAATTCCCGGTAACGAGATTGAACTAGGTATGATGATGTTGGGGAACGTAGTAATTTCAAAAAATTTCCTACGCACACACAGGACCATGGTGATGGCATAGCAACGAGAGGGGAGAGTGTCTGTCCACGCACTCGTGAGACCGAAAGCGAAGCGTTATAACAACGCGGTTGATGTAGTTGTACGTCTTCACGATCCGACCGATCCAAGCACCGAACGACGGCACCTCCGAGTTACGCACACGTTCAGCTCGATGACGATCCCGGACTCGATCCAGCAAAGTGTCGGGATGAGTTCCACAAGACGACGGCGTGGTGGCGATGATGATGCTCCACCGGCGCAGGGCTTCGCCTAAGCTCCGCGACGATATGACCAAGGTGGAATATAGTGGAGGGGGCCACCGCACACGG
Source organism: Aegilops bicornis (assembly GCA_021605145.1). Lineage (NCBI taxonomy): Eukaryota > Viridiplantae > Streptophyta > Magnoliopsida > Poales > Poaceae > Aegilops > Aegilops bicornis. The sequence goes on from CM038672.1 coordinate 631,084,810, forward strand.
CTAAGGAACGATCCGTAGATCAACTTCTGTGTCCATGGGGTGCCCCCTGCCCCCGTATATAAATGAGAGGAGGAGGGGAGGGCCGGCCCTCTCTATGGCGCGCCCTAGGGGAGTCCTACTCCCACCGGGAGTAGGATTCCCCTTTTCCTAGTCCAACTAGGAACCCTTCCATGTAGTAGGAGTAGGAGAGAAGGAAAGGGAAGAGAGAAGGAGAAGGAAGGAAGGTGCGCCTCCCTAGTCCAATTCGGACTAGTCCAAGGGGAGGGTGCGGCCACTCTTTTGGCCCTTTCTCTCCTTTCCCGTATGGCCCAAAGAGGCCCAATACGAATTCCCGTAACTTTCCGGTACTCCCAAAAATACCCGAATCACTCGGAACCTTTCCGAACTCCGAATATAGTCGTCCAATATATCGATCTTTACGTCTCGACCATTTCGAGACTCCTCGTCATGTCCCCGATCTCATCCGGGACTCCGAACTCCTTCGGTACATCAAAACTCATAAACTCATAATAAAACCGCCATCGTAACGTTAAGCGTTGCGGAACCTACGGGTTCGAGAACTATGTAGACATGACCTAGAACTATTCTCGGTCAATAACCAATAGCGGAACCTGGATGCTCATATTGGCTCCTACATATTCTACGAAGATATTTATCGGTCAAACCGCATAACAACATGCGTTGTTCCCTTTGTCATCGGTATGTTACTTGCCCGAGATTCGATCGTCGGTATCCAATACCTAGTTCAATCTCGTTACCGGCAAGTCTCTTTACTCGTTCCGTAATGCATCATTCCGTAACTAACTCATTAGCTACATTGCTTGCAAGGCTTATAGTGATGTGCATTACCGAGAGGGCCCAGAGATACCTCTCCGACAATCGGAGTGACAAATCCTAATCTCGAAATACGCCAACCCAACATCTGCCTTTGGAGACACCTGTAGTACTCCTTTATAATCACCCAGTTACGTTGTGACGTTTGGTAGTACCCAAAGTGTTCCTCCGGTAAACGTGAGTTGCATAATCTCATAGTTATAGGAACATGTATAACTCATGGATAAAAGCAATAGCAACATACTAAACGATCGGGTGCTAAGCTAATGGAATGGGTCATGTCAATCAGATCATTCAACCAATGATGTGACCTTGTCAATCAAATGACAACTCCTTTGTCTATGGTTAGGAAACTTAACCATCTTTGATTAACAAGCTAGTCTAGTAGAGGCATACTAGTGACACTCTGTTTGTCTATGTATTCACACATGTATTATGTTTCCGGTTAATACAATTCTAGCATGAATAATAAACATTTATCATGATATAAGGAAATAAATAATAACTTTATTATTGCCTCTAGGGCATATTTCCTTGATCTCCCACTTGCACTAGAGTCAATAATCTAGTTCACATCGCCATGTGATTTAACATCAATAGTTCACATCTATATGTGGTTAACACCCATAGTTCACATCGACATGTGACCAACACCCAAAGGGTTTACTAGAGTCAGTAATCTAGTTCACATCGCCATGTGATTAACACCCAAAGAGTACTAAGGTGTGATCATGTTTTGCTTGTGAGATAATTTTAGTCAACGGGTCTGTCACATTCAGAGCCGTAAGTATTTTGCAAATTTCTATGTCTACAATGCTCGCACGGAGCTACTCTAGCTAATTGCTCCCACTTTCAATATGTATCTAGATCGAGACTTAGAGTCATCCAGATCGGTGTCAAAACTTGCATCGACGTAACCCTTTACGCATTTAACCTTTTGTCACTTCCATAATCGAGAAACATATCCTTATTCCACTAAGGATAATTTTGACCCATTGTCCGATGATCTACTCCTAGATCACTATTGTCTTCAGTACACAGCATGGCATACTTTATAGAACCTATGGCCAAGGCATAGGGAATGACTTTCATTCTCATTCTATCTTACGCCGTGGTCGGGTTTTGAGTCTTACTCAATTTCACACCTTGTAACACAGGCAAGAACTCTTTCTTTGATCGCTCCATTTTGAACTACTTCAAAATCTTGTCAAGGTATGTACTCATTGAAAAAAACTTATCAAGCGCTTTTGATCTATCTCTATAGATCTTGATGCTCAATATGTAAGCAGCTTCACCGAGGTCCTTCTTTGAAAAACTCCTTTCAAATACTCCTTTATGCTTTGCGTAATAATTCTACATTATCTCCGATCAACAATATGTCATTCACATATACTTATCGTAAATGTTGTAGTGCTCCCACTCACTTTCTTGTAAATACAGGCTTCTTCCAAAAGTCTCAGATAAAACCATATGCTTTGATCACACTATCAAAGCGTTTATTCCAACTCCGAGATGCTTGCACCAGTCCATAGATGGATCGCCGAAGCTTGCACATTTTGTTAGCTCCTTTAGGATTGACAAAACCTTCTGGTTGCATCATATACAACTCTTCTTTAATAAATCCATTAAAGAATGTAGTTTTTACATCCATTTGCCAGATTTCATAGAATGTGGCAATTGCTAACATGATTCGGACAGACTTAAGCATCGCTACGCTTGAGAAAATCTCATTGTAGTCAACACCTTGAACTTGTCGAAAACCCTTTTGTGACAAGTCGAGCTTTGTAGATAGTAACACTACTATCAGTGTCCGTCTTCCTCTTGAAGATCCATTTATATAATATGGCTTGCCGATCATCGGGCAACTCCATCAAAGTCCACACTTTGTTCTCATACATGGATCCCATCTCAGATTTCATGGTCTCAAACCATTTCGCGGAATCTGGGCTCATCATCGCTTCCTCATAGTTCGTAGGTTCATCATGGTCTAGTAACATGACTTCCGGAATAGGATTACCGTACCACTCAGTGCGGACTGTACTTTGGAAGACCTACGAGGTTTTGTAGTAACTTGATCTGAAGTTTCATGATCATCATCATTAACTTCCTCACTAATTGGTGTAGGAATCACCGGAACTGATTTACGTGATGAACTACTTTCCAATAAGGGAGAAGGTACAATTACCTCATCAAGCTCTACTTTCCTCCCACTCACTTCTTTCGAGAGAAACTTCTTCTCTAGAAAGGATCCATCTTAGCAACGAAAAACTTGCCTTCGGATCTGTGATAGAAGGTGTACCCAATAGTTACCTTTGGGTATTCTATGAAGACGCACTTCTCCGATTTGGGTTCGAGCTTATCGGTGAAAACTTTTTCACATAAGCATCACAACTCCAAACTTTTAAGAAACGACAGCTTAGGTTTCATTGTTAAACCATAGTTCATACGGTGTCGCCTCAACGGATTTAGATGGTGCCCTATTAAACGTGAATGCAGCTGTCTCTAATGCATAACCCCAAAAGCGATAGTGGTAAATCGGTAAGATACATCATAGATCGCACCATATCCAATAAAAGTGTGGTTACGACGTTCGGACACACCATTATGCTGTGGTGTTCGGTGGCGTGAGTAGTGAAACTATTTCACATTGTTTTAATCAAGGCCAAACTCATAACTCAAATATTTTTCCTCTGCGATCATATCGTAGAAACTTTTATTTTCTTGTTACGATGATTCTTCACTTCACTCTGAAATTCTTTGAACTTTTCAAATGTTTCAGACTTGTGTTTCATCAAGTAGATATACCCATATCTGCTCAAATCATCTTGTGAAGGTCAGCAAATAACGATACTTGCCACGAGCATCAACACTCATTGGATCGCATACATCGGTATGTATTATTTCCAATAAGTCAAGAGCTTGTTCCATTGTTCCGAGAACGGAGTTTTAGTCATCTTGCCCAAAAGGCACGGTTCGCAAGCATCAAATGATTCATAATCAAGTGATTCCAAAATCCATCAGCATGGAGTTTCTTCATGCGCTTTACACCAATATGACCTAAACGGCGATTGCCACAAATAAGTTGCACTATCATTATTAACTTTGCATCTTTTGGTTTCAATATTATGAATATGTGTATCACTATGATCGAGATCCAATGAACCGTTTTCATTGGGTGTGTAAACATACAAGGTTTTATTCATGTAAACAGAACAACAATTTATTCTCTTACTTAAATGAATAACCGTATTGCAATAAACATGATCAAATCATATTTATGCTCAACACCAAATAACACTTATTTAGGTTCCACACTAATCCCGAAAGTATAGGGAGTGTGCGATGATGATCATATCAATCTTGGAACTCCTTCCAACACTCATCGTCACTTCCCTTCAACTAGTTTCTGCTTCATTCTGCAACTCCCGTTTCAAGTTACTACTCTTAGCAACTGAACCAAAGTATCAAATACCGAGGGGTTGCTACGAACACTAGTAAAATACACATCAATAATCAGTATATCAAATATACCTTTGTTCACTTTGCCATCCTTCTTATCCGCCAAATACTTGGGGTAGTTCCGCTTCTAGTGACCAGTTCCATTGCAGCAAAAGCACTTAGTCTCGTGCTTAGGTCCAGACTTGGGCTTCTTCACTCGAGCAGCAACTTGCTTGCCGCTTTCTTCTTGAAGTTCCCCTTCTTCCCTTTGCCCTTTTCCTTGAGACTAGTGGTCTTGTCAATCATCAACACTTGATGCTCTTTCTTGATTTCTACCTTCGTCGATTTCAACATCACGAAGAGCTCGGGAATCGTTTTCGTCATCCCTTGCATACTATAGTTCATCACGAAGTTCTAGTAACTTAGTGATGGTGACTAGAGAATTCTGTCAATCAATTGTCTTATCCGGAAGATTAACTCCCACTTGATTCAAGCGATTGAAGTACCTGCATAATCTGAGCACATGCTCACTAGTTGAGCGATTCTCCTCCATCTTTTAGCTTTAGAACTTTGTTGGAGACTTCATATCTCTCAACTCGGGTATTTGCTGGAAATATTAACTTCAACTCCTGGAACATCTCATATGGTCCATGACGTTCAAAACGTCTTTGAAGTCCCGATTCTAAGCCGTTAAGCATGGTGCACTAAACTATCAAGTAGTCATCATATTGAGCTAGCCAAACGTTCATAACGCCTTGCATCTGCTCCTGCAATAGGTTTGTCACCTAGCGGTGCATCAAGGACATAATTCTTCTGTGCAGCAATGAGGATAAACCTCGGATCACGGATCCAATCCGCATCATTGCTACTAACATCTTTCAATACAATTTTCTCTAGGAACATATATAAAAACATAGGGAAGCAACAACGCGAGCTATTGATCTACAACATAATTTGCAAAATACTACCAGGACTAAGTTCATGATAAATTTAAGTTCAATTAATCATATTACTTAAGAACTCCACTTAGACAGACATCTCTCTAGTCATCTTAAGTGATTACGTGATCCAAATCAACTAAACCATAACCGATCATCACGTGAGATGGAGTAGTTTTCAATGGTGAACATCACTATGTTGATCATATCTACTATATGATTCACGCCGACCTTTCGGCCTCCGTGTTCCGAGGCCATATCTGCATATGCTAGGCTCGTCAAGTTTAACCCGAGTATTCTGCATGTGCAAAACTGGCTTGCACCCGTTGTAGATGGACGTAGAGCTTATCACACCCGATCATCACGTGGTGTCTGGGCACGACGAACTTTGGCAACGGTGCATACTCAGGGAGAACACGTCTTGATAAATTTTTTTTTGAGAGATCATCTTAAAATGCTACCGTCAATCAAAGCAAGATAAGATGCATAAAGGATAAACATCACATGCAATCAATATAAGTGATATGATATGGCCATCATCATCTTGTGCTTGTGATCTCCATCTCCGAAGCACCGTCATGATCACCATCGTCACCGGTAGCGACACCTTGATCTCCATCGTAGCATCGTTGTCGTCTCGCCAACTATTGCTTCTACGACTATCGCTACCGCTTAGTGATAAAGTAAAGCAATTACATGGCGTTGCATTTCATACAATAAAGCGACAACCATATGGCTCTCGCCATTGCCGATAACTCGGTTACAAAACATGATCATCTCATACAATAAAATATAGCATCACGTCTTGACCATATCACATCACAACATGCCCTGCAAAAACAAGTTAGACGTCCTCTACTTTGTTGTTGCAAGTTTTACGTGGCTGCTACGGGCTGAGCAAGAACCGTTCTTACCTACGCATCAAAAACCACAACGATAGTTCGTCAAGTTGGTGCTGTTTTAACCTTCGCAAGGACCGGGCGTAGCCACACTCGGTTCAACTAAAGTGAGAGAGACAAACACCCGCCAGTCACCTTTAAGCAACGAGTGCTCGCAGCGGTGAAACCAGTCTCGCGTAAGCGTACGCGTAATGTCGGTCCGGCCGCTTCATCTCACAATACCGCCGAACCAAAGTATGACATGCCGGTAAGCAAGATGACTTATATCGCCCACAACTCACTTGTGTTCTACTCGTGCATATGACATCAACGCATAAAACCAGGCTCGGATGCCACTGTTGGGGAACGTAGTAATTTCAAAAATTTCCTACGCACACGGGACCATGGTGATGGCATAGCAACGAGAGGAGAGTGTCCGTCCACGCACTCGTAGACCGAAAGCGGAAGCGTTATAACAACGCGGTTGATGTAGTCGTACGTCTTCACGATCCGACCGATCCAAGCACCGAACGTACGGCACCTCCGAGTTCTGCACACGTTCAGCTCGATGACGATCCCCGGACTCTGATCCAGCAAAGTGTCGGGGATGAGTTCCGTCAGCACGACGGCGTGGTGACGATAATGATGCTCCACCGGCGCAGGGCTTCGCCTAAGCTCCACGACGATATGACCAAGGTGGAATATAGTGGAGGGGGGCACCGCACACGGCTAAGGAACGATCCGTAGATCAACTTCTGTGTCCATGGGGTGCCCCCTGCCCCCGTATATAAATGAGAGGAGGAGGGGAGGGCCGGCCCTCTCTATGGCGCCCTAGGGGAGTCCTACTCCCACCGGGAGTAGGATTCCCTTTCCTAGTCCAACTAGGAACCCTTCCATGTAGTAGGAGTAGGAGAGAAGGAAAGGGAAGAGAGAAGGAGAAGGAAGGAAGGGTGCGCCTCCCTAGTCCAATTCGGACTAGTCCAAGGGAGGTGCGGCCACTCTTTGGCCCTTTCTCCTTTCCAGTATGGCCCAAAGAGGCCCAATACGAATTCCCGTAACTCTCCGGTACTCCCAATAATACCCGAATCACTCGGAACCTTTCCGAACTCCGAATATAGTCGTCCAATATATCGATCTTTACGTCTCGACCATTTCGAGACTCCTCGTCATGTCCCCGATCTCATCCGGGACTCCGAACTCCTTCGGTACATCAAAACTCATAAACTCATAATAAAACTGTCATCGTGACGTTAAGCGTGCGGACCCTACGGGTTCGAGAACTATGTAGACATGACCTAGAACTATTCTCGGTCAATAACCAATACCGGAACCTGGATGCCCATATTGGCTCCTACATATTCTATGAAGATATTTATCGGTCAAACCGCATAACAACATACGTTGTTCCCTTTGTCATCGGTATGTTACTTGCCCGAGATTCGATCGTCGGTATCCAATACCTAGTTCAATCTCGTTACCGGCAAGTCTCTTTACTCGTTCCGTAATGCATCATTCCGTAACTAACTCATTAGCTACATTGCTTGCAAGGCTTATAGTGATGTGCATTACCGAGAGGGCCCAGAGATACCTCTCCGACAATCGGAGTGACAAATCCTAATCTCGAATACGCCAACCCAACATCTGCCTTTGGAGACACCTGTAGTACTCCTTTATAATCACCCAGATTCGTTGTGACGTTTGGTAGTACCCAAAGTGATCCTCCGGTAAAAGCGAGTTGCATAATCTCATAGTTATAGGAACATGTATAACTCATGGATAAAAGCAATAGCAACATACTAAACGATCGGGTGCTAAGCTAATGGAATGGGTCATGTCAATCAGATCATTCAACCAATGATGTGACCTTGTCAATCAAATGACAACTCCTTTGTCTATGGTTAGGAAACTTAACCATCTTTGATTAACAAGCTAGTCTAGTAGAGGCATACTAGTGACTCTGTTTGTCTATGTATTCACACATGTATTATGTTTCCGGTTAATACAATTCTAGCATGAATAATAAACATTTATCATGATATAAGGAAATAAATAATAACTTTATTATTGCCTCTAGGGCATATTTCCTTCAGATGACACCGACGATCGAATCTCGGGCAAGTAACATACCGATGACAAAGGCAATAACGCATGTTGTTATTGCGGTTTGACCGATAATGATCTTTGTAGAATATGTAGGAACCAATATGAGCATCCAGGTCCCGCTGTTGGTCATTGACCGGATATGTGTCTCAGTCATGTCTACATAGTTCTCAAACCCGTAGGGTCCGCACGCTTAACGTTCGATGACAATTTGTATTATGAGTTATGTGTTTTGGTGATCGAAGTTTGTTCGGAGTCCCGGATGAGATCACGGACATGACGAGGAGTCTCGAAATAGTCAAGAGGTAAAGATTGATATAATGGAAGGTGGTATTCGGACATCAGAATGGTTTCGAGAGGTTCGGGTATTTTACCGGAGTACCAAGGGGTTACCGGAACCCCTCGGGGGAAGTCATGGGCCTCATGGGCCACGGGAGAGAGAGGGGACATCCCACAAAGGGGTGGCCGCGCCCCCCCCCCATGGGAGTCCGAATAGGACTAGGGGACGGGGCGGCACCCCCCTTTCCCTCTTTCCCTCTCCCTCTCCCACTCCTTCCTTTTCCCCTCCGATGAAGAAAGGAAAAAAGGGAGGTGAATCCTACTAGGAGTGGAGTCCTACTAGGACTCCCCCCCATGGCGCGCCCCTCTTGGTCGACCGCCTCCTCCTCCCCTACTTTATATACGGGGGCAGGGGGCACCCCATAGCACATCAATTGTTCTCTTAGCCCTGTGCGGTGCCCCCCACCATAATTTACTCCTCCGGTTATAGCGTTATAGTGCTTAGGCGAAGCCCTGCGTGGATCACATCACCGTCACCAGGCCGTCGTGCTGACAGAACTCTCCCTCGACCCTCTGCTGGATCAAGAGCTCGAGGGATGTCATCGAGCTAAACGTGTGCTGAACTCGGAGGTGACGTACGTTCGGTACTAGATTGGTTGGATCGTGAAGACGTTCGACTACATCAACCGTGTTAACTTAATGCTTCTGCTTTCGGTCTACGAGGGTACATGGACACACTCTCCCCCTCTCGTTGCTATGCATATCCTAGATAGATCTTGCATGAGCGTAGGAATTTTTTTGAAATTGCATGCTACGTTCCCAACAGTGGCATCCGAGCCAGGTCTACGCATAGATGATATGCACGAGTAGAACACAAAGAGTTATGGGCGATAATTGTCATACTGCTTACCACCAACGTCTTATTTTTATTCGGCGGTATTGTTGGATGAAGCGGCCTGGACCAACATTACATGACCACGTTCATGAGACCGGTTCTAACGACGTGCTTTTGCACACGGGTGGCTGGCGGGTGTCTGTTTCTCCAACTTTAGTTGAATTGAATTTCACTACGGCCGGTCCTTGTTGAAGGTTAAAACATCACACTTGACAAAAAATCGTTGTGGTTTTGATGCGTAGGTAAGAACAGTTCTTGCTAGAAGCCCGTAGCAGCCACGTAAAAGTTGCAACAACAAAGTAGAGGATGTCTAACTTGTTTTTGCAGGGCATGTTGTGATATGATATGGTCAAGACATGATGTGATATAAGTTATTGTATGAGATGATCATGTTTTGTAAAAGTTATCGGCAACTGGCAGGAGCCTTATGGTTGTCGCTTTATTGTATGAAATGCAATCGCCATGTAATTGCTTTACTTTGTCACTATGCTGTAGCGATTGTTGTAGAAGCAATAGTTGGCGAGACGACAACGACGCTACGATGGAGATCAAGGTGTCGAGCTGGTGACGATGGAGATCATGACGGTGATTTGAAGATAGATATCAAAGGCACAAGATGCTGATGGCCATATCATGTCACATATTTTGATTGCATGTGATGTTTATCCTTTATGCATCTTATTTTGCTTAGTACGGCGATAGCATTATAGGATGATCCCTCACTAAATTTCAAGGTATAATTAAGTGTTCTCCCTGAGTATGCACCGTTGCTACAGTTCGTCGTGCTAAGATACCACGTGATGATCGGGTGTGATAAGCTCTACGTTCACATACGACGGGTGCAAGCCAGTTTTGCACGTGCAGCATACTCGGGTTAAACTTGACGAGCCTAGCATATGCAAATATGGCCTCGGAACACTAAGACCGAAAGGTCGAACGTGAATCATATAGTAGATATGATCAACATAGATATGTTCACCATTGAAAACTACTCCATCTCACGTGATGATCGGACATGGTTTAGTTGATATGGATCACGTGATCATTTAGATGACTAGAGGGATGTCTATCTAAGTGAGAGTTCTTAAGTAATATGATTAATTGAACTTTAATTTATTATGAACTTAGTCCTGATAGTTTTTGCATATCTATGTTGTTGTAGATCAATGGCCCATGCTACCGTTCCCTTGAATTTTAATGCGTTCCTAGTGAAAACTAAGTTGAAAGATGATGGTAGCAACTACACGGACTGGGTCCATTACTTGAGGATTATCCTCATTGCTGCACAGAAGAATTACGTCCTGGAAGCACCGCTAGGTGCAAGGCCCACTACAGGAGCAACTGCGGACGTTATGAACGTCTGGCAAGCTAAAGCTGATAACTACTCGATAGTTTAGTGTGCCATGCCTTACGACTTAGAATCGGGACTTCAAAGACATTTTGAATGTCATGGAGCATATGAGATGTTCCAGGAGTTGAAGTTGATATTTCAAGCAAATTCCCGAGTTGAGAGATATGAAGTCTCCAACAAGTTCTATAGCTACAAGATGGAGGGGAATAGTTCTGTCAGTGAACACATACTTAGAATGTCTGGGTACCATACCCACTTGACTTAGCTAGGAGTTAATCTTCCTGATGAGAGTGTCATTGACAAAGTTCTTCAATCACTGCCACCAAGCTATAAAGGCTTCGTGATGAACTATATCATGCAACAGATGCAAAAGACAATTCCCGAGCTCTTCGCAATGCTTTAGGCTGTGGAGGTAGAAATCAAGACGGAGCATCAAGTGTTGATGGTTAACAAGACCACTAGTTTGAAGAAAAAGGGCAAAGGGAAGAAGGGGAACTTCAAGAAGAATAGCAAGCAAGTTGCTGCTCAAGGGAAGAAGCCCAATTCTGGACCTAAGCCTGAAATTGAGTGCTTCTACTGCAAAGGGACTGGTCACTGGAAGCGGAACTGCCCCAAGTATTTGGCGGATAAGAAGGATGGCAAAGTGAAAGGTATATTTGATATACATGTTATTGATGTGTACCTTACTAATGCTCGTAGTAGCGTCTGGGTATTTGATACTGGTTCTGTTGCTCATATGTGCAACTCGAAACAGGGGCTACGGATTAAACGAAGATTGGCTAAGGATGAGGTGACGATGCGCGTCGGAAATGGTTCCAAGGTCGATGTGATCGCCGTCGGCACGCTACCTCTACATCTACCTTTGGATTAGTTTTAGACCTGAATAATTGTTATTTGGTGCCAACGTTGAGCATGAACATTATATCAGGATCTTGTTTGATGCGAGACGGTTATTCATTTAAATCAGAGAATAATAGTTGTTCTATTTATATGAGTAATATCTTTTATGGTCATGCACCCTTGATGAGTGGTCTATTTTTGTTGAATCTCGATCGTAGTGATACACATATTCATAATATTGAAACCAATAGATGCAAAGTTAATAATGATAGTGCAACTTATTTGTGGCACTGCGGTTTAGGTCATATTGGTGTAAAGCCCATGAAGAAACTCCATGCAGATGGACTTTTGGAATCACTTGATGCTTGCGAACCATGCCTCATGGGCAAGATGACTAAGACTCCATTCTTCAGAAAAATGGAGCGAGCCACTGACTTATTGGAAATAATACATACTGATGTGTGCGGTCCGATGATTGTTGAGGCTCGCGGCGGGTATCGTTATTTTCTGACCTTCACAGATGATTTGAGAAGATATGGGTATATCTACTTAATGAAACACAAGTATGAAACATTTGAAAAGTTCGAAGAATTTCAGAGTGACGTGGAAATCACCGTAACAAAAAAAATAAAGTTTCTACTATATGATCACGGAGGCGAATATTTGAGTTACGAGTTTGGTCTTCATTTGAAACAATGTGGAATAGTTTCACAACTCACGCCACCTGGAACACCACAGCGTAATGGTGTGTCCGAACGTCGTAATCGTACTTTATTAGATATGGTGCGATCTATGATGTCTCTTACCGATTTACCACTACCGTTTTGGGGTTATGCTTTAGAGACGGCCGCATTCACGTTAAATAGGGCACCATCTAAATCCGTTGAGACGACATCGTATGAACTGTGGTTTGGCAGAAACCTAAGCTATCGTTTCTTAAAGTTTGAGGCTGCGATGCTCATTTGAAAAAGCTTCAACCTAATAAGCTCGAACCCAAATCGGAGAAGTGCGTCTTCATAGGATACCGAAAAGAAACTGTTGGGTACACCTCGTATCACAGATCCGAAGGCAAGATCTTTGTTGCTAAGAATGGATCCTTTCTAGAGAAGGAGTTTCTCTCGAAAGAAGTGAGTGGGAGGAAAGTAGAACTTGATGAGGTAATTGTACCTTCTCCCGAATTGGAAAATAGTTCATCATAGAGATCAGTTCCAATGATGCCTACGCCAATTAGTGATGAAGTTAATGATGATGATCATGAAATCAGTTCCAGTGATTACTACCGAACCTCGTAGGTCAACCAGAGTACGGTCTGCACCAGAGTGGTACGGTAATCCTATTCTGGAAGTCATGTTACTAGACCATGACGAACCTAGGAACCATGAGGAAGCTATGATGAGCCCAGATTCCACAAAATGGCTTGAGGCCATGAAATCTGAGATGGATCCATGTATGAGAACAAAGTATGGACTTTGGTTGACTTGCCCGATGATCGGCAAGCCATAGAGAATAAATGGATCTTCAAGAAGAAGACCTGACCGACGGTAACGTTACTGTCTATAAATCTCGACTTGTTGTGAAAGGTTTTCGACAAGTTCAAGGAGTTGACTACGATGAGACCTTCTCACCCGTAGCGATGCTTAAGTCTGTCCGGATCATGTTAGCAATTGTCGCATTTTATGATTATGAAATTTGGCAAATGGATGTCAAAACTGCCTTCCTTAATGGATTTCTTAAAGAAGAGTTGTATATGATGCAATCAGAAGGTTTTTTAAATCCTAAAGGTGCTAACAAAGTGCACAAGCTCTAGCGATCCATTTATGGACTGGTGCAAGCCTCTCGGAGTTGGAATATACGCTTTGATAGTGTGACCAAAGCATATGGTTTTATACATACTTTTGGAGAAGCCTGTATTTACAAGAAAGTGAGTGGGAGCTCTGTAGATTTTCTAATATTATATGTGGATGACATATTGTTGATTGGAAATAATACAGAATTTCTGGATAGCATAAAAGGATACTTGAATAAGAATTTTTGAATGAAAGACCTCGATGAAGATGCTTATATATTGGGCATCAAGATCTATAGAGATAGATCAAGACGCTTAATTGGAATTTCACAAAGCACATACCTTGATAAAGTTTTGAAGAAGTTCAAAATGGAGGGTTCTTGCCTGTGTTACCAGGTGTGAAGTTGAGTCAGACTCAATGCCCGACCACTACAGAAGATAGAGAGAAAATGAAAGTCATTCCCTATGCCTTAGCCATAGGTTCGATCATGTATGCAATGTTGTGTACCAGACCTGATGTGTGTCTTGCTATATAAGTTTAGCAGGGAGGTACCAAAGTAATCCAGGAGTGGATCACCGGACAGCGGTCAAGAACATCCTGAAATACCTGAAAAGGACTAAGGATATGTTTCTCGTTTATGAAGGTGACAAAGAGCTTGTCGTAAATGGTTACATTGATGCAAGCTTTGACACTGATCCGGATGACTCTAAGTCACAAACTAGATATGTATTTATATTGAATGGTGGAGCTGTAAGTTGGTGCAGTTCCAAGCAGAGCGTCGTGGCAGGATCTATGTGTGAAGCGGAGTACATAGCTGCTTCGGAAGCAGCAAATGAAGGAGTCTGGATGAAGGAGTTCATATCCGATCTAGGTGTAATACCTAGTGCATTGGGGCCAATGAAAATCTTTCGTGACAATACTGGAGAAATTGCCTTAGCGAAGGAATCCAGATTTCACAATGGAACCAAACGCATCAAGAGACGCTTCAACTCCATCCGCGATCAAGTCAAGGAGGGAGACATAGAGATTTGCAAAATCCATACGGATCTGAATGTTGAAGATCCGTTGACTAAGCCTCTTCCACGAGCAAAACATGATCAGCACCAAGACTCCATGGGTGTTAGAATCATTACAATGTAATCTAGATTACTAACTCTAGTGCAAGTGGGAGACTGAAGGAAATATGCCCTAGAGGCAATAATAAAGTTGTTATTTATATTTCCTTACATCATGATAAATGTTTATTATTCATGCTAGAATTGTATTAACTGAAAACTTAGTACATGTGTGAATACATAGACCAAATAGAGTGTCCCTGGTATGCCTATACTTGACTAGCTCGTTAATCAAAGATGGTTAAGTTTCCTGACCATAGACATGTGTTGTTATTTGATGAACGGGATCACATCATTAGAGAATGATGTGATGGACAAGAACCATCCGTTAGCTTAGCATAATGATCGTTAAGTTCTATTGCTATTGCTTTCTTTAAGCTTATACATATTCCTCTGACTATGAGATTATGCAACTCCCGAATACCGAAGGAACACCTTGTGTGCTATCAAACGTCACAACATAACTGAGTGATTATAAATATGCTCTACAGGTGTCTCCGAAGGTGTTTGTTGGGTTGGCATAGATCGAGATTAGGATTTGTCACTCCGAGTATCGGAGAGGTATCTCTGGGCCCTCTCGGTAATGCACATCACTATAAGCCTTGCAAGCAATGTGACTAATGAGTTAGTTGTGGGACGATGCATTACGGAACGAGTATAGAGACTTTTCGGTAAGGAGATTGAACTAGGTATGATGATACCTACGATCGAATCTCGGGCAAGTAACATACCGATGACAAAGGGAATAACGTATGTTGTTACTGCGGTTTGACCGATAAAGATCTTCGTAGAATATGTAGGAACCAATATGAGCAGCCAGGTTCCACTATTGGTTATTGAACGGAGATGTGTCTCGGTCATGTCTACATAGTTCTCGAACCCGTAGGGTCCGCACGCTTAACATTCGATGACGATTTGTATTATGAGTTATGTTTTGGTGACAGAAGTTTGTTCGGAGTCCCGAATGAGATCACAGACATGACGAGGAGTCTCAAAATAGTCGAGAGGTAAAGATTATTATATTGGAAGGTGGTATTCAGACATCGGAATGGTTTTGAGAGGTTTCGGTATTTTACCGGAGTACCGAGGGGTTACCGGAACCCCCGGGGGAAGTCATGGGCCTCATGGGCCACGGGAGAGAGAGGGGACATCCCACAAATGGGTTCCCCCCCATGGGAGTCCGAATAGGACTAGGCGAGGGGGCGGCGCCCCCCTTTCCCTCTTTCCCTCTCCCTCTCCCACTCCTTCCTTTTCCCCTCTGATGAAGAAAGGAAAAGGGGGGGGGCGAATCCTACTAGGAGTGGAGTCCTAGTAGGACTCCACCCATGGTGCGCCCCTCTTGGCTGGCCGCCTCCTCCTCCCCTCCATTATATACGGGGGTAGGGGCACCCCATAGCACATCAATTGTTCTCTTAGCCGTGTGCGGTGCCCGCACCACAGTTTACTCCTCTGGTCATAGCGTCATAGTGCTTAGGCGAAGCCCTGTGCAGATCACATCACCATCACCGTCACCACGTCGTCGTGCTGACAGAACTCTCCCTCGACCCTCTGCTAGATCAAGAGTTTGAGGGACATCATCGAGCTAAACATGTGCTGAACTCGGAGGTGTCATACGTTCGGTACTAGATCGGTTGCATCATGAAGACGTTCAACTACATCAACCGCGTTAACTTAACGCTTCCGCTTTCGATCTACGAGGGTACGTGGACACACTCTCCCCCTCTCATTGCTATGCATCTCCTAGATAGATCTTGCATGAGTGTAGGAATTTTTTGAAATTGCATGCTACGTTCCCAACACATGCATCACATGTGGCTGCTCGAATCGTGGAAAAGTGGTGGTGACAACGCTTGTGACATCCATGGTGATGCTACTCGAGCACCCGGTCTCGAGTTCCGGGGTGAAAACCTAGGTCCGACCCGAGTTAGTTATATATACCTGGCAATGACGACGTTTCTACGTCGTTACCTTGTTGAAGGCATTGTACGGATATGCTTAGACTGATTCTTCACGGTGAAAACCTAGATTCTTATGTTGGTTGAATCCGGTGACGATGACGCTTGAGCGTTATTCCTTTCCTGAAGGCATTGCTGTTGAAGAACCACAGCGTCCGTGTGGTGTCATGACATAGTTGGTGTGGATATGAACATTGTTGAAGTTTGCCGAATGTTGATCTGATCGCTTTGATTTTTTTTGTTCCCCTAGCATACACATAGCTTTGATCTAATATGATTTTGCTATTTGCTGACGTGTTTTTGTTGGGAAACATAGCATGAAATTTCAAAAAAATTCCTATGCTCACGCAAGATCTATCTAGGAGATGCATAGCAACGAGAGGGTAAGAGTGTGTCCATGTACCCTGGTAGACCGAAAGCGGAAGCGTTTGTTAATGCGGTTGATGTAGTCGAACTTCTTCTTGTTCCGACCGATCAAGCACCGAACGTACGACACCTCCGAGTTCTGCACACATTCAGCTCGATGACGTCCCTTGAACTCTTGATCCAGCAAAGTGTCTAGGGAGAGTTCCGTCAGCACGACAGCGTGGTGACGGTGATGGTGAAGTAATCCGCACAGGGCTTCGCCTAAGCACTACGTGAATATGACCGGAGGCGTAAACTATGGAGGGGGGCGCCGTACACGGCTAACAATTGTTGGTCTGTGTTCTAGGCGCCCCTCCCCATGTATATATAGGTGGGAGAGGAAGGGGAGCAGCCTAGGGGCGCCCCAAGTAGGAGGAATCCTACTTGGGGCCTCCTCCACCCGGCCTCCCCTTTCCTTATCTCCGGAGGGGGGAAGGAAAGAGGGGAGAGGGGAAAGGAAGGGGGAATCCTATTCCCTCTATTTCATTTCCTCCTCCCATTTTCCTTTCTCCACTTAGATCGGCCCATGTGAGGGCGCACCAGCCCACAAGGGGCTGGTCTGTCCCGCCCTAGGCCCAATAAGGCCCATATCTTTGCCGGGGGGTGCCCGGAACCCCTTCCATTGACCCGACACGCACTGCCAGTACCCCGGAACACTTCCGGTGTCCGAATACTATCGTCCTATATATGAATCTTTACCTCTCGACCATTTCGAGACTCCTCGTCATGTCCACGATCTAATCCGGGACTCCAAACAACATTCGGTCACCAAATCACATAAATCATATAATACAACATGGCATACTTTATAGAACCTATGGCTGAGGCATAGGGAATGACATTCATTCTCTTTCTATCTTCTGTTGTGGTCGGGTTTTGAGTCTTACTCAACTTTATACCTTGCAATACAGGCAAGAACTCCTTCTTTGACTGTTCCATTTTGAACTACTTCAAAATCTTGTCAACGTATGTACTCATTGAAAAATCTTATTAACCGTCTCGATCTATCTCTATAGATCTTCATGCCCAATATATAAGCAGCTTCACCAAGGTCTTTCTTTGAAAGACTCCTTTCAAACACTCCTTTATGCTTGCCAGAAAATTATACATCATTTCCGACCAACAGTATGTCATTCACATATACTTATCACAAAGACTGTAGTGCTTCCACACACTTTCTTGTAAATACAAGCTTCACCGCAAGTCTATATAAAACTATATGCTTTGATGAACTCATCAAAGCGTATATTCCAACTTCGAGATGCTTGCACCAGTCCATAGATGGATCGCTGGAGCTTGCACACTTTGTTAGCACCTTTAGGATCGACAAAACCTTCTGGTTGCATCATATACAACTCTTCTTTAATAAATCCATTAAGGAATGCAGTTTTGACATCCATTTGCCAGATTACATAAAATGCGGCAATTGCTAACATGATTCAGACAGACTTAAGCATTGATGTGAGTGAGAAAATGTCATTGTAGTCAACACCTTGAACTTGTCGAAAACCTTTCGCAACAAGTCGAGCTTTGTAGATAATAACATTACCATCAGCGTCAGTCTTCTTCTTGAAGATCCATTTATTCTCTATGGATTGCCGATCATCGGGCAAGTCAACCAAAGTCCATACTTTGTTCTCATACATGGATCCTATCTCAGATTTCATGGCCTCAAGCCATTTTGCAGAATCTGGGCTCATCATCGCTTCCTCATAGTTCATAGGTTCGTCATGGTCTAGTAACATGACTTCCAGAACAGGATTACCATACCACTCTGGTGCGGAACATGCTCTCGTTGACCTACGAGGTTCGGTAGTAACTTGATCTGAAGTTTCATGATCATTATCATTAGGTTCCTCTCTAGTTCGTGTAGGCATCACGAGAACGGATTTCTCTGATGAGCTACTTTCCAATTCGAGAGAAGGTACAATTACCTCATCAAGTTATACTTTCCTCCCACTCACTTCTTTCGAGAGAAACTCCTTCTCTAGAAAGGATTCATTCTTAGCAACAAAGATCTTGCCTTCGGATCTGCGATAGAAGGTGTACCCAAAAGTTTCTTTTGGGTATCCTATGAAGACGCACTTCTCCAATTTGGGTTCGAGCTTATCAGGCTGAAGCTTTTTCACATAAGCATCGCAACCCCAAACTTTAAGAAACGACAGCTTAGGTTTCTTGCCAAACCATAGTTTATACGGTGTCATCTCAACGGATTTAGATGGTGCCCTATTTAACGTGAATGTAGTTGTCTCTAATGCATAACCCCAAAACGATAGCGGTAAATCGGTAAGAGAGATCATAGATCGCACCATATCTAATAAAGTACGATTATGACGTTCGGACACACCATTATGTTGTGCTGTTCCAGGTGGCGTGAGTTGTGAAACATTTCCACATTGTTTTAAATGAAGGTCAAACTCGTAACTCAAATATTCGCCTCCATGATCAGATCGTAGAAACTTTATTTTCTTGTTACGATGATTCTCCACTTCACTCTGAAATTCTTTGAACTTTTCAAATGTTTTAGACTTGTGTTTCATTAAGTAGATATACCCATATCTGCTCAAATCATCTGTGAAAATCATCTGTTTGCTTGTGTGTTGGATTGCTTGCTTGTCACGATGGCTCAATATAATACTAAATTGTGTGACTTTGCCAATACCAACAACAATGATTTTCTTAGCACTTTGATTGCTCCTCTTACCGATGTTCAATCTTGTTATGAAAGATCAATTCGCCGGCCTTCCTAGTGAAGATGCCGCTACCCATCTAAACAACTTTGTTGATTTGTGTGATATGCAAAAGAAGAAAGATGTGGACAATGATATTGTTAAATTGAAGCTATTTCCTTTTTTGCTTAGAGATCGTGCTAAAACTTGGTTTTCGTCTTTGCCTAAAAATAGTATTGATTCTTGGAATAAATGCAAAGATGCTTTTATCTCTAAGTATTTTCCTCCCGCTAAGATCATCTCTCTTAGAAACGATATTATGAATTTTAAGCAACTTGATCTTGAACATGTTGCACAAGCTTGGGAGAGAATGAAATTAATGATACGTAATTGCCCTACACATGGTTTGAATTTATGGATGATTATACAAAAACTTTATGCCGGATTGAATTTTGCTTCAAGAAATCTTTTAGATTCGGCCACGGGAGGCACTTTTATGGAAATCACTTTAGGAGAAGCTACTAAACTCCTAGATAATATTATGGTTAATTATTCTCAATGGCGCACTGAAAGATCTACTAGTAAAAAGGTGCATGCAATTGAAGAGATTAATGTTTTGAGTGGAAAGATGGATGGACTTATGAATTTTTTTGCTAATAAGAGTGTTTCTTCTGATCCTAATGATATGCCTTTGTCCACTTTGATTGAGAATAATAATGAATCTATGGATGTGAATTTTGTTGGTACAAACAATTTTGGTAACAACGCTTATAGAGGAAACTTTAATCCTAGGCCGTATCCTAGTAATTCCTCTAATAATCATGGTAATTCCTACAACAACTCTTATGGAAATTTTAATAAGATGCCCTCTGATTTTGAGACTAGTGTTAAAGAATTTATGATTTCTCAAAAGAATTTCAATGCTTTGCTTGAAGAAAAATTGCCTAAGATTGATGAGTTGGCTAGGAACGTGGATAGAATTTCTCTTGATGCTGATTCTTTGAACATAGATCTATTCCACCTAAGCATGATATCAATGAGTCTCTCAAAGCTATGAGAATTTCCATTGATGAGTGCAAAGAAAGAACCGCTAGGATGCGTGCAAAAAAAGATTGCTTTGTGAAAGCGTGTTCTTCTAGTTTTCATGATAATAAGGATCAAGATCTAAAAGTGATTGATGCGTCTCCTATTAAATCCTTGTTTTGCAAGATGAACTTGATAATGATGGGACTGGAGATGAGTCAACTTTGGTTCAAAGGCGTCCCAATGATTCTGAGTTTTCAGATCTTGATGCAAAAATTCGTAAAAGTGGGATTGAAGAGGTCAAAACTTTACATAGCAATGAACCCACTATTTTGGATTTCAAGGAATTTAATTATGATAATTGTTCTTTAGTAGATTGTATTTCCTTGTTGCAATCCGTGTTAAATTCTCCTCATGCTTATAGTCAAAATAAAACTTTTACTAAACATATCATTGATGCTTTAATGCAATCTTATGAAGAAAAGCTTGAATTAGAAGTCTCTATCCCTAGAAAACTTTATGATGAGTGGGAACCTACTATTAAAATTAATATTAAAGATCACGAATGCTATGCTTTGTGTGATTTGGGTGCTAGTGTTTCCACGATTCCAAAAACTTTGTGTGATGTGTTAGGTTTCCGTGAATTTGATGATTGTTCTTTAAAATTGCATCTTGCGGATTCCACCATTAAGAAACCTATGGGAAGGATTAATGATGTTCTTTTTGTTGCAAATAGGAATTATGTGCCCATAGATTTTATTGTTCTTGATATAGATTGCTATCCCCTACATGTCCTATTATGCTTGGTAGATCTTCCTTAGAATGATTGGTGCAATTATTGATATTAAAGAAGGAAATATTAGATTCCAATTTCCATTAAGGAAAGGCATGGAACACTTTCCTAGGAAGAAAATTAAATTACCTTATGAATCTATTATGAGAGCCACTTATGGATTGCATACCAAAGATGATAATACCTAGATCTATTCTTGCCTTTATGCCTTGCTAGGGGCGTTAAACAATAGAGCTTGCCTTTATGCCTCTGGTTAGATGTGGTTTTATGTTTTAATTAATGTCTGTGCCAAGTAGAACCTTTGGGAAGACTTGGGTGAAGTCTTTATGATCTTGCTGTAAAAAACAGAAACTTTAGCACTCACGAGATTAGCTGCCATTTTTTACTGGAGAGTGCTTTTAGGTTGATTATTTTTGAAGATAATTAATAGAAAAATTCCTCACGTCCACCAATTTATTTCACAATTTTTGAAGTTACAGAAGTATACGTTTGATACAGATTACTACAGACTGTTCTATTTTTGACAGTGTTGTTTGCTTATTTTGATGAATCTATGGCTAGTATCGGTGGGTATGAACCATAGAGAAGTTGGAATACAGTAGGTTTAACACCAATATAAATAAAGAATGAGTTCATTACAGTACCTTAAAGTGGTGATTTGTTTTCTTATACTAACGGAGCTCATGAGATTTTCTGTTGAGTTTTGTGTTGTGAAGTTTTCAAGTTTTGGGTAAAGATTTGATGGATTATGGAATAAGGAGTGGCAAGAGCCTAAGCTTGGGGATGCCCAAGGCACCGCAAGGTGAAATTCAAGGATAACCAAAAGCCTAAGCTTGGGGATGCACCGGAAGGCATCCCCTCTTTCGTCTTCGTTTATCGGTAACTTTACTTGAGGCTATATTTTTATTCACCACATGATATGTGTTTTGCTTGGAGCGTCTCGTATGATTTGAGTCTTTGCTTTTTAGTTTACCACAATCATCCTTGCTGTACACACCTTTTGGGAGAGACACACATGAATCAGAATTTATTAGAATACTCTTTGTGCTTCACTTATATCTTTTGAGCTAGATAATTTTGCTCTACTGCTTCACTTATATCTTTTAGAGCACGGTGGTGGTTTTATTTTATAGAAATTATTGATCTTTCATGCTTCACTTATATTATTTTGAGAGTCTTATAGAACAGCATGGTAATTTGCTTTGGCTATAAAATTAGTCCTAATATGATGAACATCCAAGATAGGTATGATAAAAACTATCATATAAAGTGCATCGAATACTATGAGAAGTTTGATACTTGATAATAGTTTTGAATATGAAGATGGTGATATTAGAGTCATGATAGTTGAGTAGTTGTAAATTTGAGAAATACGTGTTCTAAAGTTTGTGATTCCCGTAGCATGCACTGATGGTGAACCGTTATGTGATGAAGTCGGAGCATGATTTATTTATTGATTGTCTTCCTTATGAGTGGCGGTCGGGGACGAGCAATGGTCTTCTCCTACCAATATATCCCCTAGGAGCATGCGTGTAGTACTTTGTTTCGATAACTAATAGATTTTTGCAATAAGTATGTGAGTTCTTTATGACTAATGTTGAGTCCATGGATTATACGCACTCTCACCCTTCCACCATTGCTAGCCTCTCTAATACCGCGCACATTTCGCCGGTATCATACACCCACCATATACCTTCCTCAAAACAGCCACCATACCTACCTATTATGGCATTTCCATAGCCATTCCGAGATATATTGCCATGCAACTTACCACCGTTCCATTTGGTGACACGTTTCATCATCGTCATATTGCTTTGCATGATCATGTAGTTGACATCGTATTTGTGGCAAAGCCACCTTTATAATTCTTTCATACATGTCACTCTTGGTTCATTGCATATCCTGGTACACCGCCGGAGGCATTCACATAGAGTCATATTTTGTTCTAAGTATTGAGTTGTAATTTTTGAGTTGTAAGTAAATAAAAGTGTGATGATTATCATTATTAGAGCATTGTCCCAAGTGAGGAACTATGATTCCCCCACAAGTCGGGATGAGACTCCGGACGAAAAGAAAAAAAAAAGAAAAAAAGAGGCCATAAAGAAAAGAGAAAAAGGCCCAAATAAAAAAAAGATGAGAGAAAAATAGAGAAGGGACAATGTTACTATCCTTTTACCACACTTGTGCTTCAAAGTAGCACCATGATCTTCATGATAGAGAGTCTCCTATGTTGTCACTTTCATATACTAGTGGGAATTTTACATTATAGAACTTGGCTTGTATATTCCAATGATGGGCTTCCTCAAATGCCCTAGGTCTTCGTGAGCAAGCGAGTTGGATGCACACCCACTTAGTTTCTTTTGTTGAGCTTTCATACACTTATAGCTCTAGTGCATCCGTTGCATGGCAATCCCTACTCACTCACATTGATATCTATTGATGGGCATCTCCATAGCCCGTTGATACGCCTAGTTGATGTGAGACTATCTTGTCCTTTTTTGTCTTCTCCACAACAACCCTTCTATTCCACATATAGTGCTATGTCCATGGCTCACACTCATGTATTGCGTGAAGATTGAAAAATTTTAAGAACATCAAAAGTATGAAACAATTGCTTGGCTTGTCATCGGGGTGTGCATGATTTAAATATTTTGTGTGATGAAGATAGAGCATAGCCAGACTATATGATTTTGTAGGGATAACTTTCTTTGGCCATGTTATTTTGAGAAGACATGATTGCTTTGTTAGTATGCTTGAGGTATTATTATTTTTATGTCAATATTAAACTTTTATCTTGAACCTTTCGGATCTGAACATTCATGCCACAATAAAGAAAATTACATTGAGAATTATGCTAGGTAGCATTCCACATCAAAAATTATGTTTTTATCATTTACGTACTCGAGGACGAGCAGGAACTAAGCTTGGGGATGCTTGATACGTCTCCAACGTATCTATACTTTTTGATAATTCAATGCTATTATATTATCTGTTTTGGATGTTTAATGGGATTTATTATGCACTTTTATATTATTTTTGCAACTAACCTACTAACCAAAGGCCCAGTGCAAATTGTTGTTTTTTTGCCTATTTCAGTGTTTCACAGAAAAGGAATATCAAACAGAATCCAAATGGATTGAAACCTTCGGGAGAGTTATTTTTGAAACAAACGCAGTCCATGATACTTGGAGTGGACGTCAAGGAAGCAACGAGCCGACCATGAGGTAGGGAGGCGCACCCCCACCCTCGTGGGCCCCTCGCAGCTCCACCGACCTACTTCTTCCTCCTATATATACCCATATACCCCGAAACCAACCAGGAGCACTCTGAAACCCTATTTCCACCGCCGCAACCTTCATGCCCATGAGATCCCATCTTGGGGACTTTTCGGCGCTCAGAGGGGGAATCAATCACGGAGGGCTTCTACATCAACACCATAGCCTCTCTGATGGTGTGTGAGTAGTTTACCACAGACCTTCGGGTCCATAGTTATTAGCTAGATGGCTTCTTCTCTCTCTTTGGATCTCAATACAAAGTTCTCCTCGATTCTCTTGGAGATCTATTCGATGTAATTCTTTTTGCGGTGTGTTTGTCGAGATCCGATGAATTGTGGGTTTATGATCAAGATTATCTATGAACAATATTTGGTTCTTCTCTGAATTCTTATATGTATGATTTGATATCTTTGCAAATCTTTTCGAATTATCAGGTTGGTTTGGCCTACTAGATTGATCTTTCTTGCAATGGGAGAAGTGCTTAGCTTTGGGTTCAATCTTGCGGCGTCCTTTCCCAATGACAGCAGGGGCAGCAAGGCACATATTGTATTGTTGCCATCGAGGATAAAAATATGGGGTTTATATCATATTGCTTGAGTTTATCCCTCTACATCATGTCATCTTACCTAATGCGTGACTCTGTTCTTACGAACTTAATACTCTAGATGCATGCTGGATAGCGGTCGATGTGTGGAGTAATAGTAGTAGATGCAGAATCGTTTCGGTCTACTTGTCACGAACGTGATGCACTACTGGAAACAGGGAATTTGCCATCGGCCAGCTCTTTGCCATCTGCCAGCTGATGGCAAAGAACGTCTTTGCCATCTGCTTATAAAAACAGATGGCAAAGAACTGACAGACGGCAAAGAACATGGTTGCCATCAGCCAATTCTTTGCCATCTGCTAGTGGATGGCAAATAATCTTTGCCATCTGCTAGCAGATGGCAAAAGGTTGGCAAATCCTGTGGCCGTCAAGAGGGTAACGGCGTGCCAGCCCCACCTCTTTGCCATCTGCCAACAGACGGCAAAGATTCTTTGCCATCTGCTGGCAGATGGCAAAGAGATGGGACTATCTCTCTCCTTGATAAAAAAAGCAAAGAGTGAAAAATTAAAGAAAAGAAAACCCCCAGCCTCCCTAAAAAAACCCAGCCACCCCGAATCAGTCTCAGCCCACTCCGTGCGTCTTTGGATAGGGTTCCCGCCACCCTCACCGCCACCGCCGCCCTCACCGGTCGCCGCCCGCGTTGGTTTCCCCTACATGGCGGAGGATAGGCCATCCTTGATCCATTCCGCCCCACCGCGAGGGAGGAGACCGACCAGTTGCGCTTCCCGCCGGTCGCCCGCCACCCCAAGGATCAAGGCCGCCACGCTGGTCCCTGTCGATCCATCGCTCCGGATCCAGGCCGCCCTTGCCCGCCCGTCGGCCGGTCTATTTCCCACCGGATCCCATCTTCGTCGCCGTCCGACGCGCCTTCTTCAAGGAGCTGCGACCCCATGTCTCAGAGGAGCTAGCCCCGACGCCATTGATGCCCGAGCGACGCTCCCAAGCTAGGAGCGGCACCAGGACGACCACACCCCCGAACCCTTAAACTGCAAGGTGAGCTCGTCCCATTCTCTTCTTCCCTATAATGTTTCTGCAACCGTCGGATGAAACAAGAGACCTACTCTTCTATCCCACGTATGAGAATCTTATTCCCCTTGGACTCTCTAAGATTTCAGTGGATCGTGGTGATGCCCATTGGAGAACCTACAGGGAACGGAAAGCAGATCGATTTATCTGTCCGATTTTGTCGAGTTTGCTGTTGGTTCTACAAGTCCACAGGCAAGTTAACCTATACTGAATTTTTTTCGAACATGGTGCTTGAATTTAGGATGCAAAATATGCCTCTTTGTCAGGACGCGCCTTCTACCTACTGACAGCTCTAAAATACACACATGTTTCTGATCTAAAAAAGGCCAAATATCAAATCTATGGTCTAACTATTCTCCTTGGCATAAGTTCCAAGCTGACTGCAATATAACGATGCGATGCAGCGTAGGATCAGGTCTACTGATGGTGGTCTAAAGTGGATCGTGTTGCTTCCCATTGAAGAACCTACAGCAAACGGAAAGCAGATTGATCTATCTGTCCGATGTTGTCGAGTGCGCTGTTGGTTCTACAAGTCCACAGGCAAGTCGAACATGACGCTTGAATTTAGGATACATGGAATTAAGTACTGTGGTTTTTTAATCCATGCTGAATCTGGGTAAAAAGCAAACAGAACGCTTGAAACTCTTCAAGCATTGTATTTGCATGTAGTAGTTGCTCGAGCAGCAGCTACTTTGTGTTTCTTATTCTTCTTTACATATTTACAATATTGATTCATTTCATGCCTCATTGTCGTGTATGATATGTAATATTGTAGGAAGCTATTAAAAGATCTTATAATTTCTGTAAGACGCACTTAGTATTCCATTCTCATTTTATACTCTATATAGGCTAAAGGAATATGCCCTTTGCTATTTTTATGGAACAACAAGAAAGCTCCTACTACACTATACTAAAATTTAGAAAAAAAAGTTGCATATTTGAGGCGGCTATAGTCCCCAAAGGTCAAAATGAAGGTTCCATATAAAGGAAAAGTAAAAGACCTCTGGGTTCTGCTTAGACATGTGATTTAACAGAAGGTCTATGTCAGCGATGATTGCTCTGAGAGATGATCTCCTAGCACTGTGCCTTTAAATTAAATGTCTTCTATTTAATTGGTTACAATTTTTCAACATGCTATGTATCATACTTTCCATGGCGTATGCAAAACTATGGGCAATACAATAGTTAGATACTAGCTTGGATTCACAGGTTTGATTAGAATCCTTATTTATTTATTTATTTATTTATTTGACTTTCCCTCTTGGTTGCAAAATCTTGACTTAATACCGTGTTGCAATGTGCTTGAGTTAGTAAGCAGTGCCCGCTCAAGCTATTTTGAGTTTTTACCATTTGCTTTTAGAATTTTTATGCTTAAAGTTCTACTATTTTCACTTCAATTGGAGAGTAGCCCCTCTTTCCATGTCATACTAAGAGCACGAGTTCAAATCTGGTGGGGTTCGTGCTATCACAACGTTTTGATACTTCACATGTAGTGCTTTTCCTCCTTGATTCTGCTAAGCCATAATTTTTTCTCCTCTTTCCATTCTATGTGATAATCCATATCACAAGGCAAAGCTTATTTCCAACATGCAAACAAACTATAAAATTTGGAATTCTAATATATAGTGAATGCATGCTTCGTATTTGCAGGTTTATAGGACATAAGTATTCTCCCTGGGCTTAGCATCCTATTTCTATTCTGCCACTGGATAGTCAGAATGATCCTTGCACAACACTTGGTTATTTCTCTCATGCTCACTCCATATACATCGTAATAAGATGTTATAAATATATTTTCTTAATACTAGAAATCAGTGTTCTACCTTTACAACTACACGTGCTAAACAGTATGTGTGTTTGTCCATGATATTTGTCTAAATGCAGATCAATATATACAGACAGTAGTTTATATACATTTCAACCATAGAGAAATAATGGCTACCGATAAATCTGTAGAAAAAATTGAACTAATCAAAATATGTGTACCTTTTGGTCCAATTAAGAATAGTACCAATATTAGAAAAAATAAGTATAGTACCAGTTATTATATTTTCCGAATAGTAGTATTTCTTCTGGGTATTAATAATATTCCTATATTCCAATTTGTAAAAGATTTCGCAAGTAAGAAATGTTACATAAATGTATAATGTGATCATTAATATACCAAGATCAAAAGAAAAATTACTATATACATGCCTATTTATGAGCAGTACACATTACTCGATTAAGTTGTAAAAAGGAGGTGATCAGATTCAACTCCATCCTATATCACCATGTGCAAGGTAGTGGTGTCTTGATGCATATGTGTTGAATCATCTGTACCGTCGATTAGTATTATGTATTGTTTTTACAAAAAACTGCTTTGTGTGATATGCACACGATTCGTGACTTACATTGATTCACATGATACTTTGGAGTAGCAGATTTCTAATACGTATTTGCAAGTCTATGCATGTCTTATTTTGTCTTTATAACACAGAAGAAACTAGCTATTAAAATATATTTAAATACTTATAAATTGCTGCAATAACAAAAGGAATCTGGCTGTATCATGCACCACAAAGAGCTCATATAAATACATGATTGTCAATGCGATATAGATATTAGTATGTATAGAAAATATAAATTGTTGGTAGAGACAAGAACTTCTAATCTGAATAATCTATGGTACTTACACTATAATGAGTATACACAAATATCTTTTTTAAAATGTCTATGGAAACATACTCTCTTTATAATTCTACCATGCTTCTTTGGCAAAAAGGAAGATATATGCCACAATAGCGCACTTGATCGCGAATGCATGATACATGCAACTGCATTTGCGTTCGTAACAACATTTTCAACCAACATAACCCATACATCCTTATATATCTTCATAAAGTCGCACATCCCTATTTCCATATATCATCGATAAAATATGAGGTGGTTTCCCATCATGCAACGACAATATTTATGCCGTTGTGGCACAATTTTACATAAACAATATGAGTAGTCGAAGCAATGTAACTTCATCGGACCCTATGTCCAAGTAAGGACCAAGGTACACATGCACATGTAATAATAATAATAACCTATAGCAACATATTCATATTATTGCTTGACATTTCCAATTTGTCACAACTTTGTTATTTTATTTGGCTGTCTTTTAAAGTTTTTCTACATGTTCGATCATTACCAGAAAGTGATCTTTTAAGCAATATCTTATACACACTGACATCAAGCTTAGAAGATTCAGTAAAGATTTAGGATATGCTTATAGATGTTTTGAGGATCATGTAGCATGCTTTTCTTTACAGTCCACTTTTGCCGGATAGAATTTATCTTTGTCCCTTTGATACCACGACACCCAGACACAACACCCCCGACCCCCGACACCTCTTCGGCTTCCTGTTGACTGAACATGTGCTTTTCGGCCTTCCATAGGCCGACGGGGTCATATATTTATGAACTATGAGTTAGGTCATATATTTTCCGATTTTGTTATGAAAAACATCATAATATATTTGTGTTGATCAGGTGGATTTAAATGTGCAGTTGTTTAAATGCCGCTATGAGGGTGCGGTGTTCGACGACCTCCCGATGCGTTCATGCTAACGAGACATTGCAAATGATCTTTAATTTGGTGCAACATAACTCCCGACAAGCATCGACGTCTGCCATTGAGGCGAGCAAGAACCCTGATCCTCCTCCGTCAGCCACTACCGCGAGCAAGAACCTTGATCCTTCACCTACGGGCTGACGGTAAGTTTTGCCTAGTGCTTTTCTTAATTAGCTCCAAAATGACCTATTTAACCTAGGATAGCTCTAAAATGACCTATACTTAGCATTTTTCCTCCAAAATGACTTAATATGCTTAGCTAGCTCAAAAATGACCTATTTAACCTAGGATAGCTCTAAAATGACCTATACTTAGCATTTTTTCCTCCAAATGACTTAATATGCTTAGCTAGCTCTAAAATGACTTACGAAATGACATATTTTAGCTCCGAAATGACTTCATATGCTTAGCTAGCTCCAAAATGACATAATAAACTTATTAGTTCCAAAATGACCTTTCTTAGCATTTTTTACACCAAAATGACTTAGTATGCTTAGTTAGCTAAAAAATGACATAATAACCATATTTAGCTCCAAAATGACCTATTTTATAGATATAAGTTGCATCATAATAATCTTCACATTTTAGTTGCATCATAATAATCTTCTTCTTCTAGTCTTCTTCTTCTAACTTTCTTCTTTCCCATTTTGTAGATTTGCTTCAGATCACGGAAGCTTGGGTTGATGGAGTGCTTGTCTTTAGTTTTTGTTTTGACTTTGTGAAACTTGCTACCTATGATGAAACTATGTAATATTGATGAAACTATGTATATGTATGGATGAAACTTGCTACTATTGGTAACATGTGTTGGATATGTGTTCGATATATATGTGTTCATGACTATTGGTAATATGTGTTGAATATGCTATATTGGTCATATAAATATATTTGTGTTTGATTTTCTATGAAAATGAATTGATATAAGAAAAAACAAAATTAAATGGGGCAATATAGGCACTTTGCCATCTGCTGGCAGATGGCAAAGAGGCCACGTGTCATCTACATGTAAAATTTGGGCTGGCCTATTTGGGCCCTTTGCCATCTGCCAGCAGATGGCAAAGCTCTTTACCATCTGCTGGCAGACGGCAAAGCATGCAGCCTTTGCAACTGCTGGCAGACGGCAAAGTATGCCGTTAGCCTATTAACGGGGCTAACCCCGTTAAGAGGCTTTGCCATCTGCCAGCTGATGGCAAAGGCACATGCTCTTTGCCATCCGCCGACCATGCCTTTGCCATCTGTCATGGCAGATGGCAAAGTGCCAGATTCCAGTAGTGATGCCTATATAAATGATCATGCCTAGATATTCTCATAACCATGCGCTTTTCTATCAATTGCTCGACAGTAATTTGTTCACCCACCGTAGATTATGCTATCTTGAGAGAAGCCACTAGTGAAACCTATGGCCCCCGGGTCTATCTTCCATCATATTATTTTCTATTTCTGCCGCCGTTTATTTTGCAATCTTTACTTTCCAGTCTATATCATAAAAATACCAAAAATATTTATCTTATTATCTCTATCAGATCTCACTTTTGCAAGTGGCCGTGAAGGGATTGACAACCCCTTTATCGCGTTGGTTGCAAGGTTCTTATTTGTTTGTGCAGGTACAAGGCGACTTGCGTGTAACCTCCTACTGGACTGATACCTTGGTTCTCAAAAACTGAGGGAAATACTTACGCTACTTTGCTGCATCACCCTTTCCTCTTCAACGGAAAACCAACACATGCTCAAGAGGTAGCACATTGCTACTATCATATTTCAACTTATTTTTCTCTAGGAACATATACAAAATAAACGGGGAGCTACATCGCGAGCTATTGATCTACAACATAATTTGCAAATACTATCAAGACTAAGTTCATGATAAATTAAAGTTCAATTAATCATATTATTTAAGAACTCCCACTTAGATAGACATCCCTCGGGTCATCTAAATGATCACGTGACCCAAATCAACTAAACTATGTCTGATCATCACGTGAGATGGAGTAGTCATCAATGGTGAACATCTCTATGTTGATCATATCTACTATATGGTTCACGTTCGACCTTTCGGTCTCCAGTGTTCCGAGGGCATGTCTGTACATGCCAGGCTCGTCAAGTTTAACCGAGTATTCCGCATGTGCAAAACTGTCTTACACCCGTTGTATGTGAACGTAGAGCTTATCACACCCGATCATCACGTGGTGTCTCGGCACGACAAACTGTCACAATGGTGCATACTCAGGGAGAACACTTATACCTTGAAATTTTAGTGAGGGATCATCTTATAATGCTACCGCCGTACTAAGCAAAATAAGATGCATAAAAAATAAATATCACATGCAATCAAAATATGTGACATGATATGGCCATCATCATCTTGTGCCTTTGATCTCCACCTCCAAAGCACCGTCATGATTTCCATCGTCACCGGCTTGACACCTTGATCTCCATCATAGCGCCGTTGTCGTCTCGCCAACTATTGCTTCTACAACTATCGCTAACGCATAATGATAAAGTAAAGCAATTACATCGCGTTTGCATTTCATACAATAAAGCGACAACCATAAGGCTCCTGCCAGTTGCCGATAACTTTTACAAAACACGATCATCTCATACAATAACGTATCTCACATCATGTCTTGACCATATCACATCACAACATGCCCTGCAAAAACAAGTTAGATGTCCTCTACTTTGTTGTTGCAAGTTTTACGTGGCTGCTACGGGCTTCTAGTAAGAACTGTTCTTACCTACGCATCAAAACCACAACGATGTTTCGTCAAGTTTGATGTTTTAACCTTCAACAAGGACCGGTCATAGTCGAATTTGATTCAACTAAAATTGGAGAAATAGACACCCGCCAGCCACCTTTATGCAAAACAAGTTGCATGTCTGTAGGTGGAACCGGTCTCATGAACGTGGTCATGTAAGATTGGTCCGGGCCGCTTCATCCAACAATACTGCCGAATCAAAATAAGACGTTGGTGGTAAGCAATATGACTATCATCGCCCACAACTCTTTGTGTTCTACCCATGCATATCATCTACGCATAGACCTGGCTCGGATGCCACTGTTGGGAAACCTAGCATGCAATTTAAAAAAAATTCCTATGCTCACGCAAGATCTATTTAGGAGATGCATAACAATGAAAGGGGAAGAGTGTGTCCATGTATCCTTGTAGACCGAAAGCGGAAGCATTTGTTAATGCGGTTGATGTAGTCGAACTTCTTCTTGTTCCGACCGATCAAGCACCGAACGTACGGCACCTCCGAGTTCTGCACACGTTCAGCTCGATGACGTCCCTTGAACTCTTGATCCAGCAAAGTGTCGAGGGAGAGTTCCGTCAGGATGACGGCTTGGTGACGGTGATGGTGAAGTAATCCGCGCAGGGTTTCGCCTAAGCACTACGTGAATATGACCGGAGGCGTAAACTGTGGAGGGGGGCGCTGCACACGGCTAACAATTGTTGGTCTGTGTTCTAGGCGCCCCTCCCCATGTATATATAGGTGGGAGAGGGAGGGGAGCAGCCTTGGGGCGCCCCAAGTAGGAGAAATCCTACTTGGGGCCTCCTCCAATTCGGCCTCCCCCTTTCCTTATCTCTGGAGGGGGGAAGGGAAGAGGGGAGAGGGGAAAGGAAGGGGGAATCCTATTCCCTCTATTTCCTTTCCTCCTCCCCTTTTCCTTTCTCCACTTAGATCGGCCCATATGGGGGCGCACCAGCCGACAAGGGGCTGTTCTATCCCGCCCTAGGCCCAATAAGGCACATATCTTTGCCCGGGGGTGCCGGAACCCCTTCCAAAGGACCCGATACGTGCAGTACCCCGGAACACTTCCAGTGTCCGAATACTATCGTCCTATATATGAATCTTTACCTCTCGACCATTTCGAGACTTCTCATCATGTCCATGATCTCATCCAGGACTCCGAACAACATTCGATCACCAAATCACATAACTCATATAATACAAAATCGTCATCGAACGTTAAGCGTGCGGACCCTACGGGTTCGAGAACTATGTAGACATGACCGAGACACCTCTCCGGTCAATAACCAATAGCGGAATCTGGATGCTCATATTGGTTCCCACATATTCTACAAAGATCTTTATCGGTTGTGTCGTAATGACAACATACGTTATTCCCTTTGTCATCGGTATGTTATTTGCCCGAGATTCGATCGTCAGTATCTTCATACCTAGTTCAATCTCGTTACCGGCAAGTCTCTTTACTCATTCCGTAATGCATCATCCCGCAACTAACTCATTAGTCACATTGCTTGCAAGGCTTATTATGATGTGCATTACCGAGAGGACCCAGAGATATCTCTCCGATACTCGGAGTGAAAAATCCTAATCTCGATCTATGCCAACCCAACAAACACCTTCGGAGATACCTGTAGAGCATCTTTATAATCACCCAGGTATGTTGTGACATTTGATAACACACAAGGCATTCCTCCGGTATCCGGGAGTTGCA
Source organism: Aegilops bicornis (assembly GCA_021605145.1). NCBI lineage: Eukaryota > Viridiplantae > Streptophyta > Magnoliopsida > Poales > Poaceae > Aegilops > Aegilops bicornis. The sequence continues at coordinate 631,119,078 of CM038672.1, forward strand.
TAATCTCATAGTCAAAGAAATATGTATATGACATGAAGAAAGCTATAGCAATAAAACTGAACGATCATTATGCTAAGCTAACGGATGGGTCTTGTCCATCACATCATTCTCCTAATGTTATGATTCCGTTCATCAAATGACAACACATGTCTATGGTTAGGAAACTTAACCATCTTTGATTAACGAGCTAGTCTAGTAGAGGCTTACTAGGGACACGGTGTTTTGTCTATGTATCCACGCATGTATCAAGTTTCCGGTTAATACAATTCTAGCATGAATAATAAACATTTATCATGATATAAGGAAATATAAAATAACAATTTTATTATTGCCTCTAGGGCATATTTCCTTCAGTTTTTTGTGTGCGTGTGTTGCTGTTGGCTGTGTGCATCTTAGCTATGTAGAGGTCGGGTGTGTGCTCATTGTGTTTGTATCCTCTTGATGCTCCATTTTGAGACAATAAAATCCACCCTTTATCAAAAAAAATTACATAGGTGCCGCAATGGCAACATGGACAATTGATTAACTCATCCGGATTGAAGTGGTAATTATAATCTGGAGATACTATGGTGGTAACTATTTATTTTACCTAAATGGCTATATGAACTACATCATTGTTATGATGGTTACTATAACATGAATAACCAGTTAACCATATCTATGCTATAGCGATAAATGTAACACCGACAACTTATTAGCAGATATCTCACATAATATAAAACAAGGTTATTTTTTTAACGAAGCTATAATGTTGCCATGATGAAGCGGCTACCACCTTATCATGAAATTTTTAAATAGATGCACCAAAAGAGTAGAAAGAGATACACTGCTTCTTATTAAGTTGATCTAATGCACACTTGATTAGTTTTTAGTTGATTTGAATTATGCAGGTTGAAGTGAGCGTGACGTGGTGCATCACGATGATTTGATCTTGAGGCCGTTTCATTGGTTTCTTCTGGCTCTGACCCATGGCTCTCCGGCCGCTGCATCAACAACATTACCCTGGCTCTGAGATTATTTCAGAAACCAGAGATGGCACTGAGCTTTGCACGATGCGCCGCCGCTGAGTGTAGGAGGAATGGCGTCGATATACCCAACGATCTACGTGTTATATTTCTCTCCTTTTGTAAGAAAGGTTTGGACAATTTCAATGTGTAGTCTTGTTTTTCTTTTTTCAAAAAAGGATGTGTTGCCGCTTTGAATTTCTTCCCCTAGCACAATTGCCTGAACTAAATGTCCACACTACCCCTACTCAGAGCATGGTTAATAGTATAGCCAACTACTGGCTATATGTAGCTGTCATATCATTTAAAGCCATCATTTATAGTAATCATATAATAAGATTGGCTATTAGAGCATTACTTTTTCTTATATTTTCTCTTTCTCTTTTACATTATTTATCACTTTTGACTAGGAGCACGTGTATAACTAGTCTCTTATATGAGAGCCTACTTGTATCATTTTTTTCATGTCTATCTTCTTCACATAGACAAAAATGTCATAGACAGGCTATAATACTTGCTCTCAACTTCTCAAGAGAGAAAGGAGGCGAACTACAGACACATCATTTTGGTGGACGGGGGCATTGGCTCCCGATTTTTGAACTGATTCAAAAAATTATATTTCCAAGTTTATAAAACAATCGACAAAACTGTGAAAACTTGTACATATTCACGATGGGTCTGTGAATTTTCGTTCAAGAATACTATGATTTGCATCTATAAAAAAAATCCCGTCCCAACAATAAAAAAAGATTGGCCCATTTTCATGTACATATTTTGTTTTTTTTGTCTACACCATGTATGAAAGTGTACTGTTATGAAAAATTTCTTGAACGTGTTATTTATGTATTTGTGTAGGGCAGCGGTACGCGCCGACGCACCGGCCCAAATTTGGGCTGGTCAGCCTGCAGCCGTGCGATCTGGCAGGTAGGAGTCGTCCGATCACCCCTCCTCCCACGTCATATCATCTTCTTCCTCCCTCCCCACGCTTCAGATCCATTCGGCACGATGTGTCCCTGCCCCAGCCACCTCGTGCGTGTGCTCCGGCAAGAATAGAAAGCATCCACGTCCTCTCCCTCGCCGTCGCAGCACCCCCGTCCTCTCCCTCTCCGTCGCCGCTCGTCGCTGTCGCCGCTCATGCGCCCACAGACTCGTCCCCGGTTGAAGCTTTTTTAGCCTCTGGTTGAAGCTTTTGTTACGCCGGTTGAAGCATTTTTCCACGGGTAACGCTTTTTCATGGGGGTTGAAGCTTTTTCCACTATGCCTGTTGAAGCTTTTTCCGCCACCGGTTGTAACTTCTCCTTGGTGAGTTGAAGCTTTTCTCCATGTCAGGTTGAAGCATCGGCGCCCGTCGTCTGCCACGCATGTAGCAAAAAAGTCACCGGTGGTAGCAAAAACAGGATGTGGTTGTAGCAAAAAAGGGATGTGGTTGTAACATTCCCTGTCTGCCGCTTGTAGTTTGTCGCACTGCCAGTTCTAGCATCGCCGGCCGCCGGTTGTAGCAAAAAGAAACTCCGTTTGTAACAAAACGGCGACACGATGGTAGCAAAACTGTGACGCCGGTGGTGCGTGCTAGCAAAGCAAGACTTTTCAGTTGCCGGTAGTAGCTTATTTTGCATGCGGTTGTAGCTTTTTTTGCTGCTAGTTCCAGCAAATTTTGCCGCTGGCTGCAACTCCTGTACTGGCGACGGTCACCACGCCCATCATCGTCGCAACTGTCACGCCCAAGATGCGACCCTATCCTAAAGGAACTCGATGGTCCCACCAAGGATAGAAGCGCATCTTGAAGACGCTTTTGCAAGGCGGATATCATTACATCAACATTACATAATACATATGGATACATACATAAGGCACGAATGCCACAAGAATACATCATCATCATACAAGATCAACATCCGACTACGGATGAAACATAAACAGAAACTCAAACAATATCCACCCTGCTAGCCCAGGCTGCCGACCTGGAACCTATCCCCTGATCGAAGAAGAAGCAGAAGAAGAACTCCAAAACAAGTAAACATCGCTCTCGCGTCATGATCATCGCATAAACTGTACCTACAACCGGTGTTGTAGTAATCTGTGAGCCACGAGGACTCAGCAATCCCATTACCATGGGTATCAAGACTAGCAAAGCTTAATGGGAAAGGAAGGGGTAAGTGGTGAGGTTGCAGCAGCGACTAAGCATATATGGTGGCTAACATTGGCAAATGAGAGTAAGAAGAGAAAGAAAGGAACGGTCGTCAACTAGTAATGATCAAGAAGTGATCCTGAACTCCTACTTACGTCAGACATAACCCAGAAACCGTGTTCTCCTCTCGATCAACCCCGAAAAGAGACACGCACGGTTACGCACACGGTTGGTGTATTTTAGAAGAGTTTACTTCAAGTTTACTACAACCGGATATTAACAAATTCCCATCTGTCACATAACCACGGACACGGCTCTCGAAAGTTTATACCCTGCAAGGGTGTCCCAACTTAGCCCATGATAAGCTCTCGCGATCAACGAAGGATATTCCTTCTCCCCGGGAAGACCCGATCAGTCTCGGAATCCCGGCTACAAGACATTTCGACAGAATAAAACAAGACCAAGAAGCCGCCCGATGCTACCGACAATCCCGATAGGAGCTGCACATATCTCGTTCTCGTGGCAACACCGGATAAGCGAAGCGTACAGGTACCAACGTAACCCAAGTTGCCAAGGGATGGTCCCGCACGGTGCTCTAGTTTGGACCAACACTTAGACAAGCATTGGCCCGGGGGGGCTGAATAAAGATGACGCTTGGGTTAATTACTCCCAAGGGAAAATAGGTGGTGGTGAGGCAAATGATAAAACCAATGTTGGGCCTTGCTGGAGGAGTCTTATTCAAAGCGAACTGTCAAGGGGGTCCCATAAATCACCCGACCGCGTTAGGGACGCAAAATCCGGGAACATAATACCGATATGACGGAAACTAGGGCGGCAAGAGTGGAACAAAACACCGGGCATAAGGCCGAGCCTTCCACCCTTTACCAAGTATATAGATGCATTAATAATATAAGAGATATTGTGATATCCCAACCAAAATCCTGTCCACCATGGAGCAATCTTCATCTTCACCTGCAACTAGCAACGCTATAAGAGGGGCTGAGCAAAGCGGTAACATAGCCAAACAACGGTTTGCATAGGAAAGGTGTCAAAGGTTAGAGGCTGACATGGCAATTTGGGATGGCTTGATAAACATGTAATAGGTAGCGCAACATAGCGATAGAACGAAGCAACTAGCATAGCAATGATAGTAGTGAGATCCAGGGTAGCGGTCATCTTTCCTGAAATCCCGCTAGGAAGAAGAACGAGTCCATGAAGAAGACGAACGGGAGAAGCCGAACCAAGCGTAGACGAACGAATCCTCACGATCGCAACGAAACAGGAACTAACAAGAAGAAGCACACAACATAGTAAACACACCACACATGAACAAGGCATGATGCAAAAACAATCATGATGCATGACAATACTACATGAAGCTACTCATGGCAAGGATGATGCGTACAAGAGCAACACAACAAAACAAGTTTAAATGAGGCCGGAAGCAACATAGAACAATTCCGGTAAGTCCTCATATGCAAATTTCGAAATTGGTCCAGATCTGAATAAAACTTAAGTTGAAGTTGTTAAACAGCAAGTTAAGATGCACCAAGATGATCTACACGTAATTCTAGTCAAGTTACATATAAAGTTCATTAGATTCGGAGCTACGGCCTAGAAGATATGAGCAAAACAAGTGAAACATGGCATTGACGCAAAATGCATACAAACATCAAGCAAACACCTAAAATCAAGGATGCAACATGATAATATGAAACTACATGCAAAATCAAGCAAGTTTCATGTAGAGCACACTCAAAACGGAGCAACGGTTCAACACATACACCCTATACAAGTCATGACAACAATCTGTCCAAAACAGCAAATAGGCATATAACAAGCACCAAAACAACATGCTACAGCACCACAAAGTAATAAAAAAAGGCATGAGCATGATGTACAGGTAAATCATGACAAAACATGAACACTGAGCTATCTCCAGAAATCACTAGAACATGCTCAAAATGACATGGCAAGATTGCAAATACTAACAGTTTCAGACTTATCAGGAAATAACATCAGGTTGCAATGTTTAGAGCTATCAAACAACATGTTACAGAAACTTATCATGGCAAACAAAGGCATGAAATGAATCTACTAATTGCATAGAACAAAAGTCCCTTACTGGCCATGAGCCAAAAAGGATCAGAAGATATGATGGCACACATGTAAACATGGAAAGTTATATGACAGATTCATACATGGCAGGAACAACAATAAGTAGGCATGTTGGTGAGCTTGAACCACTCACCACAGAGCAACACATGGCATGTCAAGGCAACCAACATTAAAAAGACATGTTTATGAAGCTAAGCATGGCAAGAGCAAGTTCATAGAGTGCATGGATCACTAGCAACAATCATGGCAACATTGAACTTAATGTTAAGAGGCTGACAGCAACATTATTTAGCAACTAGAGAACAAGATTACAACACGTTACAGCAGGCTATAAATGCAACCAGGGGCATGGATGGATAAATCAAGACATGTAGACCAAAACATATGTAGACATCAACCTCATAGGATGCACACATCAAATGCAACAAAAATGACAAATCATCAAGTTATAACAGTTTCAGCAGGTTAACATCATATAGCACTCTTGCAACGATGATTCGGGCATCAAGATGAACTCAAATGAACATGATGCTATGGAATGAAATGAAGTACTTGTCGAGGCGAACAATTTGACCTATTACACGCACGAAACGGAGCTACATGCATGAAGATACAACAGGTCGAACATGGCATGATAATGCGCAAAAATCAAGGACTTGGAGAAAACGGGGGCAACCTTCAGATCTGCACGGATAACGATGCGGCGGCGGATCTCGCCGGAACTTCGCCGGAGTTGATGGGGAAAGTGGCCGGAGCTGCGGGAGGTCGGGAGGCCGGAGGAGGCGGATCCGGCCGAGGGAGGCCGAGGCGGCGGGTCCCATGAGGTTTGACACGGCATGGAGGCGCTGGCCCGCTGGCTGAGCGCCACATGGCGCGGATGGCGGCGGCGAGACGCACAAGGCGGAGGCTCGGCATGGCAAGGGGGCGGGCGGTCTTGTCACGTCGGGCGGCAGGCAAGGCGGCTCAGAGTGGGATTTACAAGCGGCGACATGTCCGGCGCGATGCGGACGCGTCCGGCGGCTGAGAGGGAGAGAGGCTAGGGTTGCACCGCGAATTTCGGAGGGGGAGGTGTTTATATAGGTAGAGGGAGCTAGGAGACTCCAAATGAGGTGCGGTTTTTGCCCACACGATCGTGATCGAACGACCGAGAGCATGGAGGGGGTTAGGATGGGTTTTGGGCCACTTTGGCAGGGATGTTGGGCTGCACACAAAAGAGGCTTTTACGGTTCCCCGGTTAACCGTTGGAGTACCAAACGACCTCCAAATGGCACGAAATTTGACAGGCGGTCTACCGGTGCTATACCAAGGCCACTTGGCAAGCCTCGGGCCATTCCGAGAAAGTTTAACACCCACTCATGAAAAGAGACAAAAGGGGACGCCGGATGACATAGGAGTGCCGGATTGCAAAACGGACAACGGGGAAAATGCTCGGATGCATGAAACGAACACGAATGCGAAATGAGATGCACATGATGACATGATATGAAATGCATATGATGACATGGCAAAGTGCAACACGCAAGCAAATGACATGGCAAAGACGGCGAATATCTGACGGACATCTGGCGCATCGAATCCGGGGCGTTACAGCAACGCATCGAGGTTCCCCGTTCGAAGCATCCGTGTGCGATGGTTCCAGCAACAACGGGTGCCGGTTCCAGCATCCAACACGCTTCTTCGTGATGCGCCCCGTCGCAACACCGATGCTGGTGGCTCCATAAATGGCGCAAGGTGGTTCCAAAGAAAACACATGTTTGATCCAAAGAAAACATGTTGGTTCCAAAGATCCGCCTCTTGGGATCCATGGCGGAGTACTATATAGAGGAGAGAGGCGCAACACGAACAAAAGCTTGATCACAATCAAGTGGATCCATGGTGGCTTTCTATGAGGAAGAGGGAGGGGAAGAGAAACTATTGGAGAAGACGCGAAGGAAGAAGAAGAAACAAAAATGAACGAGTGGATGCGTCGCTCCCTTCGTGAGTGGATAAGAAAACGATTGGTGGCCCATATTCGCGAGCGAGCGCGACCGGCCCAATGTTCGGCCGGTGCGCCGATTACAAACGTTTCCCATTTATGTATGTACAATTGTTTTCGTCTTTTTTGCTGTATGAAAAAATGTTTTTTTTCTAAGTCCACATAGTGCCCGTTCACCGTTGGGCATTTCCGGGCGAACTACCCCAGATGCCCACCGGAAGCTGGAGATGTGCGCGTGGCAGGCATAGAGCGCTCCGTCGCCGTGCCTCCGGTATCCCATCTCCCACACCAAATCCCAATCCGGCTCCCTGCCCCCCACCACCTCCCAAAACCCTAGCTTTAAACCCCCGAATCCAACCGATTCCCCCGCCATTTCCCGCCGGAGCGGCGATCTACCGGACCTGGATCGGTTCCTTCTGCTGCTGACCAGCTCCATGTCGCCTGGGTTGTCCCGGGAGCTCTGTTCCGGTCCTTTTTGTTCCTAGTAGGACGGATAGTCCAATCCAATCCATCCTCCGGGCTGTGGCAGATTTTTTTTTCCTGCGCGGACAGCACCAAGGTGCCTATTCCCAGCTAAATTTCGAAGAAACACTGTCCCTTCTCTTTGTTCCTGCCTGGTATAAGCATGGAGTTCGAGAGCGAGGGGGGCATTGGTGTTGGTGTCGGCGGTGCCGAAGGAGACGACAGGGTGGACGAGCCTACCAGGTGAAGAAACCAAAGGAACATATACTGTCTTTTACATTCAGCTGTCCAGTGCCAAGATTTTTGTCTGCGCAACCAGTTTTGACATTGACATTAAATTGAAGGGGATGTGCCCAAATCTATGCAAAATAGGAAGTGTCACTGGGTGGTTTGGAGGCTAGTTAAAGTTCAGCATCTGTACTGCTAAATCTTGTCTGTGTGAGAATAGAGATTTGTGGATAATATGGATTCTAGGTGTATTCGTAGTCTACTTAGCCTTTACATGGGTGCGTTCTGCAATTGTGGAAATGGGACCTTTGTTTTAGGCGCATTCTGTAGTTGAGGAAATTGGACCTTCATAACAGAGTGACCAGCTGTTCACCTGTTCACTGTATCGCGTATACCGTCTTTTCATTTCATGGGTGTCAGAAAATAGTAATCGTCCATGAATGCCCACTGCATATGACACACATTAGTTGAGTTTTTATTTTGTCTACAATACTGTGCCTCTTACTGTGCAATAGCGAGGGTGTAACATGTGCGTGATTTTTGTAGTGTCAAGAGAATGCTGCGACTTAGTACATGTTTACTTCCTTTCTTCAATCAGGGCCTCAGCACTGCATCCCTGTGGCAGTGAGATAATTTCTAACTCCTTTGTTATAGTTATTCAGATGCCTACGCTGTGGAATTAGCGCAAATGCGACGCCTCATATGCGCCGTGGACCAATGGGACGGCGGACTTTATGCAATGCATGTGGAATAGCATGGGCAAAGGTAGGCACTATGTGTCCATGACCACTTATGTTTGGTACTTATTCACTTCATCTGTGCTGGCTTAGTGTGTTTAATCAATTTCGCTCACTCATGTTGTGACTTATAGGGCCTACAATTCCTGTGCTTGTTCATAGACTCAAATCGCATTGAATCACCCATCGTTTTTCTTTCTGTAAGGATTGTCTTGTGCTCTCTACTGAGCAAAAAAATAATGTTCATGTGAATTGGCTAGTACGGGTCAGAAGAGCTTTTCTGTTCACCTCAATTTTCTGGAGCTTGAATTGTGTATTTTAGACTTGCATATACTTTTGACATATCGATTCTCGTTGATTCATAGTAGAGCGGCATATTTTGTATTAATATAGCATGGCCAACACCTTACATAGTCAAATGTTTCTTAAAAAGATCATATACATACTCAACATAAGCAGAGAGTATATTATATCCCGACAGTTATGTTTTATTTAGCATGCTAAATCATTAATCATTTGGATGCAAGCAGGAAAATTGAGAAAAGTTATTGATTCTGACACCCCCATAGATGATGCTACTGTTGCCAAAATGGTGCCTGAAGTTGGCATGGAATTTGACAATGAAGATAAAGCATATGAATTCTATAACAGGTATGCTGGACACATGGGCTTTAGTGTTCGTAAGAGTTCATCGGACAAATCAGCTGACAACATCACAAGATCAAGAACTTTTGTATGCTCGAGGGAGGGTTTCCGTAAGGACAAGAAAGGAGCTAATGAAGTTAAAAGGCCACGGCCAGAAACAAGAATAGGGTGCCCCGCACGGATGATTATTAAGATTACATCCTATAATAAATATCGCATTGCTGAATTTGTAGCAGACCATAACCATCAGCCAGCACCCCCATCAACCATGCATATGCTGAGATCTCAGAGGGTGATTACTGAGGTACAAACAACTGAATGCAACTCCTCAGAAGATTCCACAACACCGTCAAGGTTTTCTGGTGACTCTTTAGTACAGCAGGCAGGAGCTTTTAGAAATGTTAATTTCCTCCCTGCAGATTACAGAAGTTCCCTTTGTTCAAAGCGTATGAAAAATATGCAGCCTGGTGATGCAGGAGGTGTTGTGAAGTACCTGCAGAGTATGCAGCTAAACAATCCGTCTTTCTTTTATGCTGTCCAGCTCGATGAAGATGACAAACTGACCAACATTTTCTGGGCCGATCCCAAATCTAGAGTTGATTTCAGCTACTTCAGTGACGTGGTTTGTTTGGACACAACATACAAGATAAATGCACATGTAAGGCCATTAACTCTCTTCCTTGGAGTGAATCACCACAATAAAATCTCCATATTTGGTGCTGCTTTGCTTTATGATGAATCGGTGGAATCGTTCAAGTGGTTGTTTGACACATTCAAGATAGCTACAGATGGAAAGCAGCCAAAAACAATATTGACCGATCAATCAAGTGCAGCAAGTGCTGCCATAAGCGCAGTATGGCCAAGTACAATTCACTGTCTTTGCCCATGGCAAGTGTTCCAGAACACTGTCAAACACCTTAATCACATCTTCCAAGGCTCTAAAACATTTGCAAAGGATTTCAGCAGATGTGTTTATGATTATGAGGATGAAGAGGGTTTCTTGGTAGGATGGAGAACCATGCTAGAGAAGTATGATCTAAGAAACAATGAATGGCTTCATAATTTATTCGAAGATCGAGATAAATGGGCATCAGCGTACAATCGACATGTATTCACCGCAGATATAAAAAGTTCATTGCAGTTAGAAAGTGTTAGCAATGTCTTAAGAAAGTACTTGAGTCCACAGTTTGATTTTTTGTCTTTTTTCAAGCACTATGAAAGAGTGCTGGATGAGCATCGCTATGCAGAGCTACAAGCTGATTTTCATGCAAGCCAAAGCTTCCCGAGAATCCCTCCCTCGAAAATGCTGAAACAAGCTGCCAACATATACACACCGGTGGTTTTTGAAATTTTTCGCAGAGAGTTTGAGATGTTTGTGGATTCAGTGATCTACAGTTGTGGGGAGTCTGGAACTGCATCCGACTATAGAGTAGCAGTAACAGATAGACCTGGGGAATACTATGTTAGGTTTGAATCCAGTGACTTGTCTGTTGTTTGCAGTTGTAAAAAATTCGAATCAATGGGTATCCAGTGTTGCCATGTGCTGAAAGTCCTTGATTTCAGAAATATAAAGGAGTTGCCACAGAAATATTTTCTGAGAAGATGGACGAAGGATGCTAAATCTGCAGATAGAGGCAACCAAGAATTCTTGAATGATGGAGCTTCGCAGACTCCAAGCTCTTGTTTAAATGTTCCTCCTGTGCCAATTATAGGTCAACCAAAAGTGCACTTGAATAATCTCCATGACCATGTAAGTTGATCAAATGCAGCATTTTGATTAAGAAGTTGCTTCCGATTCTTAATTCAGGCTGAGAATGATACACATGTCATGGCAATCACAGGTCACTTCTATTTCTACTTCCGGCCAACAAGCCCTTCAAGGAAATGCCCATGGAAACCAGGTATCACACACTGATTGAACTGAATTTAGATGTAGTGCACTTCAACTTGTTACGCCATGAGTGCCGGTTTTAATTTCCTTTTCACAGTATTTTAAACATGTGCCTGGTGCTGTTCCACCTCCCGTCAACGACTGACAAAATTGTAGACATTAGAATAGTTTATTTATGCTTTTCTGATTTTGAGTTGCTGTGCAGGGTTATGCCCCTTTAGCAGGGATGAACCAGCAGCCATTTATCGGAGGTTTCCCCCTAAACCATGAAACAGGTTTTGGATGAAAAGTGGGCCTTACGCTTTCGCCATGTCGTTCCAGAAATCCTGAAGTTTCTGGTATTCTGTAAGGCTCCTGTTACTTATTTTTGTAGTAGCAATATGTGCCGTTTGTTGTAAAGGAAAATAATAATAGCCCGTAGTTCCGACTATAGAAATTCACTTGGCTTTGAGATGGTAGTAAAGATTCGAACTGTTTGCATTCATACATAGCACATGTCATGCCGATGTTGCAGGAACAGCTTAGCCGCTAGTATTTCGAACGAGCAAAATTAAAACAAAGAGTTGTGTTATTTACTCATGTCTTTCCACATCTAAATGCTGACAGAATGGATCGCCTGAACAAACTTGCCGTGCTTTAAACTCCTCTATTACATAATCATGTTTTGCTTCTCCAGAAATTGTTTTGGCCGGCCGTAGAGGTTGTGCATACTGATCGCTCCCATGGCTTGACTGGGTGAGTGTACCTAACCAAATAGATGAAATCCACGAGCCTGCTTTTCCTTGAAACAAAGAAACTTTCTAGGTAAGCAGCGCTGATGAAACAGTGCTGTTTCCTCGCCACTTGGAAGACGACCGACCGGACCGAACTAAACATTATGCTATTGACCGGCCGGCGCAGCACTACCTGAAGAACCATTGTGTTTTAAATACTCGGATTTGAATTGAAACGCGGCCAACCATCGCTCGTCTGAAGAATAGACAGCAGATAATCATACTGTATTTTTTTTTTTTTGCCTGCGAATGATAACCATACTGCTGCTTTCCAAATCTTAGTAGTAGTATACAGTATACGGAGGAGCAGAGAGCGAGAAATGGGACAAGGGTCGTGAAACTGCAAGAAGATGACGGGCTGTTCGTAGGCTAGCTGGGGATATTCTGGGACGAACTTCATGGGGCGTCGTGGGCGCCGGTGACGAATTTGGACCGTCTCGCGCGGCTCAGCTCATAGGCCAGCGGATCACGCTCCAGGCGATTGACACGAAGATGTGTTCTTGGTGGCAGGCTGCTAATGAACTCCCAACCCTGTCTAGTACATATCCGAGTACATTCATTATTTAAATATAATAATAATCCATTGGACATTGGCGTTGAGAGCTTTGATCACATCAAAGAAACAACCACAGCGCAAGAATACAAGATACGCGAGGAGTACATTGTGTGGAGCCTGGCAACAGGGTTCCTATCTCTGTCTCCATTTGTCGAAGCCGTCTTGCATCGCTATGTCCACCGCACAGCTCGGACTTGGTAAAGCATCAAGTGTTTAGTATCATATGTACAGTGATTTCAGAAAAAAAAAGGTATGATATGTGCAGAGTTCCTCGCCAATAGTGCAGGCAGAATCATGTCAAGCACGGCGCGTTCCTCACGTCACAGCACACGAAACAGTCAAATCCCAGTGCAAACATACCGTTGCTGATCCTGGCTCAGGCACCTGGTACTGGTAGTACAAAAGAGACACAGCGCGCGGCGTCGTGCCCAAGGGCCGTGCCGTCTGTCCGGCGACTGGCGACCAAGCGGCGAGCATCGGGAGCTACACCCGTGAGCGGGAACCCCTTTTTATCATCGAACCCAACGCCACCTCCTGGAGCTGCGACCATGGCCGACTTCTCCTTCTCCCGCTCCGGCCCGCAGCCGCAAGGGCAGGGCCGCCGGCGCCAGGGCGCGCGCAGCCCCTACCCGACCCCGGACAACTCCACCTCCTTCGCCGGCGGGCGCGCCCCGCGCCGCCGTGGCCGCGGCGTCGATGACATGTCGTGGCAGAGCTCCGTGTCCTGGCAGCCCGACACGTCGTGGGCGCAGCCGCACGGCCTCGGCGCGGCCGTCGGGCCCTGGGGCCTGGCCGGCTCCGACGCCGCCTCCCGCCGCGGCCCGGCGCTGTTCCAGCGCACGGCGCGGGACTACTACCTGTCGCGCCGGTCCGGGCCCCGGACGCACCGCGACCGCTCGTCGTCCATGTCGACGGTGCACCGGCCCAGCGGCGTCGTCAGCACCGTCGCTGGCAAGCGGCTCGAGCTGCAGAGCGTCGTCACGGACGCGAGCCGGGCCGCCGCCGTGGCCCCCGACGTCTCCTTCGCCAGCAACGACGACTGCAGCATCGCCACGTCCGTCGCCCCTGCCGCCGGCGCCGTGGACAGGGCGATGGTGAGGTACGGCGCCGGTGCCGGTGCGCGCACCCCGGTGTCCCGCGAGGTCTCCTTCTCGCGCGACAACCACAACAAGCTCTACGTCACCCCCGCCCCCGTGCAGCGGGACGTGCCCAGCTTCGGCTACGACGTCAGCGCCACGTCCTACAGCCAGAGCCGGAGCCGGTACTACGGCGACGACGACGCAGGCGGCTACGAGTTCGACGACGAGGACGAGGACGACGGCGAGGTCGAGCTGAGGGCCGGGAAGCCGGTCAGCGTCACCGGGCTGTTCAAGTACTCGACGCCGATGGACGTCGTGCTGCTCGTGCTCGGGTGCATCGGCGCCATGATCAACGGCGGCTCGCTGCCCTGGTACTCGTACCTCTTCGGCAACTTCGTCAACAAGATCGTCGCCTCCGACAAGACGCAGATGATGAAGGACGTCAGGCAGATCAGCGTGTACATGGTCATCCTCGCCGTGGTTGTCGTCATCGGAGCGTACCTCGGTGAGCACGCCCATGACTGTTGTTCTGACATGTCATTCGCCATGCATGAATCTACTAGTACTCTGTAGTTCTTTTTTTTTTTGAGGGAATGAATCTACTAGTAGTTCTGATAACCGTTGGTTGGCGCAGAGATCATGTGCTGGAGGATCGTGGGCGAGAGGTCGGCGCTGCGGGTGCGGCGAGAGTACCTCAAGGCGGTGCTGCGGCAGGAGATCGGCTTCTTCGACACGGAGGTGAGCACCGGCGAGGTGATGCAGAGCATCTCCAGCGACGTCGCACAGATCCAGGAAGTCATGGGGGAGAAGGTAACCAAGATTACATTGCTTGAGGGTGCTTGGATCCAAGGGACTATTTTTAGTCTGACTAAAACTAGTCTCTTTTAGAGGCTAAAGTTCCAAGACCTCGACTAAAGAGGCCAGACTACCTTGGCGCTTAAAACTTTTAGTCATAGGAAACCTACTAAAATGTGAATTAGTCCTCTCTCTCCTCATTTAACTCCTCTTTTTTAACACATGCAAGTTCGGGATTGGAGGGTTTGGAGGATAATAAATGCTCATCAACTCATTTTAGTCTATTTAGTATTTGTATCCAAGCATGGATGAGACTAGCAAATTTTAGTCCCACTACTTTTAGTCATGAGACTAAAACGTATCCAAGCACCCTCTTAAACACGTTGCCCATATCTATCGACAAAAAACACTGCTGCATCCTCCCAGCGCTCTGCCTGAACTCCCGTACTTGTGCATGTATATATAGATGGCAGGGTTTGTGCATCACGTCTTCACCTTCATCTTCGGCTACGTGGTTGGGTTCAGAACGTCATGGAGGATCGCCCTCGCCGTCTTGGCCGTCACGCCGGTCATGATGGCCTGCGGCATCGCCTACAAGGCCATTTACGGCGGCCTCGCCGCCAACGAAGAGGTAATTAGTGTCTGAACATACATAGACTGATGGAAAACAAACATGCAGTCTGAACTTGGTTCTGAACTTCTGATCATCTATCAAACTAGGCGTCGTACCAACCTGCGGGCAGCGTGGCGCAGCAGGCGATCAGCTCGATCCGGACGGTGCTGTCGTTCGTCATGGAGGACCGGCTGGCGGACCGGTACGCCGAGTGGCTGCGCAAGGCGTCGCCGATCGGCGTCAAGATGGGCTTCGCCAAGGGCGCCGGCATGGGCATGATCTACCTGGTCACCTACTCCCAGTGGGCGCTGGCGCTGTGGTACGGCGCCAAGCTCGTCGCCCAGGGGGAGATCAAGGGCGGCGACGCCATCGCCTGCTTCTTCGGCGTCATGGTCGGAGGAAGGCAAGCACGACGCCGGTGCCAACGCGCCATCACTTTCTCTGTCGCTAGGCTTGTTGGCTGGTTGTAACTTTGGAAATGGTGGTCGTCGTGCGTGCAGGGGCCTGGCGCTGTCGCTGTCGTACTCGGCGCAGTTCGCGCAGGGGACGGCGGCGGCGGGGCGGGTGTTCGAGATCATCGACCGGGAGCCGGAGATCGACCCGTACGGCGCCGGCGGGCGGGCGCTGTCGGCGGTGCGGGGCAGGATGGAGTTCAAGGACGTGGAGTTCGCGTACCCGTCGCGCCCGGAGTCGCTCATCCTGTACAACCTGAACCTGATTGTCCCGGCGGCGAAGATGCTGGCGCTGGTGGGCATCAGCGGCGGCGGCAAGTCCACCGTGTTCGCGCTCATCGAGAGGTTCTACGACCCCACGCGAGGTACCATGGATGATCGATCGGCCGATGAAGTTCAAACTGTATCTTGTTGGAAGTTCATGCAAATTGTATCGTGTTGGTTGTGTGCAGGGACGATCACGCTGGACGGGCAGGACCTGGGGTCGCTGAACCTCAAGTGGTTGCGGTCGCAGATCGGGCTGGTCGGGCAGGAGCCCATCCTGTTCGCCGTCTCCATCATCGAGAACGTGATGATGGGCAAGGAGAACGCGACGAGGCAAGAGGCCATCGCCGCCTGCACCAAGGCCAACGCCCACACCTTCGTCCTCGGCCTCCCCGACGGCTACGACACGCAGGTAGTAACTAAATCCATTAACCAAACTGATGATGCCGATGCTCATGATGGCCTCACTAGTCTGTCTGTTAAACAAACATTTTCATTTTCTTTTCTTGGTTTATTACTAGGTTGGTGACCGCGGGACCCAGCTGTCGGGGGGACAGAAGCAGCGGATCGCGCTCGCGCGTGCCATCATCCGGGAGCCGCGCATCCTGCTGCTGGACGAGCCCACCAGCGCGCTCGACGCCGAGTCCGAGGCCGTCGTGCAGCAGTCCATCGACCGCCTCTCCGTCGGCCGCACCGTCCTCGTCATCGCGCACCGCCTCGCCACCGTCCGCAACGCCGACACCATCGCCGTGCTCGACCGCGGGGCCGTCGTCGAGTCTGGCCGCCACGCCGACCTCATGGCACGTGCCGGACCCTACGCCGGCCTCGTCAAGCTCGCCTCCGACAGCGGCAGGTCCGACCCTGCCGTCGCCCCCGGCACCCCTGGCACGCCCGGCGCGGCGGGGTACAACAGCTTCACTGACAACTCAGGGTATGACGTGTCTGTCTCTAAGTCGAGGTACGGCGGCATTCGCGCGATACAAGAGGTGGAGGCGGACGCCAAGGACGCGCGCGGCGCCAAGGGCGCTGCCAAGTTCAGCGTCTCCGAGATATGGGAGCTGCAGCGGCAGGAAGGGCCGTTGCTCATCCTGGGGTTCCTCATGGGCATCAACGCCGGCGCCGTGTTCTCGGTGTTCCCGCTGCTCCTGGGCCAGGCCGTCCAGGTGTACTTCGACCCCGACACGGACAAGATGAGGCGGCAGATCGGGTACCTGGCCCTCGCCGTCGTGGGTCTCGGCTTTGCCTGCATCCTCACCATGACGGGGCAGCAGGGCTTCTGCGGCTGGGCCGGCGCCCGGCTCACCATGCGCGTCCGCGACCGCCTCTTCCGCGCCATCATGCGCCAGGAGCCAGCGTGGTTCGACGAGGAAGACAATGCCATGGGCGTCCTCGTGACACGGCTCGCCAGGGACGCCATCGCATTCCGCTCCATGTTCGGCGACCGGTACGCCGTGCTGCTCATGGCCGTGGGCTCCGCCGGGGTCGGCCTCGGCATTTGCTTCGGGCTGGATTGGCGCCTTACACTCATTGCCATGGCCTGCACTCCACTCACGCTCGGCGCGAGCTACCTCAACCTGCTCATCAACGTCGGCGCCAGGTCCGACGAAGCCGCGTACGCGCGGGCCAGCAGCATCGCCGCGGGCGCCGTGTCCAACGTGCGCACCGTTGCGGCGCTCTGCGCCCAGGGCGGCATCGTCGGCACGTTCAACCGGGCGCTGGACGGCCCCTCGGCCAAGGCCCAGCGCAAGTCGCAGTACATGGGCATCATCCTCGGCCTCTCCCAGGGCGCCATGTACGGGGCCTACACGGTGACGCTCTGGGCGGGCGCCTACTTCATCACCAAAGGCTGGTCCACCTTCGGCGACGTGTCCAAGATCTTCCTCATCCTCGTCCTGAGCTCCTTCTCCGTCGGCCAGCTGGCCGGGCTCGCCCCTGACACGTCCGGCGCGCCGACGGCCATCGCCGGCATACTGTCCATCCTGAAGCGCCGGCCGACGATCAACGAGGAGGGCACCAAGCGGCGGACGATCAAGGAAGGGAAGCCGATGGACGTGGAGCTGAGGAAGGTGATCTTCGCGTACCCGTCGCGGCCGGACGTGACGGTGCTGAACGACTTCTCGCTGCGCGTGAAGTTCGGGAGCACGGTGGCGGTGGTCGGGCCGAGCGGGAGCGGCAAGTCGACGGTGGTGTGGCTGGTGCAGCGGTTCTACGACCCTCTGGGGGGAACCGTGACGGTGGGCGGCATGGACGTGCGGGAGCTGGACCTCAAGTGGCTCAGGGGGGAGTGCGCGATGGTGGGCCAGGAGCCGGCCTTGTTCAGTGGGTCTATCAGAGAAAACATTGGGTTCGGCAACCCGAAGGCCGCGTGGGCCGAAATCGAGAATGCGGCTAAGGAGGCCAACATCCACAAGTTCATCGCTGGGCTTCCACAAGGCTACGACACTCAAGTGAGTACCTGTTCACAAATTGTTCTTAAAATTTCTCAAAAAAAAGTTCTTAAAATGTCTAAAAGAAACAAATTGTTCTTAAAAAAGAAAACTGCTCACAAATCTCAACTTCCACTGCCAAACTTAACATTTGTACTTACTCAAAATTTAACATTTTGTAAATTAAGATGTCGTTTACATGATTTTTACACATTATAGACATTATATACTAAACCGCTTATTTTTGGCAGGTTGGGGAGAGTGGGGTGCAGCTGTCAGGTGGTCAGAAGCAGAGGATCGCGATTGCACGAGCAGTCCTAAAACAGTCGAGGATACTGCTTCTCGACGAGGCGAGCAGCGCGCTGGACCTCGAGTCTGAGAAGCACGTGCAGGAGGCGCTGCGACGAGTGTCACGGCGCGCGACGACGATCACGGTGGCGCACCGCCTCTCCACGATCCGCGACGCCGACCGCATCGCCGTGGTGAGCGCCGGCAGGACCGTGGAGTTTGGCAGCCACGAGACCCTCCTCGCGAACCACCGCGACGGCCTCTACGCGGCCATGGTGAAGGCCGAGATCGAGGCGCAGGCGTTCGCGTAGAGTACAGAACAGAAGTATGAACTGATCCCAGTGTTCAGTAATTTGAACATTATTTTTTGACGTGTTTTACGTGACCAAGTTCTTAGTAGGTAGTCAATATATTATTTCGGCAATGTTACCTAGACCACAAGATGAATAAACGTTGTGAGAGTACAAGGATTAGATGAAATGTCCATTTCCACGATATATGAACTCCGGCCGGACGCCTGATAATGATGCCGCGAAATGGAGAGAAAACAAAATTAGGGAGAAAAACTGTACTTAGCAAATGAGATGAGAAATCTTGTTCGACGAGACAGGCGAGCTGCTCTTCGAGATGATGGGATTAATTTAGCGGATTGATGTGGCCATGGTATCAGTTGAGATGGATTCGGTGAGCAACCT
This sequence comes from Aegilops bicornis, assembly GCA_021605145.1. Classification (NCBI taxonomy): domain Eukaryota; kingdom Viridiplantae; phylum Streptophyta; class Magnoliopsida; order Poales; family Poaceae; genus Aegilops; species Aegilops bicornis. The sequence continues at coordinate 631,138,207 of CM038672.1, forward strand.
GGATGTGGATCTGTTGTGATCATTGAGCCGGTTATTTTACTTGTTGTCGTCGTGCTGGGCATTATTTGTGAAAGATGAGAAAGGAAACAATACATGCCAGCTCCATAGACATCTAGCATAAGGGAGGGCATATTCTTTGTTTATTTATAAATTGTGCAGTGAAGATTCTGGGGTTCATTTGGAACTGGCCACCATGTTAACGGTAGTTGTTAAGGTCCAGACAATCAGCGCTCTACCTTTTCCTTATGATGCTATGGAGTACCGACCTTCCCTCATTAGTATATGTTGGTAAATTATTATACAAGAAGTGGATGTATGTGTATCTACCGAACTTGCGTAGTAGGAGCAAATCATTGCTGCCCCCACAATGTTTTGAGGCCGAGGAGGAAAAAGATGGTATCGAAACTGTCATTTTCTTTACAAGTTGACATTTCGTCATCGCGAGGTTGCTGTTTCAAGCTTGGTTTCCATAATACTAGATGAAATAGTTGGTGCATCGCCTTATCTCGATGTCCAATTTCTTCCGCCTTACCCTGGACAAGTAGGTTTCCACTGGCAGTACATTTATTAGGAGCATAACTTGCTGAAGTGTTCGTATAGGTCAGGATTAGAAGAAACCTAGCTACTGCTTTGCTTGGGTTGCTAATTGCTATGCTTAATGCTACCCATATTATTGACGCAGTGGTTGATGGAGTAATGTCTTTGAATACTTCCGGTAAGCAACGACGGCGCAGTATCAACAGATCGTACGCTGGCCGTCTCCATTTAGCAGCGATGGATTCAGACTCCACCGGACATAATACCAACGAATCCAACCCCTTCACCACCAAACCCAATTCATTTTTTATTGAATGGAAGCAAAGACTATGCTCCATCGTATTGCTCCCTCCGGACGGGATATAAGTTGGACACATGTTTTTAGGTTTTTGTTTTGATGATTAGTGAAAAATATGTTATATTATGTCATAAAAAAATATATTTTTTAGATGACCTAATCCCCGTGATTTTTTTGATGATCTAAGTTCCCGTGCCAGACTTATATCCTCATCTGGATGGAGTAATAAATGAGTTTTTAGAACAAATATTTACAAACAAGCGAACGCATTCGGACTAAATATTCAAGATGCTCCCACTCCTTTGACTAAATGCTTGGTTGAGCTTCTGCTGAAAGCCCCTCAAGACAACATATTCTTTCAATTCATGAACCAGTAGGAGTATTCTGAAGATAAACTTGACAAATAATCATGAGATTGCACTGAGTGAGATAGACCAACAGATGGTAACTGCCGCGGAGGTCATGCCATGTGACAAAGCTACTGAAAAAGCTATTCCAAATTTTGGGAAAACTAGGGGTCATGTAGTTGCAACTGAGATAAGAAATTGGATCCAAAGAGATGATAGGACTATCGTAGAACCTGGACATTTACATGTATATCTAAAAGTATGGTGTTAATAATTCCTTTGTTCTACTTAACAATTTCAATCGACGAGTTTTTAGGAAGATACTTGGTTGGGTGACATTCCATTAGCATTACAATACTCGATCTTGTATAATTTTGTGTTCAGAAAAGAGGATTCAGTGGTTGCCGTTTTTGGGGCTAGTCCTTTGAACATCCAATTTCACAGGGCTTTATTGGGTGACAAATGGACCAAGTGGATCCATTTGGTTTCTAGATTGATGTCAATTAATCTAACTCACATGCCGGATTCCTTCCGGTGGAGGTTAACCATTAATGGTGACTTTACTGTGAAGTCTATGTATGCGGATCTTATGGATTCTGGTCCTATTTTTCGTAGAAAACATATTTGAAAAACAAAGGTTCCTTCCAAGATTAAAGTTTTCATGTGGTTTTTTGCAGAGGGAGTACTTCTTACCAAAGATAACCTTGCTAAACGTAACTGGCATGGTAGCAAACAAAAATTACTGTTTTTGCGACCAAGAGGAGACAATTCATCATTTATTTTGTCATGTCCGTTTACTACCTTGCTTTGGCGCATGATTCATGTTACTCACAATTTAACACCGCCAACGAATATTCTAAATTTGTTTAGAAACTAGTTGGGCGATTCATCATGAGTTGAAGTGCCAAATCCGTGGGGAGTTTGTGCCTTTCTTTGGGCAATATGGAATTAGAAAGGATCAGGGAAGTTCAAAAGGAGGACCCTGAGATTAAGAAGAAGACGAACCTGAAGGAAAAGGCGAAAGGTTTCCACGAGCACGATCAACGAGTTATGTGGTTTGAGAACTGAGTCTGTGTGCCCAACGATCGGAGTTGAGGAAGTTGATCATGTAGGAACCACACGACTCTTCCTATTCTATACATCCCGATAACAGCAAAATGTATATGGATTTAAAGGGAAGATTTTGGTGGAATGGAGTTAAGAGAGACATATTCAAGCTAAGCGTCTTAAGAAGACTGATAATACCACTTATATGTGGCACTGCTATCTTGGTCACATCGGAAAGAAACGTATGCAGGAGCTTCATAAAGATGGAGTATTAACGTCTTTTGATTTGAATTATTTAACACATGTGAAGCTTGTATGATGGATAAAATGACTAAAACACCGTTCACAGGTCCCGAACGGGCGCGTGAATTGTTCGAAACAATACATACTGATGTACGCGGTCCGATGAGCACACCGACCTGTGGTGGATACTTATACTTCATAATCTTCACTGATGATTTGAGTAGATATTGTTATATTTACTTGATGAAACATAAGTTTGAAACATTTGAAAAGTTCAAAGAATTTCAGAACGAAGTTGAGAATCATCGCGTCAATTTTTTTTCTACGATTAGATTGTGGTGGAGAATGTCCAAGTCATGAGTATAGCAACCATCTAAGTGACCATGGAATTGTTTCACAACTTACTCCTCCTGGAACTCCATAGAGGAATGGAATATCTGGAGGCGTAACCGAACCTTGACATGGTGAGGTCGATGATGTCCCTTACCGACCTGCCTTTATCATTTTGGGGATACACACTTGAGACAGCAACATATACACTAAACAGAGCACCTTCAAAGTCTGTTGAGTCGACACAATATGATGTCCCTTACTTCTTTAGCGAGAAAACCAATTTGTCGCATCTCAAAATTTGGGGTTGCGAAACTTATGTAAAACATTTACAACAAAATAAACTCGATCCCAAAGCAGACAAATGTTACTTCGTAGGTTATCCCAGAGCAACAATTGGGTATTCCTTATACCAAAAGTCCGATGACAAAGTGTTTGTCGCAGAAACTGGACACTTTCTCGAGAATGAGTTTCTCGCTAAAGAAGTAAGTGGGAGGATAGTAGAGCTTGACGAGATTGCTAAATCTCGGACAAAAATAAGCTGGACTAATGAACCGGAATTTGTTCCGAAAGTTGTGCACACAACTGAACTGCAAGTTCCGGGCACGACTGAAAGTTTCGGGCTCCGGATGTTCCGAGCGACGGTCCAGTCTGGTTCCGGGCTTACCAGAGAGTTTGCACGCCAGGGGTTGTCTTGGGCGCGAGGGCTGGACGTTCCGGGGAGGTTGGAGATTCCGGGCGCCGGAGGTTCCGGGCAGGGTCCATGCTGGATAGAGAGTTTGCACTCCTCTTGACGCTGGTTGTCCCTCCTCCAACCCTTGGTTCCACGGGATGATAGCTACTTCTTGAGCTTGCGTTGGTTTTTCCCTTGAAGAGGAAAGGTGATGCAGCAAAGTAGAGATAAGTATTTCCCTCAGTTAGAAAACCAAGGTATCAATCCAGTAGGAGGTACAAGCAAGTCCTCAATCTATGCACCTACACAAACAATCAAACATTGCACCCAACATGATAAAGGGGTTATCAATCCCTTCACGGTCAATTGCAAAGGTGAGATCTGATAGAGATAGGTATAAAAGATTGCTAGAACGTAAAACTAAATAAAAGTAAATAAATTGCAGCAAGGTATTTTTGGTATTTTTGGTTTATAGATCTGAAAATATATGACGGAAAATAGGCCCGGGGGCCATAGGTTTCACTAGATGCTTCTCTCTTGAAGGCAAATAATACGGTGGGTGAACAAATTAATGTCGAGCAATTGATCGAAAAGCGCAAAGTTATGACAATATCCAAGACAATGATTATGCATATAGGCATCATGTCCGTGTCAAGTAGACCAAAACGATTCTGCATCTACTACTATTACTCCACACATCGACCGCTATCGAGCATGCATCTAGAGTATTAAGTTCATAAAGAACGGAGTAACGCCTTAAGTAAGATGACATGATGTAGAGGGATAAACTCAAGCAATATGATGAAAACCCCATATTTTTATCCTTGATGGCAAGAATACAATATGTGCCTTGCTACCCCTACCTTGTCACTGGGTGAGGACACCGCAAGATTGAACCCAAAACTAAGCACCTCTCCTATTGCAAGAAATATCAATCTAGTTGGCCAAATCAAACCGATAATTCGAAGAGAAATACAAAGATATCAAATCATGCATATAAGAATTCAGAAGAGATTCAAATAATATTCATAGATAATCTGATCATAAATCCACAATTCATCAGATCTCGACAAACACACCGCAAAAGAAGATTACATCGGATAGATCTCCAAAAACATCGAGGAGAACATGGTATTGAGAATCAAAGAGAGAGAAGAAGCCATCTAGCTACTAGATATGGACCCGTAGGTAAACTACTCACGCTTCATCTGAAGGGCAATAGGGTTGATGTAGATGCCTTCCATGATCGAATCCCCCTCCGGCAGATCACCGGTAAAGGCCCCAAGATGGGATCTCACGGGAACAGAAGGTTGCGGCGGCGGAAACGTATTTTTCGTGGCTTGTTTTGAGGGTTTGGCAATATATCTGAATTTATAGGTCAAGGAAGGAGGTCGGTGGACTCCCGAGGTGGCCACAAGCCAGGGGCGCGCCCCTACGGCTTGTCGCCGCCTTGTGGGTCTTCTGACTTCATCTCTAAGTCTCGTAGGTGTCTTCTGGTCCAAGAAAAATCATCGTGAAAGTTTTATTCCGTTTGGACTCCGTTTGATATTCCTTTCCTACGAAACTTAAAAAAAACAAGGAAAAAACAGAAACTAGCATTGGGCTCTGGGTTAATAAGTTAGTCCCAAAAATAATATAAAATAGCATATTAATGCATATAAAACATCCAAAACAGATAATATAATAGCATGGAACAATCAAAAATTATAGATATGTTGGAGATTTATCAATGATCGCTGTACCTAATCACAGAAGCAAATTTTAAGCTTTAACAAATGTAGGTCCAAAGACAGATAATGAGAGTCAGGTTCAAACAATTCAAGGATTGACCACCACAAAAGGTCCGAATCAGGCGAAACTTCTTTTGGTGCCAGCGAGCACTCGACGAGGCCTCTACGATAGAAGAGATTCTTCCCTGTTTCTGCCCGGACGATTCCATCAAATGAATAAAAATACACAATATCTCTGCTTGAGGTAGTGACCATGTCTCATTCGAATGTAAGGGGAGCTTGAGTAGGAGAGATGTCACCTCAGTTTGAATAGCACGTGCGCGAGCTCTTGTCATGGGTCCACTTGGTACTTGGGGAGTTGGTGTAGTGTCCATGGGGAGGACCATGGGATGCTCCGCATTAGCCTCCTTACTACATGCAAAACATGATTCCTCTCCTGCTAGCTGGGACCCACCAGATTTGCAGGCTGACTTGTGGGCCTACTAAATTGACGTGTATTCATAGTTTTTCAACTTAGTCAACAAACGACTCTAGTAGCAGTGACCATTGGATGTTAATCCAACGGCCGTGCTGCTTGGTCAATCTATGATCTTCTTGCTCCAGCCGCTCAAACCAGCACAGGCGGGACCGTCTGCTCATGCCTCCCGTGGCCGGCTGTGCTGTCGTGCAGGCCTCGCCGTCCCACCCTACTCCCACTGCTGGCCAGGCCATCCCTTTACCCACCCACACCTCCTGTTATTCTCTGGTGACGGCAGCCAAAGCAGTAAACCCTCGTACTCCCCTTCGCGTGGGCAACCACTACCGCGTCTTCCCCGGCTCCGGGTCGTTCCCTTCCTAGGCCTCACCTTCGTCCACCATCTTGGTGCTCTTATGACATCGTCAGCACAGTCAATCAATGACAGCCATCGGAAGAGGACTGTGCATGGAGAGGCTGACAACTGAGATCCACGAGGTCCATGGTTGAACGCAAGGAAGTCCCTCCTTATTATGCGTAAAAAAGTTTCCTCCCCCTGACAGCTGGGACCCACCAGTTACATCTTCTCGTGCATGGAAGTGCCTCCTCATTAGGCGCAAAAAATGATTCCTCCCCAGTCAGTTGGGACCCACCAGTTATATCTTCGCACTCAAGGAAATGACTCCTTATCCTCCCTGACAGTTGGGGCCTACCAGGTTGAAGCGTACGTAGCATTATCTATCTGGTCGCAAACATGTACGTACATACTAGTCCATCGGTCTCATGAACCGTGGCTGTGTTAGGAGCGACACGAGTCAGTTCTGGCAGTCCTGTCTAAATCGTGTACATGTACGTACAACCATGCTTCAAAAAATATGGTCACGTAAGTACATACGGGCGGGGTATCGAACGCATATGACCAGAGCTCGTGTACATCGAGAGGCAACGTACGACTGCACTGGACGATAGCTACGTCGTCATGTTCATCGGCAGCCAACCGGCTGGATTGGAATGGAGGAAACAACGTCATGTTCATTGGGAGCCAAACGAGTGGGTCAGAATGTGTCCTGTTCATTGGGAGCCAACCTACTTGGACGGAATAGCCAAAACGGGGTCTTGTTCATCGCTTGGGGGTGTGGCATACCACAAAATGGAGGAAACAGACTTCTGTTCAACTGCCTATGGTCAAAACGGGGTCATGTTCATCAGGAGGGGGTCTGGCGTACCGTAAAACGGAGGAAAATGACTTCTCTTCGACCACCTACGGTCGAAATGGGGTCATGTTCATCGGGAAGGATGTGTCGTACTACAAAACAAAGGAAACAAACTTCTCGCCAACCACCTATGGTCGAAACGGGGTCATGTTCATTGGGAGTGGTGCGTCATACCGCAAAACGGGACACCACGGGCTGTTATTCATCCATCTTCGACTTCCTCTAGCCTCCATCGGCTACTATACATTTACTGTCGACTTCCTCTAGCCTCCACGGCGTCCTGTTCATCCATCCCCAACCGGCTGGGGTGTAGCATACCGCTGCATGGCCTCCTCGGGGTGCTGTTCATCCAGCGCCAACCACCTACTACCACGGGGTCCTGTTCATCTAACCCCCACCGGCTAGGGCGGGGCATACGAGAGGGCGGCAGCAATGGGAACTGTTCATCCGCAACCAACCAACCGGCTGGAATATGTTGGAAAATTAGGCAAGTTCATGATTAATTCCAGCAAATAATTCATGACTAGAACAGATACTAGAATGCAACAATCTAGCAAACTAGAAGAACAGCAAAACATGCAGAACAGCAGCAGCAACGCACACGAAACAACATCTGTAGATATAGACATGAACACATGATGTTGGATGTACTATTTGTTAGCTATTGTGGGTGCGATGGTGTTGATGACGATGTTGGCGACGATCTGTTGCTGACAGCGATGCAGACGACGATGAGTAGCACCGCCCGACTTGGATGGAAGACAATCCATGATGATGAATTTGAGCAGTCGCGCAAAGCGCTTCCCAAAAACCTAATTCGTCCTCTCCCGGTGTAGGATCGCAAGGACGAACGGTTCCGGAGGCCTGCTGTCCCATGCCCCGATGCACGCCGGCGTTTGGGATGGAGTAGACTACGACGAGGGCGCAAGTTGCAAGATGAGTCAAAACCCTAGGTGTTTTCGGTGTATCTTTGGTCGCAGCCGGTAGATGTATATATATTAGGACCAAAGGCGGTATTATGTCGCGATCACAATCCCAAACCGACTTGGTTTCTAATTTGTATACTTACCAGACCAGAAATAATTAACTTGTCTGCCAAGACATAAAAATAAAATGGCAAAAGGAAGCTATGCCCCTGCAAGGCAACAGAACATTCACGCGCATGTCGCACGTACGCCTCTCCTCGCCATGCCCCGGCCCGGCCAGGCGAGGCGAGGCAAGCGAGCGCGCACATGTGTTCTTCCCTTTCTCTTATCAACACACCACTTAGAGTGGTGGAGATAACCCACTATATAAAGAGGTCCAACTCTTCTTCAACTTTCGGAGTGGGACTAAACTTTAGCACCACCACTTGCCATTTTACACATTGGCCACTATTTGAGATTTCAGAAATTGCTATGGGCCTAGCCCATTAATTCTAACAACCCCCCACCAGATCTCAAATACTCATTTAGAGATTTGCCTTCTCTCACCACTTTTTTAATATACCAGTGTTTCAGCAGAGACTGTTAAGTTAAACTTCTGCCTAGAACTTTAAGCTACATCCATTCACAACTTGACAATGGACTATGCCTTGAATTGCTAGTTTTGTGTGAACATGTTTCACTCAAAGTCTTAACCAGTACCTGGCTGCCAGTAGGCTACCCCGTGGTTTGGAGCTTATATGTCATACTCCCTGGTCTCTTCGTGAGCTTACTAGAGATCACCCAAATCTCATAGACTGTGACGTTTACAGTCGGAACTCATATAGGTGTGTTCTTTCAAGACTGATCTGTAGGACAACATCTTTGCTAATTATAGCCAATAGAACCACATTAAGGCATGTTGCCAACCTGCCTTACAGCTCTGAGCCTTACAGCTCTAAGAGTTTTGCATCTTTACTTAGAGACGGTCATTAGTTATTACTCTCCTCAGTTAACCAATAGCTTGTTCTTCCCAGATCCTAATTCACGGGATCTCAGATCACAAAGGTTGGGTTACTACTATGGTGTAACATCTATGGCTCTCATACCCATCTCCCTCGATGCAATATCTATCACATTTCGTGATAGTCCCTTTGTAAAGGGATCTGCCAGGTTTTTGTCTGTTTGAATATACATAACAATTATTACTCTGGAGTTTCTCAACTTCCTGATAGACTTCAAACGTCTCTTCACGTGTCTTGATGACTTTGCATTATCTTTAGAATCGTTCACTTTAGCAACAACCGTTTGGTTGTCACAATTCATAGGAAAAGCCGGTACAGGTTTTTCAACAATATGTAAGTCCATCAAGAGCTCACGCAGCCATTCTGCCTCAACAGTAGCTGTGTCTAAAGCAGTTAATTCTGCTTCCATAGTTGACCTCATCAATATGGTTTGCTTGCAAGACCTCCATGACATTGCGCCACCTCCATGAGTAAATACATATACCCACTTGTTGCGTAGAGTACATCAACATCGGAGATCCAGTTTGAATCACTATATCCTTCTAGCACAGCAGGATGCCCTGAATAAGTAATTCCATAACTCATAGTACCTCTCAGATAGCGCAAGACCCTTTCTAGTGCATGCCAATGATCATCACCCGGGTTGGACATGAACCTACTCAGTTTGCTCACAACAAAAGAGATATCCGCCTTGTAGCACTAGCTAAGTACATGAGTGAACCAACAATTTGAGAGTATCTTAATTGATCTCTCGTTTCTTTCTTGTTCTTTTTGAGTGTCACACTGGGATCATAAGGTGTTGGAGAAGGCTTGCTATCCATAAAGCCGAACCAGCTCAAGACCTTCTCAACATAGTGAGATTGCGTTAGAGTAATCCCACTCTCATCCTTAATAAGTTTGATGTTTAGAATTACATCGGCTTCTCCTAGATCTTTCATGTCAAAACTTTTTGATAGAAAAGACTTGACCTCATTGATCGCATTAATGTTTGTACCAAAGATTAGTATGTCATCCACATACAAACATAATATGAAACTATTGTCCCCACCATGGCGATAGTAAACACACCTATCAGCCTCGTTAATGACAAATCGTGCAGAAGTCAGAGTTCTTTCAAACTTCTCATGCCATTGCTTAGGTGCCTGTTTCAGGCCATACAAAGATTTTAACAACTTGCACACCTTTCTCTCTTCACCCTTTACCACAAACCCGCCAGTCGATCCATATAGATTTCCTCTTCCAACTCAGAAAAGCTGTATTTACATCCATTTGATGAATGATAAGACCATAAGAGGCAGCCAAGGAAAGTAACACTCGAATGGTGATCATTCTAGCAACGGGTGAATAGGTGTCAAAGTAATCTTCGCCTTCTTTCTGGGTGTAGCACTTGGCCACTAGCCGTGCCTTGTACTTATCAATAGTACCATCAGGCTTTAGCTACTTTTTGAACACCCACTTACAGCCCACAGGTTTACAACCATATGGTCTATCAGTTAGTTCCCAAGTTCCATTAGACACAATTGAGTCCATCTCATTATGAACAACTTCTTTCCAATCATCTACATCTAGAGATGCATATGCCTCTACAATAGACTTGGGTGTGTCGTCCACAAGGTATACAATGAAATCATCACCAAAGGATTTTGCAATCCTTTGTCTCTTGTTCCTTATAGGAACTTCATTGTTATCCTTCTCAAGTACTTCGTCATGTGTTCGAAATATTCATCAGTTGTACTAGATTCAGGAATTATCTCAGAAGAAAATCTAGCAATGCTATGCATATCTTTCATAGGAAATATTTCTCAAAAAATGTTGCATCACGAGATTCCATTATAGTATCGACATGCATATCAGGTACTTCAGATTTTACCACTAAAAATCTATAAGCAATGCTCCGTTGAGCATACTGATACGTCCATTTTGCATCATGTTTTCCTACTGTTATTTATGATGTTTTATGCATATAATGCTTTTTGTAGTAATTCTAATGCCTTTTCTCTCATAATATGCAAGGTACACACAAACAGGGAGAATTCCGGCAGCTGGAAATATGGACCTGAAAAAGCTACGTCAGGCTACCTATTCTGCACAACTCCAAACAAGCTGAAACTTTACGGAGAATTTTATGGAATATATGAAGAATATTGGAGCAAATAAGTACCAGAGGGGGCCATCCTGGTGAGCACAAGACACCAGGGCGCGCCTGGGCCCCCAGGCGCGCCCTGGTGGGTTGTGCTCACCCAGGCCCACCTCTGGTCCCCATCTTCTGGTATATAGGTCATTTTGAGCTAGAAAAACTCAGGAGAGGACTTTGGGATGGAGGGCCACCGTCTGGAGGCGGAACTTGGGCAGAAGCACTTTTGCCCTCCGGTGGAGCGATTCCGCCGGGGGAACTTCCCTCTGGGAGGGGGAAATCACCGTCATCATCATCACCAACAACTCTCCCATCTTGGGGAGGGCAATCTCCATCAACATCTTCAACAACACCATCTAATTTCAAACCCTAGTTCATCTCTTGTGTTCAATCTTGTTACCGGAACTATTGATTGGTGCTTGTGGGTGACTAGTAGTGTTGATTACACTTTGTAGTTGATTACTATATGGTTTATTTGGTGGAAGATTATATGTTCAGATCCATTATGCTATTTAATACCCCTCTGATCTTGAGCATGATTATCATTTTTGAGTAGTTACTTTTATTCTTGAGGTCACGAAAGAAATCATGTTGCAAGTAATCATGTGAACTTGATATGTGTTCAATATTTTGATAGTATGTATGTTGTGATTCCCTTAGTGGTGTCATGTGAACGTCGACTACATGACACCTCACCATATTTGGGCCTAAGGGAATGCATTGTGGAGTAGTTATTAGATGATGGGTTGCGAGAGTGACAGAAGCTTAAACCCTAGTTTATGCGCTATTCCATAAGGGACCGATTGGATCCAAAAGTTTGATGTTATGGTTCCAATTTATTCTTAGTACTTTTCTCGTAGTTGCGGATGCTTGCAAGGGGGTTAATCATAAGTTGGAGGTTTGTTCAAGTAAGAACATCACCTAAGCACCGGTACACCCACATATCAAATTATCAAAGTAGCGAACACGAATCGAATCAACATGATGAAAGTGACTAGATGAAATTCCCGTGTACCCTCAAGAACGCTTTGCTTATTATAAGAGACCGTTTTGGCCTGTCCTTTGGCTCAAAAGGATTGGGCTACCTTGCTGCAATTTTTCTACTATTATCATTACTTGCTCGTTACAAAATATCTTGCTATCAAATTACTCTGTTACTTACAATTTCAGCACTTGCAGACATTACCTTGCTGAAAACCACTTGTCGTTTCCTTCTGCTCCTCGTTGGGTTCGACACTCTTACTTATCGAAAAGAGCTACAATTGATCCCCTATACTTGTGGGTCATCAAAGCTATTTTCTGGCGCCATTGCCGGGGAGTGAAGCGCCTTTGGTAAGTGGAATTTGGTAAGGAAACATTCATATAGTGTGCTGAAATTTCATCATCACTTGTTACTATGGAAAACAATCCTTTGAGGGGTTTGTTCGGGGTATCTTCACCTCGACCGGAACCACAATTAGCCACCCCTCAACCTACTGCACCTACTGAAAATATTGAATATGAAATTCCTTTGGGTATGATAGAACAACTGCTAGCTAATCCTTATGCAGGAGATGGAACCGAACATCCTGATATGCATTTGGTATATGTGGAACAAATTTGTGGATTGTTTAAGCTTGCAAGTTTACCCGGATGAAGTCAAGAAGAAGGTTTTCCCTTTATCTTTGAAGGGAAAAGCATTGGCATGGTATAGGCTATGCGATGATATTGGATCCTGGAATTGGAATCGATTGAAATTGGAGTTCCACCAAAAAAATTATCCCATGCATCTAATTCATCGTGATCGGAATTACATATATAATTTTTGGCCTCATGAAGGAGAAAGTATTGCTCTAGCTTGGGGGAGGCTGAAGTCAATGTTATATTCATGCCCCAATCATGAGCTCTATCAAGAGAAATTATTATCCAGAATTTTTATGCTCGGCTTTCTCATAACGATTGATCCATGCTTGATACTTCTTGTGCTGGTTCTTTTATGAAGAAGACTATTGAATTCTGGTGGGATATTTTGGAAAGAATTAAACGCAACTCTGAATATTGGGAACACGACGAAGGTAAAGAGTCAGGTATTAAGCTTAAGTATGACTGTGTTAAATCTTTTATGAATACCGATGCTTTTTAAAAGTTTAGCACTAAATATGGACTTGACTCTGAGATAGTAGCCTCCTTTTGTGAATCATTTGCTACTCATGTTGATCTCCCTAAAGAGAAGTGGTTTAAATATCACCCACCTATTAAAGAACAAATTTAAGAACTGGTACTAGCTAAAGAAGAAACTATACTTTATAATGTTGATCTACTTGTTCCTACTGCTTATATTGAGAAAGCACCTTTCCCTGTTAGGATAAAGAACATGCTAAAGTTTCAACTATGGTCAACAAAAGTTATATTAGAACCTAAACCTGATGAACAAATTAAAGTAGAACCTAGTGTTGCTATGGTTAAGGATCTTTTGGAAGAAACTGTACATGGGCATGTTATTTACTTCTGTGAAGAAGCTGCTAGAATTGCCAAACCTGATAAAAATGATAAACATAGACCTGTTGTTGGCATGCCCGTTGTCTCAGTTAAAATAGGAGATCACTGTTATCATGGTTTATGTGACATAGGTGCTAGCGTGAGTGCTATTCCTTATTCCTTATATCAAGAAATTATGAATGACATAGCACCCGCAGAGATAGAAGACATAGATGTTACTATTAAACTTGCTAATAGAGACACTATATCATCAATTGGGATTGTTAGAGATGTTGAAGTCTTGTGTGGGAAAATAAAATACCCTGCTGATTTTCTTGTTCTTGGTTCCCCACAAGATGAATTTTGTCCCATTATCTTTGGTAGACCTTTCTTGAACACCGTTAATGCTAAGATAGATTGTGAGAAACAAACTGTCAGTGTTAGTTTTGGTGATGAGTTTCATGAGTTTAATTTTTCCAAGTTTAGTAGAAAGCTTCATGAAAAAGATTTGCCTAGTAAGGACGAAATAATTGGTCTTGCTTCCATTGTTGTGCCTCCTACTGATCCACTAGAACAATATTTTCTAGACCATGAAAATGATCTACATATGCATGAAAGAAATGAAATAGATAAGATTTTCTTTGAGCAATGTCCTTTGCTTAAACATAATTTTCCTATTGAAACTCTAGGAGGTCCTCCTCCAACTAAAGGTGATCTTGTGTTTGAATTAAAACAATTACCAGACACTTTGAAATATGCTTATCTTGATGAAAAGAAGAGATATCCTGTTATTATTATTGCTAACCTTTCAGAACATGAAGAAGCAATATTATTCAAAGTTCTAAGGAAGCGCCGAGCTGCTATTGGATATACTCTTGATGATTTAAAGGGCATCAGTCGCACTCTATGTCAGCACAAGATTAATATGGAACCTGATGCTAAACCCGTTGTTGATTACCAACGTCGGTTAAATACGAAGATGAAAGAGGTGGTAAAAATGGAAATATTAAAGCTTCTGGAAGCAGGTATAATCTATCCTATAGCTGATAGTAGATGGGTAAGTCATGTTCATTGTGTTCCTAAGAGAGGAGGTATTACTATTGTTCCTAATGATAAGAATGAACTTATTCCACAAAGAATTGTTACAGGCTATAGAATGGTAATTGATTTTAGAAAATTAAATAAAGCAACTAGAAAAGATCATTACCCTCTGCCTTTTATTGATCAAATGCTAGAAAAATTATCTAAGCACACACATTTTTGCTTCCTTGATGGATACTCTGGTTTCTCACAAATACCTGTTTCTCAACCTAATCAAGAAAATACCACTTCCACTTGTCCCTTTGGAACTTATGCTTATAGATGTATACCTTTCGGTTATGCAATGCACCTGCTACCTTTCAAAGATGTATGACTACTATATTCTCTGACTTTTGTGAAAAGATTGTTGAGGTTTTCATGGATGATTTCTCTGTTTATGGGAAGTCTTTCGATGATTGTTTAGGCAATCTTGATCGAGTTTTGCAGAGATGTGAACAAACAAATCTTGTCTTGAATTGGGAGAAGTGCCACTTTATGGTTAATGAAGGTATTGTCTTGGGTCATAAAATTTCTCAAAGAGGTATTGAAGTGGACAAAGCTAAGGTTGATGCAATTGAGAAAATTGTTGGGGAATGTTGCAGAAAATTAAAATTTTTCCTACGGTTTCACCAAGATCCATCTATGAGTTCATCTAAGCAATGAGTCATGGGAGAGAGATTGCATCTACATACCACTTGTAGATCGCGTGCGGAAGCGTTCAAGGGAACAGGGATGATGGAGTCGTACTCGCCGTGATCCAAATCACCGATGACCAAGTGCTGAACGGACAACACCTCCGCGTTCAACACACGTACGGAGCGGATGACGTCTCCTCCTTCTTGATCCAGCAAGGGGGAAGGAGAGGTTGAGGAAGAAGGCTCCAGCAAAGACGACGGCGTGGTGATGGTGGAGAGGCGATCTCGGCGTGGCTTCGCCAAGCACTTAACGGAGGAGGAGAGGTGTTGGGAGGGAGGGGCTGCGCCTTGGATGTGTGTTGCAGCCTCCCTCACCCCTCTATTTATAGGGGAAGGGCAGGGCGGCCCCCTCCAGATGAGATCTAGAGGGGGCGGCGGCCAGGAGGGGGCTTGCCCCCAAGGGGGGCGCCCACTAGGTTCCCCCAACCCTAGGCGCATGGGCCCAAGGGGGCGCCCAGCCCTCCAGGGCTGGTTCCTGCCCCTTGCGGCCCATGAGGCCCTCCGAGAGGTGGCCCCTCCGGTGGACCCCCGGAACCCTTCCGGTGGCCCCGGTACAATACCGATATGCCCCCGAAACTTTCCGGTGTCCGTATGACAACTTCCCATATATAAATCTTCACCTCCGTACCATTCCGGAACTCCTCATGACGTCCGGGATCTCATTCGGGACTCTGAACAACATTCGGTAATCACATACAAGTCTTCCTAATAACCCTAGCATCACCGAACCTTAAGTGTGTAGACCCTACGGGTTCGGGAGACATGCAGACATGACCGAGACGACTCTCCGGTCAATAACCAACCACCTGATTGGAACTTGCCTTTTGAAATATGTGTGATGCTAGTGGTTATGCTGTTGGTGCTGTTCTAGGACAAAGAGTTGATAAGAAACTGAATGTTATTCATTATGCTAGTAAAACTCTAGACAGTGCTCAACGAAATTATGATACTACTGAAAAAGAATTCCTAGTAGTTGTGTTTGCTTGTGATAAATTTAGATCTTACATTGTTGATTCAAAAGTCATTGTTCACACCAATCATGCTGCTATAAAATATCTTATGGAAAAGAAAGATGCTAAACCTAGATTTATCGGATGGGTTCTCTTGCTACAAGAATTTGATTTTCATATCACTGATAGAAAAGGAGCCGAGAACCCCGTAGCTAATAACTTGTCTAGGCTTGAAAATGTGTTGATGACCCACTACCTATTGATGATAGTTTTCCTGATGAGCAGTTAGCTGCAACAAATGTTGCTCATAATACTCCTTGGTATGCTGACTATGCTAATTACATTGTTGCTAAATATTTACCACCTAGTTTCACATACCAACAAAAGAAAAAATTCTTCTATGATTTGAGACATTACTTTTGGGATGACCCACATCTTTATAAAGAAGGAGTAGATGGTATTATTAGACGTTGTGTACCTGAGCATGAACGGGGACAAATCCTACAGAAATGTCACTCTAAAGCATATGGAGGGCATCATGCTGGAGATAGAACTGCACACAAGGTATTGCAATCTGGATTTTATTGGCCTACTCTCTTCAAGGATGCCCGTAAGTTCGTCTTATCTTGTGATGAATGCCAAATAATAGGTGTCGGTGCAACAAACCCTGGGTCTGTTGCCCAGACTGTGCACAGGCACGGGAACGAGATTGAAGCACCAACCCAAGTCAGAGTATAAGTAATCAAGACCATCGAAGGACCAACATGCAGATCAAGAGGACTAGGATCCAATAAGAAGAGCAAGATACCATCAGAAGAAGGGCCTCCCTTGCCGGGCAGGCGAGCATGGCAAGGGGCAAGGCCGCCCCCAGAAGAAGATACCCAAGACGTCCCGACAGAGCCTGCCGGGACTCGCGAAGGCAACAACACCTCACAAAAGCACTCCGCCACGACCCGCATCGTCAATCAGTGCGGTGTCAAGCCGCAAAGTGACTAAGTGGCAGCCTCTTTCTATAGGAGTTACCTACAGATGACACCCATCCTATGACGTGTCAAGCGACCAGGCGTGGAGCTGGCAAGATAGCCTGGCAAGGCTTGCCGGGCAACCAATGACGTGACATTAAGCGGTGCTTTTAATGCGCCCTGTCAGCCTGCAGAATTAGGTATGATAACACTGTTTGCTATCTTATCAGTGCGTAATGACTACTTTGCCATTGTGGTAACCCCTTGATCTATAAAAGGAGGCCCATGGCAACCGTAGAAAGGGTTGGAAGATTGGATAACTCACACCCCCATACGCGCGTAGCCACGGTCGCCCTGAGGCTACCCTTGCCGGGCAGCGTGCTACGCCTCACCACCAGTTATTCCCACCATCAATCCACCAAAGCATGTGTAGGGTTTTACACCTCACGGCGGCCCGAACCTGGTAAAAATGCCTGTGTGATCTCTGCCGTGCTGCCCCACGCTCGTCTCCTCTTTGTGCAACGCGACTCCCCCTTGCCGAACCAGCAAGGGGCCTCCTGGTCCCAGAGGTGGCTGTGGTTTCCCGCGACATATTTGGCGCGCCAGGTAGGGGGCTCGCTTGCGCGAACCTGAAGGCGTGTGCAGCGCGACATCTTCGTCACCATCTTCATCTTCAACGTCGCCATCGACCATGGCACCCAAGAAGAAACCCAGTTCTTCGGCCCATCCATCCACCTCGAAGGCTCCGCCACCTGTGGCCTCTGATGTTGCGGGGGGCGCGGAGACACGCGAGGATGCGGACGTTGCTGGGGATGTGGTCGGAGCAGGCGGCACCGTCACCACTTCCCCCGTGGCCGATGCAGGAGCAGGAGACACCGGAGGAGAGCTGCACCAGCAACATCCCGACGGCCATGCTCCACTAGGTACGGGTGAAGGGGCTACTCCATTCGCACCCCTTCCACCCACCTACGGACACAGCTGTAGCGATGGCGCTTGCTCCGGGGCGAATCGCCGCCCTCCGGCCGCTCCCACTATGGGGGCGATCGCAGCGCGTGCGCCTCCCCCAGGACGGGTCGACCAAATTGTTGCGCCCGACGGAGCCGCTAGCCCTCGGGCGCCTTCACTGCACCACCCTGCCATCCAGGTGGTCGCCCCGCAGCAGCGGGGGCGCAGTGTTACCGCCGCTGGCACCGTCAGGAGCCGAGCAACGGTGTGATTTACTTCGTCATCACCCATGCCAAGAACAGCCTCGGAGGCCATGGCGCGGGCTCAGTTACTACTGAGGTTCGCTCCAGCGGCCGAGCTGATGGACGAATGGTGTGCCACCATCCAAAGTCTGCTCGGTTTCGCTGAAGCTAGGGGCTCGCGGAGTGCTGGCCTGCCACGACCTCCCCAAGCGACTACAACGGCTCATGCTGCTGGCCGTATGGAAGTGGCCATCCCTACGATGCAGTCCCCGCCATGGCAGCCAGCGCAAGCACAAAAGAATCAAGGCCCCGACGACGTCTCGATGGCCTCCTCTGACCCACGAGCGCATCCAGGCCGACGGCGAGCCCTGGAGTATGGGCGGAGGGGAGACACGCGCGTCGTTGTTGACCAACGTCGCGACGACCCCCGCCGGACCGATTGGTGCGACGGCCCCGACGTCGACGAACCCGCGCTCGGTATTGGCGGGTGCCTACCTTTCGAGGTTGGCTGCCCTGCCTTTACTCGTGAGCTGCGGCAAGTCTGTTGGCCGTCTGTTCGCACGTTCAAGCCAGAGATACTCGAGCAGTATGATGGGAGGCTGAACCCGACAGGGTTCCTGAGCATTTACACCATCGATGTTCATGCTGCTGGGGGAAGAGATGAGAAGGTGTTTGCCAGTTACTTCCCTTTGGCCCTCAAGTCCAATGTGATGTCTTGGCTGATGCACCTACCGGAGGACTCCATTTCATCATGGGCTGACCTGTGCCATGAGTTCATTGGTGCCTTCACTGGCAGTCATCAAGAGCCCGGCAGGCCTAGTGACTTGCAGCTTCTCCAACATAAGGAAGGAGAAACCCTCCGTAAGTATTTACAGAGATTCAGCAAAGTTCATAGAAACATTCCAAATATCCATCCAGCAGCTGTAATATATAGCTGCCTTCCAGCCCAATGTGCGCAACCGCCGGGTTCATTCCAAGATGAATGTGCGGTTGCCCAAGACCGTGAAGGATCTCTACACCTTGGTGGATAAGTGTGCCCGGATGGAGGAGGGAAGGAAGTTGCCCAGAGAGGAAGATTGTGCCAATATTGAGTCAGAGGATGATGATGAGTCAACCAGTCAGAAGAAGAGCAAGAAGCGCAGTAACAAGCGGAAGGATAAGGCAGTGATGACTGTTGAAAGATCGGGTATGCCTAGTGCCGGCAAGAAGGCCCAAGCTGAGCCCCCCTAGAAGGAAGCTGTCGTATGCACTAATTGTCGGGAGGCCGCAACTGCCGAGAAGGCTGAGAAAGGTGATGGGCCGTACTGCAAGATTCATCAGACCAAAGGCCACGACCTTCAAGAGTGTTATCAAGTTGAGCAGCTTGTCAAGAGACAGAGGGCAGAGTGAGAAGCGTGACAAGGAAAAGGGTCATAATGTTGCTGGCGGTAAGGGCCGAGGCGATGAAGTAAATTGCCCTGGCAAACCCTTTTAGAACTAAGGAAAGCCCGCCAGAGATCGAGGGGATGAAGAGGAAACCAGTGAGCAAGAGTTTCAGAAGGCCATTGACGCCATATGCATTGACGGGGGTGCGTCTGTGCATGCCTCTCACCGCCAGCTCAAGCAGTGGACGTGAGAGGTTAATGCCGTCGAACTAGCGCCGGAGGCCCGGAAGCCGCTCAAGTGGTCGCACACGCCCATCATCTTTGACGAGGAGGATCATCCTAACCGTACCACTGCGGTAGGGTGTTTGCCATTGTTGGTCTCCCCAACGATTCGCAACCTCAAGGTCACAAAGGTGTTAGTGGACGGCGGGGCCGGGTTGAATCTGATCGCCCCAACAGTTATCAGCAAGCTTCACATAGCAGAGGAAGAGCTAGAGGTTACCGACACGTTTCAAGGAGTTAATCCCGGCAAGAGCTGTCCTAAGGGAAAGATCACGTTGCCGGTAACGTTTGGGGGAGAACTGAACTACCGGACTGAGAGGATTGTGTTTGATGTGGTCGATCTCCTCCTGCCATACAACGAGATTCTTGGACGCCTGGCCCTGGTTAAATTCATTGCGGCATCCCACTATGCCTACAACACCTTGAAGATGCCTGGGCCACTGGGAGTCATCACCATCCCATCTGATGAGAAGGATGCAATCATTTGTGTGGACAAAATGTACCTGGATGCAGTTGCGGCAGAGGCAGTGGCAGCAGTAGTTCCCGCCAAGGAAAGCAAAGGAAATAAGAAGGATTGTAGGGACTCTGGCAAGGAGTCCATGGCGTGCGTTCTCATCGAAAGTGCACGGCACCCGTTGACGACGTGCCGGAGTGTTCCAATAGCAAGAGATCCAAGGTCGTTGCACCTCAAGTGAAGAAGGTCCCGACAGGGCTGGCTGGCGTTGATGGTACTTTCACTATTAGTGCCACCCTTGATGACAAATAGGAAAGCGCGCTCGTTGCCTTCCTGTGGGCGAATATCGATGTGTTTTCCTGGCAACCATCTGATATCCCCGGTGTTCCCAGGGAGGTAACCGAACACCACCTTGTTGTCTGCCCACATGCCCGGCCTGTTAAGCAGAAAGTCCAGAAGCAGGCCTTGGAGAGACAACAGTTCATTACGAAAGAGATCAAGAAACTTGAGGCAACTGGTTTGGTCAGAGGAGTGATGCATCCCACGTGGTTGGCAAATCCAGTGGTAGTCCGGAAGGCCAACGGGAAGTGGAGGCTTTGCATAGATTTCACAGATCTCAACAAAGCTTGCCCGAAGGACCCGTTTCCCTTGCCGCGTATCGATCAGATTGTGGATTCCACTTCAGGTTGTGATTTGCTCTCCTTTCTGGATGCATATTTTGGGTGTCACCAAATCTTCATGTCCAAAGAAGATGAAGGGAAGACGTCGTTCATTACTCCATCTGGTACGTACTGTTTTTTCCGCATGCCATTCGGATTAAAGAGTGCCGGGTCCAATTTTGCAAGAGCAGTCCAGATTGGTTTTGAGCCATAGCAGCACAGAAACGTAGAAGCTTATATGGATGACATTGTGGTCAAGACCAACGATAGAGCCACCCTTATTCAGGATTTGGAGGAGACATTTGCTAATCTACGCAAGATCAATTTAAAGCTCAACCTGGAGAAGTGTGTATTTGGTGTTCCCTCCGGCAAGTTGCTTGGGTTATTTGTGTCCCATCGCGGGATCGAAGCCAACCCCGACAAGATCAAAGCTATAGAGCAGATCCAAGCTCCAAGGACAGTTAAGGATGTGAGGCGTCTGACAGGATGCGTTGTGATACGTCTCCAACGTATATAATTTTTGATTGTTCCATGCTATTATATATATTCTATTTTGGATGTTTAATGGGCTTATTTACACACTTATATATTATTTTTGGAACTAACCTATTAACCGGAGGCCTAGCCCAAATTGCTGTTTTTTGCCTATTTCAGTGTTTCGCAGAAAAAGAATATCAAACGGAGTCCAAACGGAATGAAACCTTCGGGAGAGTTATTTTTGGAACAAACGTGATCCAGAGGACTTGGAGTGGACGTCAAGCAACCAACGAGGAAGCCACGAGGCAGGTGGCGCGCCTACCCCCCCGGGCGTGCCCTCCACCCTCGTGGGCCCCTCGTGGCTCCACCGACCTACTTCCTCCTCCTATATATACCTAGTACCCCCAAACCATCGGGGAGCACCACGAAAACCTAATTCCACCGCGGCAACCTTCTGTACCCGTGAGATCCCATTTTGGGGCCTTTTCCAGCGCTCCGCCGGAGGGGGCATTGATCATGGAGGGCTTCTACATCAACACCATAGCCTCCGCGATGATGTGTGAGTAGTTTACCTCAGACCTTCGGGTCCATAGTTATTAGCTAGATGGCTTCTTATCTCTCTTTGGATCTCAATACAAAGTTCTCCTCTATTCTCTTGGAGATCTATTCGATGTAATCTTCTTTTGCGGTGTGTTAGTCGAGATCCGATGAATTGTGGGTTTATGACCCAGATTATCTATGAACAATATTTGAATCTCTCTGAATTCTTTTATGTATGATTGGCTATCTTTGCATGTCTCTTCGAATTATCAGTTTGGTTTGGCCTACTAGATTGATCTTTCTTGCAATGGGAGAAGTGCTTAGCTTTGTGTTCAATCTTGTGGTGCTCGATCCCAGTTACAGTAGGGGAAACGACAAGTATTGTATTGTTGCCATTGAGGATAAAAAGATGGGGTTTATATCATATTGCATGAGTCTATCCCTCTACATCATGTCATCTTGCTTAAAGCATTACTCAGTTCTTATGAACTTAATACTCTAGATGCATGCTGGATAGCGGTCGATGTGTGGAGTAATAGTAGTAGATGCAGGTAGGAGTCAGTCTACTTGTCACGGACGTGATGCCTATATACATGATCATACCTAGATATTCTCATAACTATGCTCAATTCTATCAATTGCTCGACAATAATTTGTTCACCCACCGTGATACTTATGCTATCTTGAGAGAAGCCACTAGTGAAACCTATGACCCCCGGGTCTATTTTCAATCGTATTAATTTCCTGTCAACAAGTTATTTCTATTGCCGTTTATTTTGCAATTTTTACTTTTTATCTTCATCATAAAAATACCAAAAATATTATTTTATCATCTCTATCAGATCTCACTTTTGCAAGTGGCCGTGAAGGGATTGACAACCCCTTTATCACGTTGGTTGCAAGGTTCTTATTTGTTTGTGTAGGTACGAGGGACTTGAGCGTGGTCTCC
Source organism: Aegilops bicornis (assembly GCA_021605145.1). NCBI lineage: Eukaryota > Viridiplantae > Streptophyta > Magnoliopsida > Poales > Poaceae > Aegilops > Aegilops bicornis. The sequence goes on from CM038672.1 coordinate 631,161,197, forward strand.
TACTGGATTGATACCTTGGTTCTCAAAAACTAAGGGAAATACTTACGCTACTTTACTGCATCAGCCTTTCCTCTTCAAGGAAAAACCAACGCAGTGCTCAAGATGTAGCAAGAAGGATTTCTGGCGTCGTTTCCGGGGAGTCTACGCACAAGTCAACATACCAAGTACCCATCACAAACTCTTATCCCTCGCATTACATGATTTGCTATTTGCCCCTCGTTTTCCTCTCCCCCACTTCACCCTTGCCGTTTTATTCGCCATCTCTTTTCGTTCACCTCTTTTTCGCTTGCCTCTTGTTGCTTGTTGCCCTTATGGCCCTGCCTAGATTTGGTGATCTTCGCCTTAAAAGGTTGGAAGAGATTGAAAGCAATGTCAGAAGCTTTATGACTTTACAATTTGAGCATAATAATTTCTTTAGAAACGAGCTCAAGGAACAAAAACGCTTTATGGAGTACATGAATAAAGAACTTGATGACATGTCTAAGGAATTTTATGGTTTGAAATCTCAAATTGCTCATTTTGAAAAATTAATTGCTGAAATTTTGGATAAGCAGGCCAGCTTAGTTAATAAGATGGCAGCCAAGCCGGAAAGTTTTTATGAGAATAAAGATGAAGATCTAAAAGTTATTGATGTGTCCCCTATTAAATCTTTATTTTGCAATATGAATCTTGATAATGATGGGACTGGAGATGAGTCAACTTTAGTTAGAAGGCGTCCCAAAAAATCGGAGTTTTTAGATCTTGATGCTAAAATTGGTAAAAGTGGGATTGAAGAGGTTAAAACTTTAGATAGCAATGAACCCACTATCTTGGATTTCAAGGAAATTAACTATGATAATTGCTCTTTGATAGATTGTATTTCCTTGTTGCAATCCGTGCTAAATTTTCCTCATGGTTATAGTCAAAATAAAGCTTTTACTAAACATATCGTTGATGCTTTGATGCAATCTTATGAAGAAAAACTTGAGTTGGAAGTTTATATCCCTAGAAAACTTTATTATGAATGGGAACCTACAATTAAAATTAAAATTAAAGATCATGAATGCTATCCTTTGTGTGATTTGGGTGCTAGTGTTTCCACGATCCCAAAAACTTTGTGTGATTTGCTAGGTTTCCGTGAATTTGATGATTGTTCTTTAAACTTGCACCTTGCGGATTCCACTATTAAGAAACCTATGGGAAGAATTAATGATGTTCTTATTGTTGCAAATAGGAATTATGTGCCCATAGATTTTATTGTTCTTGATATAGATTGCAATCCTTCATGTCCTATTATTCTTGGTAGACTTTTGCTTAGAACGATTGGTGCAAATCATTGATATGAAGGAAGGGAATATTAGATTCCAATTTCCGTTAAGGAAAGGCATGGAACACTTTCCTAGAAATAAAATTAAATTACCATATGAATATATTATGAGAGCCACCTATGGATTGCCTACCAAGGATGGCAATACCTAAATCTATCTTCGCTTTTTTGCCTAGCTAGGGGCGTTAAACGATAGCGCTTGTTGGGAGGCAACCCAATTTATTTTTGTTTTCTTGCTTTTTATTTCTGTTTAGTAATAAATCTTTGATCTAGCCTCTGGTTAGATGTGTTTTTATGTTTTAATTAGTGTTTGTGGCAAGTGAAACCTATATGATCTTCTTGGATGATAGTTATTTGATCTTGCTGAAAATTCCAGAAACTTTCTGTTCACGAAAACAATTGTTAAAAATCACCAGAACGTGATAAAATACTTATTCCAATTGCAGTAGATCAATAGACAAATTATATAGGTCTTCCTATTTTGGTAGATGTTTCTGAGTTCCAGAAGTTTGCGTTAGATACAGATTACTACAGACTGTTCTGTTTTTGACAAATTCTGCTTTTCGCGTGTTGTTTGCTTATTTTGATGAATCTATGGCTAGTAAAAGAGCTTATAAACCATAGAGAAGTCGTAATACAGTAGGTTTAACACCAATATAAATAAATAATGAGTTCATTACAGTACCTTGAAGTGGTGTTTTGTTTTTTTCCGCTAACGGAGCTCACGAGATTTTCTGTTAAGTTTTGTGTTGTGAAGTTTTCAAGTTTTGGGTAAAGATTTGATGGACTATGGAACAAGGATTGGCAAGAGCCTAAGCTTGGGGATGCCCAAGGCACCCCAAGATAAAATTCAAGGACAACCAAGAGCCTAAGCTTGGGGATGCCCCGGAAGGCATCCCCTCTTTCGTCTTCATCTATCGGTAACTTTACTTGGGGCTATATTTTTATTCACCACATGATATGTGTTTTGCTTGGAGCGTCTTGTATAATTTGAGTCTTTGCTTTTTAGTTTAACACAATCATCCTTGCTGTACACACCTTTTGAGAGATACACACATGATTCGGAATTTGTGAGAATACTCTATGTGCTTCACTTATATCTTTTGAGCTATATAGTTTTTGCTCTAGTGCTTCACTTATATCTTTTAGAGCACGGTGGTGGTTGTTATTTTATAGAAATTATTGATATCTCATGCTTCACTTATATTATTTTTGAGAGTCTTAAACAACATGGTAATTTTCTTCAATTGTGAAATTAATCCGAATGTGGTAGGTATCCAAGATGAGCATAATAAAAAACTTCCATATTGAGTTCATTGAATATCATGAGAAGTTTGATACTTGATAAGTGTTTTGAGATATAAAGGTGGTAATATTAGAGTGTGCTAGTTGATTAATTGTGAAATTGAGAAATACTTGTGTTAAGGTTGGCAAGTCCCGTAGCATGCACGTATGGTAAAATTTGTGTGACAATTTTGACATATAAGGTGTTCTTTTATTGCTTTCCTTATGAGTGGCGATCGGGGACGAGCGATGGTCTTTTCCTACCAATCTATCCCTCTAGGGGCATGCATAGTAGTACTTTGCTTCGAGGGCTAATAAACTTTTGCAATAAGTATATGAGTTCTTTATGACTAATGTGAGTCCATGGATTATACGCACTCTCAACCTTCCACAATTTTCTAGCCTCTACGGTACTGTGCATTGCCCTTTCTCGCCTTGAGAGTTGGTGCAAACTTCGCCGGTGCATCCAAATCCCGTGATATGATACGCTCTATCACACATGAACCTCTTATATATTCCTCAAAACAGCCACCATACCTACCTATCATGGCATTTCCATAGCCATTCCGAGATATATTGCCATGCAACTTTCCACCGTTCCGTTTATTATGACACGCTCCATCATTGTCATATTGCTTTGCATGATCATGAAGTTGACATCGTATTTGTGGCAAAGCCACCATTCAATTTTTTTCATACATGTCACTCTTGATTCATTGCATATCCCGGTACACCGCCGGAGGCATTCACATAGAGTCATATTTTGTTCTAAGTATTGAGTTGTAATTCTTGAGTTGTAAGTAGATAAAAATGTGATGATCATCATTATTAGAGCATTGTCCCATGTGAGGAAAGGATGATGGAGACTATGATTCCCCCACAAGTCGGGATGAGATTCCGGAATAAAAAAAAGAGAAGGCCAAAAAAATGAGAGAAAAAGAGAAAAGGGACAATGTTACTATCCTTTTCCACACTTGTGCTTCAAAGTAGCACCGTGATCTTCATGATAGAGAGTCTCCTATGTTGTCACTTTCATATACTAGTGGGAATTTTTCATTATAGAACTTGGCTTGTATATTCCAATGATGGGCTTCCTCAAAATGCCCTAGGTCTTCGTGAGCAAGCAAGTTGGATGCACACCCACTTAGTTTCTTTTTGAGCTTTCATACATTTATAGCTCTAGTGCATCCGTTGCATGGCAATCCCTACTCCTCTCATTGACATCAATTGATGGGCATCTCCATAGCCTATTGATTAGCCGCGTCAATGTGAGACTTTCTACCTTTTTGTCTTCTCACATAACCCCCATCATTATACTTTCCACCCATAGTGCTATGTCCATGGCTTGCGCTCATGTATTGCGTAAGGGTTGAAAAGGCTGAAGCGCATTAAAAAGTATGAACCAATTGCTCGGCTTGTCATCGGGGTTATGCATGATGAGAATGTTTTGTGTGACGAAATTGAAACATGGCCCAACTATATGATTTTGTAGGGATAAGCTTTCTTTGGCTATGTTATTTTGATAAGACATAATTGCTTGATTAGCATGTTTGAAGTATTATTGTTTTTATGTCAACATTAAACTTTTATCTTGAATCTTTCGGATCTAAATATTCATGCCACATTAAAAGAATTACATTGAAAATTATGCTAAGAAGCATTCCACATAAAAAAAATCTATTTTTATCATTTACCTACTCGAGGACGAGCAGGAATTAAGCTTGGGGATGCTTGATACGTCTCCAACGTATCTATAATTTTTGATTGGTCCCAACTATTATATATTCTGTTTTGGATGTTTAATGGGCTTATTTATAAACTTTTATATTATTTTTGGGACTAACCTATTAACTGGAGGCCCAGCCCAAATTGCTGTTTTATTGCCTATTTCAGTGTTTCGCAGAAAAAGAATATCAAACCGGTGTCCAAACGGAATGAAACCTTCGGGAGAGTTATTTTTGGAACAAACGTGATCCAGAGGACTTGGGGTGGACGTCAAGCAACCAATGAGGAAGCCACGAGGCAGGGGGCGCGCCTACCCCCTGGGCGCGCCCTCCACCCTCGTGGGCCCCTCGTGGCTCCACCGACCTACTTCCTCCTCCTATATATACCTACGTACCCCCAAACCATCAGGGAGCACCACGAAAACCTAATCCCACCGCCGCAACCTTCTCATGCCGTGAGATCCCATCTTGGGGCCTTTTCCTAAGTTCACGAGGGGGGCATTGATCACGGAGGGCTTCTACATCAACACCATAGCCTCCGATGATGTGTGAGTAGTTTACCTCAGACCTTCGGGCCCATAGTTATTAGCTAGATGGCTTCTTCTCTCTTTGGATCTCAATACAAAGTTCTCCTCGATTCTCTTGGAGATCTATTCGATGTAATCTTCTTTTGCGGTGTGTTAGTCGAGATCCGATGAATTGTGGGTTTATGATCCAGATTATCTATGAACAATATTTGAATCTCCTCTGAATTCTTTTATGTATGATTGGTTATCTTTGCAAGTCTCTTCGAATTATCAGTTTGGTTTGGCCTACTAGATTGATCTTTCTTGCAATGGGAGAAGAGCTTAGCTTTGGGTTCAATCTTGCGGTGCTCGATCCCAGTGACAGTAGGGGAAACGACACGTATTGTATTGTTGCCATCGAGGATAAAAATATGGGGTTTATATCATATTGCATGAGCTATCCCTCTACATCATGTCATCTTGCTAAAAGCGTTACTCTATTATTATGAACTTAATACTCTAGATGCATGCTGGGTAGCGGTCGATGTGTGGAGTAATAGTAGTAGATGCAGGCAGGAGTCGGTCTACTTGTCACGGACGTGATGCCTATATACATGATCATACCTAGATATTCTCATAACTATGCTCAATTCTATCAATTGCTCGACAGTAATTTGTTCACCCACTGTGATACTTATGCTATCTTGAGAGAAGCCACTAGTGAAACCTATGGCCCCCGGGTCTATTTTCCATTATATTAATTTCCCGTCAACAAGTTATTTCTATTGCCGTTTATTTTGCAATTTTTACCTTTTATCTTCATCATAAAAATACAAAAAATATTATCTTATCATCTCTATCAGATCTGAATTTTGCAAGTGGTCGTGAAGGGATTGACAACCCCTTTATCGCGTTGGTTGCAAGGTTCTTATTTGTTTGTGTAGGTACGAGGGACTTGAGCGTGGTCTCCTACTGGATTGATACCTTGGTTCTCAAAAACTGAGGGAAATACTTACGCTACTTTACTGCATCACCCTTTCCTCTTCAAGGGAAAAACCAAAGCAGTGCTCAAGAGGTAGCATGTTGCTTCGCTAAGCAGAATCATCTCCAAGTCTGCCGAGCGCGCCCTGCCGATCTTCAAAATTTTGAAGAAGGCAGGTCCCATTGTCAGGACCCCGATTCCAAGTCACATCGATCTAGCTGGTAACACCTCATATCACTTTGCGGCCTCACACACGGTATTCCCACGGGTGTCGCCTTACCATGGCCCGGGACCGTTTGCGCCTTTTTGCTCACGTATATGATAGTGTCGCTAGCATCCATATGACAGAGAACCCGGGCCGACATGGCTAGTCGTGAACCCAAAGCGGCACTAACCCATGGGGACAGGCATACATGAATCAACTTCGAGCATGTCGGTCAGCAGCGTGTGAATCCGGGCTGTAGCACTGGGCTAACAGGACTCCGGGAACCCGGGCTGTAGCAGGCTATGCAGGACTCCGGATGTCACCGCGTGACATTTCCCCGAAGGACGGAACCACGAACGAAGTGAAACACATGCTGGCAGTCAAGTGTTCCGGAGCAGAGTGAGGGCTAGCAGGACTCCGGTGAATCGGGTCAGAGCGGACTACTATGTCTCATGGAAGCACAAGACTACATTTCCCCATAAGAGAGGCTACCAAGGATAAACAACTAGATTGTCGAATCCCACACATAGCAAGCATTTCAATCATACACACAATATGCTCGATATGTGTAAATACAACATGGCATCACAACATAACTCTACGACTCAAGTATTTATTCATTAGGCTCCGAGGAGCGAGATATTACAAACATGGGTCTCATGACCCAACATACAGAGCATACAAGCAACAAGCACATGCGGAAGCTTAACATGTCCGAGTACAGACATCTACAAATGAAAAAGGCTTAGAAGCCTGACTATGTACCAGATCCTGCCGAGGGCACAAGATCGTAGCTAAGGTAACAAGCTAAACGTCGAATTCCACGCGGAACTACTAGCGAGACGGAAGTCTCTCCGCAAAAACATAAATTAAGCAAACGTGAGTACAAATGTACCCAAGCAAGACTTACATCGTAACTATCTACATATGCATCAAGATTATCAATAAAGGGGTGGTGGAGTTTGGATCGCAAAGCCAGCGATGACTCAGTGGCTATCCTAAACTATGACTGCAAGTGACTCTTTTGAGGTGGCGCACACGAGTCCACATATTCACCATATCAATACACCACTATGGATCCGCTCCCGTCTCCCTACGAGAACGCCATCCATAGCACTCACGCTTATCTTGCGTATTTTAGAGTATCCACTTTCACTTGTCTATGAACTGCACAGCAACCCGTAAGTCCTTTACCACGGACACGGCTATTCAATAGATCATTTATAACCCTGCAGGGTGTACTTCTTCACACACACTCGCCACTTACCGCCATGTACACCTCGTGTATCTCGGCAACCTTCAAGCGGAAGCTTTGGCGAGGAGTCGGCCATGACCTGACTAACCACACAAGTCTCTAGTCCAGGTTTATTGCCTATTCGGGTTCCATCCGCAAGGAGATCCGGGGTGTCGCCACGGCCCCAAACGATGTGTACAGGTTCCAAGCCAACCAAACGGGCGACGCTTGGCATACCCGCCACGGTGCCTAGTCCGTCCCAAGCCCACCTATACCGGGTGCCACTTGGTAGACTACTAACACTACCTACAAACACCGTAAACTAGTTGCAACTCCCGGACAGAGATCAAGTTGATTAATAAGCCGAGAGGGGCTGAGTTACCGGAACCCAATGTGTGGTAGTAACTGTTCATGGATCACAAACACAGAACTCAGTTCCTGAGGACGGCTGCAATGAGACAACCCACCATGTACTCCTACATGGCCTCTCACCATTACCTTTACCAAATCGTGTACACACACTTAGCTCACACACAGTAGGACATGTCCACACACGTCCAATTCATCCCCGATGAATCAGACCTGACTCAACTCTAAGCAGTAGCAGGCATGACAAACAAGCATGAATGAGTAGGCACATCAGGGCTCAAACAAGTCCTACTCATGCTAGTGGGTTTCATCTATTTACTGTGGCAATGAAAGGTCAAGCAGAGGAAAGGGGTTCAACTACCGCAGCATGTAACAGTTGAATCGTTGTTGTCCTAATGCAGTAAAAGAGAGCAGGAGCGAGAGAGTGGGATTGTATCGGAATGAACAAGGGGGTTTTGCTTGCACAGCACTTCAAGATAGTATATCTCTTCATCGGTGTCATCGATCTCATCGTCAGAACCACGTCTATCGAGAGGGGACAAACACCGGCAAACAAGGAAGAACACAATCAATGCAATGCACAATATGATGCATGCAATGACATGGCAATATGAATGTGTTAGAGCTAATGCAACTAGCATCGGGTTAAATGAAGTTGGTTTGAACCCTAGGTTCAAATTCAAACTCCATATGTGATTGTTCAAATGCCATTTAATTGATTTGACGTAAACAGTGAACAAAAGTTGTTCTAACATGCATGAAAATAGTACAGATGGATAGATTGGATTTTTCTGATCATTTTTCATATATAATTTGTTTCATTTGGAGTTATGGTTGAATTTTTATAATTTTTAGAAGTTTTGACCATTTTCTGGAATTTCCTGTAAAAGAATAAATCCAGAAAAAGAGTTATCACACAAGATCAAGGCCACTGTGGACGTTAGCAGGTCAACGGGGCAGTCCAGGTCAAACTGACCAGTGGGGTCCACTGGTCAGTGACTAACTAACCAATCTAAATTAATTAGTGTTAAACTACTACTAATTAAAAATGTCAGTGGAGATAATTAAACTTAGTTAAAACTAAAATAGGATTAGCTGGGGCCTGGGCCCACTTGTCAGTGTCAGCAGGGGTAATTAGTCCTAAACTAATCTAGTTAGGGGTGGGGCCTACGTGTGTTGACCCCAGGGAGGTCAAACCCTGGGTCGAACAGGTATAACTCGCCGGCGACTCGACGCCGGCGAGGCCGCATATCGGCGACGGGTTGCGGATTGCGCTCCCGCGCCAAACGAAAGCGGAGAGGCTCTACGCGTAGCTGTCACTCTTCCGCATCCAATGGGACCGGAGTCAGTGGCTGCGGTGCACTGTGGCGGTGGCAGCGGCGAGCTAGGCGGCGGCCGAAGCTCGGGCAAGCTCGGGTTCGGCGTTGCGGTGCTCTAGGGCAGACGCTGGTGGGTGCTACGTGCTCCTGGTGCTGCGTGAATCACGCTGGCGTGCTCAACTTCGAGCTGGTGTGGCTCTAGCCACGTCGGCGACGAGGCACAGAGGCGGCGAGCTTCGGCCGCGGTGGTCAGCGGGGCTAGAGGGGGAAAATGATGGCGGGGAGAGAGGGGTTGGGTAGAGGAGCTCACGACAGGGTCGGAGACGGTCTCAGCGAGCTCGGGGAGGGGCCGGAGCAAGCGGGGCGGCGATGGCGATCTCGGCGGACCGAGGTTGAAGAAGACGGCGTGGTCGGCGTTCGAGGGCGTCCGGCGTCGCGTGAGTCGTCGAGGAGGCGTAGACGACGGAGGCGGAGCTCATGGGCACGTCAGACGGGCGAGGGGGTGGTTGTTGCTACGGCAACAACGAGCGGTGGCGACGTGCGCGCTCGGTGGTCGTGTGGGAGAGAAACAGAGGAGGGGAGAGAGGACCGGAGTGAGCGGTTGGGTTCGGGGACGTGCGTGGCGTCGTCCAGAGCATCCAGAGCGACGTTGGGGAGGCGGCGGGAAGTAGGAGGTGGCCGAGGCGCGTGGCCGCGCGCGAGGGGCACACGCCCGGCGTCCTTCTGTCCCAAGGAAGGGGACGACTGGCACGGCCAGATGGACAGGGCCGTGCTGGGCCGGACCAGTGGGCGCCCGGTCAGTTCTCTCTCTCTCTCTCTCTATTAATTGTTTCCTTTTTTCTATTTTGCTTTTCTGCTTTTGATTTAGTAATAATACTAAACCATTTTTAAAACTCCTGAGAAAATTTGTGGGCACTTTTAAAATGTTTACTAACAGCCCTCAAATGTTTTGAGAATTATTGAAGCATTTAAAATATTTATAGCCATTAAATGCTCCAATTCAAATACTTATGATTTAATCCAAAAACTGAAATGACCTAGGGAAAATATGCACCATTTTTTGTCAGAGGTTTTCACCAGTTTCAAAAATGATGGACTTTTCCTGAAGTCACTTTGGGTTTATTGGAAGTGATTTTATTTGAGCCTATTTGAATTCATTTGGTGCTAGGTTTTGGTCAGTCCCCAAGTTTCTAAGAAATTTAAACATGATGCAAGAAGATGATGCAATGACAAGCAAGGCCAATGCTAGGGCTGTGACAACTCACCCCCACTAAACAAGAATCTCGTCCCGAGATTCAAGACGTGAGGTAAGAAGACAGAGGGTATACAAAGCTAGCACGATCTTCACGATCCAACTGTCCTTCTCAAGATGTTGATTCATTGCTTCATATTGATCTTGACGTCTTTGCTTTATAGATCTTCATCCAACTCGATGACGTTAGAAAGAAGCTCTATCGGGAAGGATCATTGAAACTCTCCATACCAGGCTAAGGCAATTCACAACGATCGTTTGAAAGGGGTTCGGTGAAATGGCATACTCAGTTCGGAAAGGAAACTATGGTTATAGAACAACTCGGCAAACGGGACGCACATTCCAATTGATACCGAGGATATAACCTAGTGAGTGAGTGTGCTCTCAAGAACTTGAGCATTTCCATAGTCATCAAGGTTTTACCAACATCCGTGCCGAGGATCCTGGCAACACATCTTACTACCATGATGAATAGTGATGGATGATGCGGATACAAAGGAAGATAACACCTTCTCGCATTTCCCTTAGCGAGGCCAAGAGAAATAAATCTGGATGATCGACCGAGACATTTAACACTCCGCTCGATGTTCTCCTCGATGTTCTAGCTACCACGATCATGCTTAAAAGCATCGACATGGCCATCAAGCAAAGGTCGGACTTCGAGCAAAAAATCCATAAGGAACAACTTGTGGAATAAGTCATACCAAATCCTCATGGAGAAGGGTTGAATTGCTTGTTCAAGATACTACAATAATAGATCTTCCGGCTAGGTGTGTCGGCCAGAACATCAACCTTGTCGGGACCTACATCATAGATCTTGGAAAGGTTCCAACCATCATATCTGCCTAAGATTTAGATCTGGTTAGTAACAGGATTCCAGACTCATCAAGTCTAGAAGGAAAAATGAAAGTTTGCAACACAAATCGACGAGATGACGTTGCGAGATTCTCGGGAAATGAACTACGATAGCAAGCTCCAAAACATGAGCTGGTTCTGCTACACACACATTAACATACTGTCGTAGACAATCATGACCACATAGTAGTCTTATAATGATACACTACCGAGTTCAGGTGGGGAACCATCGACAAGGATATCAAAGTCTCCACGCGTGGAATTCCAAAGGATTAACCTTAGAACAGACTCCGTTTTTCTTGAACAAGTCAATCAGTGGCTTGGTGTGCTAGGAACACATATGGAGTGGAGGTAATTAATCTACCAAACCATAGAGTACTTCGAACAAATGCATGACTGAGTTGGGATGATTCCAAAGGAAGCAAAAACAAGCTCCCTCGAATTCACGGCGGCAACTTGCATCGATTACACGTGAACTTAGAGGAAGTCGCTACTTTCATCCAAACATATGCTTCATGAACGGAACATGAAGGCATTGTTTACAAAGTTTCCAACACTAGGTTGATGTTCAACATGAATCATGGGGAAGACAAAATGCTGCTGATGGGCTTAACAGCAATTCATCAGAATTTCCATATCACTGGACTTCCACCATCATGTGAACACGGTGATAGCATTGGTCAGACCAAAAGATGTAATGGTGTATGCTCGAGGGATCAACCACGAGTAAGACAACATTACGAACATCGCTGGTTCTGATTTGACCTGATGATAGCCCATACTCAAGTCAAAGTTTTGGCAAGACAACAGATCCAACAACTGATCACGAGGACCAATTGGTGAAGGTATCATCCTTGTTGAACACACACAGAAACACAAAGATATCCCTTCAGAAAGAACAAAATTCGGCAAAGCCTTTTATCTTCCAACTCTCCAAGTTGTTGTTTAGCTTAACGAACTAGCTCAGGGGTATCCAACACAGATTCTTGGAGAAGGGGTGGATTGCAAGAAACCATCTTGATCACGAGCTCAACACAACAGTCAGGGGACAACCCGGTGATACTTCCGAGAGGATATTCAGAAAATCACGAACCACTGATATGTTATTAAGCTCGAGAACAATCTTGCTTTCCAGGGCAAGATGATATGATCAAAAGAGTGAGGGATTGACACAATCCTAACTTATTGATCGAGGTGTGCACCAGAAATAAGGACTAGGTAGCACGATCAATCTTAGGATGATGATTTAATAACCAACACGCTAAGAATGAGAATATTGTCCATTAACTACCAAGCAACGGAGTTGCTAGCAGTATTGATTTCACACATCACGATTCACTTGTCGGCATTCCGGTTGCGACAACACGGAACCGAGGAATGAATAATGAGGGCGAGAAGTATCACTGTATCAAGAATTCATAGGGTGGTGTGCAATTCCATGATATTCTTGATATAAAGATAGTAATACTCCAAGGTAGAACAGAGCAAAAGCTAGATTGGCATTTTGATCTGCGGAGTACAATTGCTTTGACCCAATCCTGGATATGGATGGGATTCTGGAGTTTGTTTCTCCTAGTCATTCCGGATTAGAATGGCTTGACGGACCACAAGAGTAGTAGGCATCGATGAACGAATACACGCATACTCTTGACTATCAATTGATAGACGAAGGTCAGAAGAAAAACTAAAGGGGGACAACTCAAAGGAACATATGATTTTCTGAGTTGTGGGTGCATAGATTAGTATGTCGAACCAAGTTCAACATTTCTTCCGAATAACCCAGGCGGAAAGGTAGGACTGGCAGATTCACAACATAGGATAGGAAACTCATTGAGAACACTCTTGTTGTGATCTTTCGGTTCAAGAGAACTTCTGCCAAAATGGTTCATGGTATTGGAAGAACGATATACCACAAACCTCGAGGACTATCGCAAAGGTTACTAATATCCTAAAGGTACGAGCAACACTATCAACACGAGGTAAGTAGGGTGAATCTTGGGTCAAGAACCCAGGAGTAGAATACCTACTACTAAATGGCATCACGGGATGCTTTCGAGATTGGTGGCGTAATCATCACACTGGGAACACAAAACATGGCTAGATTACTAGGTGACTCCCTAAAATACCTAGGGTCATAATACTAACTCCAACATATATGTTGAGGCAATAGAGTACCTCAACTCACCGATTAGTGTGCTTAATCTGGCCCAAAAGAGTATCAGGAACGGGAGGAAGGGATTTGCAAATGCATCAGCCTGTTTAGAAACCTGGGATGACTCGGACAGCAAAACGGCTGTAAATGCTCAAAATGATTGGAGACATCCTGCAAAAATGGTGGCATGACCACTCAACATCACAATATAAAGGTTCTTAGACCAACTATGATCACAGGAAAGTAGTAGAAACTGAACTGGGGCTTAAAACCAACAATCTTAAAAGTCTATGGATTAGTAACACGTCATCCTGATAGATAGATGAGAAGGCCTAGTTCTTAATCCCCGTAGAAGAGTCGAGGAGGACTCGAGATCAAGGCCATGAGGTATAAGGAGTAAAAAGAGCCTTACGTTCCCTTCCACAATCAATTCCCTTACATAACTAAAGCATTTCTAGACACAACTTCGACCGGGTTGGCTTGGTAAACCTACAGGAAGTCAGGCTCTGATACCAAAGCTGTCAGGACCCCGATTCCAAGTCACATCGATCTAGTTGGTAACACCTCATATCACTTTGCGGCCTCACGCACGGTATTCCCACGGGTGTCGCCTTACCATGGCCCGGGACCGTTTTCGCCTTTTGGCTCACGTATATGATAGTGTCGCTAGCATCCATATGACAGAGAACCCAGGCCGACATGGCTAGTCGTGAACCCAAAGAGGCACTAACCCATGGGGACACGCATACATGAATCAACTTCGAGCATGTTTGCCAGCGTGTGAATCCGGGCTGTAGCACTAGGCTAACAGGACTCCGGGAACCCGGGCTGTAGCAGGCTAGGCAGGACTCCGGATGTCACCGCATGACATTTCCCCGAAGGGACAGACACAGGAACAAAGTGAAACACATGCCGGCCAGCCAAGTGTTCCGGAGCAGTAGTGCTGGGCTAGCAGGACTCCGGTGAACCGGGCTGTAGCAGACTACTATGGCTCATGGAAGCACAAGACTACATTTCCCCATAAGAGAGGCTACCAAGGATAAACAACTAGATTGTCGGATCCCACACATAGCAAGCATTTCAATCATACACACAATATGCTCGATATGTGTAAATACAACATGGCATCACAACATAACTCTACGACTCAAGTATTTATTCATTAGGCTCCGAGGAGCGAGATATTACAAACATGGGTCTCATGACCCAACATACAGAGCATACAAGCAACAAGCACATGCAGAAGCTTAACATGTCTGAGTACAGACAACTACAAATGAAAAAGGCTGAGAAGCCTGACTATCTACCAGATCTTGCCGAGGGCACAAGATCGTAGCTGAGGTAACAAGCTAAACGTCGAAGTCCACGCGGAACTACTAGCGAGACGGAAGTCTCTCTGCAAAAACATAAATTAAGCAAACGTGAGTACAAATGTACCCAGCAAGACTTACATCAGAACTATCTACATATGCATCGGTATCAATAAAGGGGTGGTGGAGTTTGAGTGCAGCAAGCTAGCTTTGACTCAGTGGCTATCCTAAACTATGACTGCAAGTGACTCTTTTGAGGTGGCGCACACGAGTCCACATATTCACCATATCAATACACCACTATGGATCCACTCCCTGCCTCTCACGAGAACGCCATCCATAGCACTCACGCTTATCTTGCGTATTTTAGAGTATCCACTTTCACTTGTCTATGAACTGCACAGCAACCCGTAAGTCCTTTACCACGCATACGGCTATTCGAGTAGATCATTTATAACCCTGCAGGGGTGTACTTCTTCACACACGCTCTCGCCACTTACCGCCATGTACACCTCGTGTATCTCGGCAACCTTCAAGCGGAAGCCTGGTGAGGGAGTCGGCCACGACCTGACTAACCACACAAGTCTCTAGTCCAGGTTTATCGCCTAGGTTCCATCCGCAAGGAGATCCGGCCGGGGTGTCGCCACGGCCCCAAACAATGTGTACAGGTTCCAAGCCCACCAAACGGGCGACGCTTGGCATACCCGCCACGGTGCCTAGTCCGTCCCAAGCCCACTGTCGGGTGCCACTTGGTAGACTACTAACACTACCGACAAACACCAGAAACTAGTTACAACTCCTGGACAGAGATCAAGTTGATTAATAAGCCGAGAGGGGCCGAGTTATCGGAACCCAATGTGTGGTAGTAACTGTTCATGGATCACAACACATAACTCGGTTCCTGAGGACGGCTGCAATGAGACAACCCACCATGTGCTCCTACATGGCCTCTCACCGTTACCTTTACCAAATCGTGTTCACACACTTAGCTGACACACAGTAGGACATGTTCACACACCTCCAATTCATCCCTGATGAATCAGACCTGACACAACTCTAAGCAATAGCAGGCATGACAAACAAGCATGAATGAGTAGGCACATCAGGGCTCAAACAAGTCCTACTCATGCTAGTGGGTTTCATTTATTTACTGTGGCAATGACAGGTCATGCAGAGGAAAGGGGTTCAACTACCGCATCATGTAACAGTTGAATTATTGTTGTCCTAATGCAGTAAAAGAGAGCAGGAGCGAGAGATGGGATTGTATCGGAATGAACAAGGGGGTTTTGCTTGCCTGGCACTTCTGAAGATAGTATATCTCTTCATCGGTGTCATCGATCTCATCGTCAGAACCACGTCTATCGAGAGGGGACAAACACCGACAAACAAGGAAGAACACAATCAATGCAATGCACAATATGATGCATGCAATGACATGGCAATATGAATGTGTTTGAGCTAATGCAACTAGCAGCAGGTTAAATGAAGTTGGTTTGAACCCTAGGTTCAAATTCAAACTCCATATGTGATTATTCAAATGCCATTTAATTGATTTGACCTAAACTGTGAACAAAAGTTATTCTAACATGCATGAAAACAGTACAGATGGATAGATTTGATTTTTCTGATCATTTTTCATATATAATTTGTTTCATTTGGAGTTATGGTTGAATTTCTATAATTTTTAGAAGTTTTGACCATTTTCTGGAATTTCCTGTAAAAGAATAAATCCAGAAAAAGAGTTATTGCGTCAGCACTGCGTCACTGTGACGTCAGCAGGTCAACGGGGTGGTCCAGGTCAAACTAACCAGTGGGGTCCACTGGTCAGTGACTGACTAACCAATCTAAATTAATTAGTGTTAAACTACTACTAACTAAAAATGTCAGTGGAGATAATTTAACTTAGTTAAAACTAAAATAGGATTAGCTGGGGCCTGGGCCCACTTGTCAGTGTCAGCAGGGGTAATTAGTCTTAAACTAATCTAGTCAGGGGTGGGGCCCACGTGTGTTGACCCCAGGGAGGTCAAACCCCAGGTCGAACAGGTCAAACTTCATGGCGACTCGATGTCGGGCGAGGCTGCATACACGGCGGGGCTGGGGATTATGTCTCCGACGGCCAAACGAGCCGGAGAGGTTTCACGCAGAGTCGCCACTCTTCCGCATCCAATGGGACCGAGTCACGTGGTGGGGTGCACTGTGGCGGTGGCAGCGGCGAACTAGGCGGCGGCCGGAGCTCGGGCGAGCTCGGGTTCGGGGTTGCGGTGCTCTAGGGGAGACGCTGGTGGGTGCTACGTGCTCCTGGTGCTGCGTGGATCACGGTGGCGTGCTCAAGTTTGAGCTGGTGTGGCTCTAGCCACGTCGGCGACGAGGCACAGCGGCGGCGAGCTTCGGCCGCGGTGGTCAACGGGGCTAGAGGGGGAAAATGACGGCACGGAGAGAGGGGTTGGGTAGAGGAGCTCACGGCGGGGTCGAAGACGGTCTCAGCAAGCTCGGGGAGGGGCCGGAGCAAGCGGGGCGGCGATGGCGATCTCGGCGGACCGAGGTTGAAGAAGACGGCGTGGTCGGTGTTCGAGGGCGTCCGGCATCGCGTGAGTCGTCGAGGAGGCGTAGACGACGGAGGCGGAGCTCATGGGCACGTCAGACGGTCGAGGGGGTGGTTGTTGCTATGGCAACGACGAGCGGTGGCGACGTGCGCGCTCGGTGGTCGTGTGGGAGAGAAACAGAGGAGGGGAGAGAGGACTGGAGTGAGCGGTTGTGTTCGGGGACATGCGTGGCGTCATCCAGAGCGTCCAGAGCAACATCGGGGAGGCGGCAGGAAGCAGGAGGTGGCCGAGGCGCGTGGCCGCGCGCGAGGGGCACATGCCCGGCGTCCTTCTGTCCCAAGGAAGGGGACGACTGGCACGACCAGATGGACTGGGCCGCGGCCGGGCCGACTGGGCGCCAGTCAGCTTCTCTCTCTATTAATTGTTTCTGTTTTCTATTTTTCTTTTCTGTTTTTGATTTAGTAATAATACTAAACCATTTTTAAAACTCCTGAGAAAATATGTGGGAACTTTTAAAATGTTTACTAACAGCCCTCAAATGTTTTCATAATTATTGAAGCATTTAAAATATTTATAGCCATTAAATGCTCCAATTCAAATACTTATGATTTAATCCAAAAACCTGAAATGACCTAGGAAAAATATGCACCAATTTTTGTCAGAGGTTTTCACCAGTTTCAAAATGATGGACTTTTTCTCAAGTCGCTGGGTTTATTGGAAGTGATTTTATTTGAGCCTATTTGAATTCATTTGGTGCTAGGGTTTGGTCAGTCCCCATTTCAAGTTTCTAAGAAATTTAAACATGATGCAAGAAGATGATGCAATGACAAGCAAGGCCAATGCTAGGGCTGTGACACCCATGAAGTGGACCCCGGAAGCAGATGCAACCTTGCAAGAGTTGAAGGCCTACTTGTCCTCTGTGCCTACCCTGGTTGCTCCCAAACCCCAGGAGCCATTGCTGTTGTACTTAGCGGCAACCAACCAGGTGGTCAATGCAGCCTTGGTAGAGCA
The DNA here is from genome assembly GCA_021605145.1 of Aegilops bicornis. NCBI lineage: Eukaryota > Viridiplantae > Streptophyta > Magnoliopsida > Poales > Poaceae > Aegilops > Aegilops bicornis. The sequence goes on from CM038672.1 coordinate 631,179,249, forward strand.
GCGAGAAGTGGATGAAGCGGAGAGTGAGCAAGGACCGGCAGACGCAGGGAAGGGGCACGACAGTGATGAGCACGGCAGCGAGAGCAACCCCGAGGACACGACAAGGAAGAAAGTGGTGCAGCGCCCAGTGTACTTCATCAGCTCCTTGTTACAGGGGCGAGATCGAGGTACTCTGGCGTGCAAAAGTTGATCTTGGTCTCATCATGGCCTCAAGGAAACTGCGCCACTACTTCCAAGCCCATGAGATCACGGTTATCACTCGTTTCCCGTTGCAAAGGATACTCCGAAACCCTGAGGCTATCGGCAGGATAGTGGAGTTGGCTTTGGAGTTATCCTGCTTTGGTTTAAAGTTTGAGAGCACATCAACCATCCAGATCAGGGCATTGGCAGATTTTATTGCAGAATGAACGCCAACCAGTGATGAGGAAGTGCCAGAGACAGTTATCCCCGGCAAGGAATCACCCCAAGAATGGATTATGTATTTTGATGCTTCCTTTTACCTACAAGGTGCAGGAGCTGGCGTGCTTCTTGTCGCCCCCTCCGGGGAGCACTTGAAGTACGCCGTCCAAATGCATTTTGCCCGGGAAGAAGCAACCAACAATACAATAGAATATGAAGGGCTCCTTGCCAGGCTGAGGATTGTAGCCGAATTGGGAATTAAGAAGCTGATCATTCGAGGAGATTCACAGCTCGTGGTGAGACAAGTCAACAAGGATTACCATAGTCCATTGATGGAGACATACGTCGAGCAAGTGAGGAGATTGGAGGAGCACTTTGACGGATTGCAAATAGAGCACGTACCCCATGCGGAAAACAGCATAGCTGATCATGTGTCAAAGTGTGCTGCGCAGAAGCTTCCTGTGGAACCAGTGACTTTTGTTCTCCATCTCACTCAACCCTCCGTATCCCCAGCAATAATGGCCCGGAAGAGGAGAGAGTTGGACTCCGGTAAGCCTCTCCCGGTAGAGCCGTCCGCTCCTGGCAGAGACCCTGCCGGAAACAACTCCTCGTAGCCTGCCGGACCACACCCTCCAACCGGGACCATGGACCCCGCGAACGAGGCATGTGCTCCCGCAGCAGAGGAGGTGCCGTTAGTCCTCATTGCTGAGCCCTAGGCTCCAACTTGGGCAAGGCACATTGTCCACTTCCTCCAAATCGGAGAGCTTCCCGACGACCAAGATGAGGCTGAAAAATGAGCCCAGAGGGCCAGCATGTATGAAAGTGCAACTATCCCTAGGTGGTTTTGGTAATTCATAACAACATATAGCTCATTGAGCTAATGCTATTCCAAGACAAATATTACAGGAAAGCTCAATGAATGGCATGGCATGGATGATGAAAGTGGATCCCTCAAAATATCAAGGACAAAGGATTGGCTCAAGCTCAAAAGCTCAAGACTCTACATTTTACATTTTAGTGATCCAAGATCACATTGAGTCTATAGGAAAAGCCAATACTATCAAGGAGGGATGAGGTGTTGCTTAATGATCCTTTTGCTTCATGTGCTTAGTGATATGCTCCAAAACCCTCCACTACTTTCTCACATCCACATATGACCTAAACCTAAAGTCAAACTCGGCCCTACCGATTCTTTCTATCCGGCGCCACCGAGTTCAGATGTCTTAGCCACTGCCACAAACCCTAGGCGGGATCTCGGTCTCACCGAGATGGGATTGTAATCTCTCTGTTTCCCTTCATAACTTTTTGATCTCACCGAAAGAGCGAATCGGTCCCACCGAGATTACAATGTAAACTCTCTGTTTCCCTTTCGTAACTTTTTGGTCTCACCGAAAGAGCGAATCGGTACCACCGAGTTTACTCCGACCAACTCTCTGGTTAGCTAATTACAAAATTCGGTCTCACCGAAGTTTGTGTAATCGGTCTCACCGAGATTACGTTATGCCCTAACCCTAACCATATCGGGTCCTACCGAGTTGCATGTCGGCCCCAATCAAAACCCTAACGGTCACTAGGTTTACTAAATCGGTCTGACCGAGTTTTAAGATTCGGTCCCATCGAGTTTGGTAAATTGTGTGTAACAGTTAGATTTTGTGTGGAGGCTATATATACACCTCCACCTCCACTTCATTCATGGAGAGAGCCATCAGAACAAACCTACACTTCCAACTTACCAGTTCTGAGAGAGAACCACCTACTCATGTGTTGAGGCCAAGATATTCGATTCCAACCATATGAATCTTGATCTCTAGCCTTCCCAAGTTGCTTTCCACTCAAATCTTCTTTCCACCAGATCCAAATCCTATGAGAGAGAGTTGAGTGTTGGGGAGACTATCATTTGAAGCACAAGAGCAAGGAGTTAATCATCAACACACCATTTGTTACTTCTTGGAGAGTGGTGTCTCCTAGATTGGCTAGGTGTCACTTGGGAGCCTCCGACAAGATTGTGGAGTTGAACCAGGAGTTTGTAAGGGCAAGGAGATCGCCTACTTCGTGAAGATCTACCGCTAGTGAGGCAAGTCGTTCATGGGCGACGGCCATGGTGGGATAGACAAGGTTGCTTCTTCGTGGACCTTTCGTGGGTGGAGCCCTCCGTGGACTCACAAGAACTGCTACCCTTCGTGGGGTTGAAGTCCCCATCAACGTGGAGGTACGATAGCACCACCCATCGGAACCACGACAAAACATCCGTGTCTCCAATTGCGTTTGAATCCTCCAAACCCTTCCCTTTACATTCTTGTAAGTTGCATGCTTTATTTTCCACTGCCTATATACTCTTTGCATGCTTGCTTGAATTGCGTGATGATTGCTTGAATTGTTCTAAGATAGCTAAAATCTGCCAAAGTCTAGAATTGGGAAAAGGCATAGCTTTTAATTGGTCAAGTAGTCTAATCACCCACCCTCTAGACATACTTCAAGGTCCTACAAGTGGTATCGTAGCTTTGGTCTCCATTTGCTTTGATTTCCATAGCTTTTGGTGGTCATAGCCTTGGTTTCACAACCTAGGAGAGTATGGCGCCTAGCGAGGAAATTATCATCATAGAGGTCCTTACTTTGATGGCACTAATTTTGCTAGTTGGAAGCATAAGATGAAAATGCATATTCTCGGACATAACCCGCCTGCTTGGGCTATTGTGTGTATTGGCTTGCAAGGTGAATTCTCTGATGGGAGAGAACCGAACCGTGAAGCTAGTGCGGAAGAGTTGAAGATGTTGCAATACAACGCTCAAGCTTGTGATATCCTATTCAATGGATTGTGCCCCGAAGAATTCAACAAAATCAGCCGTCTTGAGAATGCAAAGGAAATTTGGGATACTTTGATTGATATGAATGAAGGTACCGACTCCGTCAAGGAATCCAAGTTGGATGTGCTCCAAAGTCAGCTTGACAAGTTCAAAATGAAGGATGGTGAAGGTGTCACTGAAATGTACTCTAGGCTTGCTGACGGTGTCCTGGACTAGGGGGTACTCACCACGTCGTCTCCCGATCAGATGGGTAAACATTGTGTCCCTTGCCTCCTGTTACCATTGATCCTAAGACGCACTGCTTGGGACCCCCTACCCGAGATCCGCCGGTTTTGACACCGACATTGGTGCTTTCATTGAGAGTTCCGCTGTGTGATCGGCGAAAGGATCAATGGCTCGACTGCAGGTCAACTGCGACGTCGGCTTCTTCGTCACCAGCTTGACTGGTCACCTTGGTTCGACCAAGGACTGCGTCCTACCTCCGATCGTCATGTTCGGATGAAGGCCTTCATCAACATCAACTCCGATCTCTATCAAGATCATGGAGGAATCATCCAGGGAGCCCGGGGACTCAACGTCAACATTGCCCTCGGGTGACCGTACTGTTTTGCTGGACAGCGGACTTGTGTCCACCGCCACCGCCTCCTTAAGCGTCGTTTTAACAATTGCTTCGGTGGAATTGTGCGGAATTGAGTCTACAACAACCCTGGAAAATTTCGTCGAGTTCCGATGGAGGAATCTCTGGCAATCTCCGATATACCGGAGCCGCATTGAATCTGGACGAGAATCCGGACGAGTTTAGGGCGTGGTGTCCAGATTCTAGCTCGGACTTCCTTTGGAAGATCCAACCGTTGATCCGCTGCGGAATTCCTATATCTACCACCCCTCCAAATTTCAGCTCGATCCGACCGTCCAAACTCCGGGAACCTTCCGATTGGTGCATCACTTTTCGGATCTATTTTCTGCATAAAACGAATCCGACCCGAGTTCGCTTTTTTTATGAACGGGATTTCGGACATCCTTTTTGAAGGAAGGTTTGTATGGGGTGTTGTGTTTTGTTCCCGAACACATCCCACTAACTTTAAGATCTTTTGAACATGATCTTCAACGTCATGCTGGTGTCAAGCCAGTCCGGCAATATTGCTCCACGGCCATCGACTGCGTTAGACACGTCGTCACTTTGTTGAGCCGAGCTCAACTTCTTTGGATCATCATCTCGGCAAGCCGAACAAGAGTCCGGCATCGCGAAGGATAAATCATCACTAACATCGCCGCCCCACGGATTACACGGGCGGGCATATACCGCATCGCCGCATCGGTCGCTTCATCAAGCCGGCATCGACCGCGTCACGAGCTGCATCGGCAGGGCCGCACTATTGCTTCTTCAAGCTGGCGTCCATCACGCCGACCTACTTCGGTATCTCGGCTGGACCGGGGGCTTCGCCATCTCTTCATCAACCTACTCCGGACACTTCCGCCACTAGCCGACCAGGCAATGGGTGCGCCGGATCGAGTCCCAATTTTGGGAATCACCTTCCTTCGGATTGCTACAACAAATAAACCGGTGCTATTAATCCTAGTATTTCTTTTTGCTTGTTTGGGTTAATTTTTCCCAAGGAATTATTACTCTGGTTTGTCCATCATATGTACACAGGTCTATCAAATGGTGGCCGCATTATTGACGGTCGCATGATGGTTCGGCCGGGCTCAGACATAGTCCGGCGAACGCCGCATCCGGAACTCGGACCGACCTGTGAAGTCAGGCCTTGCCATGCGTTTACCGCATCACGCCGCCGCCCTGCATTGACATTGACTTCGGCGCCAGGCCATATTTATTTTAATACTCACTTTGCATAAATTATTTATTATGCAACGATTTTTTTATTACTATTATCTCTGGTTTGCACTATTTTTTGTGCACAGGAAAATGATCCAAAGGACTATATCCTTTGACGTCACCTCGGTGGACGGGGGCTTCGTCAACACTTCATTACCCCATGCAGGGACTTCGCATCACTGGCCGTCCTGCATTGACCGTGCTATGTCACCACTTCACGTTGCCGAGCTCTTTGCTCCGCCACCTCGGGACCGGCTTGGGGGATGGAACCTTGTCCCACATCAAGCTCGGACCGCATCGTCAATACCGAACACATTAACCAGCTAAGTTGACTTCATGCTCAAAGTTTTAAATTTCTAACTTGTGTCCGGTTCGACCAAGCATTATACTTTTTTGGAAAAAAGTTGCTTGTAAATTTTTTTTCCTTGTCGAAACTTTGTTTGCACACACTTGACGCGCTACCCGTGCTCATTATACCTGGGGGCTTCTTTAACAGAAGCTTATTAATTTGGGCTTCATGCCCAACACATGCGTCACACTACCGCATGTACCTTTTATTCAACATTATATGCATCGATATGACTTAAGTTTTGGCCAAGCTGGGTTGCCTGGCTCCTGTGCTTACCCCTACGTTCCCGATTGTTCGGCTAGGTGGTAAAGGGAGCAACTCACGATTATTGTTGCCGGGTCAGCCGGATGTGTACCTCAGACCGGGTGAAGCCGAAGCTAAGCGTTCTTAAGGGAATACTCGGTCGGTGAACTAAAAGATGATTTCTTACCTATTTATTTACCTGCCTAGATGTTTTTCTGCTTTTTTCGCAGTCCGGACATGCACTTTAGGGCATGCCTCCCAAGGAAAGGAACCCCTAACGGAACTATTCTCCCTGGAAGATGTTTCTTACTAACCATGTAATATAACATAACTAGTTGGGCACTTGTCTGATAAAGCACTAATGACCCCTACGCCTGGTCTCCACGCATGCCCCGGTTTTTATAACCGCGAGGGTATTCGGACACACTCCGGACTATTGGGTCCAGAGGTTGAAGCGAAAAGGTCCGCTACGACAAATGATCTACAATCCGGCTAGAAGGCATTCTACATGTCACCTTACGTTATATAGTCAACTTTTACCCAAGTCACTTGGGGGCTCTTATGTTTATTTGAGTCGTTTCATACTAAGCGTTTTTTTCTTAGTCGTTGCAAAGTTAAAGCACGACATAAGCACTTTTTTCTAAAGTCCAATTTTTGGATTGGCACTGAACACTTGATCTTGTCCGAACGTCATGTCTTTACTGATGTTTTTTGGTTTTCCAAGATTTTGGCACTTTTAACTATTTGTGTGTTTTCAGCACAAGTCTCGCAGTGCAACGTCGGACACCTTTAGAGATTCGGCAAAAACATTCTCGGATATTGCTATATATGCATCAGTTTGAATTGTGTCTTGGTCAATAGTTGGGTTGCCCGGCTCCGCTTGCCTCCTATGTTCCGCTTTGTTCGGCTAGGTGTGCAAAGGAGAACCATCACGATTGTGCTTCCAACTCGCATGGTCAAGCACCTCATTGGAGAAAGCTGAAAACTGACTATCACAATAGGTGTAAACTGGTCAGCGATCCGATGACTATATTAAATGACGGGCCATTCATAACATTGGCCAAAGTGTTTCCGGCTTGACCTCGACTGTCGCCGAACACTACCGGAGGCTAGTAACTGGCCTCCCAAACTAAATCCTCAATATTTTGCTCTTACATTGGAGCTGAGGTTTCATGATCATGCTTAGCATGACAACCAAAGAAAGGAACCGATAGCGGGACTATTTTCTTTGGAAGACATTTCTTCTATTAAACAGTAATATAACATGTCTCTCCGCGTACCTTTGTTTATAAAACCGTATGGCCAGACTGCCTTGTTTGTCATAAATCTTTGCCCTCATAAAGGCTTTATAAAGTAGATTAAGCACTCCTCGCCATCGCCGAGGAGGTTGAAGCCGATGGTCGGTCAACAAAGTTTGGTACAATGCGGATCCGAGCATTAATGACATAAAGTACTTGGATACATTGAGTCATTACACATAATTTGTGATTTACTATGGATATCGATCCTTAATTCGGCCACCCGTGCCCGCATTAAGGCTCGGGGCTCTTGGGCTTCGGGCTTATTATTTACATATTAAAGGGCACATCAATCCTCGATCCGTGTTGCCACCCGACCCGGTGTCTCGGGGGCTCTTGCATTGCCTGTTCTATGCGTAAAATTTTAAGTGCAATACAGTTTCGAGGAGATTTTGATCCTCGTGTTGGTCGGCCACACCCAACCCGAGTCTCGAGGACTAAGCACGCCGCTTTTGTGTCCCAAGTATTCTCGCCGAGTTAGATTTGATCCTCAGGCCGATTTTGCAAATCAACCTGAGTCTCAGCGGCTACTGGGATCAACGGTCTTATGTCATCCTTCATGTGCATCTTGGGTTTTAGAGCGATACACACCTTGAGGGCTACTGAGAATAAATTGCATCAATAAAAAATATTGACCAAAAATCAGCCCACATTCGGGGTGGTGCACCACCTCGGAAGCAGTCCGGCATAAAGCTCGGGCGCTAGTGGATGGCTCCATAGAGGGCACTTCCGGCATTAAGCTCGGCTAAACTCCTTCAAACTTCTTTGAACCAAGGTGATTTACGACACCTCGGATACAGTCCGGCGTTGGAGCTTGGATACATAGTCCGGCGTTGGAGCTCGGATACATAGTCCGGCGTTAGAGCTGGGAAGCAGTCCGGCATTGGTGCTCGGCTGCAAAAGATACCTCGAATGCAGTCCGGCGTTAGAGCTCGGACGCAAGAGGACACTGCCTCCCGGGAATAACTTCAAACCCGAGGTGTGGCATAAAAATAACAAGGCATTGATAAAGACCGTAAACTTAAAGGGGCTCCTCGGATACCCGACGTATAAACTCGCCGAATGCATTTCGGCGATCCTCAAGATCGAAGATGAGAAGATTTGTTGAACCAGTTTTCAAGACCGGCAACCGAAGATGAAGAACAGTTCGGAAGAATCGAGGAGCGTCCATAACTTGAAGACCGGTTCAGGGGGCTACTGATGGTGTCCTGGACTAGGGAGTACTCACCACGTCGTCTCTCGATCAGTTGGATTGGGCCGAGGATCCCCATGGCCGTATACTCATGGGCCAGTCCGGACAGTTGCCGCATACAAGGAAGATTCCACAAGACTTGGCGATCAAGACAAGGACTCCTCCCCACTGGCGTATTCAGCTAGGACTCTTGTTATCCTAGGTTGTGGAGTTGAACCAGGAGTTTGTAAGGGCAAGGAGATCGCCTACTTCGTGAAGATCTACCGCTAGTGAGGCAAGTCGTTCGTGGGCGACGGCCATGGTGGGATAGACAAGGTTGCTTCTTCGTGGACCTTTCGTGGGTGGAGCCCTCCGTGGACTCGCGCAACCGTTACCCTTCGTGGGTTGAAGTCCCCATCAACGTGGAGGTACGATAGCACCACCTATCGGAACCACGACAAAAACATCCGTGTCTCCAATTGCGTTTGAATCCTCCAAACCCTTCCCTTTACATTCTTGCAAGTTGCATGATTTATTTTCCACTGCCTATATACTCTTTGCATTCTTGCTTGAATTGCGTGATGATTGCTTGAATTGTTCTAAGATAGCTAAAATCTGCCAAAGTCTAGAATTGGGAAAAGGCATAGCTTTTAATTGGTCAAGTAGTCTAATCACCCACCCTCTAGACATACTTCAAGGTCCTACAAGTGGTATCAGAGCTTTGGTCTCCATTTGCTTTGATTTCCATAGCATTTGGTGGTCATAGCCTTGGTTTCACAACCTAGGAGAGTATGGCGTCTAGCTAGGGAAATTCTCACCGTAGAGGTCCTTACTTTGCTGGCACGAATTTTGCAAGTTGGACGCATAAGATGAAAATGCATATTCTCGGACATAACCCCTTGATTTGGGCTATTGTGTGTATTGGCTTGCAAGGTGAATTCTTTGATGGGAGAGAACCGAACCGTGAAGCTAGTGCGGAAGAGTTGAAGATGTTGCAATACAACGCTCAAGCTTGTGATATCCTATTCAATGGCTTGTGCCCCGAAGAATTCAACAAAATCAGTTGTCTTGAGAATGCAAAGGAAATTTGGGATACTTTGATTGATATGAATGAAGGTACCGACTCCGTCAAGGAATCCAAGTTGGATGTGCTCCAAAGTCAGCTTGACAAGTTCAAAATGAAGGATGGTGAAGGTGTCACTGAAATGTACTCTAGGCTTGCTGACGGTGTCCTGGACTAGGGGGTACTCACCACGTCGTCTCCCGATCAGTTGGATTGGGCCGAGGATCCCCATGGCCGTATACTCATGGGCCAGTCCGGACAGTTGCCGCATACAAGGAAGATTCCACAAGACTTGGCGACCAAGACAAGGACTCCTCCCCACCGGCGTATTCGGCTAGGAATCTTGTTATCCTAGGCCTCTGGTGCATTATATAAACCGAGGCCAGGCTAGTCGATACGATAAACAACAATCATACATAGGCTAGCTTCTAGGGTTTAGCCTCTCTGATCTCGTGGTAGATCTACTCTTGTACTACCCATATCATCAATATTAATCAAGCAGGACGTAGGGTTTTACCTCCATCGAGAGGGCCCGAACACAGGTAAACATTGTGTCCCTTGCCTCCTGTTACCATTGATCCTAAGACGCACTGCTTGGGACCCCCTACCCGAGATCCGCCGGTTTTGACACTTGCTCTTATCACAAATGAGATTGTCGGCTTAGGAAGTGAAGAGATGACCGACAGATTCATCATCAAGAAGATCCTAAGAGCGTTGGATGGAAAATATGATACCATGTGTACATTGATCCAAATGATGCCAAATTTCAAAGATCTCAAGCCAACGGAAGTCATTGGAAGAATTGTTGCTCATGAGATGTCACTCAAGGATAAGGAGGAACTTCACAACAAGTCAAGCGGTGCTTACAAAGCCTCATGTGAAGCCCCCACATCATCAAGTGAGAAACAAACCTTCAATGAAGAATTGAGCTTAATGGTGAAGAACTTCAACAAATTCTACAAGAGTAAAAGCAAAGAAAGAAGCTCCAAGTCAAGGTCCTACAATGACAAAAGATGTTCTAGTCGAGATTGTGGGAGACTCGGACACTATTCCAATGAGTGTACGACACCCTACAAAAGAAGAGAAGATTCTCCCAAGAGAAGAAGTAGAAGAGAAGAATCACCACCAAGAGAGAGAAGAAGTAGAGATGATCGTTATGAACGAAGACCCTCAGAGAAGCAAGGATTCGAAAGGAAAGACAAGTCATCAAAGAGCTACACAAAACGAAGACATCAAGCTCATGTTGGTGAATGGGTATCCGCTCGACTCCGACAATCACTCCGAGAGAAGCTATCACTCTGACTCCGAATACACTCAAGATGAAGGTGTTGCCGGTTTAGCACTTGTGACAACCAACTCCTACGACATATTTGAATCACCAAATGGAGGAATTGTAAGATGCTTCATGGCCAAAGGTCCTAAGGTAACACACCCCGAGTATGTTGATTTTAAAAGTGATGAAGATGACTTGCTAGGTGATGATGATTTACTTGTTGACAACTCTAGTGATGAATACTATGATGAAACGTTAATTAATCATGCTAATCAAGATGAAATGAATGAAAATGATAAGGAGAAAATTGAGCGTATAACTAAAGAACTAAACACTCTTAAGTTAGCTCATGAAACTTTCTTTGAAGATCATCGAGAACTTTTAAGGGCTCATGAGAAGTTACGCTTTGAAAAGCTCAATCTTGAGCAAGAGCATGAGTTCCTAAAAGCGATCAATGATGATCTTCGTAAGAAAGTTCTTCTTACATTGCCAAGCGTTTACTCTTATCTACTTACATGCCTCAAGTCAAGTCTAGTAACAAGAACAAAAAGGATTCTTCTTCTAGTAGTAACAATAACAATGCTAAACCCAATATTGTTGCTTCTAGTAGTTCTCTTGATTCCACTAATGATTCTCTTAGCCAAGTTACACTTGAGCAAGAAAACAGCTTATTGAAGGGAATTATAGAGAAAGGTGTATACAAGAGCCTTGACGGGAGTAAGCAATTTGAGGAAATTGTACGCAAGCAAGGAAGGCACCGGAAGAATCAAGGTGTTGGTTTTGAGCGAAAGTTCAATGCCAATGGAGTAGAGTGGAAGAAGATCAATACCCCAAGACGAAGTTTGTTCCTCAACAAGAGAAGTATGATCCTACTTCCTTCAAGGGAACACAAGCACAAGATGATCTTCCACCACAAGACCACAAGAACAAAGGCAAGGACAAGCTTCAAGAGGAGATTGATGCATTTGAAGAAGCACCAAAGGCCTTGGTCAAGTGGGTTCCCAAGATTATGTCAAGTTCTACTTCATCAAGCACAACTACTACACCAAGGATTCCCATCAAGATGATGTGGATCCCGAAGAAGAAGAACTAGAGAGTTCTTGAGGGTGACTCCGCCAACATTTTTCACTCATATCATTATGGCAAGGACAAGTGCAATCAACTTCCATATCTTGCACTAGTTCAAGGAGTCACAAACCCTCATGTTGGTAAGGCAAGGGACAAGGTAACCTAAAGTTTTCATGGACATCATTTTGTGTGTGCATCACTCTATGTCTATGGATATTCTTGTTTGTTCCTTGTGGGACTAACCCGTGTAGGTATTGAAAGTGCAACTCACACCAAAGGATTGCTCCAAAAGATCTACATCAACATTGAGAATCCACATCTTCAACACCTACATGAAGTCATCAACGACAACCCAAGGTTAGTTTATCCCTCTAAGGGGGGATCTCACATCCAGGGGGAGCTTAACTCTAAGAATTGATTCAAAGCAACTCTAATGATATGAACACATAAATGCTTTATGTAAAAGTGGTAACCCCACTTGAGCTTAAACGATGAGTATGACCTATGATCAAATGTTCTCATTTGACTCCTAAGTCAATATACTCAGATATAGATGACCTAGTCATCGCCAATTGTTTGATAGATGCTAGAATTGGTTGTGCATTCTTCGTCACATACTTCATTTGTCATTTTATTGTGTGAGCATGTTGGTTGCATATTTTACTCATTCGAGGACATCCAGTTGTTGTTTTGATTGTTTGGCTTTTCTTTCTTTGGCCAAGTGGATGGACAAGAATGCCTAAGAACCTTCTCTAGCTATCTATTCTTTTCTTGTCTCAAACTCTATTCTTGCTACATCACAAAATTTGATCAAGTCAGATTCGAACCACTCTGTGTGAGGAGCACTCGGAGTCCCCGATTCATTATAGACTTAAACTTCCAAAACTTCTTTGTGATTTTCGGTCTGACCGATTCCTCAATTTCGGTCATACCGAGATCACTAAGTCGATCTAGGTTTTCAATCTCGGTGCAACCGATTTTAACTTTCGGTCACACCGAGTTGTCATAATCGTTAATAGTTATGCATCTCGGTGCCACCGAAGTTGTTCAACTTCGGTCACACCGACAAAGGTCGGGCTATATATATCACACGTGCAAATTTTGGAAAATTTTCTCCGAAACTCCTTGCCCGCGCATAGCTCGCTCTGCCTACTTGGTCTATGGATCATCGACTTCGTCGCCAGCCGCCTCCTGTCGCTGGTCTCCGCCGCCGTCAACGGAATTCTCCTCTGCCGTTGCCGCCGTAGCAAGTTCACCGCCGAACTAGGGTATGAACTCGATCACTGTGCTATCCTCGTCCAATTCTTAGCACATTGTATTCGTAATGCATCTTGCCACGACTGAAACACTTCTATCTAGTCAAAACAATCCTTAGAATAGGTATGATTCAAAAATTTAGGGTTAGGTTTCCGGAAACCATCTCGGACCCACCGAGTTGAAAAACTCGGTCCCACCGATTTGGCTAACGCCATTGCACCAGGAAGTCTCGGTCTGACCGAGAATTACAAATCGGTGTGACCGATTTTAGAACTTTGTGAAACCCTAGCAGTCTCGGTGCCACCGAACTGTGACTCGGTCTGACCGAGTTCACTGGTTTAGGTTCCAAAACTGCTTCGGTATCACCGAGTTTGAAAATCGGTAGATCCGAAATGCTTTCTATGGAAACTAAAACTAAGTTTTATGAATCATTCTTTTGCAAAAATCTCTGCATTTTGTGATGCTCATCCACTCTACCTCATCTATAACTATTCACAGGGTCAATAGTTAGTCAGTGCAGCATGTTAGACCAAAGTGACAGCCAAAATAGGTCAGAAGAGCAGATTCAAATGAGTGAGGGCACTAGTCCCTCAAGCATCTTAGATGAGGGGAGCAGAAGCACTCCCAGCAATTTGCCCAAGGCTTCCACAAGGACAAGGAAGAAGAAGACCTCAGAGTCTGAGGATGAATATTATGTGGCAGCTGAGGATGAGGCCAGTTCCAAGAAGAAAGTGCTCAAGGAAGAGTACAAATCGACAACAATTAAGCCTGGAATGAAGATCAAAAGGCCAGCAGGTAGACAACCTATGTCCAAAGCCAGAGTCTCCACTCAAGCTTCTTTGGAATCCCAACCCAAAGAACCTGCTGCCGCTGAAGGTAAGAAAAGGAAGGAAAGGGTCAAGAAGACCATGGCCAGAGTGATTGCAAAGCCTTCAATGATGGAGGACGAGGAAGAAGAAGAGGTTGCTGAGCCTGCACCCAAGGCACAAAAGCTGATGGGTGGTGCCATAAAGTCAGGGGTTGCAACTTCAAAGCCCAAAGCTGCCCCCAAGCCAAAGAGTGCACCAAAGAGAAATACCAGAGTATACCAAAGAATCGAGAAGAACAAGGCTCCAATGCCTGAAGTTGATGCCGAGGAAGATGAAGAAGGGCAGGTCCTAAGGAAGCTCAAACCCAAGATCCCAGACCACAATGATGCTCATCCTGTGGCTGAGAAACATGAAGATCAGGAGAGATCAAGGGTTGAGACTATGGAGAGAGTCAGATCCATATGCCACTAGGAGAAGGACTGCTGTGGATTACAGGTTCCACACCAAGGAACAGCAGGACTTCTATGAGACTATCTTGTTGGATAAGAAGCCCATAGTTTGTGATATGAGGTGGGTCGACTGGACCTACATTCAGGAGAATGAAGAACACTATCCTGGAGTATATGACAGCTTCCGTGCTTGTGGAGTTGCAGATTTTGTTGGGCAGAAGCTCGCAAATTGGAACGACGAGCTCATAATGCAATTCTACTCCACATCACATTTCTATCCAGAGGGCAGGATAGTGTGGATGTCTGAAGGAACACGATATCAGTCAACCATAGAAGAATGGGAAAGTCTGATCAATGCCCCAAAGTAAGATGAAGATGGCTTGGACATTTATGCCAAAAAGAAGATGGGTCACACCTCAATGTCACACATGTACAAGGAACTCCCAAATGATGCACTTGAGTCCTTCAAGTTTGGATCAGTTCATTATCTTCTGTCAGGGCTGCCTACAATCAACTGGATCCTGAGGCACACTCTTTTGCCCAAATTAGGTGACCACAACATGATCAGAGGGCATGAAATCAATTTGCTTCACGTTTTTGATGTGCCTCAGAAATTCAAAGTCATGAACCTCATAGTTGAAACTATCAAGAGGACTGCAGCAGACCAGAAGAGGACCTGTGGATATGCCCCACAGATTCAGGAGTTGATAAACTCAAAGATGGGCACATGGAAGTATCTGTTGGATAAGGAACACATGGTTCTCTATCCTGACTTTGAGGACAATCAAGTTGTCATGACTGAAAATAAACCAACATCAGTACAAGCGCAAGAGAAGAAGGAGAAAGCAAGGCAAGAGAAGGCTGGCAAGATGCCAACTCAAGCAGAGGCATCTGAATACTTTCTGAAGAACAAGCAGGAGAAGCTTGGTTACTTGATAGCATCAACTCTGCGGATTGAGAAGGGGTTGGCCACCCTAACTCAAAACCAGGAGAGCCTGGAAAGAATTATGGAACAAAAATTCTATGATCTTGATGTCAAGGTAACTGAGATTCAGTCAGCTGTGGAGCAGCTGCAGGATGACATGCAGAGAGGAAGGGCGTAACAACGACCGATGCATTTGCCAGAGTGCCACGAGCATAGAGATCAGCTGCAGAGCCAGTTCAAGACACCAGAGTCACTTCATCGCCTCCAGCCATGACTCCAGCACCACCAGCTCCGGCACCAACTCCATCAGCTCCGTCTACATCGATCAAGCCTTCGTTCTTGGAGTTCTCCTGACACCACCACCACCGTAAGACCAAGCCTGAGAGACGATATAGTCCTATGCATTTTCTAGGAACTTTTTGGTAACTTGTTGCCAACGGGGGAGAAAAATTTATAGATCATAGGCTTCTAGAGAGAGAGAGATTTGCTTTTGTTCTCTCTTGTCTTTTTGGTTGAACTTTATTTGCTTGGTTGAGATACTATGCTTTTACCCGTGAGACATTGATGATCATGTGTTTGATCATAAGCTACACTTATGCTCGTTATGATATTATCTTACCTATCCTTATATGATCATTCACTTTGCTTGGTGATGAGTGCATGTATTCAATCTTTGTTATTTTAAGCGCTCCACCAAGATGTATGTGACATGGAAGAGTAACCCATGAGCCTAATTCCTTGTGCATTTGCAGTCCAAAGCAAATATTACTATGCAAAAATTTAGGGGGAGCTCTTGCTTATCACATACTTCTCAAAGCGACGATGTTTTTCAAATTTTATTATCATTTGTCGAAGCTTTGATCTATATGTTGTCATCAATTACCAAAAAGGGGAGATTGAAAGTGCAACTATCCCTAGGTGGTTTTGGTAATTCATAACAACATATAGCTCATTGAGCTAATGCTATTCCAAGACAAATATTACAGGAAAGCTCAATGAATGGCATGGCATGGATGAAGAAAGTGGATCCTCAAAATATCAAGGACAAAGGATTGGCTCAAGCTCAAAAGCTCAAGACTCTACATTTTACATTTTAGTGATCCAAGATCACATTGAGTCTATAGGAAAAGCCAATACTATCAAGGAGGGATGAGGTGTTGCTTAATGAGCCTTTTGCTTCATGTGCTTAGTGATATGCTCCAAAACCCTCCACGACTTTCTCACATCCACATATGACCTAAACCTCAAGGCAAACTCGGCCCTACCGATTCTTTCTATCCGCGCCACCGAAGTTCAGATGTCTTAGCCACCGCCACAAACCCTAGGCAAATCGGTCTCATCGATAGGGATCTCGGTCTCACCGAGATGGGGTTGTAATCTCTGTTTCCTTCAGAACTTTTTGATCTCACCGAAGAGCGAATCGGTCCCACCGAGATTACAATGTAAACTCTCTATTTCCTTCGTAACTTTTCAGTCTCACCGAAGAGCGAATCGGTCCCACCGAGTTTACTCGACCAACTCTCCGTTAGCTAATTACCAAATTCGGTCTCACCGAGTCTGTGTAATCGGTCTCACCGAGATTATGTTATGCCCTAACCCTAACCATATCGGTCCTACCGAGTTGCATGTCAATCCCACCGAAAACCCTAACGGTCACTAGGTTTACTAAATCGGTCTGACCGAGTTTGATGATTCGGTCCCACCGAGTTTGGTAAATTGTGTGTAACGGTTAGATTTTGTGTGGAGGCTATATATACCCCTCCACCTCCACTTCATTCGTGGAGAGAGCCATCAGAACAAACCTACACTTCCAACTTACCAGTTCTGAGAGAGAACCACCTACTCATGTGTTGAGGCCAAGATATTCCATTCCAACCATATGAATCTTGATCTCCAGCCTTCCCCAAGTTGCTTTCCACTCAAATCTTCTTTCCACCAGATCCAAATCCTATGAGAGAGAGTTGAGTGTTGGGGAGACTATCATTTGAAGCACAAGAGCAAGGAGTTCATCATCAACACACCATTTGTTACTTCTTGAGAGTGGTGTCTCCTAGATTGGCTAGGTGTCACTTGGGAGCCTCCGAAAAGATTGTGGAGTTGAACCAAGGAGTTTGTAAGGGCAAGGGGATCGCCTACTTCGTGAAGATCTACCGCTAGTGAGGCAAGTCCTTCGTGGGCGACGGCCATGGTGGGATAGACAAGGTTGCTTCTTCGTGGACCTTTCGTGGGTGGAGCCCTCCGTGGACTCACAAGAACTGCTACCCTTCGTGGGTTGAAGTCCCCATCAACGTGGAGGTACGATAGCACCACCTATCGGTACCACGACAAATACTTCCGTGTCTCCTATTGCGTTTGAATCCTCCAAACCCTTCCCTTTACATTCTTGCAAGTTTCATGCTTTATTTTCCACTGCCTATATACTCTTTGCATGCTTGCTTGAATTGCGTGATGATTGCTTGAATTGTTCTAAGATAGCTAAAATCTGCCAAAGTCTAGAATTGGGAAAAGGCATAGCTTTTAATTGGTCAAGTAGTCTAATCACCCCCCTCTAGACATACTTCAAGGTCCTACAATGTATCAGTTTGTCGATGACACTCTGTATAGAGGCCCAACGGTGTGAAACTGAAGTGCGTCTGCCGGGAAGAAGGGAAGGAACTGCTGGCTGAGATACACAAAGGCATGTGCGGCTCCCACATTGGATCAAGGGCATTAGTTGGGAAAGCATTATGACAAGGATTCTATTGGCCCAAAGCCCTCCAAGATGCGGTCGAGCTAGTCACTAAGTGTGAAGCCTGTCAGTTCCATTCCTAGAAAATCTAGCTTCCTGCCCAAGCTCTTTAGACAATCCTTCTGTCATGGCCATTTTCGGTCTGGGGGCTCGATATCCTCGACCCCTTCCCCCAAGCGATCGGGGGCTTTGAATTCTTATTCATTGCTATCGACAAGTTTACAAAGTGGCCGGAAGTGACCATCGTGAGAAAGGTGACTACTCAGTCAACTGTCAAGTTCTTGAAAGAATTGGAGTGTCATTTTGGAGTTCCGGCAAGGATCATTACCGACAACAGCACCTAGTTCACGAGCCGCGCCTTCATGCAATATGTTCATGCACTCGGTACAAGATCTCATTTGCCTCTGTGGCACACCCCCGGAGCAATGGACAAGCTGAGACGGCGAATGCTGAAGTGCTGCATGGACTCAAGATGAGAACCTTTGATACGCTGTAGAAGCATGGCAGGCGGCGGCTCGAGGAGCTGCCGGTTGTTCTCTGGTCCCTCAGAACGACACCAAACCGAGCTATCGGGCAGACTCCCTTCTCCCTGGTCTACGGGGTAGAAGCAGTTATCCCCACGGAACTCATTTACGGTTCGCCTCGAGTGCTTGCCTACGATGAAGTAGCGCAAGATCAGCATCGGCGTGACGATGCTGTGCTACTCAAGGAGAACCGTCTCCGGCCTGCTAAGCGTGTTGCACGCTATTAGCAAGCCCTGCGTCGCTATCATCACCGCAGGGTTCATGCCCGGTGTTTTGAGGAAGGTGACCTTGTCCTTAGGCGCGTTCAGTCCGCCAAGGGTACAAACAAGTTGTCACCAAAGTGGGAAGGCCCTTACCGGGTAGTACGAGTCACCAGACCTGGCACAGTCTGTCTGGAAACCGAAGATGGCATTCGATTGCGAAACTCATGGAATATTGAGCATCTCCGCAAGTTCTGCCCGTAAGGCACGGCTGTCAGGCCCTGCCCGGCAGCCACCCTTTTGTACAGGCCTTGCCTCAACTGCATGTAACCCCTTGTACAAAGCCAGTGCGATGACCCTGTGCTGTGGGGGGCCCCCGACTGAGATTGCATGCATGCATGACCATTCCAAGACCACTACATAAGCATTTCATGAGCATTTGCATATGCATATAGATAGGATCGCATCTTGCATTCATTCTCATCTGCATAAAGCTGCATGTTCCTACCGTGAACTTGGCTTCGACAAGGAGTTGAGAAGATCGCCCGGCACTGCGATCCCCGGCAAGCCCCGTAGATAAGTTCTACCTCTTGACCATTTGTCTCCTGTAAGCCACAACTTGTGCATAAGGAAACCTCGCCACCCTTTTGAGACTTCGGTGCTCCCATCCTTGACTCGAACGTTGCTTCGGTCAGGATGGTTGTAGTGGCCTCTGGTAAAAAGGAGATGGCGGGGGGCTGGGCCCTTTGTATTTTGCCTGGTAGACGCAGTTCTCCGACAAGAGAAAGGGTACCGGCAGGATAGCCTACCGGGGAAAACTTGTTTATTTACACTAAAGAGGCATCTCACCTCCGCATGGATGTATACATGCACGAATTCCCGGCAAGGTTCATCTTTTTTGTTAATATGCTGATACAAGTATAGGCATTACAGAAGACAAATATGGACTCAAGAGATTACATTATTTGAATTAAAATTTGGCAAGTGCCTACAGATTTAAGATTGAAAAAAGATAAGTGCCCTGTAATGCCCTTTCTTGTCCCTCTCCTTCTAGGCACGGTCGTCAAAGGCGAGGGGGGCAAAAGGAGTGCCCGGGCAGGAGCCCAGCCTGCCCCCCTTCGTGCTTTAGGAGAGGTAGCCCGACAGGAGCGGGAGCACTGGGGAACATGTGATGGAGAGCATGGCGGAGGCGACCCATCAACCATCGCCACCAGGGCCAGCAGAACACGACAGGGTTAATGGAGCTGCAGCCCGAGAGGAAGATCAAGGGCCCAAGCTGGAAGATCTTTGGAGGATCCCAGGAGCACCATCCCCACCTCTGCATCCAACTCCCCAGCAAATCACATTACCGGGAAGGAGATGCAGATGCAGATGATGGTGCTGCCGCCTGATGAAGATGGTGCGGGCGATGATCAACCCGAGTCAGAGTCGTCGCTCTCCCGCCCGCCGCCATCGTCATCGCCCTCACTATCCTCCTCATCGCTTTCGCTCAAGGAGGAGCTTTCGTGGTTGGTCGAGCTCTCCGCGCAGCAACTCCCTTACGTGACCTCTCCCCAGCACCGCGAAGGAAAGAAGAATGGGGAGCGATCAATTACCACGCGCTATGACCACTATGGGCCGTGGTATGGTATCGCTCATGTCCCTCCCACTAAAGTCAAGGCTACGGGCGGCCCGGCGGCGGGCACGCCGGAGTTGCCGTCTCCGTCGTTGTTGCCGCACCGCCCGGATCCCCACTTCAGATCCTTGAGAAGCCCTAGAATGGAGCCCGGGGCCTAGCCCCAGCCTCTTCTCTTCAGCATATCCAACAAGAAGTAGGAAACGGAGGAGAAGGAGCGTGAGAATGGATGACTCCGCCCTCCTCCACCCCTCCTTTTATAGGCGGGCCGGGGACGGGAGCTGCTCCCTCGATGGGCGGCCACCGTCCTCCTTCGCCAATTCAAGACAACCGGGCCCATGCCTTGATGCTCTTCCGCGCCACGCGCCTCCGTTACCTACCCCGCACGATGCATGCATCATACGTGGCTAAGGATAAGGGCGTGGTGGGAAGAGTGAATTGGCAGTTTCTACCCCGTGCGTTAAAGTCATTCACGGGCCATTACTGGAGCGGCCCCACCACTATTGGCTTTACACGACGTGCGGGGAAACCAGAAACTGGCCTGGAATCAAGACTAATGAAGAAGCAACAAAGACCTCAAGAGATCAGCCTCTTCAGCACCCCCGCCTGTGCACTTATTAGGCCCTACCCCGACGACGCTCGGCAGCGCGTTCGGGGCAGGCCGGGGGGCTTCTGTCGGTGCAACAAACCGCGGGTCTGTTGCCCAGACTGTGCACAAGCACGAGAACGAGATTGAAGCACCAACCCAAGTCAGAGTACAAGTAATCAATATCATCGAATGACCAACATGCAGATCAAGAGGACCAGGATCCAGCCAGAAGAGCAAGATACCATCAGAAGAAGGCCTCCCTTGCAGGGCAGGCGAGCATGGCAAGGCGCAAGGCCGCCCCCCAGAAGAAGATACCCAAGACGTCCCGGCAGAGCCTGCCGGGACTCGTGAAGGCAACAACACCTCACCCAAGCACTCCGCCATGACCCACGTCGTCAATCAGTGCGCTGTCAAGCCGCAAAGTGACTAAGTGACAGCCGTTCGCCACATGGCAGCCTCTTTCTACAGGAAATACCTACATATGACACCCGTCCTATGACGTGTCAAGCGACCAGGCATGGAGCTGGCAAGATAGCCCGGCAAGGCTTGCCGGGAAACCAATGACGTGACATTAAGCGGTGCATTTAATGCGCCCTGTCAGCCTGCAGAATTAGGTATGATATCACTGTTTTCTATATTATTAGTGTGTAATGACTACTTTGCCATTGTGGTAACCCATTGATCTATAAAAGGAGGCCCATGGCAACCATAGAAAGGGTTGGAAGATTGGATAGCTCACACCCCATACGCGCGTAGCCACGGTCGCCCTGAGGCAACCCTTGCCGGGCAGCGTGCTACGCCTCACCACCACTTTTTCTCACCATCAATCCACCAAAGTAGGAGTAGGGTTTTACGCCTCACGGCGGCCCGAACCTGGGTAAAAATGCTTGTGTGATCTCTGCCGTGCTGCCCCACGCTCGTCTGCTCTTTGTGCAACGCGACTCCCCCCTGCCGAACCAGCAAGGGGCCTCCTGGTCCCATAGGTGGTCGTGGTTTCCTGCGACATATTTGGCGCGCCAGGTAGGCGGCTCGCTTGCGCGAACCGGAAGGCGTGTGCAGTGCGTCATCTTCATCACCATCTTCATCTTCAACGGCGCCATCGACCATGGCGCCCAAGAAGAAACCCGGTTCTTCGGCCCATCCATCCACCTCGAAGGCTCCGCCACCCGTGGCCTCTGACGTTGCAGAAGTGCGGAGACCTGTGAGTCTTGAGACGCTTCTTTGGGGATGTGGTCGGAGCAGGCGGCATCGTCACCACTTCCCCCGCGGCGGACGCAGGAGCAAGAGACACCAGAGGAGACACTACAAAAAAATAAACTTCCGTGATGATACGTGTTTGTCACAGTAGGTCATGTTTTCTGTCATGCATGTACATCCATGACGATTTTATGACATAATCAAGATAGTCATACCTGTGCTGTCGTAGAAGTGTTCCATGACATTACCAAAATTATCATCACGGAAGTGTGCACTTCCATGATGATAAATCGCGCGTCATAGAAGTGCTTTCGTCAAGGGTGACCGACACATGGCATCCACCGTAACGGCTCGCCATTAAGCTATCGGGTCCGGTTTTCGATCTGATAACCCGTTAACAGCCCAGACCAATGGTGATTTTCTACGTGTAAAATTCTCATTGGCCGGAGGAAACACGTGTCTGCTCCTCGGTGGACCAGATGTCACCCGTCCATTGGAGGAGACATGCCTACGATACGTCGACACGTGGTAGGGCCCAACAGAGGCCCATATAGGTTAAAAAGGTTGGCCCAGTCAAAGGCCTGTAGTACTTACTCAGGTACTAGTGGGCCAGCCCAATAACGACCTATTTAATAAAGGCCCATTTATGGCCCGAAGCCAGATCTAGCCCGTTAATTGTTTGCCGAATATTTGGGCCCAATTATAACCCAGTGACTTTCGGCCTGTTAGAGGCCCGATGTAGACATGGGCCCATTTCAGCCCGGTGTGTCTTTCGGCCTGGGAATGCCCCGTGCTGCCCATGGGCCATGTATGGTCCGACGTGACATCCGGCCCATGGCCCGTGATAAAGGTGGCAACAGTTCAGCCCAATGTGACTTTGGGCCTATTAAAGGCCTGTCATATAATTCGGCCCGTTGATGCCTGTACTAAGCTTTCGGCCTCTTAAAGGCCCATGATATCAGTGGGCCAACTAAGTCCCGATACATGTTTCGGCCTGGTAACGGCCCGTCATATAACTGGGCCAAAAAGGCCCGGTCTACATTTCAGCCTACTGAAGGCCTGTCGACGACTAGTGAAAATTGAGGCCCAACATGCATTTCGGCCTGCTAAAGGCCCATGGTTTCTTCTGGGCCATAACAGGCCAGTAGAATATTCAGCCTTTTAATGGCCAAACGCTACCTGGGCCAAACTAAGCGCTGGGTCCACAAAAGGCCCAACTAAAATTTGGGCCGAATATAGGCCGGAGTAAATTGTGGGCCTGGCGCAAAGTGTGAAGGCCCCAATGGCTATTCGGGCCCAAGAAAGATGCAGGACGGCCCAATTGTGGCCCGCTAAAAACCAGGCCCGTTAGAGGCGAATGTTTCGGCCCGGTCGACTACATCAGATTTTTTTTCCAGATAGCGAATGATGGCAGTAACTAGTAGGAATTAAGAACAAACCTACTCTATACAATTAAGAAATTATGACATAGTAACTTAGAATAAACATACACTATACAATAAAGGGATTTATGGTATATTACATCCACTGGGCATCGAAGTTCGCCACCAGTGATCATAAAGCGCAACGAAGAAGCAGATTACAAAACTGGGCACCATTGCAGTGTAACAAAATAATAATGAACCGAGACCACTTCCAAGATAGTTCAAGAAAGGTTAGCCTTGCGCGGGAACTATTGCGCAAGCTACTGAGCAAGGCTGTGAGATCGGCCTAGCATGTCGGTCATAGCTTCCAGGTGTAGCTGTTTAGCAATGAGGTTCTCATTGGTGTTCTTCGCAATCTTTCTTAGAGATAGGACTTCAAGTCGAAGTTGAGTGCAGAATGCCTTTCTGCTAGAACTTGGGACTGAAGAAGTTGAACTGATTCAGACTGCGAATTCTATGAGCTTGTCTGACTGCTAGTCTCAAGTAACTTGAACACTGCATCAAGACAAGACTTTGGGGTTGTCTCGCTATCTTCAAGATGTTTTGCCTTCTTTGCTGCAATATATGTTGGGTTTGTCTCACAGCCTTCAACAGACTTGTGCATGCCATCAGGCATATCACCCTAAAACAAGCAGAGAGATGACAGGTTTTCCACATGTATAAACAAAGATGATAACTGTGCTGTCAATTCCATCCAATTTCAGATTAGAAAATAAAGAGTAAGTTCAAAATATCAATAGCATAATTTGGCATTGTTCATAATGCGGGGAGCTTCACCACTGTCTGATAAATGTAGCACCGGAGACTTTACAGAAATTTCGTTTAGAGGCTTGCCATCGAAGTGAGTTTGCCTCAGGTAGGAATGATACTTCATCATCGAGTGCTTGAAAAAGCGCAACCAACCCTTGCTTGTCTTGACAATCCAGTTTGGTCCTCGCCTATTTAAAAGAATGAAATCCTGTGTCTTCTGTCAGCAGAAACATATGCAGTAATTACCATGAATAACATTAGTACATTACTTACGCGTAAGTTGCGGAGGAAGACTGGAAATTGTTCTGTGTCTGCGGTATAATCTTTCCATGAAGGAAAGATGCGCACAAAGTTCCTGACAACAATATAAGCTTCATCTTCTAAACAAGGAAGAAATGGAAGAGGGGTCCTATTTGTTGGAATTGGGGCTCTCTCTGGTTCGAAAAGGGATTTGGCAACTAGATTTGGTGTACTCTTTGCTGGAATGGGGGTTTTGCGTCGTAGAGCTGGTGCTATGTCAACTGGCATCATCATATTGTTTGCTGCAGTTGGGGTCTGCTGAGTTGGGGCATCAGAAATGACCAGTGTAGTAGGGCTAGAGTCTGCTAGAGTTGGGTGTTTTGTGGGTCTGGTGATATTACAACTACACCTAATGGGCTATTTAATTTATTAGGTGTCATTAACATTTCCAAATACTTTGCTTGTGCTCCTCCGCGATCAGCAATCACCCTCTTCCTTTTGAATGTCTGATACACAAGAACAACATTTGAATGGATAAATATGGTATGATGACAGATGGAATATGTCTTTGAAAATGGATAGGCAGGCGTATTCACATACATGATGTGTAAACTAAGCTAATGGCAGTGCAACAAAGTAGAAGCAATGCAAAGCATCAGTTGCAAGATATGTGCGACCAATATAACCTTGAAAAGTTAGAGCAAGCACCTTGATGGGTGAATAAGATAGGGCATCTGCCTCTGACTCCTCCACTAGGGAGCTACGTTGACTTAGGTCTCCCTCTAGCTCAGAATCACTGTTAGGATCATATTCTGAGCATGAATCAGAGGTCGAGAGTGTTTGCATTGCATTGCATCTAGACTTGATTTCAGTCCCTTAATGCCAAGTTTGACAGCCATGGCATTGTTCTGCTTTATTCTTTTCATGCGCAAGCTCATAATCATTATGATGTTGTTCAGAATCTGAGATTCATGAAAACATAAAAAGTAGTCAGATTATCTATGGAATGCATTGCGGATTCAACTCGAAAAGTGTCTCCCTGTAAACCCCTACATATGCAAAGTTCACCCCCAACCGTGCTGACCAAACCACACATAGAAATACAACCCCCTTATGTCTCTATAACAGGCAGACACACATTTCAAAACAGAAGTAGGAACAATAGAATCATATCAAATTTGTATTTGAACAAATAAACTAAGGAATTATGAGTGGCATAATGTTTAGCTTCAAGGGTGGAGTGTTGGTAGTGCGACACAAAGCAAGTAGGCAGATTCTACTCCATGTAAAAGATCGTAGCCCATGTAAATGCTGGAAATGACACTTTCTTTCTATACAATGCAGTGTTCGTTGCCCACACATGATGGAAGAGAACACACCGAGAAATACTATTCACTCATGTCTACGGTTCCAGTATTTTGAAACAGAGTGGTCCACCCTAAAAGAATATTGACAACAAATATGACAAGGCAAGCATAGATGTAGTGAATCAATCATTTACTTGTGAGCTTACTAGGACAAGTATGCAGATTTGTAACTGCAGTAAGAGACCGTCCAAAATATGAATCAAGAAGTTTGTCTAGCACTTATTTTTTGCAACTAATCTACGTGAATAATTGTATATCATATCGAATGAGTAAGAAAGACAAGTTAAATTGTCAACAAACCTGGCCTGCAGTAGTAATCTGGGTCAATGTCACTAGGACCAACAATCCAAAATGACTAGTGTCTGTTCCTAGGGCCGGAATTTTGAAACCACAGTGAACTTTACAGTACTAAAGATTACTGAAATACATCTGAACCATTAAGTGTAGGTAGCACTCAGCACACAACAAACCCTAATGACAGTCCTGCCTAATGAGTAATGAATCAACTAGAAAATGGGTGATGAGGAGTGGCTGCTGAGTGTTGAGGACGTATCTCAGGATAAATCGGGTTGGCTTAGTGGGTGCTGCACGCCTGAGCCCTGAACGGACTGGGAAGGTAGGCATGGCGGTGCGCCCGGGCAGCGGTGACGCTATTGGGCGAGCGGCTCCTGACCTCCTGTTAGTCCGGTGTCTCCTCCTAGAGTCATGTCATCCGGGGACAGCAAGTCGCCGGCGAGGCAGGCGGCTGGGGGCGAGTAGAGATCGGAAGCACGCAGTAGTACATAGGGGAATCGGGGCCTGGGACGACCCAAAATCCCAGGGTGGGCGCGCCCACCGTGGGCACCTCAGAGATACACACGAAGCGAACATGCATTTTGAAACTAAATTAGGAACATTTAGTCGACCAATTAAACGACTCTGTTTTAATAATATCAGATTCGTATTTGAACAACTAAGCTTGTTTAGCTTGATGGGTGGAGCACTTCTATTATGACACGAAGCACGTATTCTGATCGTATAGTGATCATAAAAGGAGGAAACCCTAAGCATTTTTTTGAGCAAAAGTGGGTTTTCCCTACGATTTCTATTAAAGAAACCACCACGGAACCAACATGATCAATTAAACCCTAAGCATGATCAATTAAACCGTATTATGACTGTGCCATGGCAGATTTAAAGCTGCAAACCAGAGAAATGATATTTAGCATCCATTGTTTGCCTCGAACTAAGAACTAAATTCTAAGAGCTGAAAAGAAAGTAGAGAAACCAAGTTACGATCTATTTTTTCGTTGAGATCAAAAAGTTGAGGAGATATGAAGTACCACCTCTCTTGCGGCACCGTGTAGGCATCGGGGGTGCGATGGCTGTCGGTGGCATAGAAGCAGATCTGCGATGGTAGACAGGTGCATCGGGGAATAAGTCCCGTTGCGGTGGAAGAGAAGGTCATGTGAGCGGCCCCAGCAAAGAGGACGACGACGCTGATGAAGCGAGAGGACGCGATGCAAGGCTCTTGGTCTGTCGCCGTGGATGAGAAACGTCCATCTCTAGCAGTGGACGACGCGGTGTTGGTAGGCGCTCCGGCATGGTGGAGGACGGTGGTGATGGATGGGGTGGAGGACGAAGACGATGGATGGGGTGGCAGACGGAGGAGGCTGGTGTTGGGATGGTGTTCTAGTGCGGATGGTGTATGAATGGGAAAATGGAGGGAGAGGTACGGGGAACCATGTTTTTGGGACGCGCCTGTCTGAAATATGGGAAAGTTACGAACTTAGCCCCCGTTTAAAATTTGGACGTCTCGTTGGTTGGCGATAGGACGGTAATCTCGCATCTCGCCAATATTTTCCCAGAGCGATTTCGGGCGAGGAGAGGGTATTTTGGCGCCCATGGTTGGCGCCCACGGTGTGTGAACGGGGCTGATAGGTAGGGCGGTTGTGTCATGTCTCAGTGAAGTTACAAACTTGCCCCTATTGAAAATATTTGCCTACATCGATTTCGGCCGAGTCGAGTTTGTTTTGCCGCCCACCGTGTATGAATCGGGAAATGGAGGGAGAAACAGAGTTCTTTTGGATGAGCTTGAATCAAATGTGTTTTGCCGCCCATGTTTGGCGCTAACCGTGTCGGAATGGGCTCAGAGGCGGTTGTGTCACGTCTAATTGAAGTTACTAACCTACCCCTATTGAGAGCAGTGGAAACCGGGCTGATGGATTGTCCGTGTAATGGGTAGACAGTAATTTCCATCTCCTAAACACTTGGCTTCCGGCAGCCGACGTGGGAGTTGACATTTTGCCGCTTCTTTCAAATTTTGGGACAATAAGCATCCACGTTTACCCTGGCAACTAAATTCGAATCCATTTTGTATTCCTATATGAATCTTTATAAATCATACTATGTGTTTTTATATATATTCAAAAGCATGACAAAGATGTATTCCACTGTCATATATGAATATGATTTACAAATGCCGATACTCAAATGTACACAAGCGGTGTATCAAGATTCAAATACCGAGTCAATCAACGAAGATTGGACATAACTAACAGACATATAAACACTTATAGAGTATATGGATCAATAATATCAACTAACATACATAAGCCAGGCCGTTGTACTTTTTTTGCTAGAACATCATCCTTTTTTTAGCGAAGCTAATACAACATCTTGGCCCTTTCCGATGCATGCCACTTATGGTCCATCTATACTACTATTATTGCTGAATGCACATTCAGCCCGATTGGCATATTTGTAGGTCTGGCACAACAATCAAAATGAAATCTCTCTGAGTCTTATCAACTAATACAAACTTGTGCTCAAATAAAATTACAAACCAAAAAACAAAAAACAGTTATTACATGATCTCTAAAACAAATGGTTTGATTGGTTACATGAACAAACAACAGAAAGGTTATTCAATGATGGAAAGAACATTTCACCTATGATTTACCAAGTGGGAATTTAATTTCCTTTTTTCCTTCAGGACCTTAACAATGCGGTCAATCTCAGCTTGCTTCGTTTTGAAATCCACCAAATATTTAATGGTTGTCTTGAGTACTGCTTGTGATTGTGTTGTTTGCTTCCTCAACATGTCAACTTTATCTCTAAGTGCAGAAGCAAAATCTCTTTCTACCACTAGTTTAGCCTCTAGAGCATCAGCAGTTGGCAATTCATGATGCACGATTGGGCCGGTGCCACTGCTATGGGATGATACAACGTCTATGGGACCTTGCTCTTTGATCTTGGGCTAACCTGCTTTGCCATTAAAGTTTTGATTGGATTCCAAAAATTTGAAGTTAGCAAAACATCTCAACTGGGAGTTATAACAACAAACCATTTAAACAAACAAGGAATTAAAGAGTTTCAATTGGATGCTGAAAAGTAGTTATTAACATCATTGTAACCGGTTGTTGCAGCAGCAAAGCAACAAACAAGTTTTGCAAAAGGTACCTGTTGTGGCATTGGAGTTTCTCTTGGATCCTGAAAATTTGAGTAGCCAGTAACGTGATTAGAGCAACCGGTTACAGCAGCAAAGCAGTTAAACAAACAAGTTTTGCAAAAGGAACCTGTTGTGGCATTGGAGTTTCTCTTGGATCCTGAAAAGTTGAGTAGTCAGTAACTTGATTAGAGCAACAAGTTACAGCAGCAAACATGTTACACAAATATATTTTTGAAAATGTACCTGCTGTGCAATTGGATTTCCAATTGGATCCTGAAAACATGAAGTTGGTAGCAAACCAGGTAAACAAGGAAGTTTCTGAAAACATAGCTGTTGTGCCAACGGAGTTTCAGTTGGATCCTGCAAACTTGAATGTTAGCAATCAATAAATAAAGTTTTGCAAGAGCCATAAGAAACTAACATCAAACTAGTAAAACTAACCAGTTTTGGTAACGTATTTATACACATGAACTAGTAAAACTAACAAGTTCTTGCCAACGTATTAAAGTAACAAGTCGGTACCGTTTACCAGCAACACATACATCTGTAAATTTCTTTGATGTAAGCAAAATGATTCCAACACATATATAAGTTAAAAAGACGGTGTCCCTCATATAAACCTGACAGTTGTCTATCTATGAACATGCAAACATTACTAGTGCTACAAGTGATAACAAACAAACCATTTAAGCAAACAGGGTATCAGAACGTAAATTACACGTGAATTCTGCTACACCCTAGAAGTACATATGACCAGCTATCTACGTGCTTAAGTAGCTATTTAAGTTCAAGAAAATAGGTAATTCTTAACAGTAAGTATCAAACACATAGATAGGCACAGTCTATAATAGGATTAACAGGCTATGGCATTATGTGATCAGTAGCAAACTAAATTAAGCCAAGCAACGTAATTGAACAATTTTGCAATAGGTGGCTAACTAAAATTCTAAGAAGCAGGTAACTGAACTTACATTAGCTCTTTGTACAGGCACATTGCAACTTGTTTTTCACTTACAAGGTTCCACGAAGGAGTCCATGGCATCAATTGCTTGGATACGCAGTCCCAATACTTCTTTCTTCCCACACTGCATTGGTAATTCGAATGGTTAATCTGGTAAGATGGTGCATCCTTGATATGTTATATGAGGATGTGTAGTCAGACTAGTTGTAGCCACACACATCATACTGGCTTTTACTGTATATTTCATGCGATTACATTTGGCATATCGAGATCTAAGCAATCTACAATAGGATGAAAAGACTGGCATCCTTCACATTATTGGCGAACTCAGTTCATAGAAACAAGCAATTCAACCATTCTGTGGGTAATTCAAAAGCGCCGCTGGAATATTTTTCACTACCCCAATCATACACGCAAAAAGGGGTGACGCCACCATAGGGGCTGGTATGGGCGGCCGCCTCGGGTGGCTGGAAAGTGTGCACCTAGTTTGAGTCGTCCAGGTTGGCCCAGGCTAGTTTTGTTCGGCCCAACGCACGAGCAGGCAATGTAAAAAATGAAGAAAAATATTTCAATTTGGATGGGCCAATAACGTAAGTGCAAGGCAGGCCCTATAGCAGGCTCGCGGCCCAAATGAGCGACTCCCATATCGATCGACAGCAGGAAAAATCCCAATTCGTTCGCTCCAGCCTCCACAGTTCGCTCCTAACCTAGCCGCCACCGACAGACCGACACAAGACTTCCTCGCACCCTCGTTAGAGGGCGTTCGCCGGGCTTCAATGAGCGGAAGAACAAGAAGATGAAGATCCAACCACGAGTGTAGCTGCGTGGGAGGCGGCGGCGGCAAGACGAGCATGGCATCGAGCTTGCATAACGGGCAGCCGCAACTTGCAAGAGTAGCATGCGTAACGAGTAGGTACATCACATCCCTGATTATATCTAATTCAACTGTTCTATTTCTGGCCAATAGTTAAACCTGACGGTGTTGTAAAACTACTTGTATGTAGGGAATCTATGAGAAAATGAAACCAATTTCTGCTTATTTTATAACTCCCGAATCAATACCGAATCGACTAAATCTGATGTATCTAATCAAGTTTCCGTGCAAACATACAAGCTCATGTTGTTCTTGAGCCCTGAAGTGTCTAATGAACAATTTCGCTAATGAAGGATTTGATGCAAACATTTTACATGCTCCTCGTGATGAACATATAGTGTCTAATGAGGGATCTAATGCAAGCATTTTGCAAGCTCCCATTAAAGGATTTAGTGTCTAATGATGATCTGCTATGTTGAGAGAGACATAGAGATTTGCAGGCATTGATGACAAGCAAATTATAGTACATTTTCATGGCTTGAGGAAACATTGAGGCCATCTACCAGAAAGTCCCCGTATCATGACAACGTACCATAAATACTTTTCTAATCTGTCGTTTGAAACTATTGGCATACTTGTGCAGGATAGATATATTGATATGCAATTTGCGCACTGGTTATAGGTGCAATTACACTTTGATATTTTCAGCCAGAGAATGAATAATTCAAGCAGGTACAGACCATGTTAGTAGTCCTTGTACACCTTGTTGCATTTTGTGTTTTTTGGTGCTTGCATCATTTAGTGTTTTATAATCTAAACTACTTTGGATCATTAGTTGGTTTTCAAAGTGCATGTAGCTTCACATTTCTCAAGTTATGTTGATTTCCGGAGTGCAAGTGCCTTCGTATTTTTTAAGTCAAATGTTCGCCCCTGGTAACTTGATTCATGGATCCGCCGCTGCGCACAAATCATACACGCATGCCAGTACGAATTAAATGAAATGCAGGGACTTACGCTAGCTCATTATGCAAAGCTATCGCAGCTCTGCTATGCTTGAGATGTTCCTTGTACAAGTCCATGTTACCACTTGCTTGGATGTGCAAGCCTTGTGCTCCTTGCATCTCCCTCTGCATTTTTGACACGGCGAATGGTTGATCAAGTAAGAGGAATCGACCTTGCTGTTGTACCGGAGGACAGATACTTACAAGGTTATACGGGTGTGCAGGATGTGTACCAGATCCCATAACGCCGTCATGCTTCACTAAAAATGGTTTTTCTTGTTTCACATGATATGTCCAGAAGAAATAAGAGTTAAAGTCAGAATTGCATAGGCGTGTATGCTAAGAGAGCTGTGAAAGGATATCCAAACATCATCGGAACAGTGCATAAGGGAGTGATGTGTGGATACCTAGTTCGGGCAGGCGTTTGGGCATGCTCGCCTAGCTAGAGTGCGGGTCACTTCAGAGCCGTTGAGGGTGATGCGCTGGCGTTGGCTGGCTGCGCACCGATGCAGATCTTGTGTGGCAACGGAGCGCGATGATGCGGTGGACGAGACTGTTAGTGAAGCCCCAACGACCTCGGGGCGCGGAGGTGCGACGATGTGCTCGGTGAAGTAGCCCCGGTGAGGTGGGAGACGACGTCGGTGAAGCGCACCTGATGCGGTGGAAGTTGGCGTCTATGAGGCACGTCAAATGCGGCGGCCGACATTGTCGATGAACCACCCGGTGCGGTGGACGAGGGCGTAGATGAGGTAGCTCCGGTGCGGTGGTGAAGCGCGACCGTCGTCTTCATCGTCGTCGTTCGGCACAGAGGTGGGGAAAGAGACGAGACGAGGGGAGATTCAAACTTTGCTTAGGTTGGCGGCGAATTGGGGATTTGAGCAATCTGGGCGCGGAAGGGGACGGTGGAGAAGGGAGATTTTGCAGGGCTGGAATTGGGGCCGCCAGATATTTCAATCCGGAACGTGGAAGCGCGAACTTATTTTGTCGCCGTCCTTTTTTGGGGGGAGGAGGGGAGGGAAGGATGGGGTGGGTGGCTGGGTGCTAAGCGTCCGTACGACACACGCGACCACCACGACACGACCCTGGTCTTCCTGGTGCGCCTACATTTGAGAATGCAAACGAATCTTCTTTCATTTGCAAACGAATCTGTATGTATTACCATGCACATGTTTTCCTTGCGAATAATTAGTCATTCGAAACGAGATACTATAAATTAATTAATGAGGAGTTATTTTAAAAAAGAACGAAACGGTATCCACGGTATCCATGCTAACGTGGATTAGAGCGTGTGTCACATAATTAGTTATTTGAATTAGAGTGTGTTTAACATAGCGATCTCCAATTCTAACGTGGATTTCGCATTTCACTGTATCCACGCTACTTTTTAATGCAAATTCATATGTATATGATGAACACCATGGTAGTGAGAAAACTTTTGGATGTATTCAAACATATGACCTACAAAATAGCACAACAATCGAGTCAATGTCAACTTTTCCAAACCTAGTATGGCACGAATTCGAAATAATTACCCATATGCATGGTCCCCAGTTCAAATCTTACAATGTACAATTAATTGAAACATCGATATTAAGTCTAGTACTATCTACATTCAAATGTTGTTTTTAGCCCCACCCACCCCCTGGCACATACGCTACATACTTTATGTATTGGTCAATCTTCCTCTCCTAACCACCTTAGGAAGCTATCGGTTTCCGACACACGTTCATTCTTTCTCTCCATGTTTCGATCTCTAACTCTCTCAACTACACAACCCCCTTTTTCCACTCTGTTAGCAAATGTATTTACCTCACACACCCGCCATTGCACCCCATGCCGAGCTCTCTCTCTCTCTCTCTCTCTCTCTCTCTCTCTCCCTCCCTCCCTCCCACCCTCTCTCGCTAGATACATGCATTTCCTATCTAGCCCCCAACCTCTCGTGCGCACGCACGCACGTTGTCTATCTAGGTCACTCCCTCGAGACTGTCTCACTCTTTCTTCCTTCAACCACACTCGCCCAATCTCGCTCTCTTTATCCGAGTCTCGATTAACCTCGTTTTCTTTCACATACAAATCATATATCTCCCTGTCCGGGCCTCGATCGACACACTTTATACTCTCTCACGCAGATTGTCTATCTAAGTCAGTCCATCCAAACCGCCCCCACTCTTTTGACCTCATGGCGGGCCACACTCGCTCAATCTCTCTCTCCCTCTCTCCCTGTCTCTCTTTGTATGTCTCGATTGACCTCGCTCTTTCTCGGCACAAATGATATATCTCCATGTTTGAGCCTAATTCGATATATTCATATTGTATACTCTCTCACGCACATTGTCTATCTAGGTCATTCTCTCCAACCCGTATCACTCTTTCGATCGCACGACGACCCACACTCTCTCAATCTCTCTCCCTTTATATATGTAATCGATTGACCTTGCTTCCTCCCACGCACAAAATATATCTACATGTTTGTGACTGGATCATCTCTCAAGCTCTATCTTACAGCCCTCACCCTTCCCAAAAGCTCAATCGAACAATATCTCTACAAAGCATATATATCTTTTCAATGAATGTCAGACCACACTCACTTTGTCTCTATATCTATATGTCTCTCGATTGACCTCGCTTTCTCACGCCGTATCTTCCACGCATTGAAGCTACCTCTCCATCTCTTGCAAAGCCGGAGCTATTTACATTGCGAGGGGGACTCCAAACTTGATTAATTTGTGTAGGCATTTATTCTGGTGGGTTTAGATTATATTTTCGTAGCATTTGGCCCACAACTACTCCAAACACCATTGCAACCCCCGCACCTCCGTTAATTGATTTCCCTCTGGCTCGGTCATCGCTCTCTCGCAGGTCCTTTCTCGCCTTCAATGTCGCACCATGGTATTATTGCAAAAAACTCTGTTGTTCTCTTTAATTATTACAAATAAGCTACAAAACGACACACCGATAGTCCACTTGGAATGGAACAAATTTCGACCCACAAATTAAAGTGCCACAAACTACACAGCAAGGGGCCCACCTGTCATGAAACAAATTTGGACCCATACACAAATTTAAAAATAAAGGACGACGATCGAACATGCGACCAGGGCCTTCAAGCCGCACGTCAATAGGCAACATACGTAGAACAGCAATGTTTGTTGTACCCCCCTTTGTTCATATAATGTTTTATATTGCCACAACCTATTTAATGGATAACATGTAATATTATTTTTAGTACATTAGTGGGACCGGCTCGTTAGCACGTACTATTTCCCTTCACTTACTGGTGGGTTCTGTCAGGACCTCATATCACTTTGCGGCCTCACGCACGGTATTCCCACGAGTGTCGCCTTACCATGGCCCGGGACCGTTTGCGCCTTTTGGCTCACGTATATGATAGTGTCGCTAGCATCCATATGACAGAGAACCCGGGCCGACATGGCTAGTCGTGAACCCAAAGTGGCGCTAACCCATGGGGACAGGCATACATGAATCACATCGAGCATGTCGGTCATCAACGTATGAATCCGGGCTGTAGCCTTTGGGCTAACAGGACTCCGATAACCCGGAGCTATAGC
This sequence comes from Aegilops bicornis, assembly GCA_021605145.1. Classification (NCBI taxonomy): domain Eukaryota; kingdom Viridiplantae; phylum Streptophyta; class Magnoliopsida; order Poales; family Poaceae; genus Aegilops; species Aegilops bicornis. Next base: position 631,214,603 of record CM038672.1, read on the forward strand.
GGGCTAGGCAGGACTCGGATATCACCGTGACATTTCCCGAAGGGATGACATAGGAACAAAGTGAAACACATGCCGGCCAGTCAAGTGTCCAAAGCAGTAGTCTTTGGGCTAGCAGGACTCCGGTGAACCGGCTGTAGCGGACTACTATCGCTCAGGAAGCACTAGACTACATTTCCCCATATGAGAGGCTGCCAAGGATAAACAACTAGATTGTCGGATCCAACACATACCAAGCATTTCAAACATCCACACAATATGCTCAATATGTGTAAATACAACATGGCATCACAACATAACTCTACGACTCAAATATTCATTCATTAGGCTCCGAGGAGCGAGATATTACAAACATGGGTCTCATGACCCAACACTCAGAGCATACAAGTCAAGGCACAAGCGGGAGCTTAACATGTCTGAGTACAAACATCTACAAATGAAAAGGGCTGAGAAGCCTGACTATCTACCAGATCCTGCCGAGGGCACAAGATCGTAGCTGAGGTAACAAGCTAAACGTCAAAGTCCACACGGAACTACTAGCGAGACTGACGTCTCTCTGCAAAACATAAAATAAGCAAACGTGAGTACAAACGTACTCAGCAAGACTTACATCAGAACTAACTGCATATGCATCATTATCAACAAAGGGGGTGGTGGAGTTTGACTGCAGCAAGCCATCTTTGACTCGGTGGCTATCCTGAACTACGACTGCAAGTAACTCTTTTGAGGTGGCGCACACGAGTCCACATATTCACCATATCAATACACCACTATGGATCCGATCCCGTCTTCCCCTACGGAACGCCATCCATAGCACTCACGCTTATCTTGCGCATTTTAGAGTATCCACTTTCACTTGTCTATGAACTGTTATAGGCAACCCAGTCCTTTACCGGACACGGCTATTCGAATAGATCATATTAACCCTGCGGTGTACTTCTTCACACACGCTCTCACCACTTACCGCCACGTTTACCACGACATGTACTCGGCAACCTTCAGCGGAAGCCCAATGTGTGTGTCGGCCATGGCCTACATAAAAACTAAAGTCCATAGTCAAGGTTAATCTCCTATTCGGGTTACATCAGAAGGGAGTACGGCCTAGGTTTCCACTAACTGCCCCGAACGATGTGTGCAGGGTTCACGAGATACCAAACGGGCATTCGATTTTACACTGTGCCACGGTGTATCTACCGCATCATAGCCGACCCCTAGGGTCAGTGCTACGCATGGCCTCCAACACATATCCTACAAACACCAGAAACTAGTTGCAACTCCTGGACAGGGAACAAGGGTGGTTAAGAAGCCGAGAGGGTCCATTGGTTTCGGGCCCAATGCGTGGTAGTAACTGTTTCATGGATCACAAACACAGAACTCAGTTCTCGAGGGGCGGCTGCAATGAGACAACCCACCATGTACTCCTACATGGCCTCTCACCGCTACCTTTACCAAATCGTGTTCACACACTTAGCTCACACCACGATGGGACATGTTCACACACCTCCAATTCATCCCCGATGAATCGCACGACTCAACTCTAAGCGATGGCAGGCATGACAAACAAGCATGAATGAGTAGGCACAACAGGGCTCAAACAACTCCTACTCATGCTAGTGGGTTTCATCTAATTACTGTGGAATGACAGGTCATGCAGAGAATAAAGGGGTTCAGCTACCGCAGCAAGTAACAGATGAATCGTTGTTGTCCCAATGCAGTAAAAGAGAGCAGGAGAGAGAGAGTGGGATTGTATCAGAATGAACAAGGGGGTTTTGCTTGCCTGGCACTCCTGAAGATATTATAGCTCTTCATCGGTGTCATCGAACTCATCGTCGGTACGTCGTCTACTGAGAGGCGACAAATACCGGCAAACAAGGAAGAACACAATCAATGCAATGCACAATATGATGCATGATCATGAAATGTCAAAATGCTGTGATTTGAGCTAATGCAACTAGCAGCAGATTAAATGAAGTTGGTTTGAATCCAAGATTCAGATTCAAACTCCATATATGGATATTAAATTGCCATTTATATGCTTTGTGCTAAACAGCAGCTATAAGTTGTCCTAACATGCATGAATATGGTACAGATGGGTAGATTGGATTTTTCTGATCATTTTTCATATATAATTTATTTCATTCTGAGCTACGGTTGATTTTATATGATTTTTAGAAGTTTTGGCTATTTTCTGGAATTTCCTGAAAAGAATAAATCGAGAAAAAGGAGTTCTTTGCGTCGACCTTTGTGTCACCGTGGACGTCGGCTTGGTCAACAGGGCGCCTCGAGTCAAACCTGACCAGTGGGGTCCACTAGTCAGTGACCAGTGTTGGTTAGTGTCGCTGACAGGTGGGACCGGTCAACGCTGACTTCGTCAAAGTCAAAACTGACACGTGGGGTCCGTAAAATTAGCACTAATCTAAACAGAAATTAAGCTAATTAATTCTGGCACCGGGGCCCACATGGCAGTGGCACCAGGGGGTGATTACCGGGGTGTCTAGGCCCTAATTAAGTGGCCACGTCGGCACTCGCCGGGGTTCGGCCGGCGGCGACCACGACTCGCGGCGGAAGATCGCCGGAAACATGTTAGGAGCTGCGGTTGTCGCTCGGGAGGCACCGGGCATGAGCTCTTGCACTCGCGCATCTAATGGACCAGACGGGTGGACACGGGGCAGCCGGAATCTCGCCGGCGATGACAAGCGCGGCGGCCGGTGTTCGGACGTCGAGCGGGACGAGGCTACGGAGTGCTAGCGGCTGGCCAAAGGGGTTCTCTGGACTCCTGGGAGCTCCAGGAGCACAACCGTGCGGCGGGTTTGAGCGGAGGAGCTCGCGAGCGCAAGGCTCGTCGGCCATGGCGGCGGCCGGAGCTCGGGTGCACGGGATGGCGGATAGAGAATGGGAGCGGAGGAGAGCATAGGGGAGGATCGAGAGCTCACGGTGGTCGCGTAGAGGCGCCGGTGGGCTCGGGGAAGGGTTGGTTAGTGGCGTGCGGTCGGCGGTGATCTCGGACAACCGAGGGGAAAACGGCGGCGTTGGAGATGCCACAGGGCTTCGGCACCGCGTGGCTCGGTTGGGAGGGCAGCGATGTCGTGGCGGAGCTTCGGGGCACGTCGGTAGGGGCGATAGGTGGGACGGTGGCGTGGCTACGGCGGCGGCAATGACGGCCGCTTCGGGAAGAGAAGGCAGAGGGGAGGGAGAGAACTGCGAGGAGAGAGGAGGTGCAGAGGGTCGAGGGGCGGCGTTATGCAGCGTGGAGGCGACCACCAGCGGTCGAGGGGCACGTGGCGAGGGAGGAGCCGCGGCTTACTGCGCAAGAACGCAATGCTTCTCCTCCTGGCAGGAGGAAGAAGACAACGCTGCCCCTGGTGGGCTGGGCCTGTTGGCTGGGCTGCCAGCTGGGCCGGCCAGGTAAGTGGCCCAGGTGGGCTTCCTCTCTCTCTCTCTTCTGTTTTTTTCTGTTTTCTATTTCTGTAGTTGTTTGGGCTTTATTAAAAAATACGAGAGCACTTCTAAAAATCCTGGAAATAATTATGTGGCTAGAACTAAAGTATACAAAACCACATAAAATGTTCCAGAATTATTGGACATATATTAATTATATAAAATATATATACCCAATGCAAATAGCTATTGAATTAATTCAAAGGCCCAAGATAATTATTTAAAGCCTCCAAAAATATTGGTTTGAATTTTATTCTTGCCAACATTTTCAAGGTTTAACAGCAACATTTTCTGGGGCTTCTTTGAGAAGATTTTAATGTTGATCATTTTTAAAAGGTTTACGAGGCTTTGAAAATTCCTCAATTCAAATTTCATTTGAATTTAGACATGATGACATGAATATCAAGCAAAGACAACAAAGGCTAATCTAGGGCTGTGACAACTCACCCCTACTAAACAAGAATCTCGTCCGAGATTCAAGGCGTGAGGTAAGAAGACAGAGGGGCACAAACTATCACGGTCTTCACGATCCAAAGTTGCACTTCATAAGAACGTTGATTCGAACATCATCATGATATTGACATCTTGCTTTGAGAACTCCATCCAACACGACAATGGAAAGAGAGGGGTGCTCTACATGATTCGATCTTCACGAAGATCAAGTAAAACATGATCAACTCACGGAATGAGATGTACAAACATCTCGAGTTGAGACACAAAACACATCGAGAGGGATGGAAGAACAAACAACGAGGTTTGATTTGGTGGGCATCAATTCCACGCTTAGAGAGATGGTGGATGGTGTCAAGGTGGCGAGAAATAATTGCGAGGATTCCGTAGCAGACACGTTGGGAAAAGTGACTCGTTGAGCTGTTCCCTTAAGTGGCAAAAAGAATTACTTTTGATCCATAGATCATTGGAACTCTTTATACCAGCCTAAGGCAATCACAATCGATCATTTGAAGGAGTTCGAAAGAATGACATACTCGGACTAGGATGGATGATGTGGACTACCTTGTTGAAGACAACACAATGGATGATTTGCTTATCATCGGAAATGGATGGGACCCATGGTAAGTCCACTTTTGAGGATGATCCTAGACATCAATTACTGAGAGGGGCAGCCCATGGAAATTGGTACAATGGGGTGCAAGCTGGGAACAAAATGCAACTGTTGGGAATGTTCCAACCATCATATCTGCCTGAGATTCAGATCCGGTTGGTAATAGGATACTCCAGACTCAGCATGTCTGAAAAGGGAAGGGTGCAACACAAATCGACGAGATGATGTTGCGAGATTCTCGAGAGATGGACTATGGTAGTGAGCTCCAAAACATGAGCGGGTTCTGCTACAAACATGTGAACATGTTGTTCGAGACAAGCATGACCACATAGTAGTCTTATAATAAAACACTACCGAGTTCAGGTGGGGAACCATCAACGAGGATATCGAAGTCCCTACATAAGTCCGGATTAGCTCTTATGAAGGAACTCCTTCTCCTTGAACAAATCAATCAGTGGCTTGGTGTGCTAGGAACACATGTAGAGCGAAGGTTGCAAGTGTCCGAACCACATAATACTTCACACGTATGCATGACTGATTTGGGATGATTCCAAAATAAGCAACATTGACTTTCTCGAATCCACGGCGGCAGCTTGCATCAGATGCACATGAATTAGAGGAAGTCACTACTTTCATCCAAACATATGCTTCATGAACGAAACACGAAGAAATGCTTACACAAGTTTCCAACACTAGGTTGATGTTCAACATGACTCATGGGGAGACAAAATGCTTTGATGGGCTCAACAACAACTCATCAGAATTTCACTGGACTTCCACCATCATGTGAACACGGTGATAGCATTGGTCAGACCAAAAGATGTAATGGTATATGCTCGAGGGATCAACCACAAGTAAGACAACATTACGAGCGTCATTGGTACTGATTTGATTTGACGATAGCCCACACTCAAATCAAAGGATTGATAAGACAATAGGTCCGACAATCGATCACGAGGACCAATCGATGAAGATATCATCTTTCTTCAACACACACTACACAAGAATATCCCTTTGGAACGAACTAAGTTAGGCAAGCTTTTATCTTCCAACTCTCCAAGTTGTTGTCTAGCTCAACCAACTAGCTCAGGGATATCCAACAAAGATTCTTGGAGAAAGGGTGGTTCACAAGAAACCAACTTGATCACGAGCTCAACATAACCGTCAGGGAACAACCTGATAATACTTCCGAGAAGATATTTGGAAAATCATGAACCACCGGTATGTTACTAAGCTCGAGATCAACCTTGCTTTGCAGGGCAAGATGATATGATCAAGAGAGTGAGGGATTGTTAGAATCCTAACTCATTGATCGAAGAGTGCACCAGAAATAAGGACTAGGTAGCACGATCAATCTTAGGATGATGATTGAATAACCAACACGCTAAGAATGAAAATATTGTCCATTAACTACCAAGCAACGAGTTGCTCGGAGTATTGAATTCACACATCACAATTCACTTGTCGGCATTCCGGTTACAACAACACGAGGACCGAGGAATGAATGATGATGGTGAGAAATATCACTACATCAAGAATTCATGAGAGTTGGTGCAGTTCTCATGACAATTCTAACATAAAGGGGGTAATACTCCAAGGTAGAACAGAACAAAGCTGAATTGGCATTTTGATCTGCGGGATACAACTACTTTGACCCAATCCTAGAAATGGATGAGGTACTGGAGTTTGTTTCTCCTAGTCATTCCAGAATAGAATGGCTTGACGAACCACAAGGATAATAGGCATCGATAAACATGATCGCACACATACTCTTGACTATCAATTGATAGACGAGAGTCAGAATACAACTAAAGAGGGACAACTCAAGGAACATATAACTTTTCGAGTTGTGGAGGCATGGATTAGTATGTCGAGCAAAGTTCAACATTTCTTCCGAATAGCCCATGCGAAAAGGGTAGAACTGGCAAATTCACAATTATATATGGAGAACTCCTCAAGAGTACTCTGATTGTGATCCTTCGGTTCAGCGAGGAACTTCTGCCATAAGCAGTTCATAGTATTTGGAAGAAGGAAATACCACAGACCTCGAGGACTATCGCAAAGTTACTAGTATCCTAAAGGAACTAGCAAACACTATCAACATGAGGTAAGTAGGGTGAATCTCGGGTTCAGAAACCCAGGAGTAGAATGCCTACTACACTATGGCATCACGGTATGCTTTCGAGAATGGTGGCCAGAATTATCACACCGGGACACAAAACATGGCTAGATTACTAGGTGGTTCTCTAAGACACCTAGGGTCATAATAGTAGCTCCAACATATATATCGAGGCAATAGAGTACCTCAACGCACTGGTTAGTGTGCTTATTCTGACCAAAAAGGACATCGGGAACGGAAAGAAAGGATTTGCAATGCATCAGACTATTTAGAGACCTGGGATGACTCGGACAGCATAACGGCTATAAATGCTCAAAATGATTTGAGACATCCTGCAAAAATGGTGGCATAACCACTCAACAACACAATATCAAGATTCTGAGACCAGCTATGAACATACGGAAGTACTAAAAACTGAACTGAGACTTAAAACCAACAATCTTAAAAGTCCATGGATTAGTAACACGTCATCCTGCTAGATAGATGAGAAGCCTAGTTCTTAAACCCCGTAGAAGAGAAGAGGTTGACTCAGATCAGAAGGCCATTAGGTATAAGGAGTAAAAAGAGCCTTACGTTCCCTTCCCCAATCAATTCCCTTACATAACTAAAGCATTTCTAGACACAACTTCGACCAGTTTGGCTTGGTAATCCTCTGAGCAATCAGGCTCGATACCAACGCTGTCGGGACCCTGATTCTAGGTCACAACGATCTAGCTCAGCAACACCTCATATCACTTCTTGCGGCCTCACGCACGGTATTCCCATGGGTGTCGCCTTACCATGGCCCGGGACCGTTTAAGCCTTTTTGGCTCACGTATATGATAGTGTCGCTAGCATCCATATGACAGAGAACCCGGGCCGACATGGTTAGTCGTGAACCCAAAGCGGCGCTAACCCATGGGGACAGGCATATATGAATCACATCGAGCATGTCGGTCATCAACGTATGAATCCGGGCTGTAGCACTGGGCTAACAGGACTCCGGTAACCCGGGCTGTAGCGGGCTAGGCAGGACTCCGGATATCACCGCGTGACATTTCCCCGAAGGGACAAACATAGGAACAAAGTGAAACACATGCCGGCCAGTCAAGTATCCAAAGCAGTAGTGCTGGGCTAGCAGGACTCCGGTGAACCGGGCTGTAGCGGACTACTATCGCTCAGGAAGCACTAGACTACATTTCCCCATATGAGAGGCTGCCAAGGATAAACAACTAGAATGTCGGATCCCACACATACCAAGCATTTCAAACATACACACAATATGTTCAATATGTGTAAATACAACATGGCATCACAACATAACTCTACGACTCAAATATTCATTCATTAGGCTCCGAGGAGCGAGATATTACAAACATGGGTCTCATGACCCAACACTCAGAGCATACAAGTCAAGGCACAAGCGGGAGCTTAACATGTCTGAGTACGTACATCTACAAATGAAAAGGGCTGAGAAGCGACTATCTACCAGATCCTGCCGAGGGCACAAGATCGTAGCTGAGGTAATAAGCTAAGCGTCAAGTCTCACGGAACTACTAGCGAGACCGACATCTCTCGCAAAACATAAAATAAGCAAACGTGAGTACAAACGTACTCAGCAAGACTTACATCGTAACTAACTACATATGCATCATTATCAACAAAGGGGTGGTGGAGTTTGACCGCAGCAAGCCAGCTTTGACTCGGTGGCTATCCTGAGCTACGATTGCAAGTAACTCTTTTGAGGTGGCACACGAGTCCACATATTCACCATATCAATACACCACTATGGATCCGATCCCGTCTTCCTACGGGAACGCCATCCATAGCACTCACGCTTATCTTGCGCATTTTAGAGTATCCACTTTCACTTGTCTATGAACTGTTATAGGCAACCCAGAAGTCCTTTACCGCGGACACGGCTATTCGAATATATCATATTAACCCTGCAGGGGTGTACTTCTTCACACACGCTCTCACCACTTACCGCCGTTTACACGACATGTACTCGGCAACCTTCAAGCGGAAGCCCAACGTGGGTGTCGCCCACGGCCTACCTAAACACTCAAGTCCCTAGTCCAGGTTTATCGCCTATTCGGGTTCCATCCGCAGGGAGTCCGGCCGAGGTTTCCACTAACGGCCCCGAATGATGTGTGCAGGTTCCCGAGATACCAAAGCGGGCATTCGTACACCGGCCACGGTGTATCTACCGCATCATAGCCCACCCCTAGGGTCAGCGCTACGCACGGCCTCCAACACATATCCTACAAACACCAGAAACTAGTTGCAACTCCTGGACAGAGAACAAGGGTGGTTAAGAAGCCGAGAGGGTCAATTGGTTTCGGGCCCAATGCGTGGTAGTAATTTTTTCATGGATCACAAACACAAAACTCAGTTCCTGAGGACGGCTGCAATGAGACAACCCACCATGTACTCCTACATGGCCTCTCACCGCTACCTTTACCAAATTGTGTTCACACACTTAGCTCACACACAGTAGGACATGTTCACACACCTCCGATTCATCCCCGATGAATCAGACCTGACTCAACTCTAAGCGAAGAGTGTGCATTACAAACAAGCATGAATGAGTAGGCACAACAGGGCTCAAACAACTCCTACTCATGCTAGTGGGTTTCATCTAATTCTTGTGGAATGACAGTCATGCAGAGGATAAAGGGGTTCAGCTACATGACAAGTAACAGATGAATCATTGTTGTCCTAATGAAGTAAAAGAGAGCAGGAGCGAGAGAGTGGGATTGTATCGGAATGAACAAGGGGGTTTTTCTTGCCTGGCACTCCTGAAGATATTATAGCTCTTCATCGGTGTCATCGAACTCATCGTCGGTACGTCGTCTACTGAGACGAGACAAATACCGGCAAACAAGGAAGAACACAATCAATGCAATGCACAATATGATGCATGATCATGACATGTTAAAATGCTGTGATTTGAGCTAATGCAACTAGCAGCAGATTAAATGAAGTTGGTTTGAATCCAAGATTCAAATTCAATCTCCATATATGGGTATTAAATTGTCATTTATATGATTTGTGCTAAACAGCAGCTATAAGTTCCTCTAACATGCATGAAAATGGTACAGATGGATAGATTGGATTTTTCTGATCATTTTTTATATATAATTTATTTCACTCTGAGCTACGGTTGATTTTATATGATTTTTAGAAGTTTTGGCTATTTTCTGGAATTTCCTGAAAAGAATAAATCCAGAAAAAGGAGTTACTGCGTCAGCACTGCATCACTGTGACGTTAGCTTGGTCAACAAGGCGCCTCCAGGTCAAACCTGACCAGTGGGGTCCACTAGTCAGTGACCCAGTGTTGGTTAGTGTCGCTGACAGGTGGGACCGGTCAACGCTGACTTGGTCAAAGTCAAAACTGACACATCGGGTCCGCAAAATTAGCACTAATCTAAACAGAAATTAAGCTAATTAATTCTGGCACCAGGGCCCACATGGCAGTGGCACCAGGGGGTGATTACCGGGGTGTTTAGGCCCTAATTAAGTGGCCACGTCGGCACTCGCCGGGGTTCGGCCGGCGGCGACCACGACTCGCGGCGGAAGATCGCCGGAAACATGTTAGGAGCTGCGGTTGTCGCTCGGGAGGCACCGGGCATGAGCTCTTGCACTCGCGCATCTAATGGATCAGACGGGTGGACACGGGGCAGCCGGAATCTCGCCGGCGATGACAAGCGCGGCGGCCGGTGTTCGGACATCGAGCGGGACGAGGCTACAGAGTGCTAGCGGCTGGCCAAAGGGGTTCTCTGGACTCCTGGGAGCTCCAGGAGCACAACCGTGCGGCGGGTTTGAGCGGAGGAGCTCGCGAGCGCAAGGCTCGTCGGCCATGGCGGCGGCCGGAGCTCGGGTGCACGGGGATGGCGGATAGAGAATGGGAACGGAGGGGGAGAGCATAGGGGGAGGATCAGGAGCTCACAATGGTCGCGTAGAGACGCTCGGTGGGCTCGGGGAAGGGTTGGTGACGGCGTGCGGTCGGCGGCGATCTCGGACGACCGAGGGGAAAACGGCGGCGTTGGAGATGCCACAGGGCTTCTGGCACCGCGTGGCTCGGTTGGGAGGACGACGATGTCGTGGCGGAGCTCGGGGGCACGTCGGTAGGGCGATAGGTGGACGGTGGCCGTGGCTACGGCGAGCGGCGGCAACGGCTGTGCTCGGGAAGAGAGCAGAGAGGGGAGGGGAGAGAACTGCGAGGAGAGAGGAGGTGCAGAGGGTCGAGGGGGCGGCGTGGTACGCGTGGAGGCGACCAGGCGGTCGAGGGGGCACGTAGGCAGGGAGGAGCCGGCGCGGCTTGCCTGCGCATCGGGCACGCAGCTGCTTCTCCTCCTGGCAGGAGGAAGAAGACAGCGCTGCCCCTGGTGGGCTGGGCCTGTTGGTTGGGCTGCCAGCTGGGCCGGCCAGGTAAGTGGCCCAGGTGGGCTTCCTTTCTCTCTCTTCTGTTTTTTTCTGTTTTCTATTTCTGTAGTTGTTTGGGCTTTATTAAAAAATACGAGAGCACTTCTAAAAATCCTGGAAATAATTATGTGGCTAGAACTAAAGTATACAAAACCACATAAAATGTTCCAGAATTATTGGACATATATTAATTATATAAAATATATATATCCAATGCAAATAGCTATTGAATTAATTCAAAGGCCCAAGATAATTATTTAAAGCCTCCAAAAATATTGGTTTGAATTTTATTCTTGCCAACATTTTTCAAGGTTTAACAGCAACATTTTCTGGGGCTTCTTTGAGAAGATTTTAATGTTGATCATTTTTAAAAGGTTTCTGAGGCTTTGAAAATTCCTCAATTCAAATTTCATTTGAATTTAGACATGATGACATGAATATCAAGCAAAGACAACAAGGCTAATCTAGGGTTGTGACAGGTTCCATGTGTGCTCTCTCTCTCTCCTCCCCTTCTGCGTTTAGACGCACGGGCAAACACAAAGAACTCGCGGACGATATTGTTGTTGACTATATCTGGACGCGTTCACAAGTTACGACACCAGTTTCACGTACTAGTAGTATTAGTCAATGTGTACGTTCAATGCACGTTAATTTGGAAGTATATTAAGTGCATGCGGATATTAAGTAGGATATTATTTGCGTGTTACTATGTGATTAGCACTATTTTTGGCATGAAATTAACTGCACGCTAAACGTGTTGAGCACTCGACATTGAAGCAGTCTAGGTCGTTGGATGAGAAGGATACATGTGGCTTGATGACATTTTATATTTAATTTGATACGGCTCTAGCGGAACATTCAATCGATCAAACCATAGATTTCATTCAGCCTGACTCCGACTTTACATTCATACGAAGATCGATCTAAAATAAATGGAAATGATAAACATTTGGATTTTAAGCATGGCAATCCGAACGTTTTTCATGGCAAATTTAGATTACGCGAAGGCGGGGCGTCTTCTTGATTGGGAAGCGGCTCCTTCCGCTGCTCTTCGTGTGTCGTCAGACCCATCGACCGACGGCGACAACGACAACGGCATCTTGCACCGTTGTTGGCGTACTCCTAGACGTTGGCCCTAGCTTCAAGGAAGGCACAATGTTCTGGACTTCGGTCTCCAGGAGCGAGTCAACTGGCGGGAGGAGGCGACTGGCGTTGGTGCAAGGAAGCGGTCGACAGCAGCCATCCATGCCGCTGAGGGGGGCACTGGCACCCGCGCGGGGACAGGCGCTGGCAACGGCGCGGCGGAGACATTCGTGTGCACCGCTGCAGGTGTACGCTGCTGCACGCCAGCATGTGCATGGGCACCGACACGGGCGTCTGCTGGCGTGCACGCGCAGCGCATGTGCCGCAGTGCACGCGCTGCGAAAGTCGGCGGGGATCTCGTGGAATCCCGTGGCATCAAGCTCGGCGACAATGTGCGGGTCCCATCCCATCAATGCCACGGGGATGGGCGCTGGCGCAGTCGGGGTGACGGGAGACGGAATAGGAATGGGGAAAGGCGCGGCATCTTCCCTCAAGGCCAGTTCAAGCTCGTCCTAAAGCGCCTTATGTTCTTGAGACTCCGGCTGGGTGTCTTCCTCAGGAAACTGGAAGACTAAGGGCAAACCATCGTGATGCGGCATGGCGTATGTTTAGGTCAAGCTGGTTGGAGGTAGACGACAGGAGAATCGGAGAGGAAGAGAGAAAATTGTAGCGATACCGGGTAGTTCAAGGTTGATTTTAAACTGCGGCGCCGACGACATTAAAAGTGGGAGTAGTTGGGACGAAGGTGGGCGGCAGAGCCTGGTCAAAGGGCTCACCTCCCGGTGAGCTTGCGCAGCGGTCTTCTTGCACGCCACCCTGTCAGCCGGCACAGCGGTCTGATCACACGCCTCTCGTCGACTCACACGCTTGCTCGGACGGCACCTGCCGATGAGAGGCGGGACTCGTGGCGGCACGTAAATGCCCACGGTTTCGATAGTGAAAGCGTTTGCCTTAACGTGACAGGTATTTGTTCCAAAACACCTTGGCTATTCATTTGTGCAACTTGTCATAAACAGCTTGTCTCAAATTGAAGAAAAAAATTATGAAGGAATATTTGTGCCATATCACGTGACCATGCTTAGTTTCATGAATTTCTGGTCACTTTTGGATTTTCTGAAATTTAAAATCCAGGATTCGAAACAATATCATAACCTCCATCATGCAATAAATTTTCAAGTGATACATATGTCCTGTTGTATTTCTTAAGAAAGGATTTGGTCAAACATTTTGCTTAGTTACACTTCAGACAAGTTATATATGCAGAGTAAAAGGATAATCCGTCCGTACCAATGCATTACCTGATATATTAACTCTTTTTTAGGGGTTCCTTATATATTAACTCAAGTACTAGGCACGAATAAACGGGCTCAATTCTGTGCTCATCCTGGTGTAGTAGTAGTAGTACTAGGCAATGCAGTTGACGGGTGACCTTGGGGAGCGGCGACCGAGGGAATTGAACCGTGCTCGACACGGTAGGTAACATTGTCTAGTTACTAAATCATCCCTCCATTGTTCATTGGTAGTCATTATGGACCAGGGACATGAGGGGAATTTCTTAGGGCTGGAATTCTGGCCGCCAGATATTTTGACTCAAAACGCGGAGGCTCGACTGGTTGGGGTTACCTAATGTGCGTACCACGCACGCCACCAGAAGGACACGAGCCCGATTTTTTTTGAGGATCAACACAAGCCAAGGTCTGGCTGGTACGCCGTTGGGTCCTACCATTCGAGAATACGAAAGGAATCTTTTAAATTGCCGAACGAATCTATGTGTATTATAATGCCCGTATTTTCCTTGCAAATAGCAATCTTGACGTGGTAATTGATTTATGACGAGTTCTTGAATTAGAGTGAGTTTGTGATATAGTGATCTCAACGTGGATTTCACATTTCATGGTATTCCTAGTAAGTTTTTCATTGCAAATTCAAATTTAAAAGATGTGGCGGTGAGAAAACTTTGTATGTATCAAGCATATGACCACACACACACACACACGAACACAACAACAATCCAATAAGTATAGTGCATCTATTTTTCCAAAACCATGCATATATGACACGAATTCAAAAACACTCATACATTTCCTAAATATTAGTATTTTAGAGATTTCAACAAGTGACAACATACAGAGCAAAATGAGTGAATCTACACTCTAAAATATGTCTATATACATCCGTATGTGCCAGTCCATTTGAAATCTCTAAAAATACTAATATTTAGGAACAAAGGGAGTAAAATATAAGACATGCATGGTCCTCAATTCAATATTTAAAATGAACAGGAAACTGAAGCATGAATATTAAGTCTAGTACTACAGTACATGCAAATGTTGTGTTTAGGCGGAGCTATGTAGATTGTCGGGGGCTAACCCCTCGACCTTAGATAAAATTGTGAAGCTCTGTTTAGGATTGTTTAGATTATATTTGGCCCCACCCTCCCAAACACCGATTGGTTGTGCACCTCCCTCCTCCCCGTGAGAATATCATGTGCCCCCACACCTTAGATGCTATATGCTGATACGAGTTGCTCACGGGGTGTCTTAATATCTTTACAGGAAACCTTAATGAGTTTGAGAATTGCACACAATTTGTACAAAAACTACTCAGATGCCCTTGGATCCCATATCCAACGACCTCGAAGCTCGTATCACCGTAGCATCTAAGATGAAGGAGGACATCATATTCTCCTGTATGTAAGAATATCATGTGCTACCACACCTTAGATGCTTTGGTGATACAAGCTCTTCGGATCCCTTGGATTTGTGACCCAACAACTCCTCGGTGGTTTGATTTTTTTTGCACAAAATCCCCCAAAGAGTTTGGCCACTGCTTACAAGCACAAAGACTGCTCAGATGCCATTGGATCTCAGATCTAATGACCTCGAAGCTCGTATAACCGTAGCATCCAAGCTGCCAGAGCACCTGATGTTTTCTCGCATGGGAGAATATGAGGTGCTCCCGCACCATAGATTCTATGGTGAAATGATTTCACGGAGATTTAGCAGCCCACAGTAGGAGGTACGAATGTTTTTGCAATACACGGCTGAGAGAGTTTGGGAATTGCGCAGAAAGTACAAGTACTACGCATGTGCCATCTGATCACATATCATACGACCTAGATGCTCGTATCACCATAGCGGCTAATTAAGCTTCGGGGAGCACCTAATATGAGCAACAGGGAGCCGTTGGATCCAAGATGCAATGGCACACACGAGGCCTGAATGTTTTATTTCCAAAAATACCTTTGGAGAGTTTGGAAATTGCACATAATTACAAAGACTACTCCCAAGCCATTTGATCTCACTTCCAACGATGTAAAAACTCGTATTACCATAGCATCTAAGCTGCGGGGTGGATGTGATATTCTATGCCGCTGTCATTTTTGTTCGTAGACTTGCAAAATACGTGTTACTCATGTCGTTACTTGTCTAACCGCGCAAAGTGTTTGTTCAAAAAAAAAACATCCTACACTGAAATATCGAAACAACACACGGGGGTCCCACTTGTCACTGATCAAATTTGGAGCTCAAACTAACAAATCTAAAAGACGAGATTTGAACTGGCAACCTAGACTACAAAGCATAAGTCGATAGCCTGAAACAACAATGGTTGTTGGCTTTGTCCCATAACTTGATTTTATACAGTATTACGTTGAGTAGAGTAGAGGGAGTGCCTCGTCAACTCGTGCATGACCGTTAACTCACTTACTGGTGGGTCCCAGGTCTGCGATCTCTCTCTTCTCTCCATCGTCTAACCTTTAGACGCACGGGCACACACGAAGAGCGGCGCTAGCTTGCCGTGGTGTTATTATAACTAAAAAACTTGGAAAATAGAAGAATCGCCAAGAACAAGAGACATTGTGGCTGGTCGAGACGGAGATAACCACACCTATCCTCCATGCCAAGTTAGCATGATGAAGCTGTGTGGCTAGTGGGGTGTTTTCGACCGACTGGCTGGGTCCTGAGGTCGAACCATAGGTACTACGTCTGATACAATATATTTTTACACGCACATTTTTCCTCCGTGCCGAGACGTGGCACACCCTACCGCATGGTTTCGGGGTCCTCCCGGGTGGTGCACGCATATATTTTTCCTAGCCGAGACGTGGGACTCCTTACCGCGCGTTTTCTGGGTCCTCCTCGGTCATAGCTCCGAAGCAAGTAAATGAGTCATCAAATCATGAAAGACCACCTTTTCCACCGAGTACATCAGTGAAGCACGGTGGCTAGCTAGTTGGGCTAGTGCGACCGATTAGCTAGGCCGCCGCCACATTTGTTTTTTCACCCCTTTTTTTATCTCCTTGCCAGAAGGTAAATTTAAATATCCACTGCGGTGTTTCTCTGGTGTTTGGGTGCGGCAGGAGTTTTAGTTTTTTGATTGACGGGAGCAGGCATGGCAGGATTTTTAATTTTTTGATTGATGGAAGCAGGCGCGACAACAATTAGTCATGATGACTCCGCCTGTAAAACCCACTGCTCCCTGATGTGAGAAGTCGTCAACTGGTGTTTTCCCATGGTGAAAACCAAAAGATTCCCCGCTCCTCGGCTGGCTCCCTCCGCCTTCCCGTAGATTGCATTGCCTTTTAGCCGTTTCGCCCCCCTTTGCTTCCTCTCCCCATTGCTTCTACCTGGTGCCATGGCGGTGTAGCAGATCACGGAGTCTGAGGTGAGGCACCTGACACAGGAGCTCCAGGCCAAGGATGCGGAGTTCAGGGTCAAGGAGGTGGAGCTCCGTGAGCTCAAGGAGGAGAGGAGTGCCATGCTCCTCCGTTATGTGCGGGAGTTCACGGAGCTTCAAAAGCGGCAGGCGTCCACCACAAAGATGCTCGACGCGTTGGCGGCGTTCTTTGTAAGCGGGAGATACGATAGGCCGTCAGGGGAGCCGGCTGGAGCGCGAGCGGGCCGATCATGACGAGGTCCAGGATCGCCTCAGCCACTTGGTGGACCAAGTTGCCACGCACGTGTTGCGGCTGCGTGATGCCTACCGTCGTACCAGCGCGACCATGCCGGCTGTCGGGCTAAACCCGTTCGACCACCCCGTCGACTTCAACGAGCTGCGGCTTCCTCACCTGGTATCCTTCTTCACCTATATCTCCGAGGAGCTGAGCCATCTCCATGTGATGGTGGGGGCGGAGCTGGACAAGGAGGGGTTGCAGGCTGCCGTCGCCGTTGCCGGGCGAATCCTCTCAGGGCTCCGTCACCGGAATCCATTCGTGCCATTGGAAGCCGTCTTTGACGAGCTGGCTCCCGTCGACCGAGAGCGGGCTCTGTGGGCGGTTGCAACCTGCATCACCAACTCGTGCGCCTTAAGAAGCAGAGGGAGTTCGGTGGTGTTTAGGCGCCCTCCGCATGGGCATGTCCATGTCTCGGTGCAACATGACCGTTGGATCAGACTCAGACGATGCAGATCGATCCTTTAGCACAAAGCGTGTGGGTGTGTTTGGTTGCATTCTCATCTCAATATAGTTGTTCCCTCTTCGTGTATTTGTGTTAACCTACTAGTGTGGACTCATGCACCCTTCATGCACTCCACCAAACACACAAAAGTGGGTCGAGAAGGGAACTTTTGCTCCCATCCCGTGCACCCTTCATACCGTACCCTCCGTGCGCAGTAGACCTAGTTCTGTTAACATTGATCTCACCGTTCATTCTCGACCGGACAGTCGAAAAAGCGGTACTATGTTACTACATTACTGTTCATATAGTTGACATGCTGTGACGCCCCCGATTCAATCGTACACTAATCATACACGCAAACGTGTACGATCAAGATCAGGGACTCACAGGAAGATATCACAACACAACTCTAAAACATAAATAAGTCATACAAGCATCATAATACAAGCCGGGGCCTCGGCTTTCGAATACAAGTGCTCGATCATAGACGAAGTCGGAAGCAACAATATCTGAGTACGTACATAAGTTAAACAAGTTGCCATAAGATGGCTAGCACAAACCGGGATACATATCGAAGAGGCGCATGCCTCCTGCCTCGATCCTCCTAACTACTCACAGTGGTCGTCGGCTGCTGCGTAGTAGTAGGCACCTCGGTGTAGTATTCATCATCGACGGTGGCGTCGGCTCCACAGGCTCCATCGTCAGCCGCACCAACCGGGTAAAGAAAGGGGAAAGGGAACAAGGCAACCGTGAGTACTCATCCAAAGTACTGCAAGCAAGGAGCTACACTACATATGCATGGATATATGTGTAAAGGGCCATATCGATTGGACTGAACTGAGAATGCCGTAATAAGAGGGGATATCTAATCCTGCCAAGACTACGCTTCCGCGACCTCCGTCTTGCAACAAGTAGAAGAGAGTAGATCAAGTCCTCCAAGTAGCATCGCATAGCATAATCCTACCCGCGATCCTCCTCGTAACCACGATAGAGAGCGACCACCGGGTTGTATCCGCACTTGGAAGGGTGTGTTTTATTAAGTATCCGGTTCTAGTTGTCATAAGGTCAAGGTACAACTCCAAGTCGTCCTGTTACCGAAGATCACGGCTATTCGAATAGATTAACTTCCCTGTAGGGGTGCACCACATAACCCAACACGCTTGATCCTATTTGGTCGGACACACTTTCCTGGATCATGCCCGGCCTCGGAAGATCAACACGTCGCAGCCCCACCTAGGCATAACAGAGAGGTCAGCACGCCAGTCTAAACCTAAGCGCCACGGGTGCAGGCCCATCGCCCTTAGCACACACCTGCATGTTGCGTCTGTGGCCGAAGCAGACCTAGCCTAGCAGGCGTTCCAGTCCAATCCGATGCGCGCCGCTCGGTCGCTGACGTCACGAAATGCTTCGGCTGATAACACGACGTCGAGTGCCCATAACTGTTCCCGCGTAGTTGGTTAGTGCGTATAGACCAAATGGTGAGACTCAGATCAAATACCAAGATCTCGTTAAGCGTGTTAAGTATCATGACGCCGACCGAGGCAGGCCCACCTCTCTCCTAGGTGGTCTCAACCTGCCCTGTAAACCGCCACAAATAACGATCGGGGCCGTCGGGAACCCGGGCCCACCTCTACCGGGATGGAGCCACTGTCCTTTCGGCCCCCATCTCGAACAGTATCACGGTAATGTAATAGTGTAAAATATATGGTATATGCCCGTGATCACCTCCCGAAGTGATCACAGCCCAGTAGTATAGCATGGCGAATGCACAAGAGTGTAGGGCCAGCGATGGAACACTAGCATCCTATACTAAGCGATGGGATAGCGGTAAAGGTAACAACTTGATAGTAGCAAGGACGAGCTATGCGGCAAAGATAGGATTAATCGAAGCGGTAACATGCTACACTACTCTAATGCAAGCGATATAGAGAAGAATAGGCAATATCTGGTGATCGGGGGCTTGCCTGGTTGCTCTGGCAAGAAGGAGGGTTGTCAACATCGTAGTCGAATCAAGGGCAGCAGCAGCTCGGTCTCGTAGTCTCACGGAGAGAAGAGGGGAAGAAACAATGAATACCATGCAAACAGATGCATATCGATGCATGACATGACAAGTAACGATGCTAGGTGTGCCCAATCGCGGTAGTAGGTGATACCGACGAATGGGGAAATCATCCGGGAAAGTATTCCTGGTGTTTCGCGTTTTCGGACAGATGAACCGAAGGGGGAAAGTTGCGTGTTTGCTATGCTAGGGATGTGTGGCGGACGAACGGGTTGCGTATCCGGATTCGTCTCGTCGTTCTGAGCAACTTTCATGTTGAAAATATTTTAATCCGAGTTACGGAATAAAAGATATGATTTTCTAAAGATTTTATTAATTTTTGGGATTTAATTAATTCGAAAATGATTTAATACATCAGCATGATGTCATGAAGACATCAGCAGTCAACAGAGTTGACTGGTCAACCTGACCAGTGGGTCCCACTGGTGAGTGACACATTTTAATTAACAGATTAATTAAACTAATCATAATTAATTAGGGGGGTGGGCCCCACTGTCATTGTTTGATTAATTAACTAATAGTTAATTAGGTCAATCTAATTGTGATTAATTAACTTAATTAATTTGTTAATTAATTAATTAATTAAATTATTATTATCTATCTATTTATTTATTATTATTTTTTTAATTCTTTTTTTCTAAAATGTTCTCTGGGCGGGGCCCATTGTCATAGGCCCAGGGCCTATCAGGCGGTTAATCTGGCGTGACGCCGTCTTGAGGGCACGGGAATCGGGGGCGCCGTGTGACGCCAGAGTTCGTGGAGGAGCGAGGCCGTGGCCTCAGAGGGCGCGCAGCCGGAGGTGCAGTGGGAGGCTCCGCCAGTGGGGTGTGGGAGGCCAGAGGCAGGCGGGCCTCGTGGCCGAGCAACGGGCGGCCGGCCACTGGCAGGTGCACGGGCGCTGCCCGACACGCCGTGGGAGAGGGGGTTCGGGCGCGGTGACCGGCACGGGCGACCAGCGCAGAGACGTCTGCGAGGAAGAGAGGAGGAGAGGCCAGGGACGCCAGCGGCGGTTGATCGGGTCGAGGCCAATGGCCGTGTTGGCCGCGAGCGGAAGCTCGGGCGGCGGTGGGGCGCACATCGCGGCGGCGAGCGGCGCACAGCCGCAGAGGGCGGCGTGGGGAGGTCGGGCGCGACACGGGGACAGGGGAAGGAGAGGAGGGGTGCGGCTCACGGGGGGAGTAGGGATCGTGGCAGTGTGCTCGGGGAAGTCGGGGGGACGGGACGAGCGGCGGAGCGGGGAGTCCAATGAGCTGGCGGCGTCTGGCGGCGGGCGGCGTCGGCGGCGTCGGTGACCTCCTCCTCTCGATCCCGATCCAATCTGGGAGAGAGGGAGGTGAGATATTTTTGGAGGGGGTTGTGGGGTGCGTCTGTGGTTGGACCGGTGAGTGGGGGTTAGGGAGTGGGGTGTGGGGTGGGCGGCGAGAACTGGTGGTGGCCCAGTTGGGCCTGTGGTCAGCTGGGCCGAAGCCCGGGGGGGTTTCTCTTCTATTTTTTTGTCTTTTATTTTCTGTTTTATCTCTTTTCTTTTATTTATTTTCTTTTACTGTTTTAATTCAACTTAGGGCATTTAAGTGTTTTATAAATTTGTGTTTTCTTTACTATAATTACCTATTCAAAATATGGCACCTCCCGAACATTTTGTTTTAGCTTTTGAAAAGTTTGACGCCTGACATTTATTTAAACTTTTGAATTTGAAAACTTTTTGATCCAATGCGAGATTAGCAACAGTAATCGGGGTGATGTGGCACTATTAACGTGATATTACTGTAGCATGATTATCCGGGCGTCACAATTCTCCTCCACTACAATAAATCTCATCCCGAGATTTAAGAGGTGAAGTAAGAGGGAAAGTTCAAGTCACGAAATTCTAACGGATCTTCTTGTCTTTGGTTGCTCTCCTCGAAGAGGTCGATCCATTGCATTGATGTCTTCATTCCTCTGCTTCAGGGCATCATGATGAAGTCGTCATCCTTTCTTCGGGGTCTCCATCGTCCTACGAACGTGATCAAGGGGAAAAACTCCAGAGGAATGCGTCTCCACAAAGCTGGGCATCTGATGGTGAACTCAACGGGAAATACACAAGGTACCCCACGAGTTGTATTTCAGTGAATTCGTTGAGTACAATATACGATGGTACCAAAGTTTCAATTGGGTAGGCAATCATTCGATGACTAGTCAGAAGCTGGAATGGGGCTTGAACAATGAGAATTACATGGTGTTTGATTCCTGGATGAACAATGGTATAGCGTTCAGCTCGTGAATCACATACGAAGCCAGGTGCAAAGGATACATTAGAATCCGGGTTATAAAGAAGAGTCAGGTTTCGATCCAGTGGACCTGTGGGTTATGGGCCCACCGTGTGGGTTAAAAGTAGGAAGGGGGCTGACATCTTGCACGGTCACGATAGCAAGGCTTGTCAGAGGGTATTCTGTTAGTTATGTCGGCAACAACATCGATACCAAGGGCGAGGGACGAAGAGAACCATTTCCCTGCTCGTTGAACGAGGCGGACCATTTGGCAAAGTTCTCGTCCATCGGTGGCTACCGGAATGTCATCAACAATAGTAACAGTTCTTCTTGTGATGAATTGTACATCGAGGTGTTTGCATATGTTGGGAATTATTACTGCTTAGATCATATAATTCCCAAGAAAGGTCAAACTAAACCATGGAAAGGAAAATGTGATTTCCAGATTAAACAGAACAATGGAAAGGAAAATGTGATTTCCAGATTAAACAGAACAATGGAAAGGAAAATGTGTTTAAACACATATTTCAGGGGGTATATCCTCCCCAAGGACAAGCAGAGCATGATATCCATGACAGGATATAACGTAGAAAACTCTTTAGGTAAGGGGAGAGAAATTTCATGACATTACCCATACAGCGGTGTTTGGATAATTGAGCAGGAAACATTTAACATTGGGCTTGAAATGTTCTTGTTGAAAATTGAGTACCATAGACATGCTTCGAGATAGCATTGACATGGCCAACAGGTGAAGATCGGACTTTGGAAACACAAAGGATTCATCAGGAATAACTTATAGAATAAGTCTTACAATTCCCTCATGGAAGAATGGTTAACCTTGCCAAAAAGGAACAACTATAACAATAGGTCCTCCGGCCAGGGGTGCTAGGCATGACATCACCTTACCGGGTCTTATGAAGACTAGCATTATAACTCTTGTAAATATGTTCCAACCATCATATCTGATGGAGATTCAGATATGATTGGTGTCATGATACCTCAGGCTCAGGATGCCTGAGAAGAAAGGTGCAACACAAATTGACGGGATGACAATGTAAGATTCTCGGGAAATGAACTATGAAGTGATTTCCGTTAACAAGAGTTCATCATTAACCCAAGGAGAGGTCAAGGAGGTGGCTGATGAACTCAATGACAATTCATCGAGATTTCCAAAAGATGGATTTCCACAATTAAGTGAACAAGGAGATAACATTTGTCAGACCAAATGATATAAGGAAGTATGCTCGAGGAGAACATACACAACTAAACATTGGTTGAAAGGTGCTTAAATATGGGTTGGGTTGTACGACCAATGTCGGAATGGTGATTCAATAATCAATAGACTAAGAATGAACGGCCGACCATTAACTTCAAAGCAATAGGGTTTCTAGAAGTGCAGGATCCAAACAGCACTGTTCACTTGTTGGTACCGGTTGGAATCAACACGAGGACCATGAAAGAATGGTGATGGTGAGAAGTATCACTATACCAAGAACTCTCAAGAGGTGGAACAAATCTCGTAACATTCTTGACATAAAAGATGGTAATACTCCAAGATAAAGAAGAACAAAGGCTGGATAGCAAGGAACTCAAGGTATAACACAAAACATGAACAAGTTTGTGTTGGGGGAAGGCAAGAATGTCGTTGATGATAACACAATCATCGAGGAGCAAGGATGGTATTTCTCATCACGAATTCGATTGATATCCTGTAAGAGCTCAGAATGTAGATGATGATTATGACACATTTGTCGAGAGGTTTCATGAAGATGTAATCGAACAACGATGACATCAAGTCAAAGGACTGATGAAGAGAAAGTTAGTAGAACCAAGGGTACGACACGAACTCGAAATCAAGCTTGATGTTCAAGGCAAAATGATATGACAAGGAAGATCGAAGTAAGTCTAGCTCATCGTCGAAAGTTGTGCTCCGGAGGAAGGACCAGGTAGCACAGTTAAAATTTTGCATGATAATGATATAGCTGATAAGGCTAGGAATGACTTGAAGGATTATTAAACTCATAAGAAACAAGAATTACTTAGAGTTATTGAATCGGAGTATGGAATCGATTCACTTATCGATGTTCCCGAGTGACTAATAACTCGGAGCCCATGGAAAATTGGAATCAGTGAGAATGTAGTACTTGATGAAGAACTCATAAGAAGTTATGCAGTTCCATGATAATCTCGAGATACCAGGGGGTAATACTCGACGATAGATCAAGGTAGTGGTTGGACTAGGGTATTGCTCTGCAGAAGACAAGTGCTCAAACTTGCACGAGAAACGGAATCAAGGAGAAACATGGTCAGAACCACGTCCACGGATACAAGATGAACTTATAACAAGGGGATAATTATTTTAAGAGAAGCTTCCATGATAAGGTATACATCGTGTCCATGGGCATGAACACAGGGTTCAAGGTCGACTCCCACTTGTTCAACGCATAACCTTTCCTTCACCTCTCGTATTTCAAAAATGACATTAGTTGTTGAAAGTTTTTACCTGGTGCAATACCAGATAAGTATGACCCGTGTAATCTTTCGGGTTCACACAGATTAGGGAAGGCGTAGGTTCAACCGATCAGGGCATCTTAGGAACATATACCACAAACTTCAGGAGTAAAGAACACAAACTCGATAGTAGAGCATGTGCAAAAGCAGCTGATACAATTTACCAAAGGCATTATATACCCATGGAAAGGCTCTCAAGGTTATTCAATATGAAGGACACTGTCGAATAGAATCCAACAAAGGAACCGATGGTCCACAAGGGATCTGATGTGAGCATCGGTACTCAACTAGAGGAAGAAGAATGCACGGGCATCATATTATAGAACATCTGAATAATTCTATGCTTAGATAACAAAGGAATTATGATTTCCAAAACAAAGAATCAGAAGCAGACGCTCTGATCAAGGATGGATAAGTTGGACAGACCAGAGGCACAATTGACGACAAATAGTTTGGTCGAGAACCAGCTCATGTTCAAAATGATGTCTGAGCCGGAAAGATAATTAGAAGGGTTGATAGATGATTGTGTGCATTCGCACACATGTTGAATCAATAGGATCAAAATGACGGTGTCAAAAGATACTAGCGAATATTGCCAGATATATGGGAAGCATCCATAATGCAAATAGACCAGTATTTGCAGAGCAATAAAGCTGCAAAGGGTTTTCGGAGGATTGAATAGTATTTCAACGGCTTTTGTGAAACACCTGAACAACTGGGGATGAGCAGATACTCGGAAAGTGCGAGAAATTACTCTTAGGGGTATTCAGGTGGCAAAGAACAGCAAGGCAGCATGCACAAAGTATCCTCGGAACATTAGAGAGAATTTCGAGGTATCTTGTAATAACAAGATCGACTGGGCATAAAGTAAGAACGACGGGTGTAAGTATTTATCCATAGGGATATTGTAGTGGTAGGGAATTGCAAAAGCAACGGGCACAAAGTCTCGAGAGGGTAACGGAGAGTAACTTCGAAATCTTCTGGTGCAATCGGCGATCGTCTGGACTCACCGGGAGAAAGTGTTTTCGAGAACCTAAAGTTAGATTTTAGAAAATCATTTAACCCGAAATAGGGGAGAGATTAGAGTCCCAGAGTAAAGATCGAGGAGTAAAAGATCCTAGTACCACCCAATGGCGACGTGGGCCCGTAAGGCGCACAGCCATGTTAGTAAAAGTTTTGTAATGTCTAGACTCGACTTCGGCCAAGAAGTGTGGAAGGGGGATTCCTATAGGCAGTTGGCTCTGATACCAACTTGTGACGCCCCCGATTGAATCGTACATTAATCATACACGCAAACGTGTACGATCAAGATCAGGGACTCACGGGAAGATATCACAACACAACTCTAAAACATAAATAAGTCATACAAGAATCATAATACAAGCCAGGGGCCCCAAGGGCTCGAATACAAGTGCTCGGTCATAGACGAGTCAGCGGAAGCAACAATATCTGAGTACAGACATAAGTTAAACAAGTTGCCATAAGATGGCTAGCACAAACAGGGATACATATCGAAAGAGGCGCAGGCCTCCTGCCTGGGATCCTCCTAACTACTCCTGGTCGTCGTCAGCGGGCTGCACGTAGTAGTAGGCACCTCCGGTGTAGTAGTCGTCATCGACGGTGGCGTCTGGCTCCTGGGCTCCATCGTCTGGTCGCAGCAACCGGGTAAAGAAAGGGGGGAAAGGGGGGAACAAGGCAACCGTGAGTACTCATCCAAAGTACTCGCAAGCAAGGAGCTACACTACATATGCATGGATATATGTGTAAAGGGCCATATCAGTGGACTGAACTGCAGAATGCCAGAATAAGAGGGGGATATCTCATCCTGTCGAAGACTACCCTTCTGGCAGCCTCCGTCTTGCAACAAGTAGAAGAGAGTAGACTGAAGTCCTCCAAGTAGCATCGCATAGCATAATCCTACACGGCGATCCCCTCCTCGTAACCCTGATAGAGAGCAACCACCGGGTTGTATCTGGCACTTGGAAGGGTGTGTTTTATTAAGTATCCGGTTCTAGTTGTCATAAGGTCAAGGTACAACTCCAAGTCGTCCTGTTACCGAAGATCACGGCTATTCGAATAGATAAACTTCCTGTAGGGGTGCACCACATAACCCAACATGCTTGATCCCATTTGGCCGGACACACTTTCCTGGGTCATGCCCGGCCTCGGAAGATCAACACGTCGCAGCCCCACCTAGGCATAACAGAGAGGTCAGCACGCCGGTCTAAACCTAAGCGCACAGGGGTCTGGGCCCATCGCCCTTAGCACACCTCAAGACGTTGCGTGACGCGGAAGGAGACCTAGCCTAGTAGGCGTTCCAGTCCAATCCGGCGCGCGCCGCTCGGTCGCTGACATCACGAAATGCTTCGGCTGATACCACGACGTCGAGTGCCCATAACTGTTCCCGCTTAGTTGGTTAGTGCGTATAGACCAAATGGCGAGACTCAGATCAAATACCAAGATCTCGTTAAGCGTGTTAAGTATCCGCGAACGCCGACCAGGGCCAGGCCCACCTCTCTCCTAGGTGGTCTCAACCTGCCCTGTCGCTCCGCCACAAATAACAATCGGGGGCCGTCGGGAACCCAGGCCCACCTCTACCGGGATGGAGCCACCTGTCCTTTCAGCCCCCATCTCCGAACAAAGATATCACAGGTAATGTAATAGTGTAAAGTATATAGTATATGCTCGTGATCACCTCCCGAAGTGATCACAGCCCGGTAGTATAGCTTGGCAGACGGACAAGAGTGTAGGGCCACTGATGCAACACTAGCATCCTATACTAAGCAGTAGGATAGCAGGTAAAGGTAACAACAGTAGTAGCAAGGACAGGCTATGCAGCAGTATAGGATTAACTGAAAGCAGTAACATGCTACACTACTCTAATGCAAGCAGTATAGAGAAGAATAGGCGATATATGGTGATCAGGGGGGGGGCTTGCCTGGTTGCTTTGGAAAGAAGGAGGGGTCGTCAACATCGTAGTCGAACTGGGCAGCAGCAGCGTCGGTCTCGTAGTCTACCGGAGAGAAGAGGGGGAAGAAACAATGAATACCATGCAAACAGATGCATATCGATGCATGACATGACACGTAACGATGCGAGGTGTGCCCAATCGAGGTAGTAGGTGATACCGACGAATGGGGAAAACATCCGGGAAAGTATTCCCGATGTTTCGCGTTTTCGGACAGATGAACCGGAGGGGGAAAGTTGCGTGTTTGCTATGCTAGGGATGTGTGGCGGACGAACGGGTTGTGTATCCGGATTCGTCTCGTCGTTCTGAGCAACTTTCATGTTGAAAATATTTTAATCCGAGTTACGGATTAAAAGATATGATTTTCTAAAGATTTTATTAATTTCTGGGATTTAATTAATTATTTAATTAATTCGAAAATGATTTAATGACATCAGCATGATGTCATGCTGACATCAGCAGTCAACAGAGTTGACTGGTCAACCTGACCAGTGGGTCCCACTGGTCAGTGACACATTTTAATTAAACTAATCATAATTAATTAGGGGGGTGGGCCCCACTGTCATTGTTTGATTAATTAACTAACAGTTAATTAGGTTAATCCAATTGTGATTAATTAACTTAATTAATTCGTTAATAAGTTAATTAATTTAATTATTATTATCTATTTATTATTATTATTATTATTATTATTATTATTATTATTTAATTCTTTTTTTTCTAAAACGTTCTCTGGGCGGGGCCCATTGTCATAGGCCCAGGGGGCCTATCGGGCGCGGTTAACGGGCGTACGCCCGTGCGAGGGCACGGGGCATCAGGGGCGCCGGCGAGGCCGTAGCCCGGCGTGGAGGAGCGAGGCCGTGGCCTCGCGAGGGCCTCGCGAGGGCGCCGGCGTAGCGCCGAGGTGCAATGAGGCGCCGCCAGAGCGGGGGGGTGGGAGGCCAGACGGGCAGCCTCGTGGCTGTGGAGCAACGGCGTCGACCACGGCGCTGGCGCACGGGCGCGTCCGACACGCCGTAGGGAGAAGGGGTTCGGGCGCGTGACCGTCACGGCGACTCAGCAGACGTGCGCGGGGAAGAGAGGAGGAGAGGCCAGGGGCGCCAGCGGCGGTTGACCGGGTCGAGGCCAATGGCCGTGTTGGCCGCGAGCGGAAGCTCGGGCGGCGGTGGGGCGCACATCGCGGCGGCGAGCGGCGCACAGCCGCAGAGGGCGGCGTGGGGAGGTCAGGCGCGACACGGGGACAAGGGAAGGAGAGGAGGGGTGCGGCTCACGGAGGGAGTAGGGATCGTGGCAGTGTGCTCGGGGAAGGTCGGGGGGACGATGGGGACGAGCGGCGGAGCGGGAGGAGTCCGGCGAGCTGGCAGCGTCCTGGCGGCGGGGCGGTCGAGCGGCGTCGGTGACCTCCTCCTCTCGATCCCGATCCAATCGGGGGAGAGGGCAGGGGTGAGATATTTTTGGAGGGGGGTTGTGGGGTGCGTCGATGGTTGGACTGGGTGAGTGGGGGGTTAAGGGAGTGGGGTGTGGGGTGGGGTGTGGGGTGGGCCGGCCGGGGCCTGGTGGTGGCCCAGTTGGGCCTGTGGTCAGCTGGGCCGAAGCCCGGGGGGTTTCTCTTCTATTTTTTTGTCTTTTGTTTTTCTATTTTATCTCTTTTCTTTTAATTATTATATATTACTGAATTAAATCAACTTATGGCATTTAAGTGTTTTATAAATTTGTGTTTTCTTTACTATAATTACCTATTCAAAATATGGCACCTCCCGAACATTTTGTTTTAGCTTTTGAAAAGTTTGACGTCTGATATTTATTTAAACTTTTGAATTTGAAAAGTTTTTGATCCAATGCGAGATTAGCAACAGTAATCGGGGTGACGTGGCACTGTTAACGTGACTGTAGCATCATTATCCGGGCGTCACACATGCGCACAACATCATTTGTTATCATCATATCTTACTACACTAGCAACAAGATTATGTAGTACTGTAAGTGCATCTAGTGCCACCCCTAGTTGGTTTTTGAGTATTGACGACAAACCTGGTTGAGGGACTAATGTGTTTGTGAGAATTACAGGACAACACAGGTAGTAGTCCCTCATTGATTCGGTTTACCTACCACAGATGAGCCCTAAAAATGTTTGAAGACATTGACGACAATGGTGGTATACGAAGATATTCACATTGAAGTCTATGACAAGAGAAGACATTGCGTGAAGACTATGGAGCGCGAAGACTTAGTTGTTTCGTTGTTTCCTTTTCTTCTTTGTTGAGTCATTGGAACCACCATACTATTAAGTGGGGTCCTAGTGAACAAAGTCAGAGTGACTTGATGCTGAACCAAATCCTATGTCTTCGAGCGAAGACAATGAGAGAAAATCTTATCCAGAGCTGGATGAGTCAGCTTTACTTGTAGCCCAAGTCAAGCTGCCGCGTGTGTTTGAAATCTAACCATTCGAACACGAGTCAGTTCCTTAGTGACCCAGGGTCATTTCGGACAAATCAGGTCGGGTTGCCTAGTGGCTATAAATAGCCCACCCCCTACACCATAAATTGGTTGGCTGCTCAGAGTTAGTGCACGGCTTTTGTCGTTTCAGAGCAACCCACCTCCGAAGCTTTTGAGAGAGAGAAATCCTTGCGAGGACAAAGCCCAAACACCCAGAGCCAAAGAGTGTTTGGCATCATCAAGTCTTTCGTCTGCTGTGACATGAAGACTTGTTACACTTGAGGACTGTGAATCCTCCAGCCGGTTAGGCGTCGCGTTCTGAGCATACAAGAGTCATTGTGGATCGCCGGTGAACGAAGTCTGTGAAGGTTTGGAAGTCTACCTTGAAGAATTACCAGAGTAATTGGGCGAGGACTGTGTGTCCTTAGCTCAAGGGGAATAAGGTGAAGACGTGGTCTTCGAAAGTTGAATCTCAGCCTCCCTAACTGCATCGCAGCTTGTCACAAAGAATCGAACTGGTCCAACAAATCTCGTGTCCTCAACAAGTAATCGGGTTCTATCCTCTCTCTCTCTTTACTTAAAGTTTGTCTTCGTGAAGTCATTGCCTGTTTGCTTTACCTGTTTTACTTCACTGTTTGACATCAATCGTTGTTTGGCTTCATACCATCTTCCATCCTGATCCTTGCTACCTAGCTGCTATTAGTCTTCGTGATTTCACTTCATTGCATACTTGACTATGGCTTGCTTAGGGTAGTTTACCTTCCGCTGCATATCAATAGGATCATTTCTATCGTTTGTCTTGGAAACTTGCATGTTTTGAAGACTTCCATACAAATTGCCTATTCACCCCCCTCTTGTCGATAACTTGCACTTTGAACTGGTATCAGAGCAAGGTACTCCCTTGTTCTGTGTGATTCGGTTTAACCACCTGGAGTTTTAGCTATGTTGACTGCAGGGATAATCAAAGTCTCCGCTGCTTGTGCCGTCTTCGATGGAACTAAACATCCCTACTGGAAGAATAAGATGCGCATGCATCTTGAAGCCATTGATGTTGACCTCTGGTATGTCATCAAGAATGGCGTTCCCAAGACTGGTGAAGGTGTCACCCCTGCTGATGTCAAGAAGTTCATTCAACTGGATTCTACTGCCAAGAACATCATCTGTGGTCATCTGACCAAAGGACAAGATGGCCGTGTGAGTGCTCCGGAAACGCCGAAGTTACCTCGACCGGCTCTCCAAGGTGAACGAAGGCGTCTCAACGCAGAGAGATCAAAGGATCAGTGTTCTTCGCAACCTCTTCAACTGCTTTGTCGGAGTTATTGGCGACAGGTATCCCGAAGACGGCAAGACGATATTTCAAGACATCGGGGCTAGCAAAGCCCCTCAGTCCAACTACCAGGCCGGCTGCTGGCTGCCGACTTCTCGGCCGCCGATCGCTGGCTGCCGATCGCTTCCACCAGCCGGGCTGGTCGCCGACTTGCCGCAGCCCTCGCCGATCACCGGTCGCCGATCGCTTCCACCAGACGGCCGGCTGCCGACTTCGCCTCCTCGCCGACCGCTGGTCGCCGATCGCTTCCACCAGCCGATCGCTATCGCCGACTTCCCGACCGCCTCGCCGATCGCCGGGTCAGCCGATCGCACCACCAGCCGATCACCGGTTGCCGATCGCTTCCACCAGCCGACCACCGTGGTCGATCGCTTCCACTCAGCCGGGCCGGTCGGCAACTTCCTCGGTCGCCCTCGCTGATCACCGGGTCGCCGATCGCTTCCACCAGCCGGCCACCGGGTAACTTCCTCGGTCGTCTCCCTCGCTGATCCGCTGCCGATCGCTTCCACCAGCCGACCGATGGTCGCCGATCGCTTCCAACCAGCTAGCTGCCCAAAGTCAACTACAGCCTGACGCGACCCCGACGTGACGACCATACCCGGCACTGTTCACGTGTCACCCCAGCCATCATGTACAATGTCACTTGTCCCCTGGCACTATTTATGAAGTGACCCAGGGATCTCGGGTCAAAACCAGCGGATCTCCGGTAGGGGGTCCCGATCTGTGTGTCTTAGGCTGATGGTAACAGGAAGCAAGGGACACAGATGTTTACCCAGGTTCGGGCCCTCTCGATGGAGGTAAAACCCTACTTCCTGCTTGATTAATATTGAAGATATGGGTAGTACAAGAGTAGATCTACCACGAGATCGTAGAGGCTAAACCCTAGAAGCTAGCCTATGATGGCAAGATTGTAATTGTGATCGGCCTTCTAAGGCCCAACCCCTCCGGTTTATATAGACACCGAAGAGGGCTAGGGTTTACATGGAGTCGGTTACAAGGAAGGAAATATAATATCTGGATTGCCAAGCTTGCCTTCCACGCCAAGGAAAGTCCCATCCGGACACGGGACGAAGTCTTGAGTCTTGTATCTTCACGTTAAAATAGTCCGGACGATGTATATAGTCCGGCTGTCCGGATACCCCCTAATCCAGGACTCCCTCAGTAGCCCCTGAACCAAGCTTCAATGACGATGAGTCTGGCGCGCAGTCTTGTCTTCGGCATTGCAGGGCGGGTTCCTTCTCCGAGTAATCCAAAGTAGTTATCGAACACTTGAACCGTGTCCGGATCCACAAAATGATCTTCACATGCCACCGTAGAGAGAATGGTATTTCACAAATGCAATCTGCTGACAACTTTTTAGACAACGCGATGTGTCATTATGGTCGGGTCATTATTCGAACCGTTTTCCCACAACCAGCCACAACGCATATTGCGAGGCGGTTTCTTTGACACGTCTTGTCAAAGCAGAGATCGTGTCCCCTTAATCACGGAATTCTCATCAATACAAGTACGGGTAATCCCACCACATCATCAATCGTGGTGCTTGGGAAGCAAGCGATTCCCAACGGGCAAGTGGGGAGGCGCACCGCTTTCGTCGCCTCTATAAAGGGATAAGATTTCCCCATTTTTACCCACGCCTTCTTCCTCCTTTGCCCACTCTTGCCCCCTCGAGCTCCAGCGCCAAGCCCAAGTCTTCTTTGCACAGCTAAACATGTCTGTAGCAGGAGGCAAGTGGGTGGCTTCCACCGTCAAGGAGAAGCATATCGCAAATCCTTGGACGGCCGGATACTTGGCCTCAGACATAGCGCACCGGCTACCGGACGCTAGGCAGGTCATTCCGACCCCGGGACCCCACGAGAGGGTCGTGTTCGTCGCCCACTTAATCTGTGGACTGGGGTTTCCACTTCACCCCTTCGTCCGCGGGCTCATGTTCTACTACGGGCTAGATTTCCATGATCTAGCCCAATTTCGCCTCAACATCTCGGCGTTTATCGTCAGATGTGAGGCCTTCCTCCGCATCCGCCTCACTTCGCCTGTGGCTGCAAATCTTTTGCGTGAAGCCGAAGATTGTAAGCGGCCAGCAAGCGGAGTGCGGAGGAGCCATGGTGGGCAAGATGCCTAACATCACCTGGCTGAACGGCTCCTTTGCGGAGACTGTAAAAGGGTGGCAATCGGGGTGGTTCTACATCACCGAGCCGCGCGGCGCCAACTGGGCGGCAGCCCCCGAGTTCCGATCCGGAGCCCCCATGCGGCTCACCTCCTGGGAAAAGAAGGGCCTGACTTGGGGCGAACCTACAGAGCTGACCGGACTCCAAACCTGCATCAAGAGCATGAAGGACAAGAACATCAAGCTTGTCAACATGATCGAGGTCATGCTCGTTCGCCGGATTCTGCCGTGCCAAAGGCGGGCATCCAATCTGTGGGAGTTCGTCCCGGCCGAACACCAGACGCTTCAGAGGCTCTATGGCATGAAGCACAAGGACGCGCGGAAGGCGTTGTTTAAGGCCTCCGAAGTACCTCCTCCCACATCCGAGGACCACAGACTTCATGCAGTGCGGCCCCCGCGTCCGGTGAGTTTTGGGACTACCACCGGATTCAGTTTTTCCCAATACATTCATGGGGGAGTCTTAAGTATTTGTGTATATTTGATCAGGACTATGTGGAGATAGCGGAGCAGATTGACTGTCCGGCTCGCTGCCGTAAGATCCAAATGATGCTCTCTTGGCAGAGATGCTGATCCCGCGCCTCTACAAGGCACCGGAGAAGAAGGCCAAAAGAAGGCCCGGGGACCGTGAAGGGTCTCCGGCGTAAGGTTAGATCAAGCCTCGTCCGAAGACGACGAGGCGCACTCCTCCCCCGAAGAGGAGGAAGAAGAAGAAGAAGCCGCCCCATCCGGAAAGGATGAGAGGCCTGAGGAGACGGGTTGTGGGGCCGGGAGAGGCCCTCGACGCAAGGCCATCATACCGACGTCGTCTGGCGATTTAGAAACAGATTCCTCCATGAGGCGGGGGAAGCAAGAAGAAACTCTACCTCCCGCATCATGGAGGAGAAAAGAGGAAAGCCGCCGAGGGGGAGGCTGGACGCCTAAGAAGGGAAAGACGTCCCTTCCGGACTACTTCCACCACGGGCCATTATAGCGAGGAAGAGTGGCTGCCTGTGGGGAAGCCCCTAGCGTGATCGTATGTGTCCGCACTCTACCGTGATTTTACTTCATAGTTGTTTAATAACGCCGAGCATATATGCAGTCCGGCCAGGGCTCATCCGGAGGTGTCGTCTTCGGATGGGTCTCTGAGCACTTCAGAGATGAACTCGCTCCCGACGGCCACCACTCCTCAGCCTACGGATGACACGGAGGTGTTGTCCCGAAGGTTCCCCGAGCAGGGGGAGGTGACCCTGGAGACACCACAAGGCGGAGTTCCAAATGCCAGACACGCGGGGTTAAAGATCCCTGCAGATCGCGTCGATGAGAGCAGCAGCAAGGCGGACTCTCGACCGAACACTGTTCCGGAACCCTTAACGGTTCCGGATTTAGGCGGGCAGCCCCTTGTTAGGGAGGGCGAGCCGTCCGTGCCGAGGACTTCCATCGCGCCAGCGGTGCCGGATAGTCTGGTGGAAGCGCTTCAAGGCGCTTCCATGGATGACGAGCACCGTACTCTTATGAGTGCGGTGATTCAAAAGGTTATGTCCACCAAAAGCGGACAAACCGAAGCTCGCACAAGCCTCCCGACGGCTTCGAGGTAAGTAATAAAATGTGTGAAATTACCACCCGATAGGTAGTAGCCCTCGATACTCTGCTTGGTGTTCGGAAAGAAAAGCCGAACGGAGGGTCAATTATAATCTGCAGGAGTCTAATAAGCGTTTATGTGAATAAGCAGGCCGTCTTTGCTTGCCGCTGCCCGCACAGCCGAGGTTGCCGAACTCAAAGCGGGACCTGGAAGCGGCGCAGGAGAGCTCGACCTCACGAAGAGGCGGCTCGAAGAGAGCAAAGGTGAGTGATTCTCCGCTCTTATGTATGTAAAGATAGATAAAATTGTTTAGTTCGACGACAAAGCGTCGTGACTGTGTGACAGGGTCCACCACCGAAGTGGCGTCCCTGAAGAAAGCGCTATCCGAGACCAATGACAAGGCGGCCTTGGAATGCAGAGAGCGCGAGAAGCAAAGTGCTAGAGTGGGCGAGGTACAGCAAGAGCTCCAGGACCTCGGCAAGAAGTTCGAGCCCGTGGAGCATGATCTGAAGACGAAAGTGGCTGAGCTTGCGAAGGCCCTTGTGAGTATGAAAGACGCCAAGGCCGAAGCCGAGAAGGCATGATGGGAGATCCAGGAGGCCAAAAAGATAGCGGCGGTAAGAAATTATTTGTGCAAAGCAAACATGTGGAGGAGGCGCTTTTACTTACTCAATTCGGAGCTCTCCAGGGCATTCGCAGATCTGCCACGCAGCGTATCGATGCCGCTGAGTTCTACTGCGCTCAAGAGGGGAGCTCAAATGAGAAGCTGTTCTCGTCCTAGTATGGCCGAACACCCAACGCCTCGAAAGTGACCAATCAAGCAGTTGGTCGAACTCCACAGGGCAGCCGAAGTGGCTATGAAAGATTTCATAGTCCGGATGTGGCCTGGTGAGCCCCTGCCCACTAGCTACTTCGGCCTGATCAAGCGGATGGTGAATGCCTGTCCGCGGCTTGAAGGAATCAAGTGACCCATTTGCATCGAGGGTGCCCGCCGGGCCTTTGCCCGTGCGAAGGTGCATTGGGGCAAGCTGGATGCGGAGAAGCTGGTGAAGGACGGTCCGCCGGAGGGCAAGGAGCATCGCCTTCCCGAGAAGTACTATGATGGCGTTATGAAGGGCGCTCGTCTCGTGGCCGACGAATGTACTAAAGACAAGATCTTTGACTAAATGTACCTCTTCCGCCGTTGTAATTTAAGGACGGAGTTGCGTGTGCTATGTAGCACTGTTTCGATTTAAAATATTACCATCTGTGCGACTGTTTATCAAATTCTGAAAGTAGGCCAGTCGTCGGCTTCCGCCCCCACGTACCTAGTACCGGGGTGTTCCTGGAAAAACCCGGATACTCTTTATCCAAATGTTTGGTCCCTTAAGGAGGTATCTGGCGTTTATAACTTTCACTTAGCCATAGAAGTCTATAATTTTAAATTTTGGCGAAGCCCCTAGAATTCGGAGGGCCGAATTGGGGCGCTATATACGCCTAAATCGGACAAGGCCAACTCATCGCCTAAAGCAGAAAAAATCTTTAAGGATTTTAAGACCTCTCGAACAGCGACCAGCTCTCGCCTCATCATGCCGGTCAGTTTTCGGCTTTCTCTACTGAGGTGCTCATCCGGAAGAACCGGGACACAATTGCGATGGTTCTCCCTGCGCTACCTTAGCCGATATAACGGAACGTAAGGTACCAAAACAAGGGAGCCGGGCTAACCCAAATGTAGACCCAAGACATGATTCGGAGCTGATGCATATAGTGCTATAAGTTCGGGGTGCCGCACTGTTTAAAGTGTTCAGACTTTATTTGCCATAGAACGGGGCACCATAGGAAGCCCCAGGCAAACGGACCGTACCAAAGTGTACGGATGCAATATCACAGAAACATTTCTAAGAAAAATGTTCAAATAAGAATAATGAGCTGACGCTATATATAATCTCCCATTGATGAAAATACGTTTAAGCGTATGTTTACAATGAATGCATTAAGTGGAAATTAATAGGACTACTTAACATGTCCTATCCAGGGGCAGGCCGCGTATGGATATATAAAACAGGTATAACAATCGTAAATAGATTCCACTTGGGTGTTTCCTTCTGTGCACGAAGCCTGTTGCCTCCATGGTTTTCTCTCCTATGTAAGTCCGGCAATCCGGCTCTTCTGAAGAGGCTGCTCTAAAGCAATGTCCAGAAAAAGAAGAAGGACGGGTTATGAAGGTATGTGGCGGTTATCCCGCACTGTCGACTGAGTCATTGTTGCGCCTCCGCCTACGCCCATGGTATCTTGAGTGCGTAATTGTGTACCCGTGGCATGAATGCTGCTTTGATGGGGCTTAAGCGGAGGTCGGACTGCTAGTCGAGCTCTTGGCATGCCTGATGATCCTGTTGCGGGGTGCTCCGGACTCTCTTGACGGTGCTTGAAGTTGTTGCCGCCGGATTGGTTTGTCGGAGGAGGCCGCATTGTACTTCCGCCGCGAGGGCTGCAGTATGCTCTTCTGTTCAGAGAGAGCGGTCCATATTTCCATTCACTGTTATGACCCCGCGTGGTCCTGGCATCTTGAGCTTGAGGTATCCGTAGTGTGGTACCGCATTGAATCTAGCAAATGCGGTTCGTCCGGCGAAGTGTGGTAACCATCGCGAAAAGGGATGATATCGAAGATTAACTCTTCGCCGGAAGTTATCCGGAGATCTGAAGACCACTTCCAATGTTATAGAGCCCGTGCAACGGGCCTCTACTCAGTGAATCACACCTTTAAAGGTGGTTTTGGTGGCCTTGATCCTTGAAGCGTCAATGCCCATTTTGGCGACCGTGTCCCGATAGAGCAGGTTCAGTTGCTGCCACCGCCCATAAGGACGCCGCATGAGGTGGAATCCATCGATGATTGGGTCTAGGGACCAATGCGGCCGAGCCGCCGTGATGTATGCTAGTAGGGTGATCCCTACGATCAATGGTGATCGGACAAGCTGACCATGGGTTGAATTTGGGGGCGACTAGCTCAATCGCATAGACGTCTCGTAGTGCCGCTTCCGTTCCCGCTGGGGGATGTGCGTGGCGTAGATCATGTTGACCGTTTTCACCTTGGGGGGGGGGGGAATTTCTTCTGTCCCCCCGTGTTCGGACATCGGGGCTCCTCGTCATCGTCGCTGTGCAGCCCCTTATCCTTGTCTTCGGCGTTTATTTTGCCGGCCTGTTTGAATACCCAGCAATGTCTATTGGTGTGGTTGGCTGGCTTATCCCAGAAGGGTTCAAACCCGTAAACATCTTCGATCCATACTGCGGGGCCGGTATTGTTGTGGCGGGGCTTGGAGTGGCGCCGACGACGCCCATTCTTTGCTTTTTTCCCTGAGGTTTTATCCTCGGTTGCCTCATCGCCATTTGTTTCCTTTGGAGTGTCCACCATATATATATATCATAAGAAGAGGTGTTTGTCCACCGCCCAGTGAGCGGTGGTTCATGTTCTTCTCCTGCATCGTCGTCCATACCATCGATGTCTTCGGAGTCGAAGTCCAGAACCTCGGTTAAATCATCGACCGTGGCAATGAAGTTGGTGGTGGGTGGGCAATGAATTCCTTCATTGCCTGCCTCCCACTCGAGCCGGACATACTTCGGCCACGAGCCTCCTGACAAAGAGAGAGACTTTAATGAGTCCAGCATACCGCCAAAGGGCGAGTGCTGGAACATATCCGCAGCGGTGAACTCCGTTACCGGAGCCCAACCTAGCTCGAGTGGCTCGGGAGTGCGCGGACTGGAACCCATGTCCGGATACGAATCTGGGTCCAAGTCACAGTCACCACAGAGGTAAGACCTGTTCGCTCCATCGCCGATGAGTGCGCGACCTGCTGGGCGGGTCCATCCTCAATCCTTAGGCAGCGCAGCCTGCCCGGATTTAGGTCCGGGGCTACTGCGGGGGTGATACCCCGAGCTTTGTCCGACAGCAGGTCTAAGCCATGCTCGTCGTGACTGTCCGGCACTCCTGGCATAGGCCCGAATCCGTCGAAGATCAAGTCTCCGCGAATGTCTGCCGTGTAGTTCAGGTTTCCGAACCTGATCTGGTGGCCAGGGGTGTAGCTGTTGATCTGCTCCAGATGGCCAAGCGAGTTGGCCCGCAGGGCGAAGCGGCCGAACACGAAGATCTGACCGGGGAGAAAGGTCTCCCCGGGGTTGTGTTGTTGACGATGACTGGAGGAGCCATCGAGCCCTGCAGCGACGGCACAGAGGAACTCTCAATGAAAGCATCAATGTCGGTGTCAAAACTGGCGGATCTCGGGTAGGGGGTCCCGATCTGTGCGTCTTAGGCTGATGGTAACAGGAAGCAAGGGACACAGATGTTTACCCAGGTTCGGGCCCTCTTGATGGAGGTAAAACCCTACTTCACTGCTTGATTAATATTGAAGATATGGGTAGTACAAGAGTAGATCTACCACGAGATCGTAGAGGCTAAACCCTAGAAGCTAGCCTATGATGGTATGATTGTAATTGTGATCGGCCTTCTAAGGACCAACCTCTCCGGTTTATATAGACATCGGAGAGGGCTAGGGTTTACATGGAGTCGGTTACAAGGAAGGAAATATAATATCCGGATCGCCAAGCTTGCCTTCCACGCCAAGGAAAGTCCCATCCGGACACGGGACGAAGTCTTGAGTCTTGTATCTTCACGCTTAAATAGTCCGGACGATGTATATAGTCCGGCTGTCCGGATACCCCCTAATCTAGGACTCCCTCACCCACTACCAAGCTTACATCCTAAGCTACCCTCTCCTATATAAAGGGCCACACACATAGCCACGCTACATTTACTTGACTGGCCACAAGGCCACTCACGCATGCATGCTCAGGCACTGCAACCCCTAGCTCATATGCATATACACCAAGTCAGATGCCTATGGCACTGACTCCAGATACAGCTCCAGGAGCACTCTGTACTAGATATATCAGATACACTCAGACATGCAGCAGTAGGAGTATTATCTCTCCGGAGAGCTCCGAAGCTGGGTAAACCACTGCGTGATACTCGCATACCCGCTCCCGGGCCTATCAGCAGTAGTCTTGCCCCCACACGAAGCCACCTTGTGGCATATGTCGTCTAGCACCCCCTGTGAGAATATCACGACACGCTTCAAGAGAAACGACAATGAGAACGTCCAGCTCACGTTTGACCGGCTCACTGACATCACAAATGAGCTTCGTGCTCTTGGCGCCACTGAGATCACCAAGCATGAAATCGTCAAGACACTACTGAGATCACTTGAGAGCTCCTTCGACACCCTTGCCCTCATGATACAAGAACGCCCTGACTTCAAGACACTCGATCCGTCTGATATACTTGAGAGGCTCAACAAAGATGAGTTCCAGCTATCTGAGAAAAGAGATATCTATGGTTCCAACTACGGCCGAACTCGCGCTTTGAAGGCCAAAGTTGTTTCCTCATCTAAAGAAGAATCTGACTGCAGTTCTGATGATCCTGAAGACATTGGAAAGGAACTTGCTATGCTTGTGAAGAAGTTCCGTAAGTTCACTAAGAAGAAGGGCTTCAGAAAGTCTTCACGATCCAGCTCAAGAAATGATGAAGCTTCCACTCATGACTACAAGAAGAGAACATGTCACAAGTGCAAGAAACCTGGACACTACATCTCTGAGTGTCCACAGTGGGACAATGAGAAGAAGAAGAAGATCAAGGAATATGATTTTGATGACAAGAAAAAGAAGAAATCCTCAAAGTCTTCTTCCAAGTCCTCATCCAAGTCTTCATCCCATAAGAAGAGCTCATATGGCAAGGCTCGTGCTTTTGTTGGCAAGGAAATGGATTCAGAAGAGGAGTCTGCTTCAGAGGAGGCAGAGGTGGAGTCTGAGGAGGAGTCCGACCCTGGTGTTGCAAGTCTGGCTCTAGCCACGACCCTCGTTGCCAAGTCAATCTTTAACATCAAGACAATGGCTCATACTAATGTCAAGCTAATGACAAGGACGACTCTGCTCCCACCCTATCGCTTCATGGCACGTGGTGCCAAGGTAAAATCACGCGATGCTTACTTTCAAACATCAAGTGAAGATGACTCTGATTGTGAATCCAAACCCAGCTACAAAATACTTGCTAAAATTGCAACTGAACAACAGAAAGCTATGGAACATACTCAAAAACTGTTAGACAAAAGTGATGACCTATTGGACGCGGAAATGACCCGTTCTCAGTCCTTAGTTGAAGACATAAAAAATCTTCATGCTAAGTACCAGGAACTTGAAAGTCGTTATGAAACACTCACAACCACTCATGAAAAGCTCTCCTATGATTATCTTCAAAGGAAGCAAGAGCTTGACAAATTGAGAGCAGCTCATGAAGATCTTCAAAAAGAGAATGAGTCACTTCGCGCTCAACAGATCAGTTCCGCTCAGGAAGGATTTGAACCACCATGTCTAAAATGCCTTGAGCGTGACAACGCTACCTCTGTCGTTGAATGTTCTACTGCTGCTACTATTGCAATATCTTCAACTGCTAATGTGGTAACTAACCCCTCTGTGGAGGATACCACTACTATTGCTGATGAAAATGCTAGGTTGAAGACATTGCTTGAAACAGGGATGTACAGAAGTCTCAAAGGGCATCAGACACTATGCGATTTCCTCAAAAAGCAGATTCTGAACCGAAACCCTAGGAAAGAGGGTGTTGGGTTCGAGAGGAAAATGAATGTTGATGGCTCCTCTTTGGAAGCCCGAGCAGACCCCAAAACCACATGGGTTGCTGCAAAGGGACCTTCAATGGATCCATCCACCTTATCCGCTTCACCTGTGCTAACCCTATTATCATTGATGAATCCTTTGATGCAAACTATAAACTGTTTAAGAATCAGAATAGTGAAGTGTTTGCCAAGTATATTGGTACTAACTGCAGGAACGGGCCACCTATGAAGAAGATCTGGGTTCCCAAAATTTGTCTTGAGAATATTTCTGTTAATGTCATCATGACACCACCTGGGAAGAAGATAAATCCCAGACCAAAGGCTTCATATTGCCCAAAGGCTTCATACAGACAGAGGACTCACCTAAGTCACCCTAACGCCAATGTTTTCCAGGGAAACCATACTCAGACTTATGAATATGAGTGTGTGTCTTCAAACCGCTATGTTCATAGAACTAAGAGCTTTTCTGCTTATTCATATGAGTATCGTTCTTCTCCTGCAAGGCTATTTGCTAGGGCTCCAAAGCCGAAGTTCTCAGATGCTGCACTTAGACTCATTGCTTCTAAGCCACCCCTGAAGATGTGGGTGGTTAAGAAGAATTAACTTTCTTTTGCAGGGAAAGGTGTCCAGCCAAAAATAAAAGGCGTCTGATGCTATTGCTGGGGACCTAAAACATCTTGTAGGGCGCAAGATCAAATACCCAAATGGTCTTACTATGTATTTTGTTCCTGAATCGTTAAGTCCTAATCTTGATCTGATCTTTGATAATCCTCTTGCTCGTCAAATGTTTATGCTTCACAATACTCTTGGTGAAGCCTATCCCCCTAACTGTACTGTAGGGTATTACACCTCATGCTTCAGAATGGATTATGGATAGTGTATGCACTAATCATATGACTGGTGATCGAAGTCTTCTCATGGACTCAACCTTATGTCCATCGCATGTAAGTCACATCACATTTGGCTTACCTTTGGTAAAAGCAAGGTATTGGGTCTAGGTAGAGTTGCAATCTCAAAGGATCAACACATGGATAAAGTGATGCTTGTTGAATCCCTTGTTTTCAACTTAATGTCTGTCTCAATGCTTTGTGACTTGAACATGATTGTGATATTTGGAAAATATCGTTGCCTTGTACTCATGGAATCTGCTCTAGTCTTTGAAGGGTACCGGAAAGATGATCTATACATGGTAGATTTCTCAGCAGGTCCATATCTTGCCGTATGTCTTCTTGCAAAAGCTTCAGAGTGCTAGCTATGGCATCGGAGGCTAGGGCATGATGGCATGAGGAACTTACACAGTCTCGCAAAGAAGAAGCATGTCATAGGCATCAAGGGCGTCAAGTTCAAGAAGGATCACTTGTGCGGTGCCTGCGAAGCTGGAAAGATGACTAGCGCCAAGCATCCCTCGAAGACAATCATGACGACATCTCAACCCTTCGGGCTGCTACACATGGACTTATTTGGCCCTGCTCACTACTCTACTCTCACTACAACTGCTTGTCTCTATGGCTTCTTCATTGTTGATGACTATTCAAGATATACATGGGTTCACATAATTCTCTACAAGACTGAAGTGCAAGATGTCTTCAGACGCTTCACCAACCACGCCATGAACAACTATGGCGTCAAGATCAAGCATATCAGGAGTGACAACGGCACTGAGTTCAAGAACACCGGCCTCGACCTTTACTTGGATACGATGGGAATCACTCATGAGTTCTCAGCTCCGTACACACCTCAGCAGAATGGCATCGTGGAGCGCAAGAACAGAACCCTCATTGAGATGGCTCGGACGATGCTCGATGAATACAAGACTCCAAGAAAGTTCTGGCCTGAAGCTATTGGTACTGCATGCCATGTCATCAACCGTGTTTATATTCACAAGCTTCTGAAGAGAACATCCTATGAACTCCTCACCGCAAGAAGCCAAATGTCGCATTTACTTCAGAGTATTTGGTGCTAGGTGATGGATCAAGGATCCACATCACACTTCAAAATTTGCACCGAAAGCACATGAAGGTTTATGCTCGGTTACGGAAAGAACTC
Organism: Aegilops bicornis; assembly: GCA_021605145.1. Classification (NCBI taxonomy): domain Eukaryota; kingdom Viridiplantae; phylum Streptophyta; class Magnoliopsida; order Poales; family Poaceae; genus Aegilops; species Aegilops bicornis. The sequence goes on from CM038672.1 coordinate 631,258,083, forward strand.
GCACTCCTACAGATTCTTCAACCTCTTTCTCTATAAAGTTTTTGAAACTGTGGATGCACGGTTCGATGAGACCAACGGCTCGCAAAGAGAGCACCTGCCAAATGTGCTAGATGAAGCTCCACCCAGTGAATCTATCAAGCTAATGGGAACTGGTGAAATCATGCCGTCTGATGCACAGCCTGAAGAGGAACTTATTATTTCTGCACCTAATCAACCTGAAGACAATCCTCCTAACGATGGCAATGATCAACAAGAGCAAAATCTTCGTCCAGTCCATCCTCGTGTTGCAAATGAAGTATAGATTGAGAAGATAATTGATAGCATAAATGCGTCTGGTCCACTTACTCGTTCAAGAGCAACACAGCTAGCAAATTTCTGTGGGCACTTTGCATTTGTCTCAATATCTGAACACAAGAAAGTTGCTGAAGCCTTTATGGAACCTGAATGGATTCAAGCTATGCAAGAAGAGCTTCAATAGTTCAAACTGAACAATGTCTGGGAACTTGTCAAGCGTCCTGACCCTCGCAAGCACAACATAATAGGCACAAAATGGATATATCGCAACAAGCAAGATGAGCATGGTCAAGTTGTCAGAAACAAGGCTCGTCTCGTTGCTCAAGGATATACTCAAGTTGAAGGGATTGACTTTGATGAAACATTTGCTCCTGTGGCTAGGCTTGAAGCTATTCGCATATTGTTAGCCTATGCTAACCATCACAACATCTTGCTATATCAAATGGATGTGAAGAGTGCATTTCTCAACGGCAAGATTGAAGAAGAAGTGTATGTTGCACAACCTCCTGGCTTTGAAGATCCAAAACATCCGATATGGTGTACAAGCTAAACAAAAGCAGTATGGCCTCAAACAAGCCCCTCGCGCTTGGTATGACACGCTCAAAGACTTCCTGAAGAGTAAAGGCTTCAAACCTGGTTCCCTGGATCCCACACTCTTCACGAAGACATATGATGGTGAACTGTTTGTGTGCCAAATATATGTGGATGACATTATCTTCGGCTGCACCAACATGAAATACAGTGATGAGTTTGGACACATGATGCAAGAGCAATATCAGATGTCCATGATGGGTGAGCTGAAGTTCTTCCTTGGTCTTCAAATTCGTCAGCAAAGAAATGGCATCTTCATATCTCAAGAGAAATACCTCAAAGATTGCCTGAAGAAGTTTGGAATGCAAGACTGCAAAGGTTACACGATGCCAATGCCAACAAAGAGTCATCTGGGTCCTGACGCCAATGGTAAAGAGTTTGATCAAAAGGTATACCGCTCCATGATTGGTTCTTTACTTTATTTATGTGCATCTAGGCCAGATATTATGCTTAGTGTTTGCATGTGTGCTCGATTCCAAGCGGCACCAAAGGAATCGCATCACTTAGCAAAGGAGCTTAATTCTTCAATATTTGGCTTACACCCCAACATTAGGATTATGGTATCCAAAGGGCTCAGAGTTTGATCTGGTTGGATTATCGGATGCTAATTATGCTGGTGACAAGGTGGATCCCAAGTCTACATCAGGCACATGTCACTTTCTGGGACGATCACTTGTCTGTTGGTCTTCAAAGAAGCAGACCTGTGTATCACTCTCCACTGCTGAATCGGAATACATTGCTGCTGGATCTTGCTGCTCTCAGCTTCTATGGATGAAGCAAACCCTTAAGGACTATGTCATCCATCTGAAACAAGTACCACTCTAGTGCGACAACGAAAGCGCCATCAAGATTGCCAACAACCCAGTTCAGCACTCGAAGACAAAAGCACATTGAAACTCGTCATCACTTTCTCAGAGATCATGTCATGAAGGAAGATATTGATATCATACACGTCAACACTGAAGAGCAATGGCGAGATATCTTCACAAAGCCCTTGGATGAGAAAAGGTTTTGCAAGTTACGGTGTGAGCTAAATATCTTGGAATCCTCAAATGTCCTGTGATCAGGCACACATCCTAACACGTATGCATGATGGTGACTTAGATGTGCAACACACGAAGTAAAGTATATCTTCAAACAATGAAGACTTACATTCTGAGTGTGAATACATTAACACGTAATTTGACTTCTGAGCGCCACGATAATTGTGCGTCATGTCTGGGTCTAATACTTCCTATACGGTGGGTAACGCCACCACCAAATTCTTCTGTTTGAAGTGTTTTTCTCATGGCGTTACATTTGCTATATCTTCACTTTGGTTTGTCTTCAACATCTTTGTGTCTTCTTGATTATCTTCACTATGTTGACTTGGTTGCGTACTGATATATATTTGAGTATTCTGTCCTCTACAGCATTCACTTATAGCTATGTCTTATTGTTTGAATCTTTTGAACTAAGTGAATGTGATCGGACCCTAATCTCTCTATGCTTTCTACCTCATACTCCATCTATCCAAATCATATGCATTCTATTGAAACGGTCGAATGTCTTCTCTGCATCCTTGTCAGTAGAAGATAAAGAGACAAACATTAAATCTGTTTTAAATGCTCAATTCTTATTGCCTGAAACTTGGAGAAGCCGGAACGACCATCCGACAGTCCAGGCGGGCGTGGGAACGTGGGACAACTCCAAGTATGTTGCATGTTTGCCACGTGTCCCTCAGATGTGAACCGCCAGGGGCACCTGCGTAATTACACTGTGTCGTCCCTTTCTCTATAAATGCAAGTCCAATCGCTGTCAAAATCCTTCTTCCACCTGTCCACCTCGACAAACCCTAGCGCCTCCGCTAGCTCTCGACGACGCTGGCGATGAAGCGCTTAGCTGCCGCGACCTCTCCGACGCCGTCTTCACGCCGGTCGCGAACATCGTCTTCTCCGCCGCCGCCGTAGGTGTCCTCCATCGCCAAGTTAGGGCACGGACGATCGAACTGCTCGGCCTCCTCTTCTACTCCGTCTAGCAGTTCATCATGTGGTAAATAAAAACCCTCCTTTTACCGTCTTTTTGATCCTATAGATTCATCCTCTTTTACCAAAAGTGGTTTCTGCCTCCACGAAGTTGAATCTATCATGTCTGCATCTCATACCATGCCTAGTATATTCACTTATGCTTCACACATAGTTAGATTCCTCACTTGTACTTATTCTTGGATTCGTACAAATCTGGAACCAACTCTCACCATATAAGTGAATGTCTTTGCGCTATGAGGTCAATGTCTTCTAAACTGATTTATCTTCAAAATCTTCTGAGAATGCATATGACCTCTTCCCCTTCCTCGCATCTCTAATGCTGTCACACGTACATGTCCGTGGGATAATCCCTTGGTTCTCATAGTCTGCATTCATTTGCAGAATTCTTACAGCATCACATCAACTCTCCTGAAGCCAGTTCCTGTCTGACCAGCAGACGGAAGCCTTTGACAGTGTTGAAGCCTTTCAGTCTAAACTTCATGGCAACAGAGAAATTGGCAAGGAAGGGTGGCAGACAGCGCCGTGGGGGTACATCAACGGATCTGCCCGAAGATCTCTATGAACTATACAAAACTGATCCCAAAGTAAGCTATGGTCAGCGCAAGACTCGAATCCAATGGATTCGAAGATATTGGGCCGAGCAATGGTTCAAGTACAGATTTGTCACCAAGGAGTATGCTGAGAAGAATGCTATCAAACGTCCCTGGGGGATATTCTCTATAAAAATCTTCAACCCAAGACCAGAACTGAAGTCATTGCTCAGGGGTTCTATCCTTGCATGGTCCGAGGGCCGCAGCCTGCTGATGCCGACCCATCGTCATTGCTATGGTGTCGAGATGACAATCTGTTCAAGCGCAACTTTCTGTTTGCCAAGAACTCGGCCAAGGAAAACAAGAAGTCTTGGGGATTAGACTTCAACCCAGGACCCTCTGCGCCTCGTGCCGATGGAACACGCGAAGCTGAACCAAATCTTGTTGGGCCCTTCTACAACTTAGAAGGTCTCATCACTCATATAAAGGTTCAAGAGGCAGACGTGGATCAACTAGCAGACGATGCTGACCCTGACGAAGCGCCTTCACCACCGAAGCCGAAGAAGCAGAAGAAACCCAAGGCTTTGAAGCCTTCCACTCCACCAAAAGCTTCGCGAGTGAAGCCCTTGGCCAGTGCTCCTCCTGCGCCAAGTGTGCAGTCTGAAGATCTCTCTCGCATCTCCAAGACCGAGAAGAAAAAGAAGAAGCCCATGCACTCCTCTAGTCCTGCTCTGACTCCTGCTGCTGTTTTGAGGAATGAGAATGAAGCCATTGATCTGTCGAGTGACGACAATCTTACTAATGACGCTCTTAAAAAATTGATTAAGAGCAAGCAAGAGGCAGAAATATTCAACGATTTGCCTCTCTTTAATGTGGTAGTAATAAACAACTTCATTGATAAGTGGTTTGACACCCCCAATCTCAGCTTTGATGATCTGCAACTTCCAATTGGCCTTAGCGTCTCCTTCCACGGCGCCATTGCTCCTGAGCTATCTCTTGCTCAGAAAATTGTTGAGCTGAAGCACAAGATTGATTTTGAAAAGGCTCAGTTCAAGCAGCATATGGCGGGCTCGATTGGCGGATGTCCGAACTTCAAGGTCATCTTTGCATGAGCTTAAGGAAGCGTTCACAAGAAAGCGTGAAGAAGCCAAAGGTTCTTGTGAGCGCATGAAGATTCTTGCTGCCAAGTGCGTTCAAGCTTACAATGAAATTTGAGAAGCGCAAGGCTCTTGGGCGTCCAGGCATCGACCCCAGGATGGCTGCCAAGAAGAAGAAGCCATCTGTGGACCAAACTGAACCATCCAGGCGGGAAGAGCCTCGCATTGTCTTCCCTTCTAGCATGACAGGCGTGAAGCCTAAGGTCCCCACAGTGGCTTCAGAACTTCAGAAGACAAGGGCAGCTGAAGCCAAGGCCAGAAAGCGAAAAACCAAGATCACCACTGACGAAGCTCCACCCACCAAGAAGTGCAAGACCAAGAAAAGCAATTGGGATGCTCCCACAGAGCCCCTTGTAGTCGAGCCAATCTCTGTTGCTCGTCCAGAATCTGCACAGCAAGAACGACGTATGATAGTTCATGAGCCTGCTTCCACAGAGGCTCCTGAAGCTGAAGACATTCCAGCTGTTGACCCCACATGGTGAAGACATTGGTCACCAAGACAATGTTGAAGATGATGAAGTCCTTCCTCAGATCGAACACAATGTGGTATCATCGCCTGTTCTCACGAACAGCGAACTCATCAGCATTGGTCGTCCATTGACGCCAATTGCTCAGGATGACTCATGGGTTGATCACCCTCAAGAATCCCCATGTGATGAAGAAACACCAGTTACTCCCCCGCCACAGGTCACCGCTCCGGTGATTGACCATGAAGACTTTGAGGCCCAACCAAGTCGCCTGCATTTCGCAGGCTTCGCAAAGGACCAAGGCCACAAGTCAATCTGTCAAATGTTCCAGAAGGAGATGTGCACCAATCTGTTTCACGCCAAGTGTTTCCTGAAGCCTCTCCAACTGTGGACATCCCTGAGTCTGAAGCCAAAGAGGCTGATGATATTCCGGCTGCATCAGCCGATGACCAAGAAACAAGAGAGGAAGAAGCACGTGTTGCCACACCCTCTACCAACCAAGTTGTTCTCGAGGAGAACGTGTCCCACCCTCCAGCTCCTGAAGTGGAGGTTACCAATACTGAGGCGGCCACCAACACCAACGCTGAAGCCAATGATGTTGTCATGGCTGAAGCTAATGTGGCGCCTGAAGTCAATGTGGTGCCTGAAGTGATATCACCTGAAACCAATGCTACACCTGATGCCAATCAGCAACCTGAAGCTACAACCACTGCTCCTGTTCCGCCTCCAAGGCCACATACTATCGAGCAAGCATACAACTATGGCCAGCCAATCACTGTCAAATGGCCTCTTCTTGTTCCTCCACCTGCTGCTGGTCCTCAATTTGATTACCATGTCGAGCACAGGCCTTAGGTTCAGAAGCCAAAGCCAAGACTGCCCAGGTTTCCACGGACTGCCACTTCACCAGGGTCATTGTAAGTGCATCTAGTGACCCTTAGTGATTTTGGTGTATTGAAGACTTATAGGTTAAGTAACTAATGCGTTTGTGAGTGTACACAGGTCTATAAGTCTATGAGGAGTTTGATATTTACAGAGAAAGTCGACCCTAAAAATGAAGTTCTTCATCCAAGACTTTGATATTCAAGACTTTACGAAGACTTTGAAAGTGAAGAAATTGGTGTGACCTTGAAGACTTGGTATTCATTTGAGGAACATGAAGCGTGAAGACTTTTGTTTTCGTAGTTTCATTTTCTCTTTCTTGAGTCATAGGAAACACCGTCTTTGTTAAAGGGTCGAGGAAATACTAAGGAAAAATTTCCATTTGATGGTCAACTCAAAATCCTACACCTACCAATCCCTTCGAAAGTGAAGCTTTTGGAAATCTCATACAGCTTCAGTCAATTTCTTCAAAGGATGTAGACGAAGCTCTTACAGTCGTGAGGAATTTGTTCGGCCCGAGGAGTTAGGAATTCGCCAAAGGCGAATTGCCTACGATGAGGAACATGATAGCCCCGAGGAATTTGAGAGTCAAATTTCCGACCGTTCTTTGTCTTCTTGGCGCCTGTCCCAAAATATCTTATCCACCTAACGGTCATAAAGGGCATTTATGTCTTATCATGTCGGGCTGCTCCCTAGGCTATAAATAGCCCCCTACAACCACTAGCTGGTTGGCTGCTCCGAGAGAACTTGACACTTGTCATTTGAGAGCAACCCATCCTCTGAGGACTTTGAGAGAAAATCATCAAGTGAGGAAAAACCCAAAAGTGAGGAAAACCCCAAAAACCAAACCCCAACAAACCCAAAGTGATTGAGCATCACTGAAGAAATTGATCCTGCGTGGATCCGACGCTTGTTACCTTTGAAGACTGTGCTTCTTCCAGACGGTTAGGCGTCATGGTCTAGAGCATCCAAGAGGAATTGTGGATCGCCGAAAGTGACCAAGTCTGTGAAGGTTTGGAAGTCGCTGAAGACTTACCACGAGTGATTGGACGAGGTCTGTGTGACCTTAGTTCAAGGAGAATACGGTGAGGACTTGGTGTCCTGAGCTGCGTGCTCGGTGATCGGGTGTCCGGACTGTGTGTCCTCGAGTTTAAATACTCACCGCTCCAACCAGACGTACAACCCAGACAAAGCAGTTGGAACTGGTCTACCAAATCATTGTCTTCACCAACCTAATCGGTTCTATTTCCTCAACCCTTTCATTTCCTCATTACTGTGTTGAGCATTTGTTCATATCTGTGTTTGAAGACTTTGACTGAAGACTTTCTCAATTTCCTCAGCTCAATTTCTTCAGTCTGTTTGTCTTCATTTATCCTGTGATTACGCTTTCTGTACTCTGTGATTGTCTTCATTTCATCATGATGACTATGCTTGTAATCTGTTATGCTTACTTCTGAGTACTTATTCTGCTGCAAGTAGTTCTTCGCTAAGGAATTTCCTCACCGGCAAATTCCTCAGTGAAGAATTCATAAAAATCGCCTATTCACCCCCCCTCTAGTCGATATAACGCACTTTCAATTGGTATCAAAGCAAGGTACTCCCTTGTTCTGTGTGATTTTGGTTTAACCACCTGGAGTTTTAGTTATGTCGACCGCAGGTATGATCAAGGTCTCGGCAGGGTGTCCTACCTTCGATGGGACGGACTACCCCTCTTTGGAAGAACAAAATGCGAATGCATCTTGAAGCAATTGACAACGATCTACGGTATGTTGTGACAAAAGGTGTTTCCTCGGTCACACCTTCTCTCGAATGATGCTGATGTGAAGAGATTCAAGCAACTCGATTCTCAAGCGAAGAATATCATATGTGGCCATCTGAGCAAAGGTCAATATGGAAGAGTGAGTGCTTTGGAATCTGCCAAACTCATATGGGACAGGCTGTCCAAAGTAAATGAAGGTGTTTCAACTCAGCGTGACTCTCGAGTTGATGTTCTTTGGAATCTCTTCAACCGCTTCAAAAGACTCGACAACGAAAATGTTCAACAAACCTTCGATCGCCTCACTGACATCTCAAATGAGCTTCAAGCACTTTGGGTGCCTTGACATCACCGACCATGAGGTGGTGAAGAAATTACTAAGATCGCTTGATTCCTCATTTGATACTCCGCACCGATGATACAAGAACGAAGCTGACTACAAGTCTCTTGATCCTGCTGATATCCTCGAAAGGCTAAATACTCACGAGTTCCAGCTTCTTTGAAAGAGAGATCTCTATGGTTACGGCTATGGAAAAACACGTGCCACGAAGGCCAAGGCGTGTCCGAATCTGAGAGTGAAGACTCTGGTAGTAGCCTAGGAGATCCTGAAGAATTTGGCGAGGAGCTAGCACTGCTCGTGAAGAAATTCCAGAAATTCTCAAGACGTGGTCGCTTTGGAAAATCCTCAAGAAGCAGTGATTCCTCATCTAGTGACTATAAGAGAAGACTTTGTCACAAATGCGAGAAACCTGGTCACTATATCCAAGATTGTCCTCGATTGGGAAAAGGAATTAAGAAAGAAGAAACACAAGGATTACAGTTACGATGGCGTGAAGAAGAAAAACAAATCATCAAAATCTTCATCATCAAAATCCTCAAAACCTTCTTCTCACAAGAAGAGCAGCTCCAAAAGGCTCGGGCATTCATTGGCAAGGAAATGGACTCTCAAGCTGAATCGAGGAAAATGAGGAAGAGGAGGAGTCTGAAGAATCCGAATCTGGTGTGGCTAGTCTGGCTCTTGCTCTGCTTTTGTTAGCAAGTCCATCTTCAACATCAAGAAACCGACTCCGCCGACAAGCCCGATGAGGATGATGATGACTACGCTCCCACCTATTGCTTCATGGCAAAAGGTGCTAAGGTACTAAATTTCACCTCCTCTGAATCTAGTGAAAATGAATCGATGAGGATCTCAAGCCCAGCTACTCTAAACTTGCTAAGATTGCTATAAAACAACAAAGGGCTTTTGAGAAGGTTCGAACATGCTAGATAAGAGTGATGATATGTTAGGTGAAGAAATGGATCGCACTCAAGCCACGATCGAAAATCTTCGAGACTTGATCTAGGCTTGACACCTTCAAGGTCATCATAACACTCTCTTATCTCGATCATGAGAAACTTTCTTATGAATTTCTTCAAAGAAAGCAAGATCTTGAGAAGCTAAGAGTGAGTTATGAAGATCTTCGAAGGAGCGCGATTCATTACTTGCTCAACAAATCAACGCTTCTCAAGAAGAATTTGTTCCTCCATGCTTAAAGTGCATTGAGCGTGAAACTGCTAATTCTTCACCTGAATGTTCAAATGCTTCAACTGTTACAAATTCTTCACCTGCCTCTGCTATCACTAATTCCTCATCCGAGGACATTGCTAGTATCACCGACGATGCAGATCGAAGGAATTGTACATGACAGCATGTACAAAAGCCTCAAAGGGCATCGACTCTTTGTGATGTGATTAAAATGCAGATCCTCAATAGGAACCCTAGGAAAGAGGGCATTGCCTTTGAGAGGAAACTCAATGCTGATGGAACATATTGGAAGCCTGAGCAGTATCCCAAAACCTCATGGGTTGCTGCAAAGGGACCTCCAGTTGATCCATCTACCTTATCTGGTTTTACGTGCGAATTTCCTCATTCTGCTGATGAGTCATTTGACTCCAACTATAAACTGTTCAAAAATCAGAATGGTGAAGTATTTGCTAGATATGTTGGCACTAATCTGCGAGGAACGGTTCCCCTATGAAGAAAATCTGGGTTCCCAAGAAGTGTCTTGAAAGTCTTCGTGTGAATGTCCTCATGACACCACCAAAGTGAAGAATAGGAACCCCAGATCAAATTCTTCATATGGACCAAATTCTTCATATGGATCCAAGTCCTCATACGGACCAAATTCCTCACGTGGATCAAATTCCTCAAAAGGATCAAAGTCCTCATATGATTATCATCGTGCTAACAACTCTGCTTCGCAGGTAGAGCTAAGGGCTATGAACATGTGCATTATTCTTCAAACCAATATGTTCATAAGTCCTCGAAGAATTTCTCTTTATTCATATGCTTACCCTAACCCCTCTTATGTGAAAGCGAAATGGTTTGGCCTCTATGCCACCATTCTCGTATGGTGCTTTCAGAATGATGAACTCTTTGCCACCCCTTCAGATGTGGGTGGTGAAGAAAAGAACTAATCTCTTCTGCGAGGTCAGGTCTCGGGCGTGCCTAAACGTCTCAAGAATTTCTTTGGGGGCACGACAAAATGCACGAAAGGGCCTTGAGCTAATCATGATGAAATGAACTTTCATTTCACACGTCCTCCTCTTGCTTATCTGAATCTTGGTCGATGAAATTCATCTGATGAACTTGATATCATATTCTACAATGATGAAGAATATGAGATTGTAAGTTGTACTAATTCATATGAATGATGATCAACCCAAAGCCACTGAGTGGGTTCTCGATAGTGGATGTACAAATCACATGACCGGTGACAAGAATCTATTGATGGATGCTACCTTATCACCGTCACATCTGAAGCATATCATCTTCTTGACAAAGGCAAAAGTCGTGTATTGGGACTTGGTAAGGTTGCTATCTCTAAGGACATGCACATGGACAAAGTCATGCTTGTTGAGTCTTTAGGATATAACCTCATGTCGATCTCAATGCTTTGTGATCTTGATATGGTTGTTATCTTTGGCAAGTATCATTGTGTTGTGATTATGGAGCGACAATTCCAAAGTCTTGAAGGCTTTAGGAGAGGAGACTTGTATATTGTTGACTTCTCTCTGAGGACCACAACCAACCGTGTGCCTACTTGTAAAGCTTCGTAAGGCTGGCTATGGCATCGACGACTTGGTCACGCAGGCATGAGGAATTTGCACTGCCATGCGAAGAAGAAGCATGTCATTGGCATTGAGAATGTCAAATTCCTCAAGGATCACCTATCTTGAACTGTGAAGCTGGAAAAATGACCAAGGCCAAGCATCCAATGAAGACTATCATGACCACTACTCGTCCTTGAATTGCTTCACATGGACCTCTTTGGTCCCAATCATTATTCATTTGTCGTTAATGAAGCATCACTATATGGCTTTGTTATTGTTGATGATTACTCTCGTTACACATGGGTACACATTGTTACTTACAAAAATCAAGTGCAGGAAGTCTTCAAAGCGATTTTCCTCGAGGGCTTCAACTAACTTTGGTGTGAAGATCAAGCACATCAGAGTGACAATGGAACTGAGTTCAAGAATTCCGGTCTTGATGACTATCTTGATGAACTTGGTATCACTCATGAGTTATCTGCTCCTTATACTCCTCGGCAAAATGGCATCATGGAGCGCAAGAAGCGAACTCTTGTTGAGATGGCTCGCACTATGCTTGATGAATACAAAATGCCTAGTCGTTTACGGATTGAAGCAATTGACACTGCATGCCACATCATCAGCAGTATATCTTCACAAATTCTTCAAGAAGACTGCCTATGAACTCCTCACTAACAAGAAACCTAATGTAAGTTATTTCAAAGTCTTGATTGCTAAATGCTGGATTAGAGATCCTCACCACAACTCTAAATTTGCACCGAAAGCACATGAAGGTTTTATGCTTGGTTACGGAAAGGACTCGCACACCTACTGAGTCTTCAACATCGCTCTTCACAAGATTGTTGACACTTTGTAGATGTGCGGTTCAATGAAACTAATGGCTCGCAAAGAGAGCACCTACCTTACATGTTAGGCGAACCAGCACTGAGGATTCTATCAGGTTCAAGGCAACCGAGGATGTCATTCCCTCTTGAAGAATTGATTCCTCATGCGTGAAGAACGTCGAGCTGATGCACTGAAGATAATCTTTGAAGAAAATGGTGCCGAGGAAAATGATCAAATTCCTCGGCGACAACCAGCTCATCCTCGCGTTGCAAAAGAAGTGCAAGTTGACAAGATCATCGATGACATTGAAGCGCCAGTCCTCTCACAAGCTCAAAAGCTTCACATTTATCTAACTTTTGTGGGCACTATGCTTTTGTCTCTATCAGAGCCCTCTAAGGTAGATGAAGCATTTCGGAGCCGGAGTGGATTCAGGCCATGCAAGAAGAATTACATCAGTTCGAGCTCAACAATGTCAAGGAACTGGTCAAACATCCAGATCCTCGCAAGCATAATATCATTGGCACAAAGTGGATCTATCGCAACAAGCAAGATGAAAATGGTCTTGTGGTGAGGAATAAGGCACGACTAGTAGCTCAAGGCTACACGCGAGTTGAAGGAATTGACTTCGATGAAACTTTTGCACACTGTCGCTAGACTTGAGTCTATTCGCATATTACTCGCCTATGCTAACCATCACAATATCACTTTATATCAAATGGATGTGAAAAGTGCATTCCTCAATGGTAAGCTTGAGGAAGAAGTATATGTTGCTCAACCCCGTGTTTTGAAGATCCAAAGAATCCCGACAAAGTCTTGAGACTCAATAAGGCCCTCTATGGCCTCAAGCAAGCCCCTCGAGCGTGGTATGATACATTGAAGGAATACTTGTGAAGAATGGCTTCACACCTGTTCACTCGATCCTACTCTCTTTACTAAATCTTATGATGGTGAACTTTTGTGTGCCAAATATATGTTGATGATATTATCTTTGGCTGTCTTGACCAACGCTATAGTGATGAATTTGCCTACATGATGAGTGAAGAATATCAAATGTCTATGATGGGAGAGTTGAAATTCTTCTTAGGTCTTCAAATTAAATCAACAACACAATGGCATATTCATATCTCAGAGAAATACCTCAAAGATGTCACGAAGAAATTCGGCATGCAAGACTGCAAAGGTGTCAAAATTCCTATGCCCACAAATGGCCATCTATGCAATTGATGAAAATGGTATTGACTTGATCACAAGGTATACCGCTCCATGATTGGTTCCTTATTGTACTTATGTGCATCTAGGCCAGATATAATGCTTAGTGTTTGCATGTGTGCCCGATTTCAAGCTACACCGAAGGAATCACACCATAAGGCTGTGAAGCATATACTTCGATATCTAGCTCACACACCAACACTAGGATTATGGTACCCCAAGGGCTCTACTTTTGATCTCATGACTATGCTGGTGATCGTGTGGACCGCAAGTCAACATCTGGTACTTGTCATTTCCTCGGACGATCTTTGGTGCATTGGTCCTCGAAGAAAGCAGAATCTGCGTATCACCGTCCACTTGAGCTGAATACATTGCTTTGGCTCGTGTTGTGCTCAATTGCTATGGATAAAGCAAACCCTCAAGGACTACGGCATCAACGTGAAGAATGTGCCTCTCTATTGTGACAATGAGAGTGCCATCAAGATTGCTCACAACCCAGTTCAGCACTCGAAGACAAAGCACATTCAAATTCGTCATCATTTTCTTCGTGATCATGTGTTGAAGGGCGACATCTCCATCGAAAGCACGTGAAGACTGAAGAACAGCTAGCTGATATCTTCACTAAGCCCTTGGATGAGAAGAAATTTAGCAAGTTGCGGTGTGAGCTAAATATCTTAGAATCTTGAATGTTCTTTGAAAAGGACACACATCCTAACACTTATGCAAAATTGATGACTTAGATGTGCAACACATGAAGAAAGCGTTTTTCTTCAATCAATGAAGAATAACACTCTAAGTGTGAAGAAATTAATGAAGAAATTGATTCTCGAGAACCCTCGACAATTGTAATGCGGTGTCTGAAATCATCATTCTTATCTGATTGGGTCACGCCACCACCAAAGTTGAAATCTTCAATTTGAGTTTTTCCTCAGTTTTTCAAATTCTTCAACTTTGCAAAGTCTTCACTATTTCCGTCGTCTTTCTTCATTGGCTATATATATATATGGGTTTATGTCCTCTCTGACATTCACTTATGGCTATTTCCTCAAGTCGCTTTTTATGCTAAGTGAATGTGATCGGACCCTTCCCCTCTATGCTATACTCAACCCAATCCATTCACAAATTCTTCATGTGCGTTCTACTTTGAAACTTCGTTCAAAATCTTCACTGTGTCCTTGACAGCTGAAGAAATTGCGAACGGAACTTTAAAACGAATCTTATCCAAACCTTCATTTTTGCCGCTCAAACCGTTCCGCATCCCACGATGCATTACTTTATTCACCCACGATCGTACACGATCTCCACTACACAGTACGTGGGTGACACATGTCGTGAGAAGGGAAATGGTCAGGCATGTTCGTCCCTAAATCTTGAGCGACCCGTTTTCACCGCGTCTATAAATATCCCTCTCCCTTCCTCACTCTTTTACTCTGCTCGACCTCTCTCTCCCGCTCGAGCTCCTCAAACCCTAAGCGCCGCCGCTTCTCCATCGTCACGGTGAGGAAAAGCTTCATCGCCTTGACCTCGTCGCCCGACGTACTTTCGCGCCGACATGAAATCTTCACTCCGCCGTCGCCGTGGCTGTCTTCCTCCGCCAAGTTAGGGCGTGGAAGATCTGAGCAGACGAACTTCCCAACTGTTCTTCTCGATTCGTCGTGTTCTTCACTTCGGGTAATTAAAAGTTACTTTTATTACTCGCTTTGATTCTCAAATTTTCTTCAAATTCTTCAAAGGTGTTTATTCCTCAAATCTTCACACATATGAACACCTCAAATCTCTTGACTCGTTTCTCTAAGCTATGATTTTCTTCAAGATTCCTCAATTGTGTGGATCCTCGATCTATACAACTCGAACCTAAGACAAAGAACGCTTAGTAAAATTCTTCAAGGCTCATATGTTCAAATCCTCAAAACTTGTTTTTATAAACCATCTGAGAACGCATATGACATCTCCAAATTCATCGCACCTATAATCTGTTCACAGTACAAATGTCATTCTTTGAATCCTAGGTTCTCATCAACTTAACTCATTTGCAGCGTTCCTCGAAGAAAAACTGCACACTTCTTGAGAGAACTCAATTGTTCAATTTCCTCAAGCAAGAAAATGGCAGATGGTAAGAAGCCACGAAGGGAGGAAAGAAACTGAGGTTATGACTGCGTTTGAAATCCACGAGGAAATATATGCCGACTCATCGCACACCGGATGAAGAAAGCAAAAATCAACGCAAGGTGCGTATTCGTAAGATTGAGCGGAGATGGGCACGGGAATGGAGGGAATATAGATATGTAACTCCTAAGTACATGAAGAAATTCGCTCTTAATCCTCCATGCCCAAGAGCTCCTTTGGCACCTAGCCAAATAGCTGATCCCACAAGCATCAAAGCGAGGTGAGGACTTTCACGATGAATGGGCTAAACGCCAAGCAAAATTGGCAAAGCAAGCAAAGGAGGCGGTGAAGAAATTCAATGAGGATTACTGCCATTCTATCGCCACAGAGGTCTCGGTCAAACCGAGGAAATCAATGCAAAAGAAGCCTGCTCATAAGCCGAGTGCTTCATCATCTGCTACCCTCACGACCAAGTTCCTCGTGACACCTTCCAAGCAAATTCCTCAAAGCTGCTGCTGCTCCACCAAAGTCCTCAACAGCTCCGTCAAAACCTTGGGTTCCTGTGCACCTAGCTACATGTCAAAGGACTGCTGGCTTTTCAATTGCCTCAGGCGTCTCTGCAAGTTCCTCAGCAGCTCCCATTTCTTCAACTGGTCCGACTCAGCTGAAGACCAAAGCAACAGCTGGACGAGGTCCTCGGCCTAGCCCAAAGAAGAAAATGGTTGCATTCCATGTGCCATCGATGATGAGGCATCGATGAAGAACTCATGGAATCATCGAGAGACCGTCACGTAAGGGCCGCTAGAGCCAAAGGTACATCTGTGCCCTTTGCTATTGGACAGAAGAAAGTCCTCGACTTTATTGATCTACGGCACAATGATCCCAATACCCCTCGCCTGACCTTCATTTGACACTGGACAAAGTCATATGTTGACTCACTTCATAGCTGAAGAAAAATGGAAGTATGAAAAGGCGAGGGAAATCAAAAAGGCTCAATACAGGAAGGAGAAGTTCACGAAGAAAAGCGTTGTCAAGATGACACACGAGGAGCTTCTCCAGTCGGTGAAATTCAAAACCTCAGCAAAAACTTCGATTCATACTATGCTGATTGGCAAGGAGCCAAGGTCAGATTCGTCAACCTGACGAAGAAACTCACAAATGTTGCAGTCCCAATGCAACATGAAATTCCTCAGGCTGGAGCCTCAGCTTAGCCTACTGAAGAAAATGCCACCACCGCTGATGACGCTCAACTGCCGATGAAAGCGTTGATTCGAGGCTGATGATCCCATTCCAGCCCCGAAGAAATTGCGGGGCACCCACTAGTGGTGCACCAAGAAATTGCTCAAGACAGAGGGAATCAGTTGCTCTGAAGAAACTGAACCAAATTCCTCGGCTCCTCCTGCGCCAACTCCAACTCCAATTCTTCCATCCGCCCGATGTGAAGAAAACCAAAGGCTGCGAGCGAGCTGATGTGAAGAAAAGAAAGCATCAGCGTCAGATTCTTGGCTGTGAAGAAAATGAATCCAATGACCAGCTAATTCGAAACTCCAATTGATGCTGTTCCAATTTCCTCCATACCATCAAAGGAAGTTGTTCCTTTTGGAGAAGACTATGAGATCCCAATAGGATCCGATGAAGAACATCAGTATGCTGCTTCATCAGAGCAACTTGATGAAGAAATTGAAGTGGATGCCATCCCTTCAACCCCAGTTATTTCCTCATCAGACTATGAAATTCCTCAGGCTGATGCTGAGGAAATTGAAGATGAAGATGTGGATATTGGATGCACCACACCAGTGTTCAATGATGACTTTTGGGAAAGTCAGCATCCCAATACTCCTCTCTTCACCCGCTCCAACAGATTCCTCGGTCCCCTGCACAAACAGTCCGAATCGACTCAAGAAAATCAACCCACTGGTTACGTGCATGAAGAAATTCCAGCCACTAGTGCCGATGAAACTGCTCTTGCCGCTAATCCTCGATCGCACTTTTGTTGAGGAACAAGAAATTCCTCGACTGAAGAACCTGAACTTACGATTCTGAGGTGGTGATGCAACTCACCGACACCCTCTTGCCCAAGCAAAAGAATCCGTTCTCAACCAAGCAAAAGTTCAAGGCTGAAGATTTCTTTGCCGAGCACGTATTCTTCACCGAATATAATCCTTATGATTACGCTCGCATTAGGAAGAGGCGCTTACGGACTGCCAGCCAAGCCAACTTCTATTCCTCGGTGCTCTTCAACAAGGATAAAATCTTGATCATGCTCATATTCCTCATGTGGATATGGAGTCACTGCCGAGCTTTGAGCCGGTCCTCGGTGTTCTTCACGACGCAGACTTCTAAATTTCTGCACCGATATACGTGGATCGAATGAAGAGCTAATTCTTGATTTTATGCAACACCGCACATCACGGAGACGCGAAGACGTGAACTCATGGGTCTTAGATTGGATGACCGAAAATACTCACTACAAGGCACCGACAACTGAATTGCTTCTTGCCCTACCACTCGATCCTCCACTTGATGGTGCACGTCGTATCTATGACGAACCGTAACTTACAAATCACTATATGCAAGTCTTGATGAAGCCTTTGAAGCCAAGGCAGGCCCTAAGAACCAAATTCCTCGTCAAGGAATTATTATATGTGCCTCGGACAGTCTATCGTATTCAGCGAAGACAATGAGTCCAATCAAAGGTCACGACTCGAATGATGAAGAAGTCGTTGGCATCATGAAGAATATGCTTTTCAACATCATCCATGGCGTTCCGTCAACTTCCATGATTTCTTCATGAGGACTCGGCAAACATTGCTATGTCACCATTTGAGCTGAAGCCTTATGCGCCTTGGATTATGAGATTCATCGGGACAAGGTCTTCACTCAATTACAAAGGCGATACTTTGAACCACCGCAGCTACTTGCCCCGATTGAAGTCCTCAAGCGGACAATTACCTCGGTGATGACAAGGGCAAGGCCACTTTGCTGTGATCGATGAAGGCATTCGGTCCATTGGATGGACAGTTTAAAGCGACATCCTACTCCACCAATGATGACTACTGCCACACATGATTCAAATAAATACCTCGGTCAAGCAAAATCCTCAAGCTCGCACCCGAGGTGATGATCGATCGTGAGTTACTCCTCGGTCTTCATCGGAAGGTTGATCGTAATCATAAGTGGGTCAAGCGTCAATTTGGTACTCTTCTTTACAACATGACCTCAACACACAATGCAGTGAAGAAAAACCACTACTACCTTCATGAAACCTTCAAGCGCACCTTGGCTGTTCTTTCACATGTCTACAGTGAAGAAGAACTGACTTCAATGGGTCTCAAGGAAGAATTTGACTGGTCTGCACCTCCTCCGAAGAAATTCAAGAAGGTCAAAGTTCCTTCCTTGGTGGCCAGCTCCTATTCTTCATCTCGCGACACTGATGAAAATGAAGATTTGGAAGACACTGCTGCTGGTCCTACTTCAACAAACAACCCCGACAATGCTGGCGCTCCGTCTTCAACTTGAAATTCTTCAAGAGCGTTAGTCCTCAGTTTCGATCCCTTTGGTCATTCGATGACAAAGGGGGAGAAATTTGAGTTAGTCTTCAAGCGGGTCTAGTTTTTGTCTATATACCGTATTTTATTAAGTTACAACTCTCGTTCTTCTGAAACCTTTTATTGGATCGAGTTGTAATCTTAAACCCGATGGTGCTTTGATACTTTTGATGCATTATGCTCTTGCTCTATGTTACGATTCTCGTGAGCTCCTTGAAAATCTTCATAGCAAATCGATTTGAGCTCGATATTCTTGATGCGTTACTTTGCATAACATCAAGCACCATATTTCATCATGCATTTCAAATTCTTCATATTATATGTTAAATGCGTGTATGAATTACAAGATATAGGGGGAGATCTCCATGATTCAATTCTTCAAATGTGCATTGCCTCAAAAGCAAATTCCTCACTATGCACATCTTCAAGGGAGTTCTTCTATATCTTGCAATCAAATTCCTCATTATCAGTATTTACAATTCATATGTTTATCCCGTTGAAAACTTAACCCATATTGTCATCAATCACCAAAAGGGGAGATTGTAAGTGCATCTAGTGACCATTATTGATTTTGGTGTATTGAAGACTTATAGGTTAAGTAACTAATGCGTTTGTGAGTGTACACAGGTCTATAAGTCTATGAGGAGTTTGATATTTACAGAGAAAGTCGACCCCTAAAAATGAAGTTCTTCATCTGAAGACTTTCTGAAGACTTTGAAAGTGAAGAAATTGGTGTGACCTTGAAGACTTGGTATTCATTTGAGGAACATGAAGCGTGAAGACTTTTGTTTTCGTAGTTTCATTTTCTCTTTCTTGAGTCATAGGAAACACCGTCTTTGTTAAAGGGGTTAGGAAATACTAAGGAAAAATTTCCATTTGATGCTCAACTCAAAATCCTACACCTACCAATCCCTTGAGTGAAGCTTTTGGAAATCTCATACAGTTCGATCAATTTCTTGATGTAGACGAAGCTCTTACAGTCGCCGAGAATTTGTTCGACCGAGGAGTTAGGAATTCGCCATGTCTGAATTGCCTACGATGAGGAACATGATAGCCACGAGGAATTTGAGAGTCAAATTTCCGACCGTTCTTTGTCTTCTTGTGACTGTCCCAAAATATCTTATCCACCTAACGGTCATATCATTGAAGGGCATTTATGTCTTATCATGTCGGGCTGCTCCCTAGGCTATAAATAGCCGCCCCCTACAACCACTAGCTGGTTGGCTGCTCCGAGAGAACTTGACACTTGTCATTTGAGAGCAACCCATCCTCTGAGGACTTTGAGAGAAAATCATCAAGTGAGGAAAAACCCAAAAGTAAGGAAAAAACCAAAACCAAACACCTACAAACCCAAAGTGATTGAGCATCATCAAGAAATTGATCCTGCGTGGATCCGACGCTTATTACCTTTGAAGACTGTGCTTCTTCCAGACGGTTAGGCGTCATGGTCTAGAAGCATCCAAGAGGAATTGTGGATCGCCGAGTGACCAAGTCTGTGAAGGTTTGGAAGTCGCTGAAGACTTACCACGAGTGATTGGACGAGGTCTGTGTGACCTTAGTTCAAGGAGAATACGGTGAGGACTTGGTGTCCTGAGCTGCGTGCTCGATGATCGGGTGTCCGGACTGTGTGTCCTCGAGTTTAAATACTCAGCCGCTCCAACCAGACGTACAACTGAGACAGCAGTTGGAACTGGTCTACCAAATCATTGTCTTCACCAACCTAACTGGTTCTATTTCCTCAACCCTTTCATTTCCTCATTACTGTGTTGAGCATTTGTTCATATCTGTGTTTGAAGACTTTGACTGAAGACTTTCTCAATTTCCTCAGCTCAATTTCTTCAGTCTATTTGTCTTCATCCTGTGTTATCCTGTGATTACGCTTTCTGTACTCTGTGATTGTCTTCATTTCATCATGATGACTATGCTTGTAATCTATTATGCTTACTACTGAGTACTTATTCCGCTGCAAGTAGTTCTTCGCTAAGGAATTTCCTCACTGGCAAATTCCTCAGTGAAGAATTCATAAAAATCGCCTATTCACCCCCCCTCTAGTTGATATAACGCACTTTCAGTCCTTCAATGCTAATGGCTTCAAAGCGCACAACACCTTCTTCGATAGCGCCAAGAACCCCTACTCAAGGGCAAGGATCTCCTCTGATCGATTTTGGAGCTATCAGCAGCGCGGCTGTTATTCATGTGTTCTTTATGATCAAGGGCGCATCTTCCCTCACATGCGTCTTGACTGCGAAGCCATTACTGGACTGCCATGCCTTGAAGAAGCCCTTGACTGCTTTCGTGATGCGGGTTTGCTTACCTTTGTGACTGACAAGGAGCATTGGAATGAGGAACTTCTGCTTCAATTTTATGCTACCCTCCACATTCGCGGATACAACAGGGATCCGAAGAATTGGGTCCTTGAGTGGATGACAGACAATGTACATCATGAAGCCAAAGCCTTTGACATCATTGAGCTTACCAGCCTGCCCACTCCAGGAGAATTATATGAACCTGGTTGTCAGCTTCACCGCAATGCATTAGAGAGCATCTTCCATAAGCCAGAGCCCAACATGAGCCAAATGCTGAGCATGATGAAGCCTCTGCCACCTGACGCTGATTACCCAAAGGAATTGTTTGTCGACAACCTGGAGTATCTGCTCTGCACCATTTATCACATCATCACGCAAACTCTATGGCCTGTCAAAGGACATTCATCAGCAGCAAAACATGAAGGGGCAATGAAGACTTTGGTCTTTTATATCTTCAATGGCATCAGCTTCAATACTCAAGACTTCTTTATCAGATAGTTGGTTGCGTCTGGCTCTGATCTTTTTGGCCTGAAATTCTATGCTCCGTGGGTCATGCGCCTCATCAAGCTTCACTCGGCTGTCAACTATCAGCCCTCTACTCGCAACCATCTGATCTTTACGCGAGGAGGTTGATATGTCAGTTGAAGCCATATACCCAGAGCCTGCCAAGGAGCCTGTTTGTCTTCACAATGCTGATCACCAAAGCTTCTCGCAACCCATTGAAGGAGTCCAAGTAGTCACTCGTGTCTATCCATTGGCTAGAAGTACTCGCTTACCTCACCGAGCTTAGACTGAAGCCACTGAGAGTACGATCGCTCAAAGGCCTCGGAAGTGCTCTCGTGTTCTAAATGACCGAGAACTTGTTGTGGCACTGCATCAGAAACAAGATAAACATCACTTCTGGCTGAAGCGGCAGATGCAAAGCCTCTTGGTGGACATTAATCGCATTCACAATCTTGCCCCCAAGAATGCCTTTGTTACACATGAAACCTGTCGAAGGTCCTGGAAGAGTTTGACATTGCTGAGTGATGAAGAAGACCTTCAAGACAATGGCTTCACTGAAAGATTCAAGTTTGACACCACTCCCCCAAGGAATGTTGTCTTACGTCGAACTTACTTCTCTTGAAGACTCTGACTATTCCTCCTCCGCTGCCATGGTGAATGCCAGAGTGATTGATGATCAAGATGATGCTACTTCACCACCTCAAGCTTCAGCGCATATCGACACTGCACCAAGTTCGTCTGCAATGCCGAACCCCTACGCCGACCCTACAACTTCTCCTACTCATACGGGAGCAGTAGAAGCTCTATGTCTTCAAACCTTTTTGGTTCTTACTGACAAAAGGGGGAGAAGCATATGAGTTGATAGTCTTCAAGCGGGTCCATAAGGGCAGTTGCTTTATATTTTGCCTAGTGTTTACAACTCTCGCTTTTGATACATTTGGTTCTTTGAGTTGTAACACTTAAAACTTGATGGTCATCTACTACGTTTTCTGCTATTCTGCAGTGCGATGATAAATTCCGCACTTAGTCATATTGCAGACGTCCATTTTTCATTATGCATGTCATTATCTTTGTTATACCAAATCATGCATGATGAATTGTCTTCATAAGTTCAAGAGGATCTCCACAAGTACAACATGCCATGTGCATTTGCATTCCAAAAGCAAATTACTGATATGCACATCTTCAGGGGGAGCCTTTTGCTACTTATGAAGACAATACCTAAACCCTTACAATTTCACATACTTTATGCCCGTTGAAAACTTCAACCAGTTTGTCATCAATCACCAAAAAGGGGGAGATTGTAAGTGCATCTAGTGCCACCCCTAGTTGGTTTTGGAGTATTGACGACAAACCTGGTTGAGGGACTAATGTGTTTGTGAGAATTGCAAGATAACACAGGTAGTAGTCCCTCATTGATTCGGTTTATCTACCGGAGATGACCCCTAAAAATGTATGAAGACATTGACGATAATGGTGGTATACGAAGATATTCACATTGAAGTCTATGACAAGAGAAGACATTGCATGAAGACTATGGAGCGCGAAGACTTAGTTGTTTTGTTGTTTCCTTTTCTTCTTTGTTGAGTCATAGGAACCACCGTACTGTTAAGTGGGGTCCCAGTGAACAAAGTCAGAGTGACTGAAGTGATGCTCAACCAAATCCTATGTCTTCGAGCGAAGACAATGAGAGCAAATCTTATCCAGAGCTGGATGAGTCAGCTTTACTTGTAGCCCAAGTCAAGCTGCCGCGTGTGTTTGAAATCTGACCGTTGGAACACGTGTCAGTTCCTTAGTGACCCAGGGTCATTTCGGACAAATCAGATCGGGTTACCTAGTGGCTATAAATAGCCCACCCCCTGCACCATAAATTGGTTGGCTACTTAGAGTTAGTGCACAGCTTTTGTCGTTTGAGAGCAACCCACCTCCAAAGCTTTTGAGAGAGAGAAATCCTTGCGAGGACAAAGCCCAAACACCTAGAGCCAAAGAGTGTTTGGCATCATCAAGTCTTTCGTCATCGCGTGACACGAAGACTTGTTACACTTGAGGACTATGAATCCTCCGGCCGGTTAGGCATCGCGTTCTGAGCATCCAAGAGTCATTGTGGATCGCCCGGTGAACGAAGTCTGTGAAGGTTTGGAAGTCTACCTTGAAGACTTACGAGTAATTAGGCGAGGACCGTGTGTCCTTAGCTCAAGGGAATAAGGTGAAGACGCGGTCTTGAGTTGAATCTCAGATCCCTAACTGGACGTACAGTTGTCACAAAGAATCGAACTGGTCCAACAAATCCTGTGTCCTCAACAAGCGACTGGTTCTATCCTCTCTCTCTCTTTACTTAAAGTTTGTCTTTGTGAAGTCATTGCCTGTTTGCTTTACCTGTTTTACTTCACTGTTTGACTTCAATCGTTGTTTGGCTTCATACCATCTTCCATCCTGATCCTTGCGACCTAGCTGCTATTAGTCTTCGTGCTTTCACTTCATTGCATACTTGACTATGGCTTGCTTAGGGTAGTTTACCTTCCGCTGCATATCAATAGGATTATTTCTATCGTTTGTCTTCGAAACTTCCATGTTTTGAAGACTTTCATAAAATTCGCCTATTCACCCCCCCCCTTCTAGTCGATAACTAGCACTTTCAAGTACTGACGTATGAACCACTGCACATGCCTAGTAGTAGGAGCACTGTGTATGTTCAAGTGGTTGCCGTGTTTCGCACTCCTTCATCATAAGAGTGGAAACGCTTGCTGTAATCATTTTTTTCTTCAGAAAAAACAGTGGACACGCTCTACCATGCGGATCCTCCTCCACGGTTGTCGGGAACCTTGCTACTCACTTTTGCCGACGTGTGGGACAACCAGCATCAGGGTCCACCAGCCATGCACTAAATTATTCCGTAGTAGAGTGCCCAACTGCACGGTAGACTACCCCGATCGAAGCGTCACAGTAATGCCCAATGAGCCGTCAAATCACAAAACCCCCTCCTTTCCAGCAGTAAGTTGGACGGACGAAGCAACCATCATTTCACTCTTCTCTCTCAGCTTCCTCTCTTGAAGAAAACCCCCACTCAGTTCTCCCTCATCTTGTTCCTCATTTCTTCAAGAAAACCCCAACCTACTTCCGCCATTGTTCTTCTCTCCCAAAGAAGGAAAGGTGAGCGCATCAATGGTGTTGATTCTAGCCAAGGCCCGGTCTTGCAACCCCGAGACTGATCCCATAACTCCCTCTCTGTTCTTCCTTTGGTTTTGTGATTATGGTTTATTTTCTTTTATTTCTATTTAACAGTTTCTTGATGGACGCTGGAGCACCAGCCGAAGTGATGTCTATGGCTCTGGCCAAAACCGTCGAGGCTCATGGTATGAAGAAGCGCAAGCACCCTGCCGAGACTACCGCAGAGAAGCTCAAAGCCATCGCCCTGTCCAAGCCCCCCTCTCCAGGATCCCTCATTAAGCAAGTCGAGGTAATATCTCTTCTTGACGATCTTTTTCTCGATCTTGATCGTGTTTTTTCATCTAACACGCAGTACTAGTACTAGCAGTACAACTTTACAGGTGATCTTGCATGTGATTTTTGTGTGCCAAGTGACGGTTCTAAATTCCTCTTTTGACCAAAACATGCGAGAGGTTGACACTGATTTCTTATAGATTACTTTCAACTACTTTATGAACATCAATGCTACCTTTGAAGAGGGTATATTTGCCTCAGTAACTTGTGTTATGGATATTGCAAGTAATCCCTCTGCTCTCATGCCTTTGAAGACATTTTCTAGTGTCTTTGTTCACTCATTTCTGTGCGTATATGTAGTCATATATTGGGTATAATATCGAAAATGATCTTATATTTCTGAACGGGGGTAGTAATAAAATATTTGGTTTCTGTTTGAATTATAACCAGGTCCGCGGTGGAGATGTAGTTCTCAAAGTCATGCCGTGTGAACTGGAAGACCCGAGGATGAGTTCTACTACTAAACTATCCAGCTGTTGTGTCCTTATCGCCACGTGTCCTGAACTAGTGTTTTCCTATAGCATTGTTGTCAGGCGTGTTCTCGAGGCTGTCCTTGACCAAAACAATTTCCTGGTTGTGCCTTCGATTATGAAGGGTGTGTTTCTTGTAAAGCTTCCCGACAAATCTGATGCGGCCTGTCTTCATCGTCATGTTTATGAGTGGAAAGACCACTCTGTTAGGTTCTCCAAGGTTGACGAGATGGTGATGGTGCCGGTAGACATCTCTCACGAATTCCATGGCCTAGTGAGTTATGCGGGGTTCATCCCGTATGTCGGTGGCAAGAAATAGTCTGCAGAGTTTAATTAGTTCAACTTTGCTTGTTTGTAGTAAGTACTATTGTTCAGTACTTCATTTGTGTTTGTGAACCCTGTATTGTTTAGTACTGCCGCTTTTAGTGTGTGGTTAGTCCTGAGAATAGTCTATGTTAATGTCTGTTCACCCAATTTAGTGTGTATATTTTGAAGTATCCAGATCATCTTTTTTGTGAGGATGGTTTATCAATTATGGTTACACTCCAATATCTGTATGCATTGCAGGGTTTATCGCACCCACCAGGATTTCCAGTCCCTTGGATGTTCGGTCATACGATTTGTGAGGACCTTTGGACTATCCTGCTTGTGGGAGTAGGCGGGGGCCCTGCATGCCACGCGTAGTTCGACGATCAATCATCTCTTTAGTACTTCAACATAGTGATTTCCTGGTAACGGTTCACTCGTGTCACATCAAGTAAATCTTATTGATTTACTGTCTAAATCTTATTGATTTAATGTCATGTTTTCTTTCTTTTGCTGCAATTTTACGTTGCAGGTTTTGCCATGTGACATTCATCACAGAATAAACCATTTGGTTTGCTCTACGGTGGCTATTTTTGCAGGTTTCACTTCTTATGTCGTGTCAGTAATGAAGGCACTGTCCATCACTTATATTACTGGAAAAAATTGGATCAGTTTGTTGTCTGGGTACAAGCTGAATCCCTATGATGAACTGGAGTTTGGTTTAACAAATACGCCACGATTAGTCCTTCTCGCGTTTAAAAGAAATGAAGAAAAAAACTGGATCACAGTCATGGAGCCTAGTCAAGTTGGAAAGCTGATCATAGCACACCAGACACGATCGCCGCTGTCTCGCACATCGGTACCACCTTCAGCAAAAGATCGAGCCCCGGCAGTTGCTCTAGCACTGACAGCGGCAACATCTCAGCCTGATCTAGCTGAGGATTGGGCACCGACCGCGTCAGCAGATCAGTCTGATCTACCAGAGGATCGGGCATCGACACCGGCACCTGCTCCGACACCGGCACCAGCTCTACAAGGAGCACCATCTCCGGCAGCAGCGGCGGCACTACCAACAGACCAGCACGGGCACCAGCAACGGCTTCGGCACCTGCACCAACACTTGCACTTGCATCTGCTCTGGCCTGTGCAGCGGCAACCGAACGAGCAGTTGCACCGGCAACAGACTGGGCTGCAGTTTGCACTTCATATACCAAAGTCCTTACAAAAACCGACATGTCCATCTTCTTGGTAAGCATTGGCCGCCCAAGTGCTTCGTTCTTTTTTCTTTCCATGTTGTTTCACATGATTCACTGTGTGATCTAACTATTTGTGTATGTCTTCTTGTTTGCAAACAAAGAATTCCTAGAGCAACGAGGGAGTCATTCAACAATCCGGGCGACCATGGCCAAGTTTCTCTTACCATGCGCAACCTTGGTGTGAATGAACATGCTCAATATACCGTAAGTACAAAGGATGGTCGCATGATGATTGATACTAAAGGATGGTCAAGGTTCAAATCTAAATCATATCTTGCGGTAGGGGATGATGTCAAAATAGAACTTTCTCGGCAAGGAGAGCTGGTCCAAATCAACTTTGAAATTCTTGATGGCGACGCATAGCTGCCGAATTGATCTATCCTCCGAGAGATTTTGATGTAATAATCTGGCATGGTGAAACAAGTGTCCTGTGTGTATAAGTAGTACGATAGTATTATTTATCACATGGTATATCATTGATAGAATTGCAACTCGATTGTTCGGTTAGGAACCGGCGTTCGATTTCATTCCAACATTTGTCGTGCTTTATTCAATTTTGTGTATTCGCCTTGCGACAACATCTAAAACCAGCGCCAGATCGTTAAACTTGCAATATGAAAAGCGCTGAGGTAGAACACATGGGCCCCAAACATGCAGGCCCACCGGATCAGGCCCAAAGTCGAGCAACCGTGAGCACTGTCGAGTATTATATTCTCAATTTGAACCCCCATAATGCATGTGTGTTTCACGTAACATCAAGATGCATTTGTATGAGTATTTTATCTTGTGAGAGAAAAGGATGAATGAGGGAAGGCCTTATTTGCAAATGTGGAGAGGTGTGTGGGTACCTTTTTGCAAAATTGCCATAGTTTCCTTCCTATCCGTCAGATATAAATCGGACAGCCTATATTGTAAGATGGCAGGCACACCATCATCACCAACTCATCTATACTGTGTTAAAAAAACTGTTTTTTTTTATTATATATGTTATATATATTCCCCTTGATTTTTCTTATGTATAAAGTTGTGATATAAAAGATTTTTATATTTCTTTACAGAGGGAGTATCTCTCTGTCAAAAATATAGTATTTATGTGTAACTAGTTACTCCTGTCTTTCTACTTCCTTTCACTGATATGTGGGGCATCCGACAACGGGGACCACGTGCCATATGCACCAAATTAGAGTGCACAACTGCACGGTAGACACACCCTGGTCGTAGCGCCGTAGTAATGCCCAATGAGCCGTCAAATCACAAAACCCCCCACCTTTCCAGCTTTAGCGATGGTCGGACGGAAGAAGCGGCAATATTTCACTTTGGGCCTGAATCCCTTCTCCCTCGTCTGCTTGTTCAGAGAAAACCCCTCTCGGTGATTGCATAGGGTTTTCTCATGGAGAACCAGTGCAATTCTTCATCCATCCCGATAAATCCAAGTCCCTTGGTCGCGGGTAATCCTAGGATGGCAGCCGCCGCCGTTGATGCATTTTTCTTCCTACTGAATCTAGTGTGTTTCATTTGCAGTGTCCAAAGTGCGAGGACCGTACAGGTTTCTGCGCCCTCGGCGAGACGCCACACTTGTTCCTTCTCATCCTACCACAAGATTTTAAAACGCGCACAGTATTTTCCTAGAATCCTCTTTTCTATCCGGGAGGGTGGGGTTTTTTGAACATGTTGTCGACTAATTTGGAAATTTGGATTGCTATATTTCAATAAAAGGTACTAGTACGATGGTCAACACTGATGTGAAAGAGGAAATTATTTCTAGATTTGGATAGGGAATACATTGTGTTCTCATATTATTTTTCCTGCAGTGCATTACTTGCTCTGCCAGAACACATGTACTCAAGATGCTCGGCCTTTCCATAACTGAATACACCAGTTTAATGGTCATAGTGAAGACAAGCCATGGATATAAGTTCCAAGTTGGGTTGATGAACCAAGAAGATCGCTGCTTTTTTTATGGCCGAACTTGGATAAACTTTCTCAAGTGTTACAGACTGAAAGTTGGCGCACGAATGTGGTCTCGTCTTCACTACGATCTTCCACCCCGACGTCGTTCCAATTGTTCATCCATGTTAGTTTTGTATCTGGTTCTTACTTGTTGCCTCGATTACTTCTTACTCCACCTATTCTGTCTAACTAATCACAATTTAACTTTAGAAGTAGCAACGAATCTCTCACGAAGATGCTACTTCTAACTAATATTTTGTTATAATTGGTGGCACGTGTAGGTTTTTTCAGAGTTAAGCAGGTTGTTCGTTTATTTTTTTTTCTTTGTGAAAATGAGCCCAGTTTATTTTTTCTGAAGAATACTCAATCCAGGCCTACTTATTTTTCTACGCCCTGATGGGCTGCAACTCTTTCAAGACGCCTGCAAATCTTGAAAGTAATATGAAATGGGTTGTAAATATAAAAATGATAACAAATTGGCAATTACTTTATAATTTCTTAATTTTTTCACATTTTTAGATTCCTATTTCACTGGGCTTTAACCTAATTTAAATATATCTTCAAAGTACTTTAAATCTGGCTCGACATTTAGGTATTAAAAATAGTTTGGAACCCACAGAAATATGCGAAATCTCGTTTAAATTTTTAACCCTGGCCCTAGCCAACAAAAAAACAGACTGCAATAAATTGCATAAGAAGTTGCAATGAGGTATATATAAATTATTAAAAAAATAGGGAATGGTCTGACTTGTGGGCCTATTAAGTTGATGCGTATGCAAGATTTTTTTACTTATTATACATGTCAACAAACAATTCTAGCAGACATAACCGTTGGATGTCAATCCAACGGCCGTCGTGTTTCTTCAATCTCTCATCTTCTTACTCCAGCCGCCAAATCCAGCGCCAGCAGGACCGCCTGCTCTCGTCTCCCATGGTCGGCTGTGCTGCTGCGCAGGCCTCACCTCCCCTACTACTCCCACCGTTGGCCAGGGAATCCCTCTACTCACCCGCACCCCCTATTATTCTGCGGTGACGACAGCCTCACACCGCAGCCGAACCAGTGAACCCTCGTACTCCTCTCCGCGTGGGCTTCCACTGCCGCATCTTCCCCGGCTCCGCGTCGTCCCCTTCCTAGGCCTCGGCGTCGTCCACCGCCCTGGTGCTCTCGGCGCGGTGTGGTCAACATGATCAAGGAACGACTTCCATCAGAAGAGTACTGTACATGGAGAGGCTGACAGCTGGGTTCAAGGTCGCAGCAAGGAAGTGCCTCCTTATTACGTGCAAAATAGTGATTCCTCCACCTGACAGCAGGGACCCACCGGACGGGCCACCGTATTTCATGAAAAAAAACGTTTCCCCCCTAACTGCTGGGACCCACCAGCTACATCTTCACACGCAAGGAAGTGCGTCCATATTACGGGCAAAAAAATGATTCGGCCCCTGACTGTTGGGACCCACCAGCTACATCTTCGCACGCAAGGAAGTGCACGGCGGTCGGGACCCACCTAGTCGAAGCGTCGTGGCGTTGTCATTACGGGTCGCGACGTTAATGCATTACATACGATCGGTCTGTCTGCAGGCTGCAGCGATGAACCGTGGCCGTGTAAGGAAGGGCATGTGTCATAGTAGAGGCGCGTACGTAGCATGTACACGTACGTACAACGACCAGGGTATAAGAAAGTAAATTCGGCCACGTGCGTACATACGGGCGGGGTCTCGGACGCCTACTCACGCATACGTATGGCCATGGCTCATGTACATGGCTGGGTCGGAACGGAGAAGCTGCGCCGTCGTCATGTTCATGGGGAGGCAATGGAATGCGTCGTGTTCATGGGGAGGCAACGCAATACGTCGTGTTCATCAGGAGCCAACCGGCTTGGACGGAACAGCCGATGGAAACGAGGCCTGGCATACCGTAGAACGGAGGAAATGGCCTTGTGTTTGACTGGCCATGGTCGAAACAGGATCCTGCTCATCGGGAGGGTGGCGTGCCATAAAGCAGAAGAACAGACTTATGTTGGGCCTCCTACGGTCGGCTTGAGGTCCTGTTGGACCGGGAGGGGTGTGGCGTGCAAAGCAGAGAAATGGACTTGTGTTGGAGCGCTACGGTCGAAATGGGGGTCCTGTTCATCGGGAGGGGTGTGGCGTACCGCAAAACAGGACTCCACAGGATACTGTTCACCTCCACCGTCGACCTCCTCCAGCCCCCACGGGCTACTGTTCCTCCACTATCGACCTCCTCCAGCCTCCACCTGTGACTGTTCATCCACGGGCTCTTTTTCATCCAACCTCCACCGCTCCTCCACCGGCTACTATTCAACCAGCCCTCTCCACGGGGTCCTGTTCAACCACCCCACCGCCACGGGCAATTGTTCATCCAGTCCTCCACCGGCTACTGTTCAACCAGCCCTCCACCGGCTACTGTTCAACCTTCCCTCCATGGGGTCCTGTTCATCCAGCCCTCCACGGGGTCCTGTTCATCCACGCCCAACCGGCTCGATCGATCAGGGTCCTGTTCATCCAGCGGCAACACCACGGGTCATGTTCATCCAACCCCCCACCGGGAACTGTTCATCCAAACCCCCCTCCCCCAAAACAACGCTCACTCTTCATCAAGGGAAGGAGGCAGCAGGTTCAATCGGCTTCAGTTAGCAGCAGTAGCGAACGAAGGAATCGCTCGATCGGGTTCAGTTAACAGTCATCAATCAATCGCTTGGGTTCAGTAACGCGTAGCCTGCAGTGCAATCGCTCGGGTTCAGTAGGCGAACGCCTCACTCGGGTTCAGTTAGAGCCCAACGCCTCGCACCCATGCGCGTACGTGTACGAGAGAAACGCGCATCGCTCGGCCCCCGACCACCCACCATAACCGGGAACTCCCCGATATTTTCCTCGCCCTCGCTTCTACCATGGTTTTTTCGTCATGGACGGCCCAAAGAATGTCATGCAGCTACGTCTCCAGCCCGCCCAGGACGAAAAGCCCATTTTCTATCATGATTTTTTGTCATAGAAGTAGGAGCCCCCCACATCTATGATGATATCGGGTTTTGTCACAATTCTCATCATAGAAGTGTCATAAGTATGACAAAAAAAATTCGTTCGGCCCAAGGTGTCACGGATGTGTCTTTTTTTTGTAGTGAGAGCTGCACCAGCAACATCCCGATGGCCATGCTCCACAAGGTACAGGTGAAGGGGCTACTAAATATAAGCAGAAGGAACAACTGGATCAACATTATAAATTATAGTTTCTTCTTTAACTGGTACCTGTCCTTTGATTTCTTCTTTAACAGGTGGGTGATATTTATACCACTTCTCTTTAGGGAGATCAACATGAGTAGCAAATGATTCACAAAAGGAGGCTACTATCTCAGAGTCAAGTCCATATTTAGTGCTAAACTTTTGAAAAGCATCGGTATTCATAAAAGATTTAAGACAATCATACTTAAGCATAATACCCGACTCTTTACCTTTGTTGAGTTCCCAATCTTCCGAGTTGCATTTAGTTCTTTCCAAAAGATCCCACCGGAATTCAATAGTCTTCTTCACAAAAGAACCAGCACAAGAAGTATCAAGCATGCTTTGATCATTACGAGAAAGGCGAGCATAAAAGTTCTGGATAATAATTTCTCTTGAGAGCTCATGATTGGGGCATGAATATAACATTGACTTAAGCCTCCCCCAAGCTAGAGCGATACTTTCTCCTTCACGAGGCCAAAAAATATATATATAATTCCGATCACGATGAACTAGATGCGTAGGATAATTTTTTTGGTGGAACTCCAATTTCAAGCGATTCCAATTCCATGATCCAATATTATCACATAGCCTATACCATGCCAATGATTTTCCCTTCAAAGATAAAGGGAAAAACTTATTCATAACTTCATCTCCGGGTAAACCTGCAAGCTTAAACAATCCACAAATTTGTTCTACATATATCAGGTGCATATCAGGATGTTCGGTTCCATCTCCTTCATAAGGATTAGCTAGCAGTTGTTCTATCATACCCGAAGGAATTTCATATTCAATATTTTCAGTAGGTGCAGTAGATTGAGGGGTAGCTAATTGTGGTTCCGGACAAGGTGAAGATACCCCGAATAAACCCCTCAAAGGTTTTTTTTCCATAGTAACAAGTGACAATAAATTTCAGCACACTATATATAAATGTTTCCTTACCAAATTCCACTTACCAAAGGCGCTTCACTCCCCGGCAACGGTGCCAGAAAATAGCCTTGATGACCCACAAGTATAGGGGATCAATAATAGCTCTTTTCGATCAGTAAGAGTGTTGAACCCAACGAGGAGCAGACGGAAATGACAAGTAGTTTTCAGTAAGGTAATGTCTGCAAGTGCTGAAATTGTAAGTAGTGGGGTAATTTGATAGCAAGATAATTTGTAATGAGCAAGTAACGATAATAGTAACAAAAGTGCAGCAAGGTAGCGCAATACTTTTGAGGCAAAGGACAGGCCAAAACGGTCTCTTATGATAAGCAAAGCGTGCTTGAGGGTACACGGGAATTTCATCTAGTCACTTTCATCATGTTGGTTTAATTCATGTTCGTTACTTTGATAATTTGATATGTGGGTGGACCGGTGCTTAGGTGTTGTTCTTACTTGAACAAACCTCCCGCTTATGATTAACCCTCCCACAAGAATCCGCAACTATGAGAAAAGTATTAAGAATAAATTCTAACCACAGCATTAAACTTTTGGATCCAATCGGTCCCTTACGGAATAGCGCATAAACTGGGGTTTAAGCTTACATCACTCTCGCAACCCATCATCTAATTGCTACTCCACAATGGATTCCCTTAGGCCCAAATATGGTGAATTGTCATGTAGTCGACGTTCACATGACACCACTAAGGGAATAACAACATACATACTATCAAAATATCGAACACGTATCAAATTCACATTGTTACTTGCAACATGATTTCTCCCGTGACCTCAAGAACAAAAGTAACTACTCACAAATGATAAACATGCTCATGATCAGAGGAGTATTAAATAGCATAATGGATCTGAACACATAATCTTCCACCAAATAAACCATATAGTAATCAACTACAAGATGTAATCAACACTACTAGTCACCCACAAGCGCCAATCTATAGTTCCGGTAACAAGATTAAACACAAGAGATGAACTAGGGTTTGAGATGAGATGGTGCTGTTGAAGATGTTGATGGAGATTGCCCTCCCCAAGATGGAAGAGTTGTTGGTGATGATGAGGACGATGATTTCCCCCTCCGGGAGGGAAGTTGCCTCGGCGGAATCGCTCCGCCGGAGGGCAAAAGTGCTCCTGCCCAAGTCCCGCCTCGAGACGGCGACGCTCCGTCCCGAAAGTCCTCTCCTTATTTTTTTAGGTCAAAATGACCTATATACTCGAGGATTGGCACCGGAGGTGGGCTTGGGTGAGCACAACCACCAGGGCGCACCCAGGTGGGTTATGCCCACCTGGTGGGCCCCCTCTGGTAGTTGTTTGCTCCAATAATTCTTAAATATTCCATAAAAAATCTCCGTGAAGTTTCAGCTTGTTTGGAGTTGTGCAGAATAGGTAGCCTGATGTAGCTTTTTCAGGTCCTGATTTCCGGCTGTCGGAATTCGCCCTCTTGGTGTGTACCTTGTAAATTATGAGAGAAAAGGCATTAAAATTACTCCAAAAAGCATGATTATGGATAAAAACATCATAAATAACAGTAAGAAAACATGATGCAAAATGGATGTATCAACTCCCCCAAGCTTAGATCTCGCTTGTCCTCAAGCGAAAACCAAAATCGAAAAACATGTCCACATGCTTTGAGATAGAGGTGTCGATAAAAACAAAATACGGACATAGAAGCATGTTGATTATTATAACAGCAACAAAATTAGACATAGGAATTTTATCATATACTTCTCATGAATAAGTAACAGTTCATCACACAATCGAAGTATAAAGCAAAAACTCTATTAGAAACCAACAAACTATGTTCTCAGTCAACTTTGCAACTACAATTCATCATCTTTTCAGGAAGGGTCACGTGTCGGAGCCTTTAGGCAAGTCCACATACTCAACCATCATATAGTCTTCTATGATTGCTAACACTCACCATGTACACATGAGCAAAATGTTTCAACCGGACACATAGAAAGATAGGGGCTTATGGTTTGCCTCCCAACATATTCACCTCAAGGGTGGTGTCAACAGTAATAACTCATGCTATCTATATTCAACTGGACATATGTGCCTAGATCTTTTCTCACCACATGATGCTTGCCAAAGGAGAAAAGTAAAAAAGGAATAGAAGGAAAACTTTGACTCTTTGCATAAAAGTAAATACATAAAAGTAAAATATAGGCCCTTCGCAGAGGGAAGCAGAGCTTGCCATGCGCTTATTTGTTTGTATGCACAACCCCTTAGTGCAAAAGAACGTCACGTTGCATTGCCACTTTTGATAGCGACCTTTATTATGCAGTCTGTCGCTTTTATTCTTCACCATCACAAGTTCGTGCGACGCTCAATTTTCTCTTACACTAAATAATCTCACACATTTAGAAGCAATTTTTATTGCCTTTTTGCACCGATGACAACTTACTTGAGGGATCTTGCTCAATCCCTAGGTAGGTATGGTGGACTCTTGAAAATAAGATTTGGGTTTAAGGGTTTTTGGATGCACAAGTAGTATCTCTACTTAGTGTAGAATTTTTGGCTAGCAAAGATAGGGGCAAGCACCACATGTAGAAGGATCTATGACAATATGACTTCTATGTGAATATAAACAAACATAAATCATTAATTTGTCTTCCTTGTCCAACATAAACAATGTTGGCATATTTTGATGAGGGCTCACAAACACAAAAGATTTCTAGGATAGTATATTTATATGTGTATCTTCTCTTCCCTTATTAATTCTTTCATGAGTTGCATCATTGACTAATGTTATGTTTTTCAATCTCTAATAAAATTTTCTACTTATACTTTTCCTTATGTGGTGCCATCACCTACCATAGGATTAGTATGTGATCTTCTTAATTTAATTCCTTTCTTGTTTTTCTTTCGTATTTTTTTCTTTATTTGCAACATGAAAGTAAAGAAGCAAAAACTCAAACTAAACTTTATTATATAACTTGCACACGATTACAAGGATAGATAACTAAGCAAACTCTCAAAGAAGAAAGAATCAAACTAAACTTTTATTCATCCAAAGAAAAAGATCGAACTAAGATAAGTAAAAGCAAAAAGATAGTGGGATGATACGATACCGGGGCACCTCCCCCAAGATTGGCAGAAGCCAAGGGGAGTGCCCATACCCGATACTCAATTCTCCTTTGGTGATGAAGAAGAAGGTGGTGGTGATGAAGCGATTCTGTCCTTAAGGATCAAGAGATTCTCCAACCGACGGATGATGCTCCGGAGATAGATGATATGCTCTTGATGCAAAATATTTTCATGGTGAGATACTTATTTTGTATGCGAACTATTTCAATGACGCGAAAAGCTTCAATCTTGGCAGGAGTAAGGTGAGTAAGGTAGGGCTTAAGGATATCTTCTTCCTCCTCCTCGGCCAGCAGTGCTTGTGCTACCACCGGGGATGGATCTATGGTATCTCCCTTGCCCTTTTCTCCCTTGGCGACGTTCGTAGGCTCGTCCCTCTTCGTCTCGATCTTCATCAACCAAGCATCTTCTTCCATGTTGTTGGGGGAGCAGGAAGACATGATGCCTGGCCGGATAAACCTGACCGAAAATAGCAAGAAAAGAGAACAGAAGATTTCTTCGTGATATGATGGTTAACAGGTTCGGGAAGTATATATAGATTTTTTTTATCTTGGGGGACAAGCATATGGAAGAAAAACAGAGTCCAGAAGGTGTCCCAGGTGGGCACAACCCACCTGGGCATGCCAGGCTTGTGCCCACTCGGGGACACTTCCTGGAAGTTTCTTTATTTCCAAAATTCTTAAATATTCCAAAACTGATAAAAAATTATTTTTGTGGATTTTTTCGAGTCCGTTTACTTACCGTATCACGTACCTCCTTATTTTCACGAATCTGGAGTGTTCCGAAAGGACTCTTTTATATGTTCTTCCGGTGTCAAAGTTTGGATAATATTACTTTCAACATTAATGTGCATACCTGATATATAATGCTTTATTCGTTGCCCATTGACAACCTTCGGGTTAGTACCTTTGGAATTATTTATTTTGATGGCTCAAGACCGATAAACTTCCTCGATGACATAGGGGCCTTCCCATTTTGAGAGGAGTTTTCCTGCAAAGAATCTGAAATGAGAGTTGTACAAAAGAACATATTCCCCAACTTTGAACTCACGCTCGGATTCTTTTGTCATGACATCTTTTAACTTTCTCTTTGAATAATTTTGCATTTTCATAAGCTTGGGTTCTCCATTCATGTAATGAGCTTATATCAAATAACCTCTTTTCCCCAGCAAGTTTGAAATCATAATTGAGTTCTTTGATTGCCCAATATGCTTTATGTTCTAACTCAAGAGGCAAATGACAAGCTTTTCCATAAACCATTTTATAAGGAGACATACCCATAGGATTTTTATATGTTGTTCTATAAGCCCAAAGTGCATCATCTAATTTCTTAGACCAATTCTTCCTGGACCTATTAAATGTCTTTTGCAAAATTAATTTTATTTCTCTATGGCTAAGTTCAACTTGACCACTAGACTGAGGATGATAAGGTGATGCAATTCTATGGTTAACATCATACTTGGCAAGCATTTTACGGAAAGCACCATGAATAAGTGAACCATCATCAGTCATTAGATATATAGGGACTCCAAACCTTGGGAAAATAACTTCCTTAAGCATTTTAATAGAGGCGTTGTGATCAGCACTACTAGTTGGAATAGCTTCTACCCATTTAGTACCATAATCAACAGCAACCAAAATATGTGTATACCCATTAGATGAAGGAAAAGGTCCCATGTAATCAAATCACCACACATCAAATGGTTCAACAACAAGTGAATAATTC
The DNA here is from genome assembly GCA_021605145.1 of Aegilops bicornis. Lineage (NCBI taxonomy): Eukaryota > Viridiplantae > Streptophyta > Magnoliopsida > Poales > Poaceae > Aegilops > Aegilops bicornis. Next base: position 631,295,840 of record CM038672.1, read on the forward strand.
ATAGGCATTTCTTGACGCTTACCGATATTACCTATTCTTTGACATTCATCACAAGATGAGATGTACTTATGGGCATCCTTGAAGAGAGTAGGCCAATAAAATACAGACTGCAATACCTTATGAGCAGTTCTATCTCCAGCATGATGCCATCCATAAGCTTTGGAGTGACATTTCCATAGGATTTGTCCCTGTTCATACTCAGGTACACAACGTCTAATAATACCATCTACTCCTTCTTTATAAAGATGTGGGTCATTCCAAAGTAGTATCTTAAATCATAGAAGAATTTTTTCTTTTGTTGGTATGTAAAGCTAGGTGGTAAATATTTAGCAACAATGTAATTAGCATAATCAGCATACCAAGGAGTACCATGAGCAACATTTATTGTAGCTAACTGCTCATCAGGAAAACTATTATCAATAGGTAGTGTGTCATCAAGCACATTTTCAAGCCTAGACAAGTTATCAGCTACGGGGTTCTCATCTCCTTTCCTATCAGTGATATGTAAATCAAATTCTTGTAACAAGAGAACCCATCGAATAAGTCTAGGTTTAGCATCTTTCTTTTCCATAAGATATTTAATAGCAGCATGGTCGGTGTGAATGATAACTTTAGAATCAACAATGTAAGATCTAAATTAATCACAAGCAAACACCACTACTAGAAATTCCTTTTCAGTAGTAGCATAATTTCGTTGAGCATTGTCTAGAGTTTTACTAGCATAATGAATAACATTCAGTTTCTTATCAACTCTATGTCCTAAAACAGCACCAACAACATAATCACTAGCATCACACATAATTTCAAAAGGCAAGTTCCAGTGAGGTGGTTGAACAATAGGTGCAGAAATTAAGGCTTTCTTGAGTGTTTGTAAAAGATTTGTAAGAGGCCTAGACATTTTAGGAAAGTCTTTGATAAATCTCCGGTAGAAACCAACGTGACCAAGGAAACTACGAATACCTTTGATGTCCTTAGGACATGGCATTTTCTCAATTGCATCAACGTTAGCTTTGTCCACTTCAATACCCTTCTCAGAAATCTTATGACCCAAGACAATGCCTTCATTAACCTTGAGAGCATTAATGATGGATTTATTACTCTCATACCCAAAGTTCGGTCACCAGAGACAGTTTCTGATTTCCGGCCAATTACTTTACTCAACTTCTGCCTCAAGGTCATCACGAAACTTCTCGCAAACCGGCTCCAAAAGCTCATTCTTAAAATTGTTCATCGAAATCAGTATGGGTTCATCAAAGGTAGATCAATACAAGATTGTTTGGCCTGGGCATTCGAGTACATCCATCAATGTCAAGCTTCAAAACAGAAGATTGTCTTGCTAAAACTAGACTTCGCTAAAGCATTTGACATGATCAAGCATGATGCCATGATTAAAATTATGGAGCACATGGGGTTTGACGCCAAATGGCTTGATTGGATCAAATGCATCTTCTCCTCGGGAAAATCTTAGGTCCTCTTAAATAATGTTCTAGGTCGACAATTCATCTGCAAATGTGGTGTTCGTCAAGGTGATCCTTTATCACCCCTCATCTTTGTTCTCACAGCTGACCTTCTTCAAGCTGCTATTAATGACGCGTTCCGACAAGGCCAAATACAGCTGCCGTTTCAGAGACCAAACCAGCATGATTATCCTATGATCCAATATGTCGACAACATGATCATTATACTCCCAGCTTGTGCTGACCAAGCTAGGACAATCAAGGGCATTCTTTCAGACTATGCTGCTTCTATTGGTTTAAAGATAAATTTCCACAAGTCCACTTTAATCCCAATCAACTGTGAGCCCGGTTGCTACAATGACATCGCCTCTATCTTCGGCTGTAAGGTAGGTTCTATGCCCTTTACTTACTTGGGATTGCCTCTCGGAATAACCAAGCCTACGGTCCAAGATCTCATGCCTCTAGTCTACACGATGGAAAGAAGAATGACCAGCACTTTAGCCTTGATGTCCTATGGCGCAAAGCTGTCACTCCTCAACACGATGATCACGTCGCTCACCATCTTCGCTCTCTGCACCCTCAAATTCCCACCAAAGATTCTAGAGCTGCTTGATAAACTCAGAAGAAAGTGCCTTTGGACAAAAAAGACTGAGCAAGGAGATAAATGTAACTCTCTTGTGGCTTGGGACATGGTCTGTCAACCAAAACAAAGTGGTGGTCTCGGCATAATCTGTTGGGGAATGTAGTAATTTCAAAAAAAATCCTACGCACACGCAACATCATGGTGATGCATAGCAACGAGAGGGGAGAGTGTGTCCACGTACCCTAAATGAGACCGAAGCGGAAGCGTTAACTGTAGCGGTTGATGTAGTCGTATGTCCTCACGATCCGACCGATCAAGTACTGAACGCACGACACCTCCGAGTTCTGCACACGTTCAACTCGATGATGTCCCTCGAACTCCGATCCAGCCGAGCTTTGAGGGAGAGTTCCTTAGCACGACGGCGTGGTGACGATGATGATGCTCTACCGACGCAGGGCTTTGCCTAAGCACCACTACGATATTATCAAGCTGGACTATGGTGGAGAGGGCACCGCACACGGCTAAAGATCCAAGAGATCAATTTTTGTGTCTATGGGGTGCCCCTATCCTCCGTATATAAAGGGGGGAGGAGAGGGCCGGCCAACGGGAGGAGGCGCGCCCAAGGGGGGAGTCCTACTCCCATCGGGAGTAGGACTCCTCCTTTTCCTATTTGGAGAGGGAGAGGGACGGAAGAGGAAGGAGGGAGGAAGGAAAGGGGGTCGGCCCCCCTCCCAATGCGCATTGGGCTTGGGGGGGGCTCCCTTGCTCCTTTCCCCTCCTTTCCACTAAAGCCCATTAAGGCCCATATACCTCCCGGGGCGTTCCGATAACCTCCCGGTGCTCCGGTATTATCCCGATCTCACCCGAAACCATTCCGGTATCCAAATACAGTCGTCCAATATATCAATCTTTATGTCTCGACCATTTTGAGACTCCTCGTCATGTCTGTGGTCACATCCGGGACTCCGAACTACCTTCGGTACATCAAAACACATAAACTCATAATATAACCGTCATCGAACTTTAAGCGTGCGGACCCTACGGGTTCGAGAACTATGTAGACATGACCGAGACATGTCTCCGGTCAATAACCAATAGCGGAACCTGGATGGTCATATTGGCTCCCACATATTCTACCAAGATCTTTATCGGTCAAACCGCATAACAACATACGTTGTTCCCTTTGTCATCGGTATGTTACTTGCCCGAGATTCGATCGTCGGTATCTCAATACCTAGTTCAATCTCGTTCTGGCAAGTCTCTACTCATTCCGTAATACATCATCCCATAACTAACTCATTAGTTGCAATGCTTGCAAGGCTTAAGTGATGTGCATTACCGAGTGGGCCAGAGATACCTCTCAGACAATCGGAGTGACAAATTCTAATCTCGTGTCGCCAACCCAACAAGTACCTTCGGAGACACCTGTAGAGCACCTTTATAATCACCCGATTGTTGTGATGTTTGGTAGCACACAAAGTGTTCCTCACAGTAAGCAGGAGTTGCATAATCTCATAGTCATAGGAACATGTATAAGTCATGAAGAAAGCAATAGCAACATATTAAACGATCAAGTGCTAAGCTAACGGAATGGGTCAAGTCAATCACATCATTCTCCTAATGATGTGATCCCGTTAATCAAATGACAACTCTTTGTATATGGCTAGGAAACATAACCATCTTTGATTAACGAGCTAGTCAAGTAGAGGCATACTAGTGACACTCTGTTTGTCTATGTATTACACATGTATCACGTTTCCGGTTAATACAATTCTAGCATGAATAATAAACATTTATCATGATATAAGGAAATAAATAATAACTTTATTATTGCCTCTAGGGATATTTCCTTCATAATCAATCTCCGTATCCAAAGCGAGGCCCTTTCAGTACAAATTGCTGGTCTAAACTAGGGATCACATGGGAAGACTCTGGCTCCAGGTTGCACTGGATAAGTAAGGCCTCTAACGATTGGAACAAACCCATGTTCATGGAAATCTTCTTACAAGCAGCTTGGAGCATATGGAAAGAGAGGAATAACAAACACTTCAAAGGAATCCCTCCAACATACCACGGTTAGCTTGATAGGTTCAAGCAAGACTTCACCCTCCTTCAACACAGAACTAGAGTAGACTTGAGAGATTTTATTCTCTCTTTTGTGAGCAACCTTCCACCCCATTAGCTAGCCCAGGACTTGGTCTGATTACACTCTCCCCCAAAGTGGTGGATGAAAATCTTGTAAATATGTGTTGTACAGTGTACCTTGCCTTTTGAGTAATACAAACACAGTGGGAGCCTCTCCCACTATACAAGTTCTCAAAAAAATGCCTTCATTAACCATAAAGTGGCACTTCTCCCAATTCAAGACAAGATTCGTTTGTTCACATCTCTGTAAAACTCGATCAAGATTGCTTAAACAATCATCAAAAGACTTCCCGTAAACAAAGAAGTCATCCATGAAAACCTCAACAATCTTTTGACAAAAGGCAGAGAATATAACAGTCATACATCTTTGAAAGGTAGCAGGTGCATTACATAAACCAAAAGGCATACGTCTATAAGCATAAGTTCCAAAGGGACAAATAAAAGTGGTCTTTTCTCGATCAGGTTGAGAAACATGTATTTGTGAAAAACCAGAGTATCCATCAAGGAAGCAAAAATGTGTGTGCTTTGATAATATTTCAAGCATTTGATCAATAAAAGGCAGAGGGTAATGATCTTTTCTAGTTGCTTTGTTTAGTTTTCTAAAATCAATTATCATTCCATAGCCTGTAACAATTCTTTGTGGAATGAGTTCATTCTTATCATTAGGAACAACAGTTATACCTCCTTTCTTAGGGACACAATGAATGGGGCTTACCCATCTACTATCAGCTATAGGATAGATTATACCTGCTTCCATAAGTTTTATTATTTCCGTTCTTACCACTTCTTTCATCTTCGGATTTAACCGACGTTGGTGATCAACAACGGGTTTAGCATCGAGTTCCATATTAATTTTGTGCTGACATAGAGTGGGACTAATGCCCTTTAAATCATCAAGAGTATATCCAATAGCAGCTCGGTGCTTCCTTAGAACTTTCAATAATCTTTCTTCTTCATGTTCTGAAAGGTTAGCACTAATAATAACATGATATATCTTCTTTTCATCAAGATAAGCATATTTCAAAGTGTCTGGAAATTGTTTTAATTCAAAGACATGATCACCTTTAGGTGGAGGAGGACCTCCCAGAGTTTCAATAGGCAAATTGTGTTTAAGATGAGGACGTTGTTCAAAGAAAATCTTATCTATTTCATTTCTTTCATGCATATGTAAATCATTTTCATGGTCTAGCAAATATATTTCTAGTGGATCAGTTGGTGGCACAACAATAGAAGAAAGACCAATTAATTCATCTTTACTAGGAAATTCTTTTTCATGAAGTTTTCAACTAAACTTGGAAAAATTAAACTCGTGAGATTCATCACCAAAACTAACACCGTCAGTTTGTTTCTCACAGTCTATTTTAGCATTAACGGTGTTCAAGAAAGGTCTACCAAAAATAATGGGACATAAGTCATCTTGTGGGGAACCAAGAACAAGAAAATCAGTAGGGTATTTTATTTTCCCACACAAGACTTCAACATCTCTAACAATCCCAGTTGGTGAAATAGTGTCTCTATTAGCAAGTTCAATAGTAACATCTATGTCTTCTATCTCTGCGGGTGCTATGTCATTCATAATTTCTTGATATAAGGTGTAAGGAATAGCACTCACACTAGCACCTATGTCACATAAACCATGATAACAGTGATCTCCTATTTTAACTGAGATGACGGGCATGCCAACAACAGGCCTATGTTTATCCTTTTTATCAGGTTTGGCAATTCTAGCAGCTTCTTCACAGAATTAAATAACATGCCCATCCATATCTTCTTCCAAGGGATCTTTAACCATAGCAATACTAGGTTCTACTTTAATTTGCTCATCAGGATTAGTTGTTCTAATATAGCTTTTGTTAACCACAGTTGAAACTTTAGCATGTTCATTTATCCTAACAGGGAAAGGTAGTTTCTCAATATAAGCAGAAGGAACAACTGGATCAACATTATAAATTATAGTTTCTTCTTTAACTGGTACCGGTCCTTTGATTTCTTCTTTAACAGGTGGGTGATATTTATACCACTTCTCTTTAGGGAGATCAACATGAGTAGCAAATGATTCACAAAAGGAGGCTACTATCTGAGAGTCAAGTCCATATTTAGTGCTAAAGATTTGAAAAGCATCGGTATTCATAAAAGATTTAACACAATCATACTTAAGCTTAATACCTGACTCTTTACCTTCGTCGAGTTCCCAATCTTAAGAGTTGCGTTTAATTCTTTCCAAAAGATCCCACTGGAATTCAATAGTCTTCTTCATAAAAGAACCAGCACAAGCAGTATCAAGCATGCTTTGATCATTACGAGAAAGCCGAGCATAAAAGATCTGGATAATAATTTCTCTTGAGAGCTCATGATTGGGGCATGAATATAACAGTGACTTAAGCCTCCCCCAAGCTAGAGCGATACTTTCTCCTTCACGAGGCCAAAAATTATATATATAATTCCGATCACGATGAACTAGATGCATTAGAGTAATTTTTTTGGTGGAACTCCAATTTCAAGCGATTCCAATTCCATGATCCAATATCATCGCATAGCCTATACCGTGCCAATGCTTTTCCCTTCAAAGATAAAGGGAAAACCTTTTTCGTAACTAAATCTCCGGGTAAACCTGCAAGCTTAAACGATCCACAAATTTGTTCTACATATATCAGGTGCATATCAGGATGTTCGGTTCCATCTCCTACATAAGGATTAGCTAGCAGTTGTTCTATCATACCCGAAGGAATTTCATATTCAATATATTCAGTAGGTGCATTAGTTTGAGGGGTATCTAATTGTGGTTCCGGACGAGGTGAAGATACCCCGAACAAACCACTTAGAGGATTGTTTTCCATAGTAACAAGTGACAATAAATTTCAGCACACTATGTAAATATTTCCTTACCAAAGGCGCTTCACTCCCCGTCAACGGCGCCAAAAAATAGCCTTGATGACCCACAAGTATAGGGGATCAATTGTAGCTCTTTTAGATAAGTAAGAGTGTCGAACCCAACGAGGAGGAGAAGGAAATGACATGTAGTTTTTAGTAAGGTAATGTCTGCAAGTGCTAAAATTGTAAGTAGTGGGGTAGTTTGATAGCAAGATAATTTGTAACGAGCAAGTAACGATAGTAGTAACAAAAGTGCAGCAAGGTAGACCAATCCTTTTGAGGCAAAGGACAGGCCAAAACGGTCTCTTATGATAAGCAAAGCGTTCTTGAGGGTACACGGGAATTTCATCTAGTCACTTTCATCATGTTGGTTTAATTCGTGTTCATTACTTCGATAATTTGATATGTGGGTGGACCGGTGCTTAGGTGTTGTTCTTACTTGAACAAACCTCATACTTATGATTAACCCTCCCGCAAGCATCCGCAACTACGAGAAAAGTATTAAGAATAAATTCTAACCATAGCATTAAACTTTTGGATCCAATCGGTTAAACTACGGAATAGCGCATAAACTGGGGTTTAAGCTTCTGTCACTCTCGCAACCCATCATCTAATTTCTACTCCACAATGCATTCCCTTAGGCCCAAACATGGTGACGTGTCATGTAGTCGACGTTCACATGACACCACTAAGGGAATAACAACATACATACTATCAAAATATCGAACACGTATCAAATTCACATGATTTCTCCCGTGACCTCAAGAACAAAAGTAACTACTCACAAATGATAAACATGATCATGATCAAGGGAGTATTAAATAGCATAATGGATCTGAACATATAATCTTCCACCAAATAAGCCATATAGTAATCAACTACAAGATGTAATCAACACTACTAGTCACCCACACGCACCAATATATAGTTCCGGTAACAAGATTGAACACAAGAGATGAACTAGGGTTTGAGATAAGATGGTGATGTTGAAGATGTTGATGGAGATTGCCCTCCCCAAGATAGGAGAGTTGTTGGTGATGATGAGGACGATGATTTCCCCCTCCGGGAGGGAAGTTCCCCTGGCGGAATCGCTCCGCCGGAGGGCAAAAGTGCTCCTGCCCAAGTTCCGCCTCGAGACGGTGGCGCTCCATCCCGAAAGTCCTATCCTTATTTTTTCTAGGTCAAAATGACCTATTTACCAGAAGATGGGCACCGGAGGTGGGCCTGGGTGAACACAACCCACCAGGGCGCGCCTGGGCTCCCTGGCGCGCCCAGGTGGGTTGTGCCCACTTGGTGGGACCCCTCTGGTAGTTGTTTGCTCCAATAATTCTTGAATATACCATAAAAAATCTCCGTGAAGTTTCAGCTTGTTTGGAGTTGCGCAGAATAGGTAGCCTGACGTAGCGTTTTTAGGGCCAAATTTCCAGCTACCAGAATTCTCCCTCTTGGTGTGTACCTTGCAAATTATGAGAGAAAATGCATTAGAATTACTACAAAAAGCATTATTATGGATAAAAACATCATAAATAACAGTAAGAAAACATGATGCAAAATGGATGTATCAGTCCCATAGGTGGTCGTGGTTCCCCGCGACAATAGGTAATATCGGTAAGCTTCAAGAAATGCCTATGAATTATTCACTTGTTGTTGAACCGTTTGATGTTTGGGGATTTGATTACATGGGACCTTTTCCTTCATCTAATGGGTATACACATCTTTTGGATGTTGTTGATTATGTTACTAAGTGGGTAGAAGCTATTCCAACCAGTAGTGCTGATCACAACACCTCTATTAAAATGCTTAAGGAAGTTATTTTCCCAAGGTTTGGAGCCCCTAGATATTTGATGACTGATGGTGGTTCACACTTTATTCATGGTTCTTTCCATAAAATGCTTGCCAAGTATGATGTCAACCATAGAATTGCATCACCTTATCATCCATAGTCTAGTGGTCAAGTTGAACTTAGCAATAGAGAAATAAAATTAATCTTGCAAAAGACTGTCAATAGGTGCCGGAAGAATTGGTCTAAGAAATTAGATGATGCACCTTGGGCTTATAGAACAGCATATAAAAATCCTGTGGGTATGTCTCCTTATAAAATGGTTTATGGAAAAGCTTGTCATTTGCCTCTTGAGTTAGAACATAAAGCATATTGGGCAATCAAAGAACTCAACTATGATCTCAAACTTGCCGGTGAAAAGAGGTTATTTGATATTATCTCATTAGATGAATGGAGAACCCAAGCTTATGAAAACGCCAAGTTATTTAAAGAAAAAGTTAAAAGATGGCATGATAAAATAATTCAAAAGCGTGAGTTTAAAGTCGGAGAATATGTTCTCTTGTACAACTCTTGTTTCAGATTCTTTGCAGGAAAACTCCTCTCCAAATGGGAAGGACCCTATGTTATCGAGGAGGTTTATCGGTCTGGAGCTATCAAAATAAATAATGTCGAAGGTACTAACCCGAAGGTTGTTAATGGGCAACGAATAAAACATTATATCTCATGTATGCTGTACGCCCATTAATGTTGAAAGTAATATTATCCAAAATTTGACACTGGAAGAACACATAAAAGAGTCCTTCCAGAGCACCCCAGAATCATGAAAATAAGGAGGTACGTTTTTTTGAAGGTTAATAAGGAGGTACGTGATACGGTAAGTAAACGAACTCCGAAAAATCTGCAAAAATATTTTTTTATCAGTTTTGGAATTTTAGAAAATTAGGAAAATAAGAAACAACCAGGAAGCGTACCCTGGTGGGCACAAGCCAGGCGCGCCCAGGTGGATTGTGCCCACCTCGGGTACCTTCCGGACTCCGTTTTCTTCCGTTTGCTTGTTTCCCAAGATAAAAAATCTTTGTATACCCCCCGAACCTATTGACCGCCGTATAGTGGAGAAATATTTTGGTCTCTTTTCTTGATGTTTTTGGTCAGAGCTGAAGAAGTTGCTATGGAGGAGGAAGAACACAATCCTTTTGGGGTTCACTCTCCGACTACCGAGAGAGGCACATTCGCTGGCATCTCTACTCATCTGAATCCACATCAAGCTATGAGATGATCAAATAATCAAGAGGGCCTTGAAGTGCAAGAAGAAATCCCACCAGGAAGGCCTCTACACAGGTTACATCGTAACAATTTTTGCAATTTGATTCACAATTATGGGTTGGAGAATACTCCTCGTAGGCACATACCATCCAATTGGGACATATCTCGCCCAAGAGAAAACAGTGCAGGAATGAACCCTTGGGGCCCGAAAAATAAACACATAATGACTGAAGTGAAGGAAAACAGTGAGTTACTTCATCAAGCCCTTCGGGAGATTCAAGTTTTGAAGGATCTACTCATGGTTATATTGGAGAATACCTCTACTATACCACCACCTTCTTCTTCATCACCAAAAGAAAATTGAGTATCGGGTATGGGCACTCCCCTTGGCTTCCGCCAAGCTTGGGGGAGTTTCACTGGTATTATATCATCCCCACTATCTTTTGTCTTTACTTATTTTAGTTCGATCTTTCGCTTTAGATGAATAAAATTTTAGTTCGATCCTTTCTTTTCAAGAGTTTGCTTAGTGATCTATCCTTGTAATCGTGTGTGAGATATATAATAAAGTTTACTTTGAGTTTTTGCTTTCTTTACTTTCATGTTGAAATAAAAAGAAAGGAAATAATAAAAGGAAAGGAAATAAATCAAAAAGATCATATGCTAATCTTATGGTAGGTGATGACACCACATAAGGAAAAGTATAAGTAGAAAATTTTATTAGAGATTGGCAAACATAGCACTAGTCAATGATGCAACTCATGAGAGAATTAATAAGGGAAGAGAAGATTCGCATATAAATACACTATCCCAGAAATCTTTTGTGATCATGAGCCCCCGTCAAAATATTATATGCCAAAATTGTTGACATTGGACAAGGAAGACAACTTAATGATGCATGTTTGTTCATATTCACATAGAAGTCATATTGTCATAGATCCTTTAACATGTGGTGCTTGCCCCTATCTTTGCTAGCCAAAAATTCTGCACCAAGTAGAGATACTACTTGTGCATCCAAAAACCCTTAAACCCAAATCTTATTTTCAAGAGGCCACCATACCTACCTAGGGATTGAGCAAGATCCCTCAAGTAAGTTGTCCTCGGTGCAATAAGGCAATAAAAATTGCTTCTAAAAGTGTGAGATCATTTAGTGTCAGAGAAAATTGAGTGTTGTACGAACTTGTGATGCTGAAGAATAAAAGCGACAGACTACATAATAAAGGTTGCCATCACAAGGGGCAATACAACATGATGTTATTTGCACTAAGAGGTTGAGCATACAAACAAATAAGTGTGTGGCAACCTCTGCTTCCCTCTGCGAAGGGCCTATCTTTTACTTTTATGCAAAGATTTAAAGTTTTCTCTCTATTCCTTTTTATTTTTCTCCTTTGGCAAGCACCATGTGGTGAGGAAATATCTAGGCACATATGTCCAACTGAATATGGGTAGCATGAGTTATTATTGTTGACATCACCCTTGAGGTGAATACGTTGGGAGGCGAAACTATAAGCCCCTATCTTTCTATGTGTCCGGTTGAAACATTTTGCTCATGTGTATGCGGTGAGTGTTAGCAATCATAGAAGACTATATGATGGTTGAGTATGTGGACTTGCCTAAAGGCTCCGATACATGACCCTTCCTGAAAAGATGATGAATTGTAGTTGCAAAGTTGACCGAGAACATAGTTTGTTTGTTTGCTTTATAATTCGATAAGTGTGATGAATTGTCACTTGTTCATGAGAAGTCTATGATAAAAGTTCTATGATAAAAGTCCTATGTCTAATTTTGTTGCTGTTATAATAATCAACATGATGCTTCTATGTCCGTATTTTGTTTTTATCGACACCTCTCTCTCTAAGCATGTGGACATGTTTTTCGATTTCGGTTTTCGCTTGAGGACAAGCGAGGTCTAAGCTTGGGGGAGTTGATATGTCCATTTTGCATCATGTTTTCCAACTGTTATTTATGATGTTTTTATGCATAATAATGCTTTTTGGAGTAATTCTAATGCCTTTTCTCTCATAATATGCAAGGTACACACAAAGAGGGAGAATTCCGGCAGCTGGAAATATGGACCTGGAAAAGCTACGTCAGGCTACATATTCTGCACAACTCCAAACAAGTTGAAACTTTACGAGAATTATTATGGAATATATGAAGAATATTGGAGCAAATAGGTACCAGAGGGGGCCACCCTGGTGAGCACAAGACAGTAGGGCGCGCCTGGGCCCCCAGGCACGCCCTGGTGGGTTGTGCTCACGCAGGCCGACCTCCGGTGCCCATCTTCTAGTATATAGGTCATTTTGACCTAGAAAAAAAATCAGGAGAGGACTTTCGGGACGGAGCGCCGCCGTCTCGAGGCGGAACTTGGGCAGGGGCACTTTTGCCCTCCGGTGGAGCGATTCCGCCGGGGGAACTTCCCTCCCGGAGTGGGAAATCATCTTCATCATCATCACCAACAACTCTCCCATCTTGGCTAGGGCAATCTCCATCAACATCTTCAACAACACCATCTCATCTCAAACCCTAGTTCATCTCTTGTGTTCAATCTTGTTACCGGAACTATTGATTGGTGCTTGTGGGTGACTAGTAGTGTTGATTACACTTTGTAGTTAATTACTATATGGTTTATTTGATGGAAGATTATATGTTCAGATCCATTATGCTATTTAATACCCCTCTGATCTTGAGCATGATAATCATTTGTGAGTAGTTACTTTTGTTCTTGAGGTCACGGGAGAAATCATGTTGCAAGTAATCATGTGAACTTGATATGTGTTCAATATTTTGATAGTATATATGTTGTGATTCCCTTAGTGGTGTCATGTGAGCGTCGACTACATGACACTTCACCATATTTGGGCCTAAGGGAATGCATTTTGGTGTAGTTATTAGATGATGGGTTGCGAGAGTGACAGAAGCTTAAACCCTAGTTTATGCGCTATTCCGTAAGGGACCGATTGGATCCAAAAGTTTAATGCTATGGTTAGAATTTATTCTTAATACATTTATCGTAGTTGCGGATGCTTGCGAGGGGGTTAATCATAAGTAGGAGGTTTGTTCAAGTAAGAACATCACCTAAGCACCGACCCACCCACATATCAAATTATCAAAGTAGTTAACACGAATCGAATCAACATGATGAAAGTGACTAGATGAAATTGCCGTGTACCCTCAAGAACGCTTTGCTTATTATAAGAGACCGTTTTGGCCTGTCCTTTGCCTCAAAAGGATTGGGCTACCTTGCTGCACTTTTGCTACTATTCTCATTAGTTGCTCGTTACAAAATATCTTGCTATCAAACTACTCTTTTACTTCCAATTTTAGCACTTGCAGACATTACCTTGCTGAAACCACTTGTCATTTCCTTCTGCTCCTCGTTGTGTTCGACACTCTTACTTTTGAAAAGAGCTACAATTGATCCCCTATACTTGTGGGGCATAACATACCATAGAAAGACACAATCCACTGTCTTTGGTCCAAGTTTGCATTTCTTAGGAATAGGAATATTGACCTTTGCCCCCAAGTGCGCAAATAAGAAAATGATGGTTTTCTCCTTATTATTGTTAGGAACTCTATTCAGGACATGACATGAAGTCAATAAAGCCTCCCCCAAACCATGCCTTAGATAAACCAGCAGTGTCTAACATGGCATTCACCAAGTCAGTCAGCGTGCGGTTTTTCCTCTCGGCTACTCCATTTGATTGGGGTGAATAGGGAGGCGTCCTCTCATGAATAATACAATGTTCCTCACAAAATTCATCAAATACTTTGGGAAAATACTCTCCACCATGATCGGACCTAAGATGCTTGATCTTTCTCTCTAGTTGATTTTCAACTTCAGCTTTATAGATTTTAAAGTAGTCTAATGCTTCATCTTTATTTTGCAACAAATAAACATAGCAAAATCTAGTCGCATCATCAATCAAAGTCATGAAATATCTCTTTCCACCTTTTGTCAACACACCATTCATCTCACAAAGATCAGAATGTATGAGTTCTAGAGGTGCCAAGTTTCTCTCCTTGGCAGCCTTATGAGGCTTTCGAGGTTGCTTCGATTGCACACAACTATGGCACTTAGAACCTTTGGCAACGGTGAAATTCGGAATTAAACTCATACTGGATAGCCGAGACATTAAACCAAAATTAATATGACATAAACAAGAGTGCCAAATACTTGCATCATCATTAACACTAGCACAAATTTGGTTTACTGACTTACTGCAAAAATCTGAAAGGGAAAAGTGGAACAAGCCTCCGCACTCATAGCCTTTGCCTATAAATTGTCCAAATCCTGACACGATTACTTTATTTGACTCTAAAACTACCTTAAACCAATCTCGACATAGAAGGGAGCCGCTAACTGGATTCTTGTTCATAGTAGGGACATGCTGCACGTTCCTTAGTTGCACGATCTTTCTCGAAGTAAATTTCAAATCCACTGTGCCAATGCCATGAACAGAAGCATGTGACCCATTCCCCATTAGGACGGAAGAATCCCTTGCGACCTGATAAGAAGTAAATAGGGAGACGTCAGCACACACATGAACGTTAGCACCCGAATCAATCCACCACGAAGATGATTGAAATATTGAAAGCACAATAGGTAAATTACCATACCCATCAGTATTGCTAGCGGTCACCATGTTGACGGTCTTGGAGCTTGTTTTCCCTCTGCGGTCTGCACGTTCAGGGCATTCCTTGGAAAAGTGTCTGGGCTTCCCATAGGCGTAGCACTCTAGCTTAGCCTTGTTGAACTTCTTCTTCTTGAAGGTAGTAGTCTTGGTAGGCTTGTTGAAAACAGGTTTCTTCTTCCCTTTGTTCTTGTTCTGTGGGTACCTCTGCACCATATTGGCGGTAGGCTGAACCTCACCTCCTTTCTCAGTAGTGTCTTTAGCCCGAGCTTTCTCTTCAACATAAAGAGATGCAATCAGATTTTCAACTGATATCTCCTGTCTCTTATGTTTCAGAGTTGTGGTGAATTCCTCCATGAAGGAGGCAACTTTGCAATCATGCACCCAGCCACGAATTTGTCGGGTAGAACACACTTAAGGAGTTGAAGTTCCTTCACAATGCACTGTATCTCATGAGCTTGTTCAACCACAGAACAGTTATTCACCATCTTGTAGTCATGAAAACTCTCCATGATGTACAGTTCACTGCCTGCATCTGTTGCAGCAAATTTTGTATTCAGTGCATCCCACAGAGTCTTTCCGTCATCTATGTGCATGTCCACATCACACAGACGGCCAGCAAGAACACTCAGAATGCATCCCACAAACATAGTATTGGCTTCCTGGAATTTTCTCTGATCTTCGTCAGTCATTCCCTCTGGAGCACCAACACTAACGTGGAAAACTTTCAGAGCATTAAGCCAGAGCGTGGTCTTCACCTGCCACCTCTTAAAGTGCACACCGGTAAACTTATCCGACCTCAATGTATCAGCGAATCCAGCCATAGTTAACTCAGGAAATTGCCTACAATTAGGTTTTTGGATTGTTGGAAAATTAGGCAAGTTCATGATTAATTCCAGTAAATAATTCATGACTAGAACAGATACTAGCATGCAACAATCTGGCAAACTAAAAGAACAACAAAACATGCAGAACAGCAGTAGCAGTGCACACGAAACAATAGTTGTAGAGACAGACATGAACAGATGATGTTGGACGTACTGTTCGTTAGCTATTGTGGGTGCGACGGTGTTGATGATGATGTTGGCGACGATCTGTTGCTGACAGCGATGAAGACGAAGATGAGTAGCACCGCCCGACTTAGACGGAAGATGACCCGTGATGACGAATTTGATCAGTCGCGCAGAGCGCTTCCAAAAAACCAAATTCGTCCTCTCCCGGTGCAGGATCACAAGGACGAACGGTTCCGGAGACCTGCTGTCCCATGCGCCGATGCACGCCGGCATTTGGGATGGAGTAGACTACGATGGTGGTGCAAGTTGCGAGATGAGGCAAAACCCTAGGTGTTTTTAGTGTATCTTTAACCGCAGCCGGTAGCTGTATATATATTAGGACCAGAGGCGGTATATGTCGCGATCACAATTCCAAACCGACTTGGTTTCTAATTCGTATACTTATCGGACAAGAAATCATTAACTTGTCTGCCAAGACATAAAAAATAAAACGGCAAAAGGAAGTTGTGCGCATGTCGCACGTACGCGCCGCCTCGCCACGCCTCGCTACGCCACGGCCTGGCCAGGCAAGGCGAGCGAGCGCGCGTGTGGTCTTCCCTTTCTCTTCACAACACACCACTTAGAGTGGTGGAGAGAACCCACTATATAAAGAGGTCCAACTCTTCTTAAACTTCTGGAGTGGGACTAAACTTTAGCACCATCGTTTGCCATTTTACACATGGGCCACTATTTGAGATTTCAGGAATTGCTATGGGCCTAGCCCATTAATTCTAACAGAATAATGCGTCTCGACTCGTGTCCACGTGTATCACATGCGTGACCGTAACGGGCACTGTTCATCGAGAGGCAAGCCAACCGGCTACGTCTCGCATGGGGGTTCGATGTAACGCATTGATCGACCGGCTTCAGTAAGCAGCAACGGCGATCGATCGTTTGGGTTCAGATAGCAGCAAAGGAATCGGTGGGGTTTAGTTAGCAGTGAAGGGATCGATCGGCTTCACTACGTAGTGGATAAATAGTTCGTGTTCAGTATGTAGCTAGTGCGAGGGATCGATCAGTCGCCCGGGTTCGATGGCGAGCGCCTCGCTCGAGTTCGATTAGCGAATGCGTCGCACACACGTGCGTACGAGAGAAACGCACAAACCACACTGCATCGCTCGGCCCGGACCACCCATCATAACTGGAACTCCTCGAAATTTTCCTAGTCCTCACTTCTACCATGATTTTTTACGTCATGGATGGCCCAAAGAATGTCATGCAGGTGCGTCTCCAGCCCGCCCAGGACGAAATACTCATTTTTTGTCATAATTTTTTTCATAGAAGTAGGAGCCCACCACATCTATGATGATATGTGTTTTTCTCACAATTATCATCATGGAGTGTCATATTCATGGCAGAAAAAGTTTTTGTTTCGGTCCATAATGTCACGGAGGTGTCTTTTTTTGTAGTGTGGATAACCTCACCAAGGTGGCACATTTTATACCCGTAAAGACCACCTACACTAGCGCCAAGCTAGACAAGATATACATGACTAGGATAGTGAGTTAGCATGGAGTACCAAGGGAGATTGTCTCCGAGAGAGGCACCCAGTTCACCTCGAAGTTCTGGGAACAATTGCACGAGTCACTAGGGACCCATTTGGAATTCATAATGACTTTTCACCCGCAGACTGACGGTCAGACGGAGAGAGTTAACCATGTGCTAGAGGATATACTCAGGGCTTGCGCTGTTGACTATGGATCAAGTTGGGATGCGAACTACCCTACGCGGAGTTCTCATACAACAAAAGCAACCGCGCTAGCTTCAAAATGGCACCTTTTGAGGCACTGTATGGGAGGAAGTGCAGGACCGCACTACTTTGGAGTTGAGTAAGGGAGAGGAGTTTGTTTGGACCTGATATCATTCAGGAAGCCGAAGAGAAGGTGAGGCAGATCAGAGACCGCCTCAAGATTGAACAGTCTAGACAGAAGAGCTACATTGATGCTAAGAGGAAGGAATTTAGCTACAACCTACGAGGTAGGAGATAGAGTTTATCTCAGAGTCTCGCCATTCCAAGGAGTTAAGCGATTTGGCATCAAGTGGAAGTTGGTACCCAGGTTTATTGGACCCTACAAGGTACTCGTCGGGAGAGGTGAGGTAGTATACTAACTGGAATTGCTAACAAAGATGTCAGCTGTACACGATGTGTTCCATGTTTTTTAACTGAAAAATGTCACCCTGACATGATGGACACACCACTGAACCACACGGTGCCCTCGGAGGAAGTTCGATAGGAGAGGACCCGACTTGCAAGGAAAGACCAGTCAAGATATTGAAAAACGCTGTAGAGTGCGCTGCTCAACATTGAAGACGGCTCAGGGCGAACGCGCCCTCTCACTGCCTCCGGCATTGAAGTGGCGCGTCGGCCGAGGGCACCGCCCACGACGCGTCTCCGCCATCCGTGCATGTTCAATGCCGGAGAGCCATGACTGGACGGGACGGGACGAATATCTACCATGCTCGTTCAATGCCGTTCTCCGCCCGTATGCCGTCATTAACTAGGCTCGCCGTCCGAGAAACCCACTCCGGCGCCGCGCATTGACGCATCCGGATGCCTCACCTCACCGGAATACACTATATAAAGGCGGTCACACCCGGCTAACTCCACACCACAACACAAGCCCCTCCCCATCCTCCTTCCTTGCACTGTATCCGCCATGACTGTAGGCGGCGAAGCTCTGTGGGAGAGCCTTTCCACAGAGATGAAGCATGTTGTGGCTGCCCTTCCCGCCGCCTGTCAGAGCCACCTTGCCCGATGGATCGAGGCTGGCTTGTCGGCCAGCTCACCCGAGTCTTCGACAACGAGGACGAGACCACGATGAGGACGGGCTCCGACCACAGTGCCCCGGCTCCCGCGCCTCCTGTGCACGCCGGCTTCACCATGGAGCAGGTGTTCTTGCAGGAGGTGCACTAGCGCCAAGCCATGACGGAGGTGCAGCCTACGCCGGCATTCTTGCAGGCGCCGGAGGAACAACGGTACAACCTGTTTCTCCTGGAGCAGCACCGGCTGGCGGAGGGCCAGATCTACGGCGAGCGGGCGAGCGAGGAGGCCGTGGCGGTCATGGCCGCGGCAAACCCTAACTTCGCTGCGAAGCAGCGTGCCATCTACGATGTCGTTCGCGCTCAAGACGTTGCTCGCCAGGAAGCGACTGACGTGGAGGCAGTTGCAAGCGATCACGGAGGAGAACAACGCGAGCTATGCCTCCTACGCGTCGCCGACGAACCATCAAGCGACCCGGTGGGATGACGACAGCGCCGGCGGCACTATTTCTATCTTGGACCTCACGTCCATCGGCGACAGACAAGTCGCGGACTCCTTCGAGGATGAGTAGGCCACGGGAGGCGGGGAGGGGTGGTGTCCCATGTGGGCGATTCGTCTCCGTGTTCTACTTCTTCCTCATGGAGACCGCACCTTCACTTCATCGGTCTTATCACGTGCTCATGAAGACGGCAGATGAAGAACGACACGGGCTTGTGGATACCGGCGCCACCGGCGTAGGATAGGTTTAGGGTCAGGTCTTTTTTTGTTCTAGATGTTTGAAATGTAATGAAAATCCGGCGTGTTAGTATGAACTCCGGTTGTGTTTGCATGAAATTTCATCCGGTTTGTTGAAAAAAGTTTGAAATATATACAGCCAGTGTTGGATGGCGTCTTCCTACATCCGTATCCATGAAATGATCCTCCCTATTCACGCGGGCAGATGTGGGAAGAAATAGTATATCGCCACGGACGGCTAAACAGAGCGCCGCTGCTCAGCCACAGGGTTTGGAACAGCTTGCACGGAACCACGAAACCCGATCCTGCGCTCCGCATCATCAGTGGAGTGGAGGTCCACCACAGAAACATTCGTGGCGTCCACTAAACAAAACCCAAAAGAGGCTAGCTGGGGGCAGAGCGGCGAGGGAGGAGCAGAGGAATCCTTCTCTTCCCCTTTCGGCCTTCGCCTCATCCGCGTGTGCAGGCAAAGACCAAGACACGGACAAAAAAGGACCGGTGGGCATGCAACGGATATGCACACGCACGCGCGTTGGGTTCGCCACGTTGCCAACGTGCCGGGGACGAACTGCGGGCGCGCTGTGCCGCGACGTTGACGCTGTTTTGGCCTGCTGCGCGCGCGAGCCATGGCCGATTGCCCGTCGTCGGTCGGGGTTGCGCGCGACGCCGACTCGGCACCGGTTGCCTATCGCGTCCGCGCCCGACGCCGGATCGGGACCTCCCTCCCACCCCACCCCTCTCCGTTGCACGTACTCTTCTAGCTGCTCCAATATGCGCCCGTCCGCCAGCTCTGTGGCAGGCGGGCGTACCTACGTGCAGCGGACCCATTGAAAGAAGAATGACGACCCGTGCAGGAGATCCTGACGTGACGACGACACCGCAGCAATTCAGAGGAAGAAGGCCTGTCTGCCACCAGTGACGTTACGTGACATGACACGTCGCGGTACCATTCATGATTAAGCTTTGTGTGCACACATCGGAGCGGTACATGTTACGTACTTTGCCGTCCCCACGTGTCAGCGAGGACGCCATCGCCCTGCAGCTGCAGCAAAGATGATGCTTGATGAGAGCCCCCGGGCCCCGGCCGACGGCGTGCGTGTCAGGTTCAGGCCGGGGCTCGAACGACAGTTGCGGGCGGTTGGGAGCCTCAGCCCTCAACCCTCCGGCGCGTCGCCTACCTCGTCTCCCTTTTTATTCCGCCCTGGAGAGAGCCCAACCGTCTCTTCTTCGGCTCCCCCCTGACTTTCCACCTCTCCGCCTCCGGCTCCGACTTCGCTCCGCGCACTAGCGAAAGCCGAAAGGTACGCCTCCTCTCTCTGTTCCCTTCCCTTTCCTCTCCTCCCCTCTCCCACCACCCGTTCGATGAAATGGCGCAGCCGCAGAATTAGCTGCTCCTTGCTTTTCAATTTTCATATTCTGCTGCCCTCGCGACGCTAGTCCGTCGCCGTGCTTCGCCTAGCTGGCCCAGAGTTCGAATTGGTACGCACGCATCTCCTCTGCTGTCGTTCGACGACTCGAGCTCTTTCTTGCTGGTTCCATGGGCGCCCTGGTTCTTGCTCCTGGACGGGGCCAAGGGCCAAGGGCCAAGAATTGTGTGGTCTGGGTATGTTTTGTTTGCTCAAGAGATTGCGCCTTTCCAAATTCTCTCGCGGTTTGCTTTCATAATTTCTTTTGCCCCCTAGGATGAATGGATAATCCTTTGGCGGGTTAAGAGGTTGCTCGTTAAGGAACCTGCGATTTTAGTTTCGTGATTTCCGGGGAAGGAACGATAGCTTATCGTCTTGGTAACATCACGGGCATACCGCGTGAAGCAACCCCCTTGACTTCAATTCTGGGTATTTGGGGATGTGTCTGCAAGTGCAGGACCGTTGTGTAGTTTTAATTCACAAACTGCTCTCCTCAAATTTAGGGTATTTCTTGCCTTGGGTCTCACTTTTGTGTGGCTTGAGAGTCGGCATAGAAGTTTTGTGTTCTTGGCCACCTCTGTTTTCCTGACCTTGAAGTTTATAAGAACCAAAACGCTCATTCCTCCATCCCACGACTTGCCGTTTCTTGGCTTGTTAGGTCTCTCTTTTGCTGGCCTTTAAGTCAAGAAACAGATATAGGATGGCTTATTCCGATAATCACGCAGGATTTTAGTCCTCAAAAGTCTTGTTAGGGGGGCCGAGACATGGGAATTGGGAAGTTTGGTGGCTTTGGGGTGCCCATGTTACTGGCCATGAAGCTATATAGGCTTTGCAAGAATCATTAGTTCTATTCTAGTTGATGGTGTCTAGTGATCTACTAATCTTTGCTGTAAAGCTAAGAAACATTGGTACTTCTTTTCTCTTTTGCTAACACCTTTACCTTCAGTAAAGTCCTCACCACCTCCCTGCAGATTAGAAAGTTTTGGGATTAGACGTTTCTAGTTGGATATGTTGCTGTAGTAGGTACTCTTGATGGCTGCTGTGTGAAAGGACATTGTTTGGTGGTGTGGTAGGGATTTTTTTTAATGATTTTGTTTCTCAGGCTCCGTTGCTGTCAGGGCTCTGTTTCAGTTCTTTGTTCTTCTTTGATCAGGGTGCATTCATCTTCAGACATTTAGGCTGCAAACAATTGGGGCTTGGAGCTCCGTTGCTGTCTGGGCTCTGTTTCAGTTCTTTGTTCTTCTTTGGTCAGGGTGCCTTCATCTTCATACATTTAGATTGCGAACGGTTGGGGCTAGGGGCTCCATAATTTCATACCAATCATTAGTTGTAGTTCCACATGTTTCGTTTTTGTTGTTTCTAAGCTTTGTCCAATGCAGTTTTTGTTTCTTTTTTTCTTAAGTTGCCAGACCTGTGCTGTTAGGTAGGAGGTAAGCTCTTACATATATGATCGACTGTACTAATTTATTGTTTCTAGGGAGCTACCAACTGCTTCATTGCTGATCCACAGCCCACTTTTGCTGTAATCAGCTAGCACCCCCTGTATTGCAAATCATGATCAAGCCAACATTGCCCAATTAGAACTTAGAATCAGCCTTCTGGGAAAAGTCTTCGGTACCTTGAGGGTTTTTCATTTTCTTTTGGCATGT
Organism: Aegilops bicornis; assembly: GCA_021605145.1. Lineage (NCBI taxonomy): Eukaryota > Viridiplantae > Streptophyta > Magnoliopsida > Poales > Poaceae > Aegilops > Aegilops bicornis. Next base: position 631,318,173 of record CM038672.1, read on the forward strand.
TGCATTCATCTTCAGACAGGTGGCCAAATTTAGGCTGCATACTGTTGGACCTTGGGGCTCCAAAATTTCATAATAATTGTATGCCCATATGATTTATTTTTGTGCGCTAGAATTCCTCCAGACCAAAATCATGCTTTTGAATATTTTTCCAGTGCCGTATTTGTTTGTTTTCACTTGAAATGTCAAACTTGGTTGTTTGGTAGGAGCTAAGTCAGGTAACTTTGCTGGAGCTTATGTATATGTTGCATGAACTAATTCTATGTTTCTGTTGAGCTACCAACTTAAATGGACCATCATAATTTCACTACACAATCCACAGCTCACTTTTTCTTTACTTAGCGACCACCCCTTGTATCGCAAACTATGAGCCAGCATTCAAGTTGGAACCATTCCTCTGGGGGGTGGGGGGGAATCTTCGGTACCTTGAATAACGCATTATTTTGTACATTTTCCATTGGACTTTATACAACAAAGTGATTTATCTGATACTGTAAAAAAAACTGTTTGATATTTTGTATTACAAGCTTGTAGTTTTTAAGTTGGTGTATGGATTTTATTATCTAATTATACCACGTTTAATTTCTATCTTATTTTCCCCAGAGAAAAGAGAGCTAAGCTGGCTTCAAGAAGAATATGGCATCTCTTACTCCAGGGATACTGTTAAAGGTTCTCAAACATATAAACTCTGATGTGAAAGTATGTGGAGAACACCGGTCAATTCTTCTCCAAGTTATTAGCATCGTTCCTGCAATTACTGGTTCAGAACTTTGGCCAGACCATGGTTTCTTCATAAAAGTTTCAGATTCATCACACTCAACATATGTGTCTTTATCAAAGGAGGACAATGAACTCATCTTATCAAACAAACTACAACTTGGACAGTTCATATATGTTGAAAAGGTTCAGTCCAGTGTTCCTGTTCCGGTTCTTGTTGGGGTCAGAGCAGTCCCAGGAAGGAACCCTTTCATTGGAAACCCAAAGGATTTGATGCAAATGTCAACTCCCTCTGGGGTTTTGGAAGCACTGGATCAACAACGGAAAACTACCAAGCCAACTGAATTGTCTGAGAGTGAAAAGGAAAACTCTCAGAGGAAGGTAGTCATCAAAGAGCAGAAGGCTGGTGTTGCTTCCCGTTACATGCTTGGGATATCAAGCAACAATGGTAAAATTACCAATCTAAACTCTAGCATGGATAGTGACAAAAGTAGTAATGGAGGAAGTAGTGTTTGCGATGCAAACCAAAAGCTGGTCTCTAGTGCTACGAAAGTGAAACAAGAGCCAAAACCTCAGGTATGCGTATGATCATGATCAACGTAACTTTAAACTTAACTATATTGTGGTCTGAGAATGTGATATGCTAATGGGAATTATATGAGATCAGATAATATATGAGCCCAATGGCTTCTAAGCAGATAAATATATGACATAAAAATGCACCTAGGATGGTTGATGATTACGTTTGTTGCTGTTATTGCAGGAAAGGCCAAATATTATGTCTCCTAATAATGCCAAGTTAGCTTCTACAAAACAAGAAGTTAATAAGGACATACGCAAGAACAGTGGCAGGCCACTCAGTCAGAACGGTTCTGCTGTAGTGAAGAAGCAAATGCCAAGGGACATAAAAAGGGAATCAGCAACTGAAGGAAGCTCACCGCCAAAGCTTTATAGGAGTTCACCATCAACGCCAGCGAGAAGTTCACCGCCAAAGCTCAGGAGTTCACCACCAACGCCAGCGAGAACTTCACCACCGAGAATCAGTGTGCCAGCAAAGGCAAATGCTACCTCCAGTCCAGTTTCTTCTGTGCCTAATATTAAAAGAAGAGTCACAGAAACCGTGTCCTGGGATACCCTTCCAACATGCTTGATCAAATCTGGAAAGGTATATTTTATCATCTGTAAATTGCAACAAAAGACTGAATTTCAGGTCTTCTATTAGTTGAACATGTGTCATGTGTGTGTACTTGGGCATTTATGAACTGCAAACCATTACTTCGAACAATTCTTTTACGTGCAAAAAAAGCTTCGCAAAATTATTCTGAACCATGCTGTACATTCATTTCTTTGTATGAATAGGCGGTTGTCAGGAGGAAGACTATTGCTCTTATAGTAGCAGCAGAGGCTCAAAGGGAGGCTACTGCTGCTGCATCTCTTGTGAAAGGCCTTGGGTAAGTAGTACACCTCTGTTTCTTTATTAGCATTGTAGTTTTGATATGAATTGTCTGCTACTGCATGTGTTGAATGAAACTAACTTCCATGTCACCTTCTCCAGAATTTTTACCGAGATACTGAAATCCGCCGAGGAGGATCCGCATGGCGCAGTCAACAAGTTTTTTCAGCTAAACCGGCTTATCATACAGCAAAACATTTTCTGGAAAGATAACTCGCCAGATTCTGGCAAGGAATCCAGACCAGAGAAGGAGAAGCCATCGAGGAAAGTTTCTGCAACTCAGAACAAAGCTGCTGGAAGTGGTGCCGCGAAGAACCCCGACGATGCCTACACCAGTGGAAAGCTGGAATGGGCCAGAGAGGATGGTTTCAAGGAGATCCGCAGGTCGTGGATCGATCTGAAAAGGGAATCACAGTCATGGTTTCTGAACTTCCTCGAAGACGCACTTGTGTCCGGATTCAAATTTGAGGGCCGAGCGAAGAACAACACCAGAGAACGGGTGCGAGGGCAGTGCAAGGGTGGCGACGGGCAGATCGCGGTCCGGCTGTCGCAGCTCAAGGAGACCAGCAACTGGCTTGATCAGCAGCTGCAGAGCGAGGGGGCGAAACCTGACGACGGTTTGGTCGAAACCATCGAGCGGCTGAAGCAGAAGGCCTATTCATGCCTGCTCGGAACCGTAGAGACCGCGGCATCGGCTCTTGAAAGCAGAAACGGCTGTAGCTGAAATCTTTCCAGAGCTGGCCTTGCATGTTTTTTGGCTTGGAAGAACTACAAGAGCAGCGCTGCTGTACAGAACACAGGATCCTGGTGCGAAGGAGAATGGAGATGAAGCATCCATAATTTATACCAACTGTACAAAATAACGTAGGAGCGAGGATTGAGAGGTGTAAATAGCCCGGTTGAGTTGCCCGTTAAGTTATTCGTTCGGTCTTCTTCATTTTGCGCTGTCTCGTGTTCCTTGTGAAATGGCAGTCTGTTTGTTCTTCAGTCGTGTCTGGCTAATACAGACGGATGAATGTTTGCACTTTGCCTAAAACAAAATTGTCAATTATTCGAGCCTCTGCACTCCGCAACCATGTGGCGCGAAACATATCATATCAGCTCCCATTTGTATAGCTGTGCTGTTATTTTTAGTAGCTAGCGTGTCAGTGTGTGATACATACGATGGACATAACTGATAAAGTTCATTCCAACCCAGGGCCAAACAGACGCTCTAAGGATGTTTCTCTTTACTGTTGGAAAAGAATGGGAAATTTGGGACGTGTTTGGTAGCCTTGTGAGCCGGGTCTGGCTAGCTCAGCCTGGCTCAACTGAGTCTGGTTTAAAAAAAACAGGCAAAAAATCGACATCTGCACTTGGTTTGGTTGTCCCCATCTCGTCCTCTTGCATTAGAAGAGCAATTTTGCCATAGCGTTTGGTTGTCCGCATTGGCTCGGCTCGCGCAACTACATGTTGTTTGGTTTCATGCAACACCTGTTGTCTGGTGACCTCTTCGGCGAGGTGGTGAGGTTACCAGCACACGGCAGTGTGAAGATTAAATCATACACACGCAACAAAAGATAGTTGTTTTTTCTGTGGGGGGGAACAGAAGATAGTTGTTAACCATATCAAGTTGCTGTTTTAAATACAGTGCTACACTTAAATATATCAGTTCAAATATAAAGCAGTATGATAAGAAACTAAACCAGCTGGAGCATAGGAAGGGCAGTCCTAGACGTTCACGGCGAAGGCGTCGTCGTGCTTGGTGCATTTGATCACCACTTCAATGCCTTCGTCGTTGAAGACGATGACCTTGAGCGTGTCGGGAGTGAGCAGCTTGAACGTCACCATGTAGCCGAGCATGATCTGATGGACGACGGCGAAGGGGGCCCAACCCTGATCTAGGGTCACCCTGTTGTCCATCAGTCGGTCAGCCACCCTCCATGAGCAGCCGGTGTTTGTTCTCAGCTTGAACTCTTGCGGCACGGCTGGGAAGTGCTTGCTGAAGTCCAAGGGCATCGGGATGCACTCAAACTGAGGGGCAAGGATCACCTTGCAAGAGTGGGTTGAACCTCCCTCCTCATGGTAGTGGCCATAGTTACGGCGCTTGCCGCTAGTTGGCTGCTCTGGCACCACGTCCTCATCCGTGGCCACCTCCGCAGGGGTGGTCGGCACAACCTCCATGGGCGGCACCACCTCCTTGCCCTCCTCCATGGGCGGCACCACCTTCTTTCCCTTGTTGTCAGTGTCGATCTGCATTAGGAAGAGCACACATTATGAAGAGCACAAAGTTCTGAGGTTGATCACCATTAAAACCTATCGTCCATAACCTCTTTATTTACCCATCCTCACGGTCACTACTTACCCACCATATCACTCAGTTATCTCTCTGTCTCTCACTGTTCCTCCTATCCATCTCCATGAACTCCAGCAGCAACTCCAATCCCATCCCCAACCCCTTCCCCAACCCCTTCCCTTAGGGCATTGGATGGAGGGCTTTCTTCCTCAGGTGCTCGCTCGGTGACCGCACCAAGTTCGAGAGCACCATAGAAGTCTGCTCCAACTTCAACAGCATGACAGACATGCATAAAGAGTCAGAGGCTGCGATGAAGAAGGCAATGCCGGAGGAGTTGAAGGCGCTGATTCCTGACCCAGTGAAGGGCGCTATGTCAGTCGATATCCTTCGTTGGGACATGAATCAGGCCGACTACAGCGGACACTCGACAAAGGTCAAGGTGGGACAAGTATAGAGAGTAATGCGTCCTCATGATCATCGCGACGCAGCGTACTTCACGACAAGTACTGTGATGGCGGTGGAGGAGGAACAAGAAGCGGTGGCGATGGAGGTGGAAGAAGAAGTTGTGGCGGCGATGGTTGTAAGGGCGCCAGAGCCAGGACAGCAAAGCATGCCAATCGATCCGGACTCCGGTATGGAAGAAGAGATGGTGGTGCAGCTTGAGGAGAGGAACAAGGGCAACAACACCCGCCGCTCCAACTGCCTCCAGGGTCGCTGAGGCTAAGATCTAGGACTACTGTGTAAGATTTACCCCCAATCCCCATTACCCTTGTACTCAATCCTGATCGGTAACCTCAAATCCATCGGTACTACAAACTCATGACCATGTTATGATCACTCATATGGCTATTTACTTGATTCCCCATTCCTCTGACGTGGACCGAACCTAAACGCGAATCGAATGAGGATGAGTACGTGAGGAGGTGAAAAAAGTGCTTACCGCCATTGCCGAAGTATGGGAGGTGATGATGCGGATGCCGGTGAAGGGACCGGAGGTCGCCTTGCTGTTCTCTGGTCCGCTGAAAGCCACCGCCGCCACCGCCATTGGTGAGCATGCAGAGAGGGGAGAGGGAGCGATGAGGGGCGGTGAGGGTAATAAACTGTCGGCGCTTCGGGAAGCAACACGACTTCTCGAGTCACTAGTAGAAAAACTACTTTACGTGAGCCACATTAGTCCCGGTTTGTAAACAGACCGGTACTAATGTGACCATTAGTGCTGGTTCCAACAGCTAGGGGGCGGGAATCATTAGTCCCGGTCCATGTTGAACCTCTAGTACTGGTTCATGACATGAACCAGGACTAAAGGGGTGGTGGCAGGTTGGTTTCAGGCTGGGGCCCCACTAGGACCTTTAGTCCCGGTTCGTGTCATGAACCGGTACTAGAGGCTCACCTTTAATCCCGGTTTGTGTCACGAACCAGGACTAAAGATACTCCTATATAAACCCTTCGTCCAGCCCGCGAGCTCTCTGTTCTTCCCCTTTCCTCTCCTCTCTATTTTCTTCCTCTCCTCATGAGCTCATCCTCCATTTTTGCCAAAATTTGTCAAGATTTGAAGGCACCTCATACATCCAAGTGTTCACAAAGGTTAGCAACTTTGTCCTTTCATCTCTCATTGCTAGATTAGCTCTTGTAATGCTCTATAAGTATAGTGATTTGTGGGTTTTAGTTTGGGAGTATTTATATGTGGTAGTTTATTTGATTTATATGCAATTTGAGCTCAAATTAACTTCTTAGTTAGCATATGTAGGTGTGGTTTACTTAGTGCCTTCCTGTCCCTGTCGTAACCACCGCCGATCGCCCGCACTGTCCCATCGCTGGCACCACCTTGGTGAGCCTCTTGTTCTAATCCTTTTTATAAAAACATAATCATGTTTGTGTGATTTAGATAGTTACTTGTATAATTTTCTTACACGTACGTTGTTTGTTATACATAGTGGCATGGTTTTCATATCCATCCCCGTCGGCCCTCGTACGGTTTATGATTCGGATGTGGTATATATTCTATTTTGTAACTATTTGTTGCATTTCGTGTTTATGACAATTATGCCGACCAACATGACATATATGTTTTTATCTAGGAGGTATCTGAACCGCAAATTCCAACCGACCCTCTTGTCGAGACCTTAAATTTAGTTGAACAAGAAAACAAGTATTTGAAAGAAAAATTGAAACGAATTGAAGAAGATAAGATGAAACTAGAGTTGTATGTTGCCGATGTCGTTGATGATCACAAGGTCAAGATGGATGCAATGCGCTTGAAGATTAGAAAGATTAGAAAATATGCCATTGATAGTGAGGCTTGGTATCATTATGCTGTTGGATCAATTGTCACCTTAGTTGCGATCTTGATCGCATTTGTTGTTGCATTTAAATGCTTTAGCTAGAGAGTTTGTATGTTGTTTTATGAGAATAAGTGTGTATGAACTTTATGTATGAACTTGTATTAATTTGGTCTTTTCGGTGTTGTGTAATGAAGATGAGCCAATGGATGTAATGGCGACCGATGCTCTCCCTCGTTCATTAAGGATGTGCATACTTTTCTCGCTTAACCGAGGCAAACAAGCGGGCGGATGGTTTTATGTGTTGTCCATGTGCTGACTGTAAGAATGATCAAAATTACCCTAACTCGAGAACCATTCACGTCCACCTGTTTGAGTCCGGTTTCATGTCCGGCTATAACCGTTGGACCAAGCACGGAGAAAGAGGGGTCCTAATGGAAGAGAATGAAGAAGAAGAGGATGACGACAGCTATCCTGGCCATGGGTTCCCTGAATACGATGGTACAACAATGGGGGAAGAAGTTGAGCCGGCGATGCGGGAAGAAGCTGAAGAGAGGCATCAGATGAGCCCACTAATGATCTTGGTCGGGCCATTGCTGATGCAAAGTGAAACTGCACAAGTGAAAAGGAGAGGCTGAAGTTGCAGCGCATGTTGAAGGAAATATGCCCTAGAGGCAATAATAGTTATTATTTATTTCCTTATATCATGATAAATGTTTATTATTCATGCTAGAATTGTATTAACCGGAAACATAATACTTCTATGAATACATAGACAAACAGAGTGTCACAAGTATGCCTCTCCAATTGTTGGAGAGGTATCTCTGGGCCCACTCGGTAATGCACATCACTATAAGCCTTGCAAGCATTGCAACTAATGAGTTAGTTGCGGAATGATGTATTACAGAACAAGTAAAGACACTTGCCGGTAACAAGATTGAACTAGGTATTCAGATACCGACGATCGAATCTCGGGCAAGTAACATACCGATGACAAAGGGAACAACGTATGCTGTTATGCGGTTTGACCGATAAAGATCTTTGTAGAATATGTGGGAGCCAATATGAGCATCTAGGTTCCGCTATTGGTTATTGACCGGAGACGTGTCTTGGTCATGTCTACATAGTTCTCGAACCCGTATGGTCCGCACGCTTAAAGTTCGATGACAGTTATATTATGAGTTTATGTGTTCTGATGTACCGAAGATAGTTCGGAGTCCCGGATATGGTCACGGACATGACGAGGAGTCTCAAAATGGTCGAGACATAAAGATTGATATATTGGAAGCCTATATTTGGATATCGGAAGTGTTCCGGGTGAAATCGGGATTTTACCGGAGAACCGGGGGTTACCGGAACCTCCCCGGGGGTTTAATGGGTCTACATGGGCCTTAGTGGAGAAGAGGAGGGGCGGCCAGGGCAGTCCGCGCGCCCCTCCCCCTCTAGTCCAAATTGGACAAGGGGGGGGGGGGCGCCCCCCTTTCCTTCCTCTCTCCCTCCTCCTTCCCCCTTCTCCTACTCCAATTAGGAAGGGAGGGAGTCCTACTCCCGGTGGGAGTAGGACTCCTCCTGGCGCGCCTCCTCCTGGCCGGCCACCTCTGCCCCCCTTGCCCCTTTATATACGGGGGCAGGGGGGCACCCCATAGACACAACAATTGATCATTGATCTCTTAGCCGTGTGCAGTGCCCCCCTCCACCATAGTCCACCTCGATAATATCGTAGCGGTGCTTAGGCGAAGCCCTGCGTCAGTAGAACATCATCATCATCACCACGCCGTCGTGCTGACGGAACTCACCCTCAAAGCTCGGCTGGATCGGAGTTCGAGGGACGTCATCGAGCTGAACGTGTGCTGAACTCGGAGGTGCCGTACAATCGGTACTTGATCGGTCAGATCATGAAGACGTGCGACTACATCAACCGTGTTGTGCTAACGCTTCCGCTTTCGATCTACGAGGGTACGTGGAGACACTCTCCCCTCTCGTTGCTATGCATCACCATGATCTTGCGTGTGCGTAGGAATTTTTTTTTAAATTACTACGTTCCCCAACAGTGGCATCCGAGCCTGGTTTTATGCGTAGATGTTATATGCACGAGTAGAACACAAGTGAGTTGTGGGCGATATAAGTCATACTGCTTACCAGCATGTCATACTTTAGTTCGGCGGTATTGTTGGATGAAGCGGCACTGACCGACATTACGCGTACGCTTACGCGAGACTGGTTCTACCGACGTGCTTTGCACATAGGTGGCTGGTGGGTGTCAGTTTCTCAAACTTTAGTTGAACCAAGTGTGGCTACGCCCGGTCCTTGAGAAGGTTAAAACAACACTAACTTGACGAACTATCATTGTGGCTTTGATGCGTAGGTAAGAACGGTTCTTGCTCAGCCCGTAGCAGCCACGTAAAACTTGCAACAACAAAGTAGAGGACGTCTAATTTGTTTTTGCAGGCATGTTGTGATGTGATATGGTCGTGGCCTGATGCTATATTTTATTGTATGAGATGATCATGTTTTGTAACCGAAGTTATGGCAATCGGCAGGAGCCATATGGTTGTCGCTTTATTGTATGCAATGCAAATGCCCTGTAATGCTTTACTTTATCACTAAGCGGTAGCGATAGTCGTAGAAGCATAAGTTGGCGAGACGACAATGATGCTACGATGGAGATCAAGGTGTCGTGCCGGTGACGATGGTGATCATGACGGTGCTTCGGAGATGGAGATCACAAGCACAAGATGATGATGGCCATATCATATCACTTACATTGATTACATGTGATGTTTATCTTTTATGCATCTTATCTTGCTTTGATTGATGGTAGCATTATAAGATGATCTCTCACTAAATTATCAAGGTATAAGTGTTCTCCCTGAGTATGCACCGTTGCGAAAGTTCTTCGTGCTGAGACACCACGTGATGATCGGGTGTGATAGGCTCTATGTTCAAATACAACGGGTGCAAAACTGTTGCACACGCGGAATACTCAGGTTTAACTTGACGAGCCTAGCATATGCTGATATGGCCTCGGAACACTGAGATCGAAAGGTCGAGTGTGAATCATATAGTAGATATGATCAACATAGTGATGTTCACCATTGAAACTACTCCATCTCACGTGATGACCGGACATGGTTTAGTTGATTTGGATCACGTGATCACTTAGAGGATTAGAGGGATGTCTATCTAAGTGGGAGTTCTTAAGTAATATGATTAATTAAACTTAAATTTATCATGAACTTAGTAACTGATAGTATTTTTGGTTGTCTATGTTGTTGTAGATAGATGGCCCGTGCTGTTGTTCCGTTGAATTTTAATGCGTTCCTTCAGAAAGCAAAGTTGAAAGATGATGGTAGCAATTACACGGACTGGGTCCGTAACTTGAGGATTAAACTCATTGCTGCATAGAAGAATTACGTCCTGGAAGCACCGCTGGGTGCCAGGCCTGCTGCAGATGCAACTGACGACGTTAAGAACATCTGGTAGAGCAAAGCTGATGACTACTCGATAGTTCAGTGTGCCATGCTTTACGGCTTAGAACGGGACTTCAACGACGTTTTGAACGTCATGGAGCATATGAGATGTTCCAGGAGTTGAAGTTAATATTTCAAGCAAATGCCCGGATTGAGAGATATGAAGTCTCCAATAAGTTTTACAGCTGCAAGATGGAGGAGAATAGTTTTGTGAGTGAACATATATTCAAAATGTCTGGGTATAACAATCAATTGATTCAACTGGGAGTTAATCTTCCGGATGATAGCGTCATTGACAGAATTCTTCAATCACTACCACCAAGCTACAAGAGCTTCGTGATGAACTATAACATGCAAGGGATGGATAAAACGATTCCCGAGCTCTTCGCAATGCTAAAGGCTACGGAGGTAGAAATCAAGAAGGAGCATCAAGTGTTGATGGTCAACAAGACCACCAGTTTCAAGAAAAGGGGCAAAGGGAAGAAGAAGGGGAACTTCAAGAAGAACAGCAAACAAGTTGCTGCTCAGGAGAAGAAACCCAAGTCTGGACCTAAGCCTGAAACCGAAAGTGCTTCTACCGCAAAACGGTCGTTCTTTGGAAGCGGAACTGCCCCAAGTATTCGGGCGGATAAGAAGGATGGCAAGGTGAACAAAGGTATATGTGATATACATGTTATTGATGTGTACCTTACTAATGCTCGCAGAGCACCTGGTATTTGATACTGGTTACATTGCTAATATTTGCAACTTGAAACAGGGACTACGGATTAAGCGAAGATTGGCTAAGGATGAGGTGACGACGCGCGTGGGAAATGGTTCCCAAGTCGATGTGATCGCGGTCGGCACGCTACCTCTACATCTACCTACGGGATTAGTTTTAGACCTGAATAATTGATAATTGGAGCCATCCTTAATCATGAACATTAAAACTGGATCTTGTAAGATGTGAGAAGGTTATTCGCTTAAATCTTAGAATAATGGTTGTTCTATTTATATGAGTAATATCTTTTATGGTCATGCACCCTTGAAGAGTGGTCTATTTTTATTGAATCTCGATAGTAGTGATACACATATTCATAATATTGAAGCCAAAAGATGCAGAGTTGATAATGATAGTGCAACTTATTTGTGGCAATCTGCCGTTTAGGTCATATTGGTGTAAAGCGCATGAAGAAACTCCATCTTGATGGACTTTTGGAACCACTTGATTATGAATCACTTGGTACTTGTGAACCGTGCCTCATGGGCAAGATGACTAAAATGCCGCTTCTCAAAACCATGGAGCGAGCAACAGATTTGTTTGAAATCATACATACAGATGTATGTGGTCCGATGAAGATTGAGGCTCGCGGCGGGTATCGTTATTTTCTCACCTTCACAGATGATTTAAGCAGATATGGGTATATCTACTTAATGAAACATAAGTCTGAAACATTTGAAAAGTTCAAAGAATTTCAGAGTGAAGTTGAAAATCATCGTAACAAGAAAATAAAGTTTATACGATCTGATCGTGGAGGAGAAGATTTGAGTTACGAGTTTGATCTTCATTTAAAACAATGTATAATAGTTTCGCAACTCACGCCACCCGGAACACCACAACATATTGGTGTGTCCGAACGTCGTAATCGTACTTTACTAGATATGGTGCAATCTATGATGTCTCTTACTGATTTACCGCTATCATTTTGGGGTTATGCTTTAGAGACGGCTACATTCACATTAAATAGGGCACCATCGAAATCCGTTGAGACGACACCTTATGAACTGTGGTTTGGCAAGAAACCAAAGTTATCGTTTCTTAAAGTTTGGGGCTGCGATGCTTATGTGAAAAAGCTTCAACCTGATAAGCTCGAACCCAAATCGGAGAAATGTGTCTTCATAGGATACCCAAAGGAAATCAAGGTGCACCTTCTATCACAGATTCGAAGGCAAGCCATTTGTTGCTAAATTTGGATCCTTTCTAGAGAAGGAGTTTCTCTCGAAAGAAGTGAGTGGGAGGAAAGTAGAACTTGATGAGGTAACTGTACCTGCTCCCTTATTGGAAAGTAGTTCATCACAGAAACCGGTTCCTGTGACACCTACACCAATTAGTGAGGAAGCTAATGATGATGACCGTGAAGTTTCAGATCAAGTTACTACTGAACCTCGTAGGTCAACCAGAGTGAAATCCGCACCAGAGTGGTACAGTAATCCTGTTCTGGAGGTCATGTTACTAGGTCATGACGAACCTACGAACTATGAGGAAGCGATGATGAGCCCAGATTCCGCAAAATGGCTAGAGGCCATGAAATCTGAGATGGGATCCATGTATGAGAACAAAGTGTGGACTTTGGTTGACTTGCCCAATGATCGGCAAGCAATTGAGAATAAATGGATCTTCAAGAAGAAGACTGACGATGAAGGTAATGTTACTGTCTATAAAGCTCGACTTGTTGCGAAAGGTTTTCGACAAGTTCAAGGGATTGACTACGATGAGACCTTCTCACCCGTAGCGATGCTCAAGTCCGTCCGAATCATGTTAGCAATTGCCGCATTTTATGATTATGAAATTTGGCAAATGGATGTAAAGACTGCATTCTGAATGGATTTACGGAAGAAGAGTTGTATATGGATGCAACCTGAAGGTTTTATCGATCCAAAGGGAGCTAACGAAGTGTGCAAGCTCCAAAGAATCCATTTATGGACTGGTGCAAGCCTCTCGAGTTGGAATAAACACTTTGATAGTGTGATCAAAGCATTTGGTTTTATATGCACTTTTGGAGAAGCCTGTATTTACAAGAAAGTGAGTGGGAGCTCAGAAGCATTTACGATATTATATGTGGATGACATATTGCTGATTGGAAATGATATAGAATTTCTGGATATCATAAAGAGATACTTGAATAAGAGTTTTTCAATGAAAGACCTCGGTGAAGCTGCTTATATATTGGGCATCAAGATCTATAGAGATAGATCAAGACGCTTAATTGGACTTTCACAAAGCACATACCTTGACAAAGTTTTGAAGAAGTTCAAAATGGATCAAGCAAAGAAAGGGTTCTTGCATGTGTTACAAGGTGTGAAGTTGAGTAAGACTCAATGCCCGACCACCGCAGAAGATAGAGAGAAGATGAAAGATGTGCCCTATGCTTCAGCCATAGGCTCTATCATGTATGCAATGTTGTGTACTGCACTGATGTGTGCCTTGCTATAAGTTTAGCAGGAGGTACCAAAGTAATCCAGAGTGGATCATCGACAGCGGTCAAGAACATCCTGAAATACCTGAAAAGGACTAAGGATATGTTTCTCATTTATGGAGGTGACAAAGAGCTAGTCGTAAATGGTTACGTCGATGCGAGCTTTGGCACTGATCCGGACAATTCTAAATCGCAAACCGGATACGTGTTTACATTGAATGGTGGAGCTGTCAGTTGGTGCAGTTCTAAACAAAGCGTTGTGGCGGGATCTACGTGTGAAGTGGAGTACATAGCTGCTTCGGAAGCAGCAAATGAAGGAGTCTGGATGAAGGAGTTCATATCCGATCTAGGTGTCATACCTAGTGCATCTGGTCCAATGAAAATCTTTTGTGACAATACTGGTGCAATTGCCTTGGCAAAGGAATCCAGATTTCACAAGAGAACAAAGCACATCAAGAGACGCTTCAACTCCATCCGGGATTTAGTCCAGGTGGGAGACATAGAAATTTGCAAGATACATACGGATCTGAATGTTGCGCACCGTTGACTAAGCCTCTTCCACGAGCAAAACATGATCAGCACCAAGGCTCCATGGGTGTTAGAATCATTATTGTGTAATCTAGATTATTGACTCTAGTGCAAGTGGGAGATGTATGAAATATGCCCTAGAGGCAATAATAAAGTTATTATTTATTTCCTTATATCATGATAAATGTTTATTATTCATGCTAGAATTGTATTAACCGGAAACATAATACTTGTGTGAATACATAGACAAACAGAGTGTCACTAGTATGCCTCTACTTGACCAGCTCGTTGATCAAAGATGGTTATGTTTCCTAGCCATTGACATGAGTTGTCATTTGATTAACGGGATCACATCATTAGGAGAATGATGTGATTGACTTGACCCATTCCGTTAGCTTAGCACTCGATCGCTTAGTATTCTCGCTATTGCTTTCTTCATGACTTATACATGTTCCTATGACTATGAGATTACGCAAGTCCCGTTCTTTGGAGGAACACTTTGTGTGCTACCAAACGTCTACAACGTAATCGGGTGATTATAAAGGTGCTCTCTGGTGTCTCCAAAGGTACTTGTTGGGTTGGCGTATTTCGAGATTAGGATTTGTCACTCCGATTGTCGGAGAGGTATCTCTGGGCCCACTCGGTAATGCGCATCACTATAAGCCTTGCAAGCATTGCAACTAATGAGTTATTTGCGGAATGATGTATTACAGAACGAGTAAAGAGACTTGCCGGTAACGAGATTGAACTAGGTATTGAGATACCGACGATCGAATCTTGGGCAAGTAACATACCGATGACAAAGGGAACATCGTATGTTGTTATGCGGTTTGACCGATAAAGATCTTCGTAGAATATGTGGGAGCCAATATGAGCATCCAGGTTCCGCTATTGGTTATTGACCGGAGACGTGTCTTGGTCATGTCTACATAGTTCTCGAACCCGTAGGGTCCGCACGCTTAAAGTTCGATGACGGTTATATTATGATTTTATGTGTTTTGATGTACCAAAGATAGTTTGGAGTCCCGGATGTGATCACGGACATTACGAGGAGTCTCAAAATGGTCGATACATAAAGATTGATATATTGGAAGCCTATATTTGGATATCGGAAGTGTTCCGGGTGAAGTCGGGATTTTATCGGAGAACCGGGGGTTACTGGAACCCCCCGGGGTTTAATGGGCCTACATGGGCCTTAGTGGAGAAGAGGAGGGGCGGCCATGGCAGGTCGCGCGCCCCCTCCCCCTCTAGTCCGAATTGGACAAGGAGGGGGGGGGGGCGGCGCCCCCCTTTCCTTCCTCTCTCCCTCCTCCTTCCCCCTTCTCCTACTCCAACTAGGAAGGGTGGGGGTCCTACTCCCCACCATTGTTCCTTTATATACGGGGGCAGGAGGGCACCCCATAGACACAACAATTGAGCATTGATATCTTAGCCGTGTGCGGTGCCCCCCTCCACCATAGTCCACCTCAATAATATCGTAGCAGTGCTTAGGCGAAGCCCTGCGTCGGTAGAACATCATCATCGTCACCATGCCGTCATGCTGTGGAACTCTCCCTCAAAGCTCAGCTGGATTAGAGTTCGAGGGACGTCATCGAGCTGAACGTGTGCTGAACTCGAAGGTGCCGTACGTTTGGTACTTGATCGGTCGGATCGTGAAGACGTACAACTACATCAACCGCGTTGTGCTAACGCTTCCGCTTTCGCTCTACGAGGGTATGTGGAAACACTCTCCCCTCTCATTGCTATGCATCACCGTGATCTTGCGTGTGCGTAAGAATTTTTTTGAAATTACTACGTTCCCCAACAAGAGGATCACAAGAAATTGTTGTACCCAAATTGCGAAGATGACATGGAAAAGCTGGGCACCACACTGGAATTGCTGCAATGGAAGGCAGAGAATGGTGTGACAAGGGATTTGGAAAGTTGCTGATAATGTTAAAGAAGATGCTTCCAAAGGACAATGAATTACCTGACAGTACGTACGAGGCAAAGAAGGTTGTCTGCCCTCTAGGATTAGAGGTGCAGAAGATACATGCATGCCCTAATGACTCCATCCTCTACCGCGGTGAGTACAACGATTTGAATGCATGCCCGGTATGCAGTGCATTGCGCTATAAGATCAGCCGCGATGACCCTGGTGATGTTGAGGGCGAGCGCCCCAGGAAGAAGATTCCTGCCAAGGTGATGTGGTATGCTCCTATAATACCACGGTTGAAACGTTTGTTCCAAAACAAAGAGCATGCCGAGTTGATGCGATGGCACAGAGAAGACCGTAAGAAAGACGGGAAGTTGAGAGTACCCGCTGATGGTGAAGGAAATATGCCCTAGAGGCAATAATAAAGTTGTTAGTTTATATTTCCTTATTCATGATAAATGTTTATTATTCATGCTAGAATTGTATTGATCAGGAAACCTAAATACATGTGTGAATACATAGACAAACACTGTGTCCCTAGTGAGCCTCTACTTGACTAGCTCGTTGATCAAAGATGGTTAAGGTTTCCTAACCATGGACATGAGTTGTCATTTGATAACGGGATCACATCATTAGGAGAATGATGTGATGGACAAGACCCATCCGTTAGCTTAGCATATTGATCGTTCAGTTTTATTGCTATTGCTTTCTTCATGTCAAATACATATTCCTTCGACTATGAGATTATGCAACTCCTGGATACTGGAGGAATGCCTTATGTGCTATCAAACGTCACAACGTAACTGGGTGATTATAAAGATGCTCTACAGGTATCTCCGAAGGTGTTTGTTGAGTTGGCATAGATCGAGATTAGGATTTGTCACTCCAAGTATCGAAGAGGTATCTCTGGGCCTTCTCGGTAATACACATCATATGCTTGCAAGCAAACGACTAAGGAGTTAGTCGTGAGGTGATGTATTATGGAACGAGTAAAGAGACTTGCCGGTAACGAGATTGAACTATTTATGAAGATACCGACGATTGAATCTCGGGCATGTAACATACCGATAGACAAAGGGAATTGCGTATGTTGTCATAGCGGTTCGACCGATAAAGATCTTCGTAGAATATGTAGGAGCCAATATGAGCATCCAGGTTCCTCTATTGGTTATTGTAGGATCTTGAGAAGAGGTGTCTAGAGGGGGGGGGGGGTGATTAGACACTAAGTACTAACGTTGCAGTTTTTAACTTCTTTTAGGTTTAAGTGGAGTTTAGGCACAAGTTTAACTTTATCAATACATAACAAGCAAGCATGCAAAGAGTATGTAGGCAGCGGAAAGTAAAGCATGCAACTTGCAAGAATGTAAAGGGAAGGGTTTGGAGGATTCAAACGTAATTGGAGACACGGATGTTTTTGTCGTGGTTCCGATAGGTGGTGCTATCGTACATCCACGTTGATGGAGACTTCAACCCACGAAGGGTAACGGCTGCGCGAGTCCACGGAGGGCTCCACCCACGAAGGGTCCATGAAGAAGAAACCTTGTCTATCCCACCATGGCCGTCGCCCACGAAGGACTTGCCTCACTAGCGGTAGATTTTCAAGAAGTAGGCGATCTCCTTGCCCTTACAAACTCCTTGGTTCAACTCCACAATCTTGTCGGAGGCTCCCAAGTGACACCTAGCCAATCTAGGAGACACCACTCTCCAAGAAGTAACAAATGGTGTGTTGGTGATGAACTCCTTGCTGTGCTTCAAATGATAGTCTCCCCAACACTCAACTCCCTCTCATAGGATTTGGATCTGGTGGAAAGAAGATTTGAGTGGAAAGCAACTTGGGGAAGGCTAGAGATCAAGATTCATATGGTCGGAATGGAATATCTTGGCCTCAACACATGAGTAGGTAGTTCTCTCTCGTAAATAGGATGCTTTGGAAGTGTAGGCTTGTTCGATGGCTCTCTCCATGAATGAAGAGGAGGTGGAGGGGTATATATAGCCTCCACACAAAATCTAACCGTTACACACAATTTACCAAACTCGGTGGGAACGAATCAACAAACTCGGTCAGACCGATTTAGTAAACCTAGTGACCGTTAGGGTTTTCGGTGGGACTGATATGCAACTCGGTAGGACCGACATGGTTAGTGTTAGGGCATAACGTAATCTCGATGAGACCGATTACAGAAACTCGGTGAGACCGATTTTGGTAATTAGCTAACCAGAGAGTTGGTCAGGCAAACTCGGTGGGACCGATTACTCAAACTCAGTGGGACCGATTTTGGTAATAAGTTAACTAGAGAGTTTGCATTGTAATCTCGGTAGTACCGATTGCACAAACTCGGTGAGACCGATTTTGGTAATGGACATACACAGAGAGATTACAATCCCATCTCGGTGAGACCGAGATCCCTATCGGTGAGACCGATTTGCCTAGGGTTTGTGGCAGTGGCTATGACATCTGAACTCGGTGGCGCCGGATAGAAAGAATCGGTAGGGCCGAGTTTGACTTTAGGTTTAGGTCATATGTGTGGAAGTGGGAAAGTAGTTGAGGGTTTTGGAGCATATCACTAAGCACATGAAGCAAGAGGTTCATTAAGCAACACCTCATCCCTCCTTGATAGTATTGGCCTTTCCTATAGACTCAATGTGATCTTGGATCACTAAAATGTAAAATGAAGAGTCTTGAGCTTGAAGCTTGAGGCAATTCTTTGTCCTTAGCATCTTGAAGGAGTTCCCACATCCTTTAGTCCATGCCACTCCATTGTTGAACTTATCTGAAACATACTAGATAAAGGTGTTAGTCCAACAAGAGATATGTTGACATTAATTACCAAAACCACCTAGGGAGCACTTGTGCTTTCAGTTATTGACCGAAGAGGTGTCTTGGTCATGTCTACATAGTTCTCGAACCCGTAGGGTCCGCACGCTTAACGTTCGATGACGATATAGTATTATATGAGTTATGTGATTTGGTGACCGAATGTTGTTCGGAGTCCTGGATGAGATCACGGACATGACAAGGAGTCCCAAAATGGTCTAGAGGTAAAGATTCATATATAGGACGATGGTATTCGGACACCGGAAGTGTTCCGGAGGGTATCGGGTACTTATCGGGTCACCGAAAAGGAGTTTCGGGCACACCCGGCAAAGATATGGGCCTTATGGGCCAAGTGAGGGAACACACAAGCCCTGGTGCGCCCCTATAGAGGCCAGCCCTATGAGGAGGGGAAGGAAAGAGGGGAGGCCAAGGAAAGTGTGGATTAGGATTCCTACTTCCTTCCCTCTCCCCCCTCTTTCCTTCCCCCTCGGTCATATATGGCAGGGGGCGCGCGGCTTGGGAGGTACTCCAAGTAGGATTCCTCTTACTTGGGTGCCTCCTATGGCTGCTCCTCCCTTCCTCCCACCTATATATATGAGGAGGGGGCGCCTAGCACACAT
This sequence comes from Aegilops bicornis, assembly GCA_021605145.1. NCBI lineage: Eukaryota > Viridiplantae > Streptophyta > Magnoliopsida > Poales > Poaceae > Aegilops > Aegilops bicornis. The sequence goes on from CM038672.1 coordinate 631,337,418, forward strand.
CAGACAATTGACTAGCCGTGTGCGGCGCCCCCTCCACCGTTTACATCCCTGGTCATATTTTCGTAGTGCTTAGGCGAAGCTCTGCAGAGATCACTTCACCATCACCGCCACCACACCATCCTCCTGACGGAACTCATCTACTAACTTGACGTCTTGCTGGATCAAGAAGGCGAGGGACGTCACCAAGCTGAACCTGTGCAGAACGCGAAGGTGTCGTGCGTTCAGTACTTGATCAGTTGAAACTCTTCCGCTTACGGTCTACGAGGGTACGTAGACACACTCTCCCCCTCGTTTCTATGCATCTCCATGGATAGATCATTGCGAGTGCGTAGAATTTTTTTGTTTTCCATGCAACGTTTCCCAAGTGTGGCATCCGAGCCAGGTCTATGCGTAGATGATATGCACGAGTATAACACAAAGAGTTGTGGGCGGTGATCGTCATACTGCTTACCACCAATGTCTTATTTTGATTCGGCGGTATTGTTGGATCAAGCGGCCTGGACCAACCTTACATGACCACGTTCATGAGACCGGTTCCACTGACAGACATGCAACTAGTTTTGCATAAAGGTGGCTGGCAGGTGTCTGTTTCTCCTACTTTAGTTGAATCGAATTTGACTACAGCCGGTACTTGTTGAAGGTTAAAACAGAAAACGTGATAAATCACTGTTGTGGTTTTGATGCGTATGTAAGAATGGTTCTTGCTAGAAGCCCGTAGCAGCCACATAAAACTTGCAACAACAAAGTAGAGGACGTCTAACTTGTTTTTGCAGGGCATGTTGTGATGTGATATGGTCAAGACATGATGTGATATACCTTATTGTATGAGATGATCATGTTTCGTAAAAGTTGGCAACCAACAGGAGCCTTATGGTTGTCTCTTTATTGTATGAAATGCAAACGCCATGTAAATGCTTTACTTTATCACTATGCGTTAGCGATAGTTGTAGAAGTAATAGTTGGTGAGATGACCACGATGCAACGATCGAGATCAAGGTGTCGAGCCGGTGATGATGGAGATCATGACAATGCTTTGGAGATGGAGATCAAAAGCACAAGATGATGGCCATATCATGTCACATATTTTGATTGCATGTGATGTTTATCTTTTATGCATCTTATTTTGCTTAGTACGGCGGTAGCATTATAAGATGATCCCTTCACTAAATTTCAAGGTATAAGTGTTCTCCCTGAGTATGCACCGTTGCGACAATTTGTCGTGTTGAGACACCATGTGATGATCGGGTGTGATAGACTCTACGTTCACATACAACGGGTGCAAGACAGTTTTGCACATGCAGAATACTCGGGTTAAACTTGACGAGCCTAGCATGTATAGACATGGCCTTAGAGCAATGGAGACCGAAAGGTCGAGCATGAGTCATATAGTAGATATGATCAACATAGAGATGTTCACCATTGATGACTACCCCATCTCACGTGATGATCGGACATGGGTTAGTTGATATGGATCATGTATCACTTAGACAACTTGAGGGATGTTGATTTAAGTGGGAGTTCATTAGTAATTTGATTAACTGAACTTAATTTTATCATGAACTTAGTCCTGATAGTATTTGCAAATCTATGTTGTAGATCAATAGCCGCAATATAGCTCCCTTATTTTTTGATATGTTCCTAGAGAAATATAAGTTGAAAGATGATAGTAGAAATGATGCAGATTGGGTCTGTGATCTGAGGATTGTCCTCATTGCTATGCAGAAGAATTGTGTCCTTAATGCACCGCTAGGTGACAGACCAAATGCAGGAGCAGATGCAAACGTTATGAACGTCTGGCAAGCTCGGTATGATGACTACTTAATAGTTTAGTGCACCATGCTCTATGGCTTAGAACCGGGACTTCAAAAACGTTTTGAACACCACGGAGCATATGAGATGTTCCAAGAGCTGAAATTGGTATTTCAGACTCATGCCTGTGTCGAGAGGTATGAGACCTCTGACAAGTACTTTGCCTACAAGATGGAGGAGAATAGCTCAACCAGTGAGCATGTGCTCAGAATGTCTGGGGTACTACAATCGCTTGAATCAAGTGGGAGTTAATCTTCCAGTTAAGATAGTGATTGACAAAGTTCTCTAGCCACTATCACCAAGCTACTAGCACTTCGTGATGAACTATAATATGCAAGGGATGACGAAAATGATTCCTGAGCTCTTCATGATGCTGAAATCAGCGAAGGTAGAAATCAAGAAAGAGCATCAAATGTTGATGGTTAACAAGACCACTAGTTTCAAGAAAAAGGACAAAACGGAAAGAAAGTGAACTTCAAGAAGAATGGCAAACAAGTTGCCGCTCCCATGAAGAAACCCAAAGCTAGACCCAAGCCTGAAACTGAGTGCTTCTACTGCAAAAGGAAATGGTCACTGGAAGCGGAACTGCCCCAAATACTTGGCGGATAAGAAGGATGGGAAAGTGAACAAAGGTATATTTGATATACATGTTATTGATGTGTACTTTACGAGTGTTCATAGTAGCCCCTGGTATTTGATACCGGTTCAGTTGGTAAGACTAGTAACTCGAAATAGGAGTAGAAAAATGAACAAAGACTAGTTAATAGCGAGGTGACGATGTGTGTTGGAAGTGATTCCAAGGTTGATAAGATCACCATCGCACACTCCCTCTACCTTCGGGATTAGTGTTGGAGCTAAATAAATGTTATTTGGTGTTTGCGTTGAGCATGAATATGATTAGATCATGTTATTTGCAATACGGTTATTCATTTAAGTCAGAGAATAATTGTTGTTCTGTTTACATGAATAAAACCTTCTATGCTCATACAACCAATGTAAATGGTTTATTGAATCTCGATCGTAGTGATACACATATTCATAATATTGATGCCAAAAGATGCAAAGTTGATAATGATAGTGCAACATATCTATGGCACTGCCGTTTAGGTCATATTGGTGTAAAGCGCATGAAGAAACTACATGAAGATGGACTTTTGGAATCACTTGATTATGAATCATTTGATAATTGCGAACCATGCCTCATGGGCAAGATGACCAAAACTCCGTTCTTCGAAACAATGGAGCGAGCTTATGACTTGGTGGAAAGAATACATACCGATGTTACGGTCCGATGAGTGTTGAAGCAGGCGGAGGGAATCGTTATTTTTCTCACCTTCACAACTGATTTGAGTAGATATGTGTATATCTACTTCATGGAATACAAGTATGAAACATTTGAAAAGTTCAAAGAATTTTAGAGTGAAGTTGAGAATCATCGTAACAAGAAAATAAAGTTTCTATGATCTGATCGCGGAGGCAAATATTTGAGTTACGAGTTTGGCCTTCATTTAAAACAATGTGAAATTGTTTCACAACTCACGCCACCTGGAACACCACAGCGTAATGGTGTGTCCAAACGTCGTAACCGCACTTTATCAGATATGGTGCGTTCTGTGATGTCTCTTACCGATTTACCACTATCATTTTGGGGTTATGCATTAGCCTGATAAGCTGGAACCTAAATCGGAGAAGTGTGTCTTCATAGGATACCCTAAGGTAACAATTGGGTACACCTTCTACCACAGATCCGAAGGCAAGATCTTTGTTGCTAAGAATGGGTCCTTTCTAGAGAAGGAGTTTCTCTCGAAAGAAGTGGCTGGGAGGAAAGTAGAACTTGATGAGGTAAGTGTACCTTCTCTCGAATTGGAGAGTAGCGCATCAGAGGAAATCTTTCCCATGATGCCTACACCAACTCGAGAGGAAGCTAATGATGATGATCATGAAACTTCAGATCAAGTTACTACAAAACTTCGTAGGTCGACCAGAACACGTTCTGCACCAGAGTGGTACGGTAATCTTGTCCTGGAAGTGATGTTATTAGACCACGGCAAACCTATGAACTATGAAGAAGCTATGATGAGCCAGATTCCGACAGATGGCTTGAGGCCATGAAATCTGAAATAGGAACCATGTATGAGAACAAAGTGTGGACTTTGGTGGACTTGCCCGATGATCAGCAAGCCATTGAGAATAAATGGATGTTCAAGAAGAAGACTGACGCTAATAGTAATGTCACTATCTACAAAGCTCGACTTGTCGCAAAAGGTTTTTGACAAGTTCAAGGAGTTGACTAATATGAGACTTTCTCACCCATAGCGGTGCTTAAGTCTGTCCGAATCATGTTAGCAATTGCCACAATTTATGATTATGAAATTTGGCAAATGGACGTCAAAACTGCATTCCTTAATGGATATATTAAAGAAGAGTTGTATATGATACAACCAGAAGGTTTTGTCGATCCCAAAGGTGTTGACAGAGTGTGCAAGCTCTAGCAATCCATCTATGGACGGGTGCAAGCATCTCGGAGTTGGAATATACACTTTGATGAGGTGATCAAAGCATATGGTTTTATACAGACTTACGGTGAAGCCTGTATTTACAAGAAAGTGAGTGGGAGCTCTGTAGCATTTCTGATATTATATGTGGATGACATATTATTGATTGGAAATGATATATAATTTATGGATAGCATAAAAGAATACTTGAATAAGAATTTTTCAATGAAAGACCTCTGTGAAGCTACATACATATTGAGCATCAAGATCTATAGGGATAGACCAAGACACTTAATAGACCTTTCACAAAACACATACCTTGATAAGATTTGAAGAAGTTCAAAATGGTTCAGTACAAGAAGGGGTTCTTGCCTGTATTACAAGGTGTGAAGTTGAGTAAGACTCAAAGCCCGACCACAGCAGAAGATAGAGAGAGAGAGAATGAAAGTCATTCTCTATGCCTCAGCCATAGGTTCTATACGATATGCCATGCTGTGTACCACACCTGATGTGTGTCTTGACACTTATCTGGCAAAGAGGGTACAAGAGTGATCCAGGAGTGGACCACTGGACAGTGGTCAAAATTATCCTTAGGTGCCTTAAAGAGGACTAAGGAAATGTTTCTCGATTATGGAGGTGATAAAGAATTCGTCGTAAAGAGTTATGTCGATGCAAGCTTTGACACTAATCTAGATGACTCTAAGTCTCAATCTGGATACATATTGAACGTGGGAGCAATTAGCTAGAGTAGCTCCATGCAGAGCATTGTAGACATACAAATTTGCAAAATACATACGGATCTGAATGCGACAGACCCGTTGACTAAACTTCTCTCACAAGCAAAACATATCACACCTTATTACTCTTTGGGTGTTAATCACATGGCGATGTGAACTAGATTATTGACTCTAGTAAACCCTTTCGGTCACATGGCGACGTGAACTATAGGTGTTAATCACATGGCGAAGTGAACTATGGGTGTCATTCACATGGCGATGTGAACTAGATTATTGACTCTAGTGCAAGTGGGAGACTGAAGGAAATATGCCCTAGAGGCAATAATAAAGATGTTATTTTACATTTCCTTATTCATGATAAATGTTTATTATTCATGCTAGAATTGTATTGATTAGGAAACCTAAATACATGTGTGAATACATAGACAAACACTGTGTCCCTAGTGAGCCTCTACTTGACTAGCTCGTTGATCAAAGATGGTCAAGGTTTCCTAACCATGTACATGAGTTGTCATTTGATAACGGGATCAAATCATTAGGAGAATGATGTGATGGACAAGACCCATCCATTAGCTTAGCATATTGATCGTTTAGTTTTATTGCTATTGCTTTCTTCATGTCAAATACATATTCCTTCAACTATGAGATTATGCAACTCCCGGATACTGGAGGATTGCCTTGTGTGCTATCAAACGTCACAAGTAACTGGGTGATTATAAAGATGCTCTACAGGTATCTCCGAAGGTGTTTGTTGAGTTGGCATAGATCAAGATTAGGATTTGTCACTACGAGTATCGAAGAGGTATCTCTGGGCCCTCTCAGTAATACACATCATATGCTTGCAAGCTAACGACTAAGGAGTTAGTCATGATGTGATGTTTTACGGAACGAGTAAAGAGACTTGCCAGTAACGAGATTGAACTAGGTATGAAGATACCGACAATCGAATCTCGGGCAAGTAACATACGGATAGACAAAGGGAATTGCGTATGTTGTCATAATAGTTCAACCAATAAAGATCTTCGTAGAATATGTAGGAGCCAATATGAGCATCCAGGTTCCGCTATTTGTAATTGACCAGAGAGGTGTCTCAATCATGTCTACATAGTTCTCGAACCCGTAGGGTCCGCACGCTTAATGTTCGATGACGATATAGTATTATATCAGTTATGTGATTTGGTGACCGAATGTTGTTCGAAGTCCCGAATGAGATCACGGACATGACAAGGGGTCTCGAAATGGTCGAGAGGTAAAGATTGATATATAGGACGATGGTATTCAGACACCGGAAGTGTTCCGGGTATTTTTCGGGTCACCGGGAAAGAGTTTTGGGCACCCCCCCCCCCCCCCGCGCAAAGATACGGTCCTTATGGGCCAAGTGAGGGAACACACCATCCCTGGTGCGCCCTATAGAGTTCAGCCCTATGAGGGGGAGAAGGAAAGAGGGGAAGATTCCTACTTCCTTCCCTCTCCCCCCTCTTTCCTTCCCCTTCTGTTATATATGGCAGGGGGGGTGCGCGGCTTGGGAGGCACTCCAAGTAGGATTCCTCCTACTTGGGCGCCTCCTATGGATGCTCCTCCCTCCCTCCCACCTATATATGTGAGGAGGGAGGCGCCTAGCACACAACAGACAATTGCCTAGCCGTGTGCGGCGCCCCCCTCCACCGTTTACACCCCGGTCATATTTTTGTAGTTCTTAGGCGAAGCCCTGCGGAGATCACTTCACCATCACCGTCACCACACCGTCATGCTGACGGAACTCATCTACTAACTCGACTTCTTGCTGGATCAAGAAGGCGAGGGACATCACCGAGCTGAACGTGTGAAGAACGCGGAGGTGTCGTGCGTTCGGTACTTGATCAGTTGAAACGCGAAGAAGTTCGACTACATCAACCGCGTTGTGAAAAACTTCCGCTTATGGTCTGCGAGGTTACAAAGACACACTCTCCCCCTCGTTTCTTTGCATCGCCGTGGATAGATCATTGTGTGTGCATAGAATTTTTTTTGTTTTCCATGCAATGTTTCCCAACAGACAGGTTGAAGTGGAGAAAAATCGAGATAAAGTGGCGGGACTTTGCAGTTGACGCAAGGAACGTATGGTTTGGTCTAAGTGCAAATGCATTAATCCTTTTGGGGAGCAGAGCAGCACTCATAGCACTGGCCTATGACTATATGTATGTATAACCTTCCTCCTTGGTTGTGCATGAAGCGGAAGATCATTATGATGCTAGTGCTCATCCAAGGCCCTAAGCAACCCGGCAACGACATTGATGTGTACCTAAGGCCATTAGTTGAAACTATTACAACTGTGGAATGAAAAAGGTGTACGTGCATGGGATGAGCACAGACAGGAGGAATTTGACCTACATGCGTTGCTGTTTGTGACCATCAATGATTGGCCTGCTCTCAATAACCTTTCAGGATAGACAAACAAGGGATACCGCGCATGCACACACTGTTTAGATGATACCAACAGTATATATATTTGGATAAATGTAAGAAGAATGTGTACCTGGGACATCGTTGATTTCTTCTGAGAAGGCATCCCGTAAGAAAGAAAGGCAAGCATTTCAATGGTGAGGCAGATCACTGGAAGAAGCCTCGCCACCATACTGGTGATGATGTACTTGATATGGTCAAGGATTTAAAAGTAATCTTTGGAAAGGGTCCTGGCGGACAATCTGTTCCGAATGATGCTGACGGACGCGCACCCATGTGGAAGAACAAATCTATATTTTGGGACCTACCCTATTCGAAAGACCTAGAGGTCCGCTCTGCAATCAATGTGATGCACGCGACAAAGAATCTTTGCGTGAACCTGATAGGCTTCTTGGGTATGTATGGGAAGACAAAAAATACACCGGAGGCACGGGAGGACCAGCAACATATGCATGGAAAAGACGGCATGCATCAGGGTCGTGCCAACTACGCTCTTACAAAAGAAGAGAAGGAAATATTCTTCCGATGCCTGCTCAGTATGAAGGTCCCGTCTGGCTTCTCGTCGAATATAAAGGGAATAATAAATATGACAAAGAAAAAGTTCCAGAACCTAAAGTCTCATGACTGCCATGTGATTATGACGCAACTGCTTCCAGTTGCATTGAGGGGGCTTTACCAGAAAACGTTCGATTAGCCATTGTGAAGCTATGTGCATTCCTCAATGCAATCTCTCAGAAGGTAATCGATCCAGAAATCATACCAAGGTTAGAGAATGATTTGGTGCAATGTCTTGTGAGTTTTCAAGTTGGTGTTGCCACCATCCTTCTTCAATATCATGATGCACGTCCTAGTTCACCTAGTCGAAGAGATTGCCATTCTGGATCCTGTATTTCTACACAATATATTCCCCTTTGAGAGGTTCATGGGAGTCTTAAAGAAATATGTTCATAACCGTGCTAGGCCATAAGGAAGCATCTCCAAGGACCATGAAAATGAGGAGGTCATTGAGTTTTGTGCTGACTTTATTCCTGACCTTAAGCCGATTGGTGTTCCTGAATCACGGCATGAGGGCAGACTGGGTAGAAAAGGCACGCTAGGACCGAAAGCAATAATATGTATGGACGGGCATTCTCTCACTAAAGCACACTACATAGTTCTACAAAATTCCTCCTTGGTGGCTCCGTATATCGAGGAACACAAGAATATTCTACGCTCCAAACACCCGGAGCAGTCTGATGACTGGATTACACTTGAACAAACGGGGACCTGCGCCGGTTGGTTGCAGACACGTCTCATGCATGACGACGCAGTTGAAGATGAGATGTACTTGTTGTCCAAGTTACCATCTTTGAATATATTGACTTTCAAAGGGTACGAGATAAATGGGAATACATTTTACACGATCGCCCAAGATAAAAAGAGCACCAACCAAAACACTTGTGTCCGCTTTGATGCAGCAAACACCTATAGGCCAAAGGACACATATTATGGTTACATAGAGGAGATATGGGAACTTGACTATGGACGTCATTTGAAGGTCCCTTTGTTTCGGTGGAAATGGGTCAACCCAACAGGAGGCGGGTGAGGGAGTCCCAGACTAGGGGGTGTCCGGATAGCCGGACTATCGTCACGGCCGGACTCCAAGACTATGAAGATACAAGATTGAAGACTTCGTCCCGTGTCCGGATGGGACTTTCCTTCGCGTGGAGGGCAAGCTTGGCGTCACGGATATGTAGATCTCCTACCATTGTAACCGACTCTGTGTAACCCTAACCTATCCGGTGTCTATATAAACCGGAGGGTTTTAGTCCGTGAGGACGAACAACAATCATACCATAGGCTAGCTTCTAGGGTTTAGCCTCCTTGATCTCGTGGTAGATATACTCTTGTACTACCCATATCATCAATATTAATCAAGCAGGAGTAGGGTATTACCTCCATCGAGAGGGCCCGAACCTGGGTAAAAACATCGTGTCCCTTGTCTCCTGTTACCATCCGCCTAGACGCACAGTTCGGGACCCCCTACCCGAGATCCGCCGGTTTGACACCGACATTGGTGCTTTCATTGAGAGTTCCTGCGTATGCGTCACCAATAGGCCCGATGGCTCCTTCGATCATCAACAACGACGCGGTCTAGGGTGAGACTTTTCTCCCGGACAGATCTTCGTATTCGGCGGCTTTGCTGCGGGCCAATTAAGCAGCCATCTGGAGCAGATCGAAAGCTACGCCCCTGGCCATCAGGTCAGATTTGGAAGTTTAAACTATACGGCCGATATCCGTAGAGACTTGATCTTCGAAGGATTCGAGCCGCAGCCAAGCGTGCCGCACTGTCTCGATGGGCATGATCTAACTCTGCAGCCGAACAGTGCCCTGGAGGCCGCACCAGTATCCGCTCCGACCCTTAATTCGGAGCCGGATTCCCCGATCGAGGACAAGTGGTTGGACACCGCCTCGGGGCTACAATCTCTACGGCGATCGAGCCGAACTCCATCCCTGTCCTTTGCGAAGACCTTGACTCCAGGGTGCCGGACTCCTCTCCGGACTCCGAACCCTCCACGCCCCTGTCAATCGAATCCGATTGGGCGCCGGTCATGGAGTTCACTGCCGCGGACATCTTTCGGACTCGCCCTTTGGCGACATCCTGAATTCACTAAAGTCTCTCTCTTTATCCGGAGAGCCCTGGCCGGACTACGAACAGGAAGGTTGGGATGCGGACGACGAAGAAATTCAACGCCCACCCACCACCCACTTTGTAGCCACTGTCGATGATTTAACCGACATGCTAGACTACGACTCCGAAGACATCGACGGTATGGGCGGCGATGCGGAGGCGACCAAGACCAGCGCCTACAGGCAATCGGAAGGCCACCTCGTCATATGACATATATATGGTGGACATCCCAAAAGATGGGAACGGCGATGGAACAACGGAGGATGACCCCTCAAGAAACAGCCGAGCGCCGGCGTCGTGGCGCCGCTCTAAATCCCGCCACAGTAAAAGCGGTGATTACGGCATGGGAGATAATAACACCGGACAAAGGTGAAGAGAACCCCCTCGGCGGGACTCAGCGCAGGAGGAGGGAGAAGCAAGTCCGCTCGACAGTGCGGCAGAAAGAGAGGTCGAGGACGATAATTATGCGCCTCCCTCCGAAGATGAGGCAAGCCTCGACGACGACGAATTTGTCGTGCCTGAGGATCCCGCCGAGCAGGAGCGTTTCAAACGCAGGCTTATAGCCACGGCAAGCAGCCTCAAGAAAAAGCAGCAACAGCTTAGAGCTGACCAAGACCTGCTAGGCGGCGGATGGACTGAAGTCCTTGCAGCGAAGAGTATGAACTCGAACGCCTCCAAAAGCTACCCCAAACGCAGGCCGTTGCCTCGACTAGAGGAGGAAGCACCCAAGTCACCAGCGCATGACATGGCAGACCGGCCACCCGTGGCCGTGATGAAGAAGCCTCTCGGCCCTCCGCTCAAGCCACACCCCAACGCCGCTCAAAAGTACCAAGGCATGGGAAAACGCGCGGACTTGCGAGATATATTGGAGGATAAGGAAAACATACAAGATCGATCTACGGATCGCGTGGGCGCCAAAGCAACGGGATGATTACCGTCATACGCGGATACAAAGAAACCGGCCGGGCCGAACACAGTAGACAAAGCTCATATGAGCTACGTCGTGATATAGCCCAATATAGAGGCACCACACACCCACTATGCTTCACAAATGAAGTAATGGATCATCAAATCCCCGAGGGCTTCAAGCCCGTAAACATCGAATCATACGATGGTACCACAGATCCTTGATGCGGATCGAGGATTATCTCCTCCATATCCACATGGCCCTGGTGATAATCTACATGCCATCAAATACCTCCAACTCAAGCTTAAAGGACCAGCTCGACATTGGCTCAATAGCTTGCCAACAGAATCAATTGGTTGTTGGGAGGACCTCGGAAGCCGCATTCCTTGATAACTTCCAGGCACATATGTGCGACCACCAGACGCCGATGACCTTAGCCACATAATTCAGCAGCCAGAAGAATCGGCCAGGCAATTCTGGACTCAGTTCCTAACAAAGAAAAATCAAATCGTTGACTGTCCGGATGCAGAGGCCCTCGCAGCATTCAAACATAACATCCGCGACGAATGGCTTGCCCGGCACCTAGGACAGGAAAAGACGAAATATATGGCAGCCCTCACAACCCTCATGACTTGCTTTTGTGCGGGAGAGGACAGCGGGCTAGCTCGAAGCAACAACTTGGCCAAACATCCTGATAGTCCGGATACCAAGGACAGTAATGGCAGGTCGCGTCGCAACAAGAACAAGCGCCGCATTAACGATTTATAATATCAAGATACGGCCCGTCAATGCCGGATTCAGAGGCTCTAAACCCGGTCAGCGGAAGAAGCCATTCAAAAGAAATACCCAGGCCCGTCCAACTTGGACCGCATACTCGATCGCTATGCCAAATACATGGCACCCCGAAACCAGCCAATCACACCAACAGGGATTGTTGGGTGTTCAAGCAAGCAGGCAAGTTAAGTGCTGAACTCAATGACAAGGGGCTGCATAGCGATGACGAGGAAGAGCCCTGGCCGTCGAACAATAGAGGATGAAGGTTTTCCCACACAAGTGCGGACGGTGAACATGATATACGCAACCCACATACCCAAAAGGGAGCGGAAGCATGCACTACGGGACGTATATGCGATGGAGCCAGTCGCCCTAAAGTTCAACCCATGGTCTTCCTGCCCGATCACTTTCAATCGAAGGGACCACCCCACTAGCATCCATCACGGCGGCTTCGCCGCATTGGTTCTTGACCCAATTATTGACGGATTTCACCTCACCAGAGTCCTGATGGACGGCGGTAGCAACTGAACCTGCTTTATCGTGATATAGTGCGCAAATGGGCATAGACCCTCAAGGATTAAACCTACAAAGACGACCTTTAAAGGCGCCATACCGTGTAGAGGCCAATTGTACAGGCTCACCACACTCGAAGTGGTCTTCGGATCTCCGGATAACTTCCGAAGCAAAGAGTTAATCTTCGACATCGTCCCATTCCGCAGCGGCTATCATGCACTGCTCGGACGAACTGCATTTGCAAAGTTCAATGCGGTGCCGCACTACGCATACCTCAAGCTCAAGATACCAGGCCCTCGAGGAGTAATCACGGTCAATGGAAACACCGAACGCTCTCTCCGAACGGAGGAGCATACGGCGGCCCTCGCGGCGGAGGTGCAAAGCAGCCTCTCACGGCACTTCTCGAGTCCGGCCACTAAGCGTCTGGACACCGCCAAACACGCCCGAGTAACCTGCAACAAGACCACCCGCACGATTCAAGCACGAGTAGCAATCCGCCCCAACCCCAGCCCTCGCGAAATTGCGAAGCTAGTATTACGTGTACATAATTATGCTCGAAGATACCATGGGCACATGGGGAGGGCAAGACAACGGCACGCCAAGAATGCGGCTCGACCGCACTGTGGGCCCCGTTTGTGTCATTTCCTTTTCTTTTCCTTTTTCTTCCTTTTTTTACTTTCAGGACTCCGTCTTGGAGAAGTCCTGTCCGGCACTTGAGTCGCCGAACTCACGATGCAACAGCCGTGGAAGCGGAAAGCCACGCCGAAAGTGTTCAGTGGTCTCTATTACGAGCATTATACCTGTTTTACATATCATCTAGCAGCTTACCCCTCGAGGGGGACATGTTAGATAGTCCCATCCCTGGCTTATCGCACTATTTGTATCGCTCGCTTCCATTGCAAGACCTTTTGAATAAACAATACATAGCTTTTGCTTATTATTGCTCTACTTCCTTTATATATACATATGTTCATTTCACAACATGTTGCAACCGTACACTTTGGTACGGCCTGCATACCGTGGGATTAAGTATCCCAAAATTATGGTGTGATAAGTCCGAACACTTTCACAAGTGCGGCACCCGAACTTATAGCATTATATGAATTGGCTCCGAATCATGTCTTGGGTCAATAGTTGGGTTTGCCCGGCTCCCGTGTTTTGGTACCTTACGTTCCGCTATATCGGCTAAGGTAGCATCGGAGAACCATCGCGATTGTGCCCCAGCTTATCTTTGGGTCGAGCACCTCGATGGATAAAGCTAAAACTGACCGTCATGATAAGGCGAGAGCCGGTCACTGTTCGAGAGGTTTTTTCGAGTCCCTAAAGACTTATGCCGCTTAGAGCGAGGAACCGGAATTGTCCGGCCAAGGCGTGGATAGCGCCCCAAACTCGGTCTTCCGAATACTAGGGGCTTCACGAAATTTAAAATTATAGAATTCTATGGCTAAGTGAGAGTGTTCAAGCACTATAAGTCCGGTTGCCTTGTTCGTTGTGTTGAGCACCTCCCTAGATGGACCCAAGAATGGGAACAAGAGTGCTCAAGTTTATCCCGAACACCCCAGAACTCGTGGCATGGGGGCTGAAGCCAACGACTTGCCATCTCTCAAATTTGATAAACGGCCGCACAAAAGGTAATATTTTAAATTAATAAGCGTTGCTTAGCGCATATGAACAAGTTTTCAGCGTACAGGATAACAAATGCGAGTTTATTCACAAATTACATCTTTGGAGCACTCATCCGCTATTCGGCGGGCCCCCTTCAGAGGCCCTCATAGTACATTTCGGGCGGCGATGCTCATGGCCCTTCGGTGGCCCGTCCGTCACAAGCCTCACCGCATCCAGCTTGCCCCAGTGCACTTTAGCACGGGCAAGGGCCCGACGGACACCTTCAATGCAGACGGAGCGCTTGATGACTTCAAGCCTCGGACAGGCATCCACCAGCCGCTGCACCAAGCCGAAGTAGCTCCCGGGCATGGCCTCCAATGACCACAGCCGCGCTATAAGGCCATTCATGGCCTGTTCGGTGACCTCATGGAGCTCGACCAGCTGCTTCAGCTGGTCGCTTAGGGGCACCGGATGGTCGGCCTCAGCATACTGAGACCAGAACACCTTTTCCGTCGAGCTCCCCTCCTTGGCGCGGTAGAATGCGGCAAGATCGTACACACTACAGGGCAAATCTGTGAATGCTCCTGGAGAGCTCCGAATCCGGGTAAGTAATAGGTAATTCACTTTCACATGCTTGCTTTGCATAAAGAATGCCTTACCCGCCGCTATCTTCTTTAAAGACTCAATTTCTTGGAGGGCTTTTTGGGCCTCGGCCATAGCAGCTTTGGCACTCTCAAGAGCCGAGGCGAGCTCGGACTCTCGAGTCTTCGAGTCACGCTCCAAACTCTCGTGTTTTTCCACGAGAGCTTGGAGCTCTTGCCGTACCTTGGCCAGCTGCGCCTCCCCCTTCTCTCGCTCGGTGCGTTCCGCAGCCGCTTTGTTTTCGGCCATGGACACCGCTTCCTTCAGGGTCGCCACCTCATTCGTGGCCCCTGCAGTACCCAAGTTATTCCTGTTATTTTTTGCAACCAAAACCTTTTCTATAAGGTATTTCTTTAATAAGGTATTACTTACCTTCCTTGTCCTCGAGCTCCTTCTTGGCTTGTCCGAGCTCGTTCTCGGACCGCTCGAGGTTCTGCTTCAATGCATTGACCTTCGCAGTCAGTGCGGCAGAGGTCAGCAGTGCAACCCGCATTCCCATATTGACATACTTATGTTAAACTCCTGCGTATATCTTTTTAGATCCTTAGTCCGGCTTTTCTTTTCGAACACCGAACTAAGCATCAGGGGCTACTGTCTATGCGGTAATATTTTTACATGTTTCAAACTTACCTCAAAGCCTGTTAGAAGGCTGGTACAGGCTTCGGTCAATCCGCTCTTGGCAGACTGAACTATCCGGATCACCGCACTCATAACAGTGCGGTGCTCCTCCTCGATGGAAGCGCCGTTAAGCGCCTCGAAGAGCTATCCGGTGCCTCCGGTTGGACGGAGGACACCGGCGTCTTACCCTTCTTCCGAAGGGTCCGCTTGCCGGACTCCGGAACCACTGAAGGTTCCGGCATGGAGACCGGACAAGAGTCGGGCCTAGAGCCCCTGGGGGTCTTGCCCCCCGCGCGCTTGGAGTCCGGGAGGTTGCCTTGTGGCACCTCCTGTGCTACCTCCTCTTGACCAAGCCCCTCTTGGGGCCCCGCCAGAAGGCCGCCCAGAAGCGTGAGGCGAGGAGGCGGTCGGAAGCGAGGTACTCTCCATTTCCGACGAGCCCAGGGACCCGCTCGATGAATCGGCGAACTCGCCCTTGGGCGGGCTGCACGGTTGTTCGACATTAGAGAACACTCTGCAATAATAAAAAGCCATGGGTATCCGGACACTTACGATCTCGCCAGGGGCTTGGCCCTTGTAGGCCAATCCTCCTCGTCGTCGTCGACGTTGGTGGAGAAGTCCGGAGGAAGGGTTCTTCCTTCTTGGACCCTCCGGCCTCCCAGCTGGGACGGCCTTCCTTTATTCTCCTCCCATTTGGGGAGGAGCTTCTTCTTCTTCCTCCTCATCTTCGTGAGAAGATTCCGCTTGAATCGGGACAAAGACTGGCGCCGGAGCTCCTTCGAGTTCCCATGGCCTCCTTCTTGGCCTTCTTCTCCGGCACCACATGGGGTGCCGGAGCCAGCAGCCCCGTCAATCGGGCGTCCGCTGGGTCTTCTGGCAAAGGAGCCGGACAGTTAATCTGTCCGGACGTCTCCAGCCAGTCCTGTCAAAGATTAGGGAGTTTTAGATCCCACGTAGAGTCAATCTATGAAAAAAGAGTCCCGTAAAGGGTAAAATAACTTACCTCGCCGTCTTGACGCTGCGAGCTGTATCCGCGATCTTTGGTAGCGGATGTTGGGGCTTCGGCGCCCTTGAATAGCACCTTCCAGGCGTCTTCGTATGTAGTGTCGAAGAGCCGGCTCAAGGTTTGGTGCTGTGCCGGATCGAACTCCCACAAGTTAAAAGCACGTTGTTGGCATGGGAGAATCTGGCAGATGAGCATCACCTGGATTACGTCGACAAGCCTAAAATTCTTGGCCACCAGGTTTCGGACGCATGTTTGAAGTTCGGATGTCTCGTCCGAATTCCCCCACGTCAGGCCCGTCTCTTTCCATGACGAGAGCCGTGTGGGGAAGCCAGATCTGAACTCGGGGGCCGCCACCCATTTGGTGTTGCGGGGCTCGGTGATGTAGAACCACCCCGATTGCCACCTTTATTGTCTCCACGAAGGCGCCTTGAGCCATGGGACTTTGGCCATCTTTCCAACCATGGCGCCTCCGCACTCCGGCAGCGGCCACCCACTATCTTCGCCGGACATTGAAGATCTTCAGCCATAAGCCGAGGCGGGCTGGATGCAGAGAAAGCCTGCATTACCTGACGATAAACGCCGAGATGTTGAGGATGAAATTCGAGCCAGTCGTGGAAGTCCAGGCCGTAGTAGAACATGAGCCCTCGGACAAATGGGTGAAGTGGAAAACCTAGTCCATGGAGGAAGTGGGGAGAAACACTACCCTCTCATGGGGCCCGGGTTGGAATAAGCTGCCCCACTTGGGCAGCCTGTGGCATAATGTTGCCGGACAAGTATCCGCCTCCCCATCTTTGATGTTCCTCCGTGACGGAGGAGGCCATCCACCTGCCTCCCGCCTCCCGACATGGTTGGAGAAGGGTGGGGTGGGATGTCTTGCGAACTTGGGCGCTGGAGCTCGAAAGTCTTGTGAAATGGATAAGCAAAGGAGGAAGAAGGCGAGGTGAAAAGGTGGATCCTTATCCCCTTATACAGACGGACGAAGCTATGCATCCCCACCAGCCATAAAACTCGCTTATTTCCCAAGCACTGTAATCAATGGCGCGGATGGGTTACCCACGTCCGTATTGATGAGAATCCCGGAATAAGGGGGCACGATCTATGCTTTGATAAGACGTGCCAAGGAAACCGCCTCGCTAAACGCGCTGAGGTGGAACAGTAAAAACGATTCGTATGAAGGCCTGGCCGTGGTGTGATGTCACGCCGCGGAATACGTCAGCAGATCTGTGCAAAAATTATTCTCTCTACGGTGTTATGTGGAACTTGTTTTGCAGAGCCGGACACTATCCTTGTGTTCAAAACCTTCTATGAAGTATTCGGAGGAGGAACCCGCCTCGCAATGTCGAAGACAATCAACGCGTCGGACCTGGTCATCATTGAAGCCTGGTTCGTGGGCTACCGAGGCAGTCCCGGACTAGGGGTGTCCGGATAGCGGACTATCGCCACGGCCGGACTCCAAGACTATGAAGATACAAGATTGAAGACTTCGTCCCGTGTCCGGATGGGACTTTCCTTGGCGTGGAAGGCAAGCTTGGCGATACGGATATGTAGATCTCCTACCATTGTAACCCTAACCTATCTGGTGTCTATATAAACCGGAGGGTTTTAGTCCGTAGGACGAACAACAATCATACCATAGGCTAGCTTCTAGGGTTTAGCCTCCTTGATCTCGTGGTAGATATACTCTTGTACTACCCATATCATCAATATTAATCAAGCAGGAGTAGGGTATTACCTCCATCGAGAGGGCCCGAACCTGGGTAAAAGCATCGTGTCCCTTGTCTCCTGTTACCATCCGCCTAGACGCACAGTTCGGGACCCCTACCCGAGATCCGCCGGTTTTGACACCGACATTGGTGCTTTCATTGAGAGTTCCTCTGTCGTCACCGATAGGCCCGATGGCTCCTTCGATCATCAACAACGACGCGGTCCAGGTGAGACTTTTCTCTCGGACAGATCTTCGTGTTCGGCGGCTTTGCACTGCGGGCCAATTCGCTTGGCCATCTGGAGCAGATCGAAAGCTACGCCCCTGGCCATCAGGTCAGATTTGGAAGTTTAAACTATACGGCCGATAAGACAAACATGTCAGAAGATTATGAAAAGTTTCATGAAATTTCTCCCTTCACGGTGAATATTGACCCAAGCATCGAGTTAAATGATGAAGATTTTCCATGGTTACGGCCCAAAGATCCCACTCTGGGATGTGACCGGCTTCACTGTCATCACTTTCTTCTCTAGTGAGTTTTCGGACTTATATATCTGGAAAGTGCCACTTCGTACAAACCGAAGGGAATCTTTGTAATAGTTAGGGTACTTATGTGTTTTGGCATTTTAAACGCGAAGAAATATTATGTACAAACAAATTTTCAACCCTTTCTGACTTCATTTGCTATTTTTCATGCATTTGCTTGTTTTTTGAGCTAAATGACCCTGAAATTGAAAAGAACTACAAATGAACTCTGAAAAGGTTGAAAGTTGGCATGGTATCATCATTTCACCCACATAGCATCTGCTAAAAAGTTGAGAGGGTTACGGCCAAAACTGGATGCACTTCATGTACAAAGTGGACAATCTCTTTCGAAGTATCAGGGTTTCGGACGAAAACTCGTCTGTTACAAAGGCATTTCATTTTTAAAACTTATTTGAACTCCAAAATATTTGTGCGTTCAGTATGCACCATTCGAAGCCACGTCATCAATTTTTAACCCTTTCTGGCTTCATTTGTTATTTTTCATGCATTTACTGATTATTTAGCTAAATAACCCTGAAATTGAAGAACTACAAATGAACTCTGAAAATGTTGAAAGTTGGCATGGTATCATCATTTCACCCACATAGCATGTGCTAAAAAGTTGAGAGGGTTACGGCAAAAACTGGATGCACTTGTGTACAAAATGGACAATCTCATTCGAAGTATCAGGGTTTTGGACGAAAACTTGTCTGTTACAAAGGCATTTCATTTTTTTCAACTTATTTCAACTCCGGACTTTTTGTGCATTTAGTATGCACCATTCGAAGCCACGTCATCAATTTTCAACCCTTTCTGACTTTGCTATTTTTCATGCATTTACTGATTTTTTGAGCTAAATGACCCTGAAATTGAAAAGCACTACAAATGAACTCAGAAAAGGTTGAAAGTTGGCATGGTATCATCATTTCACCCACATAGCATGTGCTAAAAAGTTGAGAGGGTTACGACAAAAACTAGATGCACTTCGTGTACAAAATGGACAATCGCTTTCACAGTATCAGGGTTTCGGATGAAAACTCGTATGTTACAAATGCATTTTATTTTTTTAAATAACCTAAGAATTACCTAATTGAATATAATGATAAAATACACTAATATTAAACAACAGAAAAAAGAATCACCAAAAAATCTATTTTTAAAGTAAAGTTATTCACAAACTAGTGATTCACACAAATTTCAAATAATTTGAATTTAAACTATTCAAATTTGAAAACTACTGGCACTAACAGAAAGTTTATATTTTTTTACCTAAAGAAAAAAGATTCACAAATAAACTCTAAATAAAGCAAAAAACAACTCAGAAACAAAAGAAAATAAATAAAGCAGAAAACAAAAAATGAAAAATAAATAAATTAAAAAAGCCCGCCTACTGGGCCACCACGGCCTGCATACGACTAGAAACACAACCTCTAGTTTGGCCAGGATGCAGGTCTGCAAGGCCCAGTAGGCCCCATAGGGCAGCACATGTGCGGTAGGCCAGAAGGCCTGCATTAGAGAGGAGGTCGATGGAGAGGCTGCGTCAGGGCTTATAAACTGGTGTTGGCGCCTCTCGCCAAGCGAGGTGGGATTAAAGTTGGCCTACACCGCGCCTGCACGAGCACCAGCCTTTAGTCGCAGTTTGGCTCCAACCGCGACTAAAGGCCCCCCTTTAGTCGCGGTTGGAGCCACCAACCGCGACTAAAGGCATGCGCTTCCCGCCGCTTCGGCTGGGTGAAATTCACCTTTAGTCCCGGTTGATGGCTCCAACCGGGACTAAAGGGGGCACATATATAGACAAAACTTGAAAATTTTCACATCTCTCTCTGCTTCTTCTCGACGCCGCGCGACCACTACGACAGAGGACGCTGCCAGGCTGCCGCCGTCGCCTGCCCCGACGCCGGAGCTCGTCCGGCCTCCTCCCCGCGTGACGCACCACCGCCCGCGCCTCCTCCCCGTCGACGCCGCCCGTGCCTCCTCCTAGTGCAACGCCACCCGCGCCTCCTCCCCGTCGACGCCGCCCGTGCCTCCTCCTAGTGCAACGCCGCCCGCGCCTCCTCCCCCGGCCGCGCCCCATCGACGTCGCGCGCCCTCCTCCCTGATCAAGCCTCGCCGTCGCCTCACCCCGCTGTGAGCTCGCTACCCCTCGATCTCCGGCGAATTTTTTCATTTTTTTTCATTTTTTTGGAATTGTAATAGATATGCATGTTAATAAATGGATGAATATATGTTAGGATTTTTGTGTAGATGAATTAGTGTAGTATGTAATTTATTTGTGTACACGAATGCATGTTAGATGGATATAATTAGTGTTTAATTAGTATAGAATTTTTTTATATAATGTTGGTTTCTTTATTTTTAATGGATGTATAGAAGTATGCTTAATTAGTGTTTCTTTTTCTGTTTTTAATTTTATATAATGTTGTATATCATAGTATAGAAAAAAAATTGCATATAAAAAGTTGCATTAGGAAAAGTTGACCATATATATATTTGTTAGGACTATAAGTAGGAAAAGTTTCGGAATTTTTTGAGAAAGGAATATTATTAGGGTAGTTATAACCTAGGAATGGGACATTACAATTGAAAATAGGATATTTTGCTCAAAATTTCCTAATAAAATGACATTGCATATATAGGAATTTTTTCATAAGAATTTGTTCTCGACGTCAATGATGCCTGACCCGCATCCTCGTCGTCAACTCGTTCGCGATGATGTCCTGCTTCAGAGGCGCCATGTCTGGGACTGGGCTCCGCCGGCCTGTCAGTGGGAGGTGCTACCTTCAGGGTGCGTAGCTTGGTGAGGAACCCAGCCCTGGGTCCTGTCGTCGACCCAGAGCTCCTTTGGTGGCGTTCGCGTGGGCCACTTTTGGTGCGGAGGCAGCCGGCCCCGCCGGAGGTGGTACGTCGTCGTGTCAGGGAGGAGGACGAGCACGTCCTTCGCTACAAGGATGCGTTGGACTCAGATTCTCCAATACCCGGCAGGTTCTTCAGGGATCTCACCCAAGCTATGATCATGTGATCATTACTTCTCTTTGGGTGTCCATCGCCCGCGCCTCAGGAACCGCGAGTGAACTAGATTCCTCGATAATATTCGATCTGTATTAGCTAGTGATGTTATATATATATATATATATATATATATATATATATATATATATATATATCTAAATATATGATAATATTAGAGATGTATTAGTGATAATACTCGAGATGTATTCAAGATTATATTCAATAATATTCAAGACGATGTATTCAAGATTATATTATTTGATAATATTTGAGACAATGTATTCGAGATTATATTTGGTGATGCATATTATCTGGATTAATTATTCGAAATGTATATATATTATCTACTATGATTCAGTTTTTCCTTATTGATTGCATGCATGCATTCTAATTTGAATACTAAATTGTTTTATCTTCACTACAAAAAAAGACACATCCGTGACATTTTGGGCCGAAAGAATTTTTTTTCTGTCTTGCTTATGACACTGCTATGACGATAATTGTGACAAAACCCACCGGTATCATCATATATGTGGTGGGATCCTACTTCTATGATAAAAAAATCATGACAAAAAAGGGATTTTCATCCTGGGCGGGCCGGCGACGCAGCTTAATGACATTCTTTGGGCCGTCCATGACAGAAAAAACCGTGGTAGAAGCGAGGGCGAGGAAAATATCAGGGAGTTCCCGGTTACGGTGGGTGGTCGGGGCCGAGCGATGCACGGAGGGTTGCACATTTCTCTCATACACGTACGCGTGTGTTTGCGAGGCGTTGCGCTCTAACTGAACCTGAGCGAGGTGTTGGGCTATAACTGAACCCGAGCGATTGCACTAGCTACGTTACTGAACCCCGATCGATCCCTTGCTGTTAACTGAACTCAAGTGATCCCTTCGCTACTTCTGCTAACTGAAGCCGATCGAAGCCGCCTCTTGATGAATAGTTCCCGGTGGGGGTTGGATGAACAGGATCCCATGGTAGTAGAGGCCGTTGCCGCTGGATGAACAGGACCCCGATCGAGGAGGCGTGGGGTGGATAAACAGTAACTGGTGGAGGGACCCCGTACGTGGAGGGCTGGTTGAACAGGACCCCGTGGAGGGGCTGGTTGAACAGGACCCCGTGGAGGGCTGGTTGAACAGAAACCGGTGGAGGCTGGATGAACAGGACCCCGTGGAGGGCTGGATGAACAGTAGCCGGTGGAGGCTGGATGAACAGTAGCAGGTGGAGGGTGGAGGAAGTCGACGGTGGATGAACAGTAGCAGGTGGAGGCTGGAGGAAGTCGAGGTGGATGAACAGTAGCCCGTGGAGTCCCGTTTTGCGGTACGCCACACCCCCCCCCCCCAATGAACAGGACCCTGTTTCGACCGTAGGCGGTCGAAGAGAAGTCTGTTTCCTCCGGTTTGCGGTACACCACACCCCTCCCGATCAGCAGGACCCCGTTTCGACCGTACGCGATCGAACACAAGTCTGTTTCCTCTGTTTTGCGGTATGCCAGACCCTTCCTGATGAACAGGACCCCGTTTCGACCGTAAGCGGTCGAATAGAAGGCCCATTTCCTTCGTTCTGTGGTACGCCAGACCTCGTTTCGGCTGTTCCGTCCAAGCCGGTTGGATCCCGATGAACACGACGTATTCCACTACCTCCCGATGAACATGACGCATTCTATTGCCTCCCCATGAACATGACGATGCAGTTTCTACGTTTCGACCCAGCCGGTTGGCTTCCGATGAACAGGACCTCATTGCTGCCATTTGTGGCCTCTCCATGTACACAAGCCCTGGCCGTACGTAGGCACGAGTACGCGTTCGAGACCCCGCCCGTATGTACGTACGTGGCCGTATTTTTTGGCATCTGGCTGTATGTACGTGTACATGGTTTTGACTAGACTGCCTGACTTGCTACTGCTCCTTACTCGGCCATGATTCATCGTGGCAGACAGACCGATCGACCGGTATGTACACAAACAACGCTACGTACGTTTCGACCGGGTGGGTCCCAGCTGTCAGGGAGTATAAGGACGCACTTCCTTGCATGCGAAGATATAGCTGGAGGGTCCCATCTGTCAGGGGGAAGAATCATTTTTTTGCCCGTAATAAGGACGCACTTCCTTGCATGCGAAGATGTAGCTAGACGGTCCCAGCTGTCAGGGGGAGAAAACATTATTTTTAGTGTAAGAAGGATGCAGTTGCATGCATGTGTCCATGGGCGTGGTGCGTCCCCACTGTCAGCCTCTCCACGTACAGTCATCTTGCGATGACTCTCGTTTGTTGACCACGTTGACCACACCCCACACCAAGCCGGTGGACGATGGCGAGGCCCCAGACTGGAATGCCCCGGAGATGGGGAAGACGCGACAGTGGAGTCACAGACGGAGAGGAGTGAGAAACTTGACTGGTTCGGGTGCGGGGTGGGCCTACACTCGACAGAGAATAACAGGAGGTGCGGAGGAGTGGAGGGATGGCCTGGCCGTCGGTGGGGTAGCATTTTGCTATGAGGCGCACAAAACAAACAGCTGGCCGACGCCGGAGGCTGGAGCAGGTGGTCCTGGCAGCGCTGGGGGAAGAAGACGAGAGATTGAAGAAGAATGTCGGCCGTTGGATGTAAATCCAACGCCTTGCTTAGGCTTCGACCTTTTTTATTTTTTGCGAAAGTTCTTAGGCTTCGACCTACTGGCCCACATGTCAGCCAGTCCATTTGGTTTTTTAGTCCATTTGGTGGGCTGGGTGAAACAATGATGTAGCATCTATGCAACCCGTTTATATATTATGGAAGAATTTAAAGCCCATTTGCATTTTTCTTGAAATCCACGGACTTGCTAGGATGGGTGAAAATATCATGTTGGGATGGACGGAGAAATGTTATAAAAACATAAACACACGATTGCACGTCTATTACTGCATTGCTCAGTAAAATCTTTGCAAGCTTATGTACGCAATCACTAGGAGTTAACTTGCCAAGTTATATATAAACAATTATTATTATTATTTTCTAAGAACTTTTGGTTTACAAAATAAAATATCATTTAATCTGATGAGTTAATAGGACGTGGGGTATTATTATTTTTTAGGCTACACGTGGGACAGTTGAGTTGGTTCTAGGGAAAATTACATGGAAAAACCTCAGATTACATCGAAAAAGAAAGTGGAAGAAAATCAAGATATAGGATTAATGAAAACGAAAAATAGAGGAAGTGGGAAGGTCTATAAAATGGTTGGATGACCGACGGGTTTAACAGAACCTTATGTTGTTTCTATTATATATATATATGTAATAAAATAAGATATATACACACACACACACACACTATTATAGAAGGGAAAACATAGGTTCAGTTTTGCATTCTTATAGATAAATAGAACTGAGTTGTGCGTCGTCTTGAAAAAACAAACATAACTTGGGATGCTGATGTTATAGACAAGCTAGGCTGGGAGGCCCGGAGGCCGCTTGATACCTGCTGGATCCAAAAAAATTGAAACATGTCGTGGGCTGCCCATGTTAAACAACATAACCTAGGCCATGGACCTGGTGGGCCCATGATTTTCAGCCTCTCGACGAACAGTCGTCTCCCGATTCCTCTTGTTTTGCTGACCATGTTGGGAACGACAGACGGCGGCGCCACGGTGAGAGCACCAAGGCGGAGGACGACGTCGAGACCTTGGACCGAACGAACCGGAGCGGGGGAAGACGTAGGCGGAGAGGAGTACGAGGGTTGACTTGTTCGGGTGCAGGGTGGGTCGGTGGAGCTGCCGCCGCCGGACAATGTGTGGGAGTAGAGGGATGGCCTGGCCAACGGTATAGGCTATGATGGGTCACCGAGGCGTGCGCGACATCGCCGCCAGCCGTTGTATAGGAAGATGACAAGAAATTGAACAAAATAAAGAAATACAAATGGATAGGTGGTTGGTCCCATATGTCTGTGTACGAGACCTGCTGGGTCCACCTGAGAAGGGGAATATGTTGGGAGGAAGGAGATTCAAAGCATGGCAACCGAGTGAACTAGTTACATACATAAGAAAATAGCCACTAAAAAAGCAAACATGTTAATGGGTTCTTAGAAGAAATATTTCGGACAAAACAGATAATTACGACACATAGGCTAATGCATGAAACACTCAGATGATAAAGGTGCTTAAACAGATAAAGTACAACATCTAGACCTTCCTGGCATGCTTGATCATGACGATGTGGCTATCCGTGTACTCGTCAGTTACGGGAAGCAGACACGCCCTCATGTCCAAGATCCGCCTGTACATGTCGTAGCATGCGTATGCATCCTTGGCCGCGTATGTTATGTAGGCTGGATCCAAAGGTACCTCCCAGGCGTTCAGGTCCTTGGTATTGTTGTCTTCTTTCATGTTGGCGTAGCAGGGGTCGATGATGGTCATGGCAAGGTCAACCACAGAGTCCTTCTCCTGCCCATTGCCGGTGATCTTGTATTGCTTCTGGATGTCGACAAGCTTGTTGCACCAGATGGTCGAATCGTCGCATTCTTCCTTCTCTCCACCGTAGCGAAGGTGCGATCGGTATTTGTCGATGAAACGGGTGAATGCTCCGTAACCTCGATGGCCGTCTGACAGCGGTAGACGAGAACCTAGTCCCTGCTACAAGATACCGGGCGACGGTGATCCGCTGGTCCTGTCGAGAGACGAATGGATGGGCACAAGGTCTAGTCCTGTGACCTTGTGCTTTCTCGTCCTGTAGGTACTGCTTGAACTCGGCGAGGCAGAGCTTCACCGAGTCCGGATCATTGGTGTACACCACATTCAACTTGGTGCAGCCATGGGACTGAACGACAAACTCAAAGGTGAACTCCTTGCTGAAGTCCATATCCAGCAGGCTCACCCCTCGGATCGCCATTGGAGTCTCTTCAAGTGAACGAGTGGGTAGGCGGCGGCAGCAGTTCATTTTTCAGCTCTTGGGGAACTGGATTCAACAGTAAACTGAGTGTGTACATGCGACAACAGTTACTACCCCTCCCTCACCCGCTGCACGCCTGGTAGAACATGCACCCTCGGCACATTCAAACACCTCCATTAAGAAACCTATTCCGGCCACACGTCGGTTCACGAGCGGGTCTGTATTGGTACTGTAATAACAAGTGTTAGTGGTCACTTTATTTGAATTTAATTAGCTTTAATAGAAATTTATTCTTAAAACAAGCAATGCATTGGCTCGTTCTATCAGTGCCACAGGATCAACATGCACAACAATTAGAATTATTATTCTCAAGACGCACACGATCAGCACATGTGTCGCACTTTTACACAGATAATACTACCAAGTTTGAACTGTTTGTTATGGTTGCTGTCCTCTACATCATCATGACGTGTTTCCCAGCTTGCAAGGTTTAGAACCAACAAATAAGATTCAAATAATAAGTACAACAAAGATGTGTACACATCTCATTGATTCCCAGCTTGCAAGATTCAAAACCAACAAATAAGATTCAAATAATAAGTACAACAAAGATGCCTACACATCTCATTGATTCCCAGCTTGCAAGATTCAGAACCAACCCATTAGAGCCTTTTGATAAAGTGAATATTGGGATTAAATCCATCTTGGCTAGCTATGTCATACAACCCAAGAACTTGGCGAATGCTCTTGACCATCACAACATCTGTAGTTGAGTATTCCTGTTTGCACAACACAAATAATAAAGAGCATGATTACTGTAATAGTGGAACTAGTGGAAGTCAACCTGCAGCTCCACTCGATGATTCAATCCATGCCACTTTTTCTGCAGTTCACCTGAAATGAAGCAAAGATTGCATCATTCAACTAGCAAGAAGTACTTGCTCTCGTGAGCTGGCAGGTTCTTCTTTAGTAGTTGCACAAAAATTGAGCAACATTAATGATGTCATGGTCATGTATGGTGCAACTATAATTTGCTTATCCTTTTGTGCAGTTCCACTAAAATAAAGTGCCATTGTGGTGACAGTGACGGCTCATCTTGCAAAGGCTAATAAAATGTTGCACGAGATTACCAAAGAGAATTTGACGGAGATTTTGGAAACTCCAATCACCATTTTGTGCAGTTCCACCAAAATTGAGAGATGTTGCCCACGTGACATTTTAGTTAAACTGCACAAGACACTCATTCCAAAAAAAAGTGTTTTGTGCAGTTCACCAAAAGTTCACAATAGCAACAAGGTGAAATGGATATCCCTATCTGCACAAAAAGATAGAAAGTAAACAGTTGCTGGTCAATAAGAAGATACGAAACATACAAGGAATGAAAAGAAGCATCTTAATTATGTTCATGGCAATCACGCAAGGACAGTAGAAATTTTAAAACGCCAGCAATGCTTCATGTTACCGGAAGCATTACAATCAACAATTACATTCATCAAATATGGGATTACTTTAATGGTGGCATTGCTTGTTTACCAGATACAGTAAATCAACAGCAGCTAAAGAGTTGGTTTAAGGGCATGGGACTGTGGGGACACCAGGACACTCAGCAGCGTAAAGAAGTAACTTACTTATCATACTAGGGAAAACAGCAGGAGTACCATTTGGAAAATAGTTTAATTGCATCATATCACTGGAGGCATTAGATTAACAATAACACTGGTTATACATGTCCTTAAGGTAACAGTGTGATTGCTTCATTTTACATGCACCCTTACATTAACAACAGCAAAAAGTTGGTATAAGGACATGCGACAGTGGACGCATCAGCACAATGTACCTACAAGGAGGCATAAAGTGGTGATGCCGAGTTTGTTCATGCTCTGTGAGGGGAGAAAATCTAATCCTGGAGACCTTTTACTATGTGAGGGCAGCAAATCTAATCCCGAAGACCTTTTACTATGCGAGGGTAGCAAATCTAATCCTGGACATACTCTATTGACTTGTCCACCAGCTGCCACTTTCTATCCTTTTTTCAACCAATAATAGATATGTTCCTTATCCAGTTTGTACTGCGTTTTCCCATTATTTCCCTTTACAACCAAGAGACCGGTTGGGTATACGGTCTCTACTACTTTCCCCCTGTTATTTCCTCTTTGAATCAAGTCCTGGATTCATGCTACGACTTTCCCCCTTTCTTCGTTGTTTGAACCAAGTCCTAGATTCGAATGCATGAAGTAGCTTTACCTCTAATAATACTAAAAATTTAGGTGGCTTTGGAAGAGCTAATGGAAGTAGAAAAAGATGCACATGCTGACACGTGGGGAGCTGGGGCAGCAGAGTAAGGCCGCTTTCGAAGAACTTATACCTGAGGGTCGTCGGGAAGTCGGCGGCGGTAGGTCGGATCTGCGCACAATACGGTAGGGAGGAAGAAGGGTCGGAGGACCTCCCGAGCCGGCTCTGTGTAGGAGAGAACGGCACGAGCAGAGGATCGGGCCCCACCGGCACCTGTGGGTTTCCTCCCTCACCGACGATGACCGCGTGATCGATGCACCTAGTCCTCTACACACACCGGCCGAAGGGATCCGACCGGATCTGTGACCAGCCGTGAGCAGAGAGAAAATGTCGCTACCACTGTCTTGTTTAGATCTGGAGAGGATGAGAGAATGAAGAGAGCAAACCTAATAAAGCAAGCGCTCAGGCCCCTGCCTACATATAGAGTGGAGTGATTATGTTTTTCTCTCCACAACAAGCGTTTCAATTTGTGTACGTGGCATTAAAGAAATGAAACTATCTACTTAATGTGACTAACTGTACGACTCCTACTTGTACTAGCAGTAGTATTGTTCACTTGTGCTCCCCAGCCCTCCATTCAATGAACAACCCCACGGGTGAATAAACATACAGTACTAGTATTTATATAGAATGAACAAGCTCAAACTATTTTCGCATAGTTAAAAGTTGAGGGCGGGGCTTTTCCGGGTAGTACGAGCGGTAGTTTTCACGTAGGCGGTTTGACAGAGAGGCGAGGAGGGTGAGGGAGTAGCGGATTCAACTTACTTACTGCTACAAAGGTCGGGTTGTGCGATTTGACGGCACGTTACTGCTGGAAAGACTTGTGATATGACTACTCACTACAGTCATGAATTACTGGCGCTACGACCCGGGTGAGGCCCCCCTTCCGTTCCCCACTCTAATCTGGTGCATGACACGTTGACCCGGATTCTGGCTCTCCCACATGTCGACAAAGTACGTAAGAAGGAGCAAAGAATCATGCGGTACATATAGTGTACACACTAGTACTACTACTCACGTCGGAGGAGTGCGAACCACGGCAGCCCAGTGAACCAGCAGGCGATAGGCCATACTCCTCTTTGTTTGGATCCCTGAGTGAACTAGTAGTGCGAACCACGGCAGCCCAGTGAACCAGCAGTAGAAAACAATGTGGTGATATGGCCATAAAAAACAATGTGCTATAGTCCATTCTGTAGCATGTACAGTACTACTCCTCTTTGTATGGATCCCTTAGTTAGAGCTAGTTTGGGTTGACATAGCCTCAAAGTTTCCAAACAGGAGGGGTTAGTTTGAGCTAGTTTGCTCTAACCCAGCTAAAAAAATAGCCCGGTGGAGAGGTTCTAATTGGGTTAGTTCTCCTCGGGCCCATAAAAAGAGAACTAAAAAATCTTCCCTGCCCGCACCAGATCGCTCCCTTTGACCCCCTCGCACGAATCCTCTCAGTTCCCCATCGCGTCGCCGGCCCAAGCGCCGCTCTGCCGCTCGCCCTCTCCCTCCTCTGGCCGCCCTCTCCCTCCGGCCTCCGACACCCTCCTCCGGCCGCCTTTTCCCTTCGGCCTCTGAAGCTCATGCTGCTCCCCCTTGAGCGGTCGTTTTTCTCCCTTTGTCGTGCGTGGCGGCGGCGCATCTACCAGGGAGGTCACGAGAGGGGTGAGTTTGTTCGTTACTTCTCTATCTCACGACCATATCATTGATCTTGCTCGCTCTAGCGCTAATTATGAATTGGAAAAGTAGATCCTGATTAAACTTGGTATAGATTTGTCGTGCACGCATGGAATTGTTTGATGCTGCTTGAGGAGGTAATAAATGTTTCTAGAGGCCCAAAGATTCAGTTCACCTTTCTAGGTATTTCAGTTTTAGGCTTGCATTGTTTCTAGAGGCCCAAAGATTCAGTTCACCTTTCTAGTTATTTTAGTTTCAGGCTTGCATTATTTCTAGAGGCCCAAAGATTCGGTTCATAGTCGTCGGCAAGCGGCCCTGCTACCCATGCCGGTCTCGACCTCAACTCGCAAGCGCCGGCGTCGAAGGGGTTCCCGGGGCTTGTTCTCTATAGAGCCTTCCTCCAGAGCAAAGATGATGAGCTCCTCCCTG
The DNA here is from genome assembly GCA_021605145.1 of Aegilops bicornis. NCBI lineage: Eukaryota > Viridiplantae > Streptophyta > Magnoliopsida > Poales > Poaceae > Aegilops > Aegilops bicornis. The sequence continues at coordinate 631,368,108 of CM038672.1, forward strand.
GGCGCGTGAGGGGCTCCGGGCTCCCTCCCTATCGTTGAATGACTTCCGTGATGAGTTACCTCATGCTTTGTTTCATGGAGTGTAATTTTTTTGTGAAGCGTGATGAGTGTAATTTTTTCATGCTTTGTTTCTCAATCATTTGACGACTTGTATGTTTAAGTCGGATATCTCATTTGTATGGACAAAATAAAATTTATCATGTTTTTCATGCTTTATTTGTAAAGATGGTTCGTTTATGTCAATTGTGAGCGGGAGGAGGCCACACAAGAGACGGCCACAGCAAATCCGGCAAGAAATAGGGTCCAAAGTAGTCAAATGATTGAGAAAGAGCATTTATTGTCAATCTAACCCTGCCATCCAAACACCTCTTTGGTTAGAGTTAGTTCAGGGTTAGAATCTAACTCTAACCTCTAAATGAGTTAGAGTTCTCCTCGTCTTGGTTCATCGCCATCATACTTTCCCCATCCCTGTGTTTTCAGTATCCTGCGAATCAAAGAGGCCCTTAGACTGGTTTAGGTCCGGTCGTTTTTTATAGATGTGTTATGTCCAAAATTTAATGAACGTGCTCCAGTTTCTATGAAAATAATCCGGTTTCATGTAGTAATTCATTCATTTATTTATTCTTCTGCGGGGGGTTTGCATGTAATTCGTGAGATCTGAAATGTAAAGTACCCCGGCAGGGTTGCATATGCTCCGAGTCGTGCATGCACTATGATCCAGATGCTCTATGTCCCACATGTCGGTGAAAGGGAGCACGTGGAAATAGCCTAGGAGTACATATAGGAGGATAAATGCGTGAAAAAAATATGTACTATGAAGCGTAGTTGCGGTTCGAAAAGGAGACCTAAAGTGATGACAGGTATAGGTCACACGCACCCAACTAGTGGTACTAGACGTACGACTACTTTTTACCTTAAAAAAGAGGTACGAGTGCTCAGTACTCCTATTCTATCAACACGAGTCACATCTGACAACAGCGTCTGTGCTACAGCTAGCTCTTCTCCCTCGTTTCTCTCATCTAATTCTAAACTCAGCCGACGCGCGGTGGGCGGGGTGGGGATTTGCCGATGGTCGGTTTGCTCAATTGCGGCCCCACCTCACAGTGAAACGTTATGACTGGAATAAAAATGACATATACTACTAATAAAACATTAAGGCCATGAGGCGATGCAGTGCTGGTTACAGGAGGCAAGAAGAAAGATGCATCCATCAACGACGTCCACCTCCTTGACTCAGGGCGCCGGCCCACCGAACAACGGCTAAGTAGCAGCGGCTTTCATGGCCAGATCGACGTGCTTCTAAATAATGGCGTCCAAAGATTCCAGCCGCTGGAAGAAGGCCAACGTCTTTTTGTCCTCACTGGCCTTGTAGTGGCCTATGTAGACAATTTCCTCGTAGAAGTGGATGTGCAGGTCGACAGTTTCTTGCATGGCGAGGCGCTGCACGGCGAGTGCGGCCTCGAGGTGCACATTCTTCGTCGCAACCTCTGGCACATGCAGGGCCACCAGGGCTTGAAAGAGTTCGTCACCATGGAGGCCGATGAGGGTGGCAGGTAATGAGGAGCCTGGGCGCGCGGGCTGGAGCAGTACGGAAAGGTCGTCCACGCGCTTCTTGACGGCGGTGAACTTGCGGATGGAGTGGACCATCATGTCGTCCATGCGAGAGGTGAAGCCGGCGTCGGCGAGGGTTACGATGCCGGCGGTTGCCAACACCGTTTGGAAACGATGCAGGGTGCGGGGCCACAGGCCGGTGTCTTGGATGATCTGGCACAGCCGACTGTCGCTCGCGTCCATCGCCTCCATAGGTGCTTGTGGCTTCTGGTCACTTGGTCTTGGATTGGAGTGAGCGGTGTTGCGTAGAGACTAGGAGTAGATGGATTCAGGTGGTGGGGCGCCTTTATATGAGAGTCCAAACTGCGTTGCATTCACATCATGCTGACTCCATTCTGCTTCTACAATTACTTACTCCTACCTCTGCACGCTAATTGAATGCAGAGGCATCATTGACCGTTCAGCGTTTCGGTAACCGCTACCCTCTGCGTCATTGTCATTCAATCCATATCAACGTAAATGCGTGTCAAAAAGAGACTAGTCAGTAGTAGTATACTCAATATTGTGTACCACGACCAAGGCGGAGAGGAAAACGAGAGAACTACGTATTTATTTACGGTGTAGATTCACTCATTTTGCTCCATATGTACTCATTTTGGGTGTAGTCACTTGTTCAAATCTCTAGAAAGGCAAATACTCCTTTCCGGTTTACAGGGCTATACTAGCAAGTACTAGTACAATAGTGGGCTTATAGCCTGCTTACATAGCAATTTTGTCTCATGCAAGAGCCTGGCTATATGCGTGCTCCAAGGCTCCGCACTACGCCCCACCCCTACACAAAGACTGCCACGCGAGCGTTCGCAACTGCCACGTTCGGGTTGCGCTTGGCTCTTCGCCTCTACGAGAAGACGAACAATGATGTTACTACTTCTTCAGTATCGAATCAACTACTGCATGTTCGTCCACCGGGTGCGGGAGGTATTGCTTGTTGTAGTAAGCAAAAGCCCGTCCATGTCTGCGAGCCACCGCACGCATGGACGAGGGAGAAGGTGTGTAGTAGTAAAATCAAGCTTCTCCTCGTTGTACGAGTTGACGCGACACATCATAGCACTGGCCCCACATGCTTGCCTCTAATATTGGCTAAAAGACCCGCAGTGTACAATATATTTGCTCCAACCTCTAACATTTACCCCACCATAAATTAAAATATATATTCCTGTCCTGACCAGATGAGCGGGCAAACTACAATCACCAGGATGACAGGTAGGGCTAGAAGATTATTTTAATCAAAAAAATGCTTCGGGACAGCCTCATAGGATGGAGCCGGTCCCAATGATTTTAAGCTTAGAGGCACGGTACACGCTATCCTAGACTACTCTACACATGAAACTGCCACACGAGCATCCGGGTTGCGCTTGGCTCTTCGCCTCTTCGGGAAGTCGAGCAATGATGGTACTATTACAGTGGGCAGTATGCTTCTGGCCATCTGACACCGAATGAACTGCTGCATGTCCACCGCGTGTGGGAGGGAGAGCGTGTAGCGAAAGCTTCTCCTAGTCCCGCGAGCCACCACCCTCATGGGCGAGGGAGGGACGCAACTTACTGCACCTGCCTTTGGGTGTATGACAGGTGGGCCTAACAGGTTGCTGGCCCACCTTTCATACTGCCAAAGGCAGGTTTCGTTAAGGCACCGGAGCTCAGTCCGTGAGGGAGAGGGTGTTGTAATCAAACTTCTCATTGTTGTACAAGTTGACGCGACACATCAAAGCAGTGCACTCGATATATTTCAACAATTTGCGTTTACCGATGCATTAATTACAACGCATGCATGCATGCCATGACTTTCCTTTTGATACTTGCATGTGTTGATTTATTGCACCTTGAAGTAGTACTAGCAAGATGCCCGTGCATTGCATGGAACATCAAGATGCATTTTTTTACAAAACACCTGTTGTGATTGACCCATGCAGGAGTAATCCCATGTGTAAAAACTAATGATATCTCGAGAATTTTATCAGTATCTCGAGAATTTCATCGAAAAAATGATATCTCGAGAAAGATGAGAGATAAGGTGAGGAGGAGTGGGGCATGGTGGTGACTGGTGGTCGGACTGGACGGAGGCATGGGGATGGACGGCTCCGGCAGCGGCCACCATGCTAGATTGTTCCAGAGACTTCCTTTTTTTAATTGCTCAGCAAATGAGGTTGTGGGAGATATGAATGAATGAGGCAAGGCCTTATCTGTAAATGTGGAGAGAGGTGCGGGTATCTTTTGTAAAATTGTCATAGTTTGCTTTCTATCCGTCAGATGTAGAACGGACGGTCTATATTACAAGATGGCAGGCACACCATCATCACCAACTCAGTTTTTTATAAGAGTAAAGAAGAGATGAATATGTGACGGTAAAGCTTTGTAATGCCCCGACCCTAAAGCGAGATATGGTTGTGCACGAGGAGGGCGAGATCATGCCGATGGAACAGGACCCGACGATGGAGCTCTCTATGGTCTCGATGGACCTCACCTTGCTCCACCGCCCCTTGTGCCTCCGCCCCTTAAAGCCTCTAGTGTATGAGTTTCGAATACACCTCGCCCGTTCGGCTGATCGAGCAAGCTGTAGGTTTCTTGATTGATGTGCTGTTTGATTGATTTGTGCAGTGCAAGGGGGCACCTGGCCTGCGCGGACTGCCGTGGCGAGCGCCCCGGGAACCAGCGGCAGTGCCAGAAGTGCGAGCATGGCGGTGGCTTCGACGTGCAGAACACGGTGGTGGACGCCGTCCTGTCCTCGGTGAGGGTGGAGTGCCAGCACGAAGGTTGTGGGCTCTACGTCACTTACCACAAGCTCGCCGATCACCATTATTAAGCGTGTGTCCGCTCGTGCCCTGCAAATGCCCCGTGCCCGTCTGCAGCTACGAAGGCCCTCCACCGGCGCTCTCCCACCACATCAGCACTGTGCATCCCATGCCCGTACACAGGATCCAGTACGGCAAGGTTCTCCAGCCGCAAGTGCCACTGTCGGAGCCACGGCTCTTGCTGTTCTCGAAGGAGGACAGCCGCGTGTTTTTCTTGGTCGGCGGCGTGCTCGACATCGGCACACCTATCACCGTGTCGGTCGTCTGCATTAGAGTGGGGGCGTCCCCACTGCCGCACTACATGGCCAAGCTGTGGGCGAACGGCCCGCCGGGGGAGCCCAAAGGCAGGACCGACGCTGTCAAGGTGGAAATGGAGGTGACAAGCAGCAAGGATCCCGACGACGTCGCCGTGCAAGAGCTGACCTTCTTCATAGTTCTGCCCAAGCTGCTGGCCGGGGCTGGGTTGTTGAGGATGGTGTCCCTCCACATTCAGATTGACAAGCTCACCTCCTAAATGATTCTACAGTGCCTTCTATTTATCTTAGTAATATGCTAATATAGGGGTTAGCTCGGTCTACTTTAGCTTAAGAGATGGTGGGTTTTGGTGGCGATGCAACAACTACTTCGACATCAGATCAGCAGTTAAACTAATTTTCAATAGTCGAACAGATATTTTGTGTCTGTTGGATATAAAGATCCTTTGGGTAAGAAGTATAACAACTTATATGCTTGTTTGTTCAGGAAGTGTTGCATACTTGTGCGAGTTGGCGCGACACATCAAAGTAGTACTACTATTAGTAGTACTCCCTCCGATCCTAATTTCACTGTGCATAAGTCGAGGCGCAGATACCAAGGAGGGCCTGGTTGTGTCTATACTTGGACAAGTCACCCGACTTGCGCACCAGGCAGACAAAGCTCGTGTCGTGTTGGTGCTGTGTGCGGCCCGCACATTAACCAAAACCTCGCGCCTCCAGCTTAGCCTCCGCGTTTTAAACTTCTCAATCTCAAGGCCAAGGAGCAATAGAGCCAATCAGATGGTTGAGAACACTACAATTCGTCGCTACAGATGCGTGTGAGAGAGGACGAGTGCGTGCGTGCACCTCTTCTCTTCCTGTATAACGTACTAAACTCAGAGTACAAGTGTATGTGGGTGGCATCGACCTAGGGAGCTAGAGATGGTGCGTGTGAGAAGTCCCGAGAGATAGGTGTGTGCATGGGAAAGAGGGAGAGAAATGATATGTGTCGATGTAATGCGTGTGAAAAAAAGACTAGTCTATAGCTCGCCACAAGGCTATTCCTGTTGAACGCCCCAATAATCATAAGATATGTATCCGAAGGTGCCAGTTATTGCACGTACATAGCAGTAGAAAAAGAAGTACCATGGCATATGCTACACCACGGTCGAGAACACGTGCCCACGTTACGCCATCCGGGAATAGTGCCGCACTTCGAAACTAGAATCGTCAATAAATTTTGAGCTTGCGTCTCGTCACATTCCAAATTACTACCATGCTATATTAATTGCAAACCTGTTCACACCGATCACAACCTAAACGGTTTCCCACTTAGGAGCGTATTACTACTCGGTTATAAATACTACTATGCCAAGATGATTGCACATTCCTCCTCAACTCCTCATCCACAAAAACAAACAAGTCATTCATCATCCTTCCCTTGCGTCTGCCATGGCCAGCGTGAGTTCTGGGTCAAGAGATTACCACCAGGTAGAGGCGAGCATGGAAGCGGAAGCATGAGAGATGTCCCGCCTCGCCGCGAAAGCAGCCGACATGTCCCGCCGCACGGAAGTAGCAACACAGAGGTCCCGCCGCGCCGCCGAAGCAGCACGGAGGTCCCGCTGCGCCGTTGATGCAGCAGACTAGTCCGGCCGCACCGCGAATGCAGCAAAGATGTCCTACCGCGCCGCCGTGGCCTGGGAAAATGTCTCGCACGCAGGCGACGACTCTTAGAGGCGCATGCATGCGATCGTCCATAGCCAGATGTATCAGATCTCCGGCTGGGCGAGGTTGCAGGACGACATGAAAGCCATGTTTGAACAGACTACCAGTGTCATCCGGCAACTAAGGGAGGGCAATGAGAGGCTCTGGGCCGAGCGCAAGCTGCTGAGGGCGAAGATCGTCCGATGCAGCAGGAGGAGACCAGTGCCTTGTTGAAGAGGATCGGCGTCATCATCAAGAAACTTATGGACGAGAATGACATGCTCTGCATCGAGCGCCAAAGGCTGGTGGAGGAATCCGTGGATGCTCTCAAGCAGCATCTTGAGGACACGACATAGCTCATCACCGCTCACCCCGGAGACTAGTTCCTGCGGCCTGCAGCAACGCATCAAGAAAGTAGAGATCAACGAGCCAGATTGTTGTCTTCCTTCTTCTTTTGCCCTTGTGTATTTCGGGCGTAGCCGCATGTGGCTTTTTTAATTATCTTCCTAATTATGTAAGACAATTATTATCCATTGTCGTCATCCTTATATATTCATCAGTCTTGCTATAAGTCGCAGTAGATGCTATATAGGTCTGTTGCAAAATTTTCTTTTTAGATTTTCTTTCTTCTCTCTTAAATCTCAGTCGAGTGAGACATAGCCACGCCATTAAATAGGGTCTCGGGTGCCATTAATGGAGACCTTGGGAGAGAGGTGGGCGGCAGATGGAGGTCAAAGGGCTCTCCTCCCGATAAGCACGCGCAGGGGTCTGATCGCACGCCTCCCGTACTCAAATAGCTACCCTGCATGGTGCCTCCTAGCTAATAAAAAAAGGGGACGCGTGGAGAAACATAAATGGTAAGTAGAATGCCCACGATTTCAGTAATACTTGTGTTTCCGATTGTAACGTGACAACACTTGTTTCAAAATGACTTTGTTGATTGTTAATCTATGCGCCTTCACAAATCGGATAGCAAAATTACCACAACATGTTGGTGCCATGTCATGACATCAAGCCTAG